>OW119933.1:48438446-49764280 GCA_933210815.1 Meta bourneti
TAGCTCATTTTCCATAAGATGCATATTCTCTTTGTATACTTGAAATGCTAGGTTGTTCTTAAAATACGAATACCAATTTAAATTCATACAAAATGCGAAACAATTTTGAAAATTAAAATTAATGGTTCAAAGATTAGCTTAAAGTAATCGCAAAAAAGTAATTTTGTTGACACTTGGGTGGAAGTGTAGGAGTTTTAGAAATTAATAAAACCACCCACAAGAAATTACGCACGTCTTGTTTCTCATAAGACGCATATTATGTTCTTTGTATTCTTGAAATGTTGGTTGTTCTTGAAATATAGGTACCAATTTAAATTCATGCAAAATATTAATCAATTTTGAAAATTAAAATTAATGGGTTAAATATTCGCTAAAAATAATCGGTGTTCTAAGTAGAGTTGAATGATTTATAAATATGACGGGCCTAATGTAGTTGTTCCACATTAGTATTAACTTTATAGAAATGTAAATTTACACGTTAATAACATTTAGAAAATTAATAAGAAATGTGTACGATTTAAGTTAGTTTAGATATTTCAAAATGCGAGAGAAATTCACTCTTCGAACGTTCTTCTATTCATAAGTATTTTAATCTGGTTTCTGGTTGGTTTATGCTGATTGTTCTTGAAATATGAATATTAAAATTATACAAAATTTTAATCAATTTTAAAAATTAAAATTAATGGTTTCAAGATTAGCTAATCGGTATTGACACTTTGGTGAAAGTGTAAGAGTTTTAGCAATTAATAAAATCACAGACCAAAAATTATACACTACTTGTTTTCCATGAGACGTATAATCTGTTCTTACTTGTGTCTTGAACATATAAATACCAATTTAAATTCATGTAAAATTTTAATCAAATTATTAAATTAAAATTAATGGGAAAAATTAGTTTAATCCTCTTGGTGGTTGTCTCGACGAGGTATCTCGTCATTAGCAAAATTGACCAGATCTTGAAGAGGGAGATATCTCGTCATTAGAAGAAAATACGATCATGATCATTAGAAGGAAATTGATCACAACCTGTCCATAAAAAATTGGCAATATCTTGGTGACGAAATATCTCGTCATTAGTAAAATTGGTCAGATCTTGATGGACGAGATATCTCGTCATAAATACTTGGAGGGTAAAAATAATCGATGTTTCTAAGCGGAGTTGAATGATTCATAAACATGTTAGCATAATATATTTGTTCCATATTAACTTTATATAGAAACGTAAATTTACTTTAACAATATTTTAAAAACTTAAAAGAAATGTGTACAATTTGAGTTAGTTTAGATGTTTGAAAATGCGAGATAAATTTATTTTGAACGGTTTTTATTCATGTGTATTTTAAAGTTCAAAATTAAGTATACCCCTTAGCATGTTTTTACATATTTATAAACACCTAAAATAATAGAAAGACGAGTATAGTTTGTAAACCTCCAGTAAACTTCAACAGATCAAGCATAACATTTCTCGAAGTCTCCACTTACACGTGCAGGCAAACTTTCTATTTTGAGTTACGAATACACACAGCAGAAAACTTCAAAAAGAAATTAAATAAGAAATGAATGCCTCCTACAAGAGCGCCGCCAAAAGGAAACTTGCCCCCGAGTTTTTGGATAATCTCCGATGCTTCAATACCCAACCTTGGCTCTTCACCTTATAACGGGGACGAATAAAAAAAATAAACACGCACCGGTCTCAAAAAAGTGCAAAATAGAAATATTCGTTCAGAGAGAATTGTGTTATTTCTTCTTTTTATTCCTCGACGACGTTTTCTTGCTTTTCATTTCGTAGAAAATAGCGCTAAAAACGCGCCTTTGCGACGTTGCATCAATGAAATGTATCCAGACCTCTTCCATTGTGGTTGAGAAATCCTGTCACTTGTAGGCCCTTGGGGCACAGGCCCGGTTACCTGGCCAATCAATGGAACAGGGAAGAAGCTTCTTTTCTAAGTCCCACATCGATCGAGGACGCGGGACGGGGCCTTTATTGTTCCCTGGTTCCTGATAATCAGGTGCATCGCCCCAAAAAAATAAACAGCGCTCGATTTGTCCCCTGATTGAAAGATACCGAGAAATAAATATGATACAGGACTTAATCTCGCCGACAATTCCATTCTGAGGACACTTGCTCTTTTCTTTTTGGACAAAAGTCACTTCTTCCGCGGCGGACAATGACGAGGGCTGTTCGGCTCTCATTGGCCACCTGGACAATTGGTGCCCATTTCCGCTAAACACCAGGAAATCATTAAAGGTGTCTACCAATCACCACAATTACTCACAATTAGCGGCCTGCAGTTAACATGGAAGTGACCTTTGCCTTGGCGATTTGTCTTGGAGCCGAGTTTGTCAACTCCACTTTGTCTTTGTGGAGAGTGCGATTCAATACCGTGTTCTCGCTTAAGTGTAATAACGTTTCGGGAGGAAAACTTAGTACTGGTGTTGTGAATAGATATTGTTAGGACAGGGGATGAAAATTTTATAAAAGGGCTCCTATTTTGGGTGAATAGGAAAGATTTTTTCGAATTATTTGTATGCGCACTAAAAGCACGATAACACGGAAGTTATATTTGCCTTGAAGATTGGTCTTGGAGTTGAGTTTGTCAACTTCACTTTGTCTTTGTGGAGAACGTGATTCAATACCGTGTTCGTTCGACGGGAGCTCTATAGATTTTAGTAATCTTTTATCTTGCACTTTTTATCTGAAGATCACATCTTAGTTGACGACCTTTTTAGCCGGGCTAATTTGTACTGGGCTTGCCCATAGGAAATTATGGTCCCTGGACTTTTCCTGACGTAGGAAAAAATACCGTGTTCTCGCTTAAGTATAATAACGCTTGGGGAGGAACACTTAGTACTGGTGTTGTGAATAGATATTGTTAGGCAAGGGATGAAAATTAAAAATAATAATACCTATTTTGGGTGAATAGGAAAGATTTTTTGAATTACTTGTATGCACACTAGAAGCATGGAAACATGGAAGTGATCTTCATCTTGACGATTTGTCTTTGGAGCTGAGTTTGTCAACTCTACTTTGTCTTTGTGGAGAATGTGATTCAAGCTCATTGTGTTCTCCTTAAGCGTAATAATGTTTCAGGAAGTTAGTACTAGTGTGTTAGTATTAGTGTTGTGAATAGATATTGTTAGGCACAGGGGATGAAATTAAAAAAATGACACCTATTTTGGCAAATAGGGAAGATCTTTCAAATTATTTGTATGCATACTAGAATCATGGAAATATGGAAGTCACCTTTGTCTTGATGATTTGCCTTGGAGCCGAGTTTGTCAACTCCACTTTGTCTTTGTGGAGAGAGATTCAATATTGTGTTCTCGCTTTAGTGTAATAATGTTTCGGAAGGGACACTTTGTACTAGTGTGTGATATTGTTAGGGCAGGGTATTGAATTTAAAAATGACTCTTGTTTTGGGAAATAGGGAAAATTATTTGTCTTGCACACCTTTAAGCATGGAAACATAGAAGTAACCTTTGCATGACAGAACAATTTGGAGAGTGGAGGCCAACTCAGGTGTTGACCTTGTCATCTGACTGTGGTTCAAAGTTGAGAGGTGTTGTTCTTGATCTTTCCCTTCGGGATTGATCCCGAATCGTCGCCAACAGCCCGTTGTGTTGCTCCAGTGAGCGACGTAAATTCACTACCTACGTCTTACCTTAATCTAGATTTAGGCTTCGGAAGTTTGATTCCCCCTTGGATGTATTTCTCTCTACTGCGTTTGTGAAGTTTTCCTTGCATGTGTTACGAGGTCCTTGTATTTGCTATGTTTATGTTGTTTCCCTGTATGTGTTATGTCAACCTTTGGATCTTTCCCTTCGTAAATGATCCCGGACCGTCGCAGTAGCAGGTTGTGTTGCTCCAGTGCGATGTAGATTCAACTTCCTACCTAACTATTCTTCAAAGAAGTCAGTGCCACTTTAAAGCAATAATTGTATTAGCCACACTTCTAAGGAACACTGACATTTCATGGGGCAGCCATATTCAACTGATGGAGCATTTCATTGTCACGTATGGGACAATCGCGCGCAGATTTTAGCCGTGAAAATGTGGTTGTACAGTGGCGGAAAAAACCCGAACTTTTCCCCTTTATTTTTAGCACCCTATACATAGAGAAAATTCAAAGATATCATTCAATAGTGAATAACATCCTCTACAAATTCAAATTCAAAAACATTGAATAAGAGGGGCCGTCTTCATATCAAAGTTTGCATTTACAACAAAATTTCCAATGGCAACACCGTGTTTTGATGTCTTAATCATATTCTACATCGTCAAATTAGTCTAAATATGAAATTTCATGAATTTACTATCATTATATCCGGAGATATTCAATGTTAAAGCCGTTGCCCAATTCAGGGGTCATCTCCACATTGAAGTCGTTATTCGTAGATCGAGATTATTTGTAGTTATTCAGAAACTGTTCATTTGTTGCTTGACTAAAAGAAGATTTCAAAGAACCTTAACCCTCTAGGTGGTTGTCTCGACAAGGCATCTCGTCATTAGCAAAACGGACCAGATCTTGATGGACAAAAAATTTGGAAAGAATGATAATAAATATTTGCTGTTTAATTTCACTGTCAACTTAAATTTTTAACAGTTAATGTTAAAAATTAACTGTTAAGCATATTCATAACTTTAACTGTTAAGCATATTCAATAACTATTAAATAAGCTTTTCATAATAACAGTTTATAATACCTTATCTCAAGTTAGCAATAGCCATTAAAACTCTTATCGTAAAAACATAGTTTTATGATAAGAGTTTTAATCTCTACAATCAGACTGATAATTGTTCATCTGTATCACACTTGACTGGTAGAGGGCAATATAAATTAGATTACATAAATGATATTTCCAAACATTGTTCAAAAATTTACACATTCCTCAGGTTTGTCATAATTTTTTTCACCTTTTGGATGCCCCCTACAGTAGTGACGAAAATTTAAACGTAGAGCAAAAACTATCCAGAGGAAAGAACTGAAATTATATATGGTAATATTAAATATTTCTGAATCAATTTCTGTCAAAATACCTGTATATCAAGGTTTATATTCATATTTTTTTCGAATATTAATCTAATAAATAATATTGTAAACTAAAAATTATTTAAAAGTTAAAAAGTTATGTATACTTTGTTTGGATATCTTAATAGCAACATCCTAGAAAATATCAGCGCTTTAGGAATATTATTTAGGAAGATATGCATAAAAGTCTGGGAAACTGATTTAACATTAGGAACTCCAAACATTCTGTAGTTATGAATGACAAGAAACTTGGTATCTGAAGTTAAATTATGATATAGATTCGAAATTTTGTGTCAACATAAGGGATTGCTATTGGAAATTATAAAGTTGGTGCTCAATTTAATATGAAGACGGCCCCTTATGTAAATTTCATGCATGTGAAATTATAGAAGATGTTATTCCCTTTCGAATGCCATATTTGAATTTGCTCTACTGTTAAAATTGTTTGAATGAAGAGGGGTATTTTTTCTTTTCCCCAACTGTACCTTTACTATACTTTTTTGAAGTTAAACTACTTTCAAACTTAAAATAAAATAAGGCTATTTTTGAGACGTAGCACTCAATGGGTAAGTCGCTGTTGCTCCTGCCAAGGACAATCACCAACATCCATTCGAAACCAGGACCTACTGGGTGACTGGTTTAAGGTAATTGAATTTACTTCCACTGGGGAAGCTACACAACGGGCTATTGACGACAGTCCGGGATCAATCCCAAAGGAAATAGCCGAGGACAACACCACTCAATTTTAAATCACGTTCAGACGACGAAGCCAGCGCCTGAGCTGACTCCCCACTCACTGAGATGGTACCCCACACTTTAGGCCACAACAGATCTAACGTAGAGAAGCCCCCACATACACGACAGTCTTTGGTTGGATCGAGTTACAAATCTCAACCCTCTGGTTGCTGATCCACCATCTACCAACCGTGCTAACGAGACCCCAAATTAAACAAAGCCGCATGTGTCTTATTAAATTGTCCCATGTGTAAATTACCCGTGCGTCTCATATTAAAATTTAAACCCATAGGCCTATTACTTTTAAGAGTTTCGAGCTTGACCAAATATGGCCTTTGTGCCAAAAACCCAAAATCAACCAACCACTCGAATTTCGAAGCACTTACACGCAGCAATGCAAACTTGTGAAGAAAGAATATTCAGTACCACTAGATTTGAGAACCTGATATACAATCTTCCTCGATCTTCAATTTCTGTGGAAATTATTTCTTTATACTTCCTTGCTGATCGATCACTGACATGTGCTATACAGATGCTATTTAGGCTTTCTGAGTCTGACACATTTGAATATTATTCGCCTCAGAATATTTCCACAAAATAAATTTATTCATAAAAATGTTTAAAGGAAAAATGACAAATTCCAGAAGCACTCACGGCTTGGTATAGTTGTTGGCAGGTACCGGGCAGAGGCCTCCGATTAAGAAACACTGGTCTAGAGATAAGGCCTGTGCTGAGCTCAATGAGAATATTTCTGTTATCCCTGATGCTTCACGGAGACCAGCTGTTGCTTGTTTCAGATTGTTGACCAAGCACGATTGAAAACGGGCTCACGTTTTTCGAATTGGAGTTGTAGATTCCCCAATATGTAATTTATGTGACTGGACAACCTATAACTGCTGAACGTTGCACTTAGAGGTTTTGTTTGTTTTGTTCAGAAGTTTTTGAGAGTTCGTCAAATAATGGCGAAAGAGTTAATGCCAGGTGTTTGTAAGACACAATTTTATTCTCGCAAAATGTATTATTAGTTTATATTTCGTTACTAGATGTATTTTAATCCTCCTGGTGGTTGTCTCGACGAGGTATCATTAGCAAAACTAACCAGATATTATTGGACGAGATATCTTGTGAGAGTTCGTCAACTAATGAGAAGTTTTTGAGAGTTCGTCAACTAAGCGTACGTGTAATGCCCGGTATTTGTAAGACACAATTTTACTCTCGCAAAATGTCTTTTTAGTTTATATTTCGTTACTAGATGAATTTTAATCCTCCTGATGGTTGTTTCGACCAGGTATCATTAGAAAAACTGATCAGATATTGTTGGAAGAGATATCTCGTAATTAGAAGAAAACTGTTCAGATCTGATCTCGTCCTCATAAAAAAGCGGAAATATGTCGATGACGAGATATCTTGTCATTAGCAAAATTGGTTAGATTTTGATTGGTTAGATTTGATGAGATGATTGGTTAGATGGACGAGGTACCTCGTCGAAATCACTTGGAGGGTTAAAGCAATGGATTGCTCAAGCCAAAAATTAACGCACCTCAGTTGATTCGGGTACACAATTCATTTTAAAATTATCGTGTTTTCCAAATATCTTCTTAAACCACAGTAACGTACTAATTTCATAGTTAGTACTTGTTTTTAAATTACAGCTTAAGTACTCTAAATATGTAATGAATTTTTGGAAATGGGGTAAATATAAAAGAGGGCACGCTTGCGATGACGTACGTAGATCACTTTTTGTGCTCACTCATTGGTTAAAGCTATTTTTAAATTATTCTCGTTCTCTCAATGGCTAAAATTACATTTAAGTACTTTCCCGAGAAATTATTCGTGTATAATAAGCAAATATCAAATTATTATATAGATGTAAGGAAATGAGCAATGCAAGAGATAATATCTATATAAATAAGAATGGAGTGGTTGTACATTGAATATTTTCGACCCATTTCAAGTTTTCTATCCGTTTTCGACCCTTCTGATGCAAAATCCGTCTTTGGTGTCTGTTGCAATCATATTGAGCATTGCAATTACTTAAATGGTTTTGCCAGTACTGCTGAAAAATCAATTATTTTTTAAAAAACTATTTTAATAGAATTTAAATTCAAATACTTTTTTATTTTGAGCCTTATATATTTTCTTTGCAAAATATAAACTATTTCCAAACATTTGAAACAGACGATATTTTGCAACAAAACGGAAACTCGTGTTCGTTTCGCAGTGATATTTTTTTGTTCCGAATTAATTTCGTATTTTTAAATTCTATCTGACTTTTAGTTGTAAGTTGTGGCAACTGTGCGAGGGCAAGAGATAAAAAAGAATCATGAATTTATATCTTTAGAACTTTTTCCCGCCAACTTTTATTTTGTTTTAATTCTTTTCTGTTTTAAATATTTATTATTTTAATAAATTGTAATTACTTTCAATTACTCAATTATTTTCATCACACTCAACACCACCGCAAAGTATTCTGTTTAAAGCGGCATATAAGTTAGAATAAAGCAAATTTTAAGTGGATTTTTGCCATTATTAAAAGAATGTTAATGTTAAAAATATCCGAACTAGGACTTTTGAAATATTACAAATTCTTTGTCATAGCGACAGATGGCCAAGGTAGTTCATTTTACGAATTGAAGCTATATTTAAACAATTTATACAGGGAAAGTTTTTTTTAAAAACAATGATTTTCTTTAGAAGAAAAACTGTCAAATTAATTTACCATTTAAAAATATGGTAAAAGGTTATCTTTGCTTTATCACTACTAAAGATATTAAATTTTAAAACAAATTATTTTATTATTGCACGTGCTACGAAACGGAATTATCAAAAAAACGTATTAGCTTTTACAACAAACTTAGTGTTAAATATCTTATCAAATTAGTCATCTTTCCCTTAATGGTAGCGAAATTCGAAAAGAGTGCCACAAATAAAAAAATATTGGCAGGTAAATTATTTGAGAGTATCTGTCGTAGATTCGTCATTTTTACGAATTGAGTTGAGCAATTTTACAGGAATAGAACTTAAGAAATGGAATCCTCCCTCAAGTCGGCTTTTGTAGCAGCTACCTTAGTGTCTCCCCTTTGGCCAATTCGCACCTTTAGCAGGGATGCGATATATGTGAAATGCATTACATGGATGGATAGGGATTAGTGTATAGGATTTGTGTCCAAAATAGGTTGTAGAAATTATAAAAATGTCGAAAAAGTGTTAAAAAATTATTTTACTCACGCTTAAATGATTTGGTATTTTTCTACGAAAGAGGAAAGTGATTTTCTGGTCACTTTCAATATATCTTAACCAATTCAACCCGAGTGAAGTCGCGCAATTTTGCTAGTTTATGATAAAATAGTAGAAAGATACAATATTAATACAGAAACTTAGTGAAAATGGGCACAAGACAGAATAATTAAACTATTAACCCTCCAACGAGATATCTCGTTCATCAAGATCCGACCAATTTTGATAATGACAGCATATCTCGTCCTCATGATATTGCCTATTTTTTCACGATGACGAGATCAACATCTGGACAGTTTTCTTCTACTGACGAGATATCTTGACCATCAAGCTTGCTCAGTTTTACTATAATGATACCTCGTCGAGAAAGTTAATAAGGATGCAATTTTCTATATCTGTCGACGTCAATATATGTTTAAAATTTTTAGCTCTATTTAGAATTAATTGATTTTGAGCTGTGAGTTCAATTCAATTATGCATTTTTTGTGAGATTATTACTGTCAGATGTACTTTTGAATTGCGAGTTTTATTGATCGACTTACATTCTCTCAGTATTTTAAATTGTATATCAAGGGTGTATTTCAATGAGCACTCGTTATTTATGATCGTTTCTTTAAAAGATAATAATCAGTACTTGAATAGCAATAAGGATTTCACAAGAGCCTTTGTATTTTTATTTCAAAACTGGCCTTACAGCTAGTACTTACAAATATTATGGTTCAGTGATCGATCGGTTTATATTAATAATAACCGATTAATATTAATGGAAACCAAATAAAAAAGTTAAAGTGAATAATTTATAAGAATTTATCGCACATATGAACAGGTGATTATTAATAATTCGCAACTATGAACTATAATTTCCAATGCTTTAAAATTCCAAATGCCACTTAAGCTCTTCCTGCAAAAATAAAAATAATTTATTCTTAACCATTTAATAAGATATACGTATAAGAACTCGTTTATATAATAAATAATGAATATAGCTTATAAATAAAAGTAATAAATATTAAAAAACGTATTTTTATATTAAATTCACCAGGCTTCATTAGTAATTATTAATATTTACCAATAAATGTAATTATTATGTGTAATTAAACACGTTGACCAAAAGACGCGGTTACTATCAATACTAACTGGATTTATAACTAATTATAACTAATTATTAACTAATTATTAATATTTACCAATAAATGTAATTATTATGTGTAATTAAACACGTTGACCAAAAGACGCGGTTATTATCAATACTAACTGGATTTATTATATGAACCGTAATATACATATAACAATTAAATAACATTAGGTAAATATTAAAATCTTACCTCTCGTTTTTATCTCTCAGTCCTTTTTGTAGCATGTTAATACGATTAAGTATATATACGAATATGTAAGATGGTTATACAAGTGTTTCGAAAACATCTGGTCAAATTGTAAATGGTGTAGAAGAGTCTAAAATAAACAAAATTGTCAACTAATGTGTGTCCGGGAATAGCGTTTACGAAGTAGAGGGTGGTGTTTAGGTCAGTCGATAACATAGTTCCTGCGGCGTAGGGCGTCATTCCCAGCTCGGATTTTCAACTGCAAGCTCCGAATTCGCGTAGAGATGCATGCCATTGAAATTCAAGGGGGAATGAATGACGCCTTGGTATTTATACAGGTGCGGAAGGGCCAAAATATGACCCTTGGGCCAAAAACCCAACCGAACCAACCATCTACTTGTACTAAACTAAACTTTTATTTGAAATTCTGTTTCCAGATTTTTCGATACAATTTTGCTATTGGTCAATGCTTATTAATCCCCAGATTTAAAAAAATTAATTTTCTATAACATTTTAAAGTTTATTTTAAAATTTTATATTTTAAGTAAGAAATGCATGTTTTAACTTTAAATTTCATCATATAATTCTGTAACGTATATCACCATTAACGTGATCTACAATATACTGTTCTTTGAATTAAATGGATTCAATTTATCCAAGACTTGACTATTTGCAAACATCAAACCACTCTCCAATCAATTGAACCAAAATTCTTCCTTAACGTATTTAAGGAAACTCGTGGGGTGATAGAATGTAGCTTACACAGACGTGTTGAAGACAGACTGATAGATATTAGCTTAGGTGACTCTGATACAGTTCCTCAAGTCAAGTACAGAAATTCCTTGTGTTCGATCAACTAGGTTTAGATTTAATCACTATTCTCGAAAACACTTATTTAAGGAACTAAATAATTAAGATCTTTTATCAATCTTGACTGAAGCTTAGATAAAAAAAGAAGCTTTTCCTATTCAACATTAGTTGCTTTAACACTACGTATGGGACAGTATGAAAAAATTATAAAATTTAAACATATTTTTTGGTTTCAAAGTATTTAAACTGAATATAGAAAATGAAACACTTGGTATCTATTTAAGTGTTTCAGATCAATTCATTTTTGTTGCTTTAAAAATGTTATCTTGGATTGTGTTATCCTTTTCAGTGATGGGTTGATATTCGCAGATTTCCTAAGAATATTTGCATTTGAGTTACCTGTTGTCTGTTTAACCCTTCAGAGTGGTGGGATGTCTGGTGTCCCACTTCCTTAACATGGTTACGTTAGGTCTATAATTAAGTGAAGCAACACAATTTTTGCTTAAGAGTATTTAAACTGAATATAAAAATAAAACTCATGGCATCTTTTTAAGAGCGTTTCAGATTGATTCATTTTTTGGTGCTTTAAAAATGTAAGCTTGCCTTGTATTATCCTTTTCAGTGAAGGGTTGATATTCGCAGATTTCCGAAGAATATTCGCATTGGAGTTACCTTGTCTGTTCAATACTTTCAGAGAGAACGTCTGGTGTCCCACCTCCTTAAAATTGTGTTTCGGTTAGGTATATACTTAAGTAAAGTAACACTATTTTTATTTCAAATGATTTAAACTGAATACACAAAATAAAATTCTTGAAATCTTTTAAACAGCGTTTCAGTTTAATTCATTTTTGTTACTTCACAAATACTACGAACCTTGTGTTGTCATTTACAGTGGTAGGTTGATATTTGTAGAAGTGCTAGCAATATTGCCTTGCCTATTACCTTATTGCTGTCTGTTTATTCTTGCAGAGCTGTGTGGCATCTGATGTCATACAGTATTTAAGCTGAATATCAAAAATAAAATCCATGGTATCTTTTTAACAGAATTTCAGATTATTTAATACATTTTCGTTGCTTTAAAAATGTTATTTTCTCTTGTGCTTTCATTTACAGAGGTGGATTGCTATTCACAGAATTCCTAAGAATATTTTCACTGTAGTTACCTTTGTAGCCTGTTTACCAATTCCAGAGCAGTGATCCAGAGCAGTCTGAACCACCTCCTTAAAATGGTTAAGGGTAATTATATACGTTACGGTTCATGTGATCAATCGGTTTATATTAATAATAATCAGCTAATATTAATAATAACTAAATAAAAAGGTTATAGTGAATAATTTATAGGAATTTATCACATGAACCTGTGATTATTAGTAATTCGTAACTATAAACAGTAAACGTAATAATTTTCAATGCATTTAGTTTGAGACTCATCGGCAAGAATTCCAATTTAGATAGTCAAGAATTTCAATATTGCAATTGTACAGTTGATTGTAACACAAATCTCTGCACATGTAAAAAGTCAAAAACCCTTTTTAAATCCAAATGCCACCGAAGCTCTTCCTGAAAAAATAAATAATTTGTTTTTAACCATTTAATAAGACATACGAGTATAAGAACTCGCTTATATATAATAAATAATGAATGTATCTTATAAATAAAAGTAATAAATATTATGAAACATATTTTTATTAAATTCACCAGGCTTCATTGGTAATTATTACTATTTACCGGTAAATGTAATTATGCGTTATTAATCACATTGACTAAAAGTCGCGATTATTATTAATATTAGCCAGTTATTATTAATATTAACTGGATTTATTACATGAACCATGACATATATATTATTTTTGTTTCAAAGTATTTAAGCTTCATTTTTGGTGCTTTAAAAATTATAGGTACGGTGTGTTATCATTTAGAGTGGTAAGTTGATATTTGCAAAAATCCAGTTAGTTACCTTATTTTGTTGCCTATCTAACCCTCAAAGAGATGTGTGACATCTGGTGTCCCACCTCCTTATAATGTTTAATATTAGGTACATAATTAGGTAAGGTAACGCTATTTTTGCATCAAAGTATTTAAGCTGAATATTAAAAACAAAATGCATGGTACCTTTTAACAGAATTTCAGATTATTTAATACGTTTTCGTTGCTTTAAAAATGTTATTTTGCCTTGGGTTATCATTGGCAATTGTGGGTTGATACTCACTAAATTCCTAAGAATATTTGTACGTACAACAGTTATCTTTATTGCTGCCTTCTTAATCCTTTCAGAGCGGTGGGAAGTATAGGGTCCCACCTCCTTAAAATGGTTAAGGTTAGGTATGTAATTAGGGGTAAGTTAACACTATTTTTACTTGACAGTATTTAAACTGTAAAAAGAAAATGAAATATTTTATATCTTTTCAACAGCGTTTCAAATTGATTAATTTTTGTTGCTGTAAAATATTATCATATCTTCTACACTGCTGGCCACCGTAAATGCAACACCCTGAAGGAAGCATGCAAATAATATGAAATTTCCAACATGCATTAGCGGAGGTGAGATATGCAAATGATTAGAATTTCAGCGCAGGCGCACATCGCGTGCGCCTGTGGCGCCACTTCAAAGCGCTATTTAAGGCTTGGAGATTTCGACGATTTCAAGTACGGCAATTGTGTTTTTCTTGTGGTTTTTTCAAAAAAACGATCAATTATGCCTCGTAGAAAACAGCGATCATCTTTTGATCAAGTATCCGAGTTCGACAGAGGAAGGATAGTGGCCTACCGAGATTGTGGATTATCTTTCAGGGAAATCGGTAGTCGTGTTGGACGAAACCAAACAACTGTAATGCGGATATGTGATCGTTGGATGCAGGAGGGTACGACGGACCGACGTGTTCGATCGCATCCACCTCAGTGCACCACTTCACGTGATGACAGGCATATTGTGCGTATGGCAGTGACGGATCATACACACATCACGAACCATAGCACAGCACATTCAGTCTGTACCGCATCATCCAGTGTCTGCGCGTACCATTCGACGCCGTTTACAGCAGAGTGGTCTGTCCGCAAGACGTCCATTGCTTCGTCTACCCTTGACGCAGAACCACAGACGTTTCCGCCGCCAATGGTGCGATGAAAGAAGGATGTGGACGGCAGAATGGAATGAAATTGTCTTTACTGACGAGTCACGCTTCTGTCTGCAATACCACGATGGTCGGATTCGAGTCTGGAGACACCGTGGAGAGAGGATGCTGAACAGCTGCGTTATGCACCGCCACACTGGTCCTGCACCGGGTATTATGGTATGGGGCGGTATTGGATATCACTCTCGCACTCCTCTAGTACGCATTGCCGGTACTTTAAACAGCCAGCGCTACATCTCCGAGGTGTTGGAGCCAGTTGTCCTTCCTTACCTTCAGGGCTTGCCCACAGCCATATTTCAACAGGATAATGCGTGACCACACGTGGCACGCATTGTCCAAGGGTTCTTCGTCAATCGCCAGATTGAATTGCTTCCCTGGCCAGCTCGCTCTCCGGATCTTTCGCCGATAGAAAACATGTGGTCCATGGTTGCTCAACGATTGACCCAGAATACATCCCCAGCTGCCACACCAGATCAACTTTGGCAACGTGTGGAAGCTGCTTGGTCTGCTGTACCCCAAGAACACATCCAAAGTCTCTTTGAATCAATGCCGAGGCGTGTGGCAGCGGTGATCTCCAACAATGGCGGCTACTCTGGCTACTGATTTTGGCAGGAACCACACTTCACAGAAGTCTATAAATTTAATCATTTGATACTTGGTCAACATGTTATCTACAAAGTAAATTTTGTTGTGATATCTCTTGTCTTTCTTGGTGTTGCAATTTGGGTGGCCAGCAGTGTATTATGATTTACAGTAGTGGGTTGATATTCGTAGAATTCCTGAGAATTATTTGAACCAGAGTTACCTCTGTTGTTGTCTGTTTAACTCTTTCAGAGCGGTGGGACGTCTGATGTCTCACCTCCTTAAAATTGTTACGGTTAGGTTTATAATTAAGTAAGGTAACAATATTTTTACTTCAAAGTATTTCAGCTGAACATAGAAAATAAAAATTCATCGAGTCTTTTAAACAGCATTTCAGATTATTACGTTCATTCAATGCTTGCAGTTTCTCACATACTTTTCTAATCCTTCATTCGTTAACTTCCTTGGGTCCGCCATACGTAATTCATCTTTATAATGTCATTATATTATGCTTTAATAAATCAGTTTTTTCTCCTGGTGGTTGTCTTGACGAGGTATATCTCGTCATTAGCAAAACTGACCAGATCTTGATGGACGAGATATCTCGTCATTTAGAAAAATACTGACCAGATCTTGATCTCGTCACCAGAAAAAAATCGGCAATATCTCGATGACGCGATATCTCGTCATTAGCAAAATTGTTCAGATCTTGATGGACGAGATATCTCGTCGAAACCCTTGGAGGGTTAAGTCTTAACCACAAGGCCGTTGACTGATTTGTGAAAATACCACATATATAATACCGTCAATACGAATTTAATGAGACGAAGAGTTTCAGCGGGTTTATTCAACAAATTCCATCCTCTTCAAAGACATTATCCGTTAAGGCAAGCACTCGTTGAGCCTTTGGAATGCAGTTCCCTGAGATACAGGAGCCGTTCAATCACAGAAAAGAGACTGTTCTACCATGTATTGCAGTTCAGGATCAGCTCTTTTCTTTTGATTAAATTCCTCCTTTACGAAATCTTGTAGCTTTTAATTCTTTACAGGAGATTTAAAAAATTTTGGCAACTTTTTCTGAGCCTTATGGATAATGAAACATTTTTAATTATGTAAGATTTATTTCATGTCAATGGTTCGTTTTGAACTTTTGACTAGAGTGTTCACAAATAATTTCGAGTAATACCCGTATGAATTAATTTTGAGTGTTAGTTTTTGAATTCCTTAATTACTTTCAAGCAACATATGTTATTGTTGATTCATTTGGTAAATATTGATCTAAAACAGCGATTTTTTCAGTCTCAATATCGCGGCACACTAGTGTGCCTTACGAACGGTGGGACGTTTTGATTTATGTAAGATTTATTTCATGTCAACGGTTTGGTTTTGAACTTTTGACAAGTGTGTTCACAAATAATCCCAAGTAATACCAATATAAATATTTTTGAGTATTATTTTTTATTGCAAAATATCATAAATACATCGTTTTAAAATATTTAAAAAAAGCCACTTTCGAGCAAAAAGGGCAGGTTTCCGGGGTTGGCTTTGGTTGGAAACCTTTTTATGTGTCCAGGATCATGTGACCAAAACTAATAGTAACGTGACATTTAGGCTACTTTCGTCAGCTGGGTGAAAACGAACATTCATCATCTGATTGGTCCACGGGGTGGAAGAAGACGCCCATCCATTGATTCATCATCTGATTGATCCGCCCAGCATGATAGTTGACTTTGGCGATTTCGCCACATTTGTCACCCCTCTATAGTAATGCGCATTCACACATCTACCCTGTTGTAAGATGCTATATCACCAAACGAGGCGATAAGATACCTAATCCACTAGCCAAGTAAATTTTTTTCGAGCCGTCACGTGACTACTAGTCGAAATGTGATCACACTTTTGAAGCTCTTGTCCATAGCAATGCTCAGTCTTCGGGATCTCAGGTCTATGGTTGAAACGCTCCAAGCGTGTCACCAAGACAGCAAGCCAAATCGCGGCCAACAGCGCTTCCTGGGTCGCGTTTCACAAATCTTCCCGTGTGTCATCATCCTTAGGGTTATGTAACCTTCCCAGGTCACGGATGGGAAGTACCAGAAATGTAAAAGCTGAGAAACTCCAGCATCATCCATTAGTGTGTTCGACAAAGTAAAAATATATAAGGCTCAACTATTGAACTATTGGAAAGATCCCTGAGATTGAACCATTTTCGCCAGTTTGAAATGCAATCGTTTCAACAAGCATTTATTCTGGAATACAAAAGAATCATTGATGCAAATAGTATCAAACATTTTAAAAAAATGGACTCAAATTTGTTTTTGACTCAACAGTACTTTTGTCTTGCAGCTTTTTTTGCATTAAGCAATTCTTCTTTCTAAGTACAAAATAATCTATATTTTATAGATCTATAAGGGTTTAGAAATATAATGAATAAATTCGACTTTCGCACTTAGAACTCATACTGAACATCCCAAAATGTATTTCATTAGTCGACTGCTGTGTTTTGTATTTCATTAATTGACTGCTGTGTTTTGTAATTTATTAATTGACTGCTGTATATTGCATTTAATTAATAGTTTGCTGTGTATTGTATTTTATTAATCGACTACAAAAGCTACATTGAAGAACAGTTATCAATTTGTTACAAAACAGCTTACGTAATGTGTGTTTTAGTATTCTCACAAATCTATTGCTTCAATTTTGCATTATAATTTTCAATGCACCAGACAGTTATCGGTAAGATAATGCAGTAGCTATTACTCGCATGCTGAACGAGCAATCTTTGAAATTCTTTTTAATTTATGTTTAGCAGCTCTAAAAGATTTAGTGGTGAAAGCGTGTAGCTTTCTTATTTAAGCAACAGTTTTTATCATCGCTTGAAGAATTGCAAATTAAGAAAAATGTCCATCTTGTAATTTTAAATCATGTGTTGGGGATAAAACGATGAGGCGAGATGTTGCAAATCCTTCTGATCCGAGATTGTATTCAGGAGAATTTTCCGGACATATTTATTTGTATTTACAGCATATTAAATATCAGACATTGCAATGCATAGAAAACAACTTCTGTGGAGAGAAGTATCTTTCTGAACAGCATTTTTTGATTCATTTAGAAACACGAGCTCGATCTCTGATTCGTAGTCGGAGTCGAGTTGCATACAGATTTAGTTATGGGGATTTGATGGAACGTTTTGAAAATGTCCACTTCGGAAAAAGTGGTTTTGCCATGCAGTGCGTGAGCGATATCATGTAAATACGGAATTGGATATCTATCAAACCTGGTAAGAGTTCAAATTACGGGGACACAGTACTAAAAAATGACCAAAATGTAGTTTTCCTAATAATCTTTTATTTATTATAAAACTTTAAAGAATATGGGTGCAAAATTTTATAGCCGTAGCTACATTATTTAGCGAGTTATTAAAGTTTTTCTATAAAATGTAAGGACCGAAACCGAAAGCCATTTAAAATTTTAAAGTGCTTTTCCTCATCTTTTTATATTTCATGACTAGTGTATTTAAAATGCTAAGGCATTTTTTGTAATTGATGTAGAGATTAGAAACTTTTTGGTTTTTTATTATGATGTATGCAATAACTTTATGCATGGAATAAGGATTTGGAAGAATGGCTATTTTTCAAAAGTTGATGAAATCAACTATGACTGTTTTTTGCTGTTTTTCACAGTGTTTGTTAAAAAAATATTTGTAAAAATATAAATAACAGTGGTATATGTAATCCATGCACAAAAGTGCGTGGGAAACACTTCATGGAAGCCAAATAATGAAATATTTGAAAAAATTAAACTTTACAGACGGAGTAGGAATTTTAAAACATTGAAATATTTTCATAAAAATTTAATTTTTTAATTATTGTGAATGTAAAAATGAATATTTTTCCTTTGTAATGTATATTTAATGCTTTATTTAAACAAGATGCACTAAAACATTTTGCAGTGAACATGAAAACAAAAAAAATGCTCAAAGGATACTGTGCCCTCTTATGATAATCCCCAACAGGCCATACCTTTGAGTCGTGTTTTGGCATGATATGGAGTGGAAAGATCCAAGGACTTTTGAACTGTTGGATGATGCCCTGAGAAAAGTAGGAACTCAAATTCTACTTTCACTGAATCATACAGCTTCGGATGCAGGAGTCTGGGCTTTGCTGTGACTGAGGTCCACGTGTTAGTATTCAGTGTACTGTGTCGTACGGAGCTGACTTCTCTATTAATGTAGGATTAGCCAGGTCTGGTTAATTTGATAATAACCCTTACGTAAAATTTCGATAGAATTCCATAAAATTTTTTATAGAATGAAGTCTATAAAATCCTACTAGCAGAATTGGATTGAATTGGTCAAATAGTGATTCAAACAGTAAATCTGTAGTGGCCTCAAATTTCCTCACGTCGGCGTGGTGTGGAAGTTTGGAGAGTGGGGTGCCAGCTCAGATGTGACTTTATCATTTGACCGTGGTTCAAAATGACGTGGTGTTGTCCTCGGATCTTTCCCTTCGGGTTTGATCCCGGACAGTCGCCAATAGCCCATTGTGTTGCTCCAGTGCACGTTAATTAAAATACCTACCTACCATAAAAAATGCAAATATTATTTAAGTGCAAGGAAAATAACTTTTTAAACACTACTATCACTTTTCTATAGCTTCTAAAATTTAGTTTGACCACAAATACGTATACATGCTATATCCATCCATGTAATCCATTTCACATGCATAGAACCCATGGTGTAAGAGAAAAATAAGAAAGCTGATTCTAAGGTGACTACTACAGAAATACCTTTTGAGTTTTGTAGTCATAGTGAATGCCCCTTAAGTTCATTTCGAGTAAAAAATGACGAACCTGCGGGAAACAATCTTGCAATCAAACAAACAATCTTGCATTCAATTTTCCTGTCAGTACTATTCCTTGTAGCACTATTTTGCCAGGGAAGTGATAGTTCTGAATTTTGCCATCATTATAAGATGACAAATTGACTTGATACGATATTCATAATTAATATCTTGATAGAAATAATTTTTTTGAAAATCCATCAAATTGCTCATGAAATTGTAGAGCTTGCTTCAAAATTAAATATCTTCAGTACAGACAAGAAAAGGGAATAGATTACGATTTTCAAAAAATGGACAATTCTATTATAACCTTTAAAAAAGAAAATCACCTTTTTCAACGAATGCTTCATAGGTAGCTAAGTTGTATAAGAATAGCTTCTACTCAAAAAATAAGCAACATTGACTTTTTTACCTCGAGACAAAACATTTTTAATTTCCCAAGTCCTAGTTTGAATATTTTCTAACCGTGATATTATTACAATATATTTAAAATTCGCATTCATCTAAAAATCTTGTGGCACTTTTCTTTTAATTCCGATACTTGGTTTCTAAATGAGAACATTTACCTATATAGAAAAAATAGATAGTTATTTGCTAATTTAATACAAGTTTCAATAAAAAGACCAGCAATCTAATTTGAAATATAAAAAACAAATGTACTTTTAACTGATTTTAATTGATTTGTAACCGTTTAAAAAATCTTTGAATTGCAGCACGACTGCCTGTCTGGTTTAAAAAGTAAGACTATGTTAAGGTTACACGACTCATTTGAACGTGATTTTATTCTAACCCATCCAAATCTTGATGGACGAGACATCTCGTCATTAGAACAAAACTGATCGGATCTTGATGAAAGAGATATCTCGACATTAGAACAAAACTGGCCAGATCTTGATGGACGAGACATCTCGTCATTAGAACAAAACTGATCGGATCTCGATGAAAGAGATATCTCGACATTAGAACAAAACTGACCAGATCTTGATGGACGAGACATCTCGTCATTAGAACAAAACTGATCGGATCTTAATGAAAAAGATATCTCGACATTAGAACAAAACTGACCAGATCTTGATGGACGAGATATCGCATCATTAGAAAACTGACCAGATATTGATGGAAGAGATATCTCGACATTAGAAGAAAACTCACCAGATCTTCATCTCGTCATCATCAAAAAACGGAAATACCTTGATGGCGAGATACCTCGTCATTTAGAAAATTGGTCGGATCTTGATGGACGAGACATCTCGTCGAAGCCACTTGGAGGGTTAAAATGAGCGATTTAAATAGAGTATTAGTTGTTTAAACTTTAAAATGGGGTATTTAGCTGCCATATTAGGTTGGGGGTTAAAATTTAAAATTTCAGGTCTTTTCCTTCGAGATTGATCCCGGACCGTCGCCAATAGCCTGTTGTGTTGCTCCAGTGCTGCGTTAATTCAACTACCAAACAACCATTTAACCCTCCTGAAGGTTACCTCAATGAGGCATCTCGTCATTAGAATAAAACCGACCAGATATTAATTGACGATATATCTCGTCATTAGAATAAAGCAGACATCTAGTCATCATTAAACAATCGGCAATATCTTGATGACGAGATATCTCATCATTAGCGAAATTGGTCAGATCTTGATGGACGAGATATCTCGTCGAAACCACTTCGAGGGTTAATATTAGTTACCAAGGAACTTGAAACATTAGTATTTGTAGCACATCGCAGTTTGAAAAAAATGAAAATCAAATCCGAAAAAACTATTTTTTCTCCCGGCTTTTGATTTTAAGTTTTTTCAAAAATCGTTAAAATTAGATCTCTTAAACCGGGATCAAATCTATTGTCGTTGACTGAGATGAGTAAAATTTCTAAACAATGTGGCAACGCAATAGGCGTATTCCTATTTTGTGTTTTCTGTCTTACCTTAATTGCTTGTTTTGGAGAACCTTTGAATGGAAAACAAACGAAAAGCTTTAAACACAAATTAATTACTGAAAGTCCGGTAGCGTGTACAAAGGAATGCGAAATAACGCCTTTGTGTACACAAAAATTAAAGCGACAAGCACCTAAATTAGTTTGTCGGAAAACAAAAACAACTTACGTAAACAGAATCTATTAACCAATGCAAGCATTCATTTTTCTACGAACTTATTTTGTTAATAAAGCTAGTAAATTGTGCAATAATTCTGAGAGTAAATAATACTTAAGACTAAGGTTTAGACGTTTATGTCACGTTATATTTCCTTTCCCTTACTTCCATTACAAATAAGCATGCTTTAAAATGTTCTGGATAAATATAGCGGATTTTTATTGATCATATCAATGGATCTTTTATGTGTATTTTTGCTTTGGTTACGTATTTTGGCCATTTCTAAAAAGTAGGCCGTTTATGCTTCACATTTCAGTTTACAGGCATAATTTTCTAAAAATGTCGTTGAGTGGTAACAATCGTTTATTTAACTCTCCAAGTGACTTCGACGAGATATCTCGTCTATCAAGATCTAGTCAATTTTGCTAATAACGCATTTTCTAATATCTATGTGCTATATTTTGCTAATATGGCCTACCCTTCTGCTTTTTGCTTTTCTTCCTCCCTCATAGTTTTGTATCTTGTGTTTGGCGCAGCTTTGTCAAATATGCCCCTTGCGCCATAAAACCCAAAACAAACCAAACTCTATCACTTGTATGAGATTCTTTTCTCCTCTTACCGAGCAGTATTTTCTTAAAAACCCCAGATAAACCTGTCAAAAAGCCATCCATCATTGGTGGGCGCACTTTAGCTGGGAATTAGGAAGCTGCAGAAATAATTATACGCCTCCAATGAACATTCCCGAGCAATTTCAACTTCTGGCGGTAAAAGGAGGCCAGCAAAGAGGTCCATTTTGTCGTATTGATCTGCAAGCGAAGTGTCTTGAAGCCGCATGTTCACCTGATTTATACAAGGGGGCTCTTAAGACGTGGAACACATTAGCCGGTGCCATCTTACTTTCGAACGAGTAGAATGCTAAGAAAAGCGATAGTAATTGTTCTTGTTGTTCTCCCACACCCCTCCCCCGCCTATGGGGGCTCTAGTAGACGGATCTTTTCAGAATCAGGTGACTCTTGAGATCGAGTTACGAACAGGTGTGTCTTTTCCCTGACCCTTGCGGTGTCCCCCTTCACTCATTACCTTCCACAGGTACACGTCCTTCGTCTTAATTTCTTCTGGGATGGCGAATAAAGGAGTTTCGAGCGGTCGGTGTAATTTAGAGGTGTTTTTAAGGATTTGTTTTACTTTTGGGCTAAAGTTTTCATTATTGCTTTGTCGTGAGGCTATTTTATTTAAAGAATGTGTCTCAGGGTGTAGAAAGTAGGTTCACAAACTATAATCTCGCGTTGCTGGATTGTAGTATTCTTTGCATTCAATTTACTTTCAAAATAAAACTGGAATACATGCTTTCAGTCTTTTTAAGGATGATCTAGCCAATTAATTCCAGGGTCGCAGGTTCAACGGTTTAATTTAAGGGTTGGTTTTAGCTTAGGTGGTTGGTTGATTTATTTTTGGCGAAAGGGCCATATTTGGCCATACCATGCCAAACACAAGCCAGACAACGTCAATTAATGTGAACACGCACACGAAGAAAGTTTTACTGACACAGAAGAGAGAAATACACCCAGAGAGGAATCAAACCTGAAATTAATCAAACCTGTGCCACTTTAGGTGAGGTATATTCGTAGAGGATATATAAAAGTCGGGTGAGGAATGGTAACTTTTTATGTGCCCAAGATCATCTGACAAAATGCAGTAGTAACGTGACCATTAGACTGCTTTCGTCTGCTTTGTGGAACCTAACAGTCATCATCTGATTGATCCAGACTGGGACGGGATAAGACGATAATCCATTGATTCATCATCTGATTGGTCCACTGATTGATCATCTGATAGTAGTAGACTTCGGTGATTTCACCACTTTTATCTCCACTATAAGCGGATTCACACACCTACCCTGTCATAAAATGTTATACCGCCAAACGAGGAAATAAGATACCAAATCGGCCAACCAAGTCAATTCTTCACAGAGCAGTCACATGACTACTAGTCGACATATTGATCACACTTTTGGAAGCTCCTCTCAATAGGAATGCTCAGTCTACTTATATTTCACGTCTAGGGTTACATTAACTTATATTTCCAACTGCCATTAGGGGTCGCAGTGACTCAATAGTTTCGCCTATGTCGTAGCAATCATAGAAGAAATATAAAAGTAAAGTGAACAATGGTAAACTTTTTATATACCCAGGGTCATGTGACCAAAACTTGCATTAACGTGACCGCTAGACTACTTTCAACTGAAGGGTGGAAAAGAACATTCGTCATCTCATTGGTCCGCTGGACGGGAGTAGACGACCATCCATTGATTCATCATCTCATTGGTCAACACGACAAAGTATTAGACTGTCAACTTCACCATTTTTTGCCGCTTTATAGAAGTACGCGTTCACACATCTATCCTGTCATAAGATTTTATATTGCGATAAGATTCCACATCGGCCAACCAAGTCAATTTTTCAGAGTCATCACGTGACTGCTAGTCGACATGTTGATCACAATTGTTTGAAGCTTCTCAATAACAATACTCAGTCTACTTATATTTCACTTCTATGGAATTAACCTGAGAATTATAGGTGTTGCAAGTTCAATTCCTGTCAGTTTAGATTCCTTCCTACGTGTATCTCTCTTTTGTGTCAGTAAAGCCTTCTTGTGCGCGTAACTTCATTTACTTGACGGTGCAGCTTGGCCAAATACGGCCCTTGCGCTATCAAACCCAACCAACTACCATTAGCTGCATAATGTTGACATTTAGAAATACACTTGTTTGAATGTTAATAATTTATAAAAGCATGTTTCAATGTTAGCTTTATGTTATGTATATTAGTTTACATTTACAATTTCCACGAAATGAGTAATGTTAACACTTATAAAGGCCATTGTTCAAATTTAAATTTAAATCTAACTCTTAATAAGCACTCTAAATTTTAAGTTCTGTTCGTCATCTGACCTTAGTTAAAAATTACAATGTGTTGACCTCTGACCTTTCCCTTCGGGATTGATCCCGGGTCGTCGCCAATAGCCCGTGTGTTGCTCCAGTGTGACGTTAATTGAACTTCCAAACGAACCTAACTTTTGAGCAGTGTTCAGTTTTACCAAATTTGAAATTCCAACCAATATATAGTTCAGATATCTGTTCCATGAGTTAGTTGGGATTTTATGGAGCAAAGGGCGGTATTTGGCCAAGCTGCATTAAACACAAGACAGACAACGTGAAGTAATGGACATACACCACATGACGTCTTGGACTAAATATCTCATCGAAACCACTTGGAGAGATGATAAGTATTACTTTTCGAATTTTAAACCTGTCAAGTTTTAGAAAAAGATCAACATATCTGCATTCGAATCAACGATGATTTTTATCTACTACAGTGCCGTGGTAGCCCGGTTGGAAGAGTAACGAACTAGCAACCGGAGGGTTACGAGTTCGATCCCAACCAAACACCATCGTGTACAAATGTCCTCATGTTGGCGTGGTGTTGAAGTCTCCAGCTCAGGTGTTGTTCTCGTCATCTGACTGTAGTTCAATATTACGTGGTGTTGTCCTCGGAACTTTTCCTTCAGGGGTTGATCCCGGACCGTCGCCAATAGCCCGTTGTGCTGCGCCAGTGCAACGTTAATTAAATACCTACCTCCTATTTGCTACAACAGCTGAAATGTACTGGGGCATACACTTTTATGATATAATACGATTTAGAATAGCAATGTTGAAAGATCACTGCTGAAATCAGTTTTTCTTGCATTCTGATATCATTCCAGAGATTTTCAACCTTTTTTATCTCATAGCACACAAAAACTAATTAAGTGCCAATATTCTGCGGCACGCCAAAAATACATTATGTTTTGTGCCGATATGACAAAATAGGTATAATTTTGATTGTTTTTCAAAAAATAATAGTCATTACCTATCCCCTTTTCCTCCAAAGTATCTTTTAAAATATCTTTATGAAGCAATTTATTTATGATACTTTAATAAAAATAATACTCAAAATTGTCTAAACGGGTATTACTTGAAATTATTTCTGAACACACTTGTCAAAAGTTCGAAACTAAACTGTTGAAATAATATAAATCTTACACAATTCAAGCCGCTCGTCATCGTCATCTCTAAGGCATACTGATTGAAAATCGTCGATACACTCTAGGTTTCAATGCTAGCTTTAGGTGAGGTGTATTAGCTTACATTTCTAATTCCCATTGTTCAGAAAGTTGACGCTTGGAAAGACACTTGCTCAAAAATTAATTAAAATTTAATTCTTAATAAGTACTACTTTTCGAATTTTAAGTAGGTAGTTGAATTGAAGCTTCACTGCAGCTGCAGAATGGGGTAAAAGCGACGGTCCGAGATCAGACCCGAAGGAAAAGATTCGAGGACAACACCTCGTAATTTTGAACCACGGTCAGATGACGTGGACACACCTGAGCTGGCACCTCACTCTCCAAATTTCCACACCACGCCAACATGAGGACATTTGAGGCCACAGCAGATTTAACCTCCACCAGCCCCTTTGTACACGACGGCATTTGGTTGGATTCGAACTAGCGGTTGCTAATCCGTTACTCTTCCAACCCTGCTACCCCGGCCCAAAATGTACAAGGGATTACATTTTTATGACATATACAATTTAAAATAGTGATGTTACAGTAGCATTTCCGAAATCAGCTTTTCTTGCATTCCGTTATTAAAACGAAAAGGTCTAAATGTATAGGGAACCATAAGAGTATTTTTATTCCTGATATTAATCTAAAAGTCAAATAAAATCGCGAAATTTCAGGCGCGACCTATTTTATTTTAAATATAGATAAGACCGGGTTTCCCGGGTGTGAAAATATAAACAATGAGAAATGTTTGGTCGGTAAATTATCGATAGATTCTAGAACAACAAACTATCGGTATCTTGTTTGTGACCCAGATATTACATAATGAGCGACTGACTAGATCTATCGCTTGATACACATGCCGTAGATAAATGATCATGAAGCTGTCAAGTAAGTCACATTCTCTATGATAGTTCTGAGCAGCGATATCAAATATAAAAGTAGATTGATTTAGTTCGGGCGTTAAATTCCCTTCAGTGAGATTACAATTAGGTAGAAAGTGATGCATGCATAAAAGTACTTAATACAGAAGATCCAGTATATTTATTTTGAGAAATAAGACGTTATTCTCGATTTTATTCAATATTGTAAGATGAATCTATGACGAATCTAAGATTATAAACTATTCGAATTTAGCGTTATTTAAAATTGACTAAGTGTGGAATACTCACAAGTATTTTCTTTATAGCAACGTGGTTTAGTTTATTGATAGTCATGATGACTTTTTGCTTAGTTAATGTCGATAGAAGTTATTTCTTAGTACAAAGTATTAGATATAGAAATGATTTACATCGGAGAAGATAGATTTAAGAAAGAGGGGAACAGTACTAAGAACTGAAACTGGTTTCTCTCACAGATATTTCATTGATATGAAAGTATTTGCAATGTGAATAGATTGATTTAAGAAAAAGGGGAACAGTGCTAAGAACTGAAACAAGTTTCTCACAGATATTCAATAATATAAAAATTTAAACAAAATATTACCAATGTGAATAGCCATATTGAAAAAAGAAGGGAACAGTACTAATAACAGAAACTGATTTTTCTCAGAAATATTTCAAAATCCATATGAATGCACTGAATAGCAAAGGATAATGAACACTTAAAGAAAAGTACACAACTGAAATATTCTCACTTTGAGCAACATATAAAGAACAAGCAATAAACACAGATAATTTTGTTTCTGCCTGAAGAAGTCATTTAAAACTATGCTAACGAAATATAATCAGAGTTCTTCTGAACCTTCGAAGTACACTACTATAATAAAAATTTATGAAAAAAAATTAAGATAAGGACCTGCCACATATAAATGTATTTCGCACATAGGAAAACATTTAGTTTTTTAATTTATTTTGAGGGGTAATGGGACCCCTCATGTCACATCACCTATCTAAAGCACTTTTAGGCATCATAATATAAGATGATAGAGTATTTGTATACCTTATCAGTCTTATATATGTATACCTAGGTATTTAAACAAATTACTTAAAAACTGCTAGTATAAACATTAATGAGTGGTTCGTAGCACAAAGTAAAAACTGAATTTACAATTTTTAGATTATTTTTGACATTTTAAAGTATTTTAGCATAACCTTTACGCATTTTTAAGCATTATAAGTCATTTTTTATATTTTAGGTAATTTTTTCATATTTTAAAGCATTTTAGGTCATTTTTCTTATTGTAGGACATTTGTTCACATATTTAAGAGTTTTAGATTAATTTAATAACTTTACACATTTTCAAGCATTTTAGGTTATTTTTACACATTTTAAAGCATTTTAGGTTATTTTTACACATTTTAAAGCATTTGGACCATTTTTCATATTTTAGGGATGTTTCACATTTAAAGCTTTATAGATCATTTTTAATATTTTAGGTCATTTTTTCGCATTTTAAACCATTTGAGGTTATTTCTCATATTTTAGGAAATTTTTCCACATTTAAAGCATTTTAGAAAATTTTTAATATTTAAGTCATTTTTACACGTTTTTTGTCACGAAAATCAGTCCTGTTCGTGACATAAAAAGCAAAGGAAATCCTTTGCTGTTGAGAATATTTCGTACAAAATAACTGCGTTCAGTTATGAAATTAGATGCAGTTTATGATTCCACTATCGCGATAATCCGAGGCGAACTTCAGAGGCACCAGACTGAACACTTAAAAATCCGAAGACTTGAGCTGATAATACATTCCCCCGATTTGAGTATGAAAGCAAATTTTTAAATAACATAAAAGTCTGAATAAAATGCAAATATTTAGAAATAAAATGCTACTACTGTAATTCAACTAATTGAACTCTAAACTAGTTTAGTTATTATGCAGTTTATTCAAATCCCAATATTTAATACAAATGAGTTTCTGAGGTTTACTTTTATGTAAAGAGAGTCAAAGCCAAAAATGTTTGAAAGGCTGCTCTAAGAAATAAACAAGTTCATTCAGGTGTTTTACATTAGGGACAGTAGAGAAATAGCTCTGCAGTATTGACTAATCTTTCTGTCACTAAATCAAAAAGCAATGTCGTCGTGGCTCAGTGAGTTTGACCAACCTGCGATTTGTAAGCAGCGCATATTCAATTCCTCCCTGGTTGTATTTACTCTCTCCGGTGTCAGCGAAAACTTTCCTTGAGTATGTATGTTTGTTACTTAACGTTGGTATGTTTTGTGTTTGGCGCAGCATGGCCAAAAATGATCATTGTACAATGAAAACAGCACCAACCAACCATTTACGTGACAGTAAAAAGCATTGCTAGGCACAGCTTATCCAGATCTGGCCCTCGCGTCATCAAAAAGCAACTTTGACTCACCTCTTATTTAACCAACACTTCTATTCAATCATCGTGGCGAAGTACCGGCTAAAATTTCTGTTAGATTAGCTGTTGAATTTATTTGAACAAATTTTACGTTATTGATCGGCCAGATGGTGGTACCACAGATCACCTGTCATGCGATTACCCGAAAACAATCGCTACACAGGAATTCCATAAATTCTTGAATTTTTTAGTACGTTCATGTTCACAAAAATTAGAGTCTTTACTACAGGGAGTTTTGAAAATATCTGGCAAACTGTAAAGGGTGATAGAGGGATAAAAAATAAACATATTTTGTCAAAGAATGTGTATCCAATATGTATCGGGAATCGTGCACTGTAAAACCGTTGAGAAGCTTGCCTGTTTCCGTACACAGCCCCATACACCAGATGCGTATCTGCGAATTCGTGTAATGATGCAGACCGTTGAAAATCCGATGTTATCAACTGATCTACAGAGCCCAATACCACCTAAAAGCGGAATTTCCGGACACACGTTCTTTAAAAAATATGTTTATTTTGGGCGCCTCTACCACCCTTTACGATTTGGCTAGATATCTTCGATGCAACCTGCATCTTTTGGGTGACATAAGTCAAAAATAATATTTTACAGGAAAATCCGAGCGTTTGAAATGGGCCGCGGTGGCCCAGTTGGAAGAGCAACGGATTAGCAACAGGTGGGTTGCGAGTTCGAAACTCGGTCCAGTCAAATACCGTCGTGTATACGGATGCTGGTGCATGTTAAATCTGTCGTGACTTCAAACGTCGTAACTTTGGCGTGGTGCGAAGATTTGGAGAGTGGGGTGCCAGCTCAGGTGTTGTTCTAATAATCTGACCGTGGTAGAAAATTACGAGGGGTTGTCCTCGAATCTTTCCCTTAGGGATTGATCCTGGATCGTCACCAATAGCCCGTTGTGTTGCTCCAGTGCGACGCTAATTAACTACCTATTTACCAAACATTTAAAGTCTTTAAGAATGTTTTACTCTTCCATTTGAAGTCTTATCTTTATTAAAAGTTACAGCATATTTCTTACTTGATTTCCACGTTCTGTTCAAGTTGTGAATAGTCGTTTATTAACTCATAAAAAAATAAACGTCGCACTGGAGGAACACAACGGGCTATTGGCTATGGTCCAGGATCAATCCCGAAGGGATAGATTCGAAGACAACATCTGGTCCTTTTCAACCTCGGTCAGATGGTGAGGTGAGCACCTGAACTGGTACCCCACTCTCCAAACTTGATACCACGTCAACATGAGGCCATGATAAATTTAACGTGCACCAGCCAGCATGAACATGACGATCCTTGGTTGGAGCAACTTTCGAACTCGCAATCCTCTGGTGCTAAACCGCTTCTCTACCAACTGGGCTATCGCATATCAATAGAAATCGTCTCAACGTCTAATGCATATTTTCCCCAACTTGTTTTCTCAACGCACTCTTTTCAAACATAAATTTTTATTCAGCCCCCTCTCTGGAAAACTCTCGTTTATTAATAAATTGCAAATCCAGCCGTGCCTATAATTTTTCAATTTCTCCCAAATACTTAGGAAGATGCGAGTGTAATTTTCAAATTTCAAAAAGCTAGTTTGGAAATAAATTATAAAACTAGAAGATAGAACTGAAATTATAAAGCTATTTGTTTAAATGAAATAGCAAAAATAAATTGCCCATAAACACATAGATCGCTCACTGTTTATAGTAATTAATAACAATCAAATCAGTAAAATGAAAAATAATCACTAATGAGAAGGATGAATCCCTGGTGTTGTGCTACCAATTTGTCTTTATTAGGCTCTTCTCGTCAGCAGTATCCTTAAATCTTTAGTCCACTCTTTACAGTTGGTTCGTCTTAAAGTTAAAATAATCAATAGAAAATGCATCACTAGTGAGTGTGTCTGTATGGTTAATTGGATAAGGCTTTGTTTAACCTTCCTGGTTGTTGTCTCGACGAGGTATCTCGTCATTAGCGAAACTTACCAGAAATCTTGATGGACGAGATATCTCGTCATTAAAAACAGACTGACCAGATCAGTTTTTTGATAAGGAGATCAAGATCAGGTCAGTTTTTCTAATGACGAGATACCTCTTCTGGACAACCACCAGGAGGGTTAATGACGAGATATTTCGTCATTAGCAAAATTGGTCAGATCTTGATGGACGAGATACCTCGTCCAAATCGCTTGGAGGGTTAATATAGTATTTTCAGGCGATAAAAATGTTATAACATTTGAACAGACTGTTTGGTTTATGGTTATATATAACGTTTAGTCCAAAAATATTAAGTTGCGCGGAAACTATTACATAAAGCAAGTTCGAAAATTTTGATAAATTAGTAAAAATTGATAGGTCCCATGCGCATTAATTTTCCGTGTATTACCAAAATTTTAATTCAGAATAGTTTGTTACATATCAAATTAACTCCATTTGGTAAGTGCATCACTCAATTTTAAAGCAAACAAATTTGTACTAAAACACTTAGAATTTAGCGATTAAAACATAAGTTAACATTTTAAACCGAAATTTCAATGTTTGGAAGCACGATGAAATTCTCATTTGTTATTAGAAATATACAAGAAATTGCAAAAATTATCCAAAAATATAACGGAAATAAATTAAAACCTTATGCATGTGGGACTTTTTGAAATCAAAAGAAAGTCAAGTCTGAATTTGATTTGTGTTGCAATGGGTTTTGTAGAGAGAGTAGACACACTATTCTTATCAATTATATAGTTTATGTTGTGTAAATGTAACTTCTAAAATTATTGTAAGGGAAAAATTTTTTTACCTTGCAAAGAGATTGAGATTTAATTAATTTTAACGCTAAAATTATAAAAAAAAAAATCGATTTTTTTCGAATGATTTTAGTGATTTTGAAAATCTACTCTCCCCTTACTCCTTATTTCCCCTATAGTCCACCAATATTCTTTCTGTGCCCATAGATCGATCCCATGTTTGGGAGTTTTGTACTAAAAGTGGTGCGTCGACAAAAACTTTTGGTGATTCGGCAACCCTTTGTCGGAGTATCGTTCACGATACCATAACCTCACAGCTGATTGTCAACTTTCGTTAGCCGTCCCATGCGTGTCATCCATATTAACATACGTAAAATGATACATGTTATCGTATCATTTTACGTAGGTTCATACACTTTTTGTCTCAACGCTCCCTTTGCAAAGACAATTTCTTTTAGGAGCCCCTCTAGAAAACTATCCAAACTTCCTTGATTCCACCAACTCCACAACGCCTTGAGAGGTCCCAAAATTGGTCTGTAGCCTCACTTAACCCTATTAGTGGTTGTCTGGAAGAGATGACTCGTCATTAGGAACACTGGTAATATATCGATGGTCGAGATATCTCGTTATTAGAAAAATTGATCAGATCTAGATCGCGTCATCATAAAGAATTCGGCAATATCTTGATGACGAGATATCTCATTATTAGCAAAATCGGTCAGACCTTAATGGACGAGATACCTCGTCGAAACCACTTGGAGGGTCAATCACTTAAATTTACTTTATTCTATTTAAATGGAATCAGCACGTTTTAAATTGTAAACTCAAATTTAAAATCCCATGTTACTTCCATAAACCATAGCACTCCAGACCCTAAATTCAACTCTAATTTAACTATCTACTTCCCGGTTAACTGACTAATTTAATTACCACTCTAATCACACGCAAAATACCCTTATTTTCATTTAATCTTCGAGATCTCACTTAATACTTTTCTTCCTCGCAGAGGTTTTATGTTCCAATCTGTTGATCAATTCCTCTGACCTGTAGGCAACGCTTTGCAGTACCTAATCTCAGCTCAAACAACACCGCTCACCTTCTCAACTTACAAGTTCCTATATTTACTTGCCATAAACTTCTGAAAAGCAAAGATCAGCAATGTCACTTGAGGGTATTCTCACCTGGAGACGGAAGGCCTTCAGTCCATGTACTCCGCACACATGGACCCACGTACTATACCTAATTGACTGTCCTGTTCGAGGCTTCTCCCTATATCTAATCGACTGCCCTATTCGAGGCTTTTTACTATATCTAATTTACTGTCCTATTCGAGACTTCTTACAATATTTAATCGACTGTTCAGTTCGTGGTTTCTTACTATACCTTCTCGACTGTTCAATTGAAAGACACGGTGAACTATTCTAGTTTCTATGATTGAACGTTTCTTTTGGCTAAGAAATTATTCATAAGGCTTTCAATATAATCTTAAACAGAAAATGTCATGAAGAAGGCCTTCAGAAATCGTGTAGGCTATGTCGGAGCACTGCCGCAAGGTTTTACGTGAATACGTCTCGTTAGTGCATAGTACTTATTTGGGTGTAGTAAATTAAAGAAGGATAAATCCAGTCATCAATTCAGTTCTTATAGAAACTGACGAGTTGCTCTTCAGCGTACACTACATTCGATGTATTTCTGCTTGACTTTTCAAACAGTTCGTGAAATTTTTAAAACTTTTCGACTGCGATCCAAAGTTTCACAATCAATACTGCATTGATTTCGTTTCTAATGTCTGAAATCGACAGATCTCGACGTTAGCTTTCTTTTGAGACCCATTTCGACGTCGAATGACGTTGTACTGATTCCGAGTTATACTGATTTGAAATTTGCGCGGTGCAGCCGAAAGTCTCCCAAAACTAGCTCCCTCCCCGTTTATCGCGGCGCAAGAACTCAAGGTCACTAAAAAGTCTTTGTTCCCTCAGCTTTCGAATGACACTAGATTGGTTTGGTTGGCGTTGATAATATAGAAAATATTTGACCGAACTCGATGCCCATTTTTTCGTAACGCTCATCTTTCCGTACAGACCACCAGTACTGATCTGATTTTAAAGACGTTTTCACGTCAAAATTACAACACTGCCAGCACCCACTATGCATTTTATTCAGGGATACAAGACAGGGCATAGTTCTAAGTTTAAACACAATGGGTGCATCCACTTCTACCCTAACAGTTTTAAGTCTGGTTTTACATGTAAATAAGCCATGCGAAATCAGCTGTCACAGGGAACAGAATCTTAAAAAGCTCTAACTTCAGTGAAAACCCGTAGAAGTTTTAAATTTCTGAAAAAATATACTTTTCGGTAGATTCATTTCAAATTTAGAACAATGGTAGTAAGAATGTTGTATTTAGAAAGAACCACTTTAAAGCTTATGCCATTTAAATTTTATTGATTATGAACAAAAATATCGGGCCTGATTTTAAAGACGTATTAACGTCATAACTTAACAATAGGGCTTGGCTGTCAATCATGAAATTGCCATATCAAATGCTCTTCATCAAGAATGAATGACATTTAATTTCAAAGTTATGTAACTGATTCAAAGAATTAAAAATTTATTTTCTAAGTCATTTTCCCCTTTTCGTCTTTGCAACAGACTGCCTCGTAAGATCGGTGCGGGAAAATGAAGACATCTAAAGGCCTCAGGTGGGGATGGACTTTGAAATGTTAAGAATAAATACATAATTTTTAACAATTACACGACTAATAAATAAGGCGACGATTTTAGCAACATCAATTCAAGGAAATAACACCTATTCAATTGTCACCGTGTGGAAAAAGTTTCTATTTCAACACTCCTGGGTGGTTGTCTTGACAAGGTCATTACCAAAACTGGCCAGATCTTGATGGACGAGATATCTCGTCATTGAAAGAAAACTTACCAGATCTTAATAGACGAGATATGTCGTTATTAGAAAAACTGACCATTAGAAAAACTGACCAGATCTTGATGGACTAGATATCACCCCATTTGAAGAAAACTGACCAGATATTGACCTCGTCATCATAAAAAAATCATCAATACCTCGATGAAGAGATATCTCGTCATTACCAAAATTGGTCAGATTTTGATGGACGAGATATCGTGTCGAAACCACTTGGATGCTTAATCTGATTCAAGTCATTACAATTGGATTTTGAAACTATAGATTATGAGATGATATTTTTATAAGAAACAGTTGAGGTCTATACTTTTGAACCAAAGAAGGTATGTCATATCTACACCCTTCTTTACAAATATATATGTTACCACTAAAGTACAGAAATCGGGTAATCTGCAGATTATCTAGGTAATGTGCACATTATCTACTAGGCACTCGTTAAAGTGAAAATAAGATCTTTGCTCAAACAGGCAACGTTTTGGTACGCTTAAACTAATACTCAGACAAACAACTCAGTAATACTATGTACTTCTAATTGAAAAACACGCTATACTTTTATCCCATAAAGTTATAAGTAATTTCATGTAATAATCAGCAGATGTAAATAAAATATACTGACAATTGCTGAAACACAATGTTATTTATTTATTTTTCGATATCTAAAGAATCAAATTGATAGAATCAATCAATCAACAGAATAGTTGATAGAATCAATCAATGAACAAAGTATAATACAAAGAATCAATTAAACGGTTTAAAAGTATTATTACAATTAAGGAAATAAATTTGAGAAAGGGAAGGAGGAGGGAAAGGAAATTAGAGAAACAAACTTTTGCACTTTAACGATTCGAAAGCCGTTAATGTGCACATTATCTAGGTAAAGTACGGAAAGCTCTTATTTTGCAGATGATTCAGCACTTTAACTGAACAAATCAGCTAATCTGCAGATTACCTAGGTAATGTACACATTAACGGCTTTCGAGCTTTAACGGTAACATATATATTAATGTGATAGGAATTTTTCACATCACTACCATTTTTTCTTACACCTTGGGGCACATCTCTTTTCAGTGTGTACGGGCTTCACGAACTCTAGTGATCTTTTCTTTTCGTATGGGGTCTACTGTCTTTAATAAACACGGGAGTCGCTCTCCCGGGATCCTTTCCTACTTTCATCACCCTAGCCTATTCACCCATCCCTCTTTTCCCCCTGACACGATATTTAGTACTTGACATTGTCTTTTGCTTGGCGATGCTCGGCGAAATATGGCCCTTGCGCGATAAAACCTAAAACCAACCAACCAACCTTGACCGAAGCTTCTACTAGCATCGTTTGACAGCTTCCTTCAACCATGATCAACCTTGCTTTGAAGTACAACAGAAAACGTATGCTACACTCGTATTTTGAAATACAGACGGATTTTATTAGATATATAATAGTTTACTCTCTCTCTGCCTTTCTAATTGAAAAGACCATAAAAATTACTGCATAAAATAGACCGTTTTTGAATAAAGTCATGTTATTTTCTTCTATTGAAACCTTACGGGATTCCTAGATGTCCAGTCTGTCAGGGGGCCGCGGTAGTCTGATTGGAAGAGTAGCGGATTAGCAACCGGAGGGTTCCGAGTTCGAATCAACCAGGGACCGTCGTTTACAAAGGGGAGTGATGCAGCACGTTAAATCTGTCGTGGCTTCAAATACCTTCACGTTGGAGTGGTGGAAGTTTGGAGAGTGGTGCCAGCTCAGGTGTGACGTCGTCATCTGACCGTTGCTCAAAAATTACATGGTGTTGTCCTTGGATCTTTACCTTCGGGATTGACCCCATACCGTCCCAATAGCCCGTTGTGTTGCTCCAGTGTGACGTTAATTAAAATATCTACCTAGTCTCTCAGGAATTTCCCGATATCTTAGAGGACAAGTCCACTATGGAAGTCCTATAAATTTAGTTGTCTCTCTTATCCAGGCTAAGAAAGAAAATCACAGTACATATATTGGGTCAGTGAGAAAGACATGTCCGATGAGAAATAGCTTTGGGAATGACCCCCATACAGCTAAAAGTAATTACCTACAAGATTCCAGCATCTTACGTCACCAGAGCTACTATAAATAGCTATCACGCGTGTGAAGTACAAGTTCCAGATTTAATTTGTTTGGGCGTAAGGTGCTTCCAAATTGGACATTTGAGAGCCATCTTCCTTTACGAATTTAAACTGAGACATTCTGCTACAGTTGCTGCTCGAAACATTAACACAGCATTCGGGGAAAATACAGCCAATGAACGAACCATTCGGCGATGGTTTTTGAAGTGGAGATACGGACCTGAGTAACGAACCACGTGATCACAGAGAAGTTGCAGTTTCTGACGATGTTCTAAGTGTGGTGGAAGCTGAACCGTGGAAAACATGTCGTGAGATAACGGCCGAGCTAGGTGTCCACCAGACTACAATTGTTCGCAGTCTGGGAGCACTGGGTAAGGTCAAAAAGATGGATTATTGGGTGCCTCATGAATTGACAATTGCCAACAAGGTGAGACGTTTGGATGTCTGTGCATCGCTCCTTTCCAGGAATGAAAGAACCCTACTGCAGCGAATCATTACCTGCGACGAGAAATGGGTCCTTTATGACAATCGGAAACGATCTGCACAATGGTTGAGCAAAGCACAGCCTCCTGGACGCCATCCCAAGCCACCCTTACATCCCAGGAAGGTTATGCTTCTTGTATGGCGGTCTACAGCCGGAATAATTCATCGCAGTTTCCTGCCATGGGGCCAAACCATCACTTCAGAATGATATTGTGATGAATTACGACAAATGCACGGAAATTGATGGTGAAGCAATCGGCTTTGGTAAACAGGCATGGCGTTCTCCTCTTGCAAGATAACGCCCGTCCTCATGTCGCACAACGGACGATGCTGACTACGTGAGTTCGGCTATGAAGCGATGCCTCATCCCCTATTCCCCTGACTTGTCACCTACAGATTTTCATCTGTTTCGTCCCCTGGATCGCTTTCTGTCTGGCAAACGGTTCACCCAATATACGGAGGTTCACCGTGCAGTTGATGACTTCGCATCCCAGCCATAAGACTTTTTTCATTCCGGGATCATGGCCTTGTCAAATAAGTGGAAACAGAGTGTCAATTCAGAGGGAGATTATTTCGAGTAGGTTAGGTACTGTATTTTTCAGTTATCACCATCGAAGTGTGATGGTAATTTTCGGGACTTTCATTCGCACCGACCCAATATTACAAACATTTCAATTGTCAAACCTTTGAGTAAGTGATACATGAGTTTATTATATCTTGAATAGCATTTCTCAATCATCTAACAGACGAACATGAGTTAATGAATGTATATGAGAAATGTGTTAATTAGGAAACCAAACTATTTAAGATTCCATATTCTATTTCCTATACTGAGTTTAAATACTTTCATAAAACTTAGGAAGTGAAAAATAGTTCTTTCACGTATCGTGTTTCTTTTAAATCAACAAGTGTTGAATTATAAAGACTTTAGCCTGTGGAGGTCTCAGTCAATTTTTCTTTGTAAGTCTTCGTTCAAAAATTCTCGTGTAGGTAGAATCAAAATGAAACTACATTGTGTCTAACAAAAATGTTTGTTTTCAACGTATTTTAAATTTTAGATTAGGTTATTTAAATTTTAAATTTGTGAATGATGCATTATTTAAGTCGAAATATGAACATTTCAAGTTTGGCATTTCCTTTATCCATTTGTCACATCTATATATGTGCGATGATGCAATTATGCATTACTTTGATCAAAATTAACGTTGCTTATTAATTGCTAAAGCAAGCATCTCTTTTTACGTCTTTAACTGATTTAAAAATTACTATTAATTACTTTGGGATTGATCCCGGAAGTCTCCAATAGCTCATTGTGTTGCTTCAGTGCGACGTAAAATCAACTACCTTCCCACTTGCAATTAATTTTTAGATTACATTGAATGAAAGTCTCGAATTTGCTTTAATTTTTCATCCAATGTTAACCCTCCAAGTGATTTCGACGAGATATCTTGTCCTTCAAGTTCGGACTAATATTGCTAATGACGAGATATCTCGTCATCAAGATATTGCCGCCTTTTTATGATGACGATATCAAGATCTGGTCGGTCTTCTTGTGATCGTGTTTGCATCTGATGACGATATATCGCATCTAAAAATCGCAAGAAAAATGGCCAGATCTTAATCTAGTCATCACAAACAAATCGTCAATATCTTGAAGACGAGATATCTCGTCATAAGCAAAATTGATAGGATCTTGATGGACGATAAATCTCGTCGAAACCTCTTGTAGGATATTAAGACCACTTAATGATTCCTTTTCTAAACTTATGCGCGGTTATGAAATTAAACAGTGTCATAAAAGCAACAAGTATTCAATGATGCGGGATGTGCTGATAAAATAATAATAATCGCAATTAAATATCATAATTATAAGATTTATATAAAAACACCCGTTTTTATAAAAAGCTATTACATACAAAAATAGCGTTTAAATTTCAATTTTTCGCAAATAAGCTTCTATCTGGAGAAAATAGGAAAAGTAAGCAAAAAACACCCTGCAGATGAAAGTATCTTAAAGACGTCGCGCTTTTTCCAAAATTAATCCTCTGATGTACATAAAGTGATGGTCACTTAATTAGCTTGTAAAATCTCGTAAATTAAATTGACTTTGTTTTGTTTTAAGGCTCGTTATCTGTTGTCAAAAGGAATAACAAAGTAAAACGTGCCAGCATTAGAAGACTGACGAAACTGTGAATATTGTTACCACATCTTTAAGTATTAAAGGTTTCCTTTTAATTTGTTTTGTTTTAAGGCTCGTTATCTGTTGTCGAAAAGGAAAACAAAGTAAAATGTATCAGCGTACGAAGACAAGACTGATGAAACTGCGATTATGAATATTGTTACTACATCTGTAAGTACGAAAGTTTTTCTGTCTTATTGAACATATGCAAAATGCATTGACTGTAAGCACTAGAAAATTTTAAAATTATTTATATGTATTTGCATTTAAAAATGTGCCCCACCAGTGACCTAGTGGTTAAAGACGTCTCTCTTAAATGTTCGATATGTGACAGATCTGGTGACCTGCGGGTAGTGAAAAAATGAAGCCTGATGGACATTGAACTATTGTTGCACGTTGCATGACACGTACGGTAGCACATTGTCCTGTTAAAGACTGATCACAGTGAATAAAAAGGATTAGGTCTCCAAAGCTTCAGAGATGTAGTGGTGGATGTTGAGTGTACCAGCAATGCGTGCTAGGGTGTAGAAGTGCCGGAGTAGAATCTAATGGTACCCTATACCATAACATCAGGTGGTGGACCGGCATGGCGATGCATAATGCAAGATTCATGCAGTCTGTCGCGGCGGTGCAACCAAACTCAGATGCAACCATCATGGTGCTGTATCTCGGTAAACAGAACCGAGATATGTCTGAAAAGACGATGTCATGCCATTCCTTGTCCAAGTGTGGTTTTACTAATTCTAGTGATAACACTAGTTCTACGCACCATTGTAACAGACACTTGTGTTATGGAGTTAAAGGTAGTCGAAACAATGGACGCGTTGAAAAAATCTCCATGTGCTGCAGACAACTTTAAATTGTGCGTGATGACACAATTTTTGGTACAACGCACCCTAAATCTTGAGCTAGGGTTCTTGCTTTTTCAGTATGATCCATAATAGATATGCGCAAAAGATGTCTGCTATCTTATTTGGTGGTGTAACGAGGCAGCTGCAATCGTTTACATAAGCCAGCTCCTGAACCCACCGATTCCGTATTCGCAACAATGAGACTCGATTTCGTCCAACACGAGCATTGATTTCTCAGAGGTATAATCGATAAGTCAAGAAAATAGTTGAATTATTAATAATAGCACACACACAACACTCTCCCAATACTTACTTTTATATTTAATAATAACACTTCAAATATTTAATTTTATATTTAATAATAGCAATGTATCCCAAATAGATTCATTTAGTTTCAACCTCTTGACCAGAATTCCCATTGATTTTAGATATCTTTACCAGTATTCTTCTTATAACCTTATTAGTGTCATAAATTCCATTTATAACGAATTTAATAACTTTCCTGACATGTCTAAACAATACTAGCATGGACTTATTAATCCTTTTGTCCTAAATAACTTAAGGAGGGTTGCGAGTTTGAAACTCGGTCCGGCCAAAGACCGTCGTGTACACTGGGGCTGGTGCACGTTAAATCTGTCGTCCTGAAATGTCAGCACGTTGGCGTGGTGTAGAGGTTTGGAGAGTGGGGTGCCAGCTCAGATGTTGTTCTTGTCATCTGACCCTGGTTCAAAATTACGAGGCTTTGTCCTTGGATTCTTGATTGATTTCGCATCGCCACCAGTAGACCGTTGTGTTGTTCCAGTGCGACGTTAATTAATTACCTACCTACCTAAATAACTTTATATTTAATGGTGAACATGAATTCCAACAATAACAGGGGATACCACAGACACCTCTTTTACTAGTATTTTAGCTAATATTTACCACCATTTTCTGAAAGATCACGCACATGTAAATTTGTTAACGCTTATCATTATATTGATGACTTGATTATGTTTAACTCATCAGATTTCACCAATTTTGAAGACATTTATCCTACAGAATCAACTCTAAAGAAACATATAGTTCACCTCCCTCCACCAACTTTACTGACATTCATATAGATGTAATTACTACTTTCATTACTACATTATATTCGATGCAATTACTACTTTCATTACTACATTATGTTCGATGCAATTATAACTTTCATTACTACATTATATTCGATGCAATTACTACTTTCATTACTACATTATATTCGATGCAATTACCACTTTCATTACTACATTATATTCGATGCAATTACTACATTATATTCGATGCAATTACTACTTTCATTACTACATAATATTCGATGCAATTACTACATTGATATCTACGATAAAAGAAATGATTTTCAATTTAATATCACCAAGCTAATTCCGAGCGGTTCTAATATCTCTATCAGTATTTACAGAAGTATTATCAAATCCGCAGATTAATTTATATTTTGCAGAGATAAAATCACTCATAATAGGCAACTCAACAAATTAGAAACCACCCTCTACAATAACGATCGTCACATCAATTTTAGGTATCTTAATTAACGTTGCACTGGAGCAACACAATGGGCTATTGGCGACGGTCCGGGATCAAACCTGGAGGGAAAGATCCGAGGCCAAATAATTTTGAACCACTGTCAGATGATGAGGTAACACCTGACTTGGCCTCCCACTCTTCAAACTTCCACACCACGCCAATGTGAGGATATTTGAGGCCACGACAAACTTACCGTGCACCAGCTCCCTTTGTACACGATGGTCTTTGGTTGGATTTTAACTCGCAACCCTCAGGTTGTTATTCCTTTACTCTTCCAACCGGGCTACCCATGCGGCCCTCTTCCCATCAAGTTTTCTAAAAAAAAGATTTTGCTTTACTTTTATGTTCTTATATTCATTACCGCCTTTCTAAAGTCTTAACTTGATTTCTGTTTTGACTTTTCTGATACCATTAGAGGGTGCAATAACACTATATTTATAATTTTCAAATTCCTTTTATAATTTGTTGTTGTGTTACAAAATAAAAATTACTACAAATAAATATTTTAAAAAATTATTCATCTCGTGTCGTAATTTTGCTTGGTACTATATTCTAGCCTTATTTTACTTTGTTTTCTTCCCTGATTGGCAAATATTTTTTTATCTGTTTCTTTCCTGATTCGTAAGTATATTTTTTATCTGTTTCCTTCCTGATTGGCAAATATTTTTTTATCTGTTTCCCTCCTGATTGGCAAATATGTTTTTACCTGTCGCCTTTCTGATTGGCAAATATTTTTTTATCTGTTTCCTTCCTGATTGGCAAATATGTTTTTTACCTGTCGCCTTCCTGATTGGAAAATACGTTTTTTACCTGTCGCCTTCCTGATTGGAAAATATTTTTTTGTTTCCTTCCTGATTGGAAAATATTTTTTTGTTTCCTTCCTGATTGGAAAATATTTTTTTTTCCTTCCTGATTGGAAAATATTTTTTATCTGTTTCCTTCCTGATTGCCAAATATGTTTTTACCTGTCGCCTTCCTGATTGGCAAATATTTTTTTACCTGTCACCTTCCTGATTGGCAAATATTTGTATCTGTTTCCTTCTTCATTGGCAAATATGTTTTTTACCTGTCGCCTTCCTGATTGGCAGATATTTTTTATCTGCCACCTTCCTGGGTATATAGGTAATTAATTAAAGTTGCACTGAAGCAACACAACAGGCTATTGGAGACGGTCCTGGATCAATCCCGAAAGGAAAGCTCCAAGGATTCCGCCTCGTATTTTGAACCACGGTCAGATGACAAGGTCAACACCTGAGCTGGCACCCCACTCTCCAAACTTCCACACCACGCCAAAGTTAGGGAATTTGAGGCCACGACAGTTTTAACATGTACCAGCCACCACGTACACGACGGTCTTTCGTTTGATCGAGTATCGAACTCGCAACCCTCCGGTTGCTAATCCGTGACTCCAGGATTCAGAAAGAAAATGTACTCATTAACGACTATCTCATAAAATGATTTACTCTGTTGGTGAGATAAATGATGATTCTTAGGAGAAAATAAATGAACATGAATTATTTATATCACATGAATATTAAATTTATGTTACTACTTATAACCTTAGAGCTATTCATAACTTCTGAGTGATTCTTAATTTTATATTTTGTTAATTTAAAAATGCTGCTTTCAATCTTACAGAGTTGATTGTTACAATCCTTTTGAGATGACCAGATTACTCTGGGCTTTAAGAGTTAATCCCTGGAACTTGAATCACTTCGACCGACAAACTTTTTTGGATCTTGTACAAAACAATAACTAGTTGCCCTATAGAATTCTGAATTTACCGCAATTTGTATATTTTATTGTAATCATTTCAAAGCATCGAATAAAAGAAAGCAAAGCTAATTGAAAAGAATCAAAAGATACCCATTAAAGCATTCTTTTAAAATTCCGGAATTTTATCATGAGAGTATTTGAACCGATTAAAGTGTTCTATTTGTTTTGTTGGAATTAGGAGTTTAATGCTTAATGGATCGTGAACCACTGATCAATAGATACAGATTCTAAATGGCTGCCCAGGGAAAACCTACAGAGGAAGAGATTTGACCAAATGGAAGGGTAAGACAAAGATTTAAAGATTAAGTTTAAGCAAGGAAATACAATTTTCCTGTTATTAGTTGAATAAGTACTTTTTTGTAAATGTTTAATGATTACACATAACAGCATTGTTTTAAATGTTCTGTGATGATTTAGATTTAATTCCTTGCTTATTTGGTTGCTTTATGTTATGCGCATTCCAAGATTTGTTCAAGTTTAGGTATGCCCAGGTTATAGGTAAAGAGGTTCAGTGTTTGGTTGGGTTTCATGGTTCAAGGGCCATATTTGGGCAAGTGCGTTAAACAATGTCAAGTAAATGGACATACGCAAAAGGAAAGATTTTACTGATACAAAGGTGTTGGGTTGGTTGTGTTTTTATGGTGCAAGGGCCATATTTGGCCATGCTGCACCAGATGCAAGACAGGCAATATCAGATAATGGACATACACACAAGGAAAGTTTTACTTACACTGAAGAGGTCGTGTTCGTGGACTGGTGCACGTTATATCTGTCATGACTTCAAATGTCCTCACGTCGACCTGGTGTGCCAGTTTGGACAGTGGGGTGCAAGCTCAGGTGTTGATCTCATCATCTGACTATAATTGAAAATTATAAGGTGTTGTCCTCGGGTCTTTCTTGAACAGTCCCCAATAGCGTTATGTGTTGCTCCAATGCGATATTTATTCAATTACCAACTGACACTGAAAGCAAAATACATCCATTAGTAGAGCGAAAAAGATTGAGAAACAACGAACACAAACACGGGATCTACAAATATACTTTTTTCTCCATCCAACACACCACTGAACTACTTAAATTCCAATGTTCTAAAAGTTTCTCAATATGATTATGTGATGATCGTTCCTGCACAAGGAAACGAGAAGAGAACGATTTGCAAGCAATATGAAAATTGAATTGTCTGTCGCAGCAAAACCTCGTGTACAAGTTTTAGCTGCTGTCGTAAACTTTGAAATGTTTCAGAGTGGCAAAAGACACACATTTGGAGAGCGAAAGAGGTTGAGAAACAAGGAACACAAACACGGCATCTATAAATCTAAATGTCTCTCCATCCAACACCATTAAGCTACTTTAATTCCAATATGCTAAAAGTTTCTCAATTTGTATTATGAAAGTTTCTTTCAAACACAAATAAGAGAGAAGAAAACAATCCTCAAGTCATGAAAATCGGAATGTCTGTCGTAGCACAACCATGTGTGCAATTTGAGGAGAAAAAGTTTGTCTAACGAAACAAAACACAGCTCACCGCAGAAAAAAAGTAATTTTATCCCTAAAATTAAAAAAAAATTACATTGTTGTCTTACTAAAAACAGTATAAAAACATTGAGCAAGAAATTTCACCTTTGAGCTATTTAATTCCTGTATGTTAAAAGTTTCTCAATTTGCATTATCAAATGTTCCCCCTTTTTAGTTTGAACTCATGCGAGAAAGAAGTAAGCTATTCTCAGGCCATACGAAAATTCAAATGTCTGTCGTAGCAAAACCGCTTCCACAAATCAACGGCTAACGTAAACTTTTGATGTTTTACAGCGACAAAAGACACATGCAGTGAGCGATAGAGATTGAGAAACAACGAATGCAAATCCAGGATCTATAAATCGAAATTTCTCTCCATCAACCCCATTGAGTTACTTTGAGTATGGTAAGAGTATCTCAATTAGTATCTTCAAATGTTCGTTGAAACACAAGCGTAAGAGAAAACAATTCTCAAGCAATATGAAAATTCGAATGTCTTAGAACCGCGTGGACAATTTGAAGAGAAAAAGTTCATCTAGTGAAACGAAACAGTGCAGACCGCAGGAAAAACTCAAATATATCGCTAAGAGTTGAAAAAATTTATGAACAGTTTCAATAAATTATTTGAAAACCTAAAATTGGTTGTCTTAGTAAAAGGATTATTCTCAGTCTGTTTCGTAATTTATAATATTAAATGTTCCGCCATTCCTGTTTGAATTCAGGGAGAGAGAAGGAAACTATTCTTAAGCCATATGAAAATCCAAATGTCTGTCGTAGCAAAACCGCGTGCGCAAGTTTAATTGCTAGCGTAAACTTTTCAGATGTTTCAGACCGACAAAAGACACACATACAGAGAGCGATAGAGGTTGAGAAACAACGAAATTTTTGTTCACCATTGAGCTGCTTTGAGTATGGTAAAAGTTTCTGAATATTTATCTTCAAATATTCGTTTAAACTCAAGCATAAGTGAAGAAAACAATTCTCAAGCCATTATGAATATCCAAATGTCTTATAGAAAACCGTGTGGGCAATTTGAGGAGAGAATGAAGCAAAACAGTGCAGATCGCAGAAAAAAAATTCAAATACATCGCAAAGAATTCAAATTTTTTTATATTTTATGAGCATTTTATAAGTTTGAAAACCTAAAATTGTTGTCTTAGTAAAATGATAATTCTCAGTCTCTGTTTCGCAATTTGTAATATCAAATGTTCCGCCTTTTCTGTTTGAATTCAGGGAGAGAGAAGGAAACTATTCTCAAGCCATATGAAAATCCAAATGTCTGTCGTAGGAAAACCGCGTGCGCAAGTTTAACTGCTGGCGTAAACTTTTCAGATGTTTCAGAGCGACAAAAGACACAGAGAGCGACGGAGGGAGAAGAAACAACGAACGCAAACCTACGATCTATAAATCTAAATTTCTCTCCACAACACCCCCACCACGCAATTTTATATCACTAACTTTCTCCTATTTTTTCCACGCGCGCAAATAATACAAAAAGTTTTTGCTCCTTTTATCTAAATTTCTACAGAGTAACTCACAGAGCACGTTTTGCTCAGGTAAGAAACATCGATCTTGTAGTTCGTATTTTTTCCGCACCGCAGCGCTGGTTACGAAGACGGGGATTGTAGGGGAAAATAGGGACTTTTAGGGAAGATTGGGGAAAGCAGATCGGACACCCACCGAAGCAAAATTTCTGCTTCAGTAAAACACGCGCTTTGCTTTGAAGAGGAAAACCCGCATCTTTTACATTGCTCGCTATGTTGCACATGCCCATAGTACTTTTAGCCGTTGTGACCATGGGTGAGTCTTTTATTTTACCATCTATGAGTAGCAATTATGCTAATTGAAGTCACTCGAAGGTTGTTTCAAAACATACAAATTAAACTTTTTCAAAGAAAATTATGTTTACGCCGTGAAACGAGATCCTTTTGTGTTTTAGAGTGCGGTAAACAATTGGAATTGTACTGATAAAAGTAGGGGATATCCAAACAACTTGTGAACTAGATTTGAGAAGTTCACAAAGTTTTGGATATAAAGAAATTCGGGATATTCTAGAACTTATGAAACTGATGGAAAACACATAAACTTATGTAAAAACTTACAGCATGCTAAATATATTTTGTAATTATAATAATACTTCTTCAGAAAACTATACATATAATAATAGGTATAAATAATCTATAAGGAAATATAAAAACTTCTATAAAGTTGCGTACGGAAGTTATTTAAAATGTGTTCTCATTACATTTACATATTATTCGACAGGAATCTAATTTAAATCATTCATATACGTATAATAAATACTTATAAAATTTAATCTGCAACTTGCACAAGATATATGCACCATAAAGAGTTTAAAGCATAATTTTGTTACATTCGGAAAAAGTGAACTTTTATAGAATTTCAAGAATAATTTTTTAATAATGGATGAGATTACAGCATTAAAAACTTAAATTAACTATTATTTTGAAATCCTAAAGGTTTCTCTTACAGATTAAACTTCAAATAAAAATTGATTAAATTGATACATTACATTAAATTTCTCAACTTAGTTAACTAGTTTATACGCGTTACTTTACTATTGTTTTTTCTTTCAATGCATCTCATATAATCTGTACAGATAGAGCTTTCCTGAATAAAATTAAATCGTTCGAAATAAGAGTTCTTTTTATAAAAGGAAAATCCCAGAAGGGATGGTTTCATATTAAACTATTTCATTAGGTTGTATGGTCAATTCTTCTTTTCCATATTTCTCTGTCTAGCATGATCTTTTCTTTTTGATTTTGTTCCATTTTATACTTCGCTGAAAAATTGGAATAGGTCTGCGTTGTATTTTACGAAAATATTTTCTAGATTCTGCACTTTTCTTGATTATGTCGAATACTAGAATTTTATTTCTTATCCCTAGTGTGAGTTTATCGTAATTTTTTAAAATATAATTAATATTATACATTATTTAGAAATACTAAATACTGTTTTATAAAAAAGATTTTGTCTACAAAATTTATTTAACAAATATTTTACAGATAAGTTTGAAAAATGTTTTTACAAGTCATATTCATCAAAAGATAAATTCATCAAGAGGGGCTGTAAGAACCAATGGGAACCGAGCACAGCTTTCGATTTTACTTTGGGGTGTTTGACTTCAAAGATTTGGGGTTTGATACTTTGAGTTTGGTGGATGTTTTATCAACGAACGATTGAAAAATAGGGTAGTGAGAGATTGCAGGCTATTTCCTGATTTGATAGAAATTTTATACAAAAGTTTCAAATTTGATGGTAGAACTTGCGTTGGCAAATGATTCGTGATTTTTTGACGACTTGTGAATTTAGTAGTATTTAGTTTCTGAAGCTATTTAATTTCGAGTTTACTTAGTAACTTTTGTTTTAAAGAAAAAATTGAAGAAATCTGTTGTAAATGACTTGAATTTTCTTTGGTACTGCAAGAAAGGAATTTTATCATTTTCACTTTCAATGCATTGAAGTTTTCGCTGACAAAAAGATTCGCGATTTTTTGACCACGTGTTAATTCAGTAGTATTTAGTATCTAAAATTGTCAAATTATGGGTTTACTTAAAAACTATTTTTGACTAGAAAAAATAGAAAAAAAACGATTGTAAACGATTTGAATTTTCTCATGAGTATTGTAAAGCCGAGTTGATATCACTGTTCTCTATGCAGTATAATTAAGCACAGTAAGAAAGAAATTTCATAATTTTCACTATGTGTGGACTCAAGCAAAATAATTTTTATTGCACAATTTATCGGCAACACTACATTGGATATAGATAGCATGCCTAACTATGTATAAAAACCTTGGATTATGAAAAAAGACATGTAAAATTATGTCTATTTTTGAAAAGCGACAGGATTTTCGTGGGCATATTATATCTGGGAACCATCCAAGTGACAAAAAGCAGCGAAAATATAAAATAAATAGAAATGAACAAATGAAAAACGCAAATGTAATATGAGATACTGTGTGTACCAAGCATTACCCACCCACCTATGGCAAGATTCTTATAGACATCGGTAAAATGAAGTGTATTTTTGAGAAACGTTGGGGTTTTCGTGGGCATAGCATTTCTAGCGCATCCAAGTCACATAAAAAACAACGAAAGAATAAAGTAAAATGACAGAGAAATATAATAAGAACTATTGATACCAAATCACCCACCACCTATTTTGACATTTTGTAACACAAAACACGAAATACGTAAATCAAAACCCCAAATAGTTTCTATTTTTAAACTCATCCGACTTTCATTTTAGTAGTAAGACGAAAAGAGGAATGTAATTTATTTATTTAATAACAGCTTCATTTTAACTCATGATTATATAATACCAGAGACGTTTTGCCAATTGCTGCACAATTTCTCCTTTGGAAAAGAAACAAGAAATTTGTTTAGGTCGGGGAGTATATCTCTACGGCTTAGTATTTAGGGATTATTTAATTTTCAAAATGAATTAAGAAGAAATTTGACGAAGAAAACAAACGACTCAGTGTTATTGAAGTAGAACTCAAAATTTGTAACTTTCAAACGTTTTGGTAACGGGACAGGAAATTCGCAAGTCGGAAAGTATGGCTATTTCTGCTATAAACTTTTGTAATTGTGTTCGAATTTTGTTAATATTTTAGTCTCCATTTACTTTTCAAGACGAACTAAGAAGAAACTTTATGAAGGAAACAAACGACTCGGTTTTATTTAAGTTGAACGCAAAATTTCTTTTAAAGCTTTTTAGTAATTGGACAGGAAATTCACTAAAGTCGGAGAGTATGTCTCTATTGTTACTATAAACTTTTGTATTTGTTTTCGAAAATTGTTGATATTTTGGCTCTTCGTCTCCTACTCTTCAAAATGAATTAAGAAAAACTTTATGAAGGAAACGAAAGACTCGGTGCTATTTAAGTAAAATTCCAAATTTGTAGCTTTCAAAGATTTTTAGTAAGTGGATAGGGAATTAACTAAAGTAGAAGATTATGTCTCTATTCTTGGTATAAACTTTTGTATTTGTGTTCTAAATTTGTCGATATTTTAAGCTTTTTCTTTTCAAAATGTATTAAGCAGAATCTTTATGAAAAAAAACAAACGACTCGGTGTTACTTAAGTGGAACTCAAAATTTGTAGCTCTCAAAGCTTTACTGTTTTAATAATGGTACAAAAAATTCGCTAAAGTCTGAAAGTATGTCTCTATTGCTGCTATAAATTTTTGTATCTGTATTCTAAATTTGTGAATAGTATCGGCTGTTTTACTTTTCAAAATGTGATTAAGAAGAAGCTTTACGAAGAAAAAACAACCCGGTGTTAATTAAGTAGAACTCTAAATTTGTAGCTTTCAAAGCTCTTTAATAACGGAACTGGAAATTCGTTCAAGTCCGAGGGCATGTCTATTGCTGCTATAAACTTTTGTACTCGTGTTCGAAATTTATTAATATTTTTGCCTCTTACTTTTCAAAATGAATTCAGAAAAAGCTTTATGAAGAAAACGAACAACTTGGTGTTATTTTAGTAGAATTCAAAATTTGTAGCTATCCAAGCAATTATTGTTTTAGTAACGGGGCAGGAGAGAGATATTGGCTAAAGTGGAAAAGTATGTCTATTGCTGCTATCAACCTTTGTACTTGTGTTCGAAATTTATTAATATTTTTGCCTCTTACTTTTCAAAATGAATTCAGAAAAAGCTTTATGAAGAAAACGAACAACTCGGTGTTATTTTAGTAGAATTCAAAATTTGTAGCTTTCCAAGCAATTATTGTTTTAGTAACGGGGCAGGAGAGAGATATTGGCTAAAGTGGAAAAGTGTGTCTATTGCTGCTATAAACCTTTGTACTTGTGTTCGAAATTTGTTGATATTTTAGGTTCTTTTACTTTTCAAAATGAATTAAGGAACCTTATGAACAAAACAAACGACTCAGTGTTATTGAAGTAGAACTCAAAATTTGTAACTTTCAAAAAGTTTTGATAATGGGATGCGAAATTACTAAGGTCGGAAAGTATGTCTCTGTTGCTGCCATAACCATTCGTACATGTGTTCAAACTATGTTAGTATTTTGGACTTTTTAATATTGTAGGCTCCTTTATTTTTGAAAATGAATTAAGAAGCTTTACGAAGAAACCAAACGACTCGGTGTTATTTAAGTGGAACTCAAAATTTGTAACTTTCAAAGCTTTACTTTTTTAGTAACGGGACAGGAGAGAAATTCGCTGCGATCGGAAGTATGTCTCTTTTGCTGGTATAAACTTTTGTACTTGTGATCAAAATTTGTTAATATTGAAGACTTACTTTTTCTAAATGAATTAAGAAATTCATAAAGATAACAAACGATTCAATGTTATTGGAGTAGGACTCAAAATTTGTAAGTTTCAAAACGTTTTGCTAACGGGACAGAAAATTCGCTTGAGTTGGAAAGTATGTCTCTACTGCTGTTAGAAACTTTTGTACTTGTGTTCGAAATTTGTCAGAATTTAAGGCTTTTTTACTTTTCAAAATGAAGTAAGAAAGTTTATGAATATAACAATCGACTCAGTGTTATTAAAGTAGAACTCAAAATTTAACTTTCAAAACGGTAGCATTAATGTATTGGTAATGGGACAAGAAATTCGATGAGATCAGAAGGTATGCCTTTATTACTGGTATAAGAATTTGTATTTGTGATTGAAATTTGTTGATTTTGAACTTTTAATTTTTCAAAATTAATTTAGATAATTTACGAATGTAACAAACGACTCAGTGTTATTGAAAAACTCAAAATTTGTAGCTTTCAAAGCCTTTTAGTAACGTGACAGGAAATTCGCAAAAGTCGTAAAGCATATCTCTATTGCTGCTATAAACTTTTGTACTTGTGTTTGAAATTCATTGATGTTTTAGGTTCTTTTACTTTTCAAAATGAATCAAGGAGAAACATTACGAAGAAAACAAACGATTCAGTGTTATTTAAGTAGAACTCAACATTTATCAAACAATTTGCCAAAACGAATTACTATTTCGGTAAAGGGACATGAAATTTGCTGAGGTCTCGGGAGGTATATCTTTATTCCTGCTATAAACATGTGTACTTTTATTCTAAATTTGTCAGAATTTTAGGCCTTTTTACTTTTCAAAATGAAATAAGAATGTTTCGGAATAAAACAAGACCCAAGTCGTTATTGAAGTTGACCTAGAAATTTGAAGTCAGGAAGGAAAACAAGCACATCACCTCTAAAAATATTCTGCCACTGAGTTCGTGGGTGAGTGTTTTATTTTAACATCTATGAGTATCAATTATGCGACTTGAATTCAATCGAAAGATATTTCAAAACATACAAATTTAAGTTTTGTAAAGAAAATTATGTATACACAGGGAACAACGATTCTTTCATGTTTTTGAATGCAATGAAGAATTGGAATTGTACCGAGAAATACAGGGGGTAAATAGCCACACCTTCAGAATAAACTTTTGTACTTCTATTCTAAATTTGTCAGCATACTTGTCTTTTTCACTTTTCAAAATGAGTTAAAAGTAAGTATAGGGAGAAAACAAATGACCCAAGTCGTTATTGAAGTAGACCTAGAAATTTGAAGTCGCAAAGAAAAATAAGCATATCACCAATAAAAATTTTTACAAGAGCATTTTACCCATTATAACATCAATAAAAAATTATCTCTACTAATGCATTTACTAAAGAAAAGTATTCGTTTCACAACGCAGTATTACTGTAACAAACTACAATACCCTTAATGTACTCTTAACTCCGATTAGTTGATAGTTAAAACCTTACGTTTTTCACTCTCGTAATTTTTAAATTTAGAATCTTAAACGCAGGGTTTTCTACAAATGGATTTCTTGAAAAGCCATTAAATTTGCCTCGCTTTGTTAAAATGAGAAGCATAGTATTTGTAAAGCATAAGTGTTCTTAAGTAGAAGCCAAGCACTAAACTACCATTTGGATAATTTTAAATAAATAGTTATTTTCCTCGTTTATATATTAAATGTTTATTGGCATGATTCTGATGGTAAAAAGTCAGTCTAATCATGAAAGGACGTTAGATAGAACTGTCAGTTCGAAGGGCCTTTTCAATTAATTATATTATTAAGCTGTTCTGATATTTGAATCTATCTTCCAAAATTATCATACAAGCGAAATATTTTGTTGAGTTACAATTCAAGAAGTATTTATACTTCCGTCTAGACAGAGCACTTATTTAAAAATATTTGCGCCAAGTAAAATTTTAACATACCGAAGACTTAATTGTTTACATTATTTTCTCGAAAATTGCAAAAATACAAACCATGTTTTAATCATATTCAATTTTATAGAGAACTAGTTCATTTCTTTAAAAAGAACCTCTGGAATATGATTCGAATACCATTTTAAGAGCTCAAAATTCTGATAATTTAACCTTTCTTCTTAACAATGCAAGGGAATGAGCTTCTGTGTAAGCGAAATTTATGTGTTTTAAATATTAAATTCTGAAGAAACGATGGGAAAAGGGCAGATTAAGATTTTTTTATCATCTTACGAAAATGCAGTCTAAGACAGAAGGGAAACTGATCAAAGCACTTAGATGATATATAGTTTAAGTTTAAAGGAAGGTTATTAAGAGATATTTTGTAAGTATTCTTTAACCCTTTTGGTGGCTGTCTAGACGAGATACCTCGTCATATAAGATAAAGAGACCACATCTTGATGGACGATATATCTCGTCATTAGAAAAAATTGACCAGATCTTGATGGACGATATATCTCGTCATTAGAAAAAATTGACCAGATCTTGATCTCTCTATCATCGAAGAATCGACAATATTTTGATGACGAGATGTCTTGTTACCAAAATCGTTCAAATCTTGAAAACGAGATAACTCGTTCTTCGCGAAATTGTTCAGATCTTGATGGACGATATATCTAGTCGAGACCACTTGGAGGGTTAATCTCTGAGAATCCCGAGATTTCCATATAGTATAGTATTGCTCAACACATAAGGACCACAACACATAAGGACTAAAGAATCACATCTAATGGTTGAAAGAATCCATGGATTATTTGAACGTTTATAAAGTCTCTATTTGTTTTTTCCTAGGAATGAATAATTTGGAACGATTCTATTGGTCCTTCCTTTGGAATATAATCCTTTGGAACGATTCTATTGGCCCATTCTAAAAAGTAAAATCCTTCGGAAAGTTTCGATTGGTCCTTTTCTTAAAATAGAATCCTTTGGAAAGATTCTATTGCTGCTTTTCTTAGAATAGAATCCTTTGGTAAGATTCTATTGATCAATAAGGTCAAAATTGGTTAGAAGTTATACAGGGAGGACGGCAGGTTTCAAGGTAGAATTATGTGTATGAACCCATCAGAGGTAAGAGTAAACATAATTTATAGTGAGCAGGAAACAAATAACATCTCAATTTAAATAAATATAAGTATATTATCCGAACAGTATTTCATTCCTAAAAATAGTATTGACGTTGTCTTGTGTTTGCGCAGCATGACCAAGTGTGGACCTTGCGCCAAAAGATACAACTAACCAACCTAAAAATAGTATTTGAAATTTGGAAATGATTTTATTCTTGTCCATGCATGAAAGATATTTTCTGTCAATTTAAATATACGAGACTTTTGCAGCGATACGTATTTCCGGTACGTATCCGATCGTGACATCAGTTGGCTTGTTTTTCGAATACGTTTTCAACTCTTCGGCAATAAAAATTACATAGAAGACATTCGGAATTGATTTATCTCAGTTGATTGTTCAACTCCAATCAGATTAAACGCCAAACATCGTCAAAACGGAGATAAACTATACTTTAAGGTAACCCCGATGTGTCATGCGAAAGCATTTGAAGAGCAAAAGCCAATTCTTCAGACACTATGGTTTGGTTGTTAACACTGAAAATTCCTATCATAGTTACAAATATACAGCTTTATAAAACGTTTCAAAGTTCTTTAAAGTATTTATATTTAATTCCAAGCAGGATCAACTTTTAAAATTTTTCTCTTGTGAAATCAAGCACAAAGAGCAACGTAAGTGATGCAGTAACTATATGCAGTTGATGGAAATACTTTTGTAACAATGTCAACGATGGATATATATCAAGTTTCACCACGTTTTTCTACTCGATACCTCAAGACTTTCCCACGGAACTCCAAAAATGTTTGAAAAACCCTTCTGGTAGATCATGCTTATCTTTAATATTTTTATAAAAAGAGCATGAGAGTAATTGATAGAAATAAATCTTTAGCATTCAAGATAGACCAATCAAAGGTCTCACTACATTTTTCAACGCTTAGCCAAACCAACGTTTAAAAATTTTCTCTCGTGAGATCAATCATAAATAGCAATGTAGTAAGTATAAGAAATTGATAGAAATGCTTTTGTAACAATATCAACAACGAATCTATTGCAACGATCTCACTACGCATTAGAACTCGATACCCCAAGATTTCCTCATGGATCTTCAAAGATATTTGAAAAAGTTTTCTGGCCGAGACTTTGTTTTTAATATTTTTATAAGTACAAGTAGACAAGTTTATGAGTACAAATTGATAAATACTCTTGAGCATTCAAGGAAGACTATCAACGGTCTCAACGTTTTTCAACTCTAAGCCGATCCGACGTTTAAATTTTTTCTCTAGTGGGATAAAGCATAAATAGCAATGTAGTGAGTAAATGAAATTGATAGAAATGCTTGAAATGTAACAACATCAACAAAAAATACATCGCGACTGTCTCACTACGTTTTTCAAGTCGATATCTCAAGACTCCCTTGGAGCTTCAAAAATGTTTGAAAAACTTTTCTGGTAGATCCTGCTTATCTTTAATATTTTTATAAAAAAGTCTGAGAGTAATTGATAGAAATACTCTTTAACATTCAAGAAAGACCGCTGTCCCTGGTCTTCACTTTTTCAACTGTAAAGGGCAAATCAACGTTTAAAATTTTCCTATAGTGGGATCAAGCATAAATAGAGGTGTAGAACGCATAAAAATTTAATGGAAATATTTTTGTAACAATATCAATAGCGAATCCATTGTAACGGTTTCACTACGTTTTTTCCCAACTCGATGTCTCAAAACTTCCCTATAGAACTTGAAAAATATTTGAAAAAGTTTTCTGGCCGAAACTGCTTACCTTTAATATTTTTATAAGTACGAATAATTGATAGAAATACTTTTGTAATATCAAGAAAGAATCTATTGCAACGGTCTCACTACGTTTTCCAACTCGATATCTCAAGACTTTCCCACGGAACTTCAAAAATGTTTGAAAAAGTTTTCTGAACGAACCTGCTTATCCTTAATATTTTCATAAAAATGTACGAGTAATTAATAGAAATACTCTTTAGCATTCAAGAAAGACTACCAACGGTCTCAATGTTTTTCAACTCTAAGTCGAACCAAAGTTAAAATTTTTTTCTCTAGTGCGATCAAGCGTAAATAAGCAATGTAATTAGAATAAGAAATTGATAGAAATACTCTTGTAACAATATCAACAACGAATCTATTGCAACGGTCTTACTGCGTTTTTCAACTCGATATCTCAAGACATTCCCACGAAACTTCAAAAATGTTTCATAATTTATCTGAAAGATCCTTCTTATAGTTAATACTTCATCCTCACATGTGATTAAAAGTTGCTAAAATGTAGCTAAATTAAAAAATTATTTCCTCTAAATTTCATGTGCAGAAATCCCAAACACTTCAGGGATGAAATAACGGGGTATAAAAGTTATAAAGTAATTATTCCCGATTCGTCCACTATAATTTAGAAGAGTTTGTGTATTCATCGTGCATTGCCTCAAACATCACCTTGAGAACCTCCGTAAATCACAGCTTAAAAGCATTAATCTAAATGTTGTAGTGGGAGGAGTCAAAATTACAAAACGACCTAGTTTCATCATCTAACATATAAAATAAGCAACATTTACGCGTAAGTTTTTTCACGAGTATTTTGTACATGAGAGCTTACAATACGAAGCGTAATATTTGTATATGGGAAGTAAATACACTTGTCCTGAAGTCAGTCGAAAGAAAATAGGAAAAATTAGAAAACGGTTTAATTTTATCATCCAACGGTATAAATAAGCAACGTTTACACGTGAGCTTTCACGAATATGTTGTACATTAGAACACAATACGAAGCCAAATTTTTGTATAAAGGCAGTAAACAGACTAGTTTCGAAGTCAGTCGAAAGAAAATAGTAAATATTGAAAAACAGCTTAGTTTCAATATCTAACATTGTAAATAAGCAATATTTACGCGGAAGTTTTAAGATACCTGCTCTTTGTCTATCATTAACTCCCTGTTCTCTTATTTATCCGCCTTTGTAAATGACAGTCTCAAATTTTAAGATACCTGCGCTTGGATCATGCACGCAGAGTTTCCGGGATTGGGCATCTTTGCACCTTTTGGGCTCTTTAACTTAGGGCTAAAAGTATTTCGTATTTTACTGTCTTAGAGAAAAAGAAACAACGGCGAATCGAGTTGATTTCTAAGGCTGTCCAAGGCTAACCATTCGATTTCTTTGGTTTCGATCCAATCTTGTCTTCAGTTACCAATGTTAATCTATCGCTACTGGGAAACAGTGAAGTATCTCCATTCTCGAAAAGCATTTGATTTCATTGGATTTAACTGTGATTAACGGTGTTAATGATAGACCAAGAGCAGGTATCTTAAAACTCCAGCGTAAATGTTGCTTATATACAATGTTAGATGATGAAACTAATATGCATTTTTTCACGATAGCCATTATTTTAACGGATGTGAAATAATTAAAACTGATAGCATTCAATTAATAAGAATATTTTACTCCAATTTTAACTTTGAAAACACAACTCAATACATTTTATACGCATATTGCATTTAAATGGACTTACGTTTCGCTGTTGAGAAATTGACATTATGTTGAGTATTGACAATAATGTGAAATTTCTTAACGCAGTTTGGTACTAAAAATAATGTATAAGCTTTTAATAACGTGGTTAAAAATAACAATTATTGTTAATTTAGTTAAAAATAACATATTTTTTTAGTGTGAAGTTTCTAACTGCGGTTTGTACTAAATAATACATATATAACCTCTTAGTACCTTGGTAAAAAATAACAATTATTACTAATTTGATTATAAGTACCATATTTTGAGTATTTACAATTACACGAAATTTCTTAACGCCTGTTTGATACTAAAAGTATATAACCTTTTAGTAACTTAGCAGAAATTAAGGCCTAATGTTTGAGTGCATTTTTTACAAATATTACAGCATTTTGCATTAAAATATATGGATTATTTGGTACAATTATGATCTATCTGGACTGTAGAAATCTTCGTATTGGAACATTTGAGCTTAGATTCAAATGGTCTTCAGGATAGTTTTCGAGCTTATTCGAACAACTAAACAAACATTGCCGTAAGCTATTTCAAAATCGACTAAAATTCTACTTTCAGAAAATGATGTACGGATAAACATCTTGCTCCTCGATCTGTTCATTAAGATATATGCACGAAGAGAATAACAACTTCTGAATTCTATTCCTTCGCTGCAGTATAACTCACCTCATTTTTTGTACAGTTGTTAAGGAAGAGAAAGGAAATAATTTCACGTGATTTGTGTTAGACGGTTTCGTCGACTGGACTAAACTAGAGCTTAGCTCTTAAAAATGAAAAGAAATGTTGGATAAATGCATTTTAAATAATGCTAAAATCAAACTTATGCTTGCTTTTGAGATTATTTTTTGCAGTTATATGTCATTTTTAAAATCTAGTTACTTGTCAGAAATCTGAATTTGCTTTTATAATGTGATAAGGATTAAATTCATATCAACCATCAAGTTTAAAACAGTTCAAATATGCAACTTAAATGCGTTTAAGATGTAATGAATAATTTTGTAATGAGTGATTTATATATTACCCTTCACTCATTAAAAATATTGTATATAAATTGTAATAATGAAAGGCAATTGCTTTTAAAGTTAAATATAGGCGGCGGTAATGTTTCTGCGGTGGAACATGTTTCCTGTACGTATTCCGAACGTGACGTCAGTTGGCTTGTGGTTTTCGAATTCGATATCAACACTTCGCCAGTATAAATTCCAAAGAATAAATTTCGAATTGATATATGTTAGGTGATTGGTCAACACCAATTAGATTAAACACCAAACATTGCCAAAATCGCTTTAAGCTACATTTTAAGGTAACCCAAAATTCATCATACGAGAACATTTGGTCATCGGAAGCAAAACCTTCGTAAACCGTCTGGTTTGTTTGCTTACACTAAAAATAACTCATTACGGAATCGCGATAAGCTATGTTTTAAAGCGTCATGTAAGTCTTCGCAGACCGTCTGGTTTGCTTGCTTTCACTGAAAATCACTCTCATTACGAAACAGTATCCAATGTATGTCCTATACGTAGCCTACGCTCCATAGGTCCATCTTGTTAAAGAAATAACTAGAACAAAAAACCAGTTTAAGATTTGGTTGAAGTTTGTCACTTAACGGTCATTTTTGCTACATGTGGGTTAATAAGACCATATAGGTATTGAGAATATCCATCGGTAATTTGCAAAACTTGCATCCCTCAGTATTAAAATAACGGTTTGAGTGACTCGCACACAAAATTTAACGATATTGATAATCTCTGTAATCTGGTAATCTGGAAAATCCTTCATCCCTCAGTACTAATACACCGGTATGGGGTACTTGTATTCAGAATTTTTCTAATTTGCAATCCATACATCCCTCAGTATTAACTCTCCAAGTTTCGACGTGATATCTCGTCCACCTAGATCTGGTCAGTTTTGCTAATGACGAGATACCTCGCTGAGACAAAACTGCCATATTAATCCAAGGGGAATGAATATCCAAGTAGGAAAAACAAATTATTCCTTTCCCAGAACTGGTGAAAGTTTGGAATAGGTTTTTGCACCAGAGGCTGGCCACTACTAGGCAGTTTTCGATGCGGAGGTAAACCATCAGGAGAGTTAAAACACCGCAATGGGGTTCTGTTACCCAGAATTTCCGTAAATTGCAAACCCTACATCTCTTAGTATTAATGCTCCTGGTGGTTGTCTCGACGAGGTATTTCGCTATTAGCAAAACTGACCAGATCTTGATGGAGGAGATATCTGGTTCATTAGAAGAAAACTGGTCAAATCGTGATCTCGTCATCACAAAAATATCGACAATATCTTGATGACGAGATACTTGTCATTAGCAAATTTGACTAAATCTTGATGGACGAGATATCTAGTCGAAACCACTAGGAGGGTTAAAACATCGCTATGGGGTACCGGTGTTCAAAGTCTTAATTTTCAAATCCTATATCCTAATCCTATATCAGTATTAAAACACTGGTTTTGGGTATTGATATGCGTATTGCCTAAGTGTGCTAACACATCGACTAGTCGCGCACATGTGTGTATAGCATACTTATGAGAACGAGCTATGATTGCGCTAGTGTCTCAGAGACGTCGAAACAGCGCAACTAATGGTTTGTGCCGTAGGCTGTAGAGCTATAGGAAATAAGATTCCGTGCAGCTTCCTCAGAGTTTCGCACGAATTCTATGTACGGCGATGCCGTCTAGGCAATAATATTTCAGACAGTCTGTCAATCTTCTTTGACAAAATACTCAAAGTGTGCACAAAGCACGATACTCATATAATAATGGACATTCGTTTTGCGAACTACCTCATTCCGAAACTCCGTGTAGGGGTCCTGCGTGTGATTTCCATCACATTTATAATAAAGTTGTCTAAGTGTGTGAAGGAAAAAAGTTCTTTGCATTTGTGCAAATTGACCATTGAGTATTTGGAATGAACATATTTAATTTCATGAAGGGCATATAATTTATATTTTTATTTGGGCCTGTGTAATTTGAACTGGTGCAGGCACCTATCTTTGAAAGTGTTACTGAGACTTGTCATCTAATCTGGTTCTTGGATCTGCTATTTTAATTGATACAAGGCGCGTTATATTTAAAAGGGTACTGTGGCTCGTCATCTAAACTGATTCTTGGATCTTTTATCTGAATTAGGAATCTATATAATTTAAACTGTTACAGGGACTCGTTATCTAAGCTGGCTCTTGGACCCCTTATCTGAATTGGTACAGACTTTCTTCATTTAAAGTGGTACTGGGGTTCATCATTGAAACTGGTCTTTGGCCCAGTTACCTGATTAGTAGGGGCACTTATCATTTAACCCTACTAGTGGTTTATTTTCGCGTTGAAAACAGCCCTGTAGTAAACAGCCTCTGCTGCAAAAATAACTGTTTCAACCTGTCACACCAGTTCTAGGCAAGGGACAATTTGTTTTTCCTACTTGGATCTTCATACCCCTTGGAGGAATATGGAAGTTTATATTTCATCCTTAGCAAAAACTGACCAGATATTGGACGATATATCTCGTCGAAACACTTGGAGGGTTAAATTATTACCGGGACTCGTCATCTAAGCTGGTTCTTGGACCGGTAATCTGAATTGATACAGGCGATCTTCATTTAAAGTGTTACTGAGGCTCGTCATTTAAACTGGTCTATGTACCGTTACCTGAAGTAGTACGGACACCTATCATTTAAACTGTTACTGGGGCTTGTCAACTAAGCTGATTCTTGAACCCGTTATCTGAATTGGTACAGGCGTCTTCATTTAAAGTGGTACTGCGACTCATTATTTAAACTGGTACTACGACTCAATTATTTAAACTGGTCCTTGGCACCATTATCTGAATTAGTAAGGTTACCTATCATTTAAACTGTTACCAGGACTCGTCATCTAAGCTGATTCTTGAACCCGTTATCTGAATTGGTACAGACGCTTTTCATTTAAAGTGGTCTGGGGCTCCCCATTTAAAATGGTCCTTGGAATAATGATCTGAATTAGTAAGGTAACTGTACTTCTAACATTTGTGATCACTATATAATTGGAAGAAATACCTATCCTCAATCAGTTACATACGAATATAAATCTTTAAAATGTTTATCACATGGTTAATGTAGTGTTGTAATATAGCTGGTAAATAGTGTTCTACTTCTTACTTTACTGGTCACTGCATATTACTGAAAGAAATACCAATCAGTAACATACGAATATGAATCTATGAAATATTTATGTGTTAATACAATGTTATGATAGTCTTTTGATAACAGTGAATTTCAATCCCCATTTTTCTTTAAACATTTTAGAGTATTTGACTTTCCTTTTTAATGTCAAATTAATACGACGAACTATCATGCATTTTATAAATTTAACTTAAGCATTTAAAAGCTTTACTAATTTCATTTCTACAATTTAAACACTCCCATGTGAACTACAAAAATGTGCTTTGGCTAATGTGCTGACAGTAAAAGCATATCTGCAAACCACTATGCCCATAAATAACACTTACAGAAATATTTAAAAGGTACGAAATTTCTCAAACAAAAACTTAAAAAGTCTTATAAATTTAAATCCAACAGGTAATTATTCGAAATGCGTGCTCCCATATAATGAGCAACAAAGATCTTCAGAAACTTTAACAGCTGTTTTTATTCACCCTATTCTAACAGAGACTTTCTGCAAAGCAAGACATTAGCGTAGCTGAAGTTTTTAAATTTCTCCTCTCGCATTAACAAATTTTCTCAGGTAAGCTGCTTTTGAACAACTCTCCCTAGAAGAGTCATAAAAGCGTAACGTAGATATTTTTTCTTGGGAGAACTCGGGTAAAGTTTCTATCGCAGTTTGAAAATTCGAATTTGCTTCAAGAAAATACACAGGTAATATTTTCGGTGGGCAGCACATCCTTTTACTTTGAGGAATGAAACCGTTCGATGAACAATTGCTTCTACTTAAATTAACTAATTTTTGTGCAAAACCGTAGATTTGCGTCCCACGCGTACGAAGTAATTTCAATGAAAACTAACCATCATGTTTAACATGAGGCAGCAATTTTCAAACTTTTCCATTCATGACACATGTAAGTAATTGCTAAACTTTTACGGCACACCAAACAATATATTATATTTTTCGTCTATCTGACAAAATATAGTTATAATTTTAATTGATTTATGAGAAATAGTAATTTTCAACCTTCTTCATCATGGCACTTATAAAGTAATTACTAAAGTTTTGTGGGTAGCGCATCCTTTTGCTTTGAGGAATGAAGCCGTTCAAGATGTATAAGCAATTGCTTCTACTTAACTTACCTAATTTTTGCGTAAAACATGTAGGTATGTGTTCCATGTACGAAGTAATTTCAATGAACTTACCACCATGTTTAACATAACTCAGCAATTTCCAACCTTTTTCATCCATAACACACATAAAGTAATTACTAAAATTTTGAGAAAATGTAATTATTGTACACCAAACAATATATTACATTTTCTCACCTATCTGACAAAAAAGTGCAACTTTGATTGATTCATAAAACATAATAGTAATCTTCAACATGTTTCATCCATGGATCACGTAAAGCTATTTCTAAAATTTTGTAGCATACCAAAAATATATTATATTTTTCACCTATCTGACAAAGAGTAGGTATAATTTTGATTGATTTATGAAAAAAAATAATTTTCAACCTTTTTCATCCATGGCACTTACAAAGTAATTACTAAAATTTTGTGGAACACCAAAACATATATTATATTTTTTCATCTATTTGAAAAAAATAGGCATAAGTTTGATTAATTTATGAAAAATAATAGTAATTACTTATAGTTTTTGCTCTCCAAAGTGTTTTTAAGCAATTCATTTGATATATTGTAATAAAAATTGATTCAAAATTTTTGTTCTGGTATAACTTGAAATTATTTTTGAACACAATTGACAAAAGTTCAAAATAAAATCGTTGAAATGAATTAAATCTCCTACAATATATATCCAATATACTATCCAAGCCACACCAGTGCTATTCTTGCGGCACGCTACAAATGTTGATTGAAACTGCAGATGCGTTTTGTTTTCGTAACGTTTTCTTCAAATTTGAAACAATTTTACAATAAATGGATTTTTAAAAATGCACATTTTAATTTTCCTTTTTAAAATTTATAACCCATTAAATATTATTTATCTTCGTTAAATATGTATTGCAATAATGAAGTTATTTTAATGAAATTGAATTATTGATGAGGCATAAAATTTGCTCAGTTTCAAGTCAAATATTATTCAAACCACCATGTTGAACGGAAATAAAATATCTCAAAATTTTATTTAAATTGCAAATAGGTTTCGTTCTCGTACCGTTTTCCTAATTTTGAAGCAATTTTACTATAGATTTTTAAAAATGTACACTTTTATTCCTCTGATTTTAAGTTAATCTTTGAAATGTATATATTTTAAAATATGTATTGTAATAATGAAGAGAATTTGATGAAATTTAACCCTCCTGTGGTTTTCCATACGCGATATCTCGCATTCATTAGATTAGGTCAAAACTAACCAGATCTTGATGGAATAGATATCTCGTCATTAAAAGAAAATTGATCAGATCGTGATCTCACCATCATGAAAAATTGGACAGCAATATCTGATTGACAAGATAACGCGTCATGAGCAAAATTGATCAAATCTTGATGCACGAGATATCTCGTCGAAACCACTTGGAAGGCTAACTGATGATGGAAATTAAAATTTGTTCACTTTCAAGACAAACATTTTCACATGACAATACCAGCCTTGGTCATTGGAATGTCGAATAACCCCACTTATGAATAAGATAATAGAGATAATTCTATTCCTTCAAATAATATTTTAAGACCTTTCACACAAGGCTCAACGATTGAAAATTTTGAAACATGTCAATTGTTTAAAACGTTTGATCCAAAACACATTACAGTAGCTCAAAAATAAAAGTAGTCGGTTTATTATAAAGGTTATTACTAAGATTGCTACTGTTTAAGAATAAAATTTTCTGACTCTCAGTACCGATAAGCGGCTTATCAAAGCTTTCACAAGGATTAGAAACCTGAATGAGAACGTACCCAGGGAATTAATCAAAATTCTAAAATTCTTCATGTGCTAAGTGCTAGAAATATGAGAGTTCGAATGTAGACTCACTTAAAGTCGATAGACTATATAAATTGCATTAGAGTAATCATTTAATACTATATAAACTAAAGCTTAATATTTAAATTAATATCTAAACGTACAGCACAGTTGTTTGGCTGTTTGGTTGGTTGGATTTTACGAAGTGAGGTTCGATAACGTACAAATTGAGCCAATAACGTACCAGTAATGGACACGGTCAAAGTGGGGCACTGTATCTTTAACCCTCCAAGTGGTTTAGACGAGATATCTCATCCATCAAGATCTGACCAATTTTGCTAATAACGAGATATCTCGTCCATCAAGATCTGACCAATTTTGCGAGATATCTCGCCATCAAGACATTGACGATTTTTTTATGTTGACGAGATCAAGATCTGGTCAGTTTTCTTCTAATGAAGAGATATTTCGTTCAAGATCTGGTCAGTTTTCTTCTAATGAAGAGATAATTCGTTCATCAAGATCTGGTCAGTTTTGCTAATGACGAGATGCCTCGTACAGATACACAACCACCAGGAGGATTAATATCTAAATATATAGTTCAGTTGTTTGGCTGTTTGGTTTGTCGGATTTTGCGACGCAAGTTCCAATAACGGACAAGCCGAGCCAATAACGTCCCATTAACAAACACGGTCCCTCTCTCTCTCAAAAGATACAGTATCATTAAAACTTCCAAAGGATCAATTTTTCAATTATGATGAATTTAGAAAGTACAACTCATTGATAAATTATGTGGGATAGTGTTTAATTTTCGAAATCCGTTCAACACTATCCCTTTTTAAAATGGTCTCCATGGCTCAGTGGGTTTGCCCACTGAGTCAACAACCTGCGAATTGTAGGTGGTGCAGGTTCGATGCCTCCCTGTGTATATTTATCTCTTCTGGATCGGTAAAACTTTCTTTGTGCGTGTATGCCCATTACCTGACGCTGTATGGCGTTCGGCGCAACTTGGCCAAATATGGCCCTATCTCACGATCATTTGAAATATCAAAGTTAAAGAATTGGGAGGTAAGATATAGTATATATAAATAATAATTAATGTAATGAAGTAAGATATAAATATTAATTTTCTATACAGTCATAACAAACAAGCATTTGTATAGGTTATCTAAACTGAGTGAAAATCTACGGGTTGCATAAGCAAATCAGTATATAGCAGTAATGGTACACTTATGCACTGTGTTTTCTGTGAGCTTGATTCTGATAACGGAGAAGGGTCTTATAGTTTTCCACAAATGTATAACTGGTTACGAGATTTGAATGTTAATTAACGAATTTAATGAATACTCTAAAATATGTCAAGATGAATATATCCGGCATTTATTTCATTTTAACCTCCTGAATGGTTTACAGACATATATCCGTTCTGCAATCTTCTCCGCATGACCTCTAACCAGTGTTCACCTTCTTGACCAATAGAATCTTTTCTTGGATTGTTTTGCAACCAGCCGATAAGATTATTTACTCAGTATGTATGTTGTAGGGTAAAAGCACTACTATACTACTAGGAAATTGCGTATCTATCATAGGGTTAAGGCCGATTGAGATATTTCAATGATTTTAGCAATTTACTATATAAACTTAAAAATATATGTAACGCGAAACAAGTGTAAGAATGAATGTTTTCGAGCTTAATTTATGTGCTAAGTTTTCCAATGTTAAAATAATTTTTTTAAATATATGTACATTAATTTGCATTGATATAACAAAGCTCAATGAAAATTTTCTTCCATAAACTAATTTAAAACGTTAGATTAATTTTCAATCGTTGTGCCGCAAGAATCCAACCACACTTTTGGCAACCGTTGTGCCGCAAGAATGCGACCACACTTGCGGCATCCGGTGTGCCGCAAGTGTGCCACGTTAAGGATGGTGCAATGGTGTAAGGCTTATTTAATTTCTATGATTTTGTTTTAAACTTTCGACAAGTCTTCAAAAGTGATTTCACACACACACAGGTATTAACGTTATAAATAATTTTGAGGATTCGTTTTTTATTAAAAGCATCAAAAATATTTTAAAAAGGTTAAAAAGCCACTTTGGAGCAAAAAGGATGTGTAAAATGTTTTTTCGTATAAATCAAGCACAATTATACCTATATCTTTGTAGATCGGCAAAAAATATGTACTTTTTCTTATGCTACAGAATTTAAGTGATTACTTTATGCCGTGAAATAAAAGAAAAGGTTAAAAATCGCTGTTAGAGCAGTTTCAAAACAAAAATGTCATATTTTAACGACAATCCTCTTTTATCCCAACTTAGACACTCTTACAATGGCTAAAATACTATATGAATATAAGTTTAGTTCTTCTAACGCATTAGAAAGCATAAAGGCTTGTATTTATTTATTTAATTGTTGTTTCTCTGCAGAAAAATATCCAATTACAGAGAACAAAAATATGATCCAAAAAGGCAAGAAAAAAAGACAAATACAATCAGGTTAGAGATAAAACAAAACACCTCATTCAAGCAGATTACTTATTGAATTGAATCATGAAAAATATATCAGCCTCCGAGAAAACATTAAGCAGTGTAAAAAATCCACTTGTAGAAAAATTGCTACATGCATTCTTTTATAAAGCTTTAACAAAAAATATTTTATCTATACAGTTTCTAGTGATATACGTGGGGATGTTAAAATTAATACAAGAAATAAAAAAGGTGAATCAGTTTTGTTATGTAGGAGGATGTTTACAAATCTTTGAGATCTAAACTAAAATGATATTTAGTTATTTCAGAAGTCAGTTATTTCAGAAATCAGTTATTTGTATTGCACCGTATATTATTAGATAAATAAAATTTATATGTATGCGAAGAACTTTTTAAAATTGAATGAAAACCTAAAAGTTTTAATTCACTACACTTAACACTATACAATAACTAAAATTCCTAAAAGATCAGGGACCATCGTGACTTCGAGTGGGTTTGCCTACTGCGCTAGCAATCTGTAAATTGTAGGCGGTGAAGATTCGATTCCTCCCTGGGCATCTCTTTTCTGTGTCAGTAAAACTTTCCTTGGTGTGTATGGCTATTACTTGATGTTGTCTGTCTTGCGTTTGCCACACTATGGCAAAATATTGGGCCAAAGAACCCACCAATCAACCTAAAAGATCAATCAGCTTAGACAAATATGGTCCTTGTACTATAGAGGGGCCGCAGTAGCTTGGTTGGAAGAGAATCGGATTATCAACAGGAGGGTAGCGCTTTCGAAACTCGATCTAACCAAAACCGTCTTGTACGTTGGGGTTGGTGCAAGTTAAATCTGTCGTGGTCTCAAATGTCCTCTCGTTGGTGTGGTGTGGAGGTTTAGAGAATGGAGTGCTCATGTGTTGGACCTCATCATCTGTCCGTGGTTCAAAATTACGAGGTGGTGTCCTCGGATCTTTCCTTTCGGGGCTGATCGCGGATCGTCGCCAATAGTCCTTCGTGTTACTCCTGTGCGACTAACCTAGCCTTGCGCCATAAAATCAAACCTAAAAGATCAATAAAAACACACTCTAAAAACGTTAATTAATTCCACATATTCTTAGGGGTCGTTAAAAGAAGGCTGGTTATTCATATTTCGACGAAACATGTTTTATTAAAGCAAAAAAACTGAAGGGGGAATAAAAATATCCTAGCAATTACAGCCTGATACAAACAACTAAATTTAATTTTTAAAGGAGGCAACACTAATTTTCAAAAGAATCAGGCGTAGTGAAAAAAATCTCATGTTTAAAAATATCGCTTTTAAGCAAAATGCTTCTTTTTAGTCTGCTATATATGTTTTATAATTTTCTTAGATTCCTGTGTTATTTACGAAAATTTTTATGTAAAATCCCAAGAGATTTCACAACAGTTTTTTGCTATGGGTAGACAAAATTCTTCTTTCGCAGAAAAGTAGCTCAAAAAAGTTCATGACTCCGCCAAACTGATTATTATAGCGTGATGTAGAACAATAAAATGATCTAACAACGTTTTTATTACTCTAAGTCACGTATTGCTCAGCTTTGTTAAGAAAAGACACTAACACGTTACAAGTAAAAAACGTACACCTCATACATCAGCAATTCCCTTTTGAGGACACATTGAAAATGTTATTGTCTGGTTTCGCACTGAGTACATGATAACAAGAAAAAATACTTTTTAATTCTAATTTTATAATTTTACAGCGTATAAAAACGTGCTAATTTCAACGTATCTATTTACGAAATAACACTAGACTCCAATTTATAATTTATTTTAAATATTAATTTTTGATGAATAAATATCCTCTTGGTATCCGCATCTATCCTATGGTACCCTATCTGTTCTGCGCACTGGATACGAGTACCATATTCAGTCTATTCGGAGGGCCCCGTATTTGTCCGCTGTTTCTTTTGAGCCCTTTCGGAGGGCCGTATCTGGTCTGTGGGTTTGATAAAAAATGTTTGGAGGGCCATATCTGGTCTGCGGGTTTGATAAAAAATGTTTGGAGGGCCATATCTGGTCTGTGGATTTGATAAAAAATGTTTAGAGGGCCATATCTGTTCTGCGGGTTTGATAAAAAGGTTTGGAGGGCCATATCTGGTCTGTGGGCTGGGTAAACCTACTATGAGGGAAGAATGATGTTCAATGCCTACAGGATACTTCCGCAAGCTCGTAGAGTGCATGTCCTGTTGTATTTTTACAGTTCTACGCTCCTGTGGGAGGCCTACTGAGTATTAGACTGTTGTACTTGTTTTCTGGCACTTCAGTGTAGAATTAAACACTATGGCTTCAAGGCTGTGACCGCGAGAATTGATACAAGATGGTGGCTAGATAACAGGTTGTGAAACCGTGAGTGTTACCAACTGTATATTTAAAATATTTTGGAATATAAGTACGTCAAAAAATAAAATGAATTCAATGCAAAAAGGTTTTCTTTTGAATAACTGATAGAAATATAAAACTGCTAATTCAATAAAGGTGGCTCTAGAAATATGATCATCCATTGTTGTCCATAGTTTAACCCTCCTGGTGGTTGCTGCTGACGAGGTATCTCGTCATTAGCAAAATTGAACAGATATTAGTGAGCGAGACATCCTCGTCATTAACCAAATACCATCGTGTATAAAGGGGTCTGGTGCACGTTAAATCTGTCGTGGTCTCATATGTCCTCACGTTGGCGTGGTGTGAAAGTTTGCAGAGTGGGGTGCTATCTCAGGCTTGACCTCGTCATCTGACCACGATTCAAAATTACGTAGTGTTGTCCTCGGATTTTTACCTTCGGGATGGATCCTGGACCGTCACAAACAGCCCGTTGTGTTGCTCCAGTGCGACGTTAATTAAAAATACCTACCTACTCTCGTCCTTAGAAGCAAACTAGATCTTGATATCTTATCATCATCAAAAAATTAGTTTGATGACGAGATATCGCGTCATTAGCAAAATTGACCAGATCGCAATGAACGAGACATCTCGTCGTCAGACGAAAACTAACCAGATCTTTATGTCGTCATCACAAAAAAATGACAATGTTTTGATGACGAGGTATAGCGTCATTAGTAAAATTAGTCTGTTCTTGATTGACAAGATATCTCGTCATTAGCAAAATTACTCAGTTATTGATTGAAAAGATATCTCGTCATTAGCAAAATTAGTCAGTTGTTGATTGAAAAGATATCTCGTCATTAGCAAAATTAGTCAGTTCTTGATTGACAAGATATCTCGTCATTAGCAAAATTAGTCAGTTGTTGATTGACAAGATATCTCGTCATTAGCAAAATTAGTCAGTTGTTGATTGACAAGATATCTCGCCATTAGAAAAATTCTTGGTGGACGAGATATCTCGTCGACTTGGAGAGTTAAACAGCCTTGTGTTCAAAAGGTTCGAGCTTTTCAACTTTGCTAGATATTTCACTATTTATGGATTACCCAAAATAATCTCGTTTGAAAGTTCCTTTGAAACGTTACTGAGTTATAGTGTGTTAAAAAAGAAATGTCCTTGCAACAAAGTAAATATATCTTCAAGAGGGAGGAATTATACTTCCAACGAGAACGATAAGTCGGTTTTACTCTAACTGTATCCTATTAACCATCTTTAATTCTCGTTATTCATTCCGTGAGAATGGAGTGCAGAAATACTTTCTTAGTAATATCTTAACTCTTAACGATTCACATGCGTCTATCCTTACTGATTAAACAAACCATTCGACTTAAAAGGAGAATAACCGGAGACGAAAAAGTCCAGTGATTCAAATTTTTACGCTAAACCGGCGAGGAATGCTCGAAGTGGTTATTTGCTTTTATTGTCTGTTATGATCTGAAGAATTTTTAGAACACTTTAATATTAAGGGCTTTTTTGATGCGATCTTCCTGTGCGAAGTAACACTTTTTATTCCTCGGTAAAATAACTCTTGCGCGTAATAAAATAAAGTTTCCAGTTTCTGGGAAAGAAGGGAAAAATACCATTAATGGAGTTTAAACTGTAAACACGTTTTTATGGATTTGACTTCACGTGGGTGATATTTGCAATGGTATATCAACTTGTCATGTAACGCTGTTGAAAGGAAGCAGTCTATTATTCTTGCATTTTTTCTTGTTTAATATATTATTTTGTATAAACTTTCATAATATATGTATATATTGGAGCATAAACTCATGAATTGATGAAAAACAAATTTTCAGCACAGTCGATTAACGATTATCTATTATTTTAGGCACTATTATAAACATTTTGATAGAGTTCTATTTTTTTCAAACCGAATACAATATGACAATTTGTTTCTTATAATCATGAAAATATTTATTTAGTGTCAAAAAATGTCAGTTAATGAGTTTCACTAAGCCGACGATATCTACAGGGTGTTATGTATAGCCACCATTTTGCTTTGGAATAACTTTTAAATAAAACACATGTTTTTACACATTGATTACTCAATTAATGAGATTCTGTATGGACTATGACTTCGACTAACTGACCATTTCTGGGCAAGTTGCAAATATGAGCTCTTTCGACCCGATTTTCCATTAGGTTTGATCACATTTTCGGGGAATTATTTTTCATGAATGTTTTGTTTAAACTGTTGAATCGTCGTCGGCTTGTTAGCGTAGACTCATTCCTTTAGGTAGCCCTATAGAAAAAAATATGGTGCTGTCAAACCAGGGGAATGAGAGGGCCAATCGATATCACCAGATTTTGCCCAGGAAATGCGTTCTTTAGAATTTGCATGGTGGTACGAACTGTATCATAAAAGAAATATAAAAGTAGAGTGAGCAATGGTAACCTTTGTATGTGCCCATGATCATGCGATCTGGGTCGCGTTGCCACAAAAATAATACTAACGGGACCATTACACTACTTTCGTCTGCCGAGAGGAAACGAACATTCGTCGTGTAGTTGGTCCATGGGACAGGAGATGACGCCCCTCCATTGATTTATCGTCTGATTGGTCCACGCTACCTGTAGAGTTTGGCTATTTCACCATTTTAGTCACCACTCTGTAGAAATACAGATTCATACACCAACCCTGTCATAAAATGTTATATCGCCAAACGAGGTGATAAGGTACCAAATCGGACAACCAAGTCAATTTTTCACAGGGCCGTCACGTGACTGTTAGTCGACATGTTGGTCAAACTGTTTGAAGTTCCTCTCAATTGCAATGCTCAGTTTACTTATATTTCACATCTGAGCTGTATAACATTTTCCCTCATCTCGTTTAAACTACATGTGCTATTATAAGACCTTTGTCGATAATTTCAGAAAGAAATTTTGCAACATCGCACATTATCGCTCACAATTGACAGTAGCCTCAGTTTCATTAGCATCCTCGAAAAAATATCCGATACATATAATGTCTAAACTCAAAATTGTATACCAAACTGTCGTTCTAAGGGAATGAAGAGATCATTGAGGAATATTATTCCAAAACAAAATGATGCTCTTACATAAAAAACACACCCTGTATATCATCATCTTAGATAATGAACTCATTTACCCTCTAAGTGGTTTCGACGAGATATCTCGGCAATCAAGATCTGACCAATTTTGCTAACGATGAGATATCTCGTCATTAAGATTTTACCGATGTTTTGATGATGACCAGATCTGGTGAGTTTTCTTCTTCTGACGAGATAATACGTCCATCAAGATGTGGTCAGTTTTGCTAATGACGAGATACCTCGCCGAGACAACTACCAGGAGGGTTTAATTTGTAACTGAGTTTCAAATTTTTTTTCCCTTGGAAGGAGAATAGGAACACAAATTTTTCAAAATCATCAAACTGTGATTTTTAAAGATTCAGTCTTTATTTATACTCTGTCTAATGAGGCTTCATATTTCTATTTCACAACTCTTATTAGAAGTTTAAATATGTAGACAAAACTACACCCCACCCTCCAAACTATACTGTAGATTTTGTGATGATGACGAGATCAAGATCTGGATAGTTTTCTTTTCTTGATGAGATACGTATCTCGTCCATCAAGATACAATCAGTTTTGCTAATGACGATACATAATGACGATACAATACCTCGTAGAGACAACCACCAGGAGGATTAAGTTACAATTTCTTGTTACTGTACAGCTATTTAAAGACTGATTATTAGTTTTTAGATCAAACAATAAAAAACATAAGCATTTTCATTGTGTAACACATCTTTTACAATATGACTATGTATTTCTCACCATTATGAAAATACGCATTTAGTGTCTCCGAAAAAATGTCATTTAATGAGTTTCTTCCTTAATCCAACTATATGGTGGGAAATATTAACATCAAATACAAATTACTTAACTTTACAAGAGAGATTCATTTTTTCAATGATTTCACAATATTAAAATACATATGTAATCTAGCTAAACATATAAAAAAATTTAACATGGTGCATTCTAAATTGTCATAATTCTCATCTAAATTAGAGGCAACTTTTTAGTTTATTTAAAAAAGTTTTACAAGAATTTACTTCAAATTTGTTTATAACTAAAAATATTAAATTGGTATTCTAGGCTGCTTTTCAGATTTGTTCTGGGTATAAGTATTGTAGTGAGTGTAAGTAATTGGAAAATCCTAAATCTAAGTATTTTTTAAATATCACATTTTCAGTGATTTACAAATTATATGAGGCCACAAAAAATCACATGAATTTTACCTGATTCTACCTAACTAGTGTATTAGCCATGGTTAAACACAACCGATGTTTCGAAAACTTTGAATATACTGAAGGGGGGGGGGGTATTTGGGTATTTCAATTAACGTCACACTGGAGCAACACAATGGGCTATTGGTGACGGTCCGGGATCAATCCCAAAGGGAAAGAACCGAGGACAACACCACGTAATTTTGAACCACGGTCAGATGACGAGAATATACTGAAGGAAATAGTATAGCATATTTTTAAATGTAAGACTGCAGTTGTAATTTTCGTTTTTCCAAATAGAGATTTCTGGGTAGTATCAAAGAGGGTATGGTGGTAACGGTAATAAATTAACGTCGCACTAGAGCATCACAACGGGCTATTGACGACGGTCCGGGATCAATCCCGAAGGAAAAGATCAAAGAGGTTATTCTAATCTCAATCAGAAAAAGAAATCTCAATGAATTCTAAGCCGGTGGTGAGCATTTTCTGATTGAACCTAACACCACCTGGTGAGTCACGTGCAAAAGCAATAGCGTAAAAAATACATCGGTTGTATTGAGATCTTGGTTTTGGAAATATTTCGCATTTGAAAACGTGACCGAGTCGTGAGTAAATAATGCAGAATATTCAGACACCAACATGCCCTCTCAATCAAAAGTTGCAATCGATTTCGGGACTAGAGGTTTCTGATGTACTGTAAGCCTCAGTATGTTAAAGGATCGTATATTTTAACTGCAACGCTAATTCAGCCGTAAAAAATACTTCGTAATCACACATGGAGGAACCGAGTTTAATCCGATAAAATTAAGTTCTAGGTGAATAACTTAAAGTTGAAGTACATTTTCTTAAAAAATTTGCTCGTCATATAGAGTTAAAAAACGTACTGAAAATAAAACTTAAAAATGTATTTCCAAACAGAAAATGGGCCCGGATCTTTCTCTTCGGGGTTGATCCCATAACGATATTTTCGAGTAGTGTAGTGTTGCTTTCACCTCACAACATACATTTAATGACTAAATAACTACATCTTTCTAAAGTATCCATGGATTCTTTCAACCTTTAGAAAGATTCTACTGGTACTTCCCTTAGAAGCGTATTTTAGTTTAGAACGATTATATTGGTTCTTTCCTTGAAAGAGAACCATTCTATTGGCCCATTCTGTAAAGCAGAATTCCTTGGAAAGATTCTGTTGTTCCTTTCCACGAAATAAAATCCTTTGAAATACTTAATTGCTCCTTTCCTTAAATTAAAATCATTTGGAAAGATTCTATTGCACATTTCCTTAGAATATAATCCCCTGGAAAGATTATATTGGTCCTTCCTTTACAATATAATCCTTTGAAAATATTCTATTGCTCATTCACTTAGAATAAAAACCTTTGGAAATATTATATTGTTAATTTCGTTATAAAATCTTTTGGACAGATTCTATTGTTCTCTTCCTTAGAATAGAATTCTCTGGAAATATTCTATTGATCAAGAAGGTCAAAACCTGTTCGAAGCCATGCAGGGAAAACTGCAAGTGGTATGATGGAATAATACGTGTCAACCCCTCAGAGGATTAACATTGGAATATTACTATAGCTTGCATCATTAAAAACTGTATTAATGAAACATGAGCACGCTTCATTTAAAACTCTCATAAACTTCAAATTCAAGTCTTTAGGGAAAGTGCAGATAAATTAGTTAAAACTCCGCGTATTCCTAACAGCAAAGTAATGGAAAGACGCAGCAAGTAAACAAAAGCTCCATATCTCTGTCTCGAAAGTTCAGACCTTAAGTGATAAGAGCTCCAAAATCTTTTTTCACCCTACTTCGGTGTTTCTTTTTCTCTGGTATACGTAAAGAATTGAATGATAATTAGTTGGTAGAGTCGCAGATTAGCACCCGGAGGGTTATCATTTCGAGGCTCGATCCAACGAAAGACAGTATGTGGGGGCTGATGCACGTTAAATCTGTCATGGACACAAATATCCTCACGTTGGTGTGGTATGGAAGTTTGGCGAGTCTAGTGACAGTTTAGGTGTTGACCCCTTGATCTGACCCAGGTCGGGGTCCAATATTACGAGTTGGTCTCGGATTTGTCCCTTCGGGATTGATCCCAGATCATTGCCAATAGAATACCTTGGAAAGATTCTATTGCTAATTTCCTTATAAATTGTTTTGGAAGGATTCTGTTTATTTCCTTAGAATAGATTACCTTGAAAAGATTCTATTGTTTTCCCTTCCTTACATTTGAATTATCTGGAAATATTCTATTGATCAAAAAGGTTAAAACTTGTACGAAGGGAAAACTGCAAGTGGTTTGGTGGAATAATACGTGTGAATCTATCAGAGGGCGGTGATGTTAAATCTGTCGTGTCCACAAAAGTCCTCGCGTTTGCGTGGTGTGGAAGTTTGGTGGGGTGCTAGCTCAGGTGTGACCTCGTCATCTGTCCGTGGTTCCAAATTACGTGGTGTTGTCTTCGGATCTTTCCGGTTTGATCCCGGAACGTCACCAATAAGCCCGTTGTGTTGCTCCAGTGTGACGTTAATTAAAATACCTACCAATCAGTGGGCTAACATTGGAATATTGCTTCAATAAAAACTGTATTAATGAAAGTTTTAAATGATGAGCCTTCATCATTTAAAACTATCATAAACTTCAAATTCAAGTCTTTAGGGAACGCGCAGAGAAATTAGTTAAAACTCCGCTGTATTGCAAACAGCAAAATAATGGAAAAGACGCAACAAGTGAACGAAAGCTCCATATCTCTGTCTCAAAAGTTCCGGACCCAAAGCGATAAGAGCTCCAACGTCTTTTTTCACCCTCCATAGTACTCCGGTGTTTCTTTTTCTCTGGTATACGTAAAGAATTGAATGATAATTAGTGGCTTTCGCGCAGATTTCCTTCCGTATCAATTTTCGATTTTCAGCAGTTTTACGCGAGTGCGAAACGATCGAGTTTTAAAATACCCGCTGACTCAGAGACTTTCTTTTAATCTTCGAATACGTCAGAAAAGAAGGTAACATATAACATGTCATTTCAGGGGAGCAGGAAGGAGGGAGGAAGCGTCGATTATCTGGGTTCTTACACGGGCTGTTTGAAATCCCAGATGAACTTATGCTACGAATTTAATACCGCAATTCGCGATAAATTCGAGAGAAAAAAGGAATGAAAATGTTTCGCTCATTGAGTTTGAACGAGCTGTATAATTAATGTCAGCAATTGCTATGATGTGAAATGCAAAAAAATTAAACGATAGTTATAAGGCAAAACGGATCACGTAAATCTAGCAGAGGTCCGCGGGCCGTATGCGGTTCGCCAAGTAGGATTTGGAAATTATCGACATTATCATTACAGATATAAATACCGATGGAAATTCTCAATACCGGTTTTCACCATAGGCGGGAAATATAAGTAGACTGAGCATTGCTATTGAGAGCTTGGTTGGTTTGTTGGTTTTTTATGGCGCAAAGGGCATATTTGGACATCATATACACAAAACATACAAAATCAAGTAAGACAGACACAATTAAAGTTTTACTGGCGCAGAAGAGAGATCACACCCAGGATGTTGAGAGGAGCTTCGAAAAGTATGACCAACTTGTCTACTAATAGTCACGTGACTTCTCTGAAAAATTGACTCGTTTGGCCGATTTGGCATCTTGTCGCCTCGTTTGGCGATATAACATCTTATAACAGTGTAAGTGTGTGAATGCGCCTTTCTAGAGTGGCTATAAAAGTTGCGAAATCGCCAAAGTCTACTACTACGCCGCGCGGACCAATCAGCTGATGAATTAATGGATGGGCGCCTCCTCCTGTCTCATCAACCAATCAGATGATGAATGTTAATTTTCGGACGAAAGTAATCTAAGGGTCAAATTACTACTAGTTTTGGTCACATGATCCTAGGCACATAAATAGGCTACCATTGCTCCCTCTACTTTTGTATTCCCTCTATGGTTTTCACCGGTTCTAGTTTTTTCCTGGTAAGTTGTTTATAAGCATATTTCTGAGATACCTCTATTGCTATTGTGGTGAAGGCAATAAGACGAAATTTTTTAACGTAAGTACAAGGTTCGTGGATTTCATTCGAACAGGTGGGTTTGCAAATGATCGACCATTCTCATTACAGATAAAAAATACCAACGGAAATTCTCAACACCGATTTTCACCGCTTCTAGTTTTTGATTACGCTGCTATATATTCTATTGGTTGTAAGTTCATTTTTGTAGTGGTGGCTAAGTTCACCACAACCTCGAAACTAAATGGCTATACACAGGTTTAAACTGAAGTCACTGAACCAATTTTCACACTTTAAACCTAAGTTAATCCTCAGAGTGGCTTCGATGAGATATCTCGTTCTTCAAGATGACTAATTTTGTTAATGATCTCGTCATGGACATATTGCCGATAAATTTTATGATGCCGAGATCAAAATCTGGTAAGTTTTTTCAATGATGAGATATCTGGTCCCTCAAGATCTGGTCAGTTTTGCTAATGACGAGATACCTCGTCGAGACAACTACCAGGAGGTTAAACTTTACCATAAATGAAAGATTTATAGCAGTAAAACGTACGGAAAATGAAAATTACAATAGAGAAAAACACTTTTTTTCATTTCTGAAGGGTTTTAGCAATTATTTTAGGTCAGAGAAATGTATATATATATATATATATATATATATATAACCATAAAGTAACAAACCAAAGCTTCATTAAATGCTAACCAATATTAAAAAAATTAATTTTAGAAGTTCTAACGTATCACGTTGAGTTAAAGTCACTGGGACACGGAATCCTTTGGTATATATGATGGTCTAGTTCTGTACAGTAGGATACAGCTCATTTCTTTTCAACAGATTCACATCCTAAAGTTATTTCGAGAGCTTCTCCAAATAAATATGTCTTGGAGATAGAATCTACATAAAAGGTTTATGGTCGGATTACAATCTAGTGTTTTATGTCTTGAAGATTATTCCGATTCTTAACTTCCTTAAAACTTCTTGAAAAAATAGCCCCTCCGACGTAACGTTCGTTTCGTTTTGCATCGAGGAGGATTTACTTATACATTTTAAAGAAGATTAGTGCCGTTTTCTTCAATTCTTTTTCACCTTAATTTTCTTACTCTGTTCGTTAAATTTGGTTTCGTGGGAAGATGGGTAGAGTTTTCGCTCTACTGTCATTTTTGCTACCCCCGAGGGATAATTAGAATACAAATAAACACTATTATTTATGAAAATAAAACATTTTTAAACAAATTTATTTCTCTAAATTTTATACTTCGTTAACGAAAGCTGGAAAGTCCAATGCTGAAAATGTTAATTGCTGAATTGTTTGAATAGTTTCGTTTTATCGAGAAAGATTTACTTATACATTTTAAAGAAGATTAGTGCTTTTTCTTCAATTCTATTTCACCTTAATTTATTTGACTGTGTACGTTAAATTTGGTTTCATAGGTAGAGGGGTGGATTTTTTTCTCAATAGAAACGGAATCTATAGTCTACAGTTATAAAATTTTTTAGTTCCTACTCCGTTTAAGAGAAACATCAAAAAGCAGCCTCGCATATAAGTAAAACTAGTAAGTAGACATACTGATGTGTGCTAAATAAGAGGAGGTATAAAAATAACGCGTCAGGTTTATTTGAATTCAATATTAAATACTGTTTTGAAAACCAAACGTTCTGTTTGGAGGACCACAGGAAATGATCAGTAAGGGTCAGCTTTTATATCAATTAAGCAAGGAACTCTATCTCGTTACCCATGAAAGTAGCAAATAGAAGAACCAAAGAAAATCTTTATGTCATTGGGAAAATGCCAAATAAAAACATAATCGAAAGGTCTATATTTACAAAAAATTTAGTTCCATTTTTAGTTCGGGATTTAAGTATAACATCAAATCGCATCCACTGATATAAATAAAACTATTAAGTAGACATACGATGTGTGTTAAATAGAAGTAGGTATAACAATAACGCGCGGCAGAATTATTTTAGTTCAATATTTAATACTGTTTGTGAACCAGTCGTTTTGTTTGGAGGATCACAGATGATCAGTAAGGGTCAACTTTTATTTCATTTAAGCAAGGAACTTTATACCTTGGTCCATGAAAGTAGGAAATCGAAGAACCAAAGACAAGCTTCATGCCGGGAAAATGCCAAATGAAAACGAATTATCAATGTCTATATGAAAACTTTTAGTTCCAACTCCTTTTAAAACGTCGAGATAGATCCCGGATCATCACCAATAGCCCGTTGTGTTGTTGCAGTGGGACGTTAATTAACTACCTATCTTTTGTTTCAATTAAGCAAAGAACTCTATCCCATGACCCATGAAAGTAGGGAATCGAATAAACAAAGAAAAGCTTCATGTCGTCCTGAAAATTCCAAATGAAAATGAAAACAGACAGTCTATATGAAAATGTTTAGTTCCAACTCCGATTAATTGAAACATCTAAACACACATCCACACATATAAGTAAAACTGCTAAGTAGACATACGATGTGTGTTAAATAAAAGGAAGTATAAAATAACTCGGTAGAGTTAATTCAATTCAATATTAAATACCGTTTTTAGAACCAATCGTTCTGTTTGGAATACCACAGAAGATGATCAGTAAGGGTCAACTTTTATTTCAATTAAGCAAGAAACTCTATCCCGTGGCCCATGAAAGTAGGAAATCGAAGAACCGAAGAAAAGCTTCATGTCGTCGGGAAAATGCCAAATAAAAACGAAATCGAAAGGTCTATATTTGACCGTCTTCAGAGAATGAACCCGCAGGAGTGCAGTATGTTTGTAGAGTGTCCGCACCAATCTCTCTTTCTGCTGCTAAAGTCTGGGTTACCATGAAGACCCGATCGAGCCCACTGATAAAACTGTTGGCGGCTTCAAATGTCAAGAGATTTCGGGGATTCTTTTCAAAAGTTTCTGTTTTCTAGAGCGGTTGGAGTTTCCAGTTCTCGAGAAGAGTTTTTGTTTCCGGTTAGACTCAATTGAAGGCATTGTTTAATTTTGAAAGAGAATAGAAAAACGAGTTTGTTTCGAGAGGAGGTGGGATTTCTAATGCAATAAAGTCCGAATATTTGGAGTTGGAACGATTTATAGAAGTTATGGGGAGTTGGAACTCAATATTTTCAAAAAATATTTTATGCTTTTTCAAAGGACACACATCTCTCATTTTTGTTTCCACTCCCATAAGAAGTTTTGAAACATAAAATAATACTAACTCAAAATTTTCAAAACATCCTTTTATGCGCTTTTTAAATTATCTCTTATTTTTGTTTCAATTCTCAAAAGAAATTTTGAAACATAAATAAAACTAATAATAGATCAAAATTTTCAAAAAGTTATTTTATGCTTTTTCAATTGACACACATCTCTCATTTCTGTTTTAATACCCATAAGAATTTTTTAAACATAAATAAAATTAATGGAAACTCAAAAATTCCAAAAACTAATTATATGCTTTTTCAAATGACACATCTTTCTCTCATTTTTGCTTCAATTCTCATAAGTTTTTTGAAACAAATAAAACTAATAACTTAAAATTTTCAAAATTATTTTATGCATTTTTAAATAAATCTTTCTCATTTTTGTTTCAACTCCCATAAGAAACTATGAAACATAAATAAAACTCATGACTCAAAATTTTCAAAACATTTTATGCTTTTTCAAATGATACATCTCTCTCCCATTTTTGTTTCAATTCCCATAAGAAATTTCGAAACAAAATAAAACTAATAAAAACTCAATTAAACTCGCATTTAATTGTTTAAACTCTATATAATTTGGATTGCATAAACTGGAATGTAATTTTATATAAAATGATTTTGTAAATTAGATTTTTAACTCAGTCATATATCGCTGATAAATATATATAAAATGCATTTCAAACAAAAAAATCAGACCCTAAATTAGAGACAGCTGTGAAATTTTATGCAATCACTTCAATTATGGAAATTATTGGGGTTCATTAATTCATAAAGAGAAACTAAGACTTGGTCAGTAAATTATACGCAAATGAATCAATAACTTTCTATACCAGGCACCATAAAATCAATCAAATTATCAAAGAATAGAGGAGCTGTGAAAGAATTGAAGAAGAAATGCTTAAAATGCATGGAAATTGTATTCATGAGCTTTTACTTTAAAGTTCTGGACTGTCATCTTGTGATAAAAATGAACCATGAAGCTCAAATGATAATTTTAAAAACCTGTTTTCTCACGATAAGAGACATTTTATAAAAGCGTACGATACTAATGACGAGAGGAAATCATTATTAGGATTATCGGAGTTTCAATAGTGCTTTAATTACATTGTACATTTGGAAAATGATTGCATTGTATTATAGAGCACACTAGTGTTTTCCTTCATTTACTTGGCCTGGAAAGGTTTAGTTAGCCCTCCCTCTTAAGGTGGTTGTAATGTCGAGGTATCTCGTCATTAGCAAAAATGACCAGATCTTGATGGACGAGATAACTCGTCATTAGAAAAAAAACTGACCAGATCTTGATCTTGTCATCATAAAACAATTGGAAATGTCTTTATGACGAGATATCTCTTAATTAGCAAAATTGGCCAGATCTTGATGGGCGAGATATCTCGTCGAAACCATTCGGAGGATCATGGTTATTTCGATGTGGTATATCGTCATTAGTAAAATTAACCAGATCTTGATGGACGAGATGACTCGTCATTAGAGAAATACTGACCAGATCTTGATGGGCGAGACAACTCGTCATTAGAAAAGAACTGACCAGATCTTGATCCTGTCATCATAAAACAATCGGAAATATCTTTATGACGAGATATCTCTTAATTAGCAAAATTGGCCAGATCTTGATGGCCGAGATATCTCGTCGAAACCATTGGGAGGGTTATGGTTATCTCTATGAGGTATGTCGTCATTAGCAAAACTGACCAGATCTTGATGGACGAGATATCTCGTAATTAGATAAACTGAGCTGAACTTGATCTCGTCACCAAAAACGGCAATATCCTCATCATTCGGAAATCAAACGGCATTTTTGATGACGAGATATCTCGTCATTAGAAATTGGTCAAATCTTGATGGATGAGATATGTCGTCGAAAGTGCTTGGAAGGTTAAACTCGCGTTTCTTCTAGTGACTTACTTTTATCCTGCTGATGGCGAACGTCTTGTTTCACTGAAATGGCCATTGATGATCGCCTCTAAGTTTTAATCATTGTTAGTCGTTGTTTTGAAGGTGTTTTTCATCACATATTTTCTGCATTCTATTGTATCCGCCATACTTTTAATTGGGCACTAAAATTAAATCTCATCGAGTGTTTATTTTATATTTTAAAATTTTGGACGATATTAAACTTTTGAATGGTTTGCGGGTCACCTTAGTGCAAGAACTAGGCAACTCGAAAAATGATGTATTTTGTGTTATACAGGGGGTTTCGAAAATATCTGGCCAAATTGTAAAGGAGAGGGCAAAATAAACATTTTTTTTTCAAAGAATGTGTGTCAGGAAAAGCCACGTTTAGGTGGAAGAAGGCGCTGTTTAGTTCAGTGGATAACATCGTTCCTGCGGAGTAAGGTGTCATTCCAAGTTCAGATTTTCAACGCCAAGCTATGAATATGTGTAGCGATGCAAGCCTATGAAAATCCGCGCTATTAACTCCTCAAGTGTTTCAGAGAGATATCACGTCCAAGATCTGATAAATTTTGCTAAGGATGAGACGGAGAAAAACTGCCTTATTACATCAAGGGAGAATGAAGACCCAAGTAGGTGAAACAAATTGTCCCTTTCAAACTGGTGCCATTTTGGTACAGGTTTTCACACCAGAGGCTGGATATTACAGGGCAGTTTCCGAAGCTAAGATAAACCATCAAGAAAGTTAATAAAGTATACGATTTCCCATTAGCAACCGGAAGTTCAACAATGTTGAGTATTTTTTATCCTAATAACTTTATAACATTGCCTGTTTCGTTGTCAAAGAACCGAGAGATGAGAGGTTCCCGAACTCTTCAATTTCAGGACCCCCTTGAATTTTGACGATTTTCAATTTCACAATAATCGAGATTATAAAATTAAGTGGAACACATGCGATCTGCATAAGACAATAGTCCTCATTTTTCATTTCAATATAAGGGGGAGTAGCTTGAATAACGTCGTACTGGAGCAACAAAACGGGCTATTGGTGACAGTTCATGATAAACCCCGAAGGGAAAGTCCGAGGACCACTCCTGTAGTTTTGAACCACGGTCAGATGACGAGGTTAACACCTGATCTGGCACCCCACTCTTGAAACTTCCACGCCATAATGACGTTTCCATGATGACGTTTCCATGATGACGTTCCCATGATGACGTTCCCATGATGACGTTTGAGGCCATGACAGATCTAATATTCACCAGCCCCCGCGTATATGACGCTCTTCGGTTGGACAGCTTCGAAATCGCAACCCTGTGGTTGCTAATCCGTTATTCTTTCAATTGGGATACCGCGGCCCAAAACTATTTTCGCGGATCCCTTGAGATTATGAAATTAAATGCGGAACATGAGATTTGCATAAGGCCACATAAACTAACTCCCATGCACTAAGTCCATGTTGAACCTATGCCTCCCTAACGATACGCCTCCATAGCGCCCTGTCTTGGGCCATAGTCCACCAATTTTTTATTTTCATGTTTTTGAGGTCTTTTTCGCCCTCCTCAAGCCATCTTTTTCTCGGCCTTCCCTGTTTTCTCTAGCCTTGACACTGATTCTTAAATATCTTTTTTGTGCCTCGGTTTTTATCCATTCTCTCCATGTGTCCCAACCATTGGATTCTTTTTGATTTTATAAAATTTATATCTTTTTCTCCATATAATTTTTGGATCTCCTCCATATATCGCCTTCCTTGATTCGTCCAAATACGGCTCTCAAGATCTTTCTCCCAAGTTATCAACATTTTTTCATGTTTTTGAGACAAAGTCCATGTCTCCGATCCACTGTTGGTTTAATGATAATTTTATACATTATTAGCTTTGTCTTCCTCGCAATTGCTTTAGATCCTACTTTTTGTAGAGCGAAAAAGCTCCAATTTCCTCCACTAAACCTGTTTTATTTCAGGCATCATGTCATTATTTTCAGTAAGAATTGTGCTTAGATACCTAAATTCTTTAACTTTTTCAAACTTAACTGTATCATTTATCCTAAGTTGAGTACCTTCCTCACTTCCCTTGCAATCCATCACTATGTATTTAATCTTTTCTACATCAATTTCTAATCCGAAGTCTTTGGCTCCCATTATCAGTTTCTTAAATAATTCACTCAACGCATTTTTACTCCTAACTATCAAAATGACATCATCAGCAAATGCCAAAATTTATGTAGATCTATTGAAAATTGTATCATTTCTATTTGATAATGTGTTTCGCATCCCTTTTTCTAGGCATACATATGTTAAACAGAATTGTAGATAATACATCTCCCCGTTTTAATCCATTTATTATTTTGAATTCTCTTGATAATCTATTTTGTACCTTCACTTTTGCCTTTGTCGATGCAAGAGTAATTTTACCAGTCTAATCAGTTTTTTTGGAATATTAGATTCAAACAAGGCCCTGAGCATTTCTTCTCTGTTTATCGAGTCATAAGCCTGTTTAAAATCAATATATAACTGATATATGTTTATATTCTTTCAACCACATTTTACAACCACAAGATATTTCTTATGCAAAATATCTGATCCACCGTCGATCTATTTTGCTTAAATCCACATTGGTAATCTCCCAATTGTTTTTTAATCAGTGGTTTAAGTCTGTTAGCTATAATTTTGGTCAAGACTTTATACGTCACGTTAAGTAAAGAGATTCCACGATAGTTGCTGCATTCTAAAATGTTTCCCCTTTTTAGTATTGGACAAATTATTGCACTGTTCCATTCATTTAGCATTACTTTCTCCTTCCATATTTCTTTCAATAAATCAAAAATTACTTTGCACATTTTGTCATTACCATACTTCAATAATTCTGAGCAAATCGTATCTTCACCGGGATCCTTCCCATTCCGTAATTTCTTAACTGCATTTTTCACTTCCTCCAGCTTTATGGGATCACATTCCTCTTCATCCCGGATTTCCGAATCATTTTCAGTCCGTCTATCGATTTCATTTCTATTTAATAAGTTTTCAAAATATTCTGCCCATCTCTCCAAAAGTTCATCAACACCTCCAGTCTTGTCACGACAGAATGTTCGAGGCTGGTACCCACTTCTTATAGAAGTTATTTTTGAATACATTCCACGGGTATCCCCTATCACAGATAGGTCTTCCCCTTCTTGTATTCTCTCTTTTTACAGGGTCCTTTTCTTTGAACGTATTTTGTACTTCGTTAATCTTCTTTTCTCTATATAATCTTTCTTTATTTCTTGTATTATGAGCGAGTAGTTTTTCTCTTGCCTCATTCTTTTCCTTGACAAGAATTTTACACTCCTCATCAAATCATCCTTTTGGGTTTTTCCTCTCTTCTCTTCGCACTGCTTCGTCAGCTGATTTTATTATGATACTTCGATACCTGTTCTATTTCCGTTCAATTGAATCGTTTTCTGTATCCCTAAAGTATTCATTTCCAATCCTTTCATCTAGAATTCTACAATGGCCATCTTTATCTTCTTTATTACCCAATTTCCTCACATTAAACTTTTCCAGTTTGTCTCCTTTTATATTTCGTGTCTTAGCAATTCTTTGTCTATATTTCATGATCACCCTCTGGTTGCTTAGCCGCTGCTCTTCCAACTGGGTTACCGCGGCCCCCTAAGAGAATAGAACATCTAGGAATCCAGTAAGGCTTTCAATAGTAGAAAATAACATGACTAAGTCAAAAAGGGTTTATTTTATGCAGTAATTTTTATTGTTTTTCAATTAGAAAGGCAGAGAGAGTAAACTGCTATATACACTATATGGGCAAAAGTATTTGGATACTGCATGTTTTCAGAAAAAGTGCTTTATTATTCTATTTAGTAACGGGTAGGCCCTCCTTTTGCTTGTATTACAGCTGCAACACGTCGAGGCATACTTTCCACAAGTTCTCTATAAGTCTGGGCAGGAATAGCTCGCCATGCCTCTTGTAAGGCTGTGAGAAGAGATTGTTGTGAAGATGGGCGTGCGTGGCGGTGTCGTACCCGTCGCTCCAGATCGTCCTCCAAGTGCTCGATCGGATTGAAATCGGGCTCTGAGCAGACCAGTCAAGCAAATTCGCCTCCTTTTCAGGAAACCAGTCCAACACACGTTTTGCAGTATGACATGGAGCTCGATTCTGTTGGAAGAAATAACCATCATCGCCGTAGTATTGCCAAAGTGTAGGCAAGGCCGAATTATCCAGAACGTCGAGGTACACGTCAGTGTTCATGGTACCAGGTACATAAAGCAATGGGCCGAGTCCTAACCAGGAAAACAACCTGATTTTCTGCAGTGTCCAAATACTTTTGTCCATATAGTGTATCTATAATAAAACCCAACTGTATATCAAAATACGACTGTAGCATACGTTTTCTGTTCTTCAAAGTAAGGTTGATCAGGGTTGAATGAAGCTGTCATTCTAGAAGTCCAGAAGCTTAAGTCTAGGTTGGTTGGTTGGTTTTAGGTTTTATCGCGCAAGGGCCATATTTGGCCAAGCTGCGCCAAACACAAGACACCGGCAAGTAAAAAATGGTAAAGGGAAAAGAGGGATTGCGGAAGAGACTAGAGGTACGAAAGCTGAAAAAGATCGATTGGATGTATCCAGGTAGGGCGACCCCCGTGTTTAGTAAAGACAGTAAACCTCTTGGGAAAAGAAAAATCCCTCAGGTACTTCGGATCGGCTACTTGTGAAAGAGAATCCTATGGGTGAGCCGCCGCTACTCCCTAACAAGGAAAATCACTAACATCCATGCTTTTACAAATAGGGATTCTAACTCGCGCATGACTGGGTGACGGATACGCGTTATGAGCACTATGCTTGCTAGGCAGCCTCACTCAAAATATAGTCAACACAGAATATAATTTTTAATTCTTGTGGGGGTGGTAGTCCAGTTGATGGAGTCGGGGATTAGCAACTGGAGGATTGCGAGTTCGAAACTCGATCCAATCGAAGACCGTCGTGTATGTGAGGGCTGTATGTGGTTAAATCTGTCGTGGCCTCAAATTTCCTCACGTTGGTGTGGTTAGCCAGCTCAGGTGTGACCTAGTCATCTGACCGTGGTTCAGAATTACGTGGTGTTGTCCTCAGGTCTTTCTCTTCGGGGGTTGATCCCGGACCGTCACCAATAGTCCGTTGTGTGGTTACAGTGCGAAGTTATTAAATACTTAGATACCTGATCTTTCCCATTGAGATTGTTCCCGGACCGTCGATCATAGCTCGTTGTTTGCATCAGTGCGACTTAAATTCACCTACCAACCTTCAACCCTTCTGAGGATTCTCTCGACGAGGTATCTCATATTTAGTAAAACTGACCAGATTTTGATGGACGAGATATCCAGTCATTAGAATAAAACTGACCAGATCTTGGTCTCGCCATCATGAAAAAAATAGGCAGTATCGTTATGTTAAAATATCGTCATTAGCAAAATTGACGAGAACTTGATGGACCTCGTCAAAACCACTAGGAGAGTTAAATACTGTTCTTAAATATTTCATCAGATTACAGCTTCAAACACTCGAATCTGTATTATTTAGATAAAGCTATTCTGATATTAATTCATAAGTGGTTAAATCTTCAGATGCTTGATTTTATGACCAGGAGTTTATAATCTGTTATTGATTAATTTTGATTTGAGAGTAATCTCATAATATTTAACATTATAGTGGTGTCTACAGAAACGTACTTCAACATCACACTTACGGACTTACGAATTTTACACCACAAAATCCATAATATTCTTTCATATAATATCCAACATTTCATTCCATTGAAGAGGTAAATATTGCAATCAAATTGCTTCATCCAAAATATACCTGACTACAAAATGTATTTTGAAATACTTGTTCTCAGATACTTTATATGATCGTAACATCAATCACATGACACTCGACACCAAAGTCCATAATATTCATTCAAATAACAACCATCATTGCATTCCATTGAAGAGGTAAATGTTGCGATCAAAATACTTCAGCCAAAATATAACTGATTACAGAATATTTTTAAAGTACTTGTTCCCAGATACTTTACATGATCGTAACATCAATCATGACACTCGACGCCGAAGTCCATAACATTCATTCAAATAACATCCATCATTGCTTTCCATTGAAGATGTAAATATTGCAATCAAAATACTTCAGCAAAAATATATCTGACTAGTGAATATATTTTGAAATACTCGTTCTTAGATATTTTATCACATCACAGCGTCAAGACACTGTCGAATCTATATTATTCAGATAAAAATATCCCTAAAATTATTCATAAGCTGTTAAATCTTCAGATACTTGATTTCATAACCACTAGGAGTTTGTTCTCCGCTATTGATTAATTTTGCTTTGAGGGTAGGCTCATAATATTTAAGGACATTACTGCGCTGGCCGCAGAAGCATACTTCATCATCATCACACTTACGAATTTGGATCACTCTCAAGTGATATTCAAGTATCTTGACCCTTGGCGGAATAAGCAAGTTTCGGGCCTGAAGGTTGTGTATTGCTCGTAATCAAAATGACCAAACGCGCTGATGTGGGAGCTCAGGGTAAAATCATTTAGCACAGGGAGCACGAGTATAGTTTTAGAACCCATATCAAGTACACTTTGGACACTTTTATGGCCACTTTTGTGTGTGATTGGTTGTCATTCTGAAATGATCCTTTCTAATTACACACTGCAGCATTTGTCCACTTCTTATTAGACGCTGTTATCTTAAAGCTTTAGGCAGAAATATTTTGGAAATATTCTGTGGAAATGAAGCTCGGCACTAAAATCTATTATATTCCGATATCCCATTGAAGTAAATGCTGGATTGAAAAACCTCATCCGAAATGTAACTGATTACATAATATATTTTAAGATGCCTATTCTTAGATATTTTACAGGATTGTAACTTCAATCATGACAAAACACAAGCATCACATTCCCGAGGTACCCTAGTGATCTGTCCTCCCCTTTGTTTTACCCTTTCTTGCCCTTCTACATTTTTACCCTCCTTCGTTAAGTGGTTTTCAAAATTACGTGGTGTCGTCCTCGGGTCTTTCCCTTTGGGATTGATCCCTTACCGTCGCCAATAGCCCGTTGTGTTGCTTCAGTGCGACGTTAATTAATTACCACTTCCATTACTATCCTCCTTCGTTGATTACTTGACTTTGTCTTGTGTTTCGCGTAGCTTGGCCAAAAACATATGGACCATTGTCCATAAAATTCCAAAACAACCAATAAATCGTAAGATTTGACAAGAAAATACATAATATTCATTCATATAATATCCATCCTTTCATTCCATTGGAGAGGTAATTGTTGCAATCAAAATGCTTCATATAAAATATATCTGATTACAAAATGTATTTAAGAATATATGTTCGTATATACTTTACTGCAAATAACTTCAATCACATTGAATACTAAATATATGTTATTCTGATATTCCGTTCAATAGATGTATGTTGGACTAAAATTACTTCAACCACATCTAAAATATAGCTGATTACAGAATACGTTTTTAAATACATGTTCTCGATATTTTACTGGGTTGTGATTTCAATCATGACAAACGACACTAAAATCTAACTTTCGCCATTTCATTCCATTGTAGAAGTGAATGTCGCAATGAAAATACGTCATCCAAAATATAACTCACTACAAAATATATTTTAAAATATTTGTTCTTATATATTTCTCTGGATAATAATTTTAATCAAAATGGTATACTAAATCTATGTGTTATTCTGGTATTCCATTCAATAGATGTATGTTGAATTAGAAAATGCTTTATCCAAATTATGGCTGATTACAGAATAAATTTAAAAATACTTGTTCTGATATAATTTACTGGATTTGAACTTCAATCATGACACTCGACACTAAAATCTATAACATTCGTTATATTATTACATTGAAGAGTTGAATGTAGCAATCAAAATGCTTCATCCAAAATATAACTCACTATGGAATGCATTTTAAAATATTTGTTCTCATATATTGTACTGGATCATAACTTCAATCATATTCGATACTAAAGTTATGTTACTGAGATATTCCATACAATAGATGAAGGTTGGATTTAAAAAAAAGCTACATCCAAAATATAGCTGATTGCAGAATATATTTTAAAATACTTGTTCTCATATTTTACTAGATCTGAACTTCAGTCATGAAACTCAACACTAAAATCTGTTATATTCGTTATTTCATTCCATTGAAGTGGTGAATGTTGCATTCAAAATGCTTTATCCAAAATATGTCTAACTACTAAATATATTTAAAAATATTTGTTCTTAGATATTTTACTGGATCAGAGCTTCACTCACATTCGAAACAGCCTTTTGTGTTGCTCCAGTGCGAAGTAAATTCAACTACCTACCACTCACATTCGACACTAAATTTATGTTATTCAGGTATTCTTTTAGAGGTGAATGGTTGCTTTTAAAATGCTACATCCGCAATATATCTGACTAAAGAATATATTTAAAAATATTTGTTCTTATTTATTTTAATGGAGCATAACTTCACCCCCATTCGACACTCAATCTATATTATTCAGATAGATTGAGTGTCGAGATTCATTAGAGGTGAATGGTGCATTTACAATGCTACATCCAAAATATATCTGACTAAAGAATATATTTTAAAATATTTGTTCTTGTATATTTTACTGGATCATAACTTCACTCACATTTGACACTGAATTTATGTTATTCAGGTTTTTATTGAATACGTAAAGGTACATTAAAAATATTTGCATGTTGTCACGCGGCATGGGAAATTTGTAGAGAAATATTTTTCAAAGAGATCTATCTTGAGACTTGGATAATCTGTTTTATGCTCTTTTGAATGTCATTTTTGTTTAAAGTTAAAATTATGTTTAAATTAAAGGTGAATTTTTAGTTTTTGTCTCTTAGTCATCACTTAAGTTGATTGATAAGCTTACCAGATATGTTAGCGTAGGTGGTATCTTTAGTTCTGCAAAATTAATTAACGGCTTCAAAAACTTAATTCTTTTATTAAATAAAGCTTAGGCGTATGAAATTAAACGCATTTAATGGATAAGCGAATTGAATCGGGTCTGGATTTATTATTATCCTGTGTAAATGTGCAACAAAGTTTTTATTTGATCTCTCTCATACACAGAAAGATAGCGATCATATAACACAGGGTATTTATTACATAGAGAGGATATTTCTTATCATAGAGAGAAAGATTGCAAAATCATAAGATGGATTGCGCAAGTTGGAAAATACACACTTCACTGAGAGCTCAAAAATTGGATCTGGATAGTTATATTATTTTCTGACCGAGTAGCCGATTTTATTACTTTGAAAATAATAATAGAACATTATAAGGCTTCTGAATTTTCTTAACTCACGTTAAAAAGTTATTCTGTTTCAAAACCTGATCTCTAAAAATATTTCACAAACTTACATGGCATAGAAATTGACGTTACTTATACATTGGCGTATAGCAACAGGACTTTCATAAGGAAATAAAATCAACCGCAACGGTAGGTAGGGTGTTCAATTTACGTCGCATTGGAGCGACGTAATGGGCTATTGGCGACGGTTCAGATCAATCAATCGATATGTCAACTCTAAAACCGTTCCATATACACTGCAGTGCAAAATAATAAGCACACACACCAGTGTAAAGTGTTTCATGCTTCATCGCATTCTAACGATAACAGAAGATGCCAATTTTTTCTTCTGAACTGAAATAACGGTATCAGTTGGAGATCAAATCGAAATCGAGATTCCAGTCAAAATATCTTACTTATGATTATTGAATTTTTGTTATTTTGTTTGAAATTACAAAATTTATTAATTATAGATAATTTTATTTAGTATTCCAATCACACTAATTCCACTGTTGCCTCCATCCAATTTAAAAATGAGTCATTTAATTCGTTTTGGTAAGAATAGGTATTTACGAAAGGGCGGTAAATTTAGTGTTGAAAGTACATTTGAAACTTAGGTTTGTAAGCACCTGTTCATTGCAATATGTTTTAAATACAAAGAAAAATTCCTACAGCTGTTCCGTTTCTGTACTCTTAAAACCTCTTTTAACCTTCCTGGTGGTTTGTCTCGTTTTATTAGCTAAACTGATCAGATCTTGATGAACGCGGTAGCTCGTCATTAGAAGAAAACTGACCAGATAGTGAGTATGAGTGCCAGCTCTGGTGTTAACCTCGTCATCTGACCGGGGTTCAAAATTACGAGGTGTTGTCCTCGGATCTTTCCCTTCGAGATTCATCCCGAACCGTCACCAATAGCCCGTTGTGTTGCTCCAGTGTGTCGCTAATTAACTACATACCGCATTCAAAAAACCAATCAACTGACGGCATGTTCAAAATACGTACAGGAACAGGTGTCACAGCAGAACATTACAGCCACCTACATTTAGCATGACAGAAAATGCATCTTATAAGCTTAAAAGTGCGCTTGAAGTTTAAGTTAGTACGCACCTGTAGATTTTGTAGCATGCTTTAAAAAGAAAATAAATCCCTTAACCTTTTGTTTCGCTCAATTTAAAACCTCTTATGAAATGTTTTATTTTGTGCCTTTTTATCATAAGCTTGAAAATACGCTTGAAGGTTAGGTTAAAAAGCAAAGTTATGAGAAGTCTGTATAAGAATACCATCTCCCTAAGGGCAACCATTTCTCGCTTCGTATAAATTTCTTTAACACCACATTACAGGCACGTTTGAAATCAATCACTTTTATCTGTCTTTATTCTCTCTTTTATTTCATAAACACCACGTGTACCTCAAGAGACCTTTTATATAGGTTCGTGTCTATTGTCTAATAATTCAACAGTAATGTGGAACTTACGTTAATCATTTTTCAAGTCAATTGTTAATTTTTTCAGCTCTTCGATCTTTTATACATTTAAAGTTGCAAATTTGACGTGCATGATTAAAATGTGTCTTACAAAACATGAGATGATTTGTTTACATCTCAATGTTCGGAATTTCGATGAACAACGGATTACCAACAGGAGGGTTGCGAGTTCGAGACTCGGTCCAGCCCAAGACCGTCGTGTACACGGGGGCTTGTGCACGTTAAATATGTCGTGGCCTCAAATGTCCTCACGTTGGAGTTTGGAGAGTGGGGTCAGGTGTTGTTCTCGTCATCTGACCGTGGTTAAAACTACGAGGCATTGTCCTTGGATCTTTCTCTTCCAACCCATTGTGTCACCCAAGTGCGACATTAATTAATTACCTATCTACCTACCAAGTGGTTTCGACGAGATATCTCGTCCATCAAGATCTGACCAATTTTGCCGATGACGAGATATCTCGTCATCAAGATATTACCAAATTTTTGATGATGAAGAGATCAAGATGTGAGTTTTCTTCTACTAACGAGATATCTCGTCCGTCAAGAAGTGGTCAGTTTTGATATAAAGACGAGATGCTTCGAGACAACCGCAAGGAGGGTTAACTTTATACTTGTATATATGACATCAATTCTTTTTAGTAGTCCCACTGTTACACAAATTTGCACTTTTTGATTTGTGTGTATGAGAGGGAATTTCAGTGTTAGAAAACAAATCAAATGAGATGCGAGGATTTTTCTTCCATTGCCTAAATGCTCTTTCACACTATAAATATCGGGGCTGCCTGAAAATGCAGTTTATCGCCGGTTTGGCGACGTTTGGCGGTTAATGTAATTGACGTCGACCAATCAACTAGCATATATCAATTCGGAATATACTATTTGGAATTTTTATTGGCGAAAGACTTAAATCGTATTTAAAAAACAAGTAAATTGACGTCATGTTCAGAATATGTACATAAAACACATATCGCCACAGGAATACTATGATTGGCTTGACAAAAAATAAGCATCATAATTCAGAGTCATTCTGGATTTCAAGCATTACCTTAATTTTACCATGTGGTGTGGAAGTTAGGAGAAAGGAGTGCAAACTCAAGTGTGACCCAGTAATATGACCGTAGTTCAAAATTACGAGTTGTCCTCGATCTTTCCCTTCGGGTTCGATCCCAGACCATCGCAAATAGCTTGTTGTGTTGCTCCAGTGCGACGCTAATCCAACTACTTAACTGCCTACCTAAATTTTACCTATTTCATACTTTTAAATTTATTTTTGTATTCACATATTATTTTAATAAACCTCTTATGGCGTATATTGAGTTTGATTCTCTGCTTTGATCTCCAACATTATAAAAGGGGCCGCGGTAGCCCGGTTGGAAGAGTAACGGATTAGCAACTGGAGAGTTGCGAGTTCGAATCCTACCAAAGACCGTCGTGTACAAAGGGGGCTGGTGCACGTTAAATCCGACGTGGCATCAAATGTGCTCACGTTAGCGTGATGTGGAAGTTTGGAGAGTGGGGCGCCAGCTCAGGCGTTGCCTCGTCATCTGACCGTGGTTCAAAATTATGTGGTGTTGTCCTCGATCTTTTCCTTTGGGATTGATCTCGGACGGTCACAAATAGCCCACTGTGTTGATCCAGTGTGACGTTAGTTAAAATACCTACCTAGCTACATTATAATGATAAAAGTAGCAAGCGCCTAAGCGTTTTGTTTGCATTTTATTTACTTTTATTAAGTCTCTCCTACAGTAGCTATTTTCAAAATGCCTTTCGTTAAAAATAAATTATACTTAATTCCGGAAAGTTTATACGATGGACCTATATGGGTTAATAAATTATTTATAGACAATTGGTCAGAAGATTATTTACAGACGATTAGTAAATTATTTATAGACCAATCTGTGCGGTTATAGATAAACCTTTATAAAACGTACATGCATTACAAATTGGGAAAGAAATGCTTTCTCTAATTTCCAAATGTTTTGTTGCAATACTTTTCTACAAACTTGATTATGATAAGAGCACCAGGGAATCTATGCAAAATGCATTACACCTGAGCTCCATAGTAGTGCTTTAAAATATATATGTACACATTTTAAAAACACCGGTTCTGCATACTCGTTAGCACAATTTTGTGAAAGATTCGTCAAAAATTATTTGTAGACCAATTCGTGTGGTTATAGATAAACCTTTATAAAATGTACATGCATTGCAAATTGGGAAAGAAATGCTTTCTCTAATTTCCAAATGTTTTGTTGCAATACTTTTCTACAAACTTGATTATGATAAGAGCACCAGGGAATCTATGCAAAATGCATTACACTTCAGCTCCATAGTAGTGCTTTAAAATATATATGTACACATTTTAAAAACACCGGTTCTGCATACTCATTAGCACAATTGTGAAAGATTCGTCAAAAAATTATTTGTAGACCAATCCGTGTGGTTATAGATAAACCTTTATAAAATATACATGCATTGCAAATTGGGAAAGAAATGCTTCCTCTAATTTCCAAATGTTTTGTTGCAATACTTTTCTGCAAACTTGATAGTGACGAGTGTGCATCAGTTAATCCTGCAAGATGCAATACACCCCCGCCCGTAGTTAAGTCGTAAATTACTCGATGCGCATAATATTAAGGCTTTTTCTCAATTGCAATCTCTCATTTTTACGCAGTTCCCCACAACAATTATCGAAAAATAATTGCCAAGCGTTTCGTTAATGAGCCTGAACTCTTAAGTAGGAGTAAAAATTCGCAATGCTTAACTTTCGATGGAAATAACGGAATCGATTTTGATGAAAGGAAATTACGTCGTTATACATTAATTTAGAGGTATCACTTATAAGATTAAGATTTCGTTGAAATTACACTTAAATAGGACTAGCGAAGCATATATTTTAGTATGCTTATATACGTAGTACGTAGTTATGTTGTGAATGGTTTCCATTGCGAAATATTCGTAAAACGGTTATGCTTCTAGTATGTTTTTAATAATATAATCTCATTGTTTTAACACATAAAACTAGATTTGTTATATTTTTGAGTACATAAAAGAATGTTTGTGCAGTTGTATTTCTCAGCAATGGATAATTTGCGAATATTTTTGAAGCTAAAATCTTTCATTAAAGGTACTACATGGTATGAAACATGAAAGTTAATCAACAGTTACAGATTTAACTGGAAAATACCAAATTTAAGTTTTTTGTTGTCTAAATTTGTAAAACATAATTTGTGAATAGTTTTGAAAGCAAAATCTTTTATCAAATGTACTAGACGGTATGAAACATGAAAGTTAACTAACAGTTATAGATTAACTGGAAAATACTAAAATTGTTTTTTGTTGTCAAAATTTGTTAAACATAACATGTGAATAGTTTTGATTGTAAAATCTCTCAAGAAAGATACTAATGGTATAAGTTCATTAACAACTGCAGATTTAACTGGAAAATCACATAGCTATGTTTTTTGTTCTCAAACTTTGTAGAGATAATTTTGTGAATAATTTGAAAGCAAAATCTTTCAATGAAGGTACTAATGGTATGAAAGTAAATTAAGAGTTACAGATTCAACTAGAAAATCTGTTTTCTGTTGTCTAAATTTGTTTTCTGTTTTTCTGTATTTCTGTTGTCTAAATTTGTAATCTTTCAAGAAATGTACTAAAAATCTTTCAAGAAATGTACTAAATGGTATAAAACATGAAAGTTAATTAGCAAATCCAGATTTAACTGAAAAATCCCAAAATTCTGGGTTTACTTTTCAAAATTTCTAATAAATAATTACTCTACTTGCAACAAAACTGACGGTTATTTCAATATAATCTATGATATTTGTAGAAGGTATAGGGAAATGTTAGCAATCAAGTTAAAAAAATTTCATAGAAAATGTACCTTGAATGCTGTAATATGTTGAATTTGAAAAAAAAATCGAATTTGTAGGTCAAAATTTCATTTATTTTACTGAGCTTCTTACTAGTTTTGTTTACATATTTAAAACTTCTAAAGAGAGTTGGAATAAAAGTATGAAGCATCATTGCACAGAGTAAATCTAAGACTAAATCTTTAAAGCTCACAAAATTGATAATTTTGAAAATTTTAAGTTACGATTTCTCTTACGCGGGGAAGAAAGTAGAAACTCAGCTACAGATTAATCCCTCCTGGTGGTTGTCTCGACGAGGTATTTCGTCATCAGCAAAACTAACCATATCTTGATGGGCGCATTATGTCGCCATTAGAAGAAAACTAACCAGGTCCTGATCTCGTACTCATGAAAAAAATCGGCAATATTTGTTGAATAGATATCTAATCATTAGCAAAATCGGTAAGATCATGATGGACGAGATATCTCGTCGTAACCACTTGGAGGGTTAACATGGGAATGGAACATCGTGTATAGCAAAAGATTGAACATGGGAGATGAATATTGAGTAAATATTTAATTAAAGGTTTTATGTTTTTTATGTATTTAAAACTTGTAATGCGGTCGAAATAAAAAATGAAGTATCAATGGACAAAGTAAAAGAAAAGATTAAATCTTGAAAAATCTCAAAATCGAAATTTTAGAAAATTTTGGGTCCCGACTCACCTTATGCGTTAAAGTAAGTAGAAACTCAGCTACAGATTTAACATAGGAGAGGAATATCACGTATTGCAAAAAATTTAACCCCCATGTGGTTTTGACGAGATATCTCTCCCATCAAGATCTGACCTGTTTTGTTAATGACGAGATATCTCGTCATCAAGATACTGTTCTTTTATCAAGATCTGGTCCGTTTTCTTTTAATGACGAGAGATGACAAGATCTTGATGGACTCGTCCATCAAGGATCTGGTCAGTTTTGTTAATGACGAGAAACCTCTTTGAGACAGCCACCAGGAGGATTAACCCAGGAGATGAATATTGAGTTTATTAATCGAGTTTATTATTAGTTTCGTTTAGATTTGCAAAAATTCCAACAGGAATTGAAATGAAAAATGAAATATCATTTTTAAAGAGTATAAAATAGAATATATAAATCTCTAAAAGTTCCGAATCTCTTTAAGCGGGAAGAAAGTGACTAAGTTACATATTTAACACAGAAGAGGAATGTCAATTTCTGGAAACCGAAAGCGAGTATGTTGGTGAACTGATTCAGAAACTGTGTATTGCTCTCACACGACTACAGGATGAGTCAAGACCGATGCATTGGAAAAAAGTAAACGCACCATGTCTCTAGTGAGAAATTCAATTTCCGAAATGTGTTTACGTGCTCATATATAGTGGCATGACTAACAGTTTGCTAGGGTTCAAGAGATGAAGAGGAAATGTGCCCATTGAAGATATCACTGAACTCTATCTTCAAATTTATTAGAATCGTTCAAAGTAGTTCCTTTCGATTATCGATTGTCTTTGCTGATTCATTGCTGCCCATCATTAATTGATAGCCGAAAATATTTCATCTTCAAAAGCAAGTTTTGCTGTAATCTGTTTTTTTTATGTGAGAAGCTGAGATTCTTATGAGGTCAAGCGTTTTACTCTGACCTAATCCACGTTTCATTGGGACGTCATCAAAAGAAATTTTTCAACTCTGAATTTCTTTTGCTGATACGTGTTTACCCTATCTACTATTGAATTGATATCAAATATATTTCATGTTCGGGGTTATCTCTCTCTCTCTTCATGTTATATTATATATTGATATGTCACATTTTCCATTTCGAGCAAAGATAAAATCTAGGTTGTTTTAGTAGTTGTCTTGGCATGATCCTCTATTTCTTATTAAAGTCTTGTACTATTTATCAATCATTATATGTTACGTGTGATACTGTACTGTACACTTTACTACTAAATACTCCATGTGAGTATACAAACATTTTTAATTTACTTTATGGTACAATTAACTTCTAATATAGACACGCATCATATATACAATTAAATACTTTTAATTGACTTTAAGGTACAGTTATCTACATATATAGACGCACACCGTATATACACTGCTGGCCACCGTAAATGCAACACCCTGAAGGAAGCATGCAAATAATATGAAATTTACAACATGCATTAGCGGAGGTGAGATATGCAAATGATTAGAATTTCAGCGCAGACGCACATCACGCGCGCCTGTGGCGCCACTTCAAAGCGCTATTTAAGGCTTGGAGATTTCGACGATTTCAAGTACGGCAATTGTGTTTTTCTTGTGGTTTTTTCAAAAAAAAAGATCAATTATGCCTCGTAGAAAACAACGATCATCTTTTGATCAAGTATCCGAGTTCGACAGAGGAAGGATAGTGGCCTACCGAGATTGTGGATTATCTTTCAGGGAAATCGGTAGTCGTGTTGGACGAAACCAAACAACTGTAATGCGGATATGTGATCGTTGGATGCAGGAGGGTACGACGGACCGACGTGTTCGATCGCATCCACCTCAGTGCACCACTTCACGTGATGACAGGCATATTGTGCGTATGGCAGTGACGGATCGCTCAGCCACATCACGAACCATAGCACAGCACATTCAGTCTGTACCGCATCATCCAGTGTCTGCGCGTACCATTCGACGCCGTTTACAGCAGAGTGGTCTGTCCGCAAGACGTCCATTGCTTCGTCTACCCTTGACGCAGAACCACAGACGTTTCCGCCGCCAATGGTGCGATGAAAGAAGGATGTGGACGGCAGAATGGAATGAAATTGTCTTTACTGACGAGTCACGCTTCTGTCTGCAACACCACGATGGTCGGATTCGAGTCTGGAGACACCGTGGAGAGAGGATGCTGAACAGCTGCGTTATGCACCGCCACACTGGTCCTGCACCGGGTATTATGGTATGGGGCGGTATTGGATATCACTCTCGCACTCCTCTAGTACGCATTGCCGGTACTTTAAACAGCCAGCGCTACATCTCCGAGGTGTTGGAGCCAGTTGTCCATCCTTACCTTCAGGGCTTGCCCACAGCCATATTTCAACAGGATAATGCGCGACCACACGTGGCACGCATTGTCCAAGGGTTCTTCGTCAATCGCCAGATTGAATTGCTTCCCTGGCCATCTCGCTCTCCGGATCTTTCGCCGATAGAAAACATGTGGTCCATGGTTGCTCAACGATTGACCCAGAATACATCCCCAGCTGCTACACCAGATCAACTTTGGCAACGTGTGGAAGCTGCTTGGTCTGCTGTACCCCAAGAACACATCCAAAGTCTCTTTGAATCAATGCCGAGGCGTGTGGCAGCGGTGATCTCCAACAATGGCGGCTACTCTGGCTACTGAATTTGGCAGGAACCACACTTCACAGAAGTCTATAAATTTAATCATTTGATACTTGGTCAACATGTTATCTACAAAATAAATTTTGTTGTGATATCTCTTGTCTTTCTTGGTGTTGCAATTTGGGTGGCCAGCAGTGTACAATTGAACTACTTTTTAATTGATTTTAAGGTATAATCAATTACTAATATTAGACATACCTCGTATATACAATTAAAATATTTTTAATTGACTATAAGGTACAATGAACTACTGATATAAACATACATCGTACAATTAAAATATTTTTAACTGACTTTATGGTACAGTTAACTATATATATGGACACACCGTATATACAATTAAAATATTTTTTATTAACTTTAAAGTACAATTAACTACATATATAGACACTCTGTATATACAAATAAAACATTTTTAATTGACTTTAAGGCACAATTAATTACAAATATTGATGCACACATTAAAGCAATTTGCAGCAATATCAGTTAATTTCACTAATTTATCAGGAAACTCGCACACACATACCTGAATGAATGCATAATTTATCAGCAAAATTTTTTCCAACATATTCAAAACTTCTTTTCTCAGGAGAGCATTCTTCTTGGAAGCGTCTTAACGTATAGATTAGAATTTTGATTTTTTATCCGGAAAGAACAATCGTAGATTGGCTAATGTCCAGAATCTTGGTATGTATAAATTCCCTAAGGACGTAAATGTACAAAGGAGATGAGATTTTTTATTTCCTAAATTACAAACAGAAGGTATAATTACTTTTAGACTTTAGTTTCAAGGTATGATTTGCATGAAGAAATATCCTAGCTGTTTTCAGGTCGCCTACTTTAAGCGCATGCATACTTTCAACAAGATAAAGTAAAAGGATTTAAATTATGGGTTTAAAACGTTGAAAATAATTGACTTATTTTAACAAACATCTGATCTTTTTAGATGAAGCTCAATCGATGAACTCCATATAATATTCATATCCTATCTTTTTAGATGGAACTCCCTCGATAAACTCAATATAATATCCATTCTAATGGCTGTGTCTTTAACTCACAAGGGATTATGCAACCTGTAGTTTTCCCTGCATGAAATCTTACCAGTTTTAGACATCTTGACAATAGAATCGTTTCTAGAATTCTTTCAACTATTACATGTGACTATTTAGTTATAATGTGTGCTGTGGGAAAAAAATCAATTCTACACCATATAAGAAATATAAAAGTATAGTAGCAATGGTATCCTTTCTATGTGCCCATGATCATGTGACTCTTAGACTACCTTCGTCGTCCGGGTGGAAACGAGTATTCATCATTTGATTGGTCCCCGGGACGGGAGAAGACGCCCATCTATTGATTCATCATCTGATTTGTCAGTGCGACATAGTAGCAGACTTTGATGAGTTCATCATTTTTGTCGCCAATCTATAGAAATGCGCATTCACACCTAACCCGTCATTGAACATTATATCGCCAAATGAGGCGATAAGATTCCAAATAGGCCAAACAAGTTAATTTTTCACAGAGCAATCACATGACTACTAGTAGACATGTTGGTCACAATGTTTGAAACTCCTCTCAATAGAATCGTGCTCAGTTTACTTTTATTTGGCGTCAATGACCCAGCTCATCAAACTTCCATACCACGCCAACGAAAAATTACTGATATACTCTATAATCTTTATTATATTATTAAAATATATACTCTAGTGCAGCATGCAGTGCCATATATTTATGCTTCAGTTTTCACTTGAAAAGGACATGACATTTTAAACTTACAATGGTGTGGGAAACTTTCAAAATACCAGAATTTAATTTATTATAATGTGCAAAATGTGCAATATCTTTGAAATAATTGTTATTTTCAATCGATAACCATATTTGTCCCGTTCTAATTATAACAAAGGTATTTATTGATTAAATAATATCGAAACACAGAAGAAAACCAATCTCACTATCATTATCATTTTACTCTTTGTTCGTAAAAGTAATGAAGATTATAAGTCAATCATCATTACATTAATCTAAAGCCCACAGATAAAATGATTTGATACTAAATGACTTAGCAATCAGCGAGTGTCATTTGATCTTCAAAAATAATGACAAAATAATTTTCTGGTGTTATTAAATATTCATATTCATTAAATTACAGACTCATTCACAGAAGTAACAAACATGGTCCCTGGAAATTGATTTTTGGCACTGATTTCTTACGTTTCTTTACTTTTTCATTTAATGCTGGCAGTCTCATTTTATAGAACAAATCTGATTTCAAAAGTATTATTTTAAATCGATTGGAACTTTGACGGGGTAGAAAAATTAAATACATAAATTATTTCGCTTGGATAATTTTATGCTGCATAACTAATCATCGCATTGGGTCTTATGTATTAAATAGGAATAAAATTGAATTACTCAAAATACTTTTGCCACCATTACGTATATTTGATTTAGAGTAGAAGCATTTTTAAATCACGCATTCAAATATTATGGGTGATTTTTTCATAGCTTTAAAGTTTTAGATCAATAGGTTTAATTACATAAAGTTTTAATTTTTAACAAAAGCTTGATACAGCAGTCAAACAACTTTTGCTTGAACTATTTTGGAATTCTTATCGAAATTATTTAAGCTGAATTTAAAACACGAATATAATATTTACGAAAGAATGTTCATATGAAGCTAATGACTTATTTGTAACTTCAGCTTGATAAATTCATAAATTTATAAACAAAGTGCTCGCAATTTCTCACAAGCGAAATTAGGAATATTATTTTCAATTGAGCTTTTAATCAAGTTTGTTTTTACACATAGTTTCCAAATGCTTTTATAAATATTATTCTTTTAAATCCTTTTATCAATTTGATAAAGGAATTTTATTAGTAGCATAACTTTAAAAAAGTCACATTAAAGATAATGGTTTCGTGATCATGATGAAACAATGAAAAGGTTTTAGATGGTTTTAATCCCCATATTAAGGAAACTTGATTACAATTTCAAAGAACATTATAGTTGTGTGTGTTCAATTCATACATTTTTATGTGACCGTAGCTTGAAGAGTGCAGAACTTATAGTTAAAATGTTATACAACTTGAAAAAGTTACATATCTACAAATGCTTGTTTTCTTACATTTTATTTGGGATACTTAATGGATAATTAATTGTAGATATTAATTTTAATGCACTTGTTCTTCTAAATTATTTTTAGAGCATTTCAACTTTATTATATTAATATATTTCACTTACGTTAACAGATGGCATTTGTAAATAACTCTTGAATATAATTTTACTATCACTCCTGATAACACAACAAGGGCTACAATCACGGTTAAGTATTTAAAATTAGCATGGAATGATTCTAATAAGCGGGTTAGCGTTTGTAGTGAAGAGAACAGTAAAAATCCAGCACATACAGTATTTACAATTATCCCATTCAAACTTCCTAAATGCAACATATTTCACTTACGTTAACAGATGACAGTTTCAAATGGCTTGAATGTAAATTCATAAACAGTCTTGATAGTATAACAACAGCTACAGTCATAGCTACATCTTTAAAATTGGAACGGAATGGTTCTATTAAGCATTTGTAGTAAAGAGAAAAGTAAAAATACTAGACACACAGTATTTATAATTATCTCATTCAGACTTCCTAAATGCAATATATTTCACTTTACTTAACAGATGACAGTTGCAAATGACTCTTGAACATAATTTACAATCAGTCTTGATAGTATGACAAGGACTGCAATCACAGCTAAATATTTAAAACTGGAACAGAATAATTCCATTAGGTGTTTGTAGTATAAAGAAAAAGGTAAAAAACCTAGCACTACAGAAGTTTCTAATTATCCCATTTAAACGTCTTAAATGCAACATACTTCACTTACGTTAACAGATGACAGTTGCAAATGATTTGAATATAATTTTATAATCAGTCTGGATAACCTGACAAGAGCTACAATCACAGCCAAATATATAAAAGTGGAACGGAATGATTCTATTAAGCGTTTGTAGTAAAGAAAAGGTAAAAAACTAGCACGTACACCATTTCTTATTATCCTATTCAAACGTCCTAAATGCAATATATTTCACTTAAGTTAACAGATGACAGTTGTAATTTTGCTATCAGTCTTGATAGGATGACAAGGGCGACAATCACAGCTAAATATTTAAAACCGGAACGGAATGATTCTATTAAGCCATTTGTAGTAGAGTACAGAAAAATCCCGCACCATATCAATATTTCTATCAGTCCCATTGAAACGTCCTAAACTCAATATATTTCACTTAAGTTATCAGATGACAGTTACAAATAACTTGCATATAATTTCATAAACAATCGGTCTTGATCGTATAACAAGAACCGCGATCTCCGTTAAATATTTAAAACTGCAACGGGAATGATTCCATTAAGCGTTAGCTGTAAAAAGAAAAGTAAAAACACACTAATGGAGAGACTAAGTTCTTGTTCTATTATAAATGTGACATTTCAAAAGCCAGATTAAAAATAGAGCAGCGCACCATTAAAACTATTTCTTCGCGAACTACGGCAGGAGTTATCCTTTGGAATTGCCCGGACTGATTTATGGGAAATAGGCGATTATATGGTAAAAAGTGCGGTGTGAACATTGGATTTCTAAGTGCAATTAGTGTCAAACGCTGTGATTAAAGCTTTTCTACCACGCGAGAAACGTCTGTGGAGAAAAATCACCCCAAGATACAAGCATGAAAATTCGTCACTACAAACTGTTCTCTTTTATTTTTTGGCTCTGCTAAAAAGATATGCTTGATTATTCTTTTAAGAGGAAATCAAGGGAAGAGGATAAAAAGCGGTAACGCCATTGCTTGAGGACTCAGTTTGTGGCGTGGATTTTTTAATCAAATATTTTCTTTTTCCTAATTTTCTAAATGTTTTTCTGCCGTTTAAGTGAGGTTAGAAGGTCCACATCCAACAATGCTCGCCTAATTTCTGTTAACTTTTCTTGGAATATTACGAAAATACCCTCTATTTTTTGTATACACAATAGATTTTCCCTATATGCTAAAATGAGGATTTAGTTTGACCCTGTTTAAAAAAGATTTAGGTAAAATTAACTAGAAATTCACACAAATCGTGATACATGTATATGGTGTGGAATTTTTAGACGAAATATTTTCGTTTTCCTAATTTCTAAATGTTTTTTTGCCTTTTAAGTGGAGTTGGAGGGTCCAATGCCAACAATGTTCTTTACCTAATTTCTGCTAACTTCTCGAAATATTCTGAAAATACCCATTAAACTCTTTGTATATTCAATGGCATTGACCCACATAATAAAATGAGTTTTTAATTTGACATTGTGTTTATAAAAATTTGAGGTAAAATTAACTAGAAAATCACAAAAGTTATTTTTATTACATGCATGTCGTGTGGATTCTTTTAGACCAAATATTTTCGTTTACTAGTTTTTTAAATATTTTTCTGTTTTTTTAAGTGAGTTCACTGTTCAATGCCGAGAATGTTCTTTGCTTAATTTCTGTTAACTTTTACCCATACACTGAAATGAGAATGAGAAAAAGCATTTCCGAGTTTCATTATATTATTACCCTGCAAGTATAAGAATTAATAATATTTTTTGTGAGCACAGCTAATTTGGATTCTTGATATTTTATGATTTTTTACCGTTACCTAAATAAATTTCATACATACGTTGAAAAGAAACGAATGATTTGGTTTGTAGCTCTACGATCATTTTCTTCTATACGATGCCTAATTTGACCTGGATCAAATACTTAAAGTAAGGGATAGAGATAGAAACCCAAATAACTTTAGGCTTTATAATGTTTTATATCTAAACAAGGAAAGTTAAAATAATATTCTTCAAATGGATTTTAACGTGGTGTTTTATAAACTTCGATAAAACTAATAAATTTTAGATTATTTTCAAGTTTAGATTAAAAGAAAGTTGATTTACATTGTATCCAAAGCCACTGACCCAATCTTGGCATCCCCAGTCATCAATATTACTCTACTCTACTTGATACAGTTATTTTAATAATACTAATAACACAACTGGTTGAAACAAGTATTCACAAACCCTTCACCATCTTTGCTTTCCTCGACACAACCTACAAATTTTTTGCTTTCGATCCAATCTCGGCATATCCAGTTATCAATGCTATTCTACACTACTGGATTCAGTTATTTTGAATATGCTAATAACTAACTGATTGAAACAAGTATTCAGGAACCCTCACCAACTTTGCCACTTCTACAACAGCACGCAAACTGTCTCCACACCATCATTCGATCATGCAATTTCCCGAGATTTATTTCACACCTCGATAAATATACCACCCCTGATCAAAACGACTTAAGTCTAAAATGTCGAAACTGATTATGTGGTCTTCCCAAACAGTGTAGACATATTTCTCCAAGAGGAGCTTCCTGCGAGCGTTTTCGGTCATCTTCAAAAAGATCGGATTCAGCGTAATATACGAGGACTTAACTTTTCACATACGCCTACAAGTCGCAAAATTGTGACGTCACAATTTATTCCCCTTCCTAGCAATCTCATTTGGGGAGTGGTGGGTTAGGCAGGTAATTCAATCGGAGGCGTTTGTCTCCTTCCGTGTAATAACTTCCGCAACCAATTAAGCTCTGCGGGAAGTAACAAGGGGGTCCGGGAAAAATCCCAAAATCATCCCTCATAAAGCACTCACCCATATCGCCCGTGAGGACAAGTGGGAAGAGTTTGATTTGCGAAATCTGTGTGGAGTTTGGGGTCGAAAATACGGGTTTATTGACTGGCTGGCAATATTTTGTACTTCCGAAAGTTACGAGAAGCTAAGGCTATTCAGATTTGTGTAATCAGTGTGTAGCACGGAGTCGAAAATACAGGTTTACTGGCTGCCTGATAATATTTTTGTGGTCTGCAAAGATTTGCAAGATCAGTATGGAATTTGGAGACGAAAATATTAGTTTAATGAAGCTAAGGGTCTTTCAGATTTGTGTAATCAGTGTGGAGTAAGGGTTTACAATACGGGATTACTGGCTGCCATAGCTAGTATTATTTGTACTCTTGAAAGTTTTGAGAGACAGGATTTTTCAAATTTATAAAATCAGTGTGGAGTAAGGGATCGACAATACGGGCTTACTGACAGCTTTAGCTGGTAATATTTTGTACTCCTAAAAGTTTTGAGAAGCTAAGGTCGTTTCAGATTTGTGTAATCAGTGTTGGGTATGTGGTCTAAAATACGGGTTTACTGGTTGCCTGGTAAATTAATGCTGTATGAAAGGTTTGCAAGGTAAGTATGGATTTTGGGGAGAAAAATATTGATTTATTGACAGCCTGTGATTATTTTTACGGTCTAATATTTTGAAAAGCTAAGGATGTTTCCGATTTGTGAAATCAGTGTGTAGTATGGGGTCGATAATACCGTTTACTGGCTGCTTTATCTGGTAATACTTTGTACTAAAAGTTTTGAGAGGCTAAGGATATTTCAAATTTGTGAAATCAGTGTGGTGTATGGGGTCGAAAATATGGGTTTACTGGCTGCCTGGTAATACTTTTGTGGTTTTGATTTGCAGGATCAGTATGGAATTTGGGGACGAAAATAAGGGCTTAATGACAGCCTGATACATCGCATCGTCTGCAATATTCTAAAAGCTTTGAGAAACTAAAGATCTTTCGGATTTGCGAAATCTATGTAGAGTGTTTGTCAAAAATACGGTTTTACTAACTGTCTGGCAATATTTTTGTGGTCTAATATTTTGTACTTTTGAAAGATTTGATATACCTAAGGATCTTTTAGATTTGCAAAATCAGTGCCGAGTTTGGGATCAAAAATATGGATTTGCTGACTCATAATAATTTGTACTTTTGAAAGTTTTGAGAACCAAAGATCTTTCAGATTTTCAATATCAGTATCGAGTTTAGGATCACAAAAATATGGATTTACTGACTGCCTTGTGCTATTTTTGTATGTTGTAATGTTCTGTACTTCTAAAAATTTGCAGAAGCTTAGTATCTTGGAAATTTGCAAAACCAACATGGGGTTTGGAGTCGAAAATATGCATTTAATGACTAGTAATATTTTTGCGATTGAATGTTTTGCACTTCTGAAAGTTTTAAGAGATACTGATTTTTCTTATTTCAGAAATAAATATTGAGCTTGGGATTGAAAATACGGATTTATTAACTGACTGTTTTTCATATTCTAATGTTTTGTAGGCTTAGGATATTTCTTAGGGACCGAAAGCACTCCTCCATTTCACTCCGTATAAATCAGCGTGAAGAGTTTGCTTTGCGATATCGATAAGGAGTTTGGGGTCGAAAATAGGAATTTACTGAATGATAATATTTCTGCACGCTGTAATATTTTGCACTTCTGCAAGTTTTAAAAAACCCAGGATAATTCTTACAAAAGGAAGACAGTCACCAATATTCCCCAGATGGACATTTGGGAACAGTTTACTTTGTGAAATGAGCAAAGTGTTTGGGGTCAAAAATACTGATTTACTGACCGACTTGTAATCTTTTTGCACTGATATTTCTTAGGAAAGAATTACCTCAACCGTATATCTTAGATTGGAGAAGTGGAAAGAATTTAATTTGTGAAATCAGTAGGGAGTTTGAGAGCGAGAATACGTATTTTGCGGTGGTTGGGTATATGGCATAAGGGTCATAATTTGACTTAGCTGCTATAAACACAAAACAAACATCAAGTAAAGGACATACACACAATAAAAGTTTTATTGACGCAGAGAAATCAATAGGGAAGCTTTAAAAATCTCAATTTTTAAGAATCTCGAAATTCTTCAGTTGAAAGTGAAGCAACAAATAAAATTTAATGGGGAAATATTTATAAAAGTTAATTCCATATTCTCTCAATGAAACTCAAAATTATTTATTAAAAATCATTTCTCCAATGTAATTTTTATTATATATAAAAAGTCATTTTCCTTCCTAATGTAAATTAAATTATTTATAAAAAGTCATTCTCCCCCAAATGTTACCTTAAATTATTTATAAAAAGACATTTCTCCCATTAATGTTTCTTTAATTGCTAATAAAAAGCAATATCTAGATGTAACTTTTTATTGTTTGTAAAAAGTTAATTTCATGTTTTTCAGTTCAACTTTAAATTATTTATAAAAATACGAATCGTATATTTCTCAATGTAAGTTTAAATTATTATTAATTTTTAATTTTCCATCTAATACAACTAATAGTTTTCCTTCCATTAAAAATGATCAATGAAAATTAATTCCGAAAAGTTTATTTCAGGGGACGGTTGAGGACATAATACAAAGTAACCACTCCCAAGAACTCTTCCCAGTTTTAATTTCTTACGGGAGAAGTCAAAAGGGAAGGTTTAAATAACTCCATTTATAAAAATCTCGAAATTCTTTATTTGGAACTGAAGCAACAAATTAAGTTTGATGGGAAAATACTATACAAAGTTAATTCCACATTCTCCCAATGTAACTCTAATTTATTTATTAAAAATCGTTTCTCCAATGCAACTTTAAATTATTTATAACAAGTCATTTTCCTCCCCTAATGTATATAAAATTACTTACACAAATCATTTCTTCCCTAAATGTTACCTTAAATTATTAATAAAAAGTAATAACCCGATATAACTTTAAATTATTTATAAAAAATAATTTTCCTCCCCAATGTAAATTAAATTATTTAAAAAAGTCATTTCTCCAACCAAATGTTACTAAAATTATTGATAAAAAGTATTATCCCTCGATATAACTTTAAATTGTTTATAAGAAGTTTTTTCTCTAAATATATTACCTTAAATCATTTATAAAAGTAATATCTCGATGTAACTTTTAATAATTTATAAAAAGTCGTTTTCCTCCCCAATGTAAATTGAATTATTTATGAAAAGTCATTTCTCACCTAATGTTACCGCAAATTATTTATAAAAAGTAATATCTCGATGTAACTTTATAAATTATTTATAAAAAGATTAATTGCATAATTCTCAATGCAATTTTAAATTATTTACTAATTTATAAATACTAATCACATAATTCTCAATGTAAGTCACAAATTATTTTTCAATTTTTCCATCTAATAAACTTGTTGCTTTCCTTCAGATAAAAAAGGATAAATAAAAATTAGTTCCGCAAAGTTTACTTCCAGGTTACGGTTGAGGAAATAATCCAAAGCAACACTCAAGAGCTCTCCCCATTTTGAATTTCTTACGGGAGAAGTCAAAAGAGAAGCTTTAAATACCTCCACTTTATTAAGAACCTCGAAATATTTTCGGCTATTAATGTAAAGAACGATCATTTTTTGCCTCAGGGATTTAATCCATTTATCACCCACATTTTCTTGCCAATCCAGCATTTATTTTGAACGAGCTCGATCCTCAGCGATATTGATTGGAGCTCCCCGGGTGCGTTTTTTACTTCTTCTCGAAGGCTGTGGGAGAGATTCTTCCCGTATTAAGGCATCAAATGTTTTCCTTTAATTAAACGGCTGCTTCATTTTGAAAAAGAAAATTGTTCCAAACTGTCTTGTCGATTTTTCTATCAAAAGAACTCTACTTACCTCTCCGTCGCTCGAAAGAAGGGAATGGGAGTTCTGCTTTATTTATCTGGCTCTTGGGCCGAGAGTTCATGAAAGTTGTAGTTGTTCAATTCATTAAGTCATTAAGTAATGGAAAAAGAAATGCGATAACGCCTATCATTTCGAGCGACACTATGGGCTGCTGAAAGAATGCAATTAAAGCCCATCTCCAGATGATGGTTCGCTGTGGCTTGAAATGAAAATGAAATTTTATCGGGGGACATCAACATCAGTGTCGATTCAAATTTCTTTAGTATTAAAGAAATGTGACGAGCTTTCGCTTTGAGTAAAATTATTTAACCCTTTGAGGGTTATCCGTTCTACAACTGTCATCAAACATGACTTTTAACTAGTTTTGACTCCTAACTAATAGTACCTTTCTTACGATTCTTTCACTAAATGGATGTGGTTATTTAACCCTCCTGGTGTTTGTTGTCTTGGCGAGGCATCTTACCATAACAAAACCGACCAGATCTCGATGGACGAAATATCTCGTCATTCGGACCAGATCTTGATCTGTCGTCACAAAAAAATCGGCAATATCCCGATGACGAGATATCTCGTCATTAGCAAAATCGGTCAGATATTGATGGACGAGATATCTCGTCAAAAAAACTAGGATGATTAATAATTATGTGTATTGCTGGATACAAACAATGCTACATTACTCGGAGATCTCGTAAGACTCAGAGGGTTAAATAACATTACTCAAAGCGAAAGCTCGTCACATTTCTTCAATACGAGATTTTCGAGTAATGTAGCATTGTTTGTACCCAGCAATACACATAATGATTAATCCTCCGAGTGGTTTCGACGAGATATCTCGTCCATCAAGATCTGGCCGATTTTTCTAATGACGAGATATCTCGTCATCGGCATATTGCATTTTTTTATGATGACAGATCAAGATCTAGTCAGTTTTCTTCGAATGACGAGATATCTCGTCCGTCGAGATCTGGTCGGTTTTGCTAATCGTAAGATGCCTCGCCAAGACAACAACCACCAGGAGGGTTAAATAACCACATCCATTGAGTGTAAGAATCGTAGGAAAAGTTCTATTAGGAAAGTCACAACTGGTTAGAAGTCATGTTGAGAAGACTAAGTTGCAGAACGGATAAATGCGTGTTAACCCCTCAGAGAGTTAAGGGGAGTTGGGAGGTCCAATAGTCAATTTTCCTAATTTCTGTGTTCCTTTTCTCTGAAAATACCCATTTGGATTTTTTTCTGCACTCAATAGACATTTTCTTATATACGAGTACTGAAGATAGTATTTAGTGGGTTGAAAAGAAAACAAAATTTTATCGGTACACGTCAACATCAGTATTAGTTGAAAGTAACTTTCCATATTTCTTTAGTATGGAAGAAATATCGGAAAGTTTCACTTTGCATAAAACTTTTAAGGGGGTTGGGAGGTCCAATAAGCAATGTTAATATTCCTAACTTCTATATGTTGTTACTTGTCTCACCTGGCACATAGATAAAAAGATTACATCAAGTCTATTAGCCCCGTGAGATTTGAGTCCTTTAAGAACCAGCTCAGGTTAGTTAACTTCTGTGTATCCTTCCTCAGAATATAATGAAGATACTATTTGAAATTTCTTTGTAGACTCAATAGAGATATTTACTTATATACTGAAACGAGGATTTAATATTATACCAAATGACGATAAAAAATGTTTGCATAAAATTAACTAGAAACCACAAAAGTTTTCTTAAAAATTTCTGAAAAAGATTACTTCCATATACACAACGGTCTTCTCTCTCATGATGCTTTCAGAACAAGTTAGGTTGAATAGGTTAGGTTTTTGTGGCACGTTAGTCATATTCGGCCAAGCTGAGCCAAACGTAAGACTCAAAGACGCAGAATGTAGACTCAAAATGAAAACTTTTCCAACAATTGTGTGTATCGAAAATGTTTTTAACGTTATATGCAAATATAATTTTTTATTAAATCTAAGCTTCGTATCTTTACCCAGAACTGGATTAAAATTAACGAAGAAAGTTCTTGGGCTATCAACGAAGTGTTTGTCTCACTTGGGAGAGACGAGGTAGGGCATAATTTTATTGTTTTCTGATTTGAAAGATTGTTTCTACAAGCTTAAAATACAAAATTAAAATTCACTTATTTGAGTTCATTAGTTTTATTTGAGATTTAAAAACATTTTTTGGACACAGACAAAAACGGAGTCTCATTTAAAAGAGCATAAAATAGACTATCCGATCTCTAGCAATTCACTCTATTGCTATCTTTTGTTGATTTCTAATAACTCTTCGATTTTTGAAAAATTGGATTCCAGCAACACACCTAACTGTCTGGATCGATTCCTCCCTGGTGTATTTCTGTCTTCTGTGTCTGTAAAGTTTTCTTTATGTGTGCATGTCACGTTACTTGACATTGTTTGTCATAGCTTGACCCTGTGTTATAAAACGCACCCGCCTATATAATTGTCTTAAATATAGAAATAGTTTTTAATTTTGCTTTGAAAATATTTTTTCCTGAATATAAAAAATTGCAAAACAAACTTTTGCAAGCACAGACGCATGTGCGTATGTCCACGTTACTTGACGTTGTTTGTCGTAGCTTGGTTAAACAAGGCCCTTGCGTCACAAAACGCACTCGGCCAAACCATGTAACTGTCTTGAACAGTGAAATAGTTCTCGATTATATTCTGAAAACATTTTTTCTTGAAATTAAAAAACTTGTAAAACAAACTTGAGCTCCAACTTTCGCAAACACAGAAAAAAGTTGTTGAGAAGAAGCGCAGTTTTTCAAATGTTTTACCATTTATCCAGACCACTCTACCCAGTGGCGCCAATTTCTTGGATTGTTTCTTGAGTGAGTTTATAAGACTTCGTAGCATGCCGCCAAGCTGTTTCACGGCTCCGATGCCATTAGTGATAGTTTCTCGATAGCTTTTCTCTGCTACCTTTTTCTCTAAGATAGCAAATCGAAGTTCCAGATATTTGATTCATTGCTATCTCAACACTCCCTGGCTTCGTTTTAGGGACTCTTGCTCACTATTAGAGAGTATTACTCTGCGGGCATTTCTAGCCATGACAGCTCTAACTGTAGCTTAACTGCTATCCAAAATATTGTATTATATTTTCTCTCTGCTTTGGAAATGAGAAATGCGGTGGATTTTATTGTTTTCTTTCCTTTTTGAGGAACGTGTGGGGACGATATTCGGTTTTATTGCAAACCCAACAACTTGTATCAGCAGATGGATTTTAGCGATGATTCCTATTTGCGGTGAAAACACGTTGTGGTAGTAAATTTTACCTCGGTCGCCTTGAAGCAGAGTGCTTCTCCAAGGGAAAAATATTAAAAAATCCCTCTATGTCTAGGTAACAAAATTGAACGGTAGTATTAAATATGGATAGGTATCTTAATCTTAGTTTTTTAAAGACGCTTGAAATTCCTTGGAGGTGAGATTCGGTGAGGTAGTATCGACAAACGTAATTTATGCACGCTCACATTTGTTGAACTGTTGGATAGCACGTTGTATATAGCCTAAAACTTTGATGTAAAACTGAAAATCAATGAATATATATTTGCTTAAGGTTTCTTTAAATAATGGGGAAAATGTTATGGTAGTTATTCAATATTGTGACACATACACACAACCGAAAAGAACTTTTGGGTATACAGGCTCAATTACGTAAATTAAAAACATTAAAGGGACATCCCGTTGTCAAGTTTTGGATAATCACACACAGATTTTAGCTATGAAAATGGCTGCATCTTTTGCATTCTTTATTAATCAAAAGCTTTTTTTAACTTAAACTATCTTCCATTTAATAAAGCTGATCCCACATTTTTGGGCATATAACTCTTCTTTTGAAAAACTGACCAGATCTTGATCTCGTCATCATAAAAAAATCGTCAATATCCTGATAACGAAGTATCATCTTCAGTAACAAAATTGGTCAGAACTTGATGAACGAGATATGTCATTGAAACCATTTGGAGGGTTAAATTTACCTCTTTAGAAGAATTTCTACTGTCAAGTATGAGACAATCATACAGAGTTTAATTATAAAAATAGTTGAATCTTTTTATTCTTTTTTAATCAAAAACATTTCGTTGCTTGAACTTCCCTTCAAGAAAGCTTATACCAAATTTTTGAGTGTAACTGTCATTTTTTTCCTTGCAAAAGGACCTAATGTCAAGCCATAAAGTTTGTAATATCTCAGTGTGACCATAGATGTCCCGTACGTGATGGCTTGATATTAACTCTTTTTGGGTAGAAAAAAATCAGACACACGCAAAAATTTGGGATAAGCTTCTTGAAGGGAAAACAGTTCAAGCTCCAAAACGTTTTTGAATATTAGAGAATAAAAATATTCAATTATTTTTATAACTAAACTTTGTGTGTGATTGTCCCATACGTGACCATACGCATTTGATTAGATAATAGTTAAGAGAATAAAAATTTCATAAATTTTGCTTTTATTTTCAGAATAACTGTTTTAGAATGGATATATTTCGTAACAAAAGTTGATTGTTATCATGTTCAGTGGAAAGTTAAGTCTTAGTTTTATTTTGAAAATGTTTGACTTAGTACGCGTAAATTAGTATGTTATGCGTACATATCATACAAAAAGTTTTTTTACTTAGTGTGCGAATCGTGAGTAAAGTACGATTGTAAGTAATATGTACATATGTAACATAAAAGTACACAATACATATATGTGGACGAAAGTTATTAAAAATAAAGGTATATTTTAACAAATCCATATTTTTAATTAAAAACTGATAGGTACATTTTTGTAGTTAGCAAATTAGCGTGAAAGTTTAATTCTGAAACCCTTACACTTGCAAAGACGTAAGAATAGCCGCACTGAGCAGCTAAGTTGTAGCTTTATTTTGAAAATGTTTGACTGATTAGAGTACGACTGCAACCAAAACGTATAGGCATGTGACCTTAAAATATATAATGCATGCGAACGAAAGTTAAAAAAATAGAGATATAGTTAAACACAAATCTTTATTTTTTAGTTATAAACTAATAAGTACATTTTTATGAAGTTCACAAATAAACATACAGAATGAATTATTAAACCCTCATACTAGCAAAATGAGGTAAAAATAGCCATACTAAGCAACTAAGTAGTTGTATTTTGAAAATTTTTGATTTTGTAGAGTACGAGTGTAATGTGTACATGTAATGTAAAAGTACATAAGACGTGAACGAAAGTTATTAAAAATAAAATTGTTTTAGCCTACTTTATTTTTCATAATGAGCTGATAACTACATTTTTATGAAATCATAAAATAAATATGCGAATTTAAATCTTAAATCCTGTCTGAAAAACGAGGTAAAAATAGCCACACTAAGAAACCAGTCACAGTTTTATTTTGCAAATTTTTGACTTAGTAGAGTGCAAGTTTGACTTAGTATGCCCGAGTGTATGTAATATGTACTTACGTGACGCAAAAGTCCTCAATATATACCTGAACGAGACTTATAAAAATAAAGATATACTTTAATATAAATCTTTATAAATTAACCATAAACTATTAAATTAATTTTCATAGAGTTAGCAAATAAGCCATGTAAGTTTAATTCTAAAACCCCCACATTAACCCATCTGGTGGTTACTTCAATGAGATATCTCGTTATTAGCAAAACTGACCAGATCTTGACGGACGAGATATCTTGACAAAATCACTTGAGGGTTATCATCGAATTAAAAATAGCCACACTAAGCAATTTTATTTACTGCTTATGCATAAGAAGAATGAAAGTGAGACATGCATTTAATTCGTTCATCGCGTCTATTTAACTTTTCCCCGGAAAGAAACCTTAGCCATTTGCACCGTATATACAGAAAGTTGACCTCTAGACATCCCGCCTTAAAAGCATAAAATAACTCCTTTCAAAGTGAAGAGCTAGATATAAAAACACTCTGCAATCGCGTAATTACTCGAGATCTTCCCAACTCGCGAGGTTTAAGAGTCCAGAAACCTTCTTTCCACTCCTCCAGAAACAATTACAGAATTTTCAATCCTCTTGTTGCGCTTTAATTGTCCTTCGTACACCGCGTTTTTTTTTCTCTTCTAACACCGAGGGCTTCTTTAATTGCATAAAAATAGGTCTTTCAGTAATTAACAAGATACGAGGCGTGACGCTTCGTGGTTTCGACTTTTCGAGTAATACTTTTACCAGGTAAATACAATCTAAATGCTCGCGAGCGCACGGAAATGCAAGCAAAGAAAATCGGGGCTTGCTTTTCAGTGTGGTCTTTTACACTCAAAGGAATGAAAGAGTTTTACCGTGTTGTAGCTTATTTGGTCAAGTTTAATGAATAAGCTGTGTATATTCAGAGATGTAAATGGACACTGGCTATGGAAACTTTATAGAGAAGTAGAGTTTAGTATGGTAAAAAAATGTTAACTGAATTTAACCCTCGAAGTGGTTTCGACGAGATATCTCGTCATCAAGATATTGTCGATTTCTTTATGATGACGAAATCGTGATTTGGTTAGTCCTTTTTCAATGACGAGGTATCTCGTTCATCAAAGATTGGTCAGTTTTGCAAATGACGTGATACCTCCTCGAGACAACCACCATGAGGGTTTCTTGTAATATCTACCCTACAGGTTCAATTGTCGTCAACCTTTATTTAAAAGTATTTTGCGTAAAATTTTCGTATACTTCTTACATTTGGGGATGCAATGGAAAATATTAAAGTATGAAAATGGTAAGGCACTATCTTTTTATTCCTCAGGTTACCTCATATAGTTCTTCCTAATTTGTCATTCTAGTTTCCCCTTTCTGTAAATATTCCTTCTAATTTACCTTATAGTTTCTTCCCCCTATCTATAAATTCCTCCTAATTTTTAATAATTACAGTTTCCTCCTAATTTACTATTGCAGTTTCCACCGAACTGTATATTCACCCTCATTTACCATTGTAGTTCTCTCCTAAGTTACCTTTTAAATTTCCTCTTAACAGTAGATTCCTTTTAATTTATCATTGCACTTCTCTCTGAACTGTAAGTTCTATCTAATTTTGTATTTTAGCCCTCCAAACTGCGAATTTCTCCTAGTTTACAATAATTGTTCCCTCCTAACAGTTAATTCATCTTAATTTACCATTATAGTGTTTTTATCTAGCTGTGTGTAAATTCTTCCTAATTTACCAATATAATATGCAGTTTTCTGTTTTTGCATGGTTTTTAACCCCAGTTTTCAACTTCTTGACCTATCGAAAACATCCTATAATTCTATCAATCAATAAACATGGCTTAACATAAATGGGGCTTGGAGTGAAAACAATATTATTCAAAATGGTTTAAAACTAGACAAACATAACTTTTAATTTGATATCCTGTCTTCCTATTCATATCTGGTCTTATTATGAAGTAAAATGACCATAGAGCGACAAACTAAACCAATCTTCAGCCACTATAAAAGTGAAAAACCTTTTGATGAAACTAAAATAATTATTCAAACAGTTCAATAAGTGGATGACATGTCTGAAAAATAAACACGAATGATATTTTTGAAATATTTTCTTTGTTTCAATTAATACCGGGAAATGTAAAATGGTGTGACAAAATAGAGTTCGTCTCAAGCCATTCATCCTAGATATATACTATAAGTTTATTGAACAGTTCGATGCTTTTGAAGCACATATTGCCTTCCGTAGGAAAGATTAAGTGGCCATAATCACGTTATCTATAAATCGATACTGTTATTTTTAACGTTCAGAGTGATTTTTCATCACTAGAAATCTCGACGTACGGATATATTTCCGACTGTGTATAAATCGGCATTTCAGAAAGCTGTTTATTTAATATCGATCTATGCTAGGTTCAAACGTGAATTCGCCGTACTAACCATGCCAATTACTTTTGATGCGTGGAATTTATTTAGCAAATTTTTATGCGATTTTCTTTAAAGCAAATTAATTATGTTTTCTGACTAATATCTGATTGTTTGGAGGGTTACATTAATTTTATTGAAGCTGTTGTCATTTTTACATGTTCCAATTGCAACGAAGTCATAATTTATCTTTCCCATTTAAAAGGTTTTCAGATGGAGTTGCAGGTTTGTCAATGTAATAAAGGTGAATTTGCCGTACTAACCATTCCAATTACTTTTGATGCGTGGAATTTATTGAGCAAGCTTTTTGCGGTTTTCTTTAAAGTAAATTAATTATGCTTTCTGACTAACAACTGATTGTTTGTAGGCTTGTATTAATTTTATTAAAACAGTTGTCATTTTTACGTTTCCATGTTCTAATTGTTATGAAGACGTAATTTAGCTTTCACATTTAAAAGGTTTTCAGATGGAGTTACAAGTTTGTCTATGTAACAAACATGAATTTGTAAATTCAACCGTGCAAATTACTTTTAATACACGAAATTTATTCAGCAAATTTTGATCCGGTTTTCTTTAGTCAGTTAATTATGCTTTAATCTAATTGTTTGGATGGTTGTATTAATTTTATTAAAGCAGTTTTCATTTATATGTTATCACACATATGTTCTAATTGTTACGAAGATATGATTTAACTTTTCCATTTAAAAGGTCTTCAGATGAAGTTACAGGGTTGTCTACAATCGGAAATTTGTAGGTTCAAACATGAATTTGTCTTATAAACCATAAGATGGAGTTACAGAGTTGTCTAGGTACTTTGGTTCACAGAAGGGTGTTTTAAAAGATTTATAATTCAAAACAATTTATAGTCATTGGAAATTGAAGTATTTTATTTGTTTAGGTTATGATGGCAGTTTGACTAATCAAAAATAAATTAAAAGACAGATACAAATCAAGAATGGCTGACAACACAAAACATAAAAAGTGAGGAGTCCATTTGTGATATCCCCACTTGCCCTCGCTGTGTAGTGATGGCGGATTTAAGATTATTGACAGGGCATGATTGCAGACCAAGAATTGGTATTATTTTGGGATCTATGGTAGCTAGAAATGTGTCCTGTGCAGAGGGATGACTGATACGGACTGTGACCACATTTTGGAATGTCCGTCATTATCAGGAAATGGCGTACATGCACCCTACTCGAAGGATAAAGAACTTTAGAATCAGCCGGACTCTTGTTGATCTTGTCACTACTTTTAGTTCTAACTCTGACATTATGTATCACTGACACACGGGGGTTAATAGAGGCACTTGCCTAAGTGCCTCTACAATTAAAATCGAATTCAGTCAAAAACTCTAGACTCAAATTGAATCATTTTGAGGAATAAAATATTAAAGCAAAGTAAATTCGACTCTCCAAGCGTTTTGATGAGATATTTCATCCAAGATCTGGTCAGTTTTGCTAATGATGAGATACCTCATCGAGAGAAAACTGTCTTATTACATTAAGGGAATGAAGATCTAAGTAGGAAAAACAAATTGTCCCTTGCCCAGAAATGATGACAGTTTGGAACAAGTTTTTGCACCAGATGCTGCCCACTACAAGACAGTTTTCGACTCGAAGATAAACCACCAGGAAAGTTAAAAATGAATGAATGATATAAGAATTTTAAAATCTCTGACTAACCAGATTTGGGTCGGAAACTTGATCAACAATCAGATATAAACTTTCGTCTCCGAATACAAAGTTGTTATTCAAATATTTCTATTGAGTTTTAAATAGAAATATTAGAAAGATTCGTCTTGACTTTCCTCAAATTTCAAATCTCCCCTATCTTTGATAAAATAAAAAGAAATCAATTTAGTAATGAGTGCAGCATCAATGATAGTCTCAAAGAAATATACCACTTACTCAGTCAAAGACAGAATAACAAAAGCAAAACAGTTTTCTATCTCATGTCAGTCCAACGTTGTCATTTGAGATGATTCTACTGGTCAGCGGAAGTTTTCTCAAAGAGCAAGCAAAAAGAAGGGCATCATCATAGATCATGTTTGCAGAAGTGGATGGGAGGGGAAATTTTTAAGAGGAGGGAGCATTTTCCAATGCTGCTAAGGTCTTTGAAGAAGGCCTTTTTTGAAGCAGATACGTAAAACACGATTCAGATAGAAAGTTCTTTATTTTTCACACTTAACTACATTTTCCAATGTTGTCAAGGTTTTTGAAGGTCTTTTTTGAAGCAGATGCGTAAAACGTTATTTATAAACAGAAAGTTCATTATTTTCCACACTATCCATTATCCAATGCCGTCGAGGTCTTTTAGAAGCATATGCGTAAAACATGATTTAAACAGAAAGTATTTATTTTCCACACATAATTCTATTTTCAATGCTGTTAAGGTCTTCTTTAAAGCAGATGCCTAAAACATGATTCAGATAGAAAATTATTTTCCACTTAATTCCAATTTTCGTAGAATAAAATAATTTGCATCACAAATAAAGTATCTTTTCAGTGAGGGAACATTGCGCCGTCTGTCTATCATTGTCTAGTACTGCCTGTCTATCAAAGCTGCTCCAGACGAGTCTAGGTACTGGTGGTCACTATAGAAATCGGTCTCGTACATTTTGAGTAGGAATGAGTCGGATGAGGTTTTGAAGATGATGGTTTGGCGACGTTTTTAAAGTAGCCCCTTGCTTCGTTATTCACGAACACCTGGAGAGCCAACTGTAGACAGACAGTATTTATTCACTTGTATGAGTTTGCCCCTGCGATGAAACATAGGACAGGAATTTTTGTATAACAAAAGATTTATGTAACACTTGAGACAAAATAGAAACTCGAGTTTACTTGAGCCTATTATTAGTTTTATTTAAAATTTTAAAACTTTTAAGTTGTAACGAAAACGAAGTTTTATTGAAAAGAGCATAAAATAAGCTATCAAAATTTCTAAAAAACTCAAAATTGATTTTTTTAAGATGTCGAGCTTAAACTTTTTTTAATGTACAGATGGAGGATAAATTACAGATGCAACACATGAAAGGAATTCACTTATAACGAAAGCTTTGAAACAAAAAACACTGAGTTAACGAAGCAGATTCATGTATAACAAAAGATTTAACATCATATAAGAGTTCATGTATAACATATTTAACATCATAGAGGAATTCACATGTAACAACGAATTTCACATCAGTGACGAATTTGTGTATAACAACAAATTTAATGTAGGAGAGAAATTCATGTATGTATAAGAAAATATGAAAATACTCCCTTTTAATATGCATATGGAGGATTAGTTAGATATTTAACACAAGAGAGGAATATGAAAACTTGAGTATATTTAGTTGAGCTTATTAACTTTAATTATATATTTTATTATGAGATGATTTCACGTTAACAAAATATTTGAAAGATCAGAGTTAACAAAACAAAGATTCGCGTATAACATATTTAATATCCGAGAGGAGTTCATATGTAACAATAGGTTTTGACAACAGAGAGGAATTCATAAGTAACAACAGATATAACATCTGTTAAAAATTCATATATAACAACAGATTTAACGTAGGAGAGAATAACAAAAGATTGTGAAAATACTCTACCTTTTAATGTACATATGGAGGATGAGTTTCATATTTAACACAAAAGGAAACACATATGGAAACTTGACTTTATTTAGTGAGCTTATTAGTTTTATTTATACTTTTAAACTTCCAATAGGAGTTGAAACAAAAATAAAGTATCATTGGAAAGAGCATAAAATGTATTATCAAAATTATTAAAAATCTTAAAATGGATATTTTTGAAACTGTTGAGTTCAAACTTCTCTTTAATGTACAGCTGAATGATAAATTACAGATGCAACATAGGACTTCACGTATAACAAAAGATTTGAAACAACAGAGCTAAAGAAACAAAGATGCATATATAACAACAGATTTAACCTAAGAAAGGACTTCATGTATGTATAATAAATGATCATGAAAAAACTCCCTTTTAAACATTCAAGTGGTTTCGACGAGATATCTCATCCATCAAGATCTGATCAATTTTGCTAATGATGAGATACCTCGTCATCAAGATATTGCCGATTTATTCATGATGACGAGATCAAGATCTGGTCATATATTGACGAGTTTGGTTTTCTAATGACGATATATCTCGTCCAACAAGGTCTGGTCAGTTTTGCTAATGACGAGACAACCGTCAAGAGGGTTATTTTTCATATGGAGGATTAGTTACATATTTAAAACAGGAGAGGGAAATATGGAAACTTGGCTTTATTTAGTTGAGCTTATTATTAATTTTATTTATACTTTTAAACTTCCAATAGGAGTTGAAACAAAAATAAAGTATCATTGTAAGACCAAAAATGGATCATCCTAATTTTTTAAAATCGTAAAATTGATATTTTTGACTGTTTACTGTACTCAAACTCCCCTTAATGCGCAGATAGAGGATGAGATCTACTCCGATAAAATCAAAAACATTCGATGGGAGAATGCGTTTTTTTTTTCTCTGGCTGGGACCCGAGATCAGGTCTCCTAATTACTCCAGGTAGGAGCTAATTCCTAAGCTTCAGGTGAGTCTGCGAATAAATAAGATGTGATGGCAAGCAATCTGAGGATATACCTCAGAGATTTGCTGCTCTTGTCATCTCTTTCCTATTCGATAACCATACCGGAGTACTTAATTTTTTACCAGTTGCTTTTATCTATTTATCGGAAGCACTTCCCTAAATTGCACTTCGAATACAAAGCAACTCTATTATTACAAAGTGAAAACTTTTGTAACCACTTCGAGCTTCAAACGTCACGTCCGCCTCGCTGCCTTCCTGTTTACCGTTTTCGAGTACGCGAAGTTGGACGCCGTTGAAAACAGCAGCCTTGTAATTCCGTTACAATTTACGAACGCTTCTGCCGGGGATTGAATTATGTATCACAGGGAGCCGTTGGGTGGCTGGGTTTATTTTTTACATGGAATTTTAAATGCTGGGTGTGTATGGCTGTTAAATATCTGTGGAGTGAATCCACTCGGGTCTAATAGAATTTCTTGTTGAGATTCGTGAGAAATCGCACCACTTAGTAGTCATACTTTATTTAGATAGTGACTAATTAGAGAAGAGAGTTTCAAGTTACAATGGCAAGATTTGACCATTTACCGTGTGATTTTCATTTGAAATATTTTTTGGCGATTTTACCTTGAAATTAATATTTTGAATCTACTTAGAAATAAAAATTGAAGGTACTTTTCAAATTCGTGAAAGTTCCTCGTATTACCTTAGCAGTAATATTATTTATCATTAATGGAAATTGAAGATGAAGATTTATTTATTGGAAATAAGAAATCGTTAATGGGTAAAATTGACGATTAATGGAATTTTATATATGAATTCTTCACTAAAGTTAAATCTATTGTCACACACGAACACCTCTCTGATGTTAAATCTGTCGTTATATATGAATTAATTAGTGAAAGAGAGATTTCAAGTTTCAATAGAAGGCTATACCTATGTGATTTTCATTTGCAAATTTTATGGCAGTTTCCTCTTGAAAAAATTAATTTTGAATCCAAGTTACTTCTTAATAGAAATAAAAATTGAAGTTATTTTTGAAATTGGTGAAAATTTCTCTCCTTTCCTTAGCAGTAATCTTATTTATCACTAGTGGAAATTAGAGATAGATATATTTTTTGGAAATAAGAGATTATTTTTGACCAAAATTGACGTTTAATGGAAATTAAAATTGAATATTTTAAATTTCAATGGCAGGATTTGACTATTTCGTTTGTAATTTTCTCTTGAAAATTTGAAAATTTCCCTTAGAGAGTATTAATTTTAAATCAAAGATACAAATAAAAATTGAAAGTATTTTTGAAATTCCTGAAAATTTCTCTCCTCTCACCGCTAATGGAAATTATAGATATATTTATTGGAAATAATAAATCATTAATGGGCGAAATTGACGATTAATGGAAATTAGAAATAAATATTTTAAATTTCAATGGCAGGATTTGACTATTTCCTATGTGATTTTCATTTGAAATTTTTTTTGGAAATGACCGCTTGAAATCAGTTTTGAATTAAAGATACTTCTTAACGATAAAAATTTAAGGCATTTTTGAAATTCATGAAAATTTCTCTCCCACACTTAGTCATCTTACTTATCATTAATGAAAAATAGAGATGAATGCCTATTTATTGGAAATGAGTGATTTAATAGTTAAAATTTATCATACCATTAATGGAAATTAGAAATGAAGATTTGAAATTTCAATGGCAGGATTTGACTATTACCTATGTGATTTTCATTTGAATAGTGTTTTTAGCAATTTACCCTTGAAATTAATTTGGAATCAAAGCTACTTCTAAGAAATAAAAATTGAAGTTATTTTTGAAATTCGTGAAAATGTTTCCTCTTATTAATCACTAATGGAAATTTGAGATGAAGATATATTTATTGTAAATAAGGGATCATTAATGTGCAAAATTGACAACTAATGGAATCAGAGATGAATATTTCAAATTTCAAATTGGCAAGATTGGACTATTTTGTTAATCACTTTCAGTTAAAAATTTTCTAAAATTTCCCCTTGAACAAATTTATTTTGAATTAAAGTTACTTAGTAGAAATAAAAATTGAAGAGGGGTGTATTTGAAATTTGTGAAAAATCTCTCTTACCCTTGGTCATCTTAATTATCATTAATGAAAAAAGAGAGATGAGAGTGTCTATTTATTGGAAATAAATATTGATGAGTGCCTATTGGATTTAATGGATAAATTGGATCACACCATTAATGGAAATTAGAGATGAATATTTTAAAATTCAATGACAGGATTTGACTATTTCCTTTAGGTAGGTATTTTAATTAACATCGTAGTGGAGCAACACAACAGGTTATTGGTGACGGTCCGGGTTCAATCCCAAAGGAAAAGATCCGAGGACAGTACCACGTAATTTTGAACCACGGTCAGATGACGAAAAAATACCTGAGCTGACACCCCATTCTCCAAACTTTCGCACCATGCCAACGTGAGGATATTTGAGGTCACGACAGATTTAATGTGCACCAGTCCCCTTTGTACACGACGATCTTTTGGTTGGATTCGAACTTGAAACCCTCCGGTTGGTAATCCGTTACTCTTCCAACTTGGCCACCGCGGCATTATTTCCTTTGGGATTTGTTTTTTCTTGAAAATTCTTTTAAAATTTCCCCTTGAAAAAAAATTACGAATCGAAGTTAGTTTTTATAAATAAAAATTGAAATTATATTTGAATTCGTGAAAAATCTCTCCTACCCTTAGTAAACATCTTACTTGTCATTAATGGAAAATAAAGATTAATGTATTTATAAGAAATAAGAGATTTAATTGGAAAAATTGATTGATGATATCATTAACAGAAATTAGAGATAAAGATTTGATGTTTTCAATGGCAGGATTTGACTACTTCGGATGTGATTTTCCCTTGAAAAAATGTTTAAAAATTTCCCCATGAAACTAATTTTTAATCAAAGTTGGAATTACGTAGATATTAAGTGATGATGTTTTCAAATTCGAGGATAAATTTTTCCAGCCCTTACTAGTTACCTTATTTGTAATTAATGGACATTAATGATGATAATTGGAAATTTCAATTGCTGGTTTTACAATCAAATTGTAGGATTTTTTAATTTACGAACTCTTTTACCGAGGATTTAATTATGCATCACATGGAGCAGTTGGGAAGCTGGGTTTTATTTTTTACATGGAATTTTAAATACCAGGTTTATATGTATTATATATTAATAACGGTGGGGAGAAATCCACTCGGGTCTAATAGAACTTCTTGTAGATATTCCTGAGGAATCGTACCATTTAGTAGTCATAACTTTTCTAAATGGAAATTATTTAATGAGATTTTTGAAGTTTCAATGGCTATTTCGTATTTGATTTCCCTTTCAAATGGTTTGAAAATTTTCAAATTGAATCGGAGTTGAAATTTTGTAAAAAATCGAAATTGCGTTAATATTAATCTTATTTATTATTAATGGACCTTAGTCATGAAGATTTGAAATTTCAATTCAGGAATTTACGAACAGTTGTAGGACTCGTATTTACGAACTTTTGTGCCACGGGTTGAATAATGTATCCCATTGAATCGTTGAGTGGCTGGTTTTTGTTTTTTGTATGGAATTTTAAATGTCGAGTATGTATCTCTGATAAATTGTTGTCGGATAAAATCTACTCAAGTTTAATATAATTTCTTGTTGAAATTCGTAGGAAATCCTACCACTTAGTCACACCTTATTAAAATGGAAATTAATTGGAGACGAATATTTCAAATTTCAATTGCAGTATTCGGTTTCTTCGTTTATGATTTTTCTTTAAAAGTTGTCTAAAAATTTCACGTTGCAATTAATTTTAAATCAAAAGTAGACTTAGCGAAAATAAAAATTGATGGTATTTTGGAAATTCGTGAGAACTCTTTCCCTTATAATTCATGTGTTATTTAGTCATTAATAAAAATTAATTAGAGAAGAAAATGTGAAATTTTAATGGCAGGATTTGACTATTTCTTACGGGATTTTCCTTTGAAATTTGTCTAAAAATATCACGTTGAAATTAGTTTTGAATCAAAGCTACTTCTTACAAATTAAAATTGATGGTGTTTATGAAAATTGAGAAATATTCTCTCCTATCCTGAGTAGTTATCTTATTTAATGGGAATTAGAGAGGAATATTTGAAATTTCAATTGATGAATTTACGAATGAATTGTTAGATTTTGGTATTAATGAATTGTGTTTACACACCAACCATTACACATAAGGTTATCGGTGCACTTCTATAACGATACTTGTATCAAGAAACAATTATTCATTTATGAAGAAAAACTATTTTCTCAAAGCTAAACTGTATTCTTCACAATTGTACTGAAACCAGTGTCACACATAACACTGCTTGCTTTTGAATGTGTGTGTAATCACATTTTTCTGAGTTGAGAAACAAACTTGAAATATTCAGATAAGCTTACATCAATTAGTGTGATTTAAATATCAACTGCTGCGAACGAATTACCTATATAGCTGGGAAATTAAAATATTTCCCAGCTATATAGGTAATTCGTTCACACATGTGCACACTTATTCTAATAATATCTCTATTTAAGTATAGATGTTATGAAGAGTAATTTGGTAAACTTACGGGCCTTTCTTTCACAAATGGTGAATTCAACAGTATATGAGACATAATTAAAAATGAACAATTATCTGCTTCGTATCATGCTGAAAGAATCATATTTACTGATATTCACAATTGGGTTGTGTTAATTTCTATAGCGAGAGTCTATTTAAGGTGAGCTTTTTTGCAGAATTATTCGTTAAAACTTATGTGCTATTCCGTTAAAAATGTTAAATTCAACAATATATGAGGCATAATTAAAAAGGAACAATTATCTACTTATCCTACTTACGGATACTGAAAGAATCATATTTACGGATATTCACAATTATGTTGCGTTAATTTCTGTAGTGAATGTCCATTTAAGTCGAGATTTTATGCAAAATTATTCGTTAAATGTAAGTGTCTTTCTGTTACAAATGTCTTTCTGTTGCAAATTCAACAATATAGGAGGCATAATTCAAAAAGCTCAATGTCTTTTTCGTATTATACTTGCAGGTACTGAAAAAAACATGTTTCCGGATATTTACAGTTAATAGTTGCGTTATTTCAAAAGATTTATCAAATTAAACACTATCAAGTTAAAATAATTGGCGCCCAGTGCATCAAAGATGGTTAGTAGAGCAAGTCTTGCTACCAGACCATAAAAGTGAACTAAAAATACATTGCAGTGGCAAACATTTTGTATTTTTTCAGCACCAAGCCATCAAGCTCTCCCCATAGCCCCTGTTGTTTGTTACAAAAAGTTCGGACAGGGTCCAGAAGAATTCACCTTTGTTAATCTTCAGATGTCTGCCAAGAAAAGGAAGGCCGAACAGAAGAAAAAATCGAATCTACTGGAGTCAGTATTGGGGCAGTTTGTTCATTGTGCCCGATCATAGAAGGGGAGATAAATGAAGTCAGGGTGATAGCCGAGGAGGGAACAATATCTGCTAGTGATCAGTTCCGCGCTTGATAAAAGACGAAAGCAGTGAACGAAGGGACTCCGATAATCACTCGCCACAATATCGTCCCTTTGTTCATCTCTTCCCTGGTCCCCCCTTCCCTGAAAATTGAGCTATTGGCCGTTGGTGACTGACTACTTATTGAGTGTGAAATGTTCAATGCTCGCAGCTTGTGCGCGGGGCCACCATAACACTTACAGCTTTCGTCAAGTACCTTGCAGCATGGCGCAGTCTGTTAGGTTGAGACAATGAAAATGACTATTTCTCCGCCACTCAAAAGCACTCGAGGACCATTAAGTTTTTTTACTTCCCAAATGTCCAAATAGTTTTGACAGTTTTTGAAGAGTGAAGTCAATACTCCTGGCTTCACTCCTAAAACCTTTCATAGTCAGTTACTCCTGACATTTACTTATTGGCTCCTGACTTAACTGACTGTTGATTATGTGAATTTCAATCAATAGTATTTCATAATTTCGTACTCAAAATATTTCTAATTTAACTATTTATCGGATTGATGTATGTGAGGGTAACAAAACCTGACAGAACCATTAAATATAGTGACAACTTAATGAGTGGGAAATGTTCAAAGCTTACAAATTGTGTGTGGCTTGCAACATGGCGCAGACTGTTAGATTCAGATTAGGTTGACTATTTCGCAGTCACTCAAAAGCACTTGAGTACCATTAAGTTTTTTCACTTCCCAAATTTCAAAATCAGTTTGAAAGTGCTCGAAGAGCGAAACCAATACTCCTGTTTAGTTTATATGTTTAATTGAGCAACAATACATGACAAACATAAGCTTAAGTGAAGCAAAATAAGTGACTACTTATTGAGTGTGAAATTTTCAGCTTTTAACTTGTGTAAGGTCAAATACCTGGCAGCGTGGAGCAAACTGTTGGGTTGAAACAAAGGAAAGTACTATTTAGCCTATGCTCAAAACCCTCGAGGACCATTAAAGTTTTAATACTTTCAAATATGCTCAAATGGTTTTGGCAATTTTTTAGGAGAGATACCGTGTGTATTGATTTTAATCTATTGAAGATGCAGATAGGTAGGTAGTTGAACTACTAGATTAGATACTGTTACCAATTAGGTTAGATTTCTTCTTGAGAAACACTCAGTGAGTTTAACATAGTGAATAGAGTATATATATATATATATATACACTTGGGATATTTTACAAAATTAGAAGTTCTATTCTTCCATTCCGTAGCTCTTTAACATAACTTTAATGAGAAGTAAAGCTCCAACGTTTCATGTTATTTCTCTCTGAAGTCTCGCCTTATTAGATTCTAAGTGCGGTAACGGTCCACGTTTTTAAATCCGAGCAATCAGAGAAACATAACAAAAGAACCAACTCCCACCCTTCCAAGTCACCACCCCTCTTAATTGCCGAGAATATCAAATACACAAAGTGAAGTGAATTTAACACAGTGAAGCGTTTTTAACATAGTGAATGGAGTTTTCCCCTTGGTTTTCTCAGAACTTTGATTTGTGACTTAATGTGTTTCACTTGCAAACCGACGATTAAATGAAATTTCACCAGATAGATATTGATTTATATACACAACTGATACTTAATAAAATTATCAGTTCCATTCTTCCCCTTCATAGCTCTTAAAAATGCTTTCTATGGGAAGAAAAGTTCCACTACTTAATATTACTTCTCCACGAGGTCTCACCTAATTAGATATTAATTCTAACTGCGGTAACGGTTCACGTTTTTAATCCCAACAATCAGAAATGTAACAAATAAAACTCCCATCCTTCAAAGTCACCACCCTTCTTAATTGTAACGAATATTAAACACACAAAAGTCGATATGATTCGAGCATCATCCATTAATTGCCATCTACCCACACGAGCAACTCGCATGGTTCGAGCTGTCACTCCTTTTTCGACCCCAGATCAAGTATTTGTCCAGAAGAAGAATAACAAGGTCAGAGTGGCTAAATATTTGTACAATCTGATTATTAGCTTTTCAAGACTTGAATGTGGTGAGCTGGTTAAGTCCACTATGCCATTTTTTCTTTACTGGAAGGTTAAATTTCTCCCTTGAGAAACACTCTTAGTGAGTTCAACATACTGAAGCGAGTTTAACATAGTGTTCTCACCACTTAGTGTTACTTCTTGAGAAACACACGTAGTGAGTCTAACATAAGGAAATGAGTTTAGATATGAATTATATACACATGAACATAATGAAGTGTGTTTAGTTAATGAATAGTGAATAGTTTTCCCCTTCGTTTTCTCACATCTATGAGTTTCGACATAATGTGTTTCACTTGTAAGCTGATGATCAAACAACCAAGTGTTTCAACGAGATACTCATCCATCATGATCTGACCAAATGTGTTAGAGATACCTCGTCTTCAGGATATTTTTATGTTGACAAGATCATGACCTGGTCAGTTTTTCTAATGATGAGATATCTTCTTTATCAAGATCTGGCCAATATTTTTTTAATGACGAGATACCTCGTCGAGGCAACCACCAGGAGGGTTAAATGAAATTTCTCCAGATAGATATTGATTTACATACACACCTGATACTTAATAAAATTAGCAGTTCCATTCTCTCCCTTCATAGCTCTTAAACATCCCTTTAATGGGAAGAAAAGCCCCACCACTTAATATTACTTCTCTCCGAGGTCTCGCCTTATTAGATATTAATTCTAATTGTGGTAACGGTCCACGTTTTTAATCCGAGCAATCAGAGAAACGTAACAAAAGAACCAACTCCCACCCTTCCGAGTCACCACCCTTCTTAATTGCCGCGAATGTCAAATACACAAAAGCCGCGATGATTCGAGCATAATCCATTAATTGCCATCTGCCCGCACGACGTACGAGCGACTCGCACGATGCGAGCTGTCACTCCTTTTTCGACCCCAGATCAAGTATCTGTCCGGAAGAATAATAACAAGGGCCGAGTGGCTAAATATATATAGAATATCAGAACAATCGGCGGTTCTCTCTCCAACAATTCCGTCGAGATGCATACAATGGGAGCGTTCCTTGGGGAATTCGGGCTACGATACTGACTTCACAAGTCGCCTGGAGCGAGCCAGTTCGTACATCGTTTCCTAAATTGGATTACAATCAACTCAAGTTTTATGCGAGTGTGCTCTATTAATGGGCGATATCTTCTCCTGGATTACCAGCCCACATTTTGGCGCAGCGGGAAAACGTTTAGGTATACTTTTCGATCAGCACAATTTGTGTCTTTCCGGTAACAAGGCCGGCTATAATCAAGAAAGAATATGACAGCGCGAGGGGGTGGGGAAGGGAGGAGGGGACGTGACCGCGAGCGTTTCCGATTCTCAATAGTTATGGTTAATTGTTGTTTGACTTCGAGTAATCTTTGTTTTCTTTCTTCCCTTTCGAGGAGGAGTGGGGGAAATTAAAAAGCGAGCAGGAATATTCGCGGAGGGTTTGAGGTGCTTGGCTCGTTGGTTTAATGGCGAAAGGCCCAAAAAACGAGTGAAAGACATCTGCAGCGTAAGGAGAAGCAGACAGATTTCCAAAATTTGCTAAGAAAATTTTTTGACCAGTCCACATTAGAAATATAAAAATGTTTTCAATTAAAAATACCTTAAGGTGTGCACGTATACACTAGAATTTTTTTTTAAATTTTGACTTTAAAAATCCAGTTTTTTCATAATAGGTCATCGGTTTGTGCTTAAACTCATTTTAGTGGGAAAAACTTCAGATTAAGCCATTCATTAGTTATCTAATTTAGATACAACTAGCTAAATAGCGTGTTTTTCAAACAGTAATATCTTAAATTCTAATTTTTTCAGAAACACAATTCCTGTTGGAAATTATTCCTAATATTATTCTTCATATTTTACCCTCAAGCAAGTTGCTAGAGGGAATAGGTTCTTTTTTACAATTCTTTTCACGAAGGAAGTCTAAGAAATCAAGATTTTTTCAAGAATTTTAACATTTAAAAATCAACTAAAAATTCATTTCTTAACCAATAACTTTGACTGAGTGTCAAAATATTTATTGTATAATACATACGTAGATTGTAATGATACAAAAATAGTTATAATAGATCCGTTCATTGTTGAGTTATCACTGTTTGAACAATGCATCGTATTGCAAAAACAGTTCTTCAGAAAGTGAGTTTAAAGTTTTGGATACATGTTTGCACTGGTGACAGTACCTAACGAAAAACCCGTGTAAATAGAAAAGTATTCCGAATATTTACAAGATCTTGGTATAATTTGAAAGATAAGAAATTGGAAAATATTTTGAAGCAATAAAAACAAAATCGATATTCTGGTCAATTTTCGTGATTTCTAGTGTTTGCATACACCTTAATTACTGAATATGAAGCGATTTGCTGTCCATAATGGGGCAATGAAAGCTTAATCCTCTTGTTGGTTGTCTTGACGAAGTATCTCATCATTTTCGAACCTGATTAGATCTTTGATGCACGAGATATCTCGTTATTGGAAAAAGGTGAACAGATCTTGATCTCGTCATCATAAAAAAATCGGCAATATCTTGATGACGAGATATCTCGTCATTAGCAAAATTGGTCAAATCTTGATGGACGAGAAATCTCGTCGTAATAATTTGGAGGGTTAATGGCGAAAGGTAAAAAAACCCCGAATGAACGACTCCAAGTAAAGCAATGATATCAACGACATAACAGCTAAATTCTGCAGTATAAGGAAGAAGCAGACTGGAAGTCAAAATTTACTATGCAAAATTTTTACCAATCCACATTAGAAAAATATAAAAAATTTCAATTAAAAAATGTTATTTCCTGAAAATGAAGCCATTTGCTGGTGGAAGCAACATTACTTAACCTTCCCGGTGTTTATCTCGATGAGGTATTTCGCTATTAACAAAACTGTCCAGATCTTGAAGAAGAAACTGACCAGATCTTGATCTCGTCATCATCAAAATATCAAAAATATCTTGATGATGAGATACATCTTCATCAACAAAATTGATCAGATCGTGATGGACGAGATATCTCGTGAAAAACACTTGGAGGGTTAACCCTCCTGCTGGCTGTCTTGATGAGGTATCTCGCTTACCGAGGTAACTCTCAAAACTGACCAGATCTTTGATGGACGAGCTATCTTGACATTTTAAGAACTGACCAGATCTTGATCTCGTGAACAACAAAAATTGGCAATATCTGGATGAAGAGATACCACGTCATTAGTAAAATTGGTCTGATCTTGATGGACGAGATATCTTGCCGAAATACTTGGAGGGGTAAAATACTTGTTCTCAGGTATTTATTGGATCATAACTTCAATCATGACACTCGATAATAAAATCTATGGTATTCGTCTTTTCATTCCATTGAAGAGGTGAGTGTTGCATTCAAAATGCGTTATCCAAAATATATCTGATTACAAAATACATTTTAGAATATATGTTATTGTATCGTTTTTTGCTGGATCAGAATTTCACTCGCTTTCGAAGTAGCCCTTCGTGCTGCTCCAGTGCGATGTAAATTCAACTATCTGCTTACCACTCGCATTGGACACTGTATTTATTAAACCACTTGGAAGGTTAAATCAAAGATTTTCAAATTGTGTGTCGCAACTCCCTAGGGTGGTTAGTTGGATTAGGTTTAATGGCGCAAGGGCCAGATTTCGCCAAGCTGTGACCCAAGAAAAAGTCAAGTAAAAGACACTGACGCACACAAGGAAAGTTTTATTGACAGAGACAAGAGAGAATTACACCCAGGGAGGTATCCACCTACAATTCGCAGCGACTCCCAAGAGAATTGGACCTACGATTAATGAAAACTGCAAATGTTTGACTATTCTCTGCTAAGCTTTTTTCAGTGAGATATTAGTTGCTCTAAAATGTAAAATCCAGAAAAAACAACATATTTTTCTGTAGAGAGAACTTCATTAAAAACTGCTTGGCTATGATTGTTCGGTCAGTTTTTGCTACACGAGGGCAAATTAGATCGAATCCTATGACGTATATAAAGTGGATTCCGAACCTTCATTAATATCTGTCATGGGCAGGATTAGAACGTATAACCTGCTGAACTGCCAGCCAGGCAGTTAACTGCACTGCTATCCAGCTGGGGTTCTAGAAATCACTCTCGTTATAAAGTGATTTTGTAGGTTGTTTGGATTGGATTTTATAGCGCAATAAGCCATATTTGGAGTATCTGCGCCAAGCACAAGACAGACAACGTCAAGTTATGTACATATACATGCAAAGAACGTTTTACTGATACAGAAGAGAAAAATACATCCAAGGTAAGTTACAGGAGGCGAACTTGCGCCGTCTGACATTCTCAGGTTGCTAGCATAGAGGAAAGATGAAAGTGAGAGTGAGCAATGGTAACCTTTTCATGTGCCCTGTATCATGTGACCAAAACTAGTAGTAAAGTGACCCTTAGACTAATTTTACTGGCCGAGTGGAGATGAACATTCATCATCTGATTGGTCCAAGGTACGCCCATTCATTGATTTATCATCTGATTGGTCCAAGCGACATAGTGGTAGACTGGCGAGTTCACCACTTTTGTCACCACTCCATAGAAATTCACATTTACATCCTGTTAGATGTTATCGTATAACGAGACGATAAAGTGCCAAATCCACTAACCAAGTCAATTTTCCGTTCAATTTACACATGCCAACCATACAGAGTGAAAATCTCCGATTACATTCCAATTAGTGATTTCTTAGGGACTTCCGAAGTGCTCTTGGGCCTTTACTGTTGCAACGTTTAATGTTGCAATTTGGCAACTACAATATAAATTCTCCTCTTTGGTTGTACAGTATTCTTTCCCAAGCTTATGATACAGTATTCATCTTCCTTATTATATTTTATCTCCTGCCTTTTTACAGTGCTCTGATGATCTGTACTCACGCCAACTATACAGCGTAAAAATCTCCTATTGCATTCCAACTAGTGATGTCTTAGTGAGTTGAGTTCCAACTAGTGATGTTGGGGCTTTACTGTTGCAACGTTTAACGTTCCTATTTGGCAATTACAATATAAATTCTACTCTTTGGTTAGAGGAGTGAGGTAAGCGCACTTATTCTTGAATGCTGTGATTATCCCCGCATGTTATTTAGAAGGCATTATGTAGGAGGCATGTTATTTAGGAGAGTCAGTTGAATTCAACCGAAACTGCAAATACGTGATGTGGAACTACTTCCCATTAGTTTACGACATTCAAACTTCCGCGAAAGAAATGAAGAACACATTACATTTGTCTGGGAAAAGAGATCTAAGTTGTCGAATGTACGCATCATCGTTATAGTTTAAGGTACGAAAAGAGATATCGTATTACTACATTTAATAGTTCCCAATACTTTTCCTATTGTTTTAATATCAAAATAAGTAATTGAAAGAGGACTATTCATGAAAAATTTCAAATTATTTATTTTGTGGTTTTCGTTGTAAAAACATTTTGACAAATACAATGAGGTCAAGCACATTTATTGAGGAATAGGAGAGTCAGTTGAGTTGAAACTGCAAAAACGTGAGGTGGAACTGTTTCCTATTAGTTTGCGAAATACAGACATCCGAGAAATAAATGAACACATTACATTTGTTTTTGGGAAAGGAGATCAAAGTTATCCAACGTACGCATCACCATAATACAGTTATAAGTTTATGACGAAAACAGAAACTGACAGAGATGTATTACATTTCATTGTTACAAGACATTTCCTATTCCTATACCTTCCCTTGGGATCCCGGACCGTCGCCCATAGCCCTTTATTATGCTCCAGGGCAACGTTAATCAACTATCTACCTACCTATTCCTATACTATAATAAATAATTCAAAGATGTCGATTCATGACATTTTTCAAGCGATCGATTTGACGATTTTTACAGTAAAAACAATTTGGTCAAGCATAATAAGATCAAGCATTTATTGAGGTAACGAACCATCAAATATTTTTCTGAGAAGCAGTTAACGATTTCCAGACTTTTGTGAAGGAAATGAAGAACACATTACATATGTTTGAGAACGGAGATCAAAGTTCCATGGGCTCCATGGGAATCCACGGCATCAAGGGGTTTTCTCCACACAAGGATCATTCCATATGCCCCAAACTATTAGAAACGCAGCTCGTCAGATCAGGGTACTCGTTTCCAGTCATCCAGTGACCAATGGCGGTGTTACTGAGCTCAGGTGAGACGCATAGTGTGTCAAGTATTCATCAAAGGTACTTGAGTTGAACGTGTAGCTCCTAAAGTTCATATCTTTGAGGAAACGTTGGACAGTCTGATGTTTGTCGAGGACCCAGTATTGAATTCCGATGTTATTTAAGGCAGTACTCACTTTAAACGATTATTGCAGTCTACGCTGGTCACCTTCATCCAGTATTTTTAAGGCTAAACTGCTCTTGTAAGTAACATGTTTTGCCAGGATTCTTATCTTAGAGGTACATCCTTGAAATGGTAGTAAGTGAGAATTTAAGCATTTCCTCTTCCTTCGAAATGCTATGACCCATATCATGAGCTCCAACTATTAAACCGCGTTGGAAATAGTTTAAATCTTGATAACTTGCCTTTCTCACGTCCGAAACAGTTCTAGAAGCTTCCACAGATGTCTTGCTTTATACGTGAACTGGCAAACGCAACCTATGGAGTGCATAGGGAACGTTTCTGTGTATTTTGCATAGCCTCGTCTGTACTGGTGTTTCTGGTACCTCAGTGTACTTTGTGTTCTCTGCAAGCCCTTAATAAAAATTCAGCAATTCATATGTTCTTTGAAATTATACACCTCGATTACAATTTAATGCACCAATCCGTAACAATTTAAAATTATCAAGTAATAATATATTATTTTTTGACACATTCTGTAAATAACATGTTCACTTCCTTAGAATTTAAAGTTCTGTAAGTACAGCTACAGTTTATAAAACAATTACTGGATTTCTAACATTCAATGAAACCTGGAAACATTAATAAAAAAATCACGTATGCTAAACAGCACAAGCACTTTTTTGTCTGTTTTCTGAGAAAAAGTCATCAAATTCTAACAAAACACTGTCAAACATTTTTTTCTCATTAATGATTTGCATTTTTACGCTACTTTACTTCTCTAAACAATTTAGTCGCTTTATTTTAATTTAATTTGTTTAACTTTTCATAATTTGCTCATTTTAGAGTCAATGCAACTGTATAATCCAAAAATAGGTTTTTAATATTCTTTAAGAAAGAGTCTGAAGTTTTGCATGAAGGAAACGATTTTTGCTCGAAACAGTCCATTTTTTGCCCAGTTATTTATATAATAGCCCGTTGTGTTGCTCCAGTGTGACGTTAATTAAAATACCTACCTACCTACCCAATTATTTATAAACGTGTCTTAGAAAAATATTTTAGTGTTGAAATATTTCGAATGTGTTCTTGCTCACTAAAGTCTCAAGATTCATTTTTAAACTTTACATGAAAAACTCTTTTAGCATTAAACATTAAAAGAAATAATTAAAACGAGATTTTCTGTCAAAAGATAATTTTTCTAAATTTTTATATTATTAAGGTCTACTTTCTAAACTTTCGAAATATGAAAGTATTTTCTTTCAATTTTAAATGGAATGGAAGTTAGACACTGAAAAAAAAAAGCGTTTTAAGGACAATTGTTCTATTACAGCGTTTCACTTTTATCTTTTTTCCAAAATCCATTTTGCTACGTTCTTGCGCTCCTATTGCAAAATACGATATCTCAAAACCGGCCATTCAAATCATTATGAAATTTTCTTTCGATGTTTTCAGAAAGGTAATTGAAAAAATGTACAACAATCAAGTCATGAAAAGGAAAACTTCACAATATTTTGAATGTGAAAAGAATAGTCCTGTTTATAATTGTTTCTGTTATTGGTCACATTTGCAAACAAAAACTATAAATATTTATTCCATTCATAAAACAACAGTTTATTCCCTAGATAAATATGTATTCAGATTCTAGTAAAATCTAAAATTTTAAATAGATTTTTGTGAAGAGAGGTTTTGAGTAATCTCTGCTAATATTTCTGTATTTTGTATTTATTTTTCACCAATAATTTAAAAATTATACAAACCTTTTTACTTTTTTGCACTTTACCTTGGTTTCTACTCCAATTTTTTTTAAAATAAAGAAAAGTATCAACAATTTGCTTTTTAAAGGACTTCACCTCCGAAGTAGTTGTATACATTATTTTATTTCCAGATATGTACCCAAGTTACAAGATTTAATAAGAGTAGTCCCTAATAAGACCAAAAACATTGCAGGACAATTCTGTAGATATTTAAACTACCTTATCTTTCCTATGTCGGATTTTGTAGATATTTTGAACAATAATTTAAAAGTACATATATTTTTACTTTTTTTGCACTTTTTCCAGTTTCAACAAATTGTTCTAAAAATAAATATCCTTACATTTTGCTTTTTAACTTTCCAAGTGGTTTCGACGAGATAACTCGTCTATCAAGATCTGACCAATTTTGCTAATGACGGGATACCTCGTCATCAGAATATTTCAGATTTTTTATGATGACGATCTCAAGATAATTTTTCTTCTAAAGATGAGATATCTCGTCCATCAAGATCTGGTCAGTCTTCTTCTAGTGACGAGATATCTCATCCATCAAGATCTGACCAATTTTGTTAATGATGGGATACCTCGTCATCAGGATATTTCAGATTTTTTATGATGAAGATCTCAAGATAATTTGTCATCTAAAGATGAGATATCTCGTCCATCAAGATCTGGCCAGTTTTGGTAATGACGAGACACGTCGTAGAGACAACCTCCAGGATGATTAAAGAAAATCACCTTAGAGGTAATCGTATACTTTAATTTATTTACAGGTAGTTGGTAGGTAGGTAGTTAAATTTACTAGAGCAACACAACAATTTATTTCCACAGATAAACCCGAATTATAGCAAAATTTTAAGAACAGTCCCTAATAAGACCAAAAACATATTCCAGGACAATTGCATAGTCATGTAAGCTACTCTATCTCTTGTCATTTCGGTTTTTGTTCTAAAAATAAAGAAAAATCCATACATTTTGCTTCTTAAAGAAAATTGCCTTAGAGGTAGTCGCATACCTTAATTTATTTTTCGGTAGTTGGTAGGTAGGTAAATAGTTGAATTTACGTCGCACTGGGGAGCACCGCAACAATTTATTTCGAGGACAAACCAGAAATATAACAAGATTTAATAAGCGCGGTCCTTAATAAAACCAAGAACATATTGTAGGAAAATTGTTTAATCAATTTGAGCTACTTTATCTCCTCTCAGTTAGGGTTTTGTTCTAAAAAGTAAAGAAAAATCCTTACATTTTGCTTTTTAAGGAAACCAACTTAGAGGAAGTCATATCTTAATTCATTTCCAGTAGTTGGTACGTTGGTAAATAGTTGAAATTATTTCACTCTGGAGGCAACACGCTAATTTATTTCCAAAGGTAAGCCTGAATTATTGCAAAATTTATAATAAAAGCAGTCAATCACTAATAAGACCCAAAACATATTGCACGACAATTGTGTAATCATTTAAGCTACTTTATCTATTCTCATTTTGGATTGTGTTTTAAAAATAAAGAAAAATCCTTACATTTTGTTTTTATAAAGAAAATCGCCTTAGAGGTAGTCGCATGCCTTAATTTACTTCCAGATAGTTGGTAGGTAGGTAAATAGTTGAATTTTCATCACACTGGAGCAACCCAATTTATTTCCAGAGATAAACAAGATTAAATAAGATCCAAAGTATAACAAGATTTAGTAAGAATAGTCCCTAATAAGACCAAAAACATATTTCTGGACAATTGTGTAGTCATTTAAGCTACTTTACTGCTTCTAATTTTGGATGCCTCACCCATTTCCAGTGCGGATGGGACCACGTGACTAATACAGTCTCTGAAATGACCTTAATATCGTGTTACACCACCTAGTTAACAGTTTCCGTGTTTATGCCTAGCATTTAAGTGAAATTAACTCTTGATTCAAACTCAGTCAGCTTAGTATGTGTAGTCTTCGTACTAGAGGTCCAGATATGTGGAGGGTCGATTTTGCCTCTTGAAACCTGATTAAGGACACAATTCTTAAGTGTAACCGCTGACTGTTACGGATACATATACGTTAATGTTCTACTGGGACATCGTAATAATATGTTCAAATCTTTAAAATATGTTTTGTGAACATTAACATATGTGAATCAGTAACAAACAGCACAATTCTGTAACAAATGTTTTCTGAACATTTACTTATGTAAATTCGTAAAATCCGTAACGAACCTTCTGTGAACATTTAAGTATGTGAATCGGTAAAAATCCATCACAAATATTCAGTGAACATTTCCATATACACATATTTCATAATCGTTTTAACTACCAGTTCTTTGAAAAGCGTAACTAACTGAAAACTAAGATGTCGGCTTAGAGGGGAATTTTGTATTCTCTCCATTTTATTTACGTTTTTTTTTCATTAGACTCTTGTGAGATTTTACTAAAAACGTTTTGGTTTTTCAATATTTTTGAGACATTGGCAGATATTTTTGAGACAAAATTAATTTTGGATTTGAGTTGGTTGGGTTTAATGGCGCAAGGGCCATATTTGGGAATGCTTGGCCAGTTTCAATTAGATGGTAATATTATTAGATTTAGACTTATTAACTTTTAATTAGAAACAAAGTTATTAATGGCTTTTATATTTAAACTTCATTGAAATATATATCTCGGACAAAAATAATTTTCCTTTGGATGTTAGTAGTTATATATAAACTTATAAACTTTTAATTAGAAACGCACTTACTAAGCTTTTCCATATTTATCTCCATTGACAGATATATCTCAGACAAAAGACATTTTAATTTCGATGGTAGGAATTATATATTTAGTTTTGTGTACCTAACTTGTACTTTGGTACTTAGCTTAAACTAACTTGTTAAAAGGGTTTTCATATTTACCTCCATTGGAAATATATCAAACAAAAGAATTTCTCTTTGGATGATGCGAATTATTCGATAGAATGCTTTAGGCTTTTTCTGTTGTAGATGGTAGCAGTCAGTATCAGTAATGTAATTCATGTTGGTATCTAATTCCAGTTCATCTGTAGAAACAAATTCCATCTAAACGCATCCAGCGAAACACATATTGCAAATTATGTTAAACATTTTCCTTACATATAAGTTATCCTTCTTTCTGGGTCACATCAGTAATACCGCCGCAATGAATGAAAGCAGCTTACGACATTTCGGTAAAGAAAAAGCGAGATTTTTTGGGGACCGCACAGCATAAATTATTTCCAAAACGAGGTAGGGATAATCTCTCGAAAGCAAGCCCACGGGGAAACAAATGATCTTGAAATGAGAATGCTCCGCAACGCAAAAAGTAGCTCAGCATTTGAAAGCAAACCAACAATCGCATCGTTATGATCAATTTTTTCTCTTCATCCGTTGAAAAATGCAGCCAACTGCCACCCATGAGATATCACATACTCCGTCCGGGTAAGACCCATTTTTCCCTTATTCCTAAACCCTTAAAAAATTACCGAGAAAAAGTACAAATTGACTGCTTTGGGCAATCTATATTCCTTCCTAAATGATGTTTATGAAACAAAGTTCTTTCACTCAATTTATTTCTTTATTTCTTTAACGTAATGACCTCCCGACCAAATACAGGCGGTCGTTATAAATACATTGTTTTGTGTATGGAATGATGTATTACCCCGAAGGTAGGAACTTATCGACCCATATCATTGGTTGGGTTGTTCCCCAAACAGACGTTTTCAAAGATCCAGAGTCCCCCCAGACCCTTTCTCAAACCGATAAGCTGGCTTGCTTGTCAGCCCAAGCGGACTTTATGGCCTCCAGCTGTTGGTTTCGGAATTCCTAAGGGATGCTCGGCCAGATACCTGAATCGGTTCAACTTTGGATTTCTTCTTCGAAACAAACCTTCGCTTGTGTACAGTAATTGACTCGAAACAACTCTTCGGTAGGATTATTTTCACTAACCATCGAAAAAATGGGATCGGTCAATGTTTATTTAAATTCACTGGGAAGTTTTCGTGTTGAATTGTGTGTCCATTTGCTTAAACTTTTGAAGGGTACTATTACAATTTTTTTACAAAACCTTATGAGTGAGGATCTATCACCTTCTATTGATGTATTTTCCTTTCCGAATCCAAGCCATTACGGCTCTGTGGATTCGTCTTATTGTGAGTTGATATAGAGCGGCTCAATTTAGGATTTCGTTTTCAAAACAAACCTTCGCTTGTGTACAGTAATTGACTCGAAACAACTCTTCGATAGGATTATTTTCACTATACATCGAAAAAATGGGATAGGCCTATGTTTATTTAAATTCACTAGGAAGCTTTCGTGTTGAATTCAGTGTCTATTTCCTTAAACTATTTGAAGAATATTGTAATAAACAGTTTTTTACAAAATCTTATGAGTGAAGATCTATCACCTTTTATTGATGCCCCTTTCGAAGCCAAGCAACAAGAGCTCTGGTTTCGTCTCCTCGTAAGTTGATATAGAGATGCTAAACTGGGTATATATTTCTACGAAATAAACCTGCGCTTGTGTACAGTAATTGATTCGAAACAACTCTTCGATAAAATTATTTTCACTAAGCATCGAAAAAATGCCAGCAGCCAATGTTTATTCAAATTCACTGTGACACTTTCACGTTAAACTGCGTGACCATAGACATATTTTCTTAAACTATTTGAAATAAAAAATTAAACAACCTTCTGAGTGAAGACCTATCACCTTTTATTGATGTATTTTCCTTTTCGAAGCAAAGCCACTACGACTCTGGATTAGTCTGCTGGTGAGATGTTACAGAGCTGCTCAATTTGGGGATTTCTTTCAAACAAACCTTCGCTTATGTATAGTAATTGACTCGAAACAACTCTTCAATAGAATTATTTTCACTGAGCACCGAAAAAATGGGACGGGCCAATGGTTTTTTAATGGGACATTTCCACGTTAAACTGCGTAATCATAGACACATTTGTTTAAACTATTTAAAGATGACTATAACAAAAAAGTTAAAAAACCTTATGAGTGAAGATCTATCACCTTTTATTGATGTACTTTCCCTTTCGAAGCAAAGCCACTACGACTCTCGATTAGTCTGCTGGTGAGATGTTACAGAGCTGCTCAATTTGGGGATTTCTTTCAAACAAACCTTCGCTTATGTATAGTAATTGACTCGAAACAACTCTTCAATAGAATTATTTTCACTGAGCACCGAAAAAATGGGACGGGCCAATGGTTTTTTAATGGGACATTTCCACGTTAAACTGCGTAATCATAGACACATTTGTTTAAACTATTTAAAGATGACTATAACAAAAAAGTTAAAAAACCTTATGAGTGAAGATCTATCACCTTTTATTGATGTACTTTCCCTTTCGAAGCAAAGCCACTACGACTCTCGATTAGTCTGCTGGTGAGATGTTACAGAGCTGCTCAATTTGGGGATTTCTTTCAAACAAACCTTCGCTTATGTATAGTAATTGACTCGAAACAACTCTTCAATAGAATTATTTTCACTGAGCACCGAAAAAATGGGACGGGCCAATGGTTTTTTAATGGGACATTTCCACGTTAAACTGCGTAATCATAGACACATTTGTTTAAACTATTTAAAGATGACTATAACAAAAAAGTTAAAAAACCTTATGAGTGAAGATCTATCACCTTTTATTGATGTACTTTCCCTTTCGAAGCAAAGCCACTACGACTCTCGATTAGTCTGCTGGTGAGATGTTACAGAGCTGCTCAATTTGGGGATTTCTTTCAAACAAACCTTCGCTTATGTATAGTAATTGACTCGAAACAACTCTTCAATAGAATTATTTTCACTGAGCACCGAAAAAATGGGACGGGCCAATGGTTTTTTAATGGGACATTTCCACGTTAAACTGCGTAATCATAGACACATTTGTTTAAACTATTTAAAGATGACTATAACAAAAAAGTTAAAAAACCTTATGAGTGAAGATCTATCACCTTTTATTGATGTACTTTCCCTTTCGAAGCAAAGCCACTACGACTCTCGATTAGTCTGCTGGTGAGATGTTACAGAGCTGCTCAATTTGGGGATTTCTTTCAAACAAACCTTCGCTTATGTATAGTAATTGACTCGAAACAACTCTTCAATAGAATTATTTTCACTGAGCACCGAAAAAATGGGACGGGCCAATGGTTTTTTAATGGGACATTTCCACGTTAAACTGCGTAATCATAGACACATTTGTTTAAACTATTTAAAGATGACTATAACAAAAAAGTTAAAAAACCTTATGAGTGAAGATCTATCACCTTTTATTGATGTACTTTCCCTTTCGAAGCAAAGCCACTACGACTCTCGATTAGTCTGCTGGTGAGATGTTACAGAGCTGCTCAATTTGGGGATTTCTTTCAAACAAACCTTCGCTTATGTATAGTAATTGACTCGAAACAACTCTTCAATAGAATTATTTTCACTGAGCACCGAAAAAATGGGACGGGCCAATGGTTTTTTAATGGGACATTTCCACGTTAAACTGCGTAATCATAGACACATTTGTTTAAACTATTTAAAGATGACTATAACAAAAAAGTTAAAAAACCTTATGAGTGAAGATCTATCACCTTTTATTGATGTACTTTCCCTTTCGAATTGTAAGACACTACGGCTCTGTGAATTGCTCTGCTTATGAGTTGTTTATACTTCGCAAAACATTGTACAGAAAAAAAAAGCAAAATCTCAAGGTAACGTTAATGTTCAATAAAAACTGTTTTTTCCGTTTTGGTGATTTAGGCTCACTAAGGATAATTTTCTGGCGTAATGGATAATGAATGGTATGGTATTCTCTGACAGATGCCTCAAATTTTATTTTTTGTAAATGAAAAATATTCCGAAGTTTTTTAAATCGCGGTTTTTTGCATAAGATTACTTTTGTTACTGTATAAAAAATCACAAAATTTTTGAAGACGCTCTAGACGCGCGCATTTGGATATTCTACTTGTATTTAAATGTCTTTCAAACTGTTAATTTTCTAGCATAAGAATTACAATTTAGGTGAAAAGAAACTAACTTTTATTAAATGGTTCAACATGAAAAACTACAGTGTAAATAAATCACAAATAAAATAATTTAGCGTAAAATATTGCATAAATAATTTGATGTATAATATTGTATAAATAATATATATAGAGTATTATTACATAAATAATGTAAACATAAAATATTTCATAAAAAATACACATAAAAATTATATACACAAAGTATTACATAAGTAATATACTTCAAATATTGCATAAATAATGTAAATAAAATATTGTATAAATAATATACATGAAATAATTTGACATAAAATATTACATAATACTATATAAATCTGGGATCGGTTAAACCTGTTTGCAGTGACTTGATCTGCGGGTCTGATAAAAATATTTAGAGGGCTGTATCTGGCTTGCAGGCCACGTAAATCGATCCGGAGGGCGGCATCTGGTCTGCGAGCCTGATAAAAATAATTGGAGGGACGTATCTGGTCACCGGGGCTGAGATCAATCTATTCCGCTGCAATTTATTATTTATGTTACGCATATGGTTTTTATCGACAGGTTGGTTATACCTGATCCCTCGAGGAACAGCTATTTCTCAAATAGCTGAAATATTTATTTTCCTTTTACAATTTACATTTCGATACTTTGTCCACAACCCCTTTCAGATTACTGCTCAGTCTCGAATATTTTATTTGCAACAATTCGATGTGTGAACTGGGATTCAAAATATCCTTCAATGGATTCAATCACTTCAGCTGTAAAATAACCGAATGCATTTTGGAAACAAAAGAAGGTATCATTAATATCAATTTCAATGAAAAGAGAAACGGAAATTGACGGAGACGACATTAATTGACTCACAAATTGAGTATTATTTACCTTTTGGTGCGACTTGGGAAAATTTTTGTTAAGGATTATTCAAATAAGAGAGAACGAACTCTCCAAAATACGTTACATTAAACTTTAATATAAATAGCGTGGAGAACTTCAGGGGCGATCTTTCATATTTCATGTCAATTTTAAGGTTCATTTCTTGGGAATGCAATACTGTAAACATATCCTTCTGCAATTATAGAAAAAAAGCTAAAAATAAATTCAACTTTGAAAGACATTTGGATTCATATAATCCACGTACTATTTTGTAATTATCATCCTTTTAACCCTCCAAGTTGTTTCGAAGAGATACCGCATCCATCAAGATTTGACTAATTTTGCTAATGACGACATCAAGATCTGCTCAGTTTTTTATAACGAGATATCTCGTCCCTCAAGATCTAATCATTTTAATCAATTGACTTGGCGAACCTGCGCCTCCTACAACTCGAAGGTTGCTAGAACAGTGGCAACCCACTGAACCACGGCGGCCCCCCTTCTGCAAGCAATAGGAGGAGCTAAAAATATTTAACTTTCAGAGATATTCAGTTTCATATATTACATATCTTGTTTTTGAATTTTATCCTCACTTTAAATTAGTAGTACTTTGAATCATGAGTTATTTATTTATAATTGTCTTCCTTTAGGATTCGACTATAGTTTTCAGTTATCATCATTTTAAGTAATTAGTACTATGTTAGGATTGTATTATCATTTGAAAAAATCATTAGTACGATATAAATATTGTTCTTCCTTCAGGTTTCATATCAAAGAAAGTAAACATCTCTTCGAAGTTTCATTACTACATATCCTATTTTTCAATTTTATCCTCACTTTAAATCAGTAGTACCTGTAATCATTAGTTATTTATTTACAATTTTCTTCCTTTAGGATTCATATGGTTAGTTTTTAATTGTCATCACTTTAAATAATTAGTACTATGTTACGATTGTATTATCATCATTTGAAATCATTAGTAACATGTAAAGATCGTTTTTCATAGCTTGTACTAGATTGTTAACTATAGCTTAAATACTCTAAATAAGTAATGAATTTACGGATACATAGATGATGGTTGGTTAGTAGTTTAATTTACGTCGCACTGGAGCAGCACAACGGGCTATTGAAAGATAGACGAATAATTTTTATCTGATTTGATCACGCTCATTTAAAACAAGGTTTGGAATATATAAGATCTCATTTTCTTCCATATCAGTAAATCTCATCATATGTGCTTCAAAAAAATCCCTAGAGCAGTTGATACTTTTTCTGCCAAAGCCAGAATAGGCCACATTGTAACTCAGACTTACTTGAATCGTTTTCACCTGGATGACTCCAACAAGTGCCTTATTTACCTTGATAAGAAAGAGACTTTGGAGAATATCTTGTCCGACTTGCATTTTTATAGAGGAGAGAAAGTTTTTAGAATTCTCTTAAGGAAAATTTGATTCATCTTCCATTCTTACTGTTTTTTCTAATGTTAATTTTATGTACATTGCTTCGTTGGTTCATAGAAAACATCCTGAAATCGGCGCTAATACGCCCGACTCATGTTATCAAGATGTAATCAGTAATTCTCAACAGACATACATATAAATATTACAGAATAAATAATAATTTTGTGAAGAAACGAACCCAATATTGTCACTTTTGTTGATTCTCAGGTCACAATCAAAGCATTACATCTGCCTCTCGAAATTACTGAGCATTGATTTCCAGGTACCAAATTGCTATAGATTCTCTTACAATCAGTGGACGACACATCACACTGCAGCGGATCATTAGTCACTGTAGGGTTCATGGCAATAAATTGACGAAATCCTTAGCTAAGGCCGGTTCGGATTTACTTCAGCCATAACCTCCCAATGCATAAGATGGAATAAAAAGGTTTATAAATACAAAAATCAAACACTCTAAATTTAATACGGGTGTCCATAATAAAACTTTCACTCTTTGGAGGCATCTGTAGCTAAATCGAATTAACATAATAGAACTAAATTTGGTATTAAGACTATTGAAGACATGGGAAGATATATTCCGCGGAAAAATGTTTAGTAGTAAAGTCGATGATATGGGAAAGTTTGACGTGTTGAAGTCGAAAATAATTGTGTATGTTGGTGACTTTCCCAACTTGAATGCCTTGAAAGGGAACATAAAACGGGCTGTTATGAACATCCAACCCGGCTCAACACGAACCCAACTCAACAATCGAACATTTGCATTAAACGCAGATAAAATGGATAATGTATCGTTCTGATGAATAAAAGATTGTTTCCTGTAAGTTTGCCGTAATTTGTGTTCCTATTGCCAGTTTTTTTAACTGCCACATATCCAGCTGGAATTAGTGGCGTGTTTGTTGCTTCCGCAGTCGAAACTTTGCATAATCCATTTTATCTGCGTTTAATGCAAATGTTGGACTGTTTTCGACTCCGACAGCGTCAAATGTCCCCTATCGGTGGCCTGTAGTACTAAAATTCTTTTTCACGGAATACATCTCCCCATGTTTTCAAAAGTCCAAAAAAGTCCAATACCAAATTTGGTTCATTCCGTTAATTCGATTTAGCTACAGATGCCACCAAAGAGTGAAAGTTATTTTATGGCCACCCTGTACTTACAAAGGTAGAACTAAAGAGAAAGATTGGAACTCGTTGCTAAGGTCTCAATTGCCACCGGATCTGGCTAGAGCTATTGTAATCGCTTGTTTTCATGTTCTCACTGGACACGACTAATTGCAAAATAATTTCAAGGAATTGGCTTGTCAGATTCTCCAATTGCCCTCTGTGTGGCCTTTGAGACATGACAGGAGCCCACCTCAATAGTTTCCCTGATCTCAGCAGTGAATAATACTACTGAGTGCAGTGAATAATACTACTGAGTGCAGGGAATACTACTGCTGAGTGCAGTGAATAACACTGCTTATAGAATTACATATTTTATTTTTGTTTCTAGATACTTCTATTATATATATACTGGGCTGCCAGACAGATTTATGGCTAAAAGGCTGAGGTCTAGAGTAGGATAGAAAATAATTTTATTCATTTATTAGGCATGTTAATTAAATGTACTCGTTTGTATCCTTACCTAATAAGTTATTTCGAAAGTATAGATAATACTGTTTCTGTGCTCGTGTCCTAGACTCGAATCACAGTTCTGATGAAGTTATACATGACGTGAACTGATAATCCACGTGTAACAGTTTAGCAGTTGAATCAAGGGTCATCTCACCGTGGTTCAAAATTACGAGTTGTCCTCGGATCTTTCCCTTATTGATTGATCCCGGAACGTCACAAGTAGCCCGTTGTGTTTCTCCAGTGTGACGTTAATTAACTATCTACCTACCTACACAGTTGAATCCAGGGTAATAAAATAAAATCATAATCTACAACTAGAAAAATTGGCCACATAGGGTGGTAGAAGGGCCAAAAAGAAACATTTTTGTCAAAGAATGTGTGTCCGGAAATGCCACGTTTAGGTGGTAGAAGGCGCTGATTAGGTCTGTCGGTTACATCGTTCGTGTGGCGTAAGGCGTCATTCCCCGCACGGATTTTCAACGTCATGCATACCTACACAAATTCGGAGCTTGCCGTTGAAAATGCGAGGAGCCCTTCTACCACCTTTTACAATTTGGTCAGATATTTTCGAAACACCCTGCATATACTAACGAAGCATATTTTATGTAATCCCAATACATATAACTTGTTTAATAAAAGATGACTATTCAAAATGCATGTTAAACTGAGTTTAAAAATTACAGATATGTAAAGTTCTTTATATTCATGCTGAAAAACAATAATATGAAAAAGTGTTTATGTTAAAGACTATTCGCTTACTCTATTCAAGATGCATGTTAAACTTTGTGTAAAAATTTCAGATCCAAAAAACTACTCATGTTCAACAATAATAAAAATGAATAATATTACGTTAACTACGTTAAGACTATTTTTTACTCTATTCAAAACGCTTGTTAAACTTATATTAAAAATTCCAGATATGTAAAATTCTTTACTCATGTTTAAAAACAATAAAAATGAAAACTTCTCTACATTAAAGTTTACTCGCTTACTGAGATACATCACTTGTTCTTGCCAAACATCACCTAAAATATAGCATCTGTAAAAATCTGAAATAGATGCTTTTTAGGTCATAAAAGCATAGGTAACTGTAAGAGATTTTACAAAAGGCTAAATTCGAATATCTGCAACAGATAAGAAAGAACTTTCTTTTACGACACAAGATTGGCTTCGTTATATTCGAATGATATACCTAATATTTTCAATCTTTATCGAACGAAAACAAGTTGAGGATTTTTTAAATATTGTTTCTCAGTGTTTACCCATTCCCTAAGTATAATACGCATATGCTAAAAGTTATTTTGAATCTTTTCCAAATAGATAGTTTTCTTTTCTCCAGTCTTAGGCTTCACTTTGAATATTTACTGAGAAATAAAATTTTGAAATTGAAGTCTACGTAAAAATCTATTGAAATGATCATAAAGACATTTTTTTGATAAAATCGTATGCCCTACCATTGAAAAGGCTAAATGGTTCATAAGTAATGATACAGATTTTAGACTAATCAGGGGATAACGCGGGAATTAAATTTTTGTTATACAGTACCTTAAAGTTAAAGACTTTGATATTATGGCATTTCACTTTTAATTCGATAATACAATTGTTTTATAGCAATTTTTAGATAACGAGTTGTTTTTGAAACATAAAACATCTTTTTATACCAATGAATTGTTTTGTATGAACTTCAAAAATGAAATTCATTCTTAAGGCTCTTCGCAGAGATCTAACACAATATTCGACTGAACTCATGTTACGCCCCGTAACACATATTAGCTTGATATTTATGCTCAATAATACTTTAAATTGGACAGAAATATACTTGTTTTATAGCAATGATTGGCCGAGATATCACTTTTGAAACATAAACGATAATCAACATTAAAATAATATTTTCATAAGAACTTTATAATACCTTTCTATAAATTGCAAAAATAAAGCTCACCTAAAGGCTTTTAAAAAACAAGATGTAACAAAAGTTTCGATAGAAATATTCTTTTTTTTATTGCAAGCGTTAATCTTAAAATAATCTTTTCATACTAATGGATTCTAACATTTTCAAACTTCTTATATAAGGCTCTTTGCAAATGAGATGTAACACAATATTTTATAGAAGTATACTTGTTTTAAAGCAATTATTGGTCGAGTTAATTCTTTTGAAACATGAAGATGATCAGCATTAAAATAAAATTTTCATATTTAATGAATCCTACCTTTTTATAAATTTCAAAAATGAAGCTGACCTAAAGGCTCTTGGTAAACAAAGCGTTCGATAGAAATATACTTGTTTCATAGCAATTATTAAACAACGAGCTATTACGTTTGAAACACAAAGGTTAATATTAAAATAATCTTTTCATACTAAAGAATTCTAACACTTTTAAACTTCTTACTTAAGACTCTAAAACAAATGAGATCTAACACAATATTTGACAGAAATATACTTGTTTTATAGAAATTATTGGTTGAGTTAATTCTTCTGAAACATACGACGTTAATCAACATAGAAGTAATATTTTCATGCTAATGAAAGCTACCTTTTTATAAACTTCAAAATTGAAGCTCGCCTATAGTCTCTTCCCAAATAAGATATAGCACAATATTTGACAGAAATATACTTATTTTATGCCAATTATTGGTAGAGTTAATTCTGAAACATATGAAGATAATAAAAATTAAAATACTATTTTCATGGTAATGAATCTTACCTTTTTATAAACTTCAAAAATGAAGTTCACTGTAAGGCTCTTCGCAAACAAGATGCAACAGAACATAATCTCAAACGAGTGAACTTTTAGACATTTAACCGAAACAAAAATACAAACACCTTTTAATTATTTTAGAATAACCGTAGATAAATTTTTGCCTTCCATAACCCCAGCCGTAACCCTGTTAGGTGTTGGCAAGATTACTCGAAAATCCAGCCACCGTGATCTGAAGAGCTCAAGAGTTTGCAAGCAATTCGTTGGACTTAAGAAGAAAATCAATATCGAGAAAAGTTTTAGACTACTGCACTTGGTATCCGTTAATTCATTATGAAGTGAAGTGGAAAATTAGCTTCACTACAAAATGGGAATTAAACACCATCTCTTCTTTTCCGAAACCCTGGTTCTCCAAATTCTGGCCGCGAACGAAGTGCGTCTTGGGAGTCTGATAAATGCTTCTAGAAGACGACCAATACCATTGACTTTCGGTTAAAAGTCTCCGAATGAGCGTACCATGTCTCGTAGCTTTCAATCCGAACACATCATCACATAAGTAACCACGGAAATTCGACCTACAGCTGACAAGGACGATCCTTGCTCTCAGATTGAATTCCCGGAGGTTCACGAAATGAAAACAGCCGCATTTCCTTCCCGTGTTATTAGATTGTTTGTCCTTTTTAATTAAATAAAAACTGCGACACAAAAAGGACATCTGAACTTTTTCCAGGTTTTTCTATACCATCGCATATTGACCCTTTGAAAAGGCTAGGCTCTATTAAAAAGTTTTTATGCGTCCTGGTGGTTTCCTCGACAAGATTTCTCGCCATTATCAAAACTGGGAGGGTCCTCGATGGACGAGATATCTCGTCCATTAAGATCTCGTCGTCTCACGTCATTAGAAGAAAACTGGCCAGATATTGATCTCGCCATCATCAAAAATCGGAAATGTCCTGATAACGAGATATTTCGTCATTAGAAAAATTGGTCATATCCTGATGGACGAAATATCTCGTCGAAACCACTTGGAGGGCTAGTAATAGAAAACTATGGAAAGGACCTATCAACTTAGATAAATGTATTTTCAACCTTGCAAAAGTTTTTTTAAGGGTTTATGTCTCACCACCCATCCAGGGCACTCTTAGATATAAGAATATCAAGTTAGAGAATATTTATATACATTAGCAGGCCCTAATGCACCTAGAAAATTTATTTACCTAAACTTACAAAGTTCCTCTTCTACTACTTATCTTACTGTATTTCTATTTTCTGTTTTAAGACTTTCCTTGTGTGTGTAAGTCCATTATTTGACGTGTTCTGTCTTCTGTTTGACGCATCTTGGCGAAATATAGCCTTTTGTGCCATAAAACCCAACCAACCTTTTTCTATTAATACCCATCTACAGAGGCTGTTCGGACATTTTTTGAACGATTTTGATGAGCTGTAAAAAAATTGTATGCCTACGAAATAATTTTATTTTCACAGCAGTTAAATAGTTAAAGTATAACTTATCGTCTGCTAACTAAGAGTTTTGTTTACTTTCAAAACGGCGCTTTTAAATAAGCAATGGATGGAAGGCTGTTTCCTCTCTTTCCGAAGAGAATTATGCTTATTCAATTATTCAAAAACGCTGTAAAAGTCATGGTTTTTCGATATCTAAAGGTACGATAAGTAATATTATTAATGAGAAAGGAAAAAAACGCAAAAGTGGAAAAATACTTCTAAAAAAGTATCCAAAAAAGAAACAATTTCTGAGAATATTTGTAAGGTAAGATCTTTAATTTTAAAAGAGAATCCGCCAAGTCAAAGGACTATAGCAAAGTGAACGTGTGAACTTTCTCTAAGAGATTTATGATTGTTCCCGGTTTTGCATATAATGGAAAATTAAAAGTAAAAAGAGGGGGAAAATGTAAAAATCAACTCCCACATATTATCTAGACCTATTTTATCCCCAATATTCAAAAAAGAAATACCATATCTTTACCCACAGTGCCAACAATCAGTAGAACTGCATCAGGGTAAAGCAAGTAGCCACACATCTAAATCGACTATTAAATTCTTGGAAAAAATGGAACAAGAAACCGGAATCAAGTCAATACCCTTTACTGATATTCCTGCTAAATCTCCAGATGTTTCACCCATGGTCTTTTGTGCTTTTGGACTTTTAAAAAGGGCATTATCGAAACGTCGACCGAAAACCATTCAAGGACTGGAAAAGTGTGGAACAAGAATGGGACAAAATACCACTGTCGATACTACAAAAGTAATTTTTATCATGGAAATTAAGGTGTAGAAAGATAGTTAACAACAAATGGAACATTTAAAACACAAAAATTTCATGTAAAAATTTGAGCTTCAGTCCATTAAAATCGTTCAAAAAATGTCCGAACAGCCTCTGTAGAACACTCTTACACATCAGGATATCAAGTGAGAGTGTATTTATATACCTCAGCAGCCTTAAAATACCTAGAAAATTTATTTACCTAACCTTACAAAGTTCCTCTTCTACTACTTACCCAAGTGTATTTCTGTTTTCTGTATCAGTAAGACTTTCCTTCTGTGTGTAAGTTCATTACTTGACGTTGTCTTCTGTTTGGCCAAATGTGTGCCATAAAACCCAACCACACTTTCTATACTATACCCATATAGAATACTCTTAGACAACTAGATAGGTAGTTATTAACGTCGCACTGGAGCAGCACAACGAGCTATTGGCGACGGTTCTGGATCAATTCGCAAGGGAAAGATCCGAGGACAACACTTAATTTTGAACACGGTCAGATGACGAGGTGAATACCTGAGCTGGTACCCACTCTCCAAACTCCACGGCAACGTGAGGAAGTTTGAGGCCACGACAGATTTAACATGCGAAACCCCCGTGTACACGATGGTATTTGGTTGGACTGAGTTTCGAACTCGCAACCCTCCAGTAGCTAATCCGTTACTCTTCCAACTTGACTACCACGGCCCTTTAAGACAACAGGATATCAAGTGAGAGAATATTTATATACCTTAGACTTACCTTATCCATAATATTTATTTACCTAACCTTACAAAGTTCCTATTCTACTACTTGCCCTGGTTTATTTCTGTTTTCTGTATTAAGACTTTCTGTATTAAAGTCCATTACTTGACGTTTTCTGCCTTCTGTTTGGCGCAGTTTGACCAAATACAGCCTTTTGCCGTAAGACCCAGCCAAACTTTTTCTACTAAATGACGCCAATTATCTTTCGAAGGGCCTATGCTAATTTTTTTAAACTTTTGAATGTGAATGAAGACTATCTCATATGGTAGGTATATAGGTAGGTATTTTAATTGACGTCACTGGAGTAACACAATGGGCTATTACCTATCTCATGAATTTATTTTGCACGCAGAAGAAATCTAGCTTTTAAAGGGTGTGGTGGGGTCTCTTATGTTTCATTGCCCATCTATAACACTTTTAGACAGCAGGATACCAAATGAGAGAATACTTAATGAGTAGCAGCCATAATATGCCTAGAATATTTATGTACCTAGCCTTATAAAGTTCTTTGTACCATTCGCAGCCACTTACCTTTTGATGAGCCCTTTACTTTTTAAAAAACTTTTGAGTGTGAGTGAGGCATATCTCATAAGAATTTATTTTGTGCTTAACACAAATCTAGTTTTTAGTGTGTGTGGTGGGGCCCCTTATGGTTGGCTGGGGTTTTATGGCGCAAGGTTCTTTAACGGACAAGCTGCGATAAGGGGCACCTTATGATTCTTGCCCATCTAGAACACTGTTACACATCAGGATATAAAATGTGTGAAAGAATATTTAAAGAGTAACAGCCTTAATATAGTACCTATAATATTTATGTACAGTCGCGGAAAGAAACGAAACACCTTTCAATCGAGCAATTTTAACAGTAGAGAAAAATCAAACATGGCGTTCAACAGCAACTAACGTCTTCTATAAATTCAAATGCATACAATTCTCATAAAGGGCCGTCTTTATATTAAATTGAGCACCATTTTCATAATTTCCAATAGAAACCCTCTATTTTTACACACAATTTCGAATCTATATCATAATTTAACTTCGGATACACATTTCATGTCGTTAGGTCTTGCCGTTTCGAATTCATGAGTAAAGAAAGATTGGAGCTCCTAATGTTAAATCAGTTTCTTAGACTTTTATTGATATCTTCCTAAATAATATTTCTATAGCTCTGATATTTTGTACCATTTTACTGTTAAACAACCCAAACAAAATCCACCTAATATTTTATTTTAAAAATAGTTTTTAGTATGCAATAATAATTATTAAATTAATGTTTGAAAAAATTTTGAATTGGAACCTTACTATATTTTGATGGCAATCGATTCAGAAGGACTTCTAATATTACCATACAGAATTTCAGCTCATTCCAGTGGTTAGTTTTTGCGCTACATTAAATATTTTTTATTGTGGCGATGTTAGGGGGCAACCAAAAGTTTAAAAAATGTCTGAGAAACTTCGGATAATAATTATCACATCGTTTGCTCTTGAATAATAAATATAATAATGTAATTCTCAAATCGTTTTCGCTTGCGTAATAAATATTATAATTCTAGGATCGTTTGCACGCGCTGTCAAATACGTTTGAAATAGTATTCAAATTTTAAATTCGAGTAGCTATAACTACAATTATCTCGATCTACGAATAGCGATTTTCAATGTGGAGATGATCCTTGAAATTGACACCAACTTTAACATTGAATATCTCCAGAAATAAAGATAGAGTCGTGAAATTTCATATTTAGACTAATTTAACGATATGCAGTCAGAGTAAGGCATCAAAACATGGTGTTCCTTTATAAATTTTGTTTTTTTGTGCAAAAATTGATATGAAGACGTCCCCTTATGCAATTTTTTTGCATAGGAATTTGTAGGGGACGTTATTTCCTAATGACATCTTTCAATTTACTCTACTATGAATAGTGCTCGAAATAAAGGGGGTGGTTCGTTATTTTTCCGCGACTGTTCCTAGCCTCTTTCTACCATACGCTGCCACTTACCTTTTGATAGGCCCTTTGCTAATTTTTAAAGATTTCCAAATGTGGGTGAAGCTTATCTCATGATTGTATTTGGGGCCGCGGTGGCCCGGTTGGAAGAGTAACGGACTAGCAACCGAAGGGTTGCGAGTTCGAATCCAGCCAAACACCGTCGTGTACAAAGGGGGCTGGTGCACGTTAAATCTGTCGTGGCCCCAAACGTCCTCACGTTGGCGTGGTGTGGAAGTTTGGAGAGTGGGGTGCCAGCTCAGGTGTTGCCTCGTCATCTGACCGTGGTTCAAAATTACGTGGTGTTGTCCTCGGATCTTTCCCTCTGGGATTGATCCCGGACCGTCACCAATAGCCCGTTGTGTTGCTCCAGTGTGACGTTAATTGAAAATACCAATACCATGATTGTATTCTGTACCTATGTTGTACAGGATATAAATCTTGAAAATGAGGTCGGAAGAAAATTGATTCAAAAGACCTCAACGCAGAGTTCGGCCAGTGTAATATCCATTCACCTGTCTAATTAAAAGCATACCATAACCAAGAGACCAGGTCTCATAATTAGTGTTTATTATTTTTAAGATGTCTTAGATTTGATTGCATTTATAAGTCGGAGACGCGAAATTGACAAAAACAGCAATAATTTCAATATGAATTATAAAAATGTATACACCATCGGGGAGTACGGTCATTGACGAAACACTGAAACGATTCATGTTACATGATTATACATAAGTGCAGTAGGTAACGTATGCCTAAGAAACCTGGAAAATAAGCAATAAAAACTGCACTAGTTGATGCGCAAATTTCTTACTTTCCAAATGCAACTTGATGACTTTAACGCTCCAAATGGTTTCAACGAGATATCTCGTCCATAAAGATACGACTAATTTTGCTAATGACGAAATACCTCGTCTTCACGATATTGTCGATTTTTTAAGTTGATGAGATCAAGATCTGATTAACTTTCTAGTGACGAGATATCTCTTCCATCAAGATATGATACATTTTTTTTCTAACGAGATACCTCGTCGAGACAACCACCAGAAGTTAAAATTAGAAAGTTTGCAATCGATACTGTAAAAATGTTATGCTCTACATTGTCATACTCATATGCAATATAACACTGAATAAATAGTATATCAGCTATCCATTATCAAAAGCTATATTACGATATTAAATTTAAGTAATTTCAATAAATAGTAGTTTTAACTGAGATATTTATTTTAAAATTAACACACTAAATAACTTCAGGAAAAAACAGACCTGTTTCATATGTAGCAAGCGTATATGTTTAGTTTTATAATTTTTGAGATGTCAAAAATTTGATAGCACTTGTAAGAAGGCGAAGAAACGCAAAACTGAAAAAACAGCAATAATTCGAGATTTCTTTGATGGATTTAGACGAGATATCTCGTCCATCAAGGTCTGACTAGTTTTGCTAATGATGAGATGTCTCACCGTCAAGAACCTTTTATGCTTATGACCTTTACATGTCGAACCTTTTATTATGACGAGATCAAGATCTGTTCAGTTTTTCTAATGACGAGATATCTCGTCAATCAAGATCTGATAATTTCTTTCTAATGACGAGCTATCTCGCCCATCAAGATCTGATAATTTCTTTCTAATGACGAGCTATCTCGTCCATCAAGATCTGATAATTTCTTTCTAATGACGAGCTATCTCGTCGAGACAACCACCTGGAGGGTTAAAACTAGCAAGTCTGCAATTGATACTGTAAAAATCTTATGCTCTACTTTGTAATACTCTGGTGAAATATATCGCTGAATAAATAGTATATGAGCTATCCATTAGCAAGTTATTTTAAGCTATCAAATTTAAGTAATTTCAATAAAGAGAACTTATAGCTGATTTATTTCTTTTCAAATCAGCATACTAAACAACTTTATGAAAGAAACAGACCTCTTTCTATCTAGTAAGCGTATCACACCTGCTAGGGGGACACCACCCCACTTGAGTCTAGCTCAAAGTCCACCATTGGTCACGAAAACTCGCGCTTTCCTCTTGTGACTTACTTCTGTCCTGATGATGTTGGACGTTTAGCTTCCCCAAAAAGTTCATTGACGATTTGTTCTCATCATAAGTTTTCAATCTCTAAGTTTTACATTTTTCTCAACAAAGTTATCATCTGTTTATCTGTTTTAAATAGATTTTATAAATTTTTAAATTTATATTTTAATTTATATTTAATTTATATTAATTTATATTTAAAAAAATTGGCGAATTTTAAACTAATCCAAACGTTCCGGCCTCAGATTTCAAGGAAGCAAATAAATGTTGATAACTGGTAAAAAATCGATTACAAAGTAAGGGCCATGACTGATTGTTTTACAAATAGAAACATCGCGACTTATAATTCAGCTTATTATGAGAGAATTTGTTCTAAGCTTTGACTTCTTGGAAAATTTAGAATTTTTAACAGGATCTAAGAAAACAACGTTGCTTCATTTCTGCGACATCCATAATTTCCGATGATTTCGGAAAGGAAAATATTAAATCGACATGATTGAAAGAATGTTTTCAATTTCGGAAGCAGTCATTCAGTCGAAAAAATCCTAAAATAGCTAGCTCTAAGAGAAAAGGAAAGAAAGAAAAGTATGGGAATCACGCACATTATGATTGGGCAAACGAAATTGATTCCCTGGCTTAGCAGTCCTAAGCTTTCCTTCCTTGATTGACCGTCAAAATAAAAGACTCCCTATTAAATCCCTATTCAACTTACGAAGAGGCACTATTGGACCGTCTAGGGTAAAGGTTTAGATATCTGAAGCTCTGTTATAATTCTTTCCTAACACACATCTTGTTTTGTTTAAGATAATAAAGAGATAGAATTTGTTTAAGGAGAATGAAATCATCAAAAATAATATAAATTTTGAGATTTTTGTTTTTCTCAAATAGTTTTCAAGCCTTACAGTGATGTGTTATTTTTTAATTATTATTTTTTATTTAAATATGTAAACATTGCTATCAGGACAGTTCACCATCATAATATTATGTGGTGACCATAGTTCAAAAATATTATTTTACAGCGCCTTAAGTAATTTCAGTAACGACATCTGATCTGACACCAAGTATTTTAACAAGTGTGAAATTGACCTCGTACATTTCGAACAGATTCTTCGATTTTACTATAGTTCAAAAATCTTGTTTTACAAAACCTTATGAAATTTCCCTAACGAAATCTCATCAGGTATCAAGTATTATAACAAGTGTTATCATCGATCTCTACATAACAGATCCTTCGTTTTTGCAATAGATGCTCACAAATATTTCTGACAACGCCTTATGAAATTTTGCTTACCACATCTTATCACAATGGACCCTTAATTCATTCATGGGGTCATTTTTATCATATCATTTAAAAAATATTGTTTTACAGCGCCTCATAAAATTTTTTTACTGACATCTAATCAGGAAGGAAGTTGAATCAACGTCACACTGGAGCAACACAACGGGCTATTAGAGGCAACTAGTATTTTAACAAGTGTCTGTCATCGATCTTTACACAACGGATCCTTCGTTTTTGCAACAGATGCTCAAAAATATTTCTTACAGCTCCTTATGAAATTTCCCTGACGACATCTGATCAGACACCAAGTATTTTAACAAGTGTCGCGATCGATCTTTACACAACAGATCCTTCATTTTAGCAATAGATGCTCCAAAATTTTTCTTTCGGCATCTTTTGAAATTTCCCTAGCGACATCTGATCAGACACCAAGTATTTTAACAAGTGTCGTAATTGATCTCTACACAACGGATCCTTCGTTTTTACAACAGAAGTTCAAAAAATTTTCTTTCGGCCTTTTTAAAAATTTTCCTAACCTCTGATCAGACACCAAGTATTATAACAAGTGTCGTCATTGATCTCTACACACCGGATCCTTCGTTTTTACAACAGAAGTTCAAACTTTTTCTTTCGGCCCTTTTTAAAATTTCCCTAACCTCTGATCAGAGACCAAGTGTCGCCATTGATCTCTACACAACGGATCCCTCGTTTTCGCAATAAAAGCTCAAAAATGCACCTTATGAAATTTCTCTAACGACATCTGATCAGACACCAAGTATTTTAACAAGTGTCGCGATCGATCTCCACCGACGTGGCATCCCACCGTCGAAGCGATCGGGGGGCCGGACAAGAAAGCCTCATCCCGGACAGCCCTGCCTCTCTCCATAAAGGCCGCACTTAAGAAACGACGGCGGTGCGTCCGCGTCAGCTCGCATTAACAGTCATGAAGATAGGTGGTTCTGGGGGGACATCAGAAATGGAATTCTCATGTCGCGCAGCGGTGCGGGACATACTTTAATGATTCCCGACGAACGGGGTCCCTCCCCAGAGGGCCCCGACTTCTCCTTCGACAAAACATCGGCTAATTAACCGCTCCTCGGAATCCACATTCCGTCTTTTAGGTTGAATGACACAAAGAATTGAAATCGGCGGCCCTGTCCAAATCATTCACTCGCGCGCTGCATGTCGACTCTTTTATTGGCTCTTTGATTTAAGTGCGGAGGGGGACTTCACTTACAAAAATCACGGGGTCCACCCCCTCGAGTTCTTTGTTCGGGATTTATTTTTGAACCCTCGTTGTGTGTTTTATAGGGGTCCGGTAATGAATGGAAAAGGAGATGGAGTTGGTTAAGGTTAAGATCTTATCTTCTAGTTCAATCAGTTCGGATGATTTTGATGAGCATTTATCGATATGAGATCTATTTCGAAATCCCAGTTTGGACCAGGGGCATTGTGTTTTATAGGGCATCGGTAATGAATGATACGCGTTGAATTTAGTTAAAGATAGAACATTAAATTGGAGTTTCTTCAATCAGTTCGGATGATTTTGATTAACATCTTCCCCATATGAGCTCTATTTTAAAACCCCAGTTTGGACCAGGGGCATTGTGTGAATAAGGTACTGAGCTTCGGTAATGAATTTAGTTAAAGAGAAAACATTAAAGTGGAGTTTCTTCAATCAGTTTGGTGTGGTTTTGATAGGCATTTTTTGATATGATCTCTACTTTGAAATCCCAGTTTGGACCAAGGAGACTGTGGCTTCGGTAGTGAAAGATTTGGGTTGAGTTTAAAGAGAAAACATTAAATTTGAATTTCTTCAATCAGTTCGGATGATTTTGGTGAGTATTTATAATATGAGCTCTATTTCTAAATCCCAGTTTGGAGCAGGGACATTGTGTGTCTTATAGGGCTTAGGTAGTGTGAATGATACGAGTTAAATTTAGTTAGAGAAGACATTAAATTAGAGCTTCTTCAATCAGTTCGACCGATTTTGATGAGCATTTTTTGATATAATCTCTATTTTTAAATCCCAGTTTGGACCGGAGCATTGTGCATTTTTATAGAGCTTCGGTAATGAATGATACGAGTTGAATTTAGTGAGAGAAAACATTACATTGGAGTTTCTTCTAACAGTCCGAGTGGTTTTGATGAGCTTTCATGATGGATTATTTAGGTTTATTTTGTAAAACCCCATTTGGGCCCCCTATTTTATAGGGGTCTGGTAAAGAATGGAAAAGAGGTTCGTTAAGGTTAAGAACTTATATTCTAGTAATTCAACCAGTTCGATTATTTTGATGAGCTTTTATCGATATGAGCTTTATTTTTAGATCCTAGTTTAGACTAGTGCCTTTGTGTGTTTAATAGGGTTCAGTAATGAATGATACGGATTGAATTTAGTTAATTATAAAATATTGAATTGGAGTTCTTCATTCAGTTTGGATGATTTTTATGAACTTATATGATGAATATTTTGAGGCTCATTTTTAAACACTCATTTTATAGGGTCTACTAATGTATAAAAAGAGACGTAGTTAGTTAATGTTAAAATATTATCTTTCAGGGCTTTTTCAATCCGTTCGGATGATATTCGTGAACTTATATCGATAAATGTTTGAGCTCCATTTTCAATCCCAGTTTGAATCGAGGGTTTTGTGTGATTTGTTGAGCTTCGGTTAATGAAGACACCTAGATGAATTTAATTTAGGCTAAAATCTTTTGTTGAGGTATTCTTTAATCAGTTCTGATGATTTTGATGAGTTTATATTGATGAATGTGTGAGCTCCATTTTTTAATCCTAGTTTGAACCAGGGCATGTGTATTTTATAGGATGCTAATAAATGAAAGATAGACTTTTTCTGAAAGTAAAAATCTTATCGTCGAGGGCATCTTCAATCAATTTCCATGATTTTGATGAGCTTATCTTGACATATGCTTGTGAATTGTTTTTTTATTTTCATAAGCTAAGTAGGGGGTAGCTGAATTAATTTACGTGGCACTGGAGCAACACAACGGGCTATTCTGGGACACAACGGGCTATCAAGATCTGGGCAGTTTTTCCTTATGACGAGTAAACTCGTCCTTCAAAATCTGGTCAGTTTTGCTTATGACCAGATGCCTCGTCGAGACAACCACCTGAAGGGTTAAATCTTCTGTTCAATTTACTGATCTTTGAATTGAAGCTCCCCGGGCAACATAGGGATAAGCCACTTAAGCCACCACCACCATTTTTTCCATTAAGGAACATTACGTTCCTTAATGGAAAAAATTGAAAGCAAATATTGAAGAGGATCAAAAGAATTTATAATTATTTGAATGAGTGCTAATACTTGATTATTTAAGATAACATGATCTCTTAACTAGATAAATGATCTCTTAACTGGATAAATCATAATTTGGAATTTTTTTAAAACTTGAAAATTATCCTTTTGAAAATTTGAAAAGTGTGGCTTATCATTATGTTGCCCAAAACCCTTCAATCGTAGAGTTGGTTGACATATTATCTCTATATGAAAGGTACTTTATGAAAATTCGCATTTTGAATATGTTCGAAGCCCTTTAATTGTAGTTTATTGACATATTATTTCAATTAAGGGTGTGTGTAGCTTTTGTTTAGATTCGCATTTTGAATAAGCTCTTCCATTGAAGAGTTGGTTGACATATCTGTATGAAGAGTACTTTGTTTAAATACGTATTTTTGAATACACCATTTCTTAATAAATACGGAAACAGCGTTAGCTTTTGGGATAGGTGCAAACTTTTTAGCATGGAACACTTAGAAGGAAATAACTGCCACATTGAGATACCAATGGAAATTCTGACTCTTCCAAGACAAACATATTAATAGTTTCTCTTATGAAATTATTTTTCTTTGAAACTTACATTAATAAACGAGTTTAATCTCTTGTTTTTATCCTACGCAGATCTCAGCCTTTATGTCATAAGTCTCTGGTAGCTCAATGTAGATTTGAAACAGAAATGAAAATTTTATTTATTGCTGCTGATAGAGTTGCATATTTAATAAGTAACTCTATCAGCACTGCGACGTCAGTAAGATCAGGATAACTAAGATAGGTTTCTGTTATGTAAGAATTGGAGGGCAAGTTGTAGAGTCAGTCAAACCATTTCGGTAGAGATGGTTTTGCATGTAGTATTGTCCGGTGAGAACATGAAAATAAGCAACTACAATATCTCTCGATAGTTCTTGGGGCAAGTGGGGGCCTTAGCAAGGAATTCGAATCTTCCTCTTTAGTTATATCTTTGTAGATATTAAATGAGAATGTTTGATTTTTAATCATAATCCTTTTTACTGTATGGTATTCAATGGGAGGAGACTGGAATTTATTTTCGGCAGATTCCACAGAAAGAATCCAGTTTTTCTTTCCGTTCTGAGATTAATCTAGTCACATCTTAAAACCCAGATCTTCTGTTACGTTTTTTTAGTCTTGCGTTATGTTTTATGAATGCTATGGAAAATAGTGAACGTGTTCGAATATTTGAAGAGAACGGCCTCTAATTGTGAACATAAAGCGTAGCAAAGTGAAGAAATTTTATAAAGAATTTTATTTATATTCTAGTTGAATAATACACAGGAATACCCCAAAGAAAATAACTTTGTAACTAATCTTCTTAAATTCTTTAATCCAGTTTTCCTTTCTGTTCTGAGGGATATTAATGTAAGTAGCATCTTAAAACCACAACCTTCTGTTATATTTTTTATTCTTTCATTTTGCTTTATGAATGCTGGTGAAAAAAATAGTAAACGCGTTCAGATATATGAAGAGAACGGCCTCTAATTGTGTACACTGAGCTTAGCAAAATGAAGAATTTTTATAAAGATTTTTATAATTATACTATAGTTGAATAATGCAGGAATATCTCAAAGAAAATATCTTTGAAAATAATCTACTTAATCCAGCTTTCCTTTCTGAGGGGTATTAATCTAGTCATGTCTTAAAACCACAGCTCTTCTGTTACGATTTTCTTCTTTCGTTTTGCTTTATGGATGCCATGGAAGAGATAGCGAACGTGTCCAGATATTTGAAGAGAACGGCCTCTAATTGTGAACACTAAGCGTAGCAAAGTGAATCGTTGCGAAAACAAAATCCTTAGGCATTTTACCGTTGACCAGGAACTAACAAGTCGAAATGCACTTAGGGGACGCTCCAATCCCATTTGCTGCCGGAGAATCATCGGCTGCAGCTGACCGAGGCCATTTTGGTCTATTAGTGCCTACCTTCTGTTCCTGGCCTATTACTCGGAAGATTGCGCGCTCTGTAGGGTTACTGGCAAAATATTACCCCACCCCACCTTTGAGTTTTCGTTTCACTTCTCTTCGGACGGCAAAATTCATTGTATCATGTTCGGATGCAATTCTCTTGTGCTTGGACATCTATCGTTGCATTGTAAATGATTCATGTACTGTTCCTATGAAAATATTAAAGGATTATAAAATTTCACAAAATTTAGAATTTGAGAATTTGAAGTGTTTGACGATTCTAATTTAGCAAATCAGAACCCTACAGAATCTGATTTAAAAAAATCGCTTCTGATTGAAGTTTAAATTAAAAATTTTAATTCACATCAGAAGTTTTAAAAAATAAATAAAATAAATAATTATCTCGATTTTTTTTGTTTTCGGATGGCAAAATTCATTGTATCCCGTTCGGATGTAATGCTCTCGTCCTTGGACATCTGTATTAGAAAATGATTCATTCCTATGAAAATATTAAGGGAATCCAAAATTTTATAAAATTTAGATTTTGAAGTTTTGAAGATTCTTATTTTTTTAAATTTTAATTGCTATAATAAGTTTTAAAAAAGACAAATGAAATTAATCGATTAAAAGAATCGATTAATCTTAAAGATCGATTTTCTGAAAATGAGCATTTCTATCTTCGACACAGGTGCCTTTTGAAAAATGTATACCTGTTTTCAGAATAGCCCTTTGGTAGAGTAATGACTTTTTTAGCAATTTAAATAAAAACCAGAAGATGTTTGGTTGGTTTGTTCCATGGCTCAAGAGCCATATTTGGCCAAGCTGCGCCAAACAACGTCAGGTAAATGAGCATACAAGTACAAAGAAAGCTTTACTGACAAAGAAGTAAAGACAGAAATACACAGATGGAGAAATGCAACCTGACAGGAATCAAACCTGCTCCACTTACAACTGGAAAGTTGTAACCCAATGGACAAACCCGATGAACCACTAAAAACAGAAGAAAAATGTTTAGTTCATTTTATATAAATATTTCGTAAATATTATGCAATATAATACAAACTCCACGTCATTATATAAGTAAACGGAAAGCATCATGGATTGTATTAAAGTGACTGTTTTGTGAACTCTCCAAGTGGTTGTCTCGACGAGGTATATCGTCATTAGCAAAGTTAACCAGATCTTCGTGGACGAAATATCTCATCATTAGGAAAAACTGAACAGATCTTGATCTTGTCATAAAAAAGTCGGCAATATCTTGATGACGAGATATCTCGTTATTAGCAAAATTGGTTGGATTTTGACGGTGTTTTATAAATAAATAAATATTTTTGGTGTTTTACAAATTAAAACGATTGGTAGTATTAATTATTTCACCGAATCAACTTGTTCATCGTTTAATCCTCCAAGTGGTCTCGACGAGATATCTCGTCTATAAATATTAGACAAATTTTGCTTATGACGAAAAATCTCGTCATCAATGTATTATCGATTTTTTGGTGGTAACGAGATCAAGATCTAGTCAGTTTCTTTGCTAATGACGAGATATCTCGTCCATCAAGGTCTGATCAGTTTTGCTAATGACGAGATTCCTCGTCGAGATAACCACCCGGAGAATTAAAAATAACTTATTTTGATTCAATATCTATAAAGGACACAAAAAGTGGGGTTTCATATTTACCATAAAGTAAAGTTACCCTTGCTGATGAAGCTGTTACATATATAAGGGATTCATGTGTTCCTCCAATTAGGAGGCGTCAGAAACCTCATGTACGTTTCTTCGCTGCTGCAATGTCATGACATTAATAACTGGTCATGTAACAATGTTTTAAAAGAGCTAGATTCAGAGTGTCAGAGTGACAATTTTTTACGTATATTTTACGCATCAATACGATTGATAATCATAATTAGCTTGCCAAACAAACTCGCTTATCGCTTAAACCAACTTATTTTACATTATTACACATTCCGATAATTTAGATACCCCTTAATATAACACCACTTAGAGTGAAATAAAATCAATACAAGGTGTAGCCCGAATTCCTCTCAGCACTATCGCATACCCCATTCTGCTACCTCTCCACCAAATAGGTCTCTAAACACACAGCTCAAATTCCAATATGAAAACTGCAATTCCAAATTCTCAAAGAGGCTCGATTTCAATAAAAGAGCCGAAAAGCACTGTTTTACATTCACCGTAACGTACACACCCCTGCTGATGAAGCTGCTACTTAGATAAAGGATTCACGTGTTCCTCCAGTTAGGAGTCACGTCAACAATCCCATAAAACTCGCTTCTGATTCCGTGATGTCCTGACGTTAAAAACATTATGTTAGAATGTTTTAAAATATATGAGGTAAATTTGGACTCAGAGTGACAATTTTTTATGCATATTTTATGCATCGACACGATTGTTAATTTAAAGTCGTTTACCGGATTAACTCGTTTATTGTCTAAACTCACTTATTTTACAATTTTGGCCCCAAACTCCAGTTAATTAGATCCCCTCAATGTACCCTCAATACAGCATTGTTTAGAGCAAAATGAAACCAATAGACGCTGCAGCCCGAATCCCTCAGCACTATCTCATCACTGCTACATCTCCACTAAATAGGTCTCGCAACACACAGCTCAAGTTCCAATATGAAAATCCCCGTCCGAAACTCCCTGAGGGATTCGATTTCAATAAAAGCTCCGAAAAGTACTGTTTGACATTCACCGTAACGTACACATCCCTGCTGATAAAGCTGCTACTTAGATAAAGGATTCACGTGTTCCTCCAGTCAGGAGTCACGTCAACAACCCCATAAAACTCGCCTCCGCTGCTGCAAAGTCTGGACGTTAAAGACTCCTGTAAAACGAGCCGGCGGAGGAAACGGCCACGGCCCGAAATTTCCAAATTATTTTGCCGCCTTGTTTTTGATTTAACGAAATATTTCTGGAGCGCAGCATATAAATCCATGTTTATTATCAACATATAAATTCCACGAGGCGGGGCCTCAACCAGGCTTTGTTTCGGCAGTGCAGTCAGTTAAGAGCAATAAAACCACCCTTGGGCGACCCCGAGGGAGTCGTTCGCAAAAACCCATTCGCCATCTTTTATGTAGCGAGAAGCAATCAATAGGTTTTATTTCATTCCGTAATATTAGCCCAGAAAGCGAACTTGACACATATATTCCCTTACACTCTCTGATTCGTCCCCTAATTTATTAGTAATTAGCGATTCGGTGGGAGGGAAGAATCACCACGGAGTGAATAAAGCAACCAGTGCAAGCAAAAAATGAAAACATGAGAAAAAGTAAGGGATGTTTATTATTAGCTAATAATCCGATTGTTTTTTTGGCTTGGAAACTATTAATGTTGGTAAGATGTTCTGGAAAGACAAACTTTTTCTGATTAAGTCACATAACTTTCAGATTTGTGAGATTTTTTGAAAATTTATTAGGGTTATTAACGTTTTAGAATTAATGTAATATTCTAAAGCTAATATACTCATTAGTAATTAAGGATTCGGTGGGAGGGAAGAATCACCACGGAGTGAATAAAGCAACCAGTGCCCGCAAAAAATGAACACATGAGAAAATTAAAGGGATGTTGTTTGTTATTAGCTAATAATCCGATTGTTTGGCTTGGAAACTATTAATGTTAGTAAGATGTTCTAGAAAGACAAACTTTTTCTGATTAAGCCACATGACTTTCAGATTTTTTTTGAAAATTTATTAGGGTTATTAACGCTTTAGAATTAATGTAATATTCTAAACACTAAGAGATATACTTACTCATTAGTAATTAAGGGTTCGGTGGGAGGGAAGAATCACCACGGAGTGAAAAAAGCAACCAGTGCAAGCAAAAAATGAAAACATGCGAAAAGGTAAGGGGTGTTGTTTGTTATTAGTTAATAATCCGATTGTTTGGGCTTGGAAACTATTGAAGTAGGTGAAGTGTTCTCTGGAAGGAAACACATTTTTTCTGTCTAAACCACATAACTTTCAGATTTTTGAGATCTTTTGGAAAATTTATTAGGGTTTTTAAAGTTTAAAAATTAATGTAATAGTCTAAAATCTAAGAGATATACTCATTAGTAATAAAAGATTCTGTGGGAGGGAAGAAACACCACGGAGTGAATAAAGTAACGAGTGCCAGAAAAAATGAAAACCTGCGAGAAAAAGTAAGGGGTGGGTACTTAGGAAACTGTTAAAGTACGCTAGATGCTATGGAAAGAAAGAAATTTTTCTGATTAAACCACATAACTTTCAGATTTTTTAGATTTCTTTTTCAATAGTTATTTGAAAATTTATCAGGGTTATTAACTTTTTAAAATTAATATCTGCCAACGTGTGGAAGAATCATGGTCTAACATACCTCAAATACATATCCAAAGCTTCTTTCTTCCAATAGCGAGACGTGTAGAGCAGTTATCGCAGCCCATGGCGGCAACACAAAATACTGATTTCTTGGCATTTCACAAGTCGCATGGAGCTATAATTTCAATAATTTCACCCCTTTTTTGATTTATGTTATTTGTAAAACAAATACTCATTTGATACCTTTTGTCCTTCATGGTTTTGCATTTTCGTAGGCCAGCAGTGTATTAAAGTAGTTGGGCTGTATCGAAAGACAGAAAACTTTCCATGTTTAAAGCAGAATGTAATCTGTCATATTTTTGAGATTTTTCTTTTTATACCATGGCTTGGATTAGTTTGTCAATATAGTGTGTTTTTTGCTAACGATAAATACTAAACCCGAATCAAATTAATTTTTTGAATATATAGGTCTAAATTCAACAAAGTGTTTGTTAGCGAAAGTATATTGACACATTTAACACACATATAAACTTACTGTAGAAAGCTTGCCAGTTTTCTGAAACAAAAAGGAACAGTGGTTTGATGATTTGTTTACCATGAAATTGTTGCAAAAAGTTGTTATAAAACACACCAGAACAGATCTCATAGGCCTCACAGCTGTCGGTAAATGTATTTCCATCTCACATGACTTTCTCGTTTTGAAAAGTGGTCAGGGTGTATTGTTAACATGGTTAAACCGTGATCGTGATTAAAGCCAGCGATTCTTTCAGAGCTGATTTTTCGCATATGGCTCTTCGCCAAATTGTGCAACATGCATATTATGCGAATTCTAGAAGATTCATTATGTCTACCTACCTCTCTGTTTTAACTATATTTCATTTAGAATTCAAATAAATCTGAGAAATTAAGCAAGGGATACTTAATTAGTGTGAACTTTTAAAACGGTTTCTGAATTATAACCGAATGCTTTAATTATATAAACAACATAAATTATTTTTTCATCATTAATTACTACCCCGAAAAATTTTTTTGTATCGCCACATGCCGTTCAGTTTGAGTAGCAAAATTCTCTGATTAGTTTTCTGACCATTCTGAAAGATGTTTTCATCGCTAATCACCATAACGGAAACGGGTTTTTTTTGTATAGGCACATGCTGTTCTGTTTAAGCAGCTGAAATTGGAATGATGAAAGAAGTTAATCCTCTATTAGTTTTCTGATCATACTTAAATATGTTTTCATCACTTATTACCATTACGAAAACAGTTTTTATAGCCACATGCCATTCAGTTTGAGCAGCGGAAATTGGAATCATGAAACGAAGTAAATCTGATTATTTTCTTGAAGAAAAAACAACACAGTTTTAAGACAAAAAAAGGGGTTAAAAATTCCCAATACCAATACACTTCGAACGCAATATCAATTAAACGTATTAAATATCGTAAGTCCGACAACAGTATTACCATCGTTAACATCTAGACGTTCTAAAGATCTAACACGTCTTTGCATTGACCATACTTGAATACGATTTCAGCACTTCGCCAATAAATATTCCAAAAAATAAATTCCCAAGTGGATTCCAAAGTCAATTAAATTAAATCTAAATGTCGCCAAAACTGCGATAAACTACATTTTCAGGTAACCCCGATATATATCATGCGAGAGCATTTGGATAGCTGAAGTAAATTCAGCACTTGCCGTCCCTTCCTGTATTTCGCTTTCTTGAGTGAGAAAAACTATCCGCTTGTGTGTATGTCCATTACTTGATATTGTCTGTCTTATATCTGGCGCAGCATGACCAAATATGACCCTTGCGCCATAAAACCCAGCCAACCCCCTCTCATAAATGAATTACTGAAACTGCATTCCAAGAACATTCCAAGTTACGTAGGAGGTTACGAAGGTTACCAAAACACCAGCGCCTTGTGACCATACAAATTTGGCTCTAATTTTTTGACACGAATATTTTTGAGTTGGAGGGAACCAACGCCAAATGTCGTCGATACTGCGATATAACTCAATTTTAAGGTAAAGGTGAAAGAATAGTTCTGGAAGCAAGTTTATGTGTACATTGAAAAATTCCCTGATGCTACTACGAATTGCTTTCGACAGATTATTGATCTATATAAATCAACCTAAATTTGTAGGTTTTCCAATTTGCTACTGATAAAAGTAGAAAAAAACTAAAAATCATTCATCATTGGAAAAATATAACGTTTAGGATCAATACTTCATTTTCACCTGCTCTTTAGTTAAAAATATTAGTCTTACTACTAAATGTATTGAAAAAATAAGGAAACAAAGTAGCTCTCTTAAACCATTTCTTTGGCAGTATCAATTTAACATTCGGTATAGCTCATTAAAAATATTTATCGAAGGGTTTTATCATTGTATATGTATTGTATATATCATTGTATATATCATTGCCATATTAAAATAGAAACATAACTAAATGTTATTCATCTGTCTTGGATATAACCGTTGTTATCAATATTTCAGCCTCGGTGCTTTAAGATTCCGGTTTTATTTTCCAATTTACTATGCAAAATCGAAAACAAACCGGTTTTTATATTATAGTTCACTCTCTGGCATCAATTCAACAAGTGTATAACTAAGTAATAATGTGTCCTCACCGTGTAAGAGAAACAAATATTTGAAAACTATTTCCATAATTTATCGAAACAGAAATTCAGGTTTATCGAAATGAGCAACATATTGACAGTACCCCAATATAATTTTCTGTTTCAGTTTTCTTTTGTCTTGTGTGATAACCTTTGTAATATTTCAATACTTTATACTTCAATTATATCAAGACATCAATACCACTTCTTTCGTCTTGTAACTTTCGTGGTACTTTTCTCAATACTCCATATTCCTATAATATTAACACAACAGTACTACCTAAATTGAGATTCCTGTTTTATTTTTCAATTTATCTTGCAAAATGGAAAACAAACCAGCCTTTATATTAAAGCTCTCTCTCACTCTCTGGCAGTATGAATTCAACAATTGTTTCGAGAAGTAAAACTGTCTTTATCGGGGGTAAGAGAAGAAAAATATTTGAAAACTACCTCCAGAATCTATCCAAACGTAAATTCAGGTTTACCGAAATGAGCAACATATTGACTGTACCCCAGTGCATTTTTTCTTCCCAGTTTTCCTTTGTCTTTTGTGGTAGCGGCTTCCACGAAAAGTGATTCATTCTCATTACCTTAATTTAATAACTATGGAGGACACGTGAAGCCCCAATTAAAGCTTGTAATTGACCGAAATTGTTAAAGCATGGATCAGCTCAAGTGGAATGCGATTACAACTGAATAAATGAAAAGGGAATAAATGAATGAAAGCAATCACTGTTTAAATGAAGATTAATCTTGATGATTTGTTAAACTTCGCATTGTGTTCTTTACGTGTTACAAATGGGATGAGATGTACGAGTGAGATTACGGATGATGCGAGTACAGACGAGGCATACGTGATGGAGAGAGGAAATGTATCTAGAAAACAGATAATTCTTTGGGTGAGCTGGTTGGTTTGGATTTTATGCACTAGATTCAATAATGGACAAGCTACTCCAAATGCAAGACCAAATGAAATTCAATTCTGACAAACAACATTTACAAATTATAATAAGGAACCGTTTAAGGCTGAAAGAATGAGGCATTAGCAGTCGCAGTTCGTGGTTGGTTTTTGAGGTGAATATCAAGGATGCTAAAAAAGAAACTAGTGTCTCACTCAGATTTATAAACTCATCTTTGCTACAGGTTTTATTGAATTTTATTTTTTGACACCGAATTTTAATTTTTTTTGACAAGGTGATGCCAGGTTCCTGGGCTGCCATGGACTCTACATCACTGGGATCCAATTTGACTAATAACCCTTTGCGTTGATCCGGTGCGACATAAATTCAGCTACCTACACACCTATCTACCAATTTGACTACTCTTACGAAACCAAGTATAGTCAAATTGAAAAAGAACTACACTATTTCTTTGTAGATTTTTTCCAATTCCACTTACTCGGTTCAACCAAAGACCTTCGTGTTCACGGGGGCTGGTGCACATGAAATATGTCGTGGCCTCAAATCTCTTCACGTTGGCGTGATGTGGAAGTTTGGAGAGTGGGTGGCCATCTGACCGCGGTTCAAAATTACGTAGTATTGTCCTCGGATCTTTCCCTTGGGGTTTGATCCCGGACCGTTGCCAATAGTGTTGCTCCAGTGCGACGCTAATTAACTACCTTACCATTCGACTTTTGTTATGAAGATCCGTATTGTTTTATTCATCAATCAACAATTATTTAAATTTAAAGACTCTCAAGTTTCTTAATAGTTTTTATTTGTGGTTGTCAGTTTCGTTTTTCGCATTTGATTTTTTTACTCTCCAATGTAGCACTCCAATAGGTTTTGACGAAATATCTCGTCGATCGAGATCTGACCAATTTTACAAATGACTAGATATATCAAGATATTGGCAATTTTTTATGACGTCGAGATCAAGATCTGGTTAGTTTTGCTAATGACGAGATACCTCGTCAAGACAACCTCCAGGATGGGGTTAAATCTATTTACATATAAGTATGGATATAGACATTTTATGTATCCATATGAAACAAAATTGATCAGGAATGCAAAACAGCATTTCGTATATTTTTTAGTGGCGTTAATTCTTATTCCCATTAAAGTGAATTGTAAAAAGGCACACCTCAATCATGTTATTACATTTAGCTTCTAGTTATCCGCTTATTTTCATAAAATTCACTTATTCAAAAACCAATTCAGTATGTTAAGACGCTTAAACTAGTTTTCGTACTCGTTGACATTTTTTTCTGTCCTGACCTGTCTTCTGAATTTCTCGTCGTCTTTTCTCATCTGACTGTTGAGGAATTCTATGGAGCGGCGAGCTCTTGCGTTTATTTTTGTAATATGATGCAGCTCCATAGCTCAAATCAAGCATATGTAAACTAAGCCAATTTTCGTGATCGTTTACATTTTATTTTTTCTGTCCTGACCTTTGTCTACTGAATTTCTCGTCGTCTTTTTTCAACAGACTGTTGAGGAATTTTATTAGAATGGCGAGCTCTTTCGTGTATTTTTGTATTATGCAGCTCCATAGCTCAAATCAAGCATACGTAAACTAAGTCAATTTTCGTGCTCGTTCACATTTTATTTTCTGTCTTGTCCTCTGTCTTTTGAATTTCACGTTGTCTTTTCTCATCAGACTATTGAATAATTGTAATAGAACGGCGATCTCTTTCTTTTTTTGTAATATGATGAAGATCCATAGTTCAAATCACGCATATGAAACTGCGCAACAAAATTGGTGAATGAATCCAGTAACGTTTGATTTCCTATTACTTATATCAGTTTGTAGCCATTCGCCAGTATACTAGTAATGTCGTTTTCTCTGCCACGTACGTTAGTAAAATAAGTACAGAGGCCATAAAATAACTTTGGAGGCATTTGTAGCTAAATCAAACGAACAGAATGGAACCAAATATTGTACTGAGCCTTTTGGAGACATGGGGAGATGCTCTCAACAAAAAATTGTGTTCCAAAATTCGTCAATGGTGGAAATTTGTCTCTGTTGGAGTCGAAAACAACTGAGCATTTGCATTAAACGCAGATAAAGTGGATTATGCAGTTTTAACTGCGTAAGCAACAGCCGCGCCACTAATTCCAGCTGGATACGTGGCGCGTTGCAATTAAAAAACTGACAATTGACACACAAATAAAAAAGATTCAACTCAGAGGAAACAATCTTTTATTCACCAGAATCAGATTCTCCTTGACCATATAGACCAATTTCAATGTGCTGACCATCCTTGTGTACAACAAATTGCATCCGGTGTGAGGCATGCTCTACAACTGAACGTATTGAGTCGGGTTGGATGTTCATAACAGCCCGTTTTATGTTCCCTTTCAAGGCATTCAAGTTGGGAAAGTCACCAACATACACAACTATTTTCGACTCCAACATCGCCAAATTTCCTCTATCGGCGACTTTTAGTACTGAAAATTTTTTCGGGGAATACATCTCCCCATGTCTTCGAAAGTCTCACTACCAAATTTGGTTCCATTCCGTTAATTCGATTTAGATACAGTTGCCTCCAAAGAGTACAAATTATTTCATAGCCACCCTGTATATATAGAGTTGGTTGCTTAAAGAGGGTAATTATAGGATTATAAAAATAAGTATTTTAACCAGTATTTCAATCGCCTTTTAAATCGTATCGGTTCTTATTAATGGAATAATCATGCAGTTTTAAATTAAACACTGACTTTCAACGCAGCTGAATAAACGGCATTTAATTATCGAAGTCTTTTGCTAATTCGCTAGTGTGCATCACCTTGACTGCTGAATTCATCGAAGCGAAATTAGTAGTCATTGAACTGAATAACTAGCATCATTATGCGACTTTAAAGCGTATAGTGAGTCTTTATCCTCTTCGAAACCCTCAGTGGAATCTCATGCAATTCAGTAGCTGCTTCAAGGAATATCCGTACGGCATTGGTTTGTACCCAATCTCAATCAATTCAGCTCCATTACGTGAGGTTTAATTTTGCTCTCGCTGCTCATTTTCGTCTGTTAAAACTCTTATATAAGCGTAATGATTTTCTTAAAAAAGTGTTTTTTGTAAGTTGTGAAGGGGACAGTTGATTTTCAAAACAAAATTACGAAGTTATGATCCGTTTGTTATAAAATTTCCAGACTGCATGTTTTCCTCTAAAAATCTTAAATATGAAGTTCGGTCAAAAATATTGAATTATGTGGAAATTATTGCGGTCAAAATTTTTGATAAATTGGCAAAAATTGATAGGTCCCACGAACATTAATTTTTCCATATATTGTCATTATTTTAATCCACATAATAGTTTCCATACATATAAATCTATTTGCAAGCGTATGACTCAATTGTAAAGCTAATAATATTGTACCAGAGCCTAAAATTTTGCGAAAAAGTCTAGGTTAAGCAGTATTTTAAATCAAAATTTCAAAACTAGGAAGGATTACGAATCTTTTATCTGCACTTAAATATGTAGAACAGCTTGCAAAGGTTATGAAAATTTTTTTAAGGAAATCGAGATAAAACTAATGCGCAGTTCAAAATGAACTGTTGAGTATCAAAAAATCCCAATAGCGGAAAAACACTTTTTTGTAGTGACCTACCAAACTTTTCTTGTAAACGGTAATGATGTTATCAATGAAACTCCATCAAAAGGGATCGTAATTGAAGTTTTTTTTTATATCTAGAATTTTAATATGGATTAATTTTTAAACTAACAATATAAAATCTATTTTTAATCCATTTTGGGGACTTTGAAAGTCCACAGTCCCCTTATAGGTCGTTAATACGTTTCATGCAGTACCCACTTTTATAGCAGCGATTTTCAAACTTTTTCATCCATAGCATATAACAGAATTTCTCTGAATAGATCACATTCAACATGAGTAAAATACTGCTGTTAAATTAACTTGTGATTGGTAACTTATATATAAGAGAATATTCATTAATATCTACTGATATTTTGATTTCAAAATATCTGCTGATATTTTGAATTTGAAAAATATAGAGTTGTTGGAATATTCATAAGTGGATAATCATTGGATTTTTCAAACTATCTCTGAATGCAGATCACAATCACCATAAGTAAAACATTGCAGTTAAATTAACTTGTGACTGGTAACTTATTCATAAGTGTTTGTTTCGTCATTGATTTTTAAAAATATTTATAAATACAGAGTTGGAATATTCATTGACTGTTCCAAATATCTATGAATGCAGAGCTACTGGAACATTCATTGATTGTTCAAAATATCTATGAATGCAGAGTTGGAATATCCATTGATAGCTCAAAATATCAACAAATATACAGTTGTTGGAATATTCGTAAGTGAATATTTGTAAGTAAATATTCATTGGATTGCTCAAAATATCTCTGAATACAAAATTTTTGGAATATTTATTGAATTGTTCAAGATATTACTGAACACTGACCACATTCAGAATACGTAAAACATTAGTATAAAATTAACTTGTGACGCATAACTTATTCATAAGTGAATATTCATTGGATTGTTCAAAATACTTCTGAATAAACAAAAGATTAAATCTTTAATATACCTGAGCAAGTGTGCGTCCTCAAATATAATTTTCCGTATCGTATAAGCAATAAGCATCTTCTTGGTAGTATAGGGTTTCGATATCTTCTGGAAACAAGAAGGTCTCCAGGGCTATTATTTCAGCCGATCAATCCGTGTAACCATCGACAACAGCTAAACAGAAAATCCTTTTTGTTTTGTTGGACTTTTGATTTCGATTTTTAGTCTTGAAAACGAAAAAGGGGATCATTGTTAGAAAGTAGGGCCATTGAGTAGTATATTTTTTGTACGTTTTATATATATCAGAAGAATACTGCGAGTTGGAATCGTGTTCTCTAAGTATAAAACTTCACTTCCAGTTTCAGAAATTTCACCAAATCCATGTTAAATTGGGAAATAAAAGAAAGCTATAAGGCTATTAAATTGAACTGTATATATGCTAGAAAAGTGGATAGTAAAATAAATAATAATCTATCAAGATTTTTTTGGGGGTTAAGTATTTTTATTTTTAGCAACGTTTTTCTATCAGTTCTAAGGTACACTGAAATCAGGCGTATAGAAATTCCTCTCAGTTTAGTTTCATATTCTATTCTTGTTCACATACATTTATAAAACCCAAAGTATTATGAGTAACAATTATCCTTTATGATTATTAACTGTAATTTAGAAACTTGAAATGACGATTTCACCAATGTTTTTCAACTGTAGTAGAAATGCGTTTGAGTTAGGAGGAAGTTTGATAGAGTATACTCACTTTAAACTTTTAATATTTTTATGAAAATTAAATAAAATTTTGTTAAATAATTCTACTCACCTTTCACGTCTTGATTCCAAAAGTGATTTTTAAGATCTTAGTCACCATTTTAGAAGAAAAACAACTGCTACTACCAACAAATATACTTTAGGAAATATAGTTTGAATGCTTATACTCCAAGGAAAAATAAGTATTTAATAATTCAAATAAAACTTTCCAAAATATTTCTTTCTTCCCGTCCTTAGATCAAAATATTTTTGCATCATTCCATTTGTGTTGAGTAATACTATCTTTATAAGCGAAAAACATCTATGTTAGGAAGCAGTTTGTTTGAACGTCCATACTCAAAGACAAACTAAATATTCAATAATTCAAATGAAACATTTTCCAAAATAATATTTTTCTTCTCCTCGTCCCTATACCAAAACACTTTTACACTATTCCATTTATATCTAGTAAGACAGTATTTATAAGTGTAAAACATCTACGTTAGGAATCAGTTTGAACACCCATACTCAGAGAAACTAAATATTCAATCATTCAAATGAAACTTTCCAAAAGAATAACTTTGCCGAAATACTTTTACACTATTTCATTTGATATAAGCAGTATAATTTTTATAAATGAAAAATTTATACATCTGCGTTAGGAAGCACAGTTTGCTTGTTTGAACATGAGAAACCAAGAAGAAACAAACATTCGATTATTGAAATGAAACTTTCCAAATTAAATACTTTTCCAAAATATACTCTCACACTATTCCATTTGAGTTGAGCAGTACAAACTCTGTAGGTTAAAAACAATTACATCAACGTTAGGAAACATTTTGCTTGTTTGAATATCAGGAAACATTCAATAACCCAAATGAAACTTTCCAAAAAAAATACTTTGCCGAAATACTTTTACACTATTCCATTTGACATGAGCAGTACTATTTTTCTAAGTGAAAAATGTATGTCTCTGCGTTAGGTAGGTAGATATTTAATTAACGTTGCACTGGAGGGGGCAACAAAACGGGCTATGGGGACGGTACGAGATCAAACCCGAAGGGAAAGATCCAAACCTCAGCTTTAGGAAGCATAGTTTGCTAGTTTGAGCATAAGAAACCAAGAGAAAACAAACATTCGATTATTCAAATGAAACATTTCAAATAGAATACTTTTCCAAAATACTTTTATACTCTTCTACTTAAGTTGAAAAGTATAAGCTTTGTAAGTGGAAAACAAATGCATCAACTTTAGGAAGCATAATTTGTTTGAATGTCAGGACACATTCAATAATTCAAATGAAGCTATCATAAAAACATACTTTGCCGAAATGCTATTTTACACTATTACACTTTTGATATGAGCAGTATTTAATACTTTTACACTACTCCATTTGAATTGAGCAATATAAGATTTGTAAGTGAAAAACATATGTATCTGCATTAGGAAGCTTGTTTGAACATGATAACGTTGCACTGGAGCATTACAACGGGTTATGGGGACGGTACGGGATCAAACTCGAAGGGAAAGATCCGAGCCTCAGAATTAGGAAGCATAGTTTGCTAGTTTGAGTAATGAAGCTAAGAGGAAACAATTGATTATTTCCAAATGAAACTTTTCATACAGAATAATTTTCCAAAATACTTTTAAACTATTCCATTTAAGTTGAGAAATATAAGCTTTGTAAGTGAAAAACCAATGCATCTAAGAATAGTTTGTCTGTTTGAATATCAGGAAACATTCAATAATTCAAATGAAGTTTTCATAAAAAAATTACTACTCTCCCAATTTTTTTTCATTCCACTTGAGTCGAGTGCTTGGCCAAGGTAGCAGACAGCACAATTTTCATTATTTCTAATCAATCCCCGGCGACATTAAGCAAGTGATAAAAGATCGCCAGGTAATGAGTTCTGTTTGCTCTACTTAACTTAACACGAGGAAAAAATAACGTTAGGAAGTAATAAAACTAACTCTGCATCCGCACGAATTCCTTGCATCAGTATCACGGCTTTTGAAAGGAACTAACAACTACTTACACGACTGTTGTGCTATCACTTAACGTTCTTGTTCCTCCGAGCTATTTGGGAGGGCCGGGCTTTTAGAGCCAGGATGTTCTCCGCCAATCACGAATCGTAAAGAAGCTTCTTGGTACCAGCAGAAAAATAAAAACACTCACGCATTATTTAGGGTGCGCCGAAAATTTATGCTATGACGCTAACGAAACAAAGGAAAAGTACCCCAGGCCTGTACTTTTTGACTCTTGAATACATTTAACAAGGAAAGTGGCGAACACTGGTTAGGTGAAAGTCTGGACATTGAAGGAAGTGAGATAGGATTTCTTTTTCTAGCAAGGGAACATAATTTCCCTAACAGATAAAAATATGCAGAGGTAAGCAAGTAATTTAATTATTTAAAATTACGCGAAGTTTAGTCTAGTTTTGGATATGATAACGTCAGTGAAATCTGTTTCCTGAAAAACGATTGAGACTGTTTTTTTATTTCACACACGTTTCTTTAACCCTCCTGGTGGTTGTCTTTACGAGGTATCTCGTAAAGAAATTAAAATGAAAAATAATTTATTGAATACTCATTTTTGCAAGTTTTAGTGGAAATTACAAATATAGGTATTTTAACAAAGGATTCAACGACGTTTATCGCAACAAAAATCAAAATAACTTAAATTAATGAGTGTACATCGTTTCTAAAACAGATAAAAATATGCAAAGGTAAGCAAGTAATTTAATTGTTGTTTTAAAAGTTTTAGCGGAAACTACAAATTCAGGTGTTTTATTTAACAATGGGATCAGCAACGTTCATCGCAAAAATATCAAAATAATTTAAATTAACCTTCCTAATGGTTTATCTTCGAGTCGAAAATTATTCTGTAGTGACCAGTCTGGTAAAGAAACTTGTTCCAAACTGTCACCAGTTTTGAGCAAGGGACAATTTTGTCCTCCTAGTTGGATCTTCATTCCCCTAGGGCAGTTTTGTCTCAACGAGATATCTTGTCCTTTGCAAAATTGGCCAAATCTTGACGTTTCGACGAGATGATATCTCGTCTGATATCTCGTCGAAACGCTTGAAAAGTTAACAATTGAACATAGTTTCTAAAATATAAAAATGTGCAAAGGTAAGCGAGTAATTTAATTTTATTCTAATTACCTCGAAGTTTAGTCTAGTTTTGGATATAATGTCACAGTGAAATCTATATTTCCAGAAAGGTTTAGACATTTTTTTTTATTTCACTGACGTTTAATTAAAATTAACAATAATTTATTGAATACTCATTTTTGCAAATTTTAGTAGAAACTATAAATATAGGTATTTTAATTAACAATGGTCATCGCAATCAATGTAAAAATAATTTAAATTCCTGAATTAGACCAGAGAAAACTAGTTTTATGCTGAAAATCTTTATTCCTAACATTTATTTGCTCTTTTGTCAAACATGTTGGAACTATAAAAATACGCAGACACCCCATTATAACGCGCATTCGATTATATCACTTCTTTTTTGGGAGGGACCATAGGAATGAAGTGTGAGTAGATAGACTTAGAGGAGCTTCAAAAAGTGTGACCAACATGTCGACTAGTAGTCACTTGACTACTCTGAAAAATTGACTTGGTTGGCCGATTTAGTATTTCATCGTCTTGCCTGGTGATATAATCTTATGACAAGGCAGATGTGTGAATGCACATTTCTGCATAGGTACAAAAGTGGTGAAATCGCCAAAGTCTACTACTATATCGCGCGGACCAATCAGATGATGAAACAATGGCTGGGCTCCTTGTCCCATCCCATGGACCAATCAGAAGATGAATGTTCGTTTTCACCCAGGAGACGAAAGAGTCTATGGATCACGTTGCTACTAGTTTGGATCACATGATCCTGGGCACATCTGGGCAAAAAGGTTACCATTGCTCACTCTACTTTTATATTTCCACTATGCGGGACCGCAGTGACTAAGTGGACAAATTCACAGTTCACGAGCTGTAGGCCGCGTACTTGACTCCTGTCGTGTTGTCACGTACGCAGTCGAAACTTAGCATAACCCATTTTATCTGCGTTTAATACAAATCTCCGATCTGTTTTCGACTCCAACAGCGCCAAATTTTCCCCTATCGGTGACTTTTGATACTAAAACTCGTTTCCGTTGAATACATCTCCCCATGTCTTCAAAAGTGTCAATATCGAATATTGTTCTATTTTATTTATTCAATTTAACCACAGATGTCTCCAAAGAGTGAAGGTTATGTTTTAGCCACTCTATAATTTCAAAATTTCAGTTACGAAGCATTAAATTTATATTTATGCTCGAGTTTCCTGTCTCCCCATTTAAATAGATGCATTCAAAGTCAATCCGAGTTGTAATTTTAAGTAGTAAAAACTATTACGAAAGAAACGATTCGTCATGAAGATTTTTTTACTTAAAAATTGTTTCATAATCTCCTGAGTCTACCTAATTAGTCTGTTGTAAAACATCGCATCGCATTAAATGGTTATTTTTGAAACAAGCGGAAAATAGATTTGAAATAGTTCCAATCGACTCTTTTTAGTATTTAATCTTTGTAAATAATCTTTTTTATTAAAATATATTTTTGTAGTCTGGAATTCTTTAGTATTTTTTAAATGAGAAAAATCCGATTTATTTCAAAGCGATGCAATCACAGATTTCAGTCTGTTCTCAGTAAGAGCTAACATTTTAAACTTATTTGTCACATATTTCTTGGTCTGAATGAGTGATATTTTTGTATACACATGAAGTATTATCATAAAATTACTTCTGATGAATATTAGAGATTAGTACAAATAACTGTGTTAAAAATATCTCTGCATTTACGAAATACTTGTCTGAAAACACATTTAAAAAGTAAGAAATTGTGTTTCATAATCTCAACTAATGTTTATAATAAAAAATTTAAATTGCTTATGCTGAAAATTGCTAATCGAAAACGGTGAGTTTTTAACTGTTTTATTAGTGAACTCTTTCACACACAATCTCACTTAAAAACTAATCATCTCAGATAGTTTACGTTCGACAAAACGTACATTAAAAGTTATATTTCCCGAAATTGAACTTACTTTTCACTCATCATTTTTAATTTACAGCATTTAATTATTAAAAGTATGATATAGAAAAAATTCAGTTAAAGAATATTAGGATATTTTGTTCCACAAAATTTTGATTATTAATAATTGAAAAATCCAGTCAGTTCGTTTAATTTATAACGAACTCCCTTCTGCACTAGCGTATATGCATAAGAGATTAGTTTAAAATACATTAGTAATTAAAAAAGTTAATGAGGGAATTTTTTCCTGTGAGTATTTTATCTCAGCAAGTATTTAAAATATTTTCTGATCCCATGAAGGGAAGTAATGATTAAATAAGTGTAAATTATTAAATAACATCTTGGATAATTTCTAAATAATAGTGCGAGAAGATGGACGATAGTCTAACCCTCCGTAGCGTTCACATGCATTTATCCATTCTGACACCTGTAGTCTTCCTTGCATGATTCTAACCAGTTTTGACCTTTTTGACCAATAGAGGCGTTCCTAGGATTCTTTTCACCAATTGAAGAGGTTATCTAGTCGTTATGTGTGTTTATGGGGGAAAGCAATATTACACTATCTCTTGACGCTCAGTGAGTTTGATGTGTATTATGGAAATCCTGCAAATTTATTGGATGACACATTTCCATATGCTTCAGTAACGGAATTTGCTTCATAACAGGGCAAAGCGGCGGCTTAGAAATCAAAAATGATTATGATTATGATGATGAATGACAACGAATAACCGCGTTCAAATGAAAAAAAGCACAACACAAAAGTAAGGTAGGTAGTTGAATTTACGTCGCAGAGGAGCAACACCGCGGGCTATTGGCGACAGTCCGGGTTTAATCTCGAAGAGGAAGATCCGAGGACAACACCTCGTAATTTTGAGTCACGGTCAAATGACGAGGTTAACACCTAAGCTAGCATCCCATTCTCCAAACTTCCATACCATAAACTTCCAATCTGAGGACATTTGAGGCCACGGTAGATTTAACGTGCACCAATCCCCACTTACGCGTAGGTCTTCGGTTGGCTACCACGTCCTACGAACGTAACGAAAACTAAAGATTTTTCAGATGAAAAGGACTGGTTGGATTGGGCTGGTTTGGCCATATTTGGCCAAGCTGACCCAAACATAAGGCAGACAACGTCATATAAGTTTATACCATTACTTCAAGGTAATTTCATAAAAGGTAATTTTGGTTTTCTTCCCTTATCTCTTCTGTATCGAAACATTTCATTTTTGTATTTGATAAAATTACGAGTTTCTGTGCGTCATTCGAAAGATGGATAACTGCATTATGTTTTGAAATTTAGCTAAAACAATAAGGGGTTAAAAGTAAGCTTCAGACAAGTTTGACTGATGGTGGGAAGAAGCACTGAAAACTTGAAAACTAAAGTTTCGCTTAAACGGTTTCATTTAAGATAAAGCAGATACAAGAAATATTTCCTTTTCGTTGTAATTTACAATATTATAAATGCATCGAGCTAAAATTTTGTGTGCTTGAACGGTTTCATTTTAAATAAAACACATACATGAAGTATTTCCTTTTCATTGTAATTTGCAATATTATAAATGCATCGAATAAAATTTTGCTTAAACGGTTTCATTTAAAATAAACCAGGAATAGGAATACTTTACTACTACGTTGTAATTTACAGTATTACAGATTTTGCATATTCGAGAAATGTAATTGAAGTATACGATTACTATTGAGGTGTTTATTGTAAAAAGCAAAGGATTGGGAATTTTTCTTTAATTTTGAAATTCTGGAGTTTCTCTCAATGAGACAGCACAGAAAGTTGAACTGTATGTTTATTTTTAAATTATTGGCTAAAAATACTGGTAATTGAATTAACGTAGCGCTGTAGCAACACAATAGCCTATTGGTGACGGTAGGGATCAACCCCGGAAGGAAAGATCCGAGGACAACACCTCGTAGCTTTGAACCACGGTCAGATGACGAGGTCAATGTCTGAGCTGGCACCCACTCTCTAAACTTCCACACCACGTCAACGTGAAGACATACGTGAGAACAACTGCGGATTTAACGTGTACCAGCCCGCACGTATATGACAGTTTGTGGTCGCATCGAGTTTCAAACTTGCAACCCTTCGTTTGCTAATCCTCTACTTTTCCAACGGTCTACCACTTCCCGGTTAAAAATAGGTAAAATATACCCTTGAATTAATTGGCTGTTATGTAATCAAGTTTGCAAAAATGACTGCAAATACAAAACTTTCACTTAAAACAATGTGAAGTTTTTAATTCGAAGACTCGATTGATTCATTTTGTCAACCACTTCTCTGAAAACCCGCAAATAGAAGTTTATGGTAAAACGAGCAACATTTTTTGAATAATAGACTAGCAAAATGTTAGAACAATGCATTTTGAGAGAATGCCAAAACAAGAAGCTCATATATTGACAAAAATTCTTCAAATATCTCTAATTTCCGTTCTACTTAAGATAGCATGAAATTACTTGCCCCCCATATCTTTGATACTAAAATAAAATTTAAACATTATATTTTGTCAGCAAATTTCAACCTTACTGGCGGTTGTCTCGATGAGCGATTTCGTCATTAGCAAAACTGACAAGATCTTGATGGACGAGATACCTTGTCGGTAGAAGAAAACTGACCATGTCTTGATCTCGTAATCATAAAATAAATCGGAAATATCTTAATGACGAGATATCTCATCCTTAGTAAAATTGGTCAGATCTTGATGGAAGAGATATCTCGTCGAAACTACTTGGAGGATTAAGGGGTGATCAGATATATTTAAAAGAATAAGAGAAACAATAAGTGAGTTCAATAATTAAGGGTGACTGTGGAACTTTCAAAACAAACTTATGAAGTTATATTACGCTATTGTAAAGCAAAAACAAATTCTGTACTAACACTACAAAAAATTTGGCAAAAAAAGCATAGGTTAGCAAGATTTTAAACCAAAAATGAAGGATTTTTCATTTGCCCTTAGTTATATGCAAGTTTGAAAGCATTATTCAAGACAAGGGAACAGTTCTAAAGCAGTCAAAAAATCTCAATTGGTGAAACCCGTTATTTAAGACAACTCTACTCAACTACTATATTTTGTTTGGTATATTTGACTCCGACAAAAATGATCGTGACTGAAAACTTCTTCCTGCTATCTAGAGTTTGATATGAATTAATGTTTAAAGCTGAAACTAAAAATCGATTTTCGATCGATTTTGGCGATTTTGAAGTCCACTGTTCCCTTAAATTAAAACTAATCAAAAGAAAATGGTAGGCATACAACTAAACCAGTTTCCAGTGGAAAGTCACTGCATTGTGTTGCCAGGCCCTTATCCAAAGGGCATGTGGAAATCCGTGGAGATTCCAACTATTTAGGAAACCATGCCAACGATAAGTTCCAAACGCGTCTAATTTCATTTAATTCAAAATCATAGGAGTTAGAAATATTGGAGCATTGGCATCTTTAGTATGTGCCACTTCTCAGAAATTCGATTTGGTGTTCAAATGTTCCGGGTGATTCGAATATTTTTCGAGCAAAATTCAAGAGTGAATAATAGATACACTGAAGTGGGCAGAAAAATTGGTACAGGCTAGCCTATGCAATATACATAGCAACGCATCTAAGTACGTTATTGTTTGTGTCTGCCTGTCCACATAAAGCGATAGATAGATCTGGAAGCATCTAGAATCGTTACCGTCGCGTGAAAAAGGCAAGTTATCACGATTTAAGCGATTTTCATGGGGGTTTAATAGTTGGAGATCGAGAGATAGGTCGTAGTATTTGGAGGTAGATAAGTTTTGATTGTCACGTACTACCATTTCAAGGATGTACCATGACTATAGGAATTCTGGTAAAACCTGAAACTTACGACAGCAAAAAGAGCAGTCAGAAATCGTAAACCTCGGATTGGATTGGATTTTGGGGTTTGATGGCGGAAGGTCCAAAAGCGGACAAGTTGCGTCAATCCTACACCTCGGAATATAACAGAATTGTAGACCGCAAAATGAACGAGCCCTGTTTCTATAGCGACCGCCACCACACAGACATGGTGTCTTGAGCAGTTCTCGTGATAAGAAACAGCAATTATTTTTTTTTCATACAACAAACAAGCAATTCTTACATCGAAATGATCGATGTAAGTATTACTTTCATCGAAGGCTGGCATTTGATTACAAGCATTTGATGAAAATTTCGGGCTACTGGCTAGCCGTAATCCAAGCCAATGGCACGTAGAAAAGATAGTATTTTATGCCCTAACTATTATATTACTTGAAATTTCTAATACGAATTCAGGTTTTAACTGTGCTGTTCTTTAAGCAATTGGTATGCAATCAGCGTTCATTTCCAATCTTCAAAAATGCATTATTAAGCATCGATGTGATCTCGCTCTGAAATACACTGCTGGCCACCGTAAATGCAACACCCTGAAGGAAGCATGCAAATAATATGAAATTTACAACATGCATTAGCGGAGGTGAGATATGCAAATGATTAGAATTTCAGCGCAGACGCACATCACGCGCGCCTGTGGCGCCACTTCAAAGCGCTATTTAAGGCTTGGAGATTTCGACGATTTCAAGTACGGCAATTGTGTTTTTCTTGTGGTTTTTTCAAAAAAACGATCAATTATGCCTCGTAGAAAACAGCGATCATCTTTTGATCAAGTATCCGAGTTCGACAGAGGAAGGATAGTGGTCTACCGAGATTGTGGATTATCTTTCATGGAAATCGGTAGTCGTGTTGGACGAAACCAAACAACTGTAATGCGGATATGTGATCGTTGGATGCAGGAGGGTACGACGGACCGACGTGTTCGATCGCATCCACCTCAGTGCACCACTTCACGTGATGACAGGCATATTGTGCGTATGGCAGTGACGGATCGCTCAGCCACATCACGAACCATAGCACAGCACATTCAGTCTGTACCGCATCATACAGTGTCTGCGCGTACCATTCGACGCCGTTTACAGCAGAGTGGTCTGTCCGCAAGACGTCCATTGCTTCGTCTACCCTTGACGCAGAACCACAGACGTTTCCGCCGCCAATGGTGCGATGGAAGAAGGATGTGGACGGCAGAATGGAATGAAATTGTCTTTACTGACGAGTCACGCTTCTGTCTGCAACACCACGATGGTCGGATTCGAGTCTGGAGACACCGTGGAGAGAGGATGCTGAACAGCTGCGTTATGCACCGCCACACTGGTCCTGCACCGGGTATTATGGTATGGGGCGGTATTGGATATCACTCTCGCACTTCTCTAGTACGCATTGCCGGTACTTTAAACAGCCAGCGCTACATCTCCGAGGTGTTGGAGCCAGTTGTCCTTCCTTACCTTCAGGGCTTGCCCACAGCCATATTTCAACAGGATAATGCGCGACCACACGTGGCACGCATTGTCCAAGGGTTCTTCGTCAATCGCCAGATTGAATTGCTTCCCTGGCCAGCTCGCTCTCCGGATCTTTCGCCGATAGAAAACATGTGGTCCATGGTTGCTCAACGATTGACCCAGAATACATCCCCAGCTGCCACACCAGATCAACTTTGGCAACGTGTGGAAGCTGCTTGGTCTGCTGTACCCCAAGAACACATCCAAAGTCTCTTTGAATCAATGCCGAGGCGTGTGGCAGCGGTGATCTCCAACAATGGCGGCTACTCTGGCTACTGATTTTGGCAGGAACCACACTTCACAGAAGTCTATAAATTTAATCATTTGATACTTGGTCAACATGTTATCTACAAAATAAATTTTGTTGTGATATCTCTTGTCTTTCTTGGTGTTGCAATTTGGGTGGCCAGCAGTGTACAATTCAATTGTCCCTACGAATTCTAATACAGTAAAATGTTACATTCAGCTGGTTGAAACACACGGAAATAAAACTAAAAGACGGTATGAGTATTATGAAAAATCGGGTTGGGATTTTGAGTTTTGTGCCGCATGGTTCAAAAATAGACGAAAACAAATTGTAGAGTTAATGGTGGTAAAGTCTTTTTTTGGCCTCGCTCTTCAATTTGAATTTATAACTTAGAATGCGGGTTTTAATTGTAAAACTACAAGCTGTTCTTTAACAATTGGCATTGAACCACTACATTGACACTGAGCTCTAAATAGAATGCATCTTTCTCTAGCTACTCAAACACAGTAAACTGTTTCTATTTGTGTGGTTTTAAGAGAAGAAGTAAAAATAAAAGACAACCCCTTGCATTATTATATACCAGAGTCGGATGTAATCAAGGCCATTGGCACGAAGTGGTGATAAAGTTCATTTGTATTATTTTTTATATAAATTTTATTACTTAGAATGATTTTAATTATAAAACTGCAAGCAGTTCTTCAAACAATTGACATGCAACCACGCCATTGTGCTTTAGCTCTAAAATACAATGCATCTCTCTTTCTCCAGCTACTCAAACTCAGTAGACTGTTTCATTTGTGTGGTTTTAAGAAAAGGAGAAGTAAAAATAAAAACAACCGGTGTATTATGACAAATCGGAGAGCCAGCCGTAATCAAGGCCAATGGCAAAAAGTGGTGACAAAATCCTTTTGGCCCTATCTTAATTTAAATTTTACAATAACTTAGAACGATTTTAATTATAAAACTACAAGCAGTTCTTCAAACAATTGACATGCAACCACGTCATTGTGATTCATATCTAAAATGCAGTGCATCTTTCTTTAGCTACTCAAACAAAGCAAACTGTTTCAATTTGTGTGGTAATAAAAGGCAACCCGTGTATTATGACAAATCGAAGAGCCAGCCACAATCAAGGCCGATGCCACAAAAAGGTGCTTAAATCCTTTCTGGCCTCTCTTTAATTTGAATGTCCTAAATACAGGTTTTATTTGTAAAACTAAACCTGTTTAAACAATTGAAATACAAGCAGTGCTTATTCTCATACGTACATTGCACAACTTCATTAAGATTCATCTCTAAAATACAATGCATCTCTCTCCAGCTGCTCAGATACAATAAACTGTTTCCATTTGTGTGGTTTTAAGAAAAGGAGAAGTAAAAATAAAAGACAACCCGTGTATTATGACAAATCGGAGAGCCAGCCGTAATCAAGGCCAATGGCACGAAGTGGTGATAAAGTCCTTTTTGGCCAGTAAATAACCAGAAGGGAAAGGTACCCGCCTTTTCAATCAGGAGAGTATGGGCTGTAAACCGGAGAGTGCGGGACTGCCATTAGATCTCCCTTTTCCTAGGTTATTGGCAACCCAGATCCTGTCACCATCCAATATAACCCCTCCCGTAGCCGCAAGCTCCCTCAAGCCGCGGCTATTTCCCCCAATTACATAGCCGTGACTCCTGCCTTTGGCGAAGGCAGAAGCACCACCTACGACTTCAGGATCCTGATACGTGATTTTCCCAGATCGCAGGGGGACTTTAACTTCCCAACGCTGTGATTACCGGAGGATATTAAGAACACGTATTTTAAGCGCTGTTTTAGATAGCACTTTTGCGGCGGCAGGGAAGTGCGTGAAAGTTGGAGGGACGAATTGCGTCGAATGGACGTCTCTCGTTTTTGATGGGCGCAGGACTCGCGCTTTTTATTGCGGCCCGATTTTTAACGCACTTAGAGCGGAATTAAGTTTTTAGTCGTGTGAGAATGGCTTTTGTGTTCCTTACTCTGATTTCTTAATCGAAGGAGGTGCTAAACAGAAAGCTAGTATGATTTCGGCTCATTGAAATCAAAGGGATATTTCAGAACACTTTCCGAATGTTTAGGCTTAGCATTTTATTTTTTTCTAACCGAGACACTTCTATGCATTAGTGGGATCAACGAGTTTTAAAAAATTGAAGTTTGGGATCTACGTAATCACCTGCCTTTCCGAGTTATTAAAAACAATTTTAAATCTAAAAACATTTAATTAAAACTGAAGTTAAGTTCTGCATTTGATAGTCAGAAGCACCACCTATGACTTCAGGATCCAGATATGCGATTTTCCTAGATAACAGGGAAGTTCATCGGAGGATATTTAGGTAGGTAGTTAAATTGACGTCACACTGGAGCAGCACAACGGAGTATTGGCAACGGTTCTGTATCATTCCCTAAGGGAAAGATCCCAGGACAACACCTCGTACTTTTGAATCACGGTCAGATGACGCAGAGGATATTAAGAACATATATTATAAGCTCTGTTTTAGACAGCACTTTTACGGTGGCAGGGAAATGCGTGAAAATCGGAGGGACTAATTGCGTTGAATGGACGCCTCTCATTTTTGATGGGCGAAGGACTCGCCTTTTACTGCGACCCGATTTTTAACGTACTTAGGGCGAAATTAAGGTTTTAGTCGTGCGAGAAGGCTCTGATTTCTTAATCGAAGGAGGTGCAAAACAGAAAGCTTTCGTGACTTCGGCTCATTGAAATCAAAAGGATTTTTCAGAATATTTGTTTCCTTAATGCTTATTATTGGTCTAACCGAGATATGCATTAGTGTGATAAACGAGTTTTAAAATTTTGATGTCTGAGAGCTACGGAATTCCCCTAACTCCCCTATCCGTTTTACTATCTTGACCCTCCAAGTGGTTTTGATGAGATATCTCGTCCATCAAGAACTGACAAATTTTGCCAATGACGAGAAATCTCATCCATCAAGATTTGGCCAATTGTGCTAGTGACGAGATACCTCGTCATCAAGATATTGCCAATTTTTTTATGACGAGATCAAGACGTGGGCAGTTTTCTTTTTATGACGAAATATCTCGTACAGTAAAATCTAGTCAGTCTTGCTAATGACGAGATACCTCGTCGAAACAACCAACAGGAGGATTGAATCTAAAAAAGCTATCATGTAAAAAGTTATCATGACTTCATCTCATTCAAATCAAAGAGAATTTCAGAACATTTGTTTTCTGAATGTTTAGACTTACTATGTTATTTTGTACAAATTGAGACACTTTTCTGCATTAGGGTGATCAACGAGTTTTTTAAGTTTTAGTCTGAGAGCTCCGGATTCCCCCTCACCTCTCTTTCTGAGTTATTTAAAAAAAATGAAACCTATCTTATACCTATAAAGCATTTTTTAAAACTAAAGTCAAGTTCTGCATTTGGCAGTCAGTGCGCCACGTATGACTTCAGGATTTGAATACGTTCTTTCCTCAGACCACATGGGAGTTAACTGGATGACATTAAGAACACGCATTTTAAATGCCGTTTTCGATAGCACTTTTAAGGCGGTATGGAAGTGGATTAGAGTAGGGAAGGACGGCACCTCGTCGAAAGGACATCTGTCATTTTTGATAGACGAAGGACTCACGCTTCTTGTTGGGATCTTAGTTTTAACTCACTTAGAATGACTAAAATGAAGATCTTAGTCTTGAGTGAATGGCCTTTGTTTTACTTGCTCTAACTCCTTTATCAATGGAAGTGCTCGACGAAAAGCTTTCATGATTTCGACTCATTTAAATCAAAGGGATTTTTCTGAATCTTTATTTTCGGAATGTTTAATCTTACTATATTATTCTTGTACAAGCCGAGACACTTCTAATCATTAGTGTGATCAACGAGATTTTCAAGTTTAACCCTCTTGATGGTTGTCTCGACGAGGTATCTCGTCATTAGAAGAAAACTGACTAGATCTTGATGGACGAGATACCTCGTTGAGAGAAGAAAACTGACCAAATCTTGATCTCGACGTCATCAAAAAGTCAACAATTCTTGATGACGAGATATCTCGTAAATAGCAAAATTTATCAGATCTTAACGGACGAGATATGGTGTCATTAGCAAAATTTATCAGATCTTAATGGACGAGGTATCTCGTCGAATTCGCTTGGAAGGTTGAAGTCTGAGAGCTACGGAATCCCCCTTTCTGAGACATTCATTTAAAAGATATATCTTAAACCCAAAAAATCATTTCTATCTCAAAACTAAAGTCAAGTTCTGCATTTGGCGGTGTCAGTAGCACCACCTATGACTTCAGGATCTGGATACGTGCTTTTCCCAGATCGCAGGAGAGTTTATCGGATGATATTAAAAAACACGAATTTTAAAAGCCGTTTACGATAGCACTTTTTTGGACACAAGTAAGTGTAGTAGAGTAGGGAAGGACGACACTTCGTCGAATGAACATCTCGTTTTCGATTGGGAAAGACTCGCTTTTTATTGCGGTACGAATTTAAACTCACTTAGAATGACTGAAACAATTAATTTCTTGTGAATGGTGCAAGGAGTTTGTTTGCTCTCCTCTAACTCTTTAACCGAAGGTGGTGCTTACCGGGTCATGAGTTCGACTCATGTAAATCAGGCAAAAGTGTTGATTTTGAATGGAACTAAAAATGTATTGCAAATACCATAAAACAGTAGTTTAGCCAAGTATACTACTGCATATGAGTTCCAGATGGCCTCTAGTTTGTTAAGTTTGGTTTGGTTTTCTAGTCATTTTTTCTACATTGTAGTTAATTCGACTTTAGAAAGCTTTCGTTTAACTAATTATGTGATCAATCTTATATGAACTGATAAATTCATGCATTGGTTTTCAGAATAAGCTTTTACAAAAAACACTTTATGCCTCTTTTTGTTTTTCACATTTCGAGGTGTGTGGTCGAGGATTAAGTGTATCAAGCTGCGAGCCTTTGCCTGATTTCGGGAAAGAAAGTATCAAAAAATAGTCTAGATTGCTATAAGCAGACATTTTTGTGGAGCTCAGTATAGGTCGCAGTAGTGGATCTGCGGCTGTTTCCTATAATTATTCTGAAATTGATGCCAGTTGGCTTGTTTTTCAAATCAGATTTCAGCATTTTACCAAAAAAATACCAAAGAAAAGATTCCGAAATTAGATACGGTAGCTGCTTGTGTCAACACTAATTAGATTAAACACCAAAAATTTCCTAAACTGCGATAAACTACTTTTTAAGGTAACCCCGATATGTATCATGATAGAACATTTGGACGGCAGGAGTAAAATCTTCGCAAACTGTTTGGTTTGCTTTCACTGCAAATAAATCTCATGCCTCTAAAACATAAGATACCACCTGACAATTTAGTTATATAAAAACAGGACCAAACAAAAACAATTTACTTATTTTATATTGCCATACATCAATGTACTTTGAGAAAATAATTCCTTACACCTTTGTCGATCCTTTAGTCCTATTAACATTGAAAACAACTGTTAGTTCTGAAAGTTGTAGGTGGCGTAGGTTAGATCCCCACAGCATACTCTGGGTGTATTTCTATTTCCTGTATCAGTAAAACTTTGTATGTTTATGTTCATTACTTGACGCTGTCCGTCTTGCGTTTAGCACTTCTTGGCCAAATATGGCCACTTCAGCCCGATGACATAATCAATCAACCTTGTATTTGTATGCCCATTTACTTAACGTTGTATGTTTTGTGTTTGGTACAGGTTGAATTAATATGGTCCTTGCGCCATAAAACCCAACCAATAAACCTTACAAGCGTTTTAACAATCCAAGTGATTGCGATGAAATATCTCGTCCAAGATAAAATCGATTTTGCTACTGACGAGATATCGTGTCCATCGACATCTGGTCAGATTTTCTAATCTAAGAGATACCTCTGAGAAAAACCACTCTATTACTCCAAGGGGTAATGAAAACCCAAGTAGGAAAACAAAATGTCCCTTGACCAGAACTGGTGACAATTTGGAACAGGTTTTTGCATCAGGCTGGCAAACAGAGGACCGTTTTTGACGCAATGATAAACCACCAGGAGGGTTAATCCTCTGAGCGTCAGGAGAATTTCAACTAGGATTGACTGAATAAGCATGCCGATTGATTGAAAGAATCCCAAAAAGATTCACTGGTCAAGAAAAAAAACAGGTGAGAAGTCATGTAGGGAAGACAAGGTTGCAAAACGGGTATATGCGTATAAACACCTCAGTGGGTGGTTAAATGCTCTGCATACTGCAGAGTGGAGATGCTTAATTCAATTCAAACCTCATTTCATACCCTTAACATCGATGTTGCTTAAACGCAAGTCCGTTTCTTTGATTTTTATATTCTTAGTACCTGAACAAATCATCGAAATATCTCACAAGATTTTTAAGCTGCACAAAATCGTTCCTAAAGCCCTCCAGAACGTATTCATCATTCCCAAGGGAACTTAAATACGCACATCCGTAAACACCGTAAAAGATACGAGTAAAAAATTCAGAGCAGCTTACCGAATACACTTTGCTTAAATTCTGAAGTTGCAACATTAGCATCGATAATTCATCACGATGTGGTTAAAAAAGAACACCCCTTCCCATATTCACCACTGATAAGATCATAGAATATTAACGTAACCTTATCGTTGTTTATTACTTCGTGGTTCGGAATTTAATACACACAATCGCCATTCGGTATGGAAAAGAAATCACGTTTTAGTCGGCGTTTTAGTATTCTCAATTCCACAGCCGGCCAAAGCGGCAGGGGTTAGTAGAAAATTTCATACCTCAAGTGGCACCTCGAGTTTGGAACTAGCGCAGGACATTTTGAAAGACCGAAGACATTAAGGCAACGTTCTAAAATTTCCAGGGAAACGATCCTCTTAAAATAATTGTGAATGGTGTCTTGTTCGCAGTGGCACAATCTAACCCGCTTACGAGAGGGCAATATTCGTGAAATATTGTCCCCAAAATTTTACTCAAATATTCAAATTCCTGTTTACTTATTTATGTACCTCATTTATTTACAGCACATTAAGAACGGTGCTCGTCCTATTGGTAAAAGTGAGGTACCCCCACATAAAATTCCCCCAGCTCAATATCCCTTTTCTGTGGAAGGCGAGCAGAATTTTTATAATGAATTTTTGACGATTCCCACAGAGGAAGTTCTCTAAACGACAATCTCATAAATATTGCGCAATGCGATCCCCAAAAGTAGCTGCAATTGAAATAAGTGAATGTTGAGGAAACTTTCGGAGTAAATATTGAAAAGAATCATAAGTTTACCCAGCAAAACAACTATGCGGGGGGCTCTCACGTTTAATTATAATCAAAGAGATGCGCCTTAAAGTTAGGTCTTAAAACTTTGATTTCTCCTTTAACAAAGGAAAAAGAGGGGTGGTTTTATTTAATTATTTTGAGAATACTCGTTCTTCGTTGATATCTCACCCACTAAATTTGATTTTCGCAAATGATTTTTACTTTTTTAATTTTAAAAATAGTTTTTATTCGATAGTATCTCTCCCACTATATGTGATTTTCGCAAAGGATTTTTACATTTCTTTGTTTCTACTATAAAAATAGTTCTTTTTGATATATCTCGCCTACTAAATATGATTTTTTGCAAATGGTTTTTGCATTTTTTATTACTTTTATTTTAAAAATACATAATATTGGCCTATTAAATATGATTTTCGCAAATGATTTTTACTTCTTTTTTAATAGTCGTTCTTCGAAAATATCTTTCCCATTAAATGTCATTTCCACAAATGCTTTTGACGCTTTTTATTATTTTTGTTTTAAAAGTAATCCTTCGATAATTATCTCGTCCACTAAATGTGATTTTCGCAAAAGTTTTTACATTTTTCATATTGTTTTAATTTTAAAAATAACCGTTCTTGGATATCTCGCCCACTAAACGTGATTTTCGCAAAGAATTTTTATATTCGTTTTGTCGAAGCAAAGTGCTTTTTCAAGTTGCTTTATAATTTCGTAGATAGTTTATGGAATTGAAAAATAATTAGTTTTGTTTGTGAAAGCCCAAAAACTATGAGAGGGATTTTCTGTGTACCCAACTATCGGAGAAGAAAAATGCTTCCGGTCTTGAACTATTTGAAGTTTTTAAATATGTAACAATTTTAAATAATTAACATAATGTGTAAATTCACAGTGGACTTATTTTCATCATTTATTTGCAATTAGTGTCTTGTAATTAAACTAGCTTCCCCTTAAAAAAAAATTCATTCTTAAAAGCATTTTTCATTGTAAGTTTATTAAATGCTAATAATTTAAATTAAGTAAATTAAAGCTTAGCTCAGAAACCTACAATGAACATTCATACAGTACCAGTAATGAGCACCAATATAGTCATCAAACTCCGAAAATTCCTAATTAAAAATCTGATCACTTAACTCAGTGTATTTTCTAGACAAGAAATATTAAAATCGTAATTTAACAGACAATAGATAGAACTATTTAAGAGGATTTTCATTTCTTCAGCGAAAAAAAAATATATTTTCTATTTTTGACATAATTTTATTTTTAGGGTCTTAAGAACATGTGTGCCAAATTTCGAGTCAAAATTCGAAAAATCGGCCCAATTGTAAGCCATTAACTGACGCGCAGATGTCGATTCGGCGGACAGATGTCGATTCAGCACGCAGATGTCGAATTTGGAGCATGAGCCACTTCATAAATATGTAAATTATATAAAGCCGATTTACAACGATTTGTCATCAAATATGGAAATCAAAAGATAATAACATTGTATGGCATATCAGCAAGAAAATAATCTTCATACTGAATATGCTTCTGTTAACTATACTGAAATTTTAAATGCAATTTTCTCGGAACAAATTTCTGACGAGTGGTTGGCATGATAGTTATAAAAGTATACGATTGATCAACTTGAAATTTTTACAGCATGTCGAGCAAATATCCTTTTATTATTTAATGAACCAGAAAAGCGATATATTACGTTTTTATATTTTTATACCAAAGAACTTGATCGATTTTTTTAGCTAAATCGATTATTTGGAATAAACGTCACCATATCCTCAAACTTTTTAAAATTCGTTTTGGTTCATCGAACGATAGCTACAAGTGTATGAAATAAAACGCCATTCACATTTCTTTTGTTTAACTCTCCAAGTGGTTTCGACGAGATTTCTCGTTCAAGATCTGATCAATTTTGCTAATGACGAGATATCTCGTTCGACAAGATCTGACCAATTTTGCTAATGACGAGATATCTCATTCGACAAGATCTGATCAATTTTGAAAATGACGATTTAACTCACCATCAGGATACTGTCGATTTTTGATGATGATAAGATCAAGATCGGACCTGTTTTATTTAATGACGAGATATCTCGTTTATCAAGATCTGACCAATTATTGCTAATGACGTAATATCTCATCATCAGGATAGTGTCGATTTTTGATGATGACGAGATCGAGATCTGGCCAGTTTTATCCACTTACGTGATGTCTTGTTCATCAAGATCTGGTCAGTTTTGCTAATGACGAGATACCTCGTCGAAACAACTACTAGGAGAACTAAGAGCACTTCGAGTTGAGAAATCATAACAACCAACAACTATAGAACTCGCGTAGCTTTATGGTCGAGGAAGGTTGGAAAGTCTGATTCTTCACCAAAATGATTAAAAAAAATTTTTTGCGAATACATGAAATAATAGTAAAAGACTTGTAAAGGTGAGAAGCATTTGGTGGCATAGTTTTGCCAATCAAAAATGCAATAAAGTGGTAATTTTAGCGAAAACAAAAGATAAATCCTCTTAATAAGTCTGAAAATGTTAGATTTATTCAAATTTCGTTCCATCTAAAATATTTACCAGAACGAATACATTATCATTGAAAAAGTATCTTGACAAAATACTGATATAGCGACTGATAAAAGATTTGGTTTAACTGGTAAAAGATTTGGTTTATGTTCTTATACAACCGATTACGATGCTAAATTGTTAAACTGTTACACTCAAACATAATTTCCTTCTTTTGAGGGGACCGCGGTAGCCCAGTTGGAAGAGCAACGGATTAGCAATCGGAGGGTTGCGAGTCCGAAACTAGCCGAAAACCGTCGTGTACATGGGGGCTGGTTCATGTTAAATGTGTCGTGGCCTCAAATGTCTTCACGTTGGTGGTGTGGAAGTTTGGAGTGGAGTGTTGTTCTCGTCACCTGACCGTGGTTCAAAATTGCGAGGCGTTGTCCTTGGATCTTTCCCTTAGGGATTGATCCCGGACCGTTGCAAATAGCCCGTTGTATTGCTCCATTGTGGCGTTAATTAACTACTTGCCAACAACCTGCCTTCTTTTGAGAAATTAACATGAAGGGGACTATAATTTTGAATTATACTGTGGATATAATTAAGCTTTGCAGCATTTTACTTTAGCATTAAAAGTTTAATTTCCTTGGCATCTCATTTTATATTAGAATTACATTTTAGAAGTATTAATGAAAGAATTCAGAAACTCTCTCTCTTAACCCTCTGAGAGTCACAAGATTTCCGAGTAGTATATTGCTTTTACCCCACAACCCACTTAATGACTAAATAACCACATCTATTGGGTGAAGAAATCCATGGATTCGTTCAAAGTTTTAGAAAGATTTTATCTGTCTTTCCCTTGTAATGGAATCCCTTGGAATTGTTTCTTTCCTAAGAATAGAATCTCTTGGAATCGTACATTTCCTTGGAATAGAATTATTTGGATTTATTCCTTTCTTTGGAAGTGAATCCTTTGGGAAGATTTCATTGACCCTTTCCTTTGGATAGAATCCTTTAGTAAGATTCTGTTGTCGTTTTCTTTATAGAACCATTTAGAAAGATTCCATTGTTCATTTCCTTAGAATGGAATCCTTAGGAATTATTCTACTGCTCCTTCCCTTGGAATGGAAGCCTTTGGGAAGATTCCATTGTTCCTTTTCTTTGCATAAAATCCTTTGGTAAGATTCTGTTGGTCATTTCCTTATAGAACCATTTAGAAATATTCTATTGTTCATTTCATTAGAATAGAATCCTTTGGAATTATTCTACTGCTCCTTTCCTTGGAAGTGAATCCTTTGAAAATATTGCATTGGTTCTTTACTTAAGATAAAATAGAATCCCTTGGAATTGTTTATTTCCTTAGAATAGAATCCCTAGGATTTGTTCCTTTCCTTAGAATATTTTCTTGGAATCATTCTTTCCCGTAGAATAGAATTCTTTGGAATTTTTCCTTTCCTTAAAATAGAATCCTTTGGATTTATTCTTCCACTCCTTTCTTTGGAAGTGATTCCTTTGAGAAGATTCCATTGGTCTTTAGGATAGAATCCTTTAGTAAGATTCCGTTGGTCATTTCCTATAGAACCATTTAGAAATATTCTATTGTTCATTTCCTTAGAATAGAATCCTTTGGAATTATTCCACTTCTTTCCTTAAAAATGAATCCTTGAAAATATGCCATTGGTCCTTTGTTTCTTAGAATAGAATACTTTAGTAAGATTCTCCTCGTAATTTCCTTAGAATATAATCCTTTGGAAAGGTTCATTTGGTTGCCAAGGTCAAAATAGGTTAGAAGTCATGCAGTGAAGACTGTAGTTTGCGAGGTGCTTTTGTGAACCCCTTATTGGGTTAAATAGCGTTATTTATGCATGCTAAAATATGTAAACTGGGTTTTAAATCAAGTTCAATTTCAAAAAGATAGGTTCCTTTCTATTTTCTGTCACTATATCGCTGTTTTGGAAGAACAATGAGGCAAGTGAAATCCATCAGTTTATTTAGAAAAAGAAAACTAAGAATACCGTCTATGATTAATATGGATTGTAACATATGTGAAACTCGATTGTAATGGAAGTGAGGCTGACAATCGTATATTATGTTACTTTTTCAAATACTGCCACGAAGGCAGGTGAATCTTCAACATTCACCATAATTTTGCAGTTTCTTTGTTGTTCTTCCAGGTCAGTGATATATTCTCGTTAAATTAATGCGAGCATATTAACCCTCGTGGTTTCGACGAAATATACCGTCCATCACGATCTGACCAATTTTGCTAATGACGAGATATCTCGTCATCAAGATATTACCGATTTTGTTATGACGAGATCAAGATCTGGTCAGTTTTTTCTAATGACGCGATATCTCTTCCATGGAGATGTGGTCAGTTTTGATAAATTTGATTTCATCAAGATTTTCCAATTGTTTGATGATGCCAAGTTCAAGATCTGATCCGTTTTCTTCTTTAGACGTGATATCTCGTCCATAAGAATCAGGTCCGTTATCTTCTAATGACAAGATACCTCGTCGAGACAACCACTAGGAGGATTAACTACAATTCTAATTACAGAGAAAATAAGAAATAAAAATATAACAATGCTTACTGAATTGCAGAAAATATTAGTAAGACATTTGGGTAAATTATTTTTAAGTGTTTTAATATATTAATAGTATTGATTTTAAATTAATATGCATTTCACTCATTGTATTTAATGAACACTAATCTGGAAAACACAAAATTCGCCCAAGTTGGAACCGATGTGAATCCGAATTCCTTAATTATTTTTAGTCCGTCTCCAATTAATCTTTCATATTTTTGCCTTATGAAAACGTATTACATAAAGATTTAATTAGATTTTGTAACATTGAAATAAAAATTCATAGGTAAATCTACTAAATAAAGGGATCAAAATAAGTATACACATTCGTACATCATAAGTGCAGATTTTCTTTTTCAGTGCCTTATTTCAAGAACATAAAATCTGTATTTTCACCCAATATTTGTTAATTTATAGTTGGGTAAGTCATTAATGAGACGAGATAAAAAGTATTAGTTTGTCATATTAAAAGTCTACTTTTATTATTAAAAACTACTACCGTTTGAGCAAGGTTAATGATTGCAAATTCTCCCGTCGTTGTTGATGAGCAGTTATAGCTATTTTCTCAAAAATTAATGAAGTAAAATATTTTTATTTGCCATACACAGAGCCTACTAATTAGTTTCTTTTCTTACCGAAAATATATATTCATTGGAAAGAGAATAGACCGATTTATAAATTTAAATTTATTCTGCTGCATTATTGGATGCAAAATAAAAAGTACATTTCATTTAGGTGAAAGTATTTTTTATTTATTCCATTTGGCTTCTCAAAAATCAAAAACATATTATGTATATGGATTGTTTATAAATAATTTTATACATTTTTATATGTTTTGTTGATGAGAGTATTTTATGTTATACTTTGTGAGCAGGGGCTCTGTAAGCTTCTGAGTTCAGTTTAATGTAACAAGTGACTGAAAATGTAATTGTAAAATTGCATAGTCATGTTAAGGTTTTAAAGTTTGGGTATATTACGTCTTGGTCCACGAGTCCGAATTGGCACCGACATCACGATATCTTCTGCAAACATGAAGAGTAATATACATAAAAAATCGTGTAGGATGAGTCGAAGCACGGCAGCAAGGTTTTACGTGAATTCGTCTCATTAGCCCATAGTATTTATTTCGATGTAGCAAATGATAGACAAATTCAGTAGTCAATTCAGTGTGTATCGAAAGCTGATGGGTTGCTCTTCCACATAGACTACGTTCGATGTATTTCTGTTTGATTTTTCGACAAGTCTACGAAGACATTGTGAAATTTTGAAATTTTTTCAAATGCGATCCGAAGTTTCACAACCAATTCTGTATTCTATTTCACTTTTGATGTTCTAAATCGACAGATCTTGATGTTAGCTTTCGCTTGAGACCCATTTCGACATCATAGTGCTTCGCCATCCCAAGTTATACCAATTTGAAGTTTGAATGGCGCAGCAAAATCCCCAAATCGCCATCCTCCCCTCCCGCTTATAGCGGCGCGTGAACTCAAGGTCACTGAAAAGTATTTATTTCCTCAGCTATCGAATGACACTAGGTTGGTTTGGCCCACGTTCATAACATAGAAATTATTAGACAGAATTCGTTGCCTATTTTTTCGCAACTCTCAAGTTTGCGTACTGGCCACCTAGTACCGGTCTGGTTTTAAAGACGCATTCATGTCAAAAGGAACAATGATAATATAAAATAGATAACTCTAAAATAACTTAGAGACATAACCCTCTGAGGGGATCCCACGCATAATTACACCTTCCTGCAGTCTGAATAGTTTTGACCTTGACCAATATAATCTTTCCTATGATTCTTTCAACCAATAGAAGTGGTTATTTTGTCATTATGCATGTTATGGGATAAAAGAAATGCTACAGTACTCACAAATCTTGTGACGCTCAAAGTTAACTGACAAAGCAATTAAACTAATTATTCGAACTTATTACTGATAATTCACGAAATTTATGAATAATTGAGGTCATAAAGTAATTTTATTACGTAGTTATATATCAATAAAATTATGGTATACAAGTGCATTTAGGTAACAGCAAGAAAAATCTTCGCATTCCGTCTTGTTTGTTTGCCTACACTGAAAAGTCCTCTCATGAGGTGATAGTCTTCACCCATTAAATGTTTTACAAAAATCTTCGTTTTCGGTCTGGTTGTTTGTACACTGAAAAGTCCTCTAATAAGGTGATTGTCTTCACCCATTAAACGTTTTACAAAATCATAATTTTCGCATAGAGGAATAATGTTCCTCTGAAAACCGTAAAAGCTTAAGTTTCCGTGAAGAAAATATCTCACTTTTAAAGAAAATTACATTTCACACATCAAGTGAAGATAACTGAAGAATCCAGCAGAAAAACACTCCCCATTTCTTCTAAAATCAATAATCCGAGGTAACTATTGAGGTTTTAGAGCTTTCACTGCTTTCATCGTGATTAGGTTTTAAATAATCAGCCGAAAGTAGTAGTAAGGCGAACATTTATCCTAACTTTTCTCCCAACCCGTGCTCAAAATGTTTTCGCTCAATCGGGTAAACTGTGCACTTTCTGAAATCAGGTAAGCAATCCCTACGTAGCGGGATGAAAACCCCTTTGATCAAACTTTATTTCCGCAATTTGATTTGTAAAAGGGAAAATATCAAATAGAGGAAGGAACTGTAGCGTACTTCGCAAGGTTTGAAAAAATTGATGGAAAGTATTTCTTAACTTTTCTTCGGTTTATCAAATAATTAAAACCCTTGATGGACTTTCACCAATTCGAATCCATAGTAGCGCACATGTTGGGGTAGGGTATAGTAAGATGAGGTATTGTATGGAAGTAAAGTTTTACTTTTCGTAATCCTCCAAGTGGTTTAGACGATATATCTGTACCATCAAGATCTGACCGATTTTGCTTATGACGAAATATCTCGTCATCAAGGTGTTGCCAATTTTTTTATGTTGACGAGATCAAGATCTGATCATTTTTCTTCTAATGAAGAAATGTCTTGTCCATCAGGATCTGGGCAATTTTCTTCTACTGACGAGATACCTTGTCGAGACAACCACCAGGAGGTTAATGTTAGTAGCGACCATTCCTGAGGTTTGAAAAAATTTATAGAAAGTCTTGAATTTTCTTCGGTTTATCAAATAATTAAACTCTTGATTGACTTTTTCACCAATTCACACATGTTGCAATAGGGTATAGTAAGATGGGTTATTGTGTAAATTAGAAAAGTGAAATTTTACTTTTCTTAACCCTCCTGGTGGTTGTCTGGTAGAGGTGTATTATCATAAGCAAAACTGATCAGATGTTGATGGACGAGATCTCGTCATTAGAAGAAAACAGACCAGAAGGTGATCTCATCATCATAAAAAATATCTTGGTGACGAGATATTAGCAAAATTGATAGGATCTTGATGGACGAGATATCTCGTCATTAGCAAAATTGGTCGGATCTTAATGGGCGAGATATCTCGTAGAAACAACTTGGTGGGTTAATGTTAGTGTTAACCTTTCCTGAGGTTTCAAAAGCAATTATGGAAAGTCTACACTTTTCTTTGGTTTATCAAATAATTTAAGCTGTTGATGAACTTTCACCAATTCGAATACACACTAACACACATGTTGGAATAAGATAGAGTAAGATGGGGTATTGTATAAATTAGAAAATTTAAATGTTACCTTTCTTACTGTTAGTGTTAACCGTTTCTGAGGTTTGAAAAAAAATATGGAAGTCGAATTTTCATCGGTTTATTAAATAACTTAAACTCTTGACGGACTTTCACCAATTTGCGAAACCATAGTAACACACATATTGGAATAGGGTAAAGTAAGATGGGGTATTGTATGAATTTCAGAAGTAAAGTTTTATTTTCTTAATATTAGAAAGATGTGCCTCAGAGAGCTCTTGAGGTTTGAAAAAAATTATGGAACGTCTTGTCTTTCCTTCGGTTCATCAAATAATTGAAACACTTGATGGACTTTCACCAATTCGAATTCATAATAACACGCATGAAATAGGGCAAAGTAAGATGGATATTGTATAAATTAAATAAGTAAATTTTTACTTTTATTAACGTTGGTGTTAAACTTTCCCAGGTGTGAAACAAATTACGGAAAGTTTTGACTTCTTTGGTTTATCAAATAATTTAAATTCTTGATGAATTTTCACCAATTTGAATCCATATTAACACGCAAGTTGGAATAGGGAATAATGAATTCGGGTTTTGTATAAATTAGAAAAGTTAGGTATATTGCTTTCCTTAATGTTCGTGTGGATGTGTTAACCCTTCGTGAGGTTTCTTCGATTTATCAAATAATTTACACTCTGGATGGACTTTCACCGATTCGAATCCATAGTAACACACATGTCGTAATAGGGTATAGTTAAATGGGGTATTGTATAAATTAGAAAAGTAAAGTTTTACTTCTCTTAGTGTTAGTGTAAACCCTTCCACAGGTTTGAAAAAATTATGGAAAGTCTTGAATTTTCTACAGGCTATCACATAACTTATATTCTCTTCCAACAATGGACAAAGTGTTTTAAGTGGAAAAGACACTGGGAGAATGATATGCCAAAAGTCCTAGGTACAAAGTACCTCAGAGGCACATCTCCTTTAGGTGTGTAAGAGTTTAATAGGCGAGGTACTCTAGTGATCTTTTCTTTCCCATGGGGCTTACTGTCTTTAGTGAACACTGGTATCAAGCTCCCATGATATCCAAGCGATATTTTTCCGCTTTCATTCTATCACCTCTATTCCTCAATTTCACATTTTTTGCTTTCTATGATATTTTTTGCTTGAAGTTTTCTCTCTTTGGTTTGGCGCAGCTTGGCTAAATATGTCCCCTTGCGTCATAAAAACCCAAAACAATCAACCAACTTAGGTAGTGTCTTATTTCATATTACGTGGCCGTATATTTTCCGGCACGCATATAACATTTTAAAAATTTTATGAACGCATCTAATAGTTTTAACCCTTCAAGTGGTTTCGACGAGATATCTCGTCCATCAAGATCCGACCAATTTTGCTAATGACGAGTTATCTCATCAAAGATATTGCCGTTTTTTTAATGATGACGATATCAGATGCGATCAATTTTTTCTTCTAATGACGAGCTATCTCGTCCATAAAGATCTGGTCAGGTTTGTTAATGACCAATTATAATAACGAGATACCTGAAGTCAACCACCAGGAAGGTTAAATTGTAGAACTAAAAAAAATGTAAATTTAAAACATTCAAACTATTTGAGAGCGTCGTATTAAATGATAACGTCAATACGAATTCATTATACCAATTATTTTAAAATGCATAATACTACGTATATGCAGCAATACATATTTTTATTTTAAGTAAACTTCCACGAAATGAATACTCACCTTACACTCAAGCTTATCGTCGAAAAAGTAATACACACAATAAGTACATGCAATCATAATTAAATAGTCCAATTATGAGCCATTTGTAGCTCAGCGAAAAACAATCCTGGTCTTATCAATCTATTTTGACTTCAATTACTGAAATAGAATCGTTGTTTTTTAGAGCGCAATTAAATGTAAAAAACGATGAAACAGTCCCCCTACATATGTGTTTAACATATCATTCTGATGTAATACTACGGATCTATATGAATACAATTAAGTGTTATTATGATGAAACTCCTAGCGAGCGAAGTAAATGGATTCCAAATTTCCTGTTCTACGTCTGGGAGTTTTTTTCGTTTTCATTACAGTATACTCGATTTTCAATCTGGAAATTGACGGTAGTGATTCAAAACAGGAAGGCAGTCTTCATTTCAAGTATATTGATTTGGGTAGGCTTATATGTTATTATAAATACGGATATATTTGTGTGGTTTTTCGATACCCTTTGCATCTCTTATTATTTGCGAAAACTTATTTTAAAGTATTTAATTTATGTTTTATTCATTCTCAAAGAATATCCATTAATTTTACCCTGTTTCTGTTAACTCTGAAGGACAGTAAGAAAAAAACGTTTTTAGAAAAAACTTCATGCGGTGAAGACCTTTTCCTTTATGTGATTGTATTGTGCATATAACAAAATTAAGTTTTTAACCCTCTTGGGGGGTTGTCTCGACGAGGTATCCCGTCATTATAGTTAAACTGACCAGATCTCGTCTTCTCTCGTCAGTAGAAGGAAACTGACCTGATTTTGATCTCGTCATTCATTAAATAGCCAGCTGAAGGAATATTTTTTATGAAATACCACTCCATTTTCATTTCGTGAGCACAGTGTGTCCTTATAATGATTTAATCCATATTTTATCCATAGTCAAAAACTGTCCATCAGTTCCCAATTTAGTCGGGAAAATATGGGGCTATCACAGCAAGAGTGGCCTAACCCAACAACATACCCAATGGAGATAAATGCGATTTTCTTGGCATCATTTTTTATATATTTTATTTATCCACAATATGATTTGAGGAGGTTCAAAATCTATATTGCAAACGCATTAAATGCCAAGAGAGTGAGTGCATTGTAGGTGCCAAAGATAATTATTTTGGCATTTTCGGGTTTTTGTGGGTTAGGCCACTCTTGCTCTGATAGCCTCATATTATGTTACCAATTATGCATTAGTTTTATTAGTTTTTAGCACCAGCTTACACGTTAAGTAAAGCACTAATATTCTTTTTTGAAAATAAATTCATTCGGAACCGAGGGAAGAAATGGTCTTTCTCTGATGCAAATTGGCCACGAAATCCCGTTTTTCTTTCAAATCGGTTCATTCCCACGCCCTACGCTATATATATATATATATATATATATATATATATATATATATATAAACACGTAGTTTTAATCTGAACATTATCATTATAAAATACGCGGATCATTGAATACATAGCAGGGGAATAATTTTTATATAAGAACCCTTTTTTGATAAGAACAATATACCCCCTTATAATTATTTAATCCATATTTTATCCTTAGCAAAAGACTATCCATCAAATTCCACTTTTGGGGTAAATATTATTTTTCCAATTATGCATTACTTTTAGACCAATGTGCAAGTTAACGCTAGCACTGAAATTCCCTTCTCAGTAAATTTCATCGGCATCACCGAAAGATATTGTCTTTTTTTATATAAATTGGCCACGAATTTCCGTTTTTGTTTCAAATCGTCTCACTACGCTAAAAATGCAGTCTTAATCTAAACATTTTTAAATCGATTCATTCAAACGCACTACGCTAAACAGCAGTTTTAATTTGAGCATAGTTATTATAGCCTCAACGGATTATTGAATAAATAGCAGAGGGAATAATTTTTATGGAAGAACTCTCCCTTTTCCTTCCATGAACACAATATACCCTATTGATTTTGAATCCACATTTTATCCATAGTCACAGCATATCCATCAGTTCAGACTTTTGAGGGGTAAATATTAATATTAGGTTTCCAATTATGAATTTTACTTTTCGATACCAGTGTAAAAGTTACGTTAGGTATTAAAATTCCCCTCTCTGCAGTAAATTCAATCGGAACCAACGAAAGAACGTTTGGTTTTCCTGATGCAAATTATGTTTCAAATCGTTGAGTTTTGATCTGAATATTTTCATTATGACCTCCACTGTTTGTTGTGTATAAATAGCAGTGGGAGAGTAATTTTTATGAAATATACTTTCTTTTCCTGAGCACAACATGCCTCAATAGTTATTTAATTTTTATTTTATATATAGTCCGAGACTATCCATCCGAACCTTTGGGGTAAATATTATTATGTTTGTAATTATACATTACTTTTAAACCAATGGTACAAGCTACCACCATAATCAAGACAAGTCGACCAAGGACACCAGTATACTCCAGTTTACCAAGGACGTTAAGCACTAAAATTTTCTTCACAGTAAGTTCAATTCTAATCAACGAAAGAAAGTGTCGTTTTTTTTATGCAAACTGGTCGAGAATTTCCTTTTTTGTTTCAAACCATCTCAATAGCTCAAATACACAATTTTAATCTGAACATTTTCATTATGGTCACCACGGTTAGTTGTGTATAAATAGCAATGGAAGAGTAATTTTTATGAAATAAACTCCTCTTTTTCTTTTTTAGCACAATATGCTAATAATTATTAGAAGAGTAATTTTTATGAAATAAACTTCCTATTTTCTATTTTAGCGCAATATGCTAATAATTATTTAATCCATATTTTATCCACAGTCACCACCAGTATCTATTTTTGAAAGTAAATAATATGTTTGCAATTACGAATTACTTTAAGACCACTGTACAAGTTGCCACCAGAACCAAGACAAGTGGGCCAAGGACACCAGTTTAACATGGACATCAGTGCACACCAATTTACCATGGATGCTAGGCTCTAAAACTTTCCTGGTCGCACTAAATTCAATCTGAATCAATGAAATAAATTGTTGTTTTCTCATACTAATTGGTCGCGAATTTCTGTTTTTGTTTCAAATCGACTCGCCAGGTTAAAAATGCAGTTTTAATCTGAACATTTTCATTATCGCCTCCGCGGTTCGTAGTGAATAAGTTGCAGTGGGAGAGTAATTTTCATGAAATAAACTTTCCCTTTTCTTTCCACGAGCACAATATGTTAATAATTTTATAGCCAGACTATCCACGAGTACCTATTTTTTTGAATTAAGTATGTATGCAATAATGAATTACTTTTAGACTAGTGTACAAGTTATCACCAGGATCAAGACAAGTGGACCAAGGGTACAAGTGTACATAAATTTACCAAGGACTTTAGGCATTAAATTTGTTGTCTTCGCAGTAAATTCTATCCATACCAACAAAGGAAATTGTCGTTTTACTGATTCAAATTTCCGTTTTTGTTTCAAATCGACACGCCAGGCTAAAAATGCAGTTTTAATCTGAACATTTTCATTATCACCTCCGCGGTGCGTCGTGAATAAATAGCAGTGGGAGAGTAATTTTTATGAAATAAACTCTCCCTTTTCTTTCTACGAGCACAATGATCCAATAATTATGCCCGGCGGCGGGCTTGTTATTCAAGCAACTCAATCGTCAAGAAGGCCGGGTTTGCCGAAAATGAATAACCCCCTCAAGGTACAATTGAAACAAAGGGATGCATGCGTGTAAATAAAGGAAAACTTCTCTGCTAAATTAAGTATAGTGTATCATTTCTCGGGTCATAGAAAGTTGTTTTGCGTACGAATGAATTGTTTCGAGCATTCAGATCTTTCAAGAGCCTAATTAGGGTTTAACTAATTTTTCGATTACTTCAAAGAAAACTACGTGATTCTTCAGAAGTCATGTGTTCCGCATTTATAGGCTTGAAAAAGTTCAAAATAAATTGAAGACATTTAAAATTTTTCAGCCCTTCGCATCTTAAATAAGGACGTAATTAACCGCTTTAAGAGCTCTCGAGAAATTCAAATGAACAAACATGAAGGGTTCGCGGTAAGTGTTAGGTACAGTTGGCCCGAAATTGTTGCGAAGTTCCCTCGCAAATTTAATTGGTGTATTATGCTGAAAATCTTGAAGATCAAATTCACTTCTTGATCTTTACTTAATTACAGAATATAGTTATTACAATTAGCCTGCAGGGATTGATTGATCGTTAAGCATAGCTGGATGAAACGCAAAAACCTTTCTAATATTAATGATTTTATGAATACAATGTGAATGGATTTTTTTCCGAATTTTATGCAATTTTCTTACTGAATCGAGATACTGTTACGTATTATGTCAATAAAAGAGGGCTCGATTAATCTCAGGGATCTTTCTCTTTTAGGTGCAAGTAAAACTTTCATTGTATGTGTAGGGCCGCGGAAGCCCATTTGGGAGAGCAACGGATTAGCAACCGGAGGGTTGAGAGTTCGAAACTCTGTCCAGAAAAAGACCGTCGTGTATACGGGGGTTGGTGCACTTTTAATCTGTCGTGGCCTCAAATGTCCTCATATTGGCGTGGTGTGGAAGTTTGGAGAGTGGGGTGCCAGCTCAGGTGTTGACCTCGTCATCTGACCGCGGTTCCAAATTATGTGGTGTTGTCCTTGGATCTTTCCCTTAGGGATTAATCCCAGACCGTCGACAATACCTGGTGTGTTGCTCCAGTGCGACGTTGATTAATTACTCCAATTGCCGTTACCAAATTTTATTCAACTTTCCTACTGAATCGAGATACTTTTACTTATAACGTCGATAAAAGAAAACCTTTTCTGGTGTATATCCTCTCTTATGTGTCACTAAAACTTTTCTTGTATGTGTGTCCATTACTTGACGTTGTCTGTCTTTTGGTTAGCTCAGCTTGTTCAAATATGGCTCTTGAGCCTAAAACCCAACCAATCTTAGAATCTCACCTATGCTAAATTCTGGTCAGAAACAGCAAATAAGGTTAAAACGGGTAGTTCATTTATTTTAAATATTTGTTTTAAAAGTTAAAAGAGTTTACTCGGGTGCCATTGTCCCATAAGTAGTTGTTTACTTTATGCAGCAAGGACGAGATTGGGCCATGCAATGTTTTACCGTCAAATACATGGACATACATATGTACAACATTAAATAAGCATCAGAGGCATGGTTAATTTAGTTTAAGTATCCGTCTTAAAGATCAAGTGTTTGCTCAGGTACATTGTCCCATAGATGGTTGGTTTTAATGGAGCAAGGGCCAGATCTGGCCAAGCTGCGCTAAGCAATGTTATTCCGTCAAATATATAGACATACACATGGACAACATCAAATAAACATCAGACAGGGAGTTAATTTACTTTAAGTATTCGTTTTAAAGGTTAAGTGTTTAAGTGCTAATTGTCACAAGATGATTGGTTTTATGGATGGTTCCAGATCTGGCCAAGCTGCGACCAGAAATGTTTTTCTGTCAAGTAAATGGGCACACACAATATCCCATATAAATTATATGTAGCTATTGCTGTTTCATATTCGTAAAATATGTAGTAAAACTTAGATAACCTTAAATTAATCAACAAATTAATTCACGCTGTCTAGTTACACAAAATTATTGAGAGGAAACGAAAAAAATTGAAAACGAAATTATGTTATGTGACTATTTTGATGTTTGTGACTAACATTTGATTAATTACATATTTTATATTTAATACATCATTTTCATTTTGAAAAGAAACAAAGTCTGTATACTAAAAAAAAGGATGGATCAAAATAATTGATACATTTAGATTTAATACCACTTAAAATATGCATTCAATTCACATTATTTTTTACAAGTTAATCAGTGTATTTGCCGTAGCACGTTGTTGACAGTGTAATAAGTAAACCATTTACTTAAAAATTGAACGGGATATTAATATGTGAGTAAAACGTACGATTACTTTTAACACCTACGATTTTGTAATCGAACAAAGGGGCTGTGGTAGCTCAGTTGGAAGGGTCGCGGATTAGCAACTGGAGGGTCAAGAGTTCAAAACTAGATCCAACCAAAGACTGTTGTTTAAGATGGGGCTGATACTCATTAAATCTGTTGTGGTCTCATGTTGGCGTATTGTGGAAGTTTGGGGAGTGGGATGCCAGTTCAGATGTTGACCTCGTCATCTGCCCGTGATTCAAAAATACGAGGTGTTGTCCTTGATTCTTACCCTTCGGGATTGACCCCGGACCTTCATCAATAGCCCATCGTGTTGCTCCTGTAAACTCAAACCTGTAAACTACCTACCATCTCACTCTCAATCTGATCTAGGCATATCCAATTATCAATGTGCTATTTTTAGGAGACTTACATGCTTCTAATGACTTAAAATACTCTTCGCAATTCTCTTTCGGTGATTATTTTTCTTTACCCAGAGGTTACCCAGAGAGAGGATATAAGAGGTTCCATTGGAATGGCAAACTTACGGATTTGGACCAAAGTATATTTTTAACCCTCGAGCTAATAATTACTAAACAAAAATAATAATAACATAGTTTTGATTGGCAAGTAGTGTATTGCATTGCGTTTCATTAATTTCCTTACATATATATTACTATTTTAAACCTCCAAGTGGTTTCGATGAGATATCTGGTCCATCAAGGTCTGGCAAATTTTGCTAATGACTAGATATTTCGTCATCAAAATATTGCCGATTTTGTGATGATTACAAGATCAAGATTTGGACAGCTTTCTTCGAATGATTGTGATTGGATTTTCTATTAATGACGAGATACCTCGTCCAACAAAATCCGGTCAGTTTTGCTAATGAAGAGATGCCTCATCCAAACAAATCTGGTCAGTTTTGCTAATGACGAGATACCAAGTAGAGACATACACCTGAATGGTTAAGAAGAATTTTATAATTCCAATTACTTTAAAAGTATTCTCCCTGGTTTTCTTTCGAAGATACTTTTTCCCTAACCAGAGATGCGATAAAAGCGATTCGATTAGTATGGTAAACTTACGGATTTAGACCAAATAATACATGCTTTTAACCCTCGAGCTGATAATTACTTGACATAAATACCAACATCCCATGACTCCTTTATAGAAAAAAATCAGTTTATCACAAAAGAAAAAGGTCTAAATTCATCTAAAACTTTAAAATGATACTCATTAACATGGTAGAGTCGAAAGCTTACATCACGAACAATGTCAACATCGATGAAAATGAAGAATTATATTAACAGAGTTTTGGAATTATAAATAGAAGATAAAAGAATTTTAATAACTTTTTAAAAGCCCACACAAATTCGTCCAATTTTTATTGAAAAAATAAATGCTGATGAATATAGAGTAAACAATGTTATTTCATAAGCCATCCTCCAAAATATGTAGCGTTGGTGTCTAATGCCTTCCGCTTTCCTGGAGGCTATTGTAGTTAGTTCGATCATGCTAGAGTACAAGGGACTTTTCTTATCTATTTAGCAATCGTTCCAATGTAGGACAATACTTTCGATCAATTAACAGCATCGATTTATTGAGAGATAATTACGCTTCTGTCATGAATATTATAACTCTATTGTTGAATTCCTCATAAAAACTGATCTAAACTGCGAGATTGATTATTACGGGTCATATGCAATGGAGGGATTACGGGGTTTTCAGTTATTAAATCGGGATAGATTCGTGAGCTTATGAATTTTATGAACAGTCGCATTGCTTTTATGGTTAAAATTAGAGTTACGTTTTAAATGCATACTATCTGATTGATGGTTACTTCGTTGATTGAGGAGTTTGACTTTACTGTAAAATTTAGATATGAAGGGTATTTCAAAACTTTCTGTACAGACTTTAATCCCCCTGGTGGTTGTCTCTATGAGGTATCTAGTTATAAGCAAAACTGATCAGATCTTAAAGGACGAAATATCTCGTTATTGTAAAAAACTTACCAGATCTTGATGGACGAAATATCTCGTTATTGTAAAAAACTGACCACATCTTGATCTTGCCATCATTAAAAGCGGCAACATCTTCATTATTAGAAATTAAATCTTCATTGTTGATGACGAGGTATCTCGTCATTAGCAAAATTGCTCAGATATTGATGGACGAGATATCTCGTCATTAGCAAAATTGCTCAGATATTGATGGACGAGATATCTCGTTGAAACATCTTGGAGGGTTAAAGAGGGGTTGACGTTGACACCGAAAGCAGATTTCAGTATATCAGAGAGTAAACTAATCGAAACCATCAGAATCATCCATAAACATACGTTATTCTATAACAAAACCACAAATTTCGTATCAATTGTTACTGTAAATCTTCTAAAACCCGCTTACATGTTTAAAATTTCAACATGAAAACTCCAAAAGTCGAAGAAACTCCTCTTCCAAAGTGCCGTAAATCATATCTCACCATTCTACTACAAAACCCAATGCAATTCAACGGTACAACAAATGGATTTCAGATGGAACTGAGATTGATGGAACCGATACGGACTGAATAACCAAATGAAGACGAATCTTTCACAATGATTTGTGCCATTGGTCCAGAACACTTGTAACTTTCTTGTCGGGATTTCTCTTGTGGAACTCCACCAAAAACGTCGATGTAGATCTTGAGAAGTTTTCAAAAGCTCTGCCGGTCTATTTGAAATTTGCTTTTCAAATCTCTGAAAACACTTTTGACGTTCAAGTATTTTTGAAGGCGGGGAATGGGAAAGAAAGTTGAATTCTTGCTGCGCGTTTACTAAACGTCACCTGCATGTACGAAACTATCAAAAGCATATAACAAAACAAATTTCGTATCAATTGCGACTATAAATCTTCTGAAACCCGCTTCCATGTTTAAACTTTCAACATGAAACTCCCAAACGCCGAAGAAACTCCTCTTCCAAAGTGCCGTGAATCATATCTCACCATTCTGCTCAGGAAACCCAATGAAATTCAACGGCACAACAAATGAATTTCAGATTAAACTGAGATTGATGCAACTTATACGAAGGACTGAATAACCAAATGAAGACGAATCTTTCACAATGATTTGTGCAATTGGTCCAGGACCTGGCACCAAACACTTGTAAATTTCTTGTCGAGATTTCTCTAGTAGAGCACCACCAGAAACGTCGGTGTAGATCTTGGGAAGTTTTCAAAAGCCGTGCAGAGGTACGTGAAATTTGCTTTTTAAATCTCTGAAAGTACTTTCGACGTTCAGGTGTTTTTGAAGGTGGGTGAACGGGAAAGAAAGTTGAATTCTCTCCGTGCGATGCCAGAGTTGTTAAGATGTTGCTGGGGATGTTTTAGGAGGCATCAGCAGAAGAGGGAAACAAAAAACAAAATCGTAAGGTAGGGTGCAAAAGAAATTCGATTAACTCCACACGTGTGTGCTTCCGATCTGGATGTCGAAACGAAAGAAAACACAGCTTTCTACTGATAAAGATTCCCAGCAATCCCGCTTCGAGGTGTTTGTAGCGAATTTAAAATGCTACGGCACATTTAAAGTTTTTTGATACATACACAGCACCAGGTTTACTTTACGTAGGCTTTGAGGAAATTGTAGAAATAAAATAGATTGAGGTAGCATTATTTCTTTTTTGATTTGTACTAGTATGAATGGATACTTTGGAATGATCTCCCTCAAAATTATTTTCTGTGATGTTTTATGCTTCGAAATTTCAAAGTACATTTTATAAGTGTCTGTAAACACAGTATCCGGTTTACTTTTCTAGGAGAGCAGGTTGAGGAAATTGCAGGAATAAAATGGATTGAGGTAGGAGTAAATCTTTAATTCGCACCTGGATGAACGAATAGTGTGGGATGATATCATTAAAATTATCTTGTTTCATTCTTCGAAATTTTAAAGTGTATTTTATAAGTGTCTGTAAACGCTTATCGGGTTTACTTTTTCACGAACACAGGCTTTGAAGAAATTGAATGTATAAAATGGATTGTGGTAACCATTGAATATTTTAATTTGCACAAGGATGAACGAATGCTCCCTAAAATAGTTTTCCGTTTGATTTTTTATGCTTCGAAATTTCAAAGTACATTTTACAAGTGTCTATAAACACAGTACCCGGTTTGCTTTTCATGAGCGCAGGTTTTGAGATAGGTAGTTAATTAATGTAGCACTGGAATGACACGACGCCGCTTCGAGAAAATTGCAGGAATAAAAGGGATTGAGGTAGGATTAAATCTTTTAATTCAAGTAAAGGAATACAACATTTCATTTGATTTTATTCTCAAACACAAAATGCTTATAGATAATACTTTAGCATTATTTAAGGACTTCATTAGCTGCTTCATGTTTATTAAGATATTAGGGTACACCTTAGTAGGCTATCTAAATATATCTTCAACTCAATTCCACTGAAATTGAAACTATATTCTAAAAATAGAACAATAAATCTTACCTAAATTATGATCAATGTCGAAAGCTGAAAACTCAATATATGTCGTTAATTATGTCTTTTATTTAATTACAAAATATTTATGCAATAAGGGCATCTTTAAAATAAAATGCTTATTCAGTGCACAAACTCCATAATTCAGTAATTTCACATTAATCATAAATTCTACTTGCGCTAATTTATGCCATTTTTATAATTGATCTTATAAAATACATTACTTCATTTTTAAGGTAGTTAGGTAGTTAATTAACGTTGCACTGGAGCACCACAACGGGCTATTGGCGACGGTTCGGGATCAATCCATGAGGGAAAGATTCAAGGAAAACGCTCGAAATTCTGAACCACGACTTCATTTTTACACTTGAGTCAGACTAAATTTTCAATCGTGTCTACACTTGCTAAAATGAAATATTTGAGTACTTAGGTTATATGTATGGTCCGTGGTAGCCCGGTCGTAAGTCACACCTATTAGCAGCCGGCGGGTTACGAGCTCGAAACTCGATCCAACCGAAGACCGTCGCGTACGTGGGGGCTGGTGCACCTTAAATTTGTAGTGGCCTCAAATGTCCTCACGATGGCGTGGAGTTGAAGCGTTCAAAGTGCGATGCCTATCAAGTGTTGACCTCTGCATCTGACCGTGGTTCAAAAGTGCGATGTCCTCGGATCTTGGGGATTGATCCCGGACCGTCACCAATAGCCCGTTGTGTTGCTCCTGTGCGACGTTAATTGACTACCTACCTAGCTGTGTACAACGTTGTAGTACAGCAATTTCCTTCATAGGGCTGAAAGACTAAAAAATTTTATGGGATGTGTTAAGAGATATTTTAATTTTTTGAAATAATCACGGAATTTGTATTATTTTTTGCTAATGTAAGACATATTTCTGTAGCAGAAAATCACGTGGGAAATAATTTCTTAACCTTTAATATACACGCTGTACACGGCATCGCCAGACAGTGTAACAAATACCATGCGGCTATATGAAAGATTATAAAAAGTGTCGTTCATTGTCCTTAATGGGACAGTGGACTTTCAAAACACGCTTTTGCAGTTATTATCCGATTGTTATGAAATTTGGGCAGACTAAAAAGCCTGTGTCTAATGTTTCGTCAAAAAATCTCAATTCAGTGGAAAGCTATAACATAAAACGGGGTCAAACATTTTGATAAATTAGTAAAAATTGATAGGTCCCATGCGCCTTGCTTTTCCATGTATTATCAAAATTTTAATTCAGATGAAAATTTGTTTACATATAAATGAAAGTAACTCCATTTGATAAGCGTGTTTCTCAGCTATCGCAAAAAATATTGCACTAAAACACCTGAAATTTTGCAAAATAAGCATAGGTTAAGCAACATTTTAAACCAAAATTTCAAAATTGGGAAGCATGATGAATTTCTCATTTGCACTTAGATATATACAACAGATTTCAAGAATGATCTAAATAAAATTAGAGTACATAAATTAAAACCAGATGCTCAGGAACATTTTGAAATCAGAAGAATCTCAAAAAATCTCAATCGGAGAAAAACACGCTTTTGTTTAAAAATATAGTAGACTTACTATATTTATCTGCTATATCTTTGATTTTGAATATGTAACTTCATAAAAAATTATCTTAATTTAAAAATTCCTTTTGCTGTCCCCGGAAATTCATATTAGTTCATTTTTAACGCTAAAATTAAAAAAATCGGTTTTGATTATTTTGAAAGTACATTGTCCCCGTAAGTGATATTTTAATCTTTTGAAAGAATTACGAAATGAGTAATTATTATTTTTAACTAATATAAAAACTTTATTCCGATAGAAAAAGAACGGAAAGATTTTCTTAAAATATTTACTCGTCGTCTGACCGTGGTGTTGTCCTCGGATCTTTCCCTTCGGGATTGATCCCGGACCGTCGCCAATAGCCGTTGTGTTGCTCCAGTATGGCGTTAATTAACTACCTAACCTAACCTAACCTAAAATATTTATATAAAGTTGCCAGTGTCATAGATTCCATCGAGCTATTTTGAAAATTTAAAATGTATTTTGAACGTCCGCCGTTCTAAAGTAATATTTAAGCTTTTTGAGTGAATTAACGAATTTTGAAATTATTAGGTATAGCTAGTATCAGATCCTTTTACCCAACTGAAAATGTGAGAAAAATTTTCCTATACTTTTTTATTCCAACTGCATGGTCAACATGTACACTAAATACCATCCAACTAGCTGAAAAAGTATTTTTAAAAATTTGTTTCGAATGTCCACAGTCCTAAAATGATATTTAATTTTTTTTAAGAATCAAACAATTTTGACATTATTTCTAGCTAATATGAGAACCATTTTTTTCAGCGGAAAATCGCGTGGAAAAAATTTCATAACATTTTGTATACACCTTGTAAAAACCCAATTCCACCAAGATAGCTGTAAAAGGATAAGAAATTGTTTTGATATGTCTACCGTTCTTAAGTTATGGTTTAACTTTTTGAAAGGATCCGGAAATTGATATCGTTATTATGTTAGCTAATACAAGAAACATATCTTCAGCAAAAAATATTGTAGGGAAAATTTTTTCCTGAAAAATTTTGTAAACAAAGTGCATACGGCATAGCCAAATTCCACTGAGCTAGTTGAACAATTATTAAAAAACTGTTTTGAAATGCTGGCGGTTCTTAAGTGTTTAACTTAATGAAAGAATAAAGAAACTGATATCTTTATTATTTTAACTAAGACAAGAAACATTTCTTCAGAAAATTACGTGGGAAAACTTTCCAAAAACTTCTTACAAGAGCTGTATATGACATAGCCAAATTCCATAGAGCTAGTTGAAAAATTATAAAAAACTGTTTTGGAAAACTGTCCTTAAGCAATATTTAATTTTAAAAAAATCGAGAAATTTATATTGTCATTATATTAGCTAATACAGGAAACACTTTTTCGGCAGAAAATCGCCGCTCGAGTCCCTCTCCTAAGATTTCGTCGTCGATTCAAAAATCCTCATAAAACGTGAGCTGGCATTATTTTTTGTGTGGACCGGAGGGCGAAATCTCATACAAAATTCGTCATCTTCATCACAACTTTTTGATCGAGCCACTTATTGATAGAAACATATTTTTATTAAATATACGAAGCATTTCTTCAAAAAATTGCATGGTAAAACTTTCCTAAAATTTAGCATACAAGCTGCATATGGCATAGCCAAATTCCACCGAGCTAGTTGAAAAATAATAAAAACGTGTTTTGGGAACTGTCCTTAAGCAATATTTACTTTTTTAAAACATCAAGAAATTGATATCGTTATCATTTTAAGTAATACAAGAAACGTTTCTTCATAAAATCACGTAGAGAAACTTTCCTAAAATTTTGCACGCAAGCTGTATAAAACAGCCAAATTCCACCAAACTAGTTGAAAAATTATAAAAAAAAAAGTTTTTCGTACACAAGCTGTATAAGGCATAGCCAATTTCACCGAGCTAGTTGAAAAATAATAAAAACGTGTTTGGGGAACTGTCCTTAAGCAATACTTACTTTTTAAAACATCAAGAAAAATTGATATAGTTATTATTTTAAGTAATACAAGAAACTTTTCTTCATAAAATCACGTAGAGAGTCTTTCCTAAAAGTTTGTACGCAAGCTGTATACAACAGACAAATTCCACCAAACTGGTTGAAAAATTATAAAAAAAGTGTTTCGAAAAATAATAAAAAATTGTTTTGGAAAATTGTCCGTAAGCAATATTTAATCTTTAGAAAGAGTCAAGAAATAGATATCGTTATTATTTTAACTAATACAAGAAACGTTTTTTCATAAAATTACGTAGAGAGACGTTCTAAAAATTTTGTTCACACGCTGTATGCGATATAGACAAATTCCACCGAACCAGCTGAAAAATCATAACAAAGTGTTTTGTACTCGAGCTGTATACGGCGAAACCAAACTCCACCGAGCTAGGTGAAAAATTATAAAAAACTGTTTTGAAAACTGTCCTTAAGTAAAATTTATTCTTTAAAAAAAATCAAGAAATGGATATCGTTATTTTAGCCAATTCGGGAAATATTTCTCTGTTAGAAAATCGCCGTTCGAGTCCCTCTCCTAAGATTTCGTCGTGGATTCAAAAATGCCCATAAAACGTGAGTCGGGATAATTTTTTTTGTGTGGACGCAGGGAGGGAGAAATCTCATAAAAAATTCGTCATCTTCATCGCCACTTATTGATAGAAGAGGGGGGGCACTATGTCCATTGTGTGTCTAGTCGTCACACCCTCATCGCCTGTCCACTGTTTATTGAAGTGAAGCCGGGGCTATATTTAGGTTGGGTGGAGACTAACACACTCTTTCCTTCACCTGCCTCGACTTCATGTTGACTCGATGTTGCGAAAATCCTTAATCTAATTTTGAGCAGCCGGAATGGCCGCATAAAAGACCGGGTACCTTTCTTTATTAGCGCAAGATCGAAGCTAAGAGAGAGAGAGAAAGGAAAGGAAGGGGCCAAAAAAAAATCCAATCGAAGAGTTTTGCGTAGAAGAAAACTTTTCCTTCTTCGTCTAAGAATTTTTTCCTTCAGTTCCATTGCCCCGGAATGGCACCTTGCAGTCATTAGCGGTGAGTTGTGTGTTTGACGACCATTCGCCTCCCAGCATTTGTACTGGAGTAGTTTGCCCCTTCTTTAAGAAAAGTGGTGCTTAAAACTGCGTCAATTGGGGCTTTCCGGGCGTGCGCCCCAGCTTTTCGGCGTCAATTTCTTCCCACACATCGCGTGATTCTCCGTGTTGAATTTTGCACCTCTTTCATTTTTCATCGTTATTTTTTTCGGGGGTGTCATTCGGTGCTCGCGTAACAGACTCGGCGGTGTTTTATGGCGCGCCGCTCCATCTTGATTTCGCAGCAAATAGACATGACACGGTGGAAGACTTGCAAAACACTTGTATTGCAATGTTTCTACTTGTACGTAGAAGTAGATGGATGTGTTTCTTTGTGTCTTTTTATTTAATCATAAAAATTATTATTTTTGTTTACGATTTTAATACTTCCATCATTTTTACGATCTCTTTAGTTGTAGAAAGAAATGTAGTAGGTTTAGTTGTAGCAAGAATTGTTGTAGTAGAATGTTGGAAAAGTATATTAATTAGTAAAATTGATTTTTTGGGGTTGTCATTCGGGCTTGGAGATATTTTATGGCTCGCCGCTCCATCTTGATTTCGCAGCAAATAGACATGACACGGTGGAAGACTTGCAAAATGCTTGCATTGCAATGTTTCTACTAGTATGTAGAAGTAGATGGATATGTTCTTGTACTCTAATCATAAAATATTATTTTTGTTTACGATATCAATACTACCATCGCTTTTACGATTGATTTAGTTGTAGAAAGAAACGTAGTAGGTTTAGTTGTAGAAATAATTGTTGTAGTAGAATGTCAATTGAATATTAATTCATAAAATTGATTTTGTTTTGGGATGTCTCCATCTTGATTTTTCAGCAAATAGACATGATGCAATGTTTCTGCTAGTACGTAAAAGTGTGGGTGTGTTCTTTGAGTCTTTTTATTTAATCATAAAAATTATTTTTTGTTTACGATTTTAATACTACCATCATTTTTACGATAGGTTTAGTTGTAGAAAGAAATGTAGTAGGATTAGTTGTAGGAAGAGTGGATTTAATATTAATTACTAAAATTGATTATATTTTGGGACGTTATTCGGTGCTCGTATAACAGACTCGGCAGTGTTTTATGGCGCTTTAGTTTTATGGAGTATTTGTCGTCAGGCTTGTGCATTTCAAAATATTTCTACTAGTATGTAGAAGTAGATATGTATTTTCTTTGGGTCGGTACTCGCTTTTTATTTAATCATAAAAATTGTTATTTTTGTTTTCTATTTGAACGCTTTCATTATTTTTATGATCGTTCTAGTTGTAGAAATAGGAATTCAATATTAACTATCGAAATTAATTATTTTGTATTCACCGGTGTTTTACGCCGATTCTCACAATCTTGATTCCGCGGCAATTGGGCATGTTACAGTGGAGATTTGCAAATCTAAATTTTGCTTACACTGTTTATATAATGCCTGTATATATAAACATTAAATACCATAGTAATTTTATTTTGGTAACAAGTACAAGTAAAACTAACTTTTGAACATAAGATAGCTTTTATCTTTCTTAACAGGTGAACGATGACGAATTTCTTTGCAACAATTATATATTTATGAATTCAAATTAACCACTAAATTAAATTAAAATTTTAAACCTATTATTTATTTCTGATAACTAGCAACAATATTTGATTTAGAATATTTTGAAAACACATTCAATGGCAATAAAATATTTATTCCAAAATATTGTTTGAGAATAAATTTAATACGATATAAGATCATCAGATGTCGCGTATTTATAAAATTATTACTGAAAATTTAGTCCTGCTGCTGAAAATCCAATATTCACCTCCAAAGTAATTCTTGTGAATCTTGACTTTTCACTCGATAATGGTAAAAATTCCCTTTCATGAAAAATTTAAATAACAATTATACACTATACAAATTAAAAAACTGGCCAATGTTCTGCTGAAACAAATATTACCTACTTGTGTAGCGCGAACGGCAATTAAGTTTTTGCCCAAAATCCTAAAGTAAATTATAGACCATGAACAAAAGTAACATCAAATAAAACAATGAAAAAGGATAAACCAACAATCAATCATTTGAAGATCTGTGAGTTTTATCTTATTGAACCATTGTTTCTGCTTTCACTGTAATTCTCTAACTCTGATTTCAGTGTATGAAATGCCATGTTGTATTTATATACTAAATTCTTTTGATGACCTAAACCGTTTCTTATTGTTTAAGAATAAGTATAATACGAATTTTTTTTTCAGAAATCGTCTCTTTATAAACCTAATGTTATTACTGAACCTTTAATCCATCTGATGAAAATTCAATATTCACCTCCAACTAATTTTTGTGAATCTTGATTTTTTCACTCGATCATGGCAAAAATTCCCGCAAGAGTTTATGCTTGAAAATATATAAAAAAATTAAATAACAATTATGCAAAAAAATTCTATAAGCTGGTCAATGTTCTGATGAAACAAATTTTCTCTATGTGTTCAAAGCGAACTTTGGAGAAATTAAGTTTTTGCCAGCAAAATCTTAAAGCAAATTATAAACCCCTTACACAAAAGAAACCTTAAATAAAACTGACAAAAGATAAGCAATCAATCATTTGAAGATTTGTGAGTTTTATCTTATTGCACCATTGTTTTTCTTGCTTTCACTTAATTCTCTAACTCACATTTCAGTGTATGAAATGTCATGACGGACTTGTATAGTAAACTAAATGCATTTTGATAACCTAAACCGCTTCTTAACTGAACTCGTGGAGCGCTTGAACAACGAAAGAAAATATAAAAATATGGTGAAGGCATATTCTAAAGAGCATTTAAAACCTTATTAAATGCTGGTTTGGCAAAACTCCATGATTGCAAAACACTGAAAAACGTAAAGCTTCAAAACAACAACTAATAAAGATTAAAAACAAATCGTCAATGGCTATTTCGGTGGAGCAAGGCATCCACCAATCATCAGGACAGAAGTAAGTCAGAGGAAAACGCGAGTTTAAATATATCGTTCTAGAAATCATGTTGCCAAAACTCACTTTTTTGAACAACTCCTTCATGGTTGTTGTGTATAGGCGGGAAACACTAGCATCATTCGTTTGTGTGTTCGACAAATAATAAATAAATAAATAAATAATAAGGGTTCTCTCTGGTGTTCAACTTGAGAATAGATCTCGGAGATTGGACAACGTTAGCTTGTTCGAAATCCTACTACCGAGGTAGTTGTCAGTTGGTATTTGACTTTGAGTCGCATTGGAGCTTAATTTCAAACCACGGTCAGATGATGAGGTCAACATCTGAGCTGACATCCCACCCTCCAAACTATACTGTAGATTTTGTGATGATGACGAGATCAAGATCTGGTCAGTTTTCTTCTAATGACAAGATATCTCGTTCATAAAGATCTGGTCAGTTTTCCTAATGACGAGGTACCTCGTAGAGATTACGACCAGGAGTGTTAACCCCACCTGATGGTTGTCTTGACGAGGGAGCTCGTTATTAGCAAAACTGACCAGATCTGGATGGACGAGATATATCGTCCATGAAGATCTCGTCGTCTTTTGTTATTTGAAGAAAATTGGCCAAATCTTGATCTCGTCTTAAAAAAAAATCGACAATATCTTGATGACACTTTATCTTGTCATTAGCAAAATTGACCAGATCGTGATGGACGAGATATCTCTTCGAAACTGCTTGGAGGGTTAACAAATAAGCAAAATGTTTTACATACTGCCCTTATATTACGCATAGTAAAATACATCCTAAAAGAAATGGTTCGTTATTCATAATAAACTCCAGAAGAAGAATCACTGGAATCTTTTCGGTTTGAATTAAAATTTTCCAATAAGTGGGTAACGAGAAGTTGGTTAAGTATTGAAAAAGAATATTTTTCGTTTCAGTAGGAGGAATGCGATTGGCCAGACTCGAAGTTCCAGGAGCTGTGGTCATTGGGGAGAACGTTTGGCTCAAGTGTGACTTTGACCTCGAAGGGCTGGAGCTCTATTCTGTCAAATGGTACAAGAACAACGTCGAATTCTACCGCTACCAGCCAAGGGATAGGCTTCATGGACAGATGTACGAGCTCTTGGGAGTGTATGTCGAAGTAAGACCTGCTCTTTAAAGCAATTAAAAGAAATTGTGCATCGATTTTAAGATGGTTTTACCGGCGTGTTAAACAATTGGAGAAATTATTAGAAACTGAAGGAGATCAGTTTAAAATCGATCCATTAAATTTTCTTCCTTTTTAGAACAGATGTTTTCAGTAAACTAATCTGAATTTATTCGGCAAAGTAAATAATTGTAAATAAATAGCGAAATAGGGGGTATTCAAAATTTATTTACTGAAATGAAATTATTCACTATGAAGTTAAATTCAATGGAAAGTAGAAAACATCGTTTCTTGGCATGCAATGGCGTAAGAATAATATTTTAGGCTTTAAATTTCCTCCTGCAGCTTTGTGAATAGCTTCGTACTCCATATGTAGCATCTAAAATTGATGCAGCAAATTCTCAGATTTTGTCGCTCCTAGTTATAAAAGAAATCATCAATAAAAGATATAAATGTAGAGTGTGGCGATTTTGCATGGTAACTCACACACACAAAAAAGCGAATTGCAAAAAAGCAGTATGCGGAAAATGCTCATCGAGAGAAGTAAAATGTGCTGATTGCTTCAATGAATGATAAAAATAAAATGATATAAAAAGCAGGGTCAGTGTGATAAATTTTTAATTTGAATATTAGTATATATTCTATTACTTATTATCTATCATTTGAAACCTACATAAGCTGTATAATATAATCCAACGCTCAATGAGAGTTAGGGGTCAAATTGGCCCCTTCCGTCTTTTTAGGTAACAGGCAACTTCCCGTCTTTCTAATGTTAACTAGCTTTTTCGCTTGGAAAATCTCTCATTGCTCTTTATATTGAAAGTATTCAGTCATACAATAGTGTTTTTCTACTACAGCTTTCCAAGTCAAATGCCAGTCACGTATACTTGAAGCGAAGTGATTTGAATACAGAAGGTACGTATGGCTGTGAAGTATCGTCTGAAGCACCTCATTTCAAGACTGTGAAGGCTGAAGGGGAACTAAGAGTTTATGGTAAGCATATCATTATACTATAGTATAAATGACGAAAGTGTGCTGATTCGTCATTGTGATAAAGGCTTTGTGAATAGCTAAATGTGAAAATTTATTTACTCATTGCAGTCCGTGTTAGCACAGTTGGATGAGTCGAGGAATTGCAACCGGTGGGTTATGAGTTTGAAACTCGATCCCACCGGTTAAACAGATCATGTGGCTTCATGGTGGCAGTCACTAACTCTTGTTACATTTCGAAATCGTTGGAATACTGAAATTTACCATACTTTCCACGTCAGATTGTATTTGTAAAAATCCTACAAAGATAGTTTAGATTAGTAATATTGATAGAATTAATCCAGGTAATAAAGTCACTGTTGGAATTACTTTCAGTATTTTGATAAATACCGAATGTAAGCAATTACAGAAAACATTTGCGTTAAACAAATATTGCATTACCTTGGTACATTAGTAAGTTTAACCTCCCAATCAAAAGTCCTTTCTTTGAGAAATTTTCTCATTTCTTTTTCAGTTTTAAATTAAATATTCTGTTATTATATTTAAATAAACTAAAATTGATGAATGATTTTTAAATAAGGGATTAAATATTTCAAAACTATTTTAAAATCTAGAGTGGTTGAATTATTATTCAATTCATATTTAGAAGGAAACTATTTTTAACCTCGATGCCAAGGGATGAGACCTTTGGCCACCGATGTAAGGTTTCGTTTACGTATCCACTGATGTCCAAATGAAGAGGGAGGAAATTAAATAACTCATGCGGTCGAAAGATCTAGTATTTGCATCGCAACCAGAGGCGGATCACTTTGAGTAAATAATATTAAAAATTGACAAAAATATTTTATTAAAAAGTTATTTCAAAACAAAGTACGTCATCTAATTTTTTGCCATCTTTTAAATTTCACACTCAAAATTTTATACATTTGTAAATTAAATTATTCATCATTAGTTCTGCTGCAGACGATGATCTTGTTTTAATATCTGACTATTGTTTGAATATTTTAATTCTCATCTCCGTATTTTTCATGTTTTAAATCTATCTTTTATCTTTATCTTGTACTTTTAATTCTTAAATATTTTATACTTTTATTGGGTTGTGTTCGTTCTTTTGTTTGGCGCATCTTGTCCGCTTTTGGACCTTACGCCATAAAACCCTAACATCCAATCCAATCCAGAACAAAGTGGCGTCCTTACATAAAAACACCCGGTATACTGACTAATTCGAATCTTTTTCAGTATTACCAAAGGAGCCGCCAGTAATTGAAGGAGCAGACTCGATGAACGAAGTTGGCGATAGAGTTAATGTTACTTGTAGCTCAGGTCCCTCCAAGCCAGCTGCGACTTTGAGCTGGTACATCAACGGAATACAAGTAAGTACATCATATAAATCGTATTTAAAATTCTATTGTATTTAACCCTCCTGGTGTTTGTCTCGACGTAGGTATCTCGTCATTAGCAAAACTGACCAGATCCTGATGGATGAGATATCCCTTCATCGGAAAAGTCTGACCAGATCTTGATCTCGTTATAATAAAATATCCGGCAATATCATGATGACGGGGTATCTCGTCGTTAGCAAAATTTGTCAGATACTGATGGACGAGATATCTCGTCGAAACCACTTGGAGGGTTAATAGAATTAAGGGGAGCATCACTACTTCGAAATTAGTCGCCACAAACACAAAGGAATATAAAATATATTTGTTATTTTAATTAAATGATTATGGCTCTGAACTTTCTGCGAGACAAAAACTTCCACTTAAAACAGTTCACTTAAAATAGGAAGATACAGATTCATTTTTATGAAAAATAATGTATAGAAGATGTATAGATAATACCTGATACACACGTATCATTTTAGGAATCAAAATCTTGACCATTTTCAATATTTAAGTTAAAATGTAATGCAGTGACCATTTCAATTTTAGTATACAGAATGAATTTATGGGGAAAAGAAAATTTAAATCACATCTGAAGGTTATAAACGTGAAGCAATCAAATAAAACGTTTGTCTATAAGTTGTTGCGAAACCGTCCCGAAGCATAAAAGCGTCCTTTCTACAACTGTTTATTGTAAGGAACGGCTTTGAAAGAAAATACCGTATGTTTTTCCCTTCTCTATCATGAACCATAAAGAAAAGGAAAACATGCCCAAATTATTCGTTTGGTAAATCAGGTTGTTGTCATTGCATTGAAATATGGGGTCACTAGCAAATGGCTAAAAAATATTATTCACGTTATTTTATTTATATTAGTGTTTTACACAGTAAATAAACAATCTCATTCAAATCTATAATGTATCATGTGGTACCAAAACCTTGAAAAGTATCGCTTTTAATACACTTTGGATTCGAAAATGAAATTTGGTGAGAAAATAAAAAAAGCCGATAAAAAAACTTCAAATCCAAATAGCTCAGTACATTTTATGTAAAGGCCTCATTTTGTTTTGGAATAACTTTCAAGTAAAACGTTTATATTTTTTACAAATTGTTTACTCAATTAATGACATAATTTATGGAATTACCCGTATTTGGACACAGGCCAAATTACCGCCTCTGGCCACGATGCAAATATGAGCTCTTTCAACTACATTTGAGCAGACTTCCGGGGTGATTTGTTCATTTTCTTCGTGTATGTTTTACTTTAACCCTCCTGGTGGCTTTCTCGACGAGGTATCTCGTCATTAACACAACTGATCAGATTTTGATAGACGAGATATCTCGTCATTACAAGAAACTGACCAGATCTTGATCTAGTCATCATAAAAACATCTGCAATATCTGGATGACGTCTCGTCGAATCCATTTGGTTGTTTTCGGGTTTTATGGCGCAAGGGCCACATTTGGCCATGCTACGCCAGACACAAGACATGCAATATCATGTAATAGACATATACAATGAAAGTTTTACTGACACGGAAGAGAGAAATACACTCAGGGCGGAATGCACCTGACATCGAATCCATTTGGAGGGTTAACTTTTGAGTAGTTGTTGGCACGTTAGAATAGCCTCGTTCTTTTAAGTAGATGCATAAAAGAAATTCCCGTGCGGTCAAACCAAGGAAACGACGGGTCAATCGACATCACTACATTTTATTCCATCAGGAAATGCGCATTTTAGAATTCATGTGGTTGTACGAGCTGTATTACATACTGTCCCATCTGTTGAAACCACGTGTTCTGTAAACCTTTTCATTCAACTCCAAACAGAAAGGGGGCCGTCGTAGCTCAGTGGGTATGCCCACTGCGCTAGCAACCTTCGAGTTGTAGGCGGTGCAGGTTCGATTCCTGTCAGGTGCATTCCTCCCTGGGTGTATTTCTCTCTTCTGTGACAGTAAAACTTTCATTGTGTGTGTCTGTCTATTATTTGATATTCTATGTCTTGTGTCTGGCGCGGCATGGCCAAAATATGACCCTTGCGCCATAAAACTCCAAAAATCAACCAACCAATCAATCAAACAGAAAGGTCCTGAGGGGCACATCTTGTTTAGGCGTGTAAGGGCTCCACGAACTCGAGGTACCCTAGTGATTTATTCTTTTAACTTGAGGTTTACTGTCTCTGGTAAACATGGGGGTCGCGGCCTCAGGATATCCAAGCGATCTTTCTCTACTTCTCCATCCTTTCTTTTCATAATTACTTGACATTGTCTGCCTTATGTTTAGCGCAGCTTGGCCAAACATGGCCCTTGAACCACAAAACGCAAAACCAACCAACCAAACCGAAAATAATTTTGTAACATCAGACAATATCGTTCACAATCGGCAGTAACCCCATTTCCATTAACATCCTCAAAAAATGGCCCAGTAATGCATCTACTCCAAATTACCGATTGTCATTAATTGAGTAAACAGTGTGTAAAAAATTATATTAAAAGTGTCTCATTTAAGTTTTATTCCAGAAAAATGGTGCCCATACATAAAAACACCCTGTATATGTATCATAATATCCCGACATTTTTAATGCTAAGTATGTCACTTTAATTTGATAGAAATGTCTGCAATTCTAAAACTATAGCAACCATAATGTTATAAAAAATGCATTTGCGCTGGATTAACTATTCTTTCCCGTTGAATATACATCCAATTCCCCTTTGAATATAGTGCTGCGGTAGCCCTGTTGGAGGAGTAATAGACTAGCAACTGGAGGGTTTCGAGTTTGAATCCAACCAAAGACCGTCATATACAAAGGTTCTGGTGCAGGTTAAATCTGTCGTGGTCTGAAATGTCCTCAAGTTTGCGTGGAAGTTTGGAGAGTGGGGTGCCAGCTCAGTTGTGACCTCGTCATCTGATCTTGGTTCAAAATTATGTGGTGTTGTCCTCGGATCTTTCCCTTCGGAGGTTAATCCCGAATCGTCGCCAATAGCCCGTTGTGTTGCTCCATCGCGACGTTAATTAAATGCCCTCCCTCTTTGAATATATACCGAATTCATATCCTTCAGTTCGAAGGGACTTAACCAACACGTGTTTCACGTCATTGAAGAAAACTTACCAGATTTTGAGGGACGAGATATCTCGTCATTAGAAGAAAATTGACGAAATCTTCATCTCGACATCATAAAAAAGTAATCAATATCCTCATGGCGAGATATATCGTCATTAGCAATATTGGTCAGATCTTAACGGACGAGATATCTCGTCGAAACCACGTGGAGGTTTAAAAAGCGTTTTCATTTGTTATCATTTTCAATTTATTTTAATATTTAAATAATTATCGAAAATAGCTTCCAGTTACAATGATTTGTAATATTTCGCACTTTTTCATTCATTCTCAAAATGAAACTATACAGAGCATTTCTTGTAAACGGATTGCATTTCGCATGTACGTTTCACACAAAGTTATTTCTTAAATGGTCTACAAATATTAACTATATTTTTATTGCAATTAATGATTTGACCGGATTAACGTTTACTGGTAGCATAGCCTGAAGCATTCGATGTGCTTATCCAATTTTTTGTCGAGCCTTCTATCCTTTGGACTGGATTAACCACTAATATAGAATATATTTAAATATTAGAAATAATGTATTTAAATATTAGAAGTAATATATTTAAATATTAGAAATAATATATTTAAATATTAGAAATAATATATTTAAATATTAGAAATAATATATTTGAATATTATAAATAATATATTTAAATATTTTTTTAATTTAAATAATTCTCTTCAATAATTTAAATAATATATATAAAAAATTAGATATAATATATTTAAATATTAGATATAATATATTTAAATATTAGATATAATATATTTAAATATTAGGTATAATATATTTAAATATTAGAAATAGAACGTATGTATTATAAAACGCAATGTTTATATTTCAAAAAACACTAAAAACTTTTTCACACTTTAAAAAAGGTTTTGATTTATAAGCAAAAGATATATATTTTAGTTTTCATGTGATTGTTATTTTATCTGCATATTTTGTCTATATTCCCTCACTAACACAACAGTTGGTTGGTTGATTTTGATTTTATGGCGCAAGGTCCAGTATTGGACAAGCTGCGCCAACTAACATATGTGCTAATCACATAAGCTTTAGACAGAGGACTAGCAACGAAAATACGATTTACTGAATTGTTATCGAGATACCGTACTACTTTGCCATAAACTATGAAGTAATTAAACTCGTCACATTGTGACGGATTTGTTATATTTATTTATTTGGTATCGTATTTGTTTGGTATTTATTTATTTGTTGGTTATTTATTTATTTGGTATCCTATATACGGAACTTTGAAATTACAGTGGCTGATGAAAAATAAATTGCCATATACGTATAATCATTCTTTCATCTTGACAAAAGTAAACATAAAATTCCTATAAGAACACCTTAATATTTTCTATTATTTGAAACCGAGATCTGAAATCAGTCATTTTGACGAGTTTGGTTATCCTAATGTTAAAATGCATAACTAATTTTATTTAATTAAAATATCCGTGATTTTACTTGACCTAAGCCATCTGCAATCCTCTTATTTTAAAATAAGTCTAATTCCACCAATCCAATTGTTCTACATTACTAAAATAGGATTTTTGATACCACTAGTAATTCTCCACATTTTAAATATTAGAAATGGAACGTATGTATTATAAAACACAATGTTTATGTTTTAAAAATACTATAAACTTTTTAAAAATAAAATGATATCGATTTATAAGTAAAAAATATATATTTAGTTTTCAAGATGTTATCTATACCAAAATATTTTAGGATGAACATAAAAAATTAATATGCTTGTTTAAAGTTTAAGCACTTTTTATATTTCGTATCTAAGAATAGTCTAAATATTAGGATGATACACTTAATATCAAAATGTTTCTTAAGTCTTTACAATCTATAGAATTTATTAAATATTTCTTACTGTGGCACTATTTTAAGTAGCTTCAGGCATTTAAAATTAAGTAATCTAAACAATTTAAAATAAAATTTAACTGAATATTTAAATCACATCAAGGTATTTAGCCTCGTTTACATTTGAATAAATCAAAATTTATGTAAAACAAAAATATATTGTACTTCAAAACCATAGTATTAGAGTAGTTAATTACTCTTGAATAAAGTTAATAGGACTGTTTCTTAAACTTGGCTTAGCTGTGGACAAATTCTATTTTGTATCAAAATTCATTTTTTACAATGCGACATTTTAAAATGATTCATAACTTATGAGCTAAGATTCTTAAAAATTAAATTGATCCCATGAAAACCTATTTAAACAATAACGTTTAAAATGATGTGAATATGATTAATTAGATTTAATAAGAAAGAGTTTAACAGCAGTGATAAATTCAGGGTGATTTATTATCATGTTCAAAAGTTATTTCATTTTTATAAATAGAACAACTTCATGAGTGACAGGTATCCTATATTAGGGGTATACAGCCGGTACTATGGTACAGGTACCTTGGTATCGGGGAACTCGATGTAAAAAGTATTTTTGTAAAATTAAAATTGCTCAATTTATTAATAAGATTTGGTAAATACTGCATTAATTGTGGCACTGTAACGAGACTTTCCTAAGCTTGAAATGTTTTAATTCTCCAAGTGGTTTCGACTAGACATCTCGTTCATTAAGATCTGACCAATTTTACTAATGACGAGATACTTTTTTATTTAACAAAAGCAAACTCCCCGTGCACCAGAGAAGTCCAACACGAGGCTTACAGAAGTAAGTTGATTTAACAAAGAAACGGCGGAAAACAATTTTACTAAAATTACAAGATTTTATGAACTTGACAAATGAGTAGAAAAGCAGATTAGATTTAACAAAACATTGAGTTTCACTGGCCATGTTTTACCTAATTTTCTGAAATCATTTTGTAGGCACATAAATTCTTGAATTTTTAAATGCAGGACAACTAAAAAGCAAATGCTCCACATCTTGTGGCTGCTTTTTAGAACACTCGCACATATCATTAGTCTGAAGACGAAACCTATATAGATATTTAGCAAAATTTCCATGGCCAGATAAAAATTGCGTAATTTTGAAGTTTGCGAAGAAAAATAATTCTGAGTTCAATCTATGTTTAACGGTAGGAAAATATTTTTTGGTGTGGCCAGCTTTCTCAAACGAGACATACTCTTTGTTCCACTTAGCAACAAACTTGTCATAATATGAGGCTTTGAAGTAACACTTAAGAATGTTACAATTTATATCAATTGCTAAATTCAAAGCGTATTTGGCTAAAAAATCAGCTCTTTCATTCCCGTAAATTCCAGTGTCCACGTACATAGGCAAAGAAAATCTCAATTCCTCTATTTTTAAGATAACTAATTGTTAAAAGCGTTTCAACGACTAATGTTTCTGTGCTTGTAACATTGTTCAGTAAATGTAAAGAGGAAAGAGAATCGCTACAAATAAGGTACTTTGAACAAAAATTTCCATTTTCTTTAAACCACTTAACTGCGAGATTAATACAAAACAATTCTGCTTGAAAGATAGTGCATTCATTCGGATACGATGTTTATAAAAGCCGCATTCGAAGTTGTCTTCAAATAAAACAAAAGCAAGGCCAACATTGTTGTTCATCTTACTACCGTCCGTAAAACAGACTTTCTGAAAAAGCTTCTCCACATTGTTCTCGTACTTAAAATTAGATGAATTGGTTCTAAACCAGCCGGATGAGGGATGTTGCAGAGAGGCAATTTTCCATCAACACAGTCCATCAAAAAATCATTTGAAATCGAAGTATACAATTCATTTTTGCACTCAATTTCCAAGTCTAAAGGTGGAACTCCAGCTGTAGCAAAGGTTGCTTCATAACTTAAAATTCTATAACCTCTGACAAGACGCAGAAGGATTCTCCGTTGAATCTTCCTCAACCTGCGTCTGTTGGTCTGTCTCCAAAGCCTGTCCCCAGATCAGAGATGCATAAGATATGAAAGGCACAATACCTTGTTTATTCATAACTTTTAAAACCTCATAGCCTACTCCAAATGTATTTTTGGCAATACGATACAGGCCAGTAAGGAGTTTTTCGCATTTATTGGAAACATATTCAATACTTTGTCATCAATATATTGACGATTTATTGATTATGACGAGATCAAAATACTTCTAATGACGAGATATATCGTCCATAAAGATCTGGTAGTTTGACCTAGTGTAATGAATAACGAGATTATAATGACAAAGTACCTCGTCGAAAAAACCACAAGGAAGATTAATTCTTACATTGTATATGCACTAACGATATGTAATAGTCTAAATCAGTGATTTTCAACATTCATTAACATTTATTATCTCATTGCACAAATAAACTCGCTACTAAAATTCTGTTGCATACCAAAAAACGTATTATATTTTTTGTGGACCTGACAAAAAAATAGGTATAATTTTGATTGATTTACAAAAACATAAAATTGGATACTAACCCTTTCTGCTCCCAGGGTTTCTTAAAATGTTTTTGAAATAATTTATTTTTTATGCTCTTTAATTAAAAAAATAATATTCGAAATTATTTATATGTATTAAAAATAGAGACTTGGTGTGTTGCTCCAGTGTGACGTAAATTAAACTACCTACCTACCTTGGAATCATTTGTGACTACGTTTGTAGAAAATAATTGAAAACGAAACCCAGTGAAATGAAATAAATCTTACACAATTTAAACCGTTTCACCATCCGTAAGGCACACCAACGACGATCTTGCAGAACATCGGTTGAAAATCGCTGGTCTAAATAAGCAAATAAAAATTATGTGTTTGTGTGTGTAAGCCATTTAATAAATTTAGATAATGTTTTGTCAATTATTTTCATTACTTAACGTGTCTGTGTTTGTAACAAAACGTCCCGCGAGGACTAAGTGCCAGTAAATGTAAATCAAACAATCAAACACTAAAAAAAGGAAAAGTATTCAAAATGTCTGGGGGAAGTACTTTCTTTTGCAAACATTTTCATTAGTAGTAAAAAATGTATAACTTCAAAACAACAAACAAAGATTAAAAATTTGTGGAAAAAAATCGTCGATGGCATTTTCAGTGGAGCTAGAAGTTCACCATCATGACAGCAGTAAGTCACAAGAGTAAAACTTGAGTTTAAATATGCAATTCTTGTTGCCACAACTAATTTTTAACTAAGCCTTTTCAGGCCCTATGTAAAGGTGGGGAAGCACTTGCATCTTTCCCTAGTGCGTTTGTCAACTAGTGCGTGAATGGGGCTAGTGCTTCCCATAGAGGAAATTTAAAAGTTGACTGAGTAATAGTATAACTTTTTTATGTGCTGAGGATCATATGACCAAAACTAGTAATAACACGACCCTTACACTACTTTCGTCTGCCGGGTGGAAGCGAACATTCATCATCTGATTGGTCCACGGAACGGGAGAAGACGCCCATCCATTGATTAATCATCTGATTGGTCCGCACGAGAAAGAAATATACTTTGGCGATTTCACAATTTTTGTCACCACTCTATAGAATTGTGTATTCACACACCTACCCTGGCATAAAATATTACATCGCCATACGAAGCGATAGTATGCAAAATCTTCCTACCAAGAAGTTTTACCTACTGCAGTCACGTGACTACTAGTCGACATGTTGGTCATATTTTTTGGAGCTCCTCTCAATAGTCTATCTATATTTCATGTTTATGTTGCTTCTCCACCTTTACGCGACAGTGTAAAAATAAATAAGGCTTCTTCGAGAATAGATCGCGAAGATTGGACCAATTTCGGTTTTGAAATCAGTTTGGTAAGAAAAATCCTAGTTGTGTTGAACGATGGCAGACCTATTGTAGAAAAACCGTTCTTAACTTTCTTGTGACTTATTCTGCCCTGATGACGGTAAACGTCTTGCTCCACCAAAATGGCCATTCATGATTTTTCTAAGTGTTTAATCTTTATTCGTCGTTTTGAAGTTTCACATTTTGTACTGCTAATGAAAATGGTTGCAAAAGAAAGTCCTCAGACATTTTGAACACCTTTCCTTTGTTGGTTGGTTGGTGAAATTTACTGGCACTTGATCCTTCAGGGTCGTCACCGGGTTCTTTTTAATTTTTGTATATTTTACTACCGATTTGACTAAGGTTTTTATTTGTTATCCCTCCCCTAGAATATTTATAAACCAATCTTTAACCATTTATTGGAGGTGAGACGCCATACTGCTACTCCTCAAATAACTTCCTTCAGCAATTAAGCCATTGTTTTTCTGTTGTTCCATAGGCAAACGCAACCTTCGTTCGGAAGTATTCCTCCATCCGTCATTACAGTGGACTCCAGACTTCACAAGTTGGCCTCGAATTCTTCGTTGGGGCCAAGGATTTCGAACAAGGAAACCTGAAGCTGCGTTGCGTGGCAACCATTTCGCAAGTGTATTCCAGTGGCAGCGAAGAGCTGATCATTGGAGACAGGGGTCAAGCTTCCGGTTCTCATCACGGTATAACTTCATTATCCCATGAATGTATTTTATTCATTTATTCCTTATCACAGCTGTGGGAGAGGAAAGACTCAGGTGTTGTTTTGCGCTCAACTATTAATAATTATACCGATGTTCACTATATGTACTGTCTGTATACGGCAACTGCTCCAGGCAGAGAGTCTGTCTGTCGGTCTATTATGGCAATTGCTCTAGACAAAAAGTCTGGGGCTGTAAGATAGTCTGAGGCTGTCTGTCTACCATGGCAACCATTCCAGACAGAGTCTTCGGCTGCCTGTCTACCACGCCAACCACTCCAGACAGGAAGTCTGTGGCTGCTTGTCTACGACGGCAGCTGCTCTAGACAAAAAATCTGCGGCTGTCTTCTGAAGGAAACGGAATTCGCCCTTTTCTATAAGGGATTTTTGAAGCAATTGAGTTTGTCACATTGGCAACAAGTGGCTCTCCAGGTGTTTGTGAGATAAGAACATGATTGCAAAGGGCTACATTCAAAACGTCGTCAAACTATCCATTGCCAAAATCGCCAAAATCTCATCCAATTTATCTCCACTCGATATGTACGAAACCTGCTTCTATAGTAACCGCCAGTGTCTGGAGCAGATCTCTTGACAGACAACGGCAGTTGATAGTTTTGTGAGGAACATACTCACCACTACAATGACTTACCCTCCAAGTGGTTTCGACGAGATATCTCGTCAATAAAGATCTGACCAATTTTTCTAATGACGAGATAACTCATCATCAGAATATTGCCGATTTTTTTATTCAAGATCTGGTCAGTTTTTTCTAAAGAACGCCATATCTCGTCCATCAAGATCAGGTCAGTTTTGCTAATGACGAGATACCTCGTCGAGATAACCAACAGGAGTGTTAACTTTCAGTGTAGTATATCTAGCAGTGCGAAAGCCCTCAATCATGGAGTACTTTTTGTGGACTGTAGTCTCTGCCATACTCTGTTACAATTGGTGATCGGAATATGGTCTTGAACATGTACCCTAAATGCCACCAGTTGGCGCTCGCTGTAACATCGATGGATATTTGAACTGCAAATGCGGCATACAAATCCACTTTCATCAGCTGTCTGAATTCGGTTAAGCAGGAGGCCTCCATGGCTCAGAAGAAAGAAAAAGTATTTTGCTTAAAGAGCAGGAATAGTTCTGATATTGAGAATTAAAACAGCATAAAATCATGTCGATTAAACATGGTCTTTGTTTTACTTAAAAAATAGTTGATTTATGTACATGATTTTCTATACTTGTGGGGAGACAAATGCATGTACTTTTTATGCATGATTAAAGAAATTGGAAATAATTTCTTTGAAGACATCAAATGGGTGTTTGTTGTGAGTTCAGTCCTCTTCGTAATCCGGGATTTCAGTCCAACGTTTCTGGGAACCTGTTCTCTAAGGGTAAAGAATACTCAATTTTTTTAGTCATTCAGATTAGTAATTTAATATGATAAATAACATAATAGGGTCATCCTATGTCGTAATGGTTAGCATATAGAGAGCTGCATTGTGTAGACTTAGTGTCATCTATTTTGTTACCTAATAAAACCATCGTTTCTTTTCAAACCCTTTTTTATTTATTCCTTAATAAGTAGGGATTAGCAATTAATGACTAATAAAAAATATTAATACCAAAAGCTATTTCAATGTTTTTATTACTCTTCAAATTATAATATTAAGTAATTTCAAGATAAATTTAAGTTACGAAACCCTTATTTAAAAATTCCATATTCCCTAACAAAATAGCATAGTTTTCAAGCTTTTCCCTCAAGTACAAAGATAAATAATAAATATTTCTGAGTAAAATAACTATTTCAATATTTTTATACTCAGCAAATTGTACTAGTAAGTACTTTCAAGATTAATTTAAGTTACTAAACCCCTTACACACAACACAAATCCCATCTTAGCTAAAGAAAATAACGTAGTTCTTAAACTTTTTTATCAATTACATCAATAATTAATAAATATTACTAACTAAAATACATATATGTCAGTTTTTATATAATTTTCGTTCAAATTGGGCCACTAAGTACTTTCAAGATTAATTTAAATTACTCAATCCCTTACAACATAAACTTCATATTCGCTAGTAGAAACAACATATTTTTCATACTCTTCTATCAAGTACATCAATAACTGATGAATATTACTAAAAGAGTTATGTCAGTGTTTTTATACGCACTTTCTCCAAAGTATGATATAGTGAGTACTTCAAAATTAATTTACTAAACCCCTTACTGCATAAAAAACAGTTCTTGAACTTTTTCATCAAGTGCATCAATAATTGATAAATATTACTGACTAAAAGCACTATATAAGTGTTTTTATGCACTTTTCTACAAATTGGGCTAGGGAATACTTCAAAATAAATTTAAATTACAAACCCCTTACAACATAAACTTCACATTTCCTAGCGGAAACAACACATTTTCAAACTTTTCTATCAAGTACATCAATAATTGATGAAAATTACTTACTAGAAGAGATATGCCAGTGTTTTTATACACCCTTTCTTCAAATTGGACAAGTGAGTACTTCAAGATTAATTTAAGTTACTAAACCCTTTACACACAACATAAATTCAACGTAGTTCTTAACCTTTTCTATCAAATACATCAATAATTGATGAAAACTGCTCACTAAAAGCGATATGTCAGTGTTTTTATACACCCTTCCTTCAAATTGGACTAATAAGTACTTCAAGTTTAATTTAAGTTACTAAATCCCTTACAACATAAATTCCACATTCGCTTACAACACCAAAGTAGATTTCAAACTTTTCCATCAAGAATGTCGAAAGTAAAAATCTTTAAAAGTAATTCCAAGCACTGCAATGTAAGGGAAAATAGTAATCCATACACTTTTTCAAAATTAGCTGATATTTTTTCCATGATCAAACAAGAGTAGTAGATAGTTCTGAATGACCTAGATTTTGGAGGTAGCGTGACTTACGTGTTGAGTACAAGCCTAGGACTCACGCAAATTTGTCTGGAGGAAAGCCCAAATACGCGTATTTGCTTAATGATACACAGGACGAAATATTAGCTCATCTTTATCCAGATATGAAATTATCTGATATCGAATAGCAATTCGGAAAATGAAATCAGTCTTTCATGTTCGTGAGCAATGTTTCTTTCTTTAAGTTGGCATCAATCATTCGATGTGTGTATCAGGAGGTCTATCGCATCAAAGCACTTGTAAACATCAGCTCACTTTAGCAGATTGGAAAGAGATGTCACTCTTAGTAAAAATCCTAAAAATAAGGTATTTTAAAGTAGATATTAAGTTTGTCTGCTGCATCGCGTCGTTTTATTATCAAGACCTCGTATATCGAAATTTTCGGTTTCTGAGTTTCAACCTTATTTGGTTACAGATATGCTTACTAAACTTGTTTCAAAAGCTTCTAAGTCTTCATCAGTTATAGAGCCCTATCGGCACTTTATTGAATTCGTATCTCATAACTGGTCTACAATTTTGGTATCTAGTTTTTATTGTTCCTGAAATATTTAGAATTAAGGACTTACGAGGTTTTGTTAGTAAAACGACTATATACTGCAAAAGTGTTTTAAAATTTCAATCAGAATTTTGAAATATCAGAACCCTAAAATTTCAACACATTGTGTTTGAAATTTTGGGGCTATTTTAGATAGTCTATTTTATGCTCTTTCAAGCGATTTTTCATTCTTGCTTCAATTCCTATTAAAAGGATAATTAAAATTAACTATGAATAAACATAATCAAATAAGCCCAAATTTAAGCTCCTAAGACTAAAGGTGTTATAAAGCCCTTTTATTGTGGTCAGTTTGACATCTAGTTTTTTTATCACACCTGAAACATTTTGATTTCAGGACTAACGAGGTTTTGAAAATAGAATAGATTTACTCCAAATATATTTCAGAAGTCAATCAGAATTTTGTAATATCAAAACCCAAATTTTCAAACATATGTTTTTGAGATTTTTAGACTATTTTTGATAGTCTGTTTTATGCTTTTTCAAGAGATGCTTCATTTTTGCTTCAATTCCTATTAAAAGTTTATAAGTAGAAACAAAATTAAAAATAAATGCAATCAAATAAACTCAAATTCAAACTCCTAAGTCTAAATCAGTTATGAAGCCCTTTTATTAGTCTACAATTCGACATCTAGCTTTTCATTACTTCTGAAACATTTTGATTCCAGGATTACGAGGTTTCGAAAGTAAAACAAAGATATACTCCAAAAGTATTAAAAATCAATCAGAGTTTTGAAATATTAGAACCCTAAATTTTCAAACATTGATTTTGAGATTTTTGATTTGGTTAGTCTATTTCATGCTCTATCAAGTGATACTCCATTTTTGCTTCTATTCCAAATGAAAGGTTAAAAAGTAGAAATAAAACTACGAATAAAGGCCAAACTAAAATTTTGTACTTTAAATAAATTTTATCAAAATGAACATTTAAAAAAAATTTTGGTAACATTTCTGAAAAACTACTTACTGGTAAATAAAATTTTCCAAATTTCATTACTATTCTACAATTTGGTGTCTCGTTTTTTGTCGCTCCTGAAGCATGGGGATTTCAAGACTTATACAAATTTGATGTTAGGACGACAGTACATCCTATAAGTGTTTTAAAAATTAATCAGAATTTTGAAATAATAGAATCCTAAATTTTCACACATTTATTTTAAGATGTTTAGACATAAATTGACTATTTTATGTTCTCTCAAGTGTCACCATTTTTGCTTCAACTCCCATCAAAAGGTTTAAACAGAAATAAAACTATAAATAAACCCAACTAAACAAACTCTTTAAACAAGATTTTCTCAATATAAATATTTTCTATTTTAGTGGTATTTTTGCTAAGAAACTACATTAAACTGGCAAATAAAATTTTTCAAACATGTTCTATGAGAACTGTTTTCATTGTAAACAAATAAATCAGACTATCCACAAGGATTTTGCTTTTACTGGCCAAACGTGGTTCAAAATTACGTGATGTTGTCCTCGGATCTCTTCGTTGGAGATTGATCCCAGACAGTCACCAATAGTCCGTTGTGTTGCTCTAATGCGACGTTAATTAATTACCATTGCAATCTGCTGCCCAAACGCTCCAGCATTATACGCATCGGGTTACTTTAAAAATGTAGTTTATCACCGTTTTGCTTTTAACCTAAAGGGTGTTAGACAATCAGTTACTATAGATCAATTCGCGAAATTCATTCTTTGGATTTTTTATTGTCGAAATGGTGAACCTTTTCTCTAAGCCCCAAACCAGTGCGACGTTAATTAAAATACCTACCTTATCCACCAGAATATTGCATGTTTTTATAAATAAAAAAAGAACGAATGCGATATTCATTGAATGAAAAACAAAAATAAACCTCCCCAGGAAATTGCATATTTTTATAAATCCAAAAAGAAAAAATGTAATATTCACCAAACGCACGACAAAAATAGACAATATCTCACCAAAATATTGGATATTTTTATAAATAAAAAGAGAAAGAATGCAATATTTACTAATAGAAGAAAGACGAAAATAAACAGCATCCCCCCAAAATTGCATATTTTTATAAATCCAAAAATAAATGAAATGTTCACGAAATGTTGGGCAGAAATAAACAATATCTTCCAGAATATTGCATGTTTTCATAAATCTAAAAGAGAAAACTGCAATATTTACTAAATGAGACACAAATAAACAATATTTTTACCATGACATAGATATTTGTATATATAAAAGAAAAGTAAATAAATCCTCAATAGCTTTAAATCACACACTGTACCTACTGTTGCTTCTCTACTCGATAATGTTTTTCCATGAAAACCACGCAAGTTTCAGCGAGGTAACATTTACGGAAGCAGAAATAAAAATATCTCCCTCATACTTTCTAAGTAGCTTCCTGTCTCTTAAGTAGCACCATTTAAATTAGCCTCTACCGGTAATTAGCTAACCCGGGAGGCCACGCAAAGAGTGTCAAATTTGACGCTCGTGACGTCTCTTTATGAGGTAAACTACGTAATGAGCATGTGGCGAAAGAAGTTCTGTTGTACCAAATGAAAATGCTAGTCACTGATAAGGTGATTAATGCGTTGTCAATATTTTGCAGATTGTTCTTTTGAAGACTTAATCATTGTTTAAAGCATTTTTTGAGAGAAGACAAAACACTGATTATGCGGAAAATACGGTTGTGTTTTGGAAATAAATTAGAGGAATAGAAATGGCGGAGTTGAAAATGCTTGGGAAAGAACTTAAAATAGAAATTATTCGGGGTTGCTCTTAAGTGACGATGATTTATATGCTGAAAAATTCTTACTTTTAAGTTTACCTGTAAAATGTTTGATAAGTACTTTTATATACTTTTCTAGTGCAGTGATTTGTCATCTAATGTAATAGTATACGATTGTATTTTGTAAATATTTTTTCGAGGGAAAGAAATAGCGAAGTTGAAATTTTACGAAAGAATTTGAAATAGGAATTATTCGTGGGTCTCTCTTAAGTGACGATGATTTGTATGTTGAAAAATTCTTTAAGTTTCGCTGGAAAATGTGTGATAGGTATTTTTAAATACTCTTCTAGTGCAGTGATTCGTTATCTAATGTAATTTTAAACGATTGTATTTTGTAAATATTTTAGAAGGAAAGAAATGGCGAAGTTGAAAATGCTTGAGAAAAAATTTAAAAAGAAATTATTCGGGGTTGTTAGTGGCGATGATTTATAGGCTGAAAAAATCTTACTTTTAAGTTTCGGTGTAAAATGTGTGATAAATATTTTTATATACCCTTCTAGTGCAGTGATTCGTTATCTTCTCTAATTGCATACCATTGAATTTAGTAAATATTTTAGGATGAAAGCAATGATAAGTTGAAATTTTACGAACGAATTTAAAATTATTCGGGGATCTCTTAGTGATGTTGATTCATAAGCTGAAAAATTCTTGCTTTTACAGGGTTCGCGTTTTTTGTAGTGAGAGAACCTTAAAAATTTCACTGGAAAATATATAAGTATTTTTTATGTAATTTTCTAATGCATTCAGTCCTTATTTAATGCAATTGTATGCTAATGTAGTTTGAAAATAAATTAGAGCAATAGAAATGGAGAAGTTGTAAAAGCTTGAGAAAGAATTTAAAATAGAAATAATTCGGGGTCGCTCTTAAGTGACGATGATATAACGAATTTATATGCTGAAAAAACTTACTCTTAAGTTTCGATGGAAATGTGTAATAAGTACTTTTATATACTTTTCTAGTGCAGTGGTTTGTTATGTAATGTAATTATATACAATTGTATTTTATAAATATTTTAGAGGGAAAGAAATGAGAAGTTGAAAATTTACGAAAGAATTTGAAAGATGAATTATTTGAGGTCGCTTAGTCATGAATCATACTGAAAACTTCTTACTTTTATAGGGTTCGCGTATTTTGTAGTGAGAGCTCCACATAAGTTTCGCTGGAGAAATGTGTAATAAATATATTTATATACTTTTCTAGTATAGTGATTCGCTGTTTAATGCAATTGTATAGGATTTCAATTCGAAAAAAGATAAGAGCAATAGAAATACAAAGTTGAAAATTTACGAAAGAATTCAAAATATAAATTAATCGGGGTCTTTATTAAGTGAGGATGATTTATACGCTGAAAAAGTCTTAGTTTTAAAGTGTTCGCCTTTTTTATATAAGCTCCACACACGTTGCACTGGAAAATATGTAACAAGTATTTTTACACAACTTTCTAGTACAGTGATTCCTTATTTAATGCAATTGTACACGATTTTTGAATAGATTAAAGGAATAGAACTGCGAAGAAAAGGCTTTCGAAGTAATTTAACCCTCTTGGGGTATTCACACGCATATATTCGTTCTGAAACCTGCTACATGACTTCTAAACAGTTTTGGCCTTCTTAAAATAGAATTTTCCCCACATAATCGCTCAACCAATAGATGTAGTTATATAGTCATTATGTTTGTGTCGTGGGGTAAAAGCAACTCTACACTACTCGGAAATCTCGTGACGCTCATAGGGTTAAAATGCAACTTATTCGAGCGTCTCTATTAACGATGATTTAAAAATTGAAAAATTCTTATTTTTAAAGGGTTTGCGTTCTTCGAAGTGAGAGCCCCATATACGTTTTACTGAAAAATATGTAATAAGTATTTTTTATAAAACTTTCTATTCCAGTGATTCCTTATTTAATGCAATTGTATGTGATTGAATTTTGAAAATTGACTAGAGAAATAGGACTGCGAATTTGAAAATGTTTATGAATAATTTAAACTTCTTAGGTGTACACATGCATATATTCATTCTGCAACCTGCAGTCTTCCCTGCATGAATTCTAACCAGATTTGACCTTCGTAAAAATAGAATCTTCCTCTTGTAATCGCTCAACCAATAGATGTAGTTATTTAGTCATTATGAGTGTTGGGGTAAAAGGAACTCTGCACTACTCGGAAATCTTGTGACGCTCAGAGAATTAAAACAGAAATTATTCGTGGGTCTCTCTCTTAAGTGACGATGATTTATATGCTGAAAAATCCTTCCTTTTAAAGGGTTCGTGTTTTTCACGTTGAGAAATCCTCAAACATTTCGCTGGAAAATGTTTAATATTTTTTAAACATTTTTCTCTAATATGGTTTCTTATTTAATGTAATTTCGAACCAATATTTTAATAAACACTAAACAATTAAATATTAATTAAAAAAGGTTTTAATAATTTTGATAGAGTGAGAATTCTCAGTGAATATATCTTAATTCCGATAGATACAAAATTATTACTCTGAAACATTATTCGAAAATACTTCCCAGTTAAATTGATACTTAGACGAAGTAGAGAATAGAAAGCCGCATTTAAATTAATTAAAATGGAGAATGAGTTCTTAGTTTTATTTACGGTTTTGAAAATTTTAACAGGAATTAAAACACTCATTAGTTTAAAGAGAATACAATAGAGTACAAATCTTTTAAAATCTCAATAGATGTTTGAAAGTTGTGTGTTAAAGTTTCCTTAAATATCGTCTAGAATAAGCTCCTTTGCGATCTCCAAGAAACCTTCATAGCTATTTATAGTATAACTCACTGTCTAATATCTATGATTTTAATCCTATTTTAATTTAATGTATTGTATAGAATATTGGCTTTAATCTTTTAAATGGCCCAGATATTGCACAAGCTCAGAAATGCGAAACTCTTAATGAATACATAATCCGCTATTCAACGAAACGAAAATTATTATTCAAAATTCTATTAATAGAGAATATAATATATCAACAGAGGGGCATTTTCTGTCAAGCTAAATATAAATGGCAGTACTGTTTTTCTAGCAATACTCGTTTCCTGTACGTATTCTGAACGTGACATCAGTCGCTCGTTTTTGGAATATAATTTCAGAACTTCCCTTTAAAAATGCCAACGAATGATTCTGAATTGATATATGATAGTTGATTAGTCAACACCAATTAGATTAACCCTCCTGGTGGTTTATTTTTGCGTCGAAAACTGCCCTGTAGTGGCCAGCCTCCGGTGCAAAAACCTGTTCCAAATTGCCACCAGTTTTGGGCAAGGGAAAATTTGCTATTCCTACTTGGATCTTAGTTCCCTTTGGAGACAAAGCAGCTTTGTCTCGACGAAGTATCTCGTCATTAACAAAATTTGCCAAATCTTGATGGCCGAGGTATCTTATCGAAACCACTTGGAGGTTTAACCCTCCTGGCGCTTGTCTCCGACGAGGTACCGTGTCACCATCATCTCGTCACTCATTACAATAGGTCAAAACTAACCAGATGTTAATGAACGAGATATCTCGTCATTAGAAGAAAACTGACCAGTACTTGATCTTGTCATCATACAAAAATCTGCTTGATGACAAGATATATCGTCATTAGCAAAATTGAACAGATCTTGATGGATGAAATCTCTCGCCGAAACCACTTGGAGGAGTAAACACCAAAGATTGCAAAAACAGTGATAAACTACATTTTAAGGTACCTTGATATGAATCATGCAAGAGATTCGGACAGTCAAAGTAAAATCTTCGCAGACCGTCTGGTTTGTTTGTTTTCACTGAAAATCCCACTCACAGGTTAATATATTTGGTTTTAATGAGTGTTGGATTATTTTTGGTTCGTTATGATGCATTGCATCAGATTAAAAAGAGCTTCTTAAGGACGAACACGTTTACTTTTACAGTAGACGAGGATATTGCAATCAAGCGCAATTAGTATTCACAACAAAAACGAAAACCTAAGGATAACATGAGAGATGAGGATGACACATCCACTCTGACTCGAGGACTAACTCGATTAATAAGACTAACTAATCTCCACTAACAGGACCAACTAAACTCCACTAACAGGACTAATTAAACACCACTAATAGGGAGTCTCCTTTTTTCCCAATCCACTGCAGCCCTGCGGTTAAAGCTAGGGTGGCGATCTCACAACGAGTATCCAAATCGGGGTGAAAACTTCAGGCGTAATCACATAATTAAGTTTTCTGTCGATGACATGGCGTAATAAAGCACGGAATTAGAAAATTTTACAATATTTTTAAAGAATTCGTTTTATCAATCTGCAAATATAAATCTGGACTCAAACATATTAAGCTGTAAATAGGGATACCTCAATATAAAGAGTACATTTTACACATTTCATATCAAGTACCAATAACGATAACTGCCAAACTCTTTAATATTAATATTAATTTAATTCCATTGTTTACAATAAATAATATTTTTTATCTATCAGTTTATGTCGTAAAGATCCAATGCCCGATCAAGGTAGGTCAAATTTTATGTTTTCAAAATCGGAGACATGTTATCCCAAAACGAACGGAGAAACTTAGCCATAAAGGTGGGTTTCATTTTTAGTTTCAATTTTTGTAGTAAATTGTAAAATAGAGATTTACGCGCTAGAAAGCAAAATTGACATGAAGTTTCAGAAGACGTTTCGATATATTGCCTATGAAATCCGCAAATTGAATCCAGTTCCGTCTGTAATTTAACTTACGACCTATTTGGGATTTTAAAAATACATATTTTACATCTACATGCTGCATGTTTCAGAGTTTTCAGATATTATTAAACAATTATTTTAAAATATGAAATATACTGAGATAAAATTTCTAAGAGCTTTCTGAAGTTTTATTCTCCTCTGGTAATCTTGCTTTATGTTAGTGATGTGAAGAATTGTGGCTTCTACAATGAGGATAAATAAATTTATTACTCTAATCTAATTTTAAAATGAAAATTTCTTCGATAATATGTGCTTGATAATAATGTGAATAATATATTAAAATTTAAAATTTATTAAATTATGGTACATATATACAAGAACATTCAGTTTTGCGTTTTTGAGTAATTTATCACTTCCCCTTATCGAATAGCTATTCATGTTACTTAAAAAGGTTTTTACTTTTCACTAACCATTGTTATGTTATAACTAAGAACTTTAATACATAAATTTATTTCAATGAACCACTCAGAAAATTGAATGAAAGCTTTTTCGTTACTAAGATATAATATTTGCATTATGAGCAGAATAAATTCATCAGTTATTTGAATATCTCCTAGTATTAATCTATTAATTTTTTTAAAAGAACGTTTTAATTATAAGTTGAATTTGTGTATCCAAAAGTCGTTTAAATAAAATTATATAACCCGTGTAAAAAATAGAACGGAGCTCAATTAATCTGTGGAATATTAGTTTAGAAGAAAATTTAAAATTATAACATTAAATAATTGTGTTATAATCCTTGTGTGTAGTCAATTTATGTCTTTAATATATTTGAATATATTTTGTGATCACACATTTTAGCTATTACATAATATTTTTAAATGATAAAAATAAATGCAAATTTAATTTGAAATTGTTTACAAAACTCAATCTTTGCAATTCATGTTGTGTATTTGATCACATTCATACTTATTTCGTCTTTAAATTTTAGTAATCCCACATACCCAAACGAATAACTTTTAAAAATAACTTCACAAGTAACGAAACAAATAATATTTACGATAAGTATATTATTTTGATCTGCAATTTTTTATGCATGCGCATATGTGCTCAATACAGAAATATTGAAGAGTGTTCTGATTAATGTAGTTTTAGAACCAGGCTTAAATTTAACATATAGTTAGCAACGAATAACAACAATAATTTACAACAAAGAATAACAGCAATAGTTTACAACAAAGAACAACATTAATAACAAGTAAAATAGTAGTTAACAAATAAAAAACCAATAACAACAATTTTAGTCGAGAACAAATAACAACACATCAGTAGGAATTTACAAATTGTGGAAAATGCAAAGATGAAAATGTTATCCTGTACATTAATATAAATATTTACGAAGATAATAACATTTTATTCCGTGATTTCTCATGCATCCCCATCTGTATGATATAGAATATTGAAGTATTCTGATGAATGCAATTCTAGTTAAAAACTTACAAATAGTAAACAACAAATAATAACAACACAAATAAGAATAATAGTTGACTTCAAAGAGCAACAGCAAATAACAACAATTAACAATAGTAGCTGACATAAAATAATAACAATTAGAAATAGCATTAATAATAGTTGACAACAAATAACTACTATGATAATTAACGACAAATCGCAACTGATAGTTAACAGCATAGAACAGCATTAATAACAAGTAACACTAATAGCTGGCAACAAACAATACCAATTAGAAATAGGAACAATGATAGTTAATAACAAATAACAGTAATAATAATAATTATCAACAAGTAGCAACAATAATAACAGTAGGCAATAATTTTTTACTAATGAATTTTAAAATAATAACGAATAACAAAATTTCACAACAAATGACAACAATAATAGTTGATAACAAATAATAACTATGATAGTAGAGAACAAAGAACAGCTGCAATAATAACAAGTAAAAATAGAAGCCGACAATGAATATTAACAATTAGAAATAGCAATAATAATTACATAACATAAAAACAACAAATAATAAGTATCAACAAGAAGCAACAATAATAATAATAATAGGCAATAATTTTTTTACTAATAACATTAAAAATAATAACTGGCAAAAGTAATAGTTGACAACAAATAACAACTGTGATAGTTGACAACAAGGAACAACTGCAAAAGTAGCAAGTGAAAATAGTAGCTGGTAACGAATAATAACACTTAGAAATAGGAACAGCAATAGTTGACAACAAATAACAACTACAATAATAACAAAACGTAATAACAAGTAATAATAATTATTTTAACAAATAAGGGGAACAATAATACTAACATCAATTGGCAATAACTTTTTACTAATAACATTAAAAATAAGAACTAATAATAATAATAATATGTCAATATAAATTGTAATAATAATTGATAACAATAATAGTTCGTAAATAGAAAAATAAAATTCACAAACAGAAATTGCATTTATTTGAAGCAGTTTACCCCGAAACGTTTATATATTTCTAATATATCTTAGTCCGCAATGAGATCCTAATCCAGTGTCTTACGTTACAGCAGTCCCGTATCTTATACCCGGACAGGATGGCCCGAAAATAGAAGGCACCAATCCAAGGTATGAAATTGGTGACTTGGTAGATGTTAATTGCACCTCAGCACCTGCCCGGAGTGCGGCTTTGCTCAAATGGTTCATAAATGACAAAGAGGTAAGTGTCTTCTACCTGACTTCAAGAGATTTTTATTTATTTTCTTTCAATAGTGTCAGATGGGGTAAAATGTAAAGTTAAAACACAGTGCTTAAAATATTGAATTTTTGCTATGTGTTTGAAGATAAACAGATGAAAACCTTGGTCGAATTGGTAGCAAAAAAATACAAAACTTCAAAACAAATAAAGATTAAAAAGAAAAATCAAAACGGCATGGACTACAATAGAAGTCTGTCGTTTAGATAGGCTAAATGGCCAAGCATGTGCTTTATTTTAGTAACTACACATTTCTTACATCCCTATGGTGGTCTAATTTACGATAGAACCGACATTAAACATTGGATATATGTGCGATCCGACAACTGTGTAACAAAATTGATTCATACTAAATCAAAATGGCATGAACTACACTAGAAGTCTATTGTTTAGATAGACTAAATGGTCAAGTTTGTGGTTTATTTCAGTAACTAGATTTCTTACATCCCATGATGGTCTAACTTACCTACAAAAGCGGCATTGGTCAAGACATACGTGAGATCCAACAACTACGCAACAATATTGATTAGAAGTATACTGTATTATAGCGTGCTTTCAGGTAAGGAAATGAAGTTACCTAGCATTGACTGCTAAAATCCTGGATAACTAAATGAACAAGTCATTGAGCTGAACGTTTTGAATTAATTAAATTTGAACTTCAACGAAGCTAAGCTCCGGTAATATATTTAATGATGCTCCGATTTCACAATGATTATACGTGGATCTACGAGTTTAAAATGCCTGCATAAGGTAAGATATTCGGCTTTCAGAAAATGAGGATGTCTGATGCAGAGGAGAAACTCATTACAAGATTTAAATTCAACAATATTGTCAAACTACATATTCTTCCACCCATAATTTTATTCTTAGAGGCGTAGTGGGTTAAAACAAGTTATATTAATGGGTGGATTGCCATACATATTTTGACCAATACATTTAATTCTAATGCGTCTTCATAATTATTAAAAATTTGTTCCCAATTGTATAATCACAAAACAATTCACATTTGTTAAAGACATCGTACTGAAATAAGTAACGTTCTATAATAACTATTGGATCATTCGGAAAGTTCTACGGTTTTTCAAATCGAAGCGCGCTTTCTTGTTACTATTTTGCTACCGCTGATAAGAAGTGACCTTGATTGAAGCAGATATGTAAATTCAGTCTTTCTGCTTTCACTGCATAATTCTAGTTTGTGGTGTTGTGACACAATTTTTGTTTCACTGCAGTGCTAAGAATGGAGAACCAAAGTTCATTTTCGTCATATTATGCTCTTTTATTTTAAGAAAGAAAAAAATGCTAGTCAGACTGCTCGTAAAATTTGTGCAGTATATGGACAAAGTGCTGTTTCTGATGACACAGTTCGAAGGTGGTTTGATAAATTTAAGCGCGGAAATTTCAGCCTCGATGCCCGCTCTGGACGACCATCCTCTGTAAACGAGGACCTATTAAAAGATGCCATCGCTGAAAATCTACGTTACACAGTTCAGGAACTATCACACAGACTAAATATTCCAAAAAGTACAGTTCATGATCATCTGAAGAAGACTGGGTATGTAAGCTGCTACGATGTATGGGTACCCCATACTTTAACACAACATAATATGCTTGCTTGAATTTCGGCATGTGGTTCTTTGCTGAAACGAAACGAAGCTCCTTTTTTGAAACGGTTCATTACTGGAGATGAGAAGTGGATACTATGCAATAATGCTACAAGTAAAAGATCATGGGGTAAGCCAAATGAACCTCCCACATCGAAAGGGAGGCTGCATCCCAAAAAAGTAATGCTTTGTGTATGGTGGGACTACAAAGGAATTGTTCATTATGAATTGTTGCCACAAAATCAGGCAATAAATTCGGAAAAATACTGTTCTCAAATGGCAGTATTAAAAGCAGAAATCGAAGCAAAGCGGTCAGAACTAACCAATCGTCGTGGTGTTGTCTTCCATCATGACAATGAATGTCAGACAAAGACTTATTGAGTATGACTGAGATGTTTTGTGTCATCCCCATATACACCAGACCTTGCCCCCTCAGATTTTCACCTCTTCGGGTCACTTCAAAATTCTCTGAACGGCCTGGAGTTCAATTCTTTGGAGACTGTCAAACAGCACCTCGACAACTTCTTTACAAATAAGCCTAATGACTTTTTTTAAAAAGGAATTTTCCTGCTGCCGAAAAGATGGCAAAAAGTCACAGAACAAAATGGTGCTTATGTGATTCAATAACATTTTCTTAAGTTTTTGTACTGCTTCGTTAGTATTTATCATAAAAAACCGCAGAACTTTCCGGATGACCCAATATATATTCTAATACATATATTCTAATAATAACAATATATGTTGAAGGAATATCGCATATAATTTATCCAAAACAATGCATTTAATTCTAACGCATCTTTCTAGTTATTAAAAATTTGTTTGCAATTATATAATCACAAAAATAGCTAATTATCATAAACATCTTGTTATTTGATTTATCAAGCATTATAACTAGCACCTCCTCATACCAAGCAATGTAATTTTATAATATAAATTATCTGTTCAAATTTATAAAGAAGTTTCTTTTCAGCGGGAATTGGAGTAAATCGCATGTATTTTTCTATATTTTGTGTTAGCTTTCTTCATGTCTCGTTTGTAAATCATATAGTAATTGTTCATACGCCATATACATACAGAAGAGCACTGTTTAACCTCCTGAGAAGTTTACATGTATAATACCACCTATACACAGAATTCTGAAATCTAGTCTTTCCTGGATTATTTTTAACCAGTTTGGACTTTTCTGACCAATAAAATCTTTACTAGGATTCTTTCAACCAATCGATGTGGTTATTTAGTCATTACGTGTGCTGTGGGGTAAAAGCAATACTTTTCTACTCTGAAATCTGTAGTCTTCCCTGCATGACTTCTATCGATTTTGATCTTTTTGACAGACATTTTCCTACAATCCTTTCAACCAATCGACGTGGGTCTTTAGTCATTTTGTGTGTTGTGGGGTAAAAGTAATACTACTCCCCACTCCACTCTGAAATCTGCAGTCTTCCCTGTATGACTTGTAAACAAATTTTTGTTTTCTGACCAATAGAAAGCTTACTGGGATTCTTTCAACCAATCAATGTGGTAATTTAGTCATATGTTTTATGGGTTAAAAGCAATAGCACTCTATTTTGAAATCTGCAGTCTTTCCTGTATGACTTATCGCGAGTTTTGACCTTTCTGACCAACACAACCTTTCCTTCGATTATTTCAACCAATCGATATGATTCATTAGTCAATATATGGGTTGTGGGGTTAAAGCAATACTACGCTACTCGAAAATTTCGTGATGCTTACAGGGTTATATAAAACTTAACTTCATTTCATCTGAAGTTCAATTTAGATTCTATATAAAAGTTAATCTGATTTTATGCATCTTTCATTTATAGAATTCTGTATCTTCACGTCGAACAACTTCGAACTTTTAATGATATATGATACGAATTAAAATAAAATATAAAGTCAGTTTAACTCCACCGTTTCATACCTTAAAGTTATACTTTATTGCCTGATATTTAGTTAAGCAGAAAGCCACCTCCGTTGTGAATATTACTACAAAAGTAATAAATAAAAGAATAAACTATGCAGTTTGTCCTTATTACCCCTTTTCGCATCGAACCTAAGCAACTAGTCGACATGCTTATTATTTACATTACTGCATAAGTTCACCGCTTATATTTGTTCCCAAATATGACTATAAGCTACGTACTCGCTTTTCTGTTTCTTACAATAACGAATTTCAGTCAAAGATAATGCATGATTATAACACAAAAACATGCAATGCAACAAATTGCACTGAATCGAAAACTACGAATATGCTAGCCTATTATTATGAGCAAAATCTTCTGAGAAATGTTTAGTTTATCTGTGTCAGATACACATGAAATACAATTTATTCATAGCACAGCGTTCTCAGAATCCAGTGTAATGAGATACGGTATGAGATTTAGAGTCAACGGTATTTTTATTCTTCGTTTTGTTGAGATTGCATTCTTTGCATTAAACTTGCATACCTTTTGAAGAAAACAACCGAATCTTCTCCACTCATTAAAATGGAACATATTTGAAATACGTCTTTCTCTAAATAATACACATTTTACCTGGCTTTTATAATAACGCAAAGTGACGGTGAATTGATTTATTAATAATACACGTCCAGGAGTTCTTAAAGTGAAATAGTTCCCCTTAAAAAACTAGGTCATTATCCTTACCTATATATGCATCGTATTTTAACTTATGAGAAATCCTATTATACCCATAAAAATAGGCAGTAAAGTCGTAACCGATGGAAAACGTGAACGCAAACTTTATAATACTTTAATAACTTTATATTAACGCAAATTGACAGTGAATTGATCTATTAATAATACACGTTCAGGAGTCTTTAATGTGAGGTAGAGGTTGCTAACAAAGTCATTATTCTTCCTACCTGTATGCGTATAGTATTTTAACTGATAAAAAATGCCATTATGCCTATAAAAAATAGGCAGTAAAGTAGTAACAGCTGGAAAACGTGACGTTATATAACGCAAAAAACTTTATGAATACTGTACTAACTTTTAATTACGCAAAGTGACGGTGAATTCCTTTATTAACAATACAGGTTCAGGAGTTCTTAAAGTGAGGTAGAGTTTCTCCTTAACAATCTAAGTCATTATTCTTCCTACCTATATATGTATCGTATTTTAACTTATGAAAAATCCTATTATACCTTTAAAAAGTAGGCAGCAAAGCAGTAACAGTTGGAAAACGTGACGTTCGGTTTCATTCGATTTATAGAGAAAAATTCTTGTCGAAGAGTTGACCTTTTTTGAGCCCGAAAGTTGTTTTGTTTTTGAGTTCCTTGTTGACGCAACTAGTTACTCAAGAGACAAAAGTACTTTTTTTATTGAATCCGACCGATGATTGGCGTTTCTGTCCGTTTGCTTTCTTCCTCAGAGATCATTCTAGCTCATTTTAGAGACTATGTACTTTCTTAAAACTTCGAGAATTAAATCACGTTACTAGTGAATTCGAATCGAATAAAGTCAGAATTCTAAAGCAATAAACTATATCCAATGATCCTTTTCTGTGCTAGGGTATCGTTTTTATGTTCTTACAAAAAGGTACATACTTCCAAGTTCCCAAGTTTTTAATTAATTAAAGCGTAGGTAGTACTTCTGTCACTTGGCTGAACGTTATTACATGATATATAAAATCCATATCTATAAGTAGTTTTCATTTATAATTACACATAGCTGGTACAAACTTGGTAATCCATCTGTCCTATTTAATTACGATACTAGTGAATTCAAATCGAATAGTCACCATTTTAATGCAATAAATTCTGTCTATAAACCTTTTATGTACTAGGGTATCTTTTTAATGTACTTACCAAACGGAACATACTTACAAGTTCTCAAGTTAATTCATAAAAGAATATGTAGTACTTCGTGTCAACTAGCTGAAAGTTATTATTTATATGTGAGTGGGGTGCAGCTCAGGTATCGACTCGTCATCTGACAGAGGTTCAAAATTACGAGGTGTTGTCCTTGGATCTTTCCCTTCGGGATTGATCTCGGAACGTCGCCGGTAGTCCGTTGTTTTGCTCCAGCAAGACTTAAATTCAACTACCAGCTACCATTATCTATATGTATATTTCAATAACGTTAGTGGCACAAAAATCGACGCTATTTGTTTATTGTCGAAAGGCAACAATGGAAAAACAATATATTTGAAAGTTTTTGATTTGTGCTTTTTAAAAATATAATTAAACTATTAATAAACTCACGTAAACAAGCTCAAATATAATCCCTGCTGTCTGTAGAATTGTGAAAGTTTTACACTTTTACCAGGTTAAAGTAGTTCATAGAAAAAGTACATCCGAAAGCGTTCCATATTTAGAAAATCGAGTTTAAAGTTCAAAATCTGAGTTATTAGTTTCAGCCACGCTTTTGAAACTTCTAATAGAAGTTGAAACAAAAATTAAATATCCTGAATATCCATAAAATAGTCTATCAAAATCAATTAAAATCTTACAATTTATATTTTTGAAAATTTTAGTTTTCTTTAAAGTTATATAAGTAAGGAAGCAAATATTCTTGATTTCATATCCAAAATAGTCCTGAAATTTAGAATATTTAAATGGACCTTTCATAGAATTAACCTTAGCATTTAGAAATGTAAGAAAGTTATTCAGGAACCACTAAAATGAGAATGTGGCAAAATATCACCTTGTTGGTAGTGATAACATCAATAGATTATAACACGCAACATCAATAGGTGATTACACGCAACATCAATAGAGGATAGTTAACCCTCCTGGTGGTTGTCTCGACGAGGTATCTCATCATTAGCAAAACTGACCAAATCATGATGAACGAGATACCTCGTCATTAGAAGAAAGCTGACCGTATCTTGATCTCGTCATTAGCAAAATTGGTCAAATCTTGTTGGACGAGATATCTCCTCGAAACCATTTGGAGGGTTAAAGATTATTTACATAAGTACATGTAATCGTATGAACAAAATATTATAATCGTCAAATCATTTTGACAACGAAATTAAAAACACCCAAAGCTATTTTCCTTAATTCATACGAAATTACAATTTTATTTAATGGGAACAAAATTTACCTAACTTTTCCATAGTTAAATAAAGTTACTCAGTATTTAAAATGCAATTTCAATATAACCATTTAAAGAATTTCATTTTGAGAGGAAACTGCTCCCTACATTTTAAACTTCGCGATGCGTATTGCCTGTGGTTTTTTAATAACCAGATTTAATAACACCTTTTGTCGTAACTTTTTTAGTTGCTCGTACACTTCCTTAAGAATTTTAATGTTTGACTTCGTATTCTTCTCCTGAGGAGTTTTTTCTCTTTATTAGAAGTCTTATCCTGGAAACGAGTACATTTCTTTAAAACATTTGAAGAGTATTTTCTAAGAACGGGTCATACTCATTCCAGAACAGCAGGTATTTAATTCAGGAAGGTCTTGCAACATTGGTTAAGAATTTTCCACATTTTTCAACCTTTCGAAGATGCTGCATTCTGCACTACTTTTTGGAATGTATTTTACTCCGAAATGTGTGGAGATGTGGCAATGCATTTTTAGTTTTAATTCCTGTACAATCCAGACTTATAAGTTTCTAAATTTATACTAAATAGCATTTTGGGGCCAACAGTGGTACAAAAACTATCGACCGTATATCAACGAAACATTTTAAATGGTTTTGAAACGCTTTGAGACAGACAGAATGTCTTTGGTAAATATTTCTTCAGTATTGGCTTTTTCTGCTTTAAAATTCGCAAAAGTAAACATTCCAGGAGTTCAAAAACAGATGCAAGATACATATGGTTATACAGTGGCTCTCGGAGAATTGAGTAAACACCATGAAGAGATTTCTTTAAAAGCCCCAAAACTCTGAAATAAATAATATTTTGAATTTAGTTTTTGTAGGGATGGTAAAGCACACATCGAAATATGTCAGGATAAAACTATTTCATATTCACTACAGCATTTTTTAATCCTCCTGATGATTGGCTAGACGAGATACACTATATGGACAAAAGTATTTGGACACTGCAGAAATTCGGCAAATAAGCAAATACTGAGTTTGCCGAACGGTATGCTGGGAAGGGCATGGGTAAAATAGAAAGCAGCTCATTTTGTATTAACTATTCATTCACTCTAGTGGAGCTATGCCGCGTGGACCTGAACTTACCAGTTCCAACGCGGGCTCGTCATAGGATGTCATTTGTGTAATCTTTCTGTACGAGCTGTTGCATCCAAACTGTATATTCCAAAATCGAGTGCAGCGTGTTATCAAGTGATGGAAGCAAGACGTAGCTAAAACAGCAAAAAAACATCCCGGACGACTGCATAAACTGACAGAACGTGACAGAAGATGCTTGATACGCCATGTCAAGAAGTCGCTCACTTCTCCTGCCACTGCGATAGCTGTAGAGGTTGGAAATGCATCTGGGAGCTCCGTTATTGTCAAAACTATTCGCAGAGAGCTGCACACGATCGGTTATCATGGTCGAGCAGCTACATACAAGCCATTGATTACACCTGTTAATGAGAGGCGTCGTTTGGCCTGGATGTCGCACGTCGTTCCTGGACCGTTGAAGAATGAAAAACTGTTCTCTGGAGTGACGAGTCTCGGCATTCGCTCTTCTAGTCTGATGGACGTGTTTGGGTGTGGCGACAACCCGAGAATGGTTTCTGTCAGACTGTGTTGTTCCAACAATGAAGTTCGGAGGAGGATCCATCTTAGTGTGGGGTTGTTTTTCCTGGTTAGGACTCGGCCCATTGCTTTATGTACCTGGTACCATGAACTCTGACGTGTACCTCGACGTTTCGGATAATTTGACCTTGCCTACACTGTGGCAATACTTCGGCAATGAAGGTTGCTTCTTCCAACAGGATCGAGCTCCATGTCATACTGCAAAACGTGTGCTGTACTGGTTTCCTGAAAAGGAGGTGAATTTGCTTGACTGGCCTGCTCAGAGCCCCGATCTCAATCCGATCGAGCGCTTGGGGACGAACTGGAGCGACGGTACGACACCGCCAAGCACGCCCATCTTCACAACAATCTATTCTCACAGCCTTACAAGAGGCATGGCGAGCTATTCCTGCCCAGACTTACAGAGAACTTGTGGAGAGTATGCCTCGACGTGTTGCAGCTGTAATACAAGCAAAAGGGCCTACCCGTTACTAAATAGAATAATAGAGCAATTTTTCTGAAAAACACGCAGTGTCCAAATACTTTTGTCCATACAGTGTATATCTTTATATGTTTATTGAACAATTTCGGTTAAGTTCTGTTCAATTGTCAGATTCCCAACACAATGTAAGCTCATCCGCTTTGGCATTTTTGATTTCGCAAGAACCAACCTTCAGGAGCACTGTACATAACCCAGATACATTGTCAGTACTTATTCCGCAATCCCTGAATTAATTTTAGAATATATTTAATCTGCATACTGCTTGTCTCGCGTTCATTTATAATTGTTTCTTGTTAATGCTATAGCATCACTAAAGATAACATAGTTACATAAATCTACAATTAAAATGGGGCCACGCTAGCCCAATTGGATTAGCAACAGGAGGGTTACGAGTTCGAAACTCGGTCCAGTCAAAGACCGTCGTGTACATTGAGGCTGGTGCACTTTAAACCTGTCGTGGCCTCAAGTATCCTCACGTTGACGTGGTGTGGAAGTTTGGAGAGTGGGGTTCCACCTCAAGTGTTGTTCTCGTCATCTGACCGTGGCTCAAAATTACGTGGTCCGTGGCTCAAAATTACGTGGTCCGTGGCTCAAAATTACGAGGTCCGTGACTCAAAATTACGAGGTCCGTGGCTCAAAATTACGAGTTATTGTCCTCGAATCTCTCTCTTAGGGATTGATCCCTTACCGTGCCCAATAGCTCATTGTGTTGTTGCAATACGACCTTAATTAACTACCCAACAATCTACCTACAACTAAAATTTTAAATTTAACATTGTAAAAATGTTTTTGTACTGTCAGTTGCACCAGTGAAAAAAAGTATAACATAATCTTTGCGATGTTTATTGTATGTGGGAACAATTTCTGTTAAGTTCTATACAATTTCGTAAGATTCCCAACACAGTGAAAGCACATTTGACTTGGCATTTTTACTTTGAGAACTAACTTCAGGAGGACCTGTACATAACCCAGGTACATTGTCAGTACTTATTCCACTATTACTAATTTAATTTTATGATACATTTAATTTGAATACTGCTTATCTAACGTTTTCTCTATTATAACTTCTACGCTAATGCTTTATAAACACTAAAGATAACAACATAATTATACACTATAGATTTCGCATTTACATTCATTGCAAAAATGCTATACGTATTGCCAGTTGTATAGCTGAAAAGAAGTATCACATCTTTGCAATGCTTATTGAACAATTTCTGTTACGTCTGTACAATTCATCAGATCTCCAACACAGTGCAAGCTCATCCACTTAAAAAATTTTAATTTTGCAAGAACCAACTTCAGGAAGACCTGTACATAACACGAAGAATTACGGATGTAATTTTAAAATATGTTTAATTAACATACTGTTTATCTCACGATCCTCTTCATTCTACGCTAATACTTTAGCAACACTAAAGTAAACAACATAAATCTACACTATGAATTTCGTATTCAGATTCATTGCAAAAATTCTATCCGCATCCAGTCGCACAACAGAAAGAAGCATAACACATATCTGCGATGGTTATTGAACTTCTTTGATGTTCTGCACAACTCGCCAGATTGCCAGCGAGCACAGTGCAAACTCACCAGCTTTGGCATTTTTAATTTCCAGAATAACCAACTTCAGAAGAACCTGTACATTACCCGGATATATTGTAGGCATTTATTCTACAATTGCTGATTTAATTAGAATATATTTCTCATTTGCATACTGTTTATTTCAAGTTCTTTATTTTTAATTTAATGCTGCTACACTAAAGAACACAGCAACATAAATCTACTTTATAAATTTTGTATTTAGATTTATTGCAAAAATGCTATCCGTATGAACTGAAATGAAGCATTACATATCTTTGCAATGTTCATTGAACAATTTCTGTTAAGTTCTGTGCGATTGGTCAGATTCCCAACACAGTACAACTCATCTACTCAGGCAATTTTAATTTCGGAAGAACCAACTTCAGAAGCACCTGTAAATAACCGAGATACATTTACAATACTTATTCACAATTTTTGACTTAATTTCAGAATATATTTCATTTGCATACTGCTTACCTCACGTTATCTCTATTATTCATTCGACGCTATTGCTTTAGCATTTAAGATAACAACTAAATATACACTATAAATCTCGTATTTAGTTTCATTGCAAAAATGCTATCCATATCCAATCACACAGCTGGAAAGAAGCATAACACATCTTTGCAATGTTTATTGACCGACTTCTGTTATGTTCTGCACAACTCGCCAGATTGCCAACGCAGTTCAAACACATCGGCTTTGGCATTTTTAATTCCTGAAGAACCCACTTCCGAAGGGCCTAACCCTTGACAGTCAGAGCAAGTGGCTTCTTTGTTTTCCCCTATAATTAAATTAATGGGCCCGTGCTCTTTCTCCCGTTCCCGCGGGCTATTGCTCTCCAAACCGCAAGAGAACAGACTCGGCGGGAGGCAAGCATTGCGAACATTCGGTCAGGCCGATCAATTGTCGATTTCTTTTCAGGATGTCATCTGCAAATGTTTCTTTGTGACGTTATTGAAGCAAATGTCAAGAAAAATGTCATTTCGTTCGCGCAGGAGTGACCGTACAGACCTTGACGGGTTTGAAAGCATTTTCGTCAACGCTTTTAGCCGCAGATACTTATTTCCGCTGCATGCCCATTAGAGACCGACCTCAAGAAGACTCAGTCGCTTGTGAAATAGTTGGTTGGGATTTAATTCATCGAGTGAAATAGCTTTCTGTCTAGCTTTTGCTGTTATGATTTCCTTACTGGTCTGGTTTGCCGCCGTACGGTCGTTTTTTGCTACACGAGGGCTAATTAGACCTATCTGTGGCCTAAGCATTCAGCAACAATTAACAAATAAGATTGTTGGACCAATAATCTAGTTAATCTTAAACAATGCTCTCACTTTTGAACTAGTGGGTTGGGAATTTAATTCGTTGAGTGAAGTAGCTTTCTGTCTAGTTTTTGCTGTTATGCTTACCTTACTGGTTTGGTTTGTCGTTCACCGATCATTCTTTGCTACGCGATGGCTAATTAGACGTATTTCTTCTGGTCCAAGCATTTAGCAACAATTATCAACAAGGCATGTGGGAACAATAATCTAATTCAGCGGTTCCCAATCTGGGGTATACGTACCCCTGGGGGTACGTGGCGGTCCGATTAGGGGTACCCGAAAATAATATTACTAATGGCGGAAAACACCTAAAAAAGAAAAAGAAAGTAATAGGCTTAAACCTAGTAATTGATTGATCATTGCCCCGTCCACCACCAATCATATCACGAGATTACACATGTGCCCTCCCCTCTCTTGTTTCTAGTAATTTTTCTCTAGAAAAGTATCGAATCGTCTCAGAGCTTCCGGAATCGATATTTTTATTTAAAACGTGATTGAAAGCTGGCTATCATTTTAGTGTTCGATTGGGCGCCAATTGAGTAACTTGAATTAATAGACCTAGCTGCGTTCCTTTTTTGAGTGCTTAATTTGAAGTGTTTAGCTATTACTTTAATGTTTTAAATGACTTTCTCTTGATAATATGTTTTGTGTCTCAAAATGGATGAGTGGTTGAAAACAGGTACTATTACGAGAGCTGCAAATAGCATTGAAATTCAACCCGCTGAATCGGAAGCTGCAAGTACTTCGGAACAGTCTGATGATCTACAAGCGCAAGGGAACCACAACAAAATTGCTCGTCGAAAATAGAGAAAATATTGTGAATACTTGTCATATGAATTTTCAGTAACGGGAGATGAAGACTTCAAAACCACTGTGCGTTGTTTGTGGAGAGATATTGTTGAACGGTGCCATGAAACCATCTTTATTAATGCGCCATTAAGAGACAAAGCATTCAATTTATAAACATAAAGACGTTAGTTTTTTCGGCGACTATCAAACGGTCCTAATCTAACATCTTTTTGTGTTACCTGCAAACAAAGTTCATGAGAATGCGGTTGAAGCATCGTACAGAATAAGTTATCGTATTGCTAAAAGCGGTAAAAATCACACAATCGCTGAAAATTTGATATCTCCTTGTATCAAAGATGCTGTTCGTTGTATGTTTGGTGAAAACCATGTCCGAAAAATTAACAATATTCCTTTCTCAAATAATACAGTTTCTCGAAGAAATAACATGTCTGACGACATTGAATCTACAGTAATTGAAAGAATAAAAAACAGTCCCTTCTATTCAGTACAGGTGGATGAAAGCACTGATGTTTCCAATCTGGCAATTTTGCTTGTCTTGCAAGATATTTACATGACAACGTGTTTGAAGAAAATCTTTACTTTGTTATCCTCTCACTGAAAGATTCATAAGGGAGATTATATTTAATACCATTCAGGGTTATTTCTGTGAAAAGGTATTGATTGGACCAATTGGTGTGGCGTTTGCTCGGATGGTGGAAAATATATGTCTGGCTGTTATACAGGCTTACGCGGTCGCATTAAAGAAGTCGCTCCCCATGTAGCTTGGAGCCATTGCTGTATTCACAAAGCCTAGAGTCCATACCCCTGACACATTCATCGAAGGAAGTGCTCAATCAATCTGTGAAAGTTGTCAATTTTACTAAGGCCAATTCAACAAACTCCAGACTATTCAAATCTTTGTGTGAAGAGATGGACAGCCTCTACAAAACATTACTTTTGCACACTGAAGTGAGGTGGCTTTCACGAGGAAAAGTACTCACTGAATTGAAACATAAAGTTCAACTTTTTTTGAAGACCACCCTTTTCAGTTGAGCTCCTCTAAGTTTCATGGAAACGAGTGGCTTCAACAGCTTGCATACTTATCTGATATTTTTTTCAGAATTAAATAAACTCAACTTAGCATTACAGAATAGTTCTATAACCGTCTTTAAGGTATCTAATAAAATCGAATCTATGATCAAGAAATTGGATTTTTGGGAATCTTATATCGAAAAAGACCAGTGTGAAGTTTTTGAGACACTTCAGTTTCTTATCTGAAAACGAGCTGAAATTGTCAAAAGAAGTAAAAAGTAGTATAATAGCTCACTTAAAAGGGCTTAAGGTGTCCTTCAGACAGTTTTTCCCCAAAGCGAAATAGTGAAGATAACTGGATTTCAAATCCATTCGACGAATTGTTCTTTCAACAAGCCGAAAAATTATCAATTTCTGAAAAAGAAATGTTGATTGAACTGTCGACTGATTCTTCTTTACAATCTGATTTAAAAAAAGAAATCTCATTAATTTCTGGGTAGCAGTGAAAGAAGAGTACCAAGAACTCAGTTATAAAGCAATAAAATATTTATTGCCTTTCACGAACACAGAGCTTGTCGAAAGAGCGTTCTTGTCTTACGCGTATATTAAGAATAAATATCGAAATAAGCTTGATGCTGCTCCTGACTTGAGATTATATTTGTCTTCATTTGAACCTGATTTTAAAAAACTTAGCTCCATGAAACAAGCTCAAGGATCGCATTGAAATTCTTGAAGGCCAAGTTTGAAAACTTGCCTATCAAATTTAAAAAAATGTTGTGAACTTTCATCATAAGTTTATGTGATTGAAAATTACTATAATGCTATTTGTTTTGATGTTAGGCTGCTATTTTAAAAAAATCGTAAAATGTAAAATCAAAAATAAAAGCCTATAAGTGTCATCAATTTGAGTCGTTTGATTAATTTGCTAGCTAACCTAAGAACATTACTACCTAACAAAAACAAACTTTTTTGTATAGAGTGTAGAGGGATAGGTGAAAAGGGTTATGAGAGAAGGGGTACTCATAAATGAAAAGTTTTATCAAGGGGTACGGGAGAGGAAAAAGGTTGGGACACACTGATCTAGTTCATCTTTAACAATGCTCTGGGCTCACTCACTTAAGAAATTGTCGGTTTGGGATTTAATTCGCTGAGTGTAATGGCATTCTGTCAAGCTTTTGCTATTATGATTTCTTTTCTGGATTGGTTTGTAGCTGTACCGTCGTTTGGTTTGTCGCTATAACCAACAAAGCATGTATGACGAATAGTCAAATTATTCTTAAACAGCACTCTGGTTGCACTATGCACTCGCTTGTGAAATAGTCGGTTGGGGATTTAATTCGCCAAGTGAAATAGCTTTCTGTCTAGCTTTTGCTGTTATGATTTCCTAACTAGTTTGGTTTGTCGCTCTACGGTCATTTTTTATTGCACGAGGGCTAATTAGACCAACTTGTACTGGCATAATCATTTACCAACTATTACCAATAAGGCATGTGAGAGATGTAATCTATAATAGTTAATCTTAAACAACTCTCTAGACTCACTCGCTTGTGTAATAATCGGTTGAGAATCGGAATGAAATAACTTTCAGTCTTTTGCTGTTATGGTTTCCTTACTGGTTTGTCTCTCTACAGTCATTTTTTGCTACACGAAGGCTGATTAGACGCGCCTGTACTGGCCTAATCATTTTACAGCAATTACCAATAAGGACCCCATGTGGAATCAATAATCTAGAAATCTTAACTATCTTGATTCACTCGCTTGTGAAATAGTGAATTAGTGATTTAATTCTCTTAGTGTCTAGTGTCTGAGTGCTTTCTGTCTAGCTTTTGAGGCTGAGTGTTCTCTGAATGTCTGAGTGCTGACACAATGACACGCTTCCACTTTTCTTTGAGCAACCTTTACAACGTTTTATTGTAAAACAGTTTTACATGTCAATAAAATCCTTTAAAATAATTTCTAAATATTGCCCATTATAAATGGACTGCATTTTTACTAACTTTTATCAATACTTACACGTTTACTGATGAATATTTTCTTTTTTTAATGCAATCACAATAATTTTACTAATTTCAAAATTTTGACTGGCGTAACTCTCTAAGTGCTTTTCACGAGATATCTCATCCAAGATTTGGCCAATTTTGCTAATGATTAGATATCTCGTCGATACAAAATTGCCCTATTACTCCAAGGGGTAATGAAGATCCAAGTGGGAAAAACAAGTAGTTCCTTGCCTAGACCTGGTGAATGTTAGGAACAGGGTCACTATAGGTTGATTTCCGACGCGAAGATAAGCCACCAAGAGGGTTAAATGTATTCATATACACTGAAGAGCCTGAAAAACTTGTATACCAGTCTAATATTTGGTAGCATTCCATGGTTGCGTAGAACTGCAGGCGAGCTTGCGGGGAAGTAATTGGAATTGGTTTTTGCATCAGAGGCTTTCGGCTACAGGGCAGTTTTCGACGCAAAGATAAGTCACCAGGAGCGTTAAATCTCGAGTTCCATTATATAATTCTAGAAGCATGAATCCGGAGAAATCAGTTCATAGTTTATAAACTAAAGTGAATAGTATATTCACTGAAGTGCCAGAAAAGCTGGTATACCAGTCTAATACTTGATTTTACACCACCTTTTATTAAGTGAGTAATGAGTTTTTTTCGTTTCAGGTTCCGGCTAACGAAACAACTCCTCACCCTCCTATCCAATACACCGAAGGCCTTAAAGCTACAGTCTTAGGACTGCGTTTCGAGGTAAAGCAGAATATGTTCAAGAGTGACGAGCTTAGGCTGAAGTGCACTGCGACCTTATCCCGAGTTGTAAGTTTGAGCAGCGACGTGACAGTCGTTGGAGGAAATCAGCAAAATTCCGGATTTCACGTTTCTGAAAACACCGTTTCTGGTAAGTCATGTACACACAGATACAAATATTAAGGGTAACACTGAATTCGTGTCAAGCACAGTTACCTGATCTCAATCCAAAAGAACAGTGGTTCCCAAACTTATCAGGGGCTGCGGTGGCCCAGTTGGAATACTCACTGATTAGCAACCTGAGCCTTGAGAGTTCAAAAGTCTACCCAACCAAATACCGTCATGTACGTGGGTGCACGTTTACCTTCCAGGCGGTTTTGATGAGATATCTCGTCCATCAAGATCTGACCAATTTTGCTAATGACGAGAAACTCGTCATCAAGATATTGCCGATTTTTTTATGACGACGAGATCAAGACCTGGTCAGTTTTCTTGTAATGATGAGATATCTCGTCCAATAACGAGATACCTCATCGCGGAAACCACCAGAAGGGTAAAAAGGGTAAAATATGTCGTGGCCTCAAATGTCCCCACGTTAGCGGGGTGTCGAAATTTGGAGAGTGGGTTCCTCGTCATCTGATCGAGGTTCAAAGTTACCAGGTGTCCTCGGATCTTTCCCTTCTGGATTGATCCCGGACCGTTATCAATAACCCGATGTGTTGATTCAGTGCGACGTAAATTCACCTATCTACCTACCCACCCAAATTTTTCAGTCCAAGGACTCCCCTGGACAGAGGTTGCAGGACAAAGAAAATTAAAAACTTTCATATATAATATTAATAAAATTTCAATATTAAGTCATTCTCAGCTTCTAGTCCATTTTAAATCAATGAATACTGAAATATCCTAATAATTGTTTTAGATTCTAAAATTTATATTTTGGAACATAAAAGAATCGAAGAAAATAATGGAATTTATTTTTTCTTGGAGGGGCTCTTTAGTTTGGCTAGTGATGTTCTTTAGTTTGGCTAGTTTTTCCGCGGACACTCTGAAACCTTGTCCCTGACCTCTGGGGGTCTGAGAAGCAAACTTTAGGAAACACTGCAATAGAACATAGCTTCACAACCTTTTTGGACTCAACGACCCCTTTTTTTCAAGGACACTTTTCTCCGTTCCCACCTCTGAAGAATTCTATATTAATCCTTCTTATTAGCAAAATTGGTCAGATCTTGATGGATTAAAAATCTCGTCGAAAACAATTGGAGTTTTCACAGATTTGTATGCTTCTTTTGCACATTTTAAAAATTAATCTTTGTTTCAGTGACAAACCCGACTCCCCGTTGCTGCGTAGAAAGGACATTATGGATATCCATTTTCCTGACAATTCTATCATCGTGGTATCCCAGCGACTTAAGCTCCGGTCTACTGATGACATCCGTCTACTGACAATCAATGACTCTAGCAGGAATGACTTTGTGGAGCATACTCATCAGCAGGTAGCTCAAACTTACCCATATCAACAACTGTGACACACAATCGAACTGCTGTGGTTTGAGAGGACAAATCCTAACCGACGTAACACGAACCACGGAAAAAAAGAGGTAGTGACGATTTAGACTTCGAGGAAGCTCATCCGTTTCCGAAAGGATTCCGCAAGGACCATTGTGATGATAGCTATTGTAATCAACTGTTATTCGAAAGAAATAGCGGAACAGGAACCCTTGAAGCATTACCTCATCTATATTATAACTACAACTTCTGTGAGACTTTTGATATTTTATTACAGAAATGTGAAATGGATTATTGTCTTGTGTCTTGAAGCGAGAGAATGAACATAGTCAAAAACTACAACTTTTTCCGCACTAATACGCTTTGAACAAAATACATCAATGACTAGATTGAAGTGGTGGACTATGTGTCAGTACTCACAACTATTTGTAAAGATTGATTTGGAGGGATATTGCGGTAAAAATACAATATTTTATACACAAGAAGTCGACTACATAAGAATGATTTAGCTTGTCTTTAATGAAGATGGCATATTGTTTTCTCGTGGAAATGTTTTTTTATTGCTGTACGTTTCGTCGCCGTGAGAGAGTATGAGTTTGAAAAGCATGAACTGGTTCACATTTTCGGAAGCTCCCAGCTCGTAGATAACATACAGAATCTTAATTAGACTTTCAATGTTCCAATTTACACCATGTGGTTGATGCACATTTGTATATACACACTGATTGTACATCATATGAAACTATTATATACGAACTGCTGAGGCAGTTTCAGTGGAAACTTTGAACATGTGTCGGGAAAGAAAAACAATTGTCATTTCATGAAAGCATTTAGAATAAAACATTTCTCCTTTCATTGGATTTTCTAAGTGTCTTCCTTGTACTGTTTAAAATTTGTTTATTCAATTGTTAAAGAAGAAGCTCATACTTGGATAAAAATCAGTCGTCTACAATTAGAGTTAACCGAACTTTCTCCATTCGTCTTAAACCTCCTGATGGTTGTCTCGATGTTACTATTCGTCATTAACGAAACTAACCAGATCTTGATGGACGAGATATCTAGTCATTAAAAGAAAATTAGCCAGATCTTGATCTCGTCATCATCGAAAAATCGTTTATTTCTTGATGTCGAGGTATGTAAGCAAAATTGGTCAGATATGGATGGACAAGATATCTCGTCCAAACCACTTGGAGGGTTAACTCTCAATTGTAACCCTAGTTGTAGACGACTAATTTGAGATAGGAAGGTGGTTGAATTTGCTGATCGCTGGGGCTGCGCAGCGGGCTATTGTCGAACTTAAAGATATCCTAAATTATTATTATCATGGATTTAAAAAATTTAATTAACATTAATTTTGCAGAATGGGAATTTCTAGTTAATTACTGCATTTTCAATAATTTAATTTATAACGATGAATATGGTTACACTTAAATTAAGCGTATACCCTAAGACTGATTTTTCTTCCATTCTTGCCATTTTATTTTTGCACTATTTTGAAAAAATTCACGGTTACAAATAAATTTTGCTTTGAGATATATAGACGATCTATTTTTTTAATAGTAGAAATTTTAATAATTTATGGAAATCAATGTATCCAGAATACTTGTCAAAAATAAATTCAGAAAATAATAAAGCCAACTTTTTAGACTTAAATCTGCTGTGAACAATAAAATTGATGTTAACAATTACGATAAAAAGAAATTATTTTAAATTTCAGGTTATTAAATTTATTTATTGAACTCCAATATCTCTAAAAATATACCATTGCTAGTCGGCTAGTTCGTTTCAACAAAATTTATAATTCAAAATCTAATTTTCTATATCAATGTGATAATCTTACAATACTTGTAGACGACTGATTTTTTTGAATACACTTGTTAATAATAAATACCCTTTCTCTTTTATCAGAATTATCATTCAAAGATTTAACAATACTAAAAATTATATAACAGATAACTAACCAAATATTAATTGAAACAACTCACCCTAATGGCTCATTATTTACATGGACGTACTGGTTGACTACCAATTCATAAAGCAGAAATCGAGTACTTTAAATGACGTAATTGAGCACTTTGGCAAGAATGGAACGCTCTCACCACTGCACCTTCAACATGTCTCATATTAAACTCATGATTCTTAACTGTATGTAACCCTGTTGTAATAGTTAAATAGGGTGATATAATATAAATGACATTTGATGGCTGTCTTCATGCGGTGTTGAGCTTGCGTAATGTTGGTTAATACTGGGTAAGTCTGTTCTATCCTTTATTCATTTTTGCGGTGTTGTACCGTTCGGCGTTGTGTTTGTTTAAATCTGCTTTGTCTTTATGATGTTTTACTTTTTATGCGTAGATTATTTGCCTCATTTTCACTTTTGTTCAATATGGAGTTTGGGGAAGTGTGTGAGCAATTTTTAGCATACAGCTGCCTTAAAAGGGAAATTTTATAAAATATTTTAAAGTATGAAGTGGTGTTGGTGAATCAGGCGCTATCAGGGTGGAGCCTGACCCACAGACAACACAAAATGGTGTTTCTTGTGTTTCTAAAAATTGCTCACACACTCTAGGACGCGAGAAGTGTCAAGGCATAAATATGCGTACTTTTAAATGACTAAAAAATCTTGTTTGAAGGTGGTGAAGTATCATTAATAGAGTTTGGTCCCCTCAAACAGCTAATACACATGGATTCAATGAGGTTCTGGGGAAGTATGCTCCACTCCTCAATGAGTTCGATCTACAGGTCCTGGACAGTCTAAGGAGTTACCGGTCTAGCTGTAATGCGTCGTCCCATTGTGTCCCAGACACGCTAGTTCGGATTTAATCAGGGGAGCATGCTGGCCACTCCACCGCTGTATTGTCACCATTTCAAATATGTTCTCCACTAGACGATCTCAATGAGGGGTAGAACAGTATCACTCATTAAGAGGAAAGAATTGCCGATGACTGCAGCAACATGACATAAGGTCTGAGTATCTCGTCTGCATACCTTTGAGACTCCAAACTGCCGTTCCTGATGATATACAGGTCTATAAGTCCAGCTATTCTGATTCCAGCCCAGACCGTCAATTCATCTTATCTGTACTGTGATCTTTTCTGTACGAACTTGGGGTTGTTTCGTGTGCTACTTTCCTTCCTTCCATACCAGAACACGTCGGTTGTCAGACTCGACTGAACAGGGACTCGTCAGAGAAAACCACTTCACTGGTCTTGCGCTCACTCTCGATCTTCTTCAGCCTACCTTCTCCTGGTCACACGGGTTCGAAACTGAGTTCAGCCAAAGACCGTCGTGTACACGGAGCTGGTGTACAAATCTGACGTGGCCTCAAATGTCCTCACGTTGGCCTGGTATGGAAGTTTGGAGAGTGGGGTGCCAGCTCAGGTGTTGACCTCGTCATATGATCAAAATTACGAGACGTTGTCCTTGGATTTTTACCTTAGGGATTGATCCCGGACCGTTGCCAGTAACCCGTTGTGTTGTTCCAGTGTGATTTTGATTACCAACCTACCAGGTCCCACGGTGTCTTGCTGTCAAAGGAATACTCACCATTGGACTGCGTGCATAGAGACCACCTTGCTAAAGCCAATTTCGGACTGTTTGACTTGACACCCTCAGGCTTGTTGCCAAGAGAAGCTCTCTGCAGCTGAGTGGCATTGCGTCATCTGTTTCAACTGGCAGTCAAAATCAGAAACCTGTCGTTAGCTGCAGTGGATTCACTTGGACGACCTTGCCCTGGCCTTCGTCTAACATTCCCAGTATCTCGAAATCGAGTCTACTGTTGGGAAATGACACTCCTTGCCACTTCAACAGATTCCGATACACTCCCCTTCGTTTATTCTCTTTCAAGTCTCCCGATACTTCTCCACGGCATGGTTTCCGGTAAATCATGGTATTGTGACATTCCGAAAAGTTGTACTTGAAAGAAGCACTTGACTCCACTCATACTGAGTTCACTCTTGATCTTTCTAAGTCTACCTTTTCCAGGCCACACGGTGTCTTGCAGTCAAAGGAACACACACCATTGGCTACGTGACCACCTTGCTGAAGCCGATTTCGGACTGTTCGACGTGACAACCTCCGGCTTGTTGCCAAGAGAAGCTCTCTCTGCATCTGAGTGGCATTGCATCGTCTGTTTCAACGAGCAGTTAACAGTAGAAACCTGTCGTTAGCTGCAGCACTTGGACGACATTGTCCTGGCCTTCGTCTAACATTCCCCGTATCTTGAAATCGAGTCGACAGTCGGGAAATGCCACTCCAACAGATTCCGTTACTCTCCTCTCAATTTGTTCCTCAAGTCTCCCTACAATTCTCTCCAGTACACGGATTCCGGTAAATCGTGTTGTGAGATTCTGAAAACCAACTTTCACCAAAGACATTAGACAATTGCGTTTTACGAAAGAGGCGGCAAAAACAAGAAGCTTCCTAGAAATCGCGGTTTTCAGCCCTTTTATCTTTTTCCGGTATCTGAATTTACGAATGTTATTTTACGCATGAAGCTTTCTTCTGATTTTTAATACGCCCTTGACTATCATTTTTCGATTTCCCTTCGCTATCAGTAGATTTATTTGCACAATACCGTTGAAATTACGTGCTCCCCTAATTTCTTGAGCAGTGCATTTAAATTTTTCCTGTAATGCTTATTTTATCTACTGTTTAGATTTAGTTTGATTTGGGTTTGTCATTTTTCATGAGCTTTACAACTGCGAATATAAGAGTACTTAATAATCCTAATGTCAGTATTTTGACCCCAAAAGTTATGAAAAAATATTTCTTAACCTCCAAGTGGTTTCGACGAGATATCTCGTCCATCAAAATCTTACAAATTTTCTAATGGCAAGATATCTCGTCAACAAGATATTGCCGATATTTTTATGATGAGAAAATCAAGATCTGGACAATTTTCTTCTAATGACGAGATATCTCGTCCATCAAGATCTGGAAAGTCTTGTAGATGACGAGAGATTCCTCGTTGGGACAATCACCAGGAAAGTTAATTTAAAAATCATAAACCATGTAAAAATTGTTTCTAAAAAGTTTTAATAGCATTAAAAACAAAATGATAACAATTTTCATAAGTTAGTGATTTTCCATTGCTCTCAACTAAATCTAAAACTTAGTATATGAGAGATGTAAGTATAGTAAATAAAAAGGAGGGACGTCTTGTCTAGACTTTTAAAAGAATTTAATGCTAAATTTTCAGTCTTTTATCAACTCATTGAAGTTATAAAAGAGCCAATATACTGATACAAATATATTTTTCCAATCTTTATTTATTGGAACAAACATATTAAGGTGTACATAATATTTATAAATATCGAAAGAAGGAAACTACTACATAGGATAGCAAAAGATCTACTTCATCAAATAAACTATAATATCTGTTGCATCTACTTTAGTCTTTTATCGTGTTTACTTAATGTAAAAATAAACTATATTATCTGTAGTGTCTCCTTTTGTTTTTTGATAGTGTATAAAGCTAAACTAAACTACCTCCAATGTCTACTCTAGTCTTTTATAGGGTCTACTTCATAAAAATGAACTAAATAATCTGCAGTCTACTTTAGTTTTTGATATTGTATAATTTATAAAACTAAATTATTTGCAGGATCTACTTTAATCTTTTATGATGTCTACTTTATAAGAAATAAACTAAATTAACTGTACTGTTTACTAAGATTCATAGACACTAAAACAAAAGCACTATATATCACAGCAAATAATATGTGAATTCTGCTATAGATATTTTGTTAGAATTCAGTGTTTAACCATTGAAGTGGTTTCGACAAAATATCTCGTCCACCAAGATCTAACCAATTTTTCAAATGACACGATATATCGTCATCAAGATATTGCAGATTTGTTTATGATGACGAGATTAAGATTGGGCCAGTTTTCTTCTAATGATAAGATACCTCGTCCATCAAGATTTTCTAATGGTTTAATTAATGACGAGATACCTCGTTAAGACAACCACCAGGAGGGGGAATTTAATCGTTACTTATTTTTATGTGCACGTGTATATAAGTATAATTATGGCTGTAACTATCGAGTTTCAGACAAAAAAAATTTTAATAGCCACTATAAATTAATGACATACTTTTTCAAATCTAGATGTATTTAAAAAATAAAAAAACTAAGTAATTTACAAATGCTAACATGATTCTTAGCCCAATTTTTTAATTCAATTTTCTAATTATAATTTTATAAAATCAACTCCTAATTTGCATTTTCAAAATTTTATATTAACAAAAAGAAAAACAGTGTGACAAAAAGTGTTCAACTCGGTAAATATTGAAAATTAATTTTGTTTAATGATTAATGATTATGAAAACAAACAGCGAATATAAAGCAATATTAAAATAGACAAATAAATACATTTAAAACCAATGAAGAGAATTTCGATTGACGACAAAAACACTGCTTTTGCAGCAAACCGAAAATTCCATTTTTCATTATGTTTTGTTAAAAATGTTTTGGAATTACCACGTTAAACTGAAAGTTAATGCAAAATATTACCTAATTCTAATAATTCAAATAATTCTGCACTGAAGAAAATTGTTTATAGACAATAACCCCACTTCTTTTCCCAGTCTTCTAAGCTTCAAATTACTGAAAACAAATGTTAGCTTTAAGTATATAAATTAATATTTTTTGGTTTTAATGCACGGCGAGACTTTAAAAAGACACTAGATAAAGATTTTTGCAACTCATAAATATTCTCAGACAGTTATGAAGCGTAAATAATAGTAAATGAACAAAATAAGCTGCATTAACTCTTCGTATTTGTAATAAATGAACCTTTTACACATACGTGTTCTTTTACTTATCTACGTGAATGCGAATTTCTTAATCTACTTTTACGTAAAAATTAATTAAGTGAATATTTTATCTATTTGCTGTCACATTCTGTGTTTCTTTTTTCATACACGTTTAATAGTACCTTTATATACAGGGTGTTATTCCGCTTTGGACTATAATAAAAGAAACATTTAAAACATTGAAACGAATTATTCGAAGAACGAGAAATGGACGGAGTGCATGTTGAGGTGACTAGACTTGCAAATAAAAATTCTGAATCTATGTACGTAAATAATTTTGGAAATAAATCATGGAAAATAAAGAAAACATGATACTTTCTATATTATAGTCCTAAGCGGAACACCCCGAATATACAAAGTGTCTATAATTTAAAAGTTCACTATTAAAAACAGCAAAACTATTCACCGGAATGTCGCCAAATTTTCAGTACGTCTTAATGAAGCCATGGAAAGAAAATTCACGTTAAAACAGATGTGTTAAAAAAACACCACCAGGGGCGTTTTTCTGCTTGCATGTTACCAGGCATGCAAATATGAACGAATATCAGATATGCACACGTTCATCACTCTTATCATTATCCCTCTTGTCATCGTCACGAGTTTTTTCAACATAGCAACCTTGGCAGATTTAGTAGTAAGAAATAGTAAAATATCCCCTAGTAGTGATTCTCGAGAATTTTTGTCGTGAATTTCTTTCCATGGACCAATTATCCTTCCATGTGGTTTCAACGAGATATTTCGTCCATCAAGATCTGACTAAATTTGCTCAAGATATTGCTTATCTTTATTATGACGGGACCAAGATCTGATCAGTTTTTCTCTAATGACGAGGCATCCTGTCCATCAAGATCTGATCAGTTTTTCTCTAATGACGAGGCATCCTGTCCATCAAGATCTGATCAGTTTTTCTCTAATGACGAGGCATCCTGTCCATCAAGATCTGGTCAGTTTTTCTCTAATGACGAGGCATCCTGTCCATCAAGATCTGATCAGTTTTTCTCTAATGACGAGGCATCCTGTCCATCAAGATCTGATAAGTTTTTTTCTAATGACGAGGCATCCTGTCCATCAAGATCTGGTCAGTTTTTCTCTAATGACGAGGCATCCTGTCCATCAAGATCTGGTCAGTTTTGCAAATGACGAGATACCTCTTCGAGACAACAACCAGGAGGGTCAGGACGTACTGAAAATTTGACGACATTCCGATAAGCAGTTTTTGCGTAGACTGCTTAGAATAGGCGAACTTCAATTATAGACACCCTGCATCACAATAATTCTTATTAAAAGTAACGATTCCAAAGACTACCAAAGAATTTTAAATACATGCTGATGGGCTCTTGCAGGATTTAAATGCACAAATCAGATGAAAAATGTTGTTGCTAGTTTGAATCCCACCAAATAGACCGTCGTGTACAAAGAGGGCTGGTGCACATTAAATATGTCTCGGCCTCAAATGTCCTCACGTTGTGTGGTGTGGAAATTTTGTGTGTGGGGTGCCAGCTCAGGTGTAACCTCGTTATCAGACCGTGGTTCAAAATTACGTGTGTTGTCCTCGAATCTTTCCCTTCGGGTTTGATCCCGGACCGTCGCCAATAGCCCGTTGCGTTGCTTCAGTGTGACGCTAATTAAAATACCTACCCACCTACCAGATCAAAAATGCATTTTTAAAATATGAATTATACTTCGAATCCACTTTTATTTTCCAAGAACTACTAATCTTATACACCTATAATAGGATTATCAGTCTTCAAACAAAAGGTATGGTATTTTGGTATTTTTAATTAAGGTCACACTGGAGAAACATAACGGGCTATTGGTGACGGTCCGGGATCAATCCCAAAGGGAAAGATCGAGGACAACACCGCGTAATTTTGAACCACGGTCAGATGACGAGGCAACAACTGAGCTGTCACCCCACTCTCCAAACTTCCACGCCACGTCAACGTGAGGACATTTGAGGCCACGGCGAATTTAAAGTGCGCCAGCCTCCTTATTACATGACGGTCATTGACTGCATCCGAACTCGCAACCCTCCGGTTGCTAATCCGTTGCGCTTCCAACCGGGCTACCGCGGCCCTCAAACGAATGAAAAAGAGCTTTTCTAAGGCCTTTTCAAGACTGAATTTTTTGAAGTAATATTTCACGTAGATTTCAATAGATTACTTCAGAATTGTACAGGTGACGAGTGACAGGTAACTTCATGAGTGACGAGGGACAGGTGACTTCATGAGTGACGAGTACAAGTGAAGAAATTTTCACTAGTGCTGGATTCGGGATTCGCGGAGCCAGTTTTAACCCCCTGGTGGTAGTATCGACGAGGTATCTCGTTATTAGAAAATCTGACCAGATCTTGATGGACAAGATTTCGAAATTAGTAAAAAAACTGATCAGAACTTGATCTCATCATCATCAAAAATTTCTAATATCTTAACGACCAGATATATCGTCGCCACTATTAAAATTGGTCAGATCTTGATGGATGAGATATCTCGTTGAAACCACTTGGAGAGTTAAAAATACCAATTTTAGTGAATCTGTGAAATTTTAGTGAATTAGTGAAGTCTGCCTTACGTTTTAGCGACACTTGACCTTAGCAAATATCACTGATCTTGGTTTTTGAATGGAGATGAAATAAAATATGCACTGTACTTGAAAAAAATCGGAATTTTTAAAATTTATAAGAACTTTTTTGCTAATGTTAATGCTGTCAAGGGTTTTTAAACCTAAAAGAAAAATCAGGTCTCTTTCAGGCCCATGGAAACCCTATATAATATTTCTTTCGTTATGACTTAAAATGAAAAGGAAAAAACTCGTATTAATAATTTATTTTTAAATTCCCTTGCGCAAATTTCAACGTAGCGAAATAACGCTACAATTTACTAATTTTCTTAAGCATTTATTTTTATGGATGCATCTCGTCTGCGGACCTGATAAAAATTTTCAGGAGCCGTGTCAGGTGTACGGGCCGGATAAAAATATTTGAAGGGCCGTATCTGGTCTACGGGCCGGATAAAAAAATTTGGAGTGCGTATCTAGCCGTCAGACCGGAAAAACCGTTTCTTAGGACTATACCTAGCTAGTGAGTCCGGAAAACCTTTTCATAGGGCCCTATCTGGCCAGTGGGATAAAAACCTTTTTAGTAGGGCCACATTTGGCTGATGGACCACGTAAATATTTTCGACGTGCCTTATCAGACCTGCGGGCCGGGTAAACCTGTCCGTAGGGCCGTATCTGTACTGCAGGTCGGTTAAACTTATCGGTAGGGCCGTATTTGTTTTGCGAACCTGATAAAAATATTTGGTAGGCTGTATCTGGTCTCTGGGGCTGATATCAATCCATTCGTTATAATTTATTTATCTTAGGCATACGGTCTTTTATTTTACGCATATGGTTATTTGTTGAAGACTGGTGAAACCTGACCCCGACTAGAACAACAATTCTTTCTCAAACAGCTAAACAATGATTAAGCATAGGTGTTGGTACCAATTAAGCGTTTACTCCTAACTTCCCAACCATTCATTCAAGTTGATCATTATTTATAGTATATACGACATGTATTCATTATTGTTGCAATGTTTATAGAAACAGTTCATTTTGAGTGTTACTAAAATGCTTTCAAACCCATTAATTATAACAAATTTAATTTTAAAATATGACATTTTTTGCACTCGTATTATTATTGTAGTACACTTTTATTCCTTGTGTTGATATTATCCTAAAATTTATTCATAAAAATTCCTATTCAGTAACGGCATCATCAAAAAACTGTTTAAAGTATATACGTATATCGAAACTGCAAATAATCCAAAATGATAAAACTAATTATTTGTTATTTTACTGTAAGCCCGCCTTTCCTGACAGTTCCTTATAATTTATTAATTTAAAAATAAATGTTCCATAAAACTGTTTAAACCTTAACCTTTTCAGAATTACATGTTCACAATAAAATTCACTTTTCAGAAAACTAACTTCAAAAGGTCAAGTTAATTTTGAAGTTTAAAAATCTCTATTTATATGAAATTTTTTTATGAAGAAAACTCATTATAATACACTACTGTTAGTGAAAATTGCAACTCCGGGAAGCAAATATGGTAACGATTTGTAACTTATAAAATATGCAGAGCAGTGTATGAAATGCAAATATTAGTTTGAATTGTAGAGTGATTCCTCGTGTCTAGGGTCCAGCAGCGCCATTTGAACTGTCGTGTTATGGGTATTAATTGGTCGCTGTTTCGAAATCACACAAGTAGTGTATCGTGGACAGTGTAACGTAGTGAAGGAAAGAAGATAATCAATTGTTACTTGTAGGATATGCAGAGCAGAGTATGAAATGCAAATAGTAATTAGAATTGAGTGATTCCTCGTGTCCAGGACACAGCAGTGCCATCTGAACTGTCGTGTCAGGGGTATTAATTGGTCGCTGTCTCACAGTCACACAAGTAGTGTATCGTGGACAGTGTAACGCAGTGAGCCAAGTGGTGCGCCTATAAAACACGACGACACAGCCACGATTATTTACTTCAAACATACAGGAATTTACATCATGGATTTGTGTCTCTTGGTTGTTGGCGCTGCAAAAAGGGAGACATTGGATCTATTCAAAAACAGCCGTCTCGAAAGACCACCAAAAAACGTCTCTGCAACAATTCTCTATTTTGTCCCACCAGTTCAATCCAGGGGAGTATTATGCACCCCTACAGACCATCTGGACGGCAAGTAGACCACCGAGAGAGACCACCGCGATAGATCTTTCGGGATTTACAGCCTGCGGTCAGTGGTGTTGATCTCTGATCCCGAGCCGTTGCTTTGAACGTTACAACAGGATTCTCCAGGATTCACTATGCCTCGTCAACAGCAAAGAGAGCAATACAAACAAACAACAGAGGTCGAACGAAGAATGATCAGCCTAGGTGAAGGCGAATTTTTGTATCACGACATTGTTGCTAACACAGGACATAGCGCCACGACAGTGACCGTGACAAACATCAGGAGTGAAAACGATTAAATTTAACCCTCCAAGTGATATCCTCCCAACGAGATATCTCGTCATTAAGATCTAACCAATTTTTCTAATGACGAGATATCTGGTCATCAAGATCGCCGATTGAATGCTGATGTTATTGCCGGTTTTTGTTAATGACAAGATCAAGATAAGGTCAGTTTTTCTAATAACGAGATATCTCGTCTATCAAGATCTGTTCAATTTTGCTGATAACGGGACAACCACCAGGAGGGTTAACCCTAAAAGTGATTTGGACGAGATATCTCGTCCATCAATATCTGACCAATTTTGGTGATGACGAGATATCTCGTCATTAAGATATTGCCGATTTTTGGATGATGACGAGATGAAGATCTAGTCCGTTTTTTTCAAATGCCGAGATACCTTGTCCATCATGATCTTGTTAATTTGCTAGAAACATGATACCCCTCGTCAAGATAACCACTTGGAGGGTTAAACTATGTCATCCTTTTTCTCAGTTTTCAGTTGTTCAGAAATATACGTTCAAATATTGAAGACTTTTGTGGTACTCTGATTTTGTTTTTTATCATGCATTTGACAACTTTGTACATGGAACACAAATCTAGAACAGTTAATTTTTAAAAAATGATAACACCATAGATAACGGTATTTTTACTGTTTTCATAATGCATATAAAAATAATTGCAAGAAAATAAATAATAAAACACATGCATACCCATGCACAAAAGGCAAAACAAATGTTTGGAAAAAATGGAATAGGAATTTTATAATGAAGCATTTTGAAAATATCGAATTCTTTAAATCATTGTTTGTATAAAGATGATTTGTTTTCTTTCGTAATGTGTTTCGTGTGTTTCGGAATGAAGTACACTAAAACATTTTGTTGTAAATGTAAAATCAAAAATAATTGTTTATAGTGTACAGCTTCCTCTTAAAATTAAGGTTACATATCTTAAAGACCTATTGTGCATTTGAAGAACTTCTGAATGAATTCGGCAACAGATTCGAAAAGATATCTCCTGAAGCATGCGTTGTATATAAAACAATAATGAGCTCGAATGTACCATCAGGATTGCAATTAATTCGTATGTGAATGAGTGTTTACTTCTTGAAAGCTGTTTACTGCCTATTTAAAGAGCACAAAACCCACGTATTCCGAAAACTGATCGTTCTTGGGCCCACCAATAATTTCTAAAAGTAGCACCAGCAAGTACCGCTGATTTCAGCACTAAAATTTTAAAACAAACGTCTTCAGAAAAAATTGTAGTTACATTTTGAAAATTTCTCAGAGTATTTTGCAAATCGATATAAGGGGAATCAAACATAATTGTATCAGTTATCAATTCTTTTGAAATATTATTTATTTATTTACGAATTCCAGGCGTTTGACAATTAACCCTCCAAGTGATACCTCGTCCATAACGGTCTGACCAACTTTTTAATGACGAGATATCTCGTAGATCAAGATCTGACGAATTTTGCTAATGACGAGATATTGTTGATTTTTTTATGCTGACGAGATCAAAATCTAGTAAGTTTTCGTCTAATGACGAGATATCTCGTCCATCAAGATCTGGTCAGTTTTTCTATGGACGGGATACCTCGAGACAAACACCATAAGAGTTAAGGCATTAGCCTTCTTGCTTCACAATATCTCTGAACAACACAATTAAACCATTAACTTCAGTACACGTGTCTAAATATTAGCTATTAATTGGTGAACCAGTATTACACAAAGTATAGTTAGGTGAATTTCTAAGTCTCATTCTAAATTAATAGGCATTGAGACAATCATGTCCAGTAGGTAGACGAAACAGCAACAGCTGAACCATAAGGGAAATTTGGAAATGGATTTGAGAAATTATAAAAGATAAGAATTTGTGTGTGTGCTTTTCTTGATTTCAATTTATTCAATATTTCCGATGCTTTTTAAGTTATGCCAAAAATAATTTTGAGTCGACTTGTGTCATTTATCCGTTTAAGTTATGCTGCTTTATAGCAAGTCGTCTAAATCCAGATTCCCGTCTCGAAATCACGTTTTAATGGTAAAGTGAACAGAACACGGAGAAATGAGTTTCCGTGGATGTAAAGCATAAATGATTTATTATGACCCAGTTTGGGTACTCTAGTCTTAAAATATATGTTCGCTCCACACCCATAAAACATCTCGCATAAAGCATGGATTGGTACAAATTTAGTTGTGGATGAGACTGATTGTACGTAGGGCAAGTATAATCATTTTTCCGATTCAAATTCAAGCTTTAATACGCATAATTTTCGATTGAGCACAACTATATTTTGCATATTTTACTTCGAATTTCACTCATAGTATTAGTTGAAGAACAGTGACGATGAAGACCCAGACTTTCATTTTAATTGATGTCAAATTTTCTAAGGGTAAAATGAAATATTGCCTGCTGAATTGCTTTGTCTGAAAGAATGGTATTTGGGAAAAAATGAAGACATTAGCTTTAGGTTTTGATTCTTTAAAATCTATGCACGCCTTTAAAAGGTTAGAATTTCTGAATTAATTGAATTCTGAGAGTTGGAAAAATCTGATCTTGTGATGTTCATTGATGGGATTTCCTTGCAATAGACAATGCTGAACGTTAATACCTACAATTTTTTAAGATCTAAACTATACGATATGAGGAAAATAGATTATTTTCTCCGAGATTTATCTTTAAAACGTAATACCTAGATATTTTTAAGTGTGAGGACTACACAGAAAGGGTAAAATATTTGAATTAATTGAATTGTAAGAGTTTTCCAAATTAATTTTAATCTTACTACGAATGTTCTGTGTTGGATTTATTGGAAAAAGTAACGCTAATACCAAAACAATTTTATAATCTATAAAAGTCTATGTGAGATAGAGATCGGATTAATTTATTTCAGAACACACACAATTATCTTCGAATCTGAATGGAAATATGATTCTTACACAAGGATGTTCAGAAAATATTATTGAAGAAGAAAATTAACAATTAAAAACATGTATTCCTAATTTATATACGACCGTAAATGAAACAATTAAACCAGTCATTTTGCAAAATGATCTAGAAAAGAAAACTGAAATCAAATTGAAAATATCTAATTTTATAAAAAAAACTAAAGTTCTGAACAACGGCATAAACCTTTATTACAATTCTCCAATAGATTCCTAGCAACAAAGGGAGAGTATTTTACACTTCTAGTACATATGCCAGAAACTGTTAATTTATGTACAACAAAAAAAAATGAAACAACTATACCAGTCATTTTGAATAATGGTCTAAAAAGAAAAAACAAAGTCCAAATGAATCTACCAAATTTTATGAAAAATGAAAGTTACCCAACCAATGGTATAACCTTCAATAAAATTCTCCAATAGATTCTTACCAACAAAGGAATAGAGTATTTTACTCTATAATAATATTCTAACCATAATAATATTCTTACCCATGGAGCAATGTCCACAAAAGAGTAAGATACCTCATTGGGGATATAACCCCATAGTAACCCATTTTTATTAAAATTAAGAATTTCAAAAATAATTACTGAGTATGAAAGTACCTAAATATCCAATGAAATAATTTTTAAGGAGAGGGTTTTCTCTGACTGAAGAGGGTAAAATATGTTTTATAATGAATTAGGTTGCTTACATGCAGCAACAGACTAATGTTCCGACCCATAGAAACAATGTTTACAAATAGGTGAGGAACCCATTGAGGACATGGCCCAGCATGGCCAAATATGGCCCTTGCGCCATAAAACCCCCAAAACGACCAACCAACCCATTGAGGACATTACACTAAGGGAAGCCATTTTTTTTAAATAAAATTTTGATCATTCCCGAGTCTTCCGAAGTACCTTAAACAGCCGATAAAACAATTTTTGAAGAAAGGGTTTTCCTCAGGATGGAAGCAATTAAACATATTTTATAACACAATGTATTGCTTACTTTTACAACATCAACTACATTCTAATGTTCCGACTCAGAGGAGTAATAAAGGTCTCAAACGGGTAAGGTACCATTGAGAACATTATCTCATGGGAAGTCATATTTTGTTTAAATTTAAAAAAATTTAATGATTTCTGAGTCTCAAAGTACCTTAACTATCCGATAAATAGTTTTTTGGGGAGAGGGTTTTTCTCGAGACGAAAATGTTAGGTATGTTTTGTAACGCAATATACAGTTTGCATTTACAATATCAGGTACATCCTGATTTGACCCATGGACACCCACTTTTTATTTAAATTAAAACAATTTTTAATAATTTCTGAGTCTCAAAGTACCCTAAATAGCCGATAAAATATTTGTTTTGAGGAAATGGGTTTTTCGGGGAACTGAATAGGTTAAACATGTCTTTAATGAATAAACTGCTTACTTTTACAATATCAGCTAAGTACTAACGTTCTGACCATAGAAGTAATCTTCCCAAATGGGTAAGGTACCCATTGGGGACATTACCTCATGGTAACCCACTTTTTTTAATTAATTTTTTTATCATTTCTGAGTTTCAAAGTACCTTAAATAGCCGATAAAGTAATTCCGCGAGTGAAGACATTAAATATGTTTTATAACACAATGGGGGAACTGCTACATTTTTTTACATCAAGTACTCGAATTTTTCAAATTATTATATTACAAACTAGAACTCATGGGTTTTTTAAATATCCCTCTCCATCTGCTTTTGACACCTCACTGGGCGTATTTCTATCTTCTATGACAGTGAAACTTTCCTTGCGTTTGTATTGTCCATTTACTTGACATTGTTTAGCGCAGACTTGCCGAATATGGCCCTTGCGCCCTAAAACCCAAAACACTCAACAAACCATCCCTCTATCTAACTTCATACGAAACCTAACAGTTAAATGGAATACAACGAGGAGGAAACTCGTGTAATTAATACACGAATTGGCATTTATCTTATCAAATCATTATCCATCTAATCCATCAACCAAACAATTCATCAACTGGTTGCACCTGACAAAGTAAAATTAGCAACTCTCAGTAATTGCCCCAAGTTGCAAAGATTAATAATAAACTTCCGAAAGTGACACTTATCTAACATAGAATACCATCCATTTGTCTTAAGATGTATTATAATGGAGAAAATGACGTATGTCTTGCGAATAGACTACAGGTCTTTGAAAAATGTGGAAATTTTTAAGTTTCGGCGACATGTTTTTAAAATAGGTCCGTAGAAAAATGCTTTTGCTACAATGTCGCTGTATGTGAGATAGAGAATGATAGTGTTGGAATTCCTTCACCAGTTCATCTTTTTCTTAATCTTAAACTACCATCTTTCTCAAAAGAATTTGTTACATTTAAAACAATATTTCTTTCGTTGTCTCAATCCTGGATTGTTAGATTTCTTCAATGTTAAATTAAACTTTGCATTCAAGGAATTTTGAAGATAGGAAGCATTTTGTATTTTTAAAAGATTTTTTTGTGTGTTAATACTCTATTTTTACCCAGACATGCGTTCACATCAAAACATGTTTTCCTAGTTTGGTTTAAGTATTGCTTCTTGTTTACATCAATCTTCCGAGCATGAATAATTGGAAGTTTGAGGGAGATACCAAGAGGATCTAAATTTAAATTTACCTAGAAAAAAACTTGGAATATTAAAAAGATCAAACTTTTGAACTTTTCCCGAAAAAATATATTCATATATTTTATTAATGAGTTGCTTTCCTTAAAACAACAATATCATTATGTTTAAACCTCCTGATGGATATCTCGACGAGGTATCTCGTCATATTAGAAAACTGACCATATCTTGATGGACGAGATCGCTCGTCATTAGAAAATCTGACCAGATCTTGATCTCGTCATCATAAAAAAATTTGGCATTATCTTGGCGACAATATATGCCATCATTAGTAAAATCTATCAGATCTTGATGAACGAGATATCTCGTCAAAACCACTTGGAGAGTAAAGGATAAAATTTTTGACTTTTCCTGAAAAATATGTGCATGTATTTTATTAATGGGCTGTTTTTTTTTCTTATAACTGCAATATCCTTATATTTAAGGGGGTCGCGGTAGCCCGGTTGGAAGAGTAACGAAGTAGAAACTGGAGGGTTGCAAGTTCGAATCCAACCGAAGATCGTACAAAGGGAGTTGGTGCACGTTAAATCTGTCGTGGCCTCAAACACCCTCACGTTGACGTGGTTTGGAAGTTTGGAGAGTGGGGTGCCAGTTCAGGTATGACCCCGTCATCTGACAGTAGTTCAAGATTACGTGGTGTTTTCCTCGGATCTTCCCCTGCGGATTTGATCCCGGACCGTCGCCAATAGCCCGTTGTGTTGCTCCAGTGCGACGTTACTTGAAATGCCTACCTACCTTATATTTAAGGATAAAACTTTTTAACATTTCTTGAAAAAATATATTCACGTCTTTTATTAATGGATTGTATCCCTTAAAACTACAAAAATATGTTTAAGGATAAAACTTTCGAAACTTTACCGAAAAAATATATTCCTGTATTTTATCAATGGGCTGTTTTCCATAAAATTAAAATATCCTTATGTTTATGGATAAAAATTTTTTAACATTTTCCGAAAAAATTTATTAATGTTTTTATTATATATATATATAATGGGTTGTTTCTCTTAAAACTACAATAACATCTTGCTTAAGGATAACATTTTTGACTCTACTGTAAATATATCTTCATACATTTTATTAATGGACTGTTCCCTTAAAACTACTTATAGCATTGGGTTTAATTATAAAATGCCCAATTTCGCCAGATTTTTTTACTATATAAAATTCAACTTTGGTACTTTGTTGCTAAATGTAACCACTTTAACCCTGTGAGGGTCACGAGATCTCTGAATAGTGAAGTATTACTTTTACCCGCAACACACACATACTGACTGCATAACCACACCTATTGGTTGGAAGAATCCTAGAGAAGATTATATTGATTATGGAGATTATTATCGGTCATGAAGGTAAAACTGTTAGAATCATGCAGGTAAGATCACAGGTTCTATAACGGATATATACGTGTGAACCACTCAGAGGGTTTTCTACTGTGTATATGGGGTTGTTTCAACGCATATAGTTCACTTTAGAAGGTAAGGAACACAGTACTAACGCTCTGAAAGTCATGAGGTATTGAGTAGTGAAGTATTACTTTTTCCCACAACACACATAATGAGTAAATAACGACATCTATTGGTTGGAAGAATCTTTGGGAAGATTCTATTGGTAAAGTTGGTAAAACTTGTTAGACGTCATAAAAGGAAAGAGTGCAGTTTTGGAGCTCTCTATGCTTGCGAATCCTTAAGAGGGTTAAGCGTGGTTAAGTTTCCACTTGAATTTTATTGGCGAAATGTTGAAATAGTTTTCGAAAAACACGCTAACTGACGTTATATTCATAATACTTTCAGGAAACATGTATAGCCGCAGAAACACTACTGCTGTCTACATTTAGCTTGACAGAAGAAGCCTCTCTGAAGAACCCTTTCACATAAATTGGAATGTAAGTATACTCAATTAAACGTCGCCAGTAACCCATTGTGTTGCTCCAGTGCGACGTTAATTAAATACCTACCTCAATCAAAAAGCATTGGCATGAGTCAACTCAAGGGGCTCTGAAATTGAGAAATGACTATCTGGACTATTCTCTAAAATAGTTTTCGGCATCATTTCACTCTAAATCCTTTCTGATGTAGGAAGCCAAACAATGGAATTATATTCTGTCATATTGCACGGATGCTTTTAATTTCTTTAAACCTTGCAGTCATTTGAAATTTTTATCAGATCCATTTTAACTGTATGTCTATATCAATTAAAACTAAGCCTGATTGGAATATATTTTTTACTGATTCTTAATATGAATATATTGTTATAAGACTTAAGCACAGTCTTAGTTAAATCGAAAATCCTGTAAGGATATAAAATGATTAGGCTTTGTTTATCAGAGCTTTTAAATAATGTTAACTCGCTACATTATGAATTTTATATTTATATCTTATTTATTCTGTAGAAATGTCAACTTTCCAAGTGTTTTCGAAGAGACATCTCATCATCATGATCTGATCAATTTTGAAAATGACGAGATATCTCGTCCATCATGATCTGACCAATTTTGTTAATGAGGAGATATCTCGTCATCAAGATATTGCCAATTCAAGAGATAGTCGCCTGATGTTGACTAGATCAAGATCTGGTCAGTTTTTTTTTCTGAGATCTCGTCATCAAGATATTGCCAATTCAAGAGATAGCCGCCTGATGTTGACTAGATCAAGATCTGGTCAGTTTTTTTTTTCTGAGATCTCGTTCATCAAGATTTGGTCAGTTTTGCTAATGACGAGATTCCTAGTCGAGACACCACCAGAAGGGTTAATATTTCACTCAGAGTATTATACTTTTGAAGATGGAATTTCGTTACTCTAGACAATAACTTTCAGCATTGGATCTAATTGAACTGCATAAAGGAACTAACTTTTGTAGTGGTAATAGCGCTTGTCTACCACCCAGTAGGTCGTGGGTTCGAATCCTTGTTTGCAATAGTATGGATGTTAGTGATTTTCTTGTTAGGAGTAGCTGCGACTCAAATTTCGTAGATTCGTAGTTGCTTCTTTGCAAATAGCTACCAGTTTGTACCTAGTAGTGCCTTAGGTGAATAGTCGGGCTTGGAAAAAAAAGGACTTTAAAAGCCGATGGCGTTTAAAATTGTAGTCAAATGGTGAGCAGTTAGAGATTGATTGTTGTTCTCCTTTTAAACCCATCTATATCGCAGTCTCTTTTACTTCCAGGTCCGTACGAAGAATTCGTGAACGGAGAATAATGTAATGAGCTGGTTATGTGTTTGATTCTTTTTTAGGCTTTTGTTTTTCTTCCATTTCTACTTTCAATCATTTATCAATGCTGAGACGAATCAAATATTGAATGCTGCATGCTGCTTTTTATCTTGATTGAACAAAAATCTTACATTTCATGTAAGATTCATGGCCCAATAGCTATAAAATGACAGTCTTTAAAGAATGATAGAAAGAGCATAAAGAGCATTTTCTGAGAAGAATCTATCGGGGAATGTTGCATGTTGTTTTCGATTTTGATTGAAAATATTTTACTGTGTTTTCATTTCCTAATAGCTACAAAATGGCAGCTTCTTGAAAAATTGATAGAAAGGACATAAAGAGCATTTTCTGAGAAGAGTCAGAGGTTGAATGCTGCATGCATTTTTTTATTTTGATTGAAAAAATTGTACTACATGTAATGGCCATATCTATAAAATGGCATCTTCTTGTAAACTGATAGAAAGAGCATAAACGCGGTGGTAAATATCTTCTAAACGTTGCATGGTCACATGAAAAGGCACACAAATGGATTCAGTTCCTTCCTCTATCATTAATATTTCCCTTTACTTTTCAGTGAAATACAGTTGTCCCTCTGTTCTCTCTCTCTCTTGGGGCAGTACTAAACTATTAACTTTATTTTCCTTAATGGAAGTATAGAACAATTTTTTGAAGGTTATTGGAATTTAACATTTAAAAATATGTGACAACAAATTATCAAAATACCAAAGTTCTTAGGGATTTGCTTTCACTTTTGCTTTTTTTATTCAATGAAAACCATAGAGCAAAGATTAAAATATTGAAAAATAACTATTTTATTATTATTGTATATAGACTCGTATCATGAAAGGTACTATCCACTTTTTAATTTTAAAAGAAAACTAGCTTTTCACTTCTAAAGTATCCGTTTGGGTACATTAAATTAATAGCTCTTTTAACTTCAAAGTATCATAATATATTCATTAATTCCTGTTGTTCCTATTCCGCTACATCCTGATGTTCTGACCCATGGAGTTAATATCCCCCAAATGTATAACGTATCCATTTCGGGACGTTACCTTCATATGCTCTCATTTTGTCAAAAAATGTATTAATTTTTTTTCATTTCTGAGTTTCAAAGTACCTTAACTAGCCCATAAAAATAAATTAAAAATAAATTTTTAAGGTAGGTAGTGCCCAAGGGAGGTAATGCCCAAATGGGTAAGGTTCCCAAAGGGGACCTTTCCTCATGGGAACTCATTTTTAATTATTATTTTTATCATTTATGAGTCTTGAAGTACCTTAATTTTTTTAAGAACAGGCTTTTTCTCGGTCCTGAAGAGGACTGACAATCTTACATGTACAGTCACAGAAAAGTAAATGAACCACCCCTTTATTTCGAGCACTATTCATAGTAGAGCAAATTCAAAGATATCATCCAATAGGGAATAACGTCCTCTACAAATTCATAGGAAAAAAAATTGCATTAGGGGCCGTCTTCATATCAAATTTTGCACAAACAATAAAATTTCCAATGGAAACACCATGTTTTGATGCCTTAATCAGATTTGGCATTGTTAAATTTGTCTAAATATGAAATTTCATTACTCTACTATGTTTATATCCGGAGATATTCAATGTTACAATTGCAGTCAATTTCAGGGATCATATCCACGTTGAAAATCGCTATTCGTAGATCGATATTAATTGTAGTTATAGTAACCGGAATTTCAAATTTGTACATAATTTCAAATGGATTTGTCAGGCGTGCAAACAATCCGAGAATTATTACATTTATTATGCAAGTGAAAACGATTGGAGATTTATATGTGCAAATGATCCGAGAATTATTATCTGAGATTTGTCAGACGATATTTAAAGTTTGGTTGCCCCCTAAAATCGCAATAATGAGGAAAATTTAATGTAACTAAAAAACTAACTATTGGAATGAGCTGAAATTTTGCATGGTCATATTAGAAGTCCTTCTGAATTGATTCCTATAAAAATATAGTACGCTATGCTCACATCGTTGCCAGATTGTTGAACAAAATTGCAAAGTGTAATAATGTTAAATACTTGAGCCATAACACTTTACAAAGTGTTTTTACCATTTCTATGTCTCAAAGTACCTTAAAAAGCCAAAAAAATAAGTTTTTGTGAAGAGGGTTATTCTTGGAACTGAAGACTTCAAGACCATACTTTAAAAATTTAGCGAAAACTATACAGAATTGGAGCTTATGGTTTACATTGATCGCACTTACATCAGTCGTAATTAAAGAACTCGTATGCCATTTTCAGAGCAAGAATCAGTTTTTATAAAACAAATAAAAAACTGATGCTCCCATCGCGACTAAGTTATAATTAAGAACCTCCACCTCTGAAACCTCTGATTAGAACAAATGCCAATAAAAAAGATTCCCACCATTAATCGAAACACTTGAAAAAATATTTCTTAAATTTCAATCCAATGGTCGCGTGATGGGAAAACTATCTTGTTAAAAGTTACTTGTAACATTGACACACTAGGGTAAAAATGTTCGCTGACATTATGAATGAGCGTCTGATTGCCTACAATGTGTAACTAAAACCAAGGACAAACAGTCTCAAAGTACGTCTCGATGATGTATCTCGTCAATAGCAAAATTGAACAGATCTTGAAGAACGAGATATCTCGTCATTAGAAGAAAACTGACCAGAACTTGATCTCGTCATCATAAAAAAATCGGTACTATCCCAATAACGAGATACCTCGTCGTTAGCAAAATTGGTCAGATCTTGTTGGACGAGATATCTCGTCGAAACCATTTGGAGGGTTAAATGGCCTATAGAATAATTTTTTGAGGAGAAGTTAATGCAAAACTTTAAAAGTCTAATGAAAACTATGGAATTGGAACTTATAGTTTACACTGTAACTCATATTTCATTTTCAACGCTAGCATCTGTTTTCTTCCGAACTAAGCTATAATTAAAAAACTCCATCTCTGAAACCTCAGGTAAGATCAAATGACAGTATAAAAACTTCCGACCATTTATCGAAACTCTCGAGAAAAAGAATTATTCTTAAATCTCAAGCCAATGGTAGCGTGATGGCGAAACTATCTTGTTAAAATGTTTCTTGTAACATTGTCACACTCGTGTAAAAATGAGCGACTGATTGCCAACAAAGTATAACTAAAATCAAGGGCGAACATTTTTAGCTCGCAGTACCGCGCAATAAAATAACACTCAAAATACTGCCTTCTAAATGGCCGTTTAACTTCCCAAAGTACTTCATTAGCAAAGAACACTCCAGTCGTATTCCGTCTGTGCTTCTTCTGGGGAAAAAGGAATAAAAAAAACCGAAGGGAGAGAAAATATTCCTTCCAGCCGCTGTTAATTAAACCGCTTCAAAAGCGATGTCACATTAACAGGGGAGATTAAAAATGTGCCGTAAGTTTCATGCACACTTGGACAGAATTGAAAGCATGGGCAACTTTACTGGGCGTTCAATTAAAGCGCAGGGAGTATATTGGCCACCTAATCTGACGATTTATCTCCCCCATAGTCGTTGAACCATCATTAAGGTCTTCATTAACGTATCTTGTCCTTGCGAGGTATACCGCGAATATTACAAAGCGGTTATTGGTAAGGGACGTGGGGAGGTTGGGAATTTTCGCACGCATTTTTTACCGCCTGTGTTAATTTCAGTTCGATTATATTTTCCCTGGCGTCCTGGAGAATGGCAGTGCAAAACATTACTGACAAATAATCGGGACGAAGTATGCAGTGGGATGACCGTCCGGTAAAAATTTACGATGCAATATTTCAACAATCGGACCGAAGCCTGGAAGCAGCGTTGATAAAAAACGAAATGTGGTCATTTTAACATTTTATTGACTATCATCGTTTTATTATGTTCTCTTGACCTACATTTTCCAAACCCAGGACAGAATATCTCGAAATGTAGTTTGTTCGTTGAATTTTACAAAGAGGGCAATATATAGATATAGGGACTTGTCCATCCTTGTACAGATTAGAAGCGGTACTTATTTACTCTTGCACAAGGTGGATTATTATGCGATGTACAGGGTGGCCATGAAATAAATTTCACTCTTTGGAGGCATCTGTAGCTAAATCGAATAAACGGATTGGAAACAAATTTGGTGTTTTTAGATGTGTTTCTAACATTTAATAATCGGGACTAAGTATGCAGTGGGATGTCCGTCCGGTAAAAATTTACGATGTAATATTTCAACAATCGGACCGAAGCCTGCAAGCAGCGCTGATAAAAACGAAATGTGGCCATTCTAACATTTTATTAACTATCATCGTTTTATTATGTTCCCTCGACTAACATTTTCAAAACCCAAGGAAGAATATCTCGTAAAGTAGTTTACTCGTTGAATTTTACAAAGAGAGAAATAGGGACTTGTCCATCCTTGTACAAATTTAAAGCGGTACTTATTTGCACTTGCACAAGGTGGGATATTACGCTATGTAGAGGGTGACTTTAATATAAATTTCACTCTTTGGGGCATCTGTAGCTAAATTGAATTGGAACGGATTGGAACAAAATGTGATGTGTTTTTAATATTTGAGTAACGACCTAACATTTTGACAAATGTAAAGTGCTGATTGAGTATTTCTCCGAAATTTTAAGCATAAATCACCCTTTAATCTGTTCTCAGACTTCTTTTTTCGAAATGATTTCAACCTTCACATCCTACGAGCTCATAAATAGGCACCATGGCTTTGTTCCAACAGTTAAAATGCTAGCATTATTGTGTAGTAGGTCTCGTTAAATAATATATTTCTGATACCAGCAAAATTGCTAGATAGAAACTTTTATTGTTGAAAATATTAATCATAATGTATGTTAAAATTGTAGCTTTTAAGCAAACTAAACGTATTGCGAAATTAATAGATTCTATCAAAATAAAGTTAAAATTTATAAAAAAAGGGTGATAAAAATGAAAAAAGATGATGTTTTTAAATTTTCATAACATTTCTTTGGCCCCGTTCACATGGACTTTTTCCAACGCGCATTTGATAAGAATTTTCGAGCGCAATCATGTGAACACCTCTTGGGCGTTTTTCAAGGTCAGTTTCCGTTTTGTAATAAATTGGCTTTTTTTATTCCCTTAATCCAAGTGTCTATCTTTTGAATGGTTAAAGATAGAGTCAAAATTTCAACTAATTTCAAATCAGCGTAAAATTTTACGTTAAATCCATACCAAAATCATGATTTTCTTTGAAAAAATTATTTTTTTGTCAATAGTCGCAACTAATCTTTTTTCAGATATTCCTGTTATACTAAGCGTAAGCGGAAGTATTGCCTTGTTTTTAAAGGGAATGTCACTTTAATAAGATATTTTGTTGCCCCTTATCAACTGTTTTAATTTTACAGCCATTAAAAATAGGATGAAAATCTTTCTTTCCCAACCTAAAATTGATTTCTCTGTATTCATAAGAGCTTTGATTTGGTTAACTTCGAAATGTATAATGAGCAATAAAATGCCTAAAATAATCTAAAAAATATTCAAAACGACATAAAAATTTGATATTCTTTCGATTTGTAAAACATCCGTTCCCTAATTGCCTGTGAATAAAGTGTTTTTGAACTTGAATCTTTATACATTAATAAATGCAATATAATCGACTTGCTGACCAGAAATGACAACCTAAACAGATAAATCTTTCGTAAGGTATAGTATACGATGCATTCCAGTACAATGCCAATACCATCAACCTCGGTTGTAAATTTTTGAACGTTAGCTTTTTGTACGTTTTTCAAAATTTTTCGAATGACGGGATATTTTGGAACTAAGAACTGGTAAGAGCCAGAGGATCACAGAGAAACAGTGCTCTATGTAGTTCAAATTGTGGCATTATTAAACATTTTCATTAACTCTAAAATCTTAAAGTATTCGTTTTTTACTGTCAAGACTAGAGGAAGAAGCCCTATAACCTTCACTCGCCAGTGTCGATGATTCACCCACCAATAAAAATAGTAAGGATTTATTTTGTGTTAAGGGGTGATCACGGATTTTTTGGGCTCAAGAAGCTAGCAGATGAGTCATTTGTAATGCGTTTTATCATAAAAGTGAAACTGCGTATGAAAACGATTGGAATATTTCTGTAAAACTTTGATTAAAAACGAAACTAACTGGAAAATGAGCAAACAATTTCCTTAAAATTTTAAAATTGACAGTGTAAAGTAAAAATATATCCCCCAAGAAACTTTATTTCTAGAACCAGGAAATTGGAAACGGAATTTCTGTTTATATGGCATTGTCTACGAAGTACTATCAAAAGATGCCACGCAAACAAAATCCGGCACTGGTGATAACCTTTCTTTTTGTTATTTTTGCAGGTTTTATCGTGTTTCCTACCATCTATAGCTAATTTTTATTTAATTTTCCTTCAAATAAATCTCTATATTTTTTAAAACCTATCTCTAAACATTTTAATGTATCAGCACAAGTAACACATATATAACAATAATTAGTTTTTAATTTTTAAACACAATTTTCCCTGAGTTCCGACTTTCCGAAACGAATACTAACCCTCCAACCAACCCTCTTTCAGGGGTTTTGTAGCACAAATGGAACCACGAATGGAATAATGACTGCGAAATATTTCAACTAAAATTTGATTAAACCCCACGATGAAACGAGAAAATTATGTTAAAACTAAAAAAATCTCAAAGAAAGACCAAAAAACAGTATATATCGAAAACCAGGAGATTGCTAATAGAATTTGCGTGTACACGTATATATAATATAAAAATTTTGATTAAAGTAGTAATAACACTAACTGCAAGATTAAAATATAAATTCTATGAAAAATAAGCTCACAGTAAATTAAGTTCATTTTCAAAAGTAATATCGAGGTTCAATGTAACACGAGGATGTGAAAAATGAATGAATGTTGAAACTTATCTTACGCATTTCACCCGTTGAGGACAAATAAAAAAATAACTAAAGTTTAGCTTTTAAATTGAATATTTAATTTAAGCTTTATTTTAAAGACGTTTGCCGCACATGAAAACTAGAACGGGCAGTTGTCGGTATACGTTATTCTCAGAAATAAAATTACCCACTATAACCTTTAGTTACAAACTGTCACATTTTTACAAGTTTTGTGTGAAAGTAGGGTAAATTTCTTCAATAAATCGAATACGATTAAATTTTCTCATCCTATTTTTAATGGCCATAAATATAAATCAGTGGATTAAGACAAAATACTCCAATCAAGTTATATTTTTTCTATAAAAACGAGATTAATACTACCTTTTGTGTTCGTAATGAATATATTCGTCAAATGAGTATCGCGAAAATATTAAAGTTACAGTTGAAAAGTTATTTATTTAAAGAAAATTACATTTCAGGAATTGATCTGGTGTAAAATTTTCCGTAGATTTCAAATCCGTTGAAATCTTCACTCTATCTTTAACGATCGGGAAGATAGAAACTTGGACTAGAGGAATAAAAGAGCCCTAACGCCCATCAAAACGCGTGTCATGTGAACGGTGCAGTAGAAACCTATGCTTCTTCAAACGCCTTCTAATCGCGAGAACGTAAATTGGGCGCTTTTGGAAGTCGAAAACTATCGAACATTTGCATTAAACGTAGATAAAACAGATTATATTAAGTTTCGACTGCGTAAGCAGCAACCACAAAACTAATTCCAGCTGGATATGTGGCACTTTGCAATTAAAAAACTGTCAATAGGCACACAAATTAATATAGATTCAACTTACAGGAAGCAATCTTTTATTCACAAGATTCAGGTTCCCTTTGACCATATAGACCAATTTAATGTGCTGACTTTTCTTGTGTACAACAAATTGCATCTGGTGTGAGGCATGCTCAACAGCTGAGCGTAATGAGTCGGTCAGCACAGAAAGTCACAGCAGATATATCTTTATAGAAGGCAGAATGTCTTGCTATGAAGTTTGATAGCATTTCATAAAGGTATTGATAATGAGGTAATAGGGAAGTGAAAGTTATATCCATTCTTGAACACATTTAAATGGATACTTATTAATCCTTGTGTAAAGCGAAATATCCTCTAACGTATTTTGTTAACATTTTACCGACAAGGAATAGACGAAAATTGCGAATTGATGAATTGATGCTGATCAATGTACAAATTGACGCATTAAAGAGATCATATTTCTAGTGTACCTTACAATGGTATATAAAATTAGTCAGTGGGGTGAGATTAAACTAACCAAGAAAGAATATTTAATTCATTCACTGAAAACAATTTCTAGTAACTTAGTTCAATAAAAAGTATCATTGAACTGCCATGAGAAAAATGCATGCCCAAAATTCAACTTCGAAATGAAAAGTTATTCAACTTAACAAATTGTGAAAATTGCCTATTTCTAATACATTTGTACGCTCAATTGTCAAATCCATCTAAATTTGTCATTGAAAATGTTGTTATAACTACTTAAACAGAAGCGTTTATAGTTACTCCAGATAATGATTATATTCTAACACTATAAGTATGTAAAAGAGATGTGTAATAAAGACCTGTGGAGTAGCAGGAAATGTTAAATATGTTAAAACAGTTTTGAAGAAGCATTAAATTGAAAACATAATTACTGGAACAGAGGATTCATATAACTGCGATTATATTTAGATTAAAAATTCTCACCATTCATATTTTTAATATTTTAAATCTCTAACTTCTTATGCATGATCTATGAATCATTAAATTCATGGTCAATGTCTTTTGTAAAATCGATGCAGCTAACACATTTGAAGACAAGACTAGTTTTCAGTATCTGAGAGAGGTTGGTTGGTTTGGATTTTATGGCTCAAAATTCAGAAAAGAATAGGCTGTGCCAAACAGAAGACAGGATACAACTCAATAAAACACTTTAGATATTTAAAGTAGTAGTCAAACTAACAATAAAAGTTGGATTTAAAAACATGAAGGTACTTTATATAAAAGACAATTAAGAATAAAATACTAATTTAACCCTCCAAGTGGTTTCGACGAGATATCTGGTCCATCAAGATCTGACCAATTTTGTTGAAGGCAAGATATCTCGTCTTCAAGATATTGCCGTTTTTTTATGACAAGATCAAGATCTAATAAGTTTTCTTCTAATGACGAGAGACTACAAGATCTTGATGTACAAGATATATCGTCCATCAAGATCTGGTAAATTTTGCTAATGACAAGAGACCTCTTCGAGACAGTCATCAGGAGGGTTAAAAGGGTAAAAATAGTGAGTTTTATGTTGACGGATAATATTTACAACAGATGAAATGTGGCGTGGTTTAATAGGTACCATAGATAAAAACATTTATATGAAATTTGAAAGACTAGCGTAGTATAAAAATTTAAATAGATTTATATGGGAATTTTTCCTACCTAATTCTGCAAGTTTAGAATTGGACTGCTAAATAAGTTTCGAAGATGTTTGCGAAAGGCGAATTCGTTCCAGTGGGTCTTATCCATTTGAAACAGTGGGTGGTGATTTCCATAGGAATGTACATAGGAGTATTTAATGGAATCATCGTTAAAAAAACGGATAGCTTTTTTCTGTTTTGTTGAATATTAAGAGATAAAATAGAGTTGTTATGCTGATTTTAAGACCTCAAACGATGTTTCTGTCTTAACTGACTTAATGTCTCAAGATCTTTGTTTGAGTTTCTCCATTGGATCGTCTAGAGTCCTGAGGGATTAAGCTCGATTATCCCCAAGACTTTCAACTAATAAGTGGTACATCATTTTGCATATGTCCCCGTGAAAGACAACAAAAGATATCTCTGTAGATAAGAGACTTGAGATAAGGACACTCTTGGGTGTAATTTTAGTTCCATGAGATCAAACGTGAAAAGAGTCAAAGCATAAAAAATTCCTTAATAAAGAGCCCATTAAAATTTAGCGGAATTCCGTACTTCTTTCCTTTCAAAAGATAATTCTTTATCAGTGAGGACACTGTGACCTCATGACGCTGCACAGTTGGGAAATGCTTTAAAAAGCCGAGTTTTTCGTCGCCTAATTTGCATGTGACCAGGAAAGGTTTTACTTTCCCGAACTACTAATTGCTACTGTGATAAAAATGATTATTTTCTTTAGATAAAAATCGGCTCTTTTGAATCTGAACAAAACGGAATTAGTTTTTCACCGCCGTTCTAATCAACGGAGGTTAGATTCTTTTTAAAATTCCATCTTAACTTTCGAATCTATACGACAATTTAGTATTTCAGCAGTCAGCTAGGTCAGACAGTTTGCGATTCTTTTGTCTAGAAACCAGAGTGGCTTTCGCGAATATTTTATTTTAAGGGGTCACAGTTCACTTTGAACTAGTATCTTTGATTTTACATTTACAACACAATATTTTAGTGTGCATTACATTCCAATACACGCAAAATATACTCAATAAAAGAAATCAAATCATTTTTACACAAACAGTAATAAAATGCAATTAAAAATATTTTTTTCAATATTTTTAAATCCCCACTGGTAATATTGATTTGAATTTTTTTCTCTTTTTTCTTTGAAGTGTTTCCTATATATATACAATTTTGTGGGTGGATTTGTATGTACTTATGCTATTTATTTATTTATAAATATTTTTATAACAGATACTATGAGAAACAGTAAAAAACTGACAATTGATTTCATTAATTTTCTCAAAAAATTAACCTTTCTTCTAAATATGTATTCCATGCACAAAGTTATCGAATGTATCACAAAACACAACTACATAAAGTTCAAATCTATATACAAATTACAAAAAAATCATTAGCATGTGCATTCATGAGCAACAGTAAGCTGACTTGAGGGGACTGAATTGTTTTAAAGTTAGTCGGTTGTTCTCCTGTAGTTCGATGGAAAAACTTTAACTTGCTAAATAATGTAGCTACAGTTATGAAAGTTTTCACACATATTCTTTAAAGCTGTACAATTGATATAAAATCATACAAAATTTTCGATCTGTTTGTCATTTTTAAGATACTGGGCCTTTTTAAAAAGTGCGCAATGTTTCATAGAAGATAATGTTTACAAAACGAAATTTGCGAAATTTATTTTTGTCAGTTGAATAAGATACTATATATTGTCTGCTTTTGTGTTTTGCTCAAATATTTAAAGTATTATGTAAATAGAAACCTAGCCTTCCATGAAAGATTTAGGCCAATTTTAAGTTTAGAGCAACGGCTTATGTTGCACATTTTTTAGGCATAAGTTAATCGCTAAATGTATTCTTCAAAATGGTCACACATTATAAATATATTCCGTGAGAATTGTGTTTCTTAGTTAATCACTATTTATTTAACTAACAATTTGTAGTTAATATGAGGAAGGATGCTTTTGAAAATAATCATTAAAAAGGCTCGACGTCCCATAGCCCCTGATAGGATTAACCATTCAAAGTAACGTTTGCAGTTTGTAAGAAGATGGATATGAGAAGTGATGTGTTTGAAAATAATTATTGAAAAGGTTCGACATCCCATCACCCCCTGACAGGGTTAATAATTCAAAGTAAATTCAAAGTAACTTTTGAAGTTTTTATGAAGACGGATGCCTTTCAAAATAATCATTATAAAGGGGAGACTAGGTGACCCATCTCCACCTAATGGATAATCATTTAAAGTAACTTTTGTACTTAATATGAGAAGGGATGTTTTTGAAATTATCATTGAAAAGGTTCGACATCCCATCACTCCAGCAAGAGTTAATAATTTAAAGTAACTTTTGTACATAATATGAGAAAGGATGTTTTTGAAAATAATCATTGAAAAGGTTCGACGCCCCATTCTCCCCTGACTGGGTTAATCATTTAATTCTTAGAGTGATTCTTCTCTTGAAACAAACTTGTCTATCGTTTTTGTTTTATTATAAATAGATATGCTTACTTTTTACAGTATGTGATCAATATATGATACAGTACATAAATATTTCAGAGCTCGACTTCCAGTCACCAAGTTGTAATTGATGAGAAAAAATATGTAAGAGTACGATACTTGGATATATTTGTGAAAAATTAAAATCAGAAACTTAAGGGCATTTCTAAAATTTCAGTAAACTGATTCCTGCACCGAACACTCTTATTCAAAATGCTGTCCAGTCCTAAAACCTAGCGTTTTTGATACAATCAAAATTTTTCATTCATGAATATCAAAAATGCAGCAATTTTTTCAAGTGAAATAATATCTCGATTTTAAGATATTCATACAATGAGAAAATAAACCTCGTGAAACAAACGTTGTCTGAAAGGGATAAAATTCAAGGAATTGCTAGAAACACGGGACACTCCCACGATACCTAATGATACTAGTTAGGAATGTTTCTGTTGGTAGCATCGAGATTCTTCAGCAGACCAGCTAGAATGCCGGAGGATAAGGAATACAGGAATTCATATTATTTCGTACTTGGCTCGCATATCTAAAAGACAATTGTGTCCTTTACGAATGTCATTTCCTTTCATATTTATTGTCGACAGATATTCATTCACAAAGAAACTTGGTGCCTCTTTCTTTTCTGTGAATTCCTATGACCGGAATAATGCGATGAGGAAATATTAACGTGCCGATGCTGATAATGAGAATCTTGAATTCCTCAAAAAATAAGAAAATGAAATTTAGATTGTTTAAGTGTAATTTATGAATCAATAGGATTTTATGAGCAAAGTGTTTGGTTTAAGTTTAGGTTTTATTGCGTAAGGTACGAAATTAGACAAAACGCTGTAAATAAATTCTGAGGGCCGTGTCTGGCAGGCAGACCGGGTAAACCTATTCGATGGTGGTTGTCTCGACGATGTGTCATTAGCAAAACTGAACCAGCTCTTGATGGACGAGATAACTCGTCATTAGCAAAATTGGTCAGATCATGATGGATGAGCGATTTCGTCAAAATCGCTTGGAGGGTTGAACCCATACGGAAGGGCGTATAAGTTTCGTGGGCCAGCTAACCTATTTGGAGGACCGTATCTCGTTTGCGGTATGGGTAAATCTATTCGGAGGGCTATTCATATCTGGCTGGCGGGCCGGGTGAACCTATTCTGAGGGTTGTATCTGGTCTGTGTTCTGTGTAAATCTTTTGTGGAATAATGCGATGAGAAAATATTAAAGCGCTGAATGCTGCTAACAGCTTGAATTTTTTTAAAAAATGAGAAAGTTATATTCGATTATTTAAGAGTAATTTATTAATCAATATGATCTTGTAAGCGAAGTGTTTGGCTGGTTGCTTAGGCTTTAGAGCGTAAGCATTCAAAATTAGACAAGATGCACCAAACACAAGATGAAGCAAGAATATAAAAAATGTAAACCTTCTTACGCCATCTCAACGCAGATATCTGCAAAAGACGCTAGTTTCTGTTTTGCTACTTTTTAATACACTGCTGGCCACCCAAATTGCAACACCAAGAAAGACAAGAGATATCACAACAAAATTTATTTTGTAGATAACATGTTGACCAAGTATCAAATGATTAAATTTATAGACTTCTGTGAAGTGTGGTTCCTGCCAAAATCAGTAGCCAGAGTAGCCGCCATTGTTGGAGATCACCGCTGCCACACGCCTCGGCATTGATTCAAAGAGACTTTGGATGTGTTCTTGGGGTACAGCAGACCAAGCAGCTTCCACACGTTGCCAAAGTTGATCTGGTGTCGCAGCTGGGGATGTATTCTGGGTCAATCGTTGAGCAACCATGGACCACATGTTTTCTATCGGCGAAAGATCCGGAGAGCGAGCTGGCCAGGGAAGCAATTCAATCTGGCGATTGACGAAGAACCCTTGGACAATGCGTGCCACGTGTGGTCGCGCATTATCCTGTTGAAATATGGCTGTGGGCAAGCCCTGAAGGTAAGGAAGGACAACTGGCTCCAACACCTCGGAGATGTAGCGCTGGCTGTTTAAAGTACCGGCAATGCGTACTAGAGGAGTGCGAGAGTGATATCCAATACCGCCCCATACCATAATACCCGGTGCAGGACCAGTGTGGCGGTGCATAACGCAGCTGTTCAGCATCCTCTCTCCACGGTGTCTCCAGACTCGAATCCGACCATCGTGGTGTTGCAGACAGAAGCGTGACTCGTCAGTAAAGACAATTTCATTCCATTCTGCCGTCCACATCCTTCTTTCATCGCACCATTGGCGGCGGAAACGTCTGTGGTTCTGCGTCAAGGGTAGACGAAGCAATGGACGTCTTGCGGACAGACCACTCTGCTGTAAACGGCGTCGAATGGTACGCGCAGACACTGGATGATGCGGTACAGACTGAATGTGCTGTGCTATGGTTCGTGATGTGGCTGAGCGATCCGTCACTGCCATACGCACAATATGCCTGTCATCACGTGAAGTGGTGCACTGAGGTGGATGCGATCGAACACGTCGGTCCGTCGTACCCTCCTGCATCCAACGATCACATATCCGCATTACAGTTGTTTGGTTTCGTCCAACACGACTACCGATTTCCATGAAAGATAATCCACAATCTCGGTAGACCACTATCCTTCCTCTGTCGAACTCGGATACTTGATCAAAAGATGATCGCTGTTTTCTACGAGGCATAATTGATCGTTTTTTTGAAAAAACCACAAGAAAAACACAATTGCCGTACTTGAAATCGTCGAAATCTCCAAGCCTTAAATAGCGCTTTGAAGTGGCGCCACAGGCGCGCGTGATGTGCGTCTGCGCTGAAATTCTAATCATTTGCATATCTCACCTCCGCTAATGCATGTTGTAAATTTCATATTATTTGCATGCTTCCTTCAGGGTGTTGCATTTACGGTGGCCAGCAGTGTATTTATCTTTTATGGATGAGTATCCCATAGAAATATCTGATCTGAGGGCTGGTTAAACTTATTCGGAGAGCCCTATCTGACCGGTGGTATGGGAAAACATATTCGGAGAGATATATCTGACCTGTGGGTCAGATAAACCAATTCGGAGAGATATATCTGACCTGTTTGTCAGGTAAACCAATTCGAAGAGATATATCTGACCTGTAGGAAGAGTAAACTTCTTCGGAGAGACATATCTGACCGGTGTGGTTTGGGTAAACCTATTCGAAGAGACATATCTGACCGGTGGTTTGGGTAAACCTATTCGGAAAGCCATATATGGCCGGCGGCTCGTTCGGGTAAACCTACTCGAAGACATATATCTGGCCTGCGGGTCAGCTAAACATATCCGGAGGGCCATATCTGGACTGCGGGCATGTTAAACCCGTTCGGAGAAGCAAATTTGATCTACCGGCCTGATAAAAGTATTTCAAGGGCCATAGTGGCCTGTGGGCGAAGTAAATTGAAAATTTCTCTGGAGTTGAACAAAACTCGATCATAGTTACTGGTGATGTCGCCAGAGCTTGCAAAATTGGCGTCTTTTAAACGCTACTAACCTCTAACATTTCACATCAACTTGGAGATAAAAATTGAAATACCGCCAACACCGCACCATTTTTCTCCGTAAAACACAGAAGGTTTTCAGTAAACTTCACATTTTGAACTTAATCACTCATTCCGGTTATAAATATAGCGTGGAGCCAAGGCACTCAGTTTGGTATCCCATTGATCATAAAACGAATTTTATTGCAGTGTCCAGCGTCGTTGATTTAGTAGAGACACTATAATTTAATGGTCGCCGCCATCCAATGATGAAATAATCACATTTCCAATACACGCAGTTATTATCACCGATGGCTCCATCATCTTAAATGATCATGTTTTCATGTTGTCTTCAAAACAGTTCTTATGGAATTTCAAAAAAGCATTGAAAATTAATGAAATAACAATCTTATCAAGTTTTTTGTCCACTGTCACTTAATGCCCACTAACCCGTAGAACTAAGAGAACCAGAACAAATTAATGTCATATCTTCAAAACACATCTTATCGCATTTAAATAAAGCACTAAAAGTGAATCAAATATCACATCTAGTATCACAGTCCCTTATGGGCCATACTAACCCGAAGGTGTCTCTGAGAACAAGGTAAATTAACTCAAATCTTCAAAATACTTCTTAACACATTTCAATACAGCACTGAAAGCGAATGAAATACCATATCAAGTATTAGTCACTTATGGGCCATACTAACCCTAAGGTGTCTCTGAGAACAAGGATAAATTAATTTCAAATCTTCAAAATACTTCTTAACACATTTCAATACAGCACTGAAAGCGAATGAAATATCATATCAAGTATCAACCACTTATGGGCCATACTAACCCTAAGGTGTCCTGAGAACAAGGATAAATTAATTTCAAATCTTCAAAACACTTCTTATGGTATTTCAATAAAGCACTGAAAGTGAATGAAATAACAATCATATCAAGTCTCACTGTCCCTGTATCTCTATAAAAATCTATAAGTAGCGAGCGAGCGGAGAAACTTTTATTCACATATTTAGATGAACTTAATCACTCAACCCAGCGATAAATATAGCGTGGAGCCAAGCACCCCGTTTAGTATCCCATCGAGCATAAAACGAATTTTATTGCAGTGTCCAGTGCCGTTGATTTAGTAGAGACACTATACTTTAATGGTCGCCGCCATCCAATGATGAAATAATCACATTTCCAATACACGCAGTTATTATCACCGATGGCTCCAGCATCTTAAGTTATCACTGCAGCTCATCTAACCGCCTCCAGTACCCTCTCCCCCTACTGGATCAATGTTCAACTCATTGCCCCTATTAATAGTCTCCGTTGGACCTGCTCTAATAGCGACGCTTATTCACTGGGGTTCCTGAAGCAAGAAATTTGGAGTCCCTTTTTACTTTATTTTCGCTTCTGGTGAGAAACTATGATAAATCTATGATAAAATGGGGTTTCGCTTTTTTGTTTTAGTGTGACGTTAAAAGTAAGCTCAGATTTATGGAATATCAAGAAGCTGATGCTTCTTGGGGAAGAGGCCGATTTGTTTAGGCATTAGCACCGAGGGAGCGGGGACAGTGAGGGAAACGGGAAAGTTAGACAGTTCGTTTCATTTTTGTTATAGTGCAACTTTTCATTCCGGGAGCTGGTAATGAAATACTTCCGACTTCAATAAGCTCATTCCAGTTTTTGATGACTCTCGTATGATCCAATCATTATACCGGAGGTATCGCCTTTCATGCTTGGAGCATTAAAAGGGAAGAAAATCGCTTGGATTAGATTGTGTTATTTCAATTCATGCCACACTGATTCCAAGAAGGGTGTCAAGAACTCTGAACTGATTAGGTCTAAGGCGAAATTTGAACTCGATTTAATCGTAACTGGGAGAAAAGCTGGAGATTCATAAAACTGTGTCTCTCTGAAGAGGAGAATATCAATTTTGATGTGATTAAGGTAGTAATGTATTCATAAATTTGTTGCATCGCCTTTCATGCATGAAGCATGAAGGCGGTTGCTCCTGGTGGTTGTCTCAACGAGGTATCTAGTCATTAGCAAAACAGACCAGATATTGATGGAAGAGATGTCTCGTCATTAGAAAACTGACCAGATCTTGATATCGTCATCATAAAGAGGCGGCAATATCTTGATGAATAGAAATCTCGTCATTAAATTGGTTTGATCTTGATGGACGGGATATCTCTTCGAAACCACATGGAGCATTAAAAGGGGAAAAGTTACTTAGATTAAATTGCTCTCGTTCAATTCATACCACACTGATCCACTCTAGAAATGGTGTCAGGCACTATGAACTGATTAGGTCTATGGCGAAATTTGAATATGTTTTTATTCTGACTGAGAGAAAAAGCTAGAGCGTTTTATAAAGGGGTTAGCCTCTGTGAAGAGTAAAAGGTTAATTTTGATGTGATTAAGATTGTAATGTATTCGAAACTTTTTGCATCGCCTTTTATGCTTGGAGTATTAACCCTCCTCGTGGTTGTCTCGACAAGGTATCTCATCATTAGCAAAACTTACCATATTTTGAAGGACGAGATATCTTGTCGTTAAAAGAAAGCTGACCAGATCTTGACCACTTCATCACCAAAAAATCGGCAATATCTTGATGGCGAGAGATCTCGTTCTTAGCAAAATTGGCAAGATCTTGATGGCGAGAGATCTCGTTCTTAGCAAATTGGCAAGATCTTGATGGGCGAGATATCTCTTCGAAACCACTTAAAGTGTTAAAAGGGAGGGGAATTAATTAGATTAAATTTCGTTATTTCAGTTTATAACCGCTGATCTGTTATTAGAATATCAAGCACTCTGAGCTGATTAGGTCAATGACGAAATTTGAACTCGAATTCTTCTCAAATGAGAGAAAAAACTTATAAATTGGTTAGTCTGAAGAAGAGAAAAGGTAAATTTTGATATGATCAAGACAGCAATGCATTCGTAAATTTAATGCATCGCCTCTCATGCTTGAAGCAATTACCTTCATGGTTGTTATCTCGATGAGATATCCCGTCATTGAGAAAACTGATCAGATCTTGATTTCGTCATCATCGAAAAATTGGAAATATCTTGATGACGAGATATCTCGTCATTAGCAAAATTTGTCAGATCTTGATGAACGAGACATCTCGTTGAAATCACTTGGAAGATTAAAAGAGAACAGAATCATTTGGATTAAATCTCGTAATTTCAATTTATTCTGTACTGATATATTATAAGAATGGTATCTGAGCACACTGAGCCGAATTAGGTCTTAAACGAAATTTAAACTCAACTATATCGCAAGAAAAACAAGTGCTTCATAAAATGGTTAATCTCTATAGAGGAGAAAAGGTCAACTCCGCAGTTTGATCACCATACTTGAGTTTGGTGTCACGTTGGCGTGTTGTGGATATTTGGAGAGTGGAGTGCCAGCTCAAGTGTTGACCTCGTCATCTGACAGTGGTTCAAAATTTCGAGATGTGGTCCTCAGATCTTTCCCTTAGGGATTGATCCCGGAACTTCACCAATAGCCTGTTGCATTGCTCCAGGCAACATAAATTTCATTACCCCTGCCTGAGTTAGATATTTGATTAAATATCTAACTCAAGTAGGTAACTGAACACTCAAAACGTCGCCAAATCACCCATCGCCAAAACCTCATCCGACTCATCCACACCTACAATATGCGAGACTTGTTTCTATAGTGACTGCCAGCACCTAGACGTGTTTGGAGCAGTTCTCTTGATAGACAGTACTGCATAAGCATCAAGGTTATGCAGTACTTCTAATGCAGTACCTCGCATAAGAGGCTTGTTTTTCGATTACGATTTCAGTGCTTCGCCAATAAAAATTCAAAATATAAATTCTGAATTGATATATGACAGTTGATTGGTCAACACCAATTATATTAATCACCAAATGTTGCTAAAACAGCCATAAACCACATTGTTAAGTAATTCCGATACAAATCACGTGAGAGCATTTAAACATAAGTAAAATCTCCGCAGATCGTCTGATTTGCCTGTTTGCATTTAAAATCCCTCTCATAATGAACCGTTTATATGTTAAATGTAGAAAACAGTAAAAAGATTCAAGTTAAACACAAAACAGTATTAAAATATCGTTAACTTTGACTCTGTTTTCTGGCATGGCCTGATTGGAAACGGAAACAGCCGAGCGAACACAGTAAGGAAAAAATTTTTAGATACTCGTAAAAAGAGGAAATGGTCCTTTTTATAGCAATGGAAAAAGGATTTCAATCAGTATAGAAATGTCCAATACAATTTCCGGTCTCTCCTGCCCTAGGGAGAATCATTCACTTAAGTATTTGGAAATTGCTCCAAGCGGCACATAAGTTTTGTCTTTGCTTGGGAAACAAAATACACAAAATATAGCTGCAATGCATACGCTTCAAATGATTTCACTGCCTTGTAGGAAAGAATTCACTTTAGTTAAACGTTTCCGGTTTCAAAAAGGATACCTAAAGTTAGGATTTAATAATCTTCAAATAGTGCAGACTGCCGGTATAAAGAAGTTGTTTTTATGCATATTTTTATAAATTTCTCCTTCTTAACCCTCAAAGTGTTTCGACGAGATTTCTCATCCAAGGTTTGACCAATTTTGCTAAGGACGAGATATCTCGTCAAGGCAAAACTGCTTTATTACTCCAAGGGGAATGAAGATCCAAGAAGGAAAAACAAATTGACACTTACCAAAACTGGGGACAATTTGGAACAGGCTTTTCATCAGAGGCTGCAACATCCGGGCAGTTTTCGGAGCTAAGATTAGTGAGACGTTAATTAACTACTTACCTGCGTACCTCGACTCTAAGATAATCCACCAGGAGAGTTAATCCTCCTGTTGATTGTCTCGACGGGGTAACTGGTCATTAGCAAAATTGATCTTGATGGACACTATATCTCGTTCATCAAGCTCTTGTCATTAGAAGAAAACTGATCAGATCTTGATCTCGTCATCATAAAAAAATCGGCAAGATCTTGATGACGAGATATCTCGTCATTAGCAAAGCTGGACGAGATATCTCAACGAAACCACCAGGAGTTTTAAGTAAATGTGAATAACCAACGGGGGAAAACATTTTAAAATTTTTTTTATCCACTTCATGACTTTTTAAGTTATAGTATCCGTAAATTGGAGTGGGGTGCCAGCTCAGGTGTTGCCTCGTCATCTGACCGTGGTTCAAAATTACGTGGTGTTGTCCTCGGATCTTTCCCTTTGGGATTGATCCCGGACCGTCACCAATAGCCCATTGTGTTGCTCCAGTGTGACGTTAATTGAAATACCCCCCCCCCCGTAAATTGGAATTGGGCTTGATCCCGGACCTTAGTCAATAGCCCATGTGTTGCTCCAGTGTGACGTTAATTAAAATACCTACCTACCATAAATTGGAATCCCGGAATTGTACGTGACATTTTCTGTTAACCTAATTATAGATGGCGGTAATGTTTCTGCGGCTTAAAACGTGTTTCCTGTGTGTTTCGAACGTGACGTTATGTGGATTGTTTCTCGAATACGATTTCTGCACTTCGGCAATAAAAATTCCAAAGAATAAATTCCGAATCGATATATAATAATTGATTGGACAACACTGATTAGAGTAAACGGCAAACTTCGCCAAAACGGCCATGAACTACAATTTAAGGTTTCCCGATATGCATCATGCGAGAGTATTTGGACAGCAGAAGTAAAATCTTCCGAGACAGTATGATCCTTCTCATATCATGCTTCTTAGGGTTCAAGAAAAAACTGCACGCTTTGTCACCACGAAAAAAACCTGTGTCGCCAACAACTCGCACGTTGCGAACGAAGTGGGAAAACTCACTGAGGTACCATATCCTATTGAACATACTTGATATGAAACATGTGAACTAATTATTTTTTGTTCAATTAGGTTTAGTTTAATTTAGTTTAGTTTGTGGCTGTACTGCCATTTTTAACTGTAACCTTATCCTATTGAATAAATATGCTTGAAATTAGACATGTGAAGTAATTTTCTTTTGTTTTAGTTCAGTTTGGTTTGGTTTAGTGCCAGTACTGCCATTTTTAACTGTGAATGTCTTATTGATATATATATATGCTTGATATTAAACACGTAGGCTAATTGTTTATCTTGGTTCAATTAAGATTATAGTGTGGCTGTGTTGACTGTAATTTGTATTTTTATTAGGTGATATACTAAGTTTAGTGACATTGAGAGAAAGAAAGCTTTAAACCAAAAACTAGTTGACGTTCGTATTCGCAGCATTAGTCCTTTTTTTATCCTACGACCGTCTCCTGAATATGGGCCATCAATCGACGAGCAAGCCTAATAGAATTCCGAAGTGAAAACGTATGACTTAAAAACACTTGTCTACAGAATTTGAAATTCTATTGTCAGGAATTTATCGCAGTCCTTGAGGTGGTCTCCAGTCATTTCGTCCAGTTCGCAAAGGGACAGATAATCTCGCTAACCCAATACGGTGTAAGTGTCGTTGTAGGTAGTCATGTCTGGTAAGACGAAAACAAGCGACTCCTACAGCTCTGGGTAAGGAACCAGGGATACGAGCTTTATTTCTCAATAGTCAAAAAATGTGTTATTCTCTAAGCATTTTAATTTCGGATGGCGAAATTGTAAAAGAAAAAAAGAAATAAAAATACGACACCAAGGTAGGTAGTTAATTGACGTCGCACTGGAGCAACACAACGGGTTATTGGTGACGGTCCCGGATCAATCCGTAAGGAAAAGGACAACGCCTCGAAATTTTGAACCACAGTCAGATGACGAGGTCAACACCAGAGCAGGCACCCCACTCTCCAAACTCTCACACCACTCCAACGTGAGTGCATTTGAGGCCACAACAGATTTAACGGGCATCAGCCCCCGTGTACACGACGGTCCTTGGCTGAACCGAGTTCCGAACTCGCAAACCTGCGGTTGCTGATCCGTTGCTCTTCCAACTAGGAGGCCCTGCGATTCCAAGGAGCTCCTTCCAAGCCTATGAAACTGCATTGCATTTTACAAGCCATTTCGATGCAATTTTAGATTCAGTAAATAAAATTCAATAAAATTTCGGTGTACACCGGGTTTCCAGAGGTCCAGTTACCACTGCCCCTTCGGGCAATTTCCCAAGCCCTTCATTCCGATCGTATACTAAAAATTAATAATAAATCGACTGATAAAACAATTAAGGAACATGCATACTTTCTCAAACTTCCTTTAAAAAAGTTTAAGCGCAAGGTCTTTTACCACCTTGAACACTAAAAATGAATAATGGATCATCTAATAAAACAAATACAACCCTCGCAGTCGAAGAGCATCCAAAGGCCATCGAAGATGAAACAAACAGAAGTAAAAAGCACTGAACGAAAGTAGAAATTCCGCGATTTTGAGAAATCCGTAAACTTGAAGTAAAACCCACGCATAATAATAACGATTTAATTTATTAAATTTAAAATTCCATTAAATGTGTGAAATGCAGTAGGGATTTGCCCGTGACCTATGTTCCATCACACTATTTTTCAAAGATTTCCCGGCATTTGATGAAATTTTTAAATTCAATTAATTAAATGAAATTCAGTAAAATTTCGATGTGCATTGGAGGTTTGTAAAGCATTGGTATGTTCAGTGGTAGAATGATAAGTCAGTTCTATTTACGATAACCAAATTTTATTTTAACACACTCACACTAACAAGTTCAGAGATTAGAGCTATTATATATGCTCTGACCTACTGGCGTTTGGCTGCCAACAACTTCTTACAATTTGGCGCGCTTAGTGCCGTCTGGGGTATTTCACAAGGTTCAAAGGACCAGTTACTACTGCCTTTTCGGGCAATCAACTTAATAATAGATCGGCTGATGAAATAATAACACATGCATATTTTCTTTAGTTTTCTTTAAAAGAATACTTTAATATCAAGGTCTTGATCTACCTAGTCGTGTTGAAAAATATGACCATTGAGCGACCAATTCAAAACCAAATCATTCAAAAAAATTGCGAGCTAAGCCGATTCATCAATAAAAAGTACTTTAATCAGATAGTTCTTATCTACTTAGCCCTCGTGTAACAAAAAATGATCGCTGAGTTACAAACCAAACCAAGTCATTCAAAAAAACAGAAAGGTAGGCCGGTTGATCAATAAAAGGTACTTTAAAAATACTTTGAGTAAAAGGTTCACTTGTCTACGTAGTTCTAGTGTAAGAAAATGACCGCTGAGCGACAAAACAAAACCAAATAATTCAAGAAAACATCAAGATGGGCCGATTCCTCAATAAAAAATACTTTAAACATAAGGTCTTGATCTACTTAGGCCACGTGTATCAAAAAAAGACCGTTGAGAGCCAAAAGCCAAACCAAATCATTCAAAAAAATTAGCGAGGTCGCAATCCCTCAGTAAAAGTACTTTAAAACATTTTTGTTGAAGGTCCTAGTCCACTTATCCCGTTAGCAAAAATTGCCCGTTGAGCTACAAAACCAAACTAAATCATTAAAATAATTAAGAGGTGATCTGATTCTTCAATAAAAAGTACTTTAAGAATACTTTGAGTAGATAGTCCGGGTTGTCTATTTTGCCCTTATGTAGCAAAAAATGACGGTTGAGCAACAAACCAAACCAAATCATTTAAAAATATCGAGTTGGGCCAATTCCTCATAAAAGGTTCTTTAAAAAATGCTTTTAAGTAGGTCTTATTCTCATTTATTCCTCGTGTAGCAAAAAATGCCCGTTGAGCGACAAAACCAAAAACAAAATCATTCAAATAATTAGCACGAGTGATCGGATTCCTCAATAAAAAATACTTTGAAGAGAAGGTCCTAGTCTACTCAGCCCTCGTATACAAAAAAATGATCGTTAAGCCAAACCAAATAATTTTTTAAAAATACCGAGAGATGGGTCGATTCTTCAATAAAAAAGTACTTTAGAAATACTTTGAGCTGACGGTCTTGGGCTACTTAGCTCTCGTGTAGCAAAAAATGACCTTTCAGAGACAAACCGAACATTCAAAAAATTAGCGAGGTAGCCAAATTATTATTGAATAAAAAGTATTTTTAGGAAGAAATTTGAGTTAGTCGTGGTCTACTCAGCCCTCGTGTAGAAAAAATGAGAATTTAGCAACAAACCAAATCAATTAAAAAAGTATCAAGTTGGGCCGATTTCTCAATAAAAGCACTTTCAAAAATACTTTGAGCTAAAGGTCCTGGTCTACTTATCCCTCGTGCAGGAAAAAGTTCCCTTTGAGTGACAAATCCAAATAAAATCATTCACGTTGGCGTGGTGTGGTAGTTTGGAGTGCCAGCTCAGGTGCTACCTCGTCATCTGACCATGATTCAAAATTACGTGGTCTTGTCCTCGGATCTTTTCCTTTGGGATTGATCCCGGACCGTCACAAATAGCTGGTTGTGCTGCTCCAGTGTGACGTTAAAGTACCTACCTGCCAAACCAAATCATTCAAAAAAATGGCGTGGCAGGCCGATTCATCAATAAAAAGTACTTTAGAAAATACTTTAAGCAGATCTTGATCTACTTAGCCCTCGTGTAGCAAGAAAAGACTGTTGAGCAACAAACCAAATCATTAAAAAATATCGAGTATATAAGGGAAGATTCCTCAATAAAAAGTACTTTAGAAAATTCTTTAGGTAGCAGATCCTAGTCACTTATTTCTCGTGTAGCAAAAAATGCCCGTTAAGCCATAAAACTAAATAAAGTAATTAAAAAATATCTGGCCCGATTCCTCAATAAAAATTACTTTAAAAATACTTTTAGCTGAAGGTCCTGGTCTACTTATCCCTTGTGTAGCAAAATTGAAACAAATCCAAACCAAATCAGTCCAAAAAATTGGTGAGGTAGGCCGATTCACATCAATAAAAAGTACTTTAAAAAATACTTTAAGCTGGTCTTGATCTACTTAGCCCTCGTGTAGCAAGAAAAGACTGTTGAGCAACAAACCTAATCATTAAAAAAATATCGAGTATTAAGGGCAGATTCCTCAATAAAAAGTACTTTAGAAAATTCTTTTAAGTTGAAAGTCCTGGTCACTTATTTCTCGTGTAGCAAAAAATACCTGTTGAGTGACAAATAAAAACAAATTGATTCAAAACATTGGTGAGGTACGCCAATTCCTCAATAAAAAGTACGAATTTAGCTCCTAAGACAACCCACGCAGCCGAACTTCAAAGAGCGGTGAAAAAGTCATCGAAGATTAAACAAACAAAAAAAAGCACTGAACGAAAATAGAAATCACTGGATTTGAAATATCCGAAGGAAAAGCCATATGAAATAATGACGAAATCACACGACTCCCACTCTTGCCACCAGTTCTGTGTGAACCCAATCGAAGCCTTACCTTGACAACACTACGATAGATATCGCATTCTCAAAATTTTTGATTTATTTTTCCCCCGAACCACAAAAGGGATTATCGATCATCGTCAGAATAAAGTTCTCTTCGGGTTTTGAGCCAACATCTTCCAAGGCGGTGAAAAAGTAGACTGGCAGACGATTCCAGAAGCTGAGGGAGACCCCCCCTTGCACCAACACTCCCTAGGGTGTCATTAAGGCATAATTAGACGGCAGTATGCCGCTTATCTACCTCACCTAGTATTTATTGTCGGACAATTTTTCACCTCGGCGATCGGTAAAAACTAGCTAATTACTCAGAGTAAGCGCTTGTTTGAGTTCTGAGATGAATCTTAATTTAGAAGCAAAAGGATTAAGGAGTTCGTCATTTAGATGGAAAGAAATGAAAAGCTATCCTCCCCTCGACCAACCACTTTATCTACCCCCCCCCCGAAGAAAATCGTCTGCGTTATTATCTGGAATTTGTGAACAATAGGAGGTCGAGAAAGAAAAGAGTAGAAGAATGGAAGGTATAAAAAGGGAGGGGGATGGAACGAAGACCAATTGAAGCCTCGGCCAAGCCGTTCATGGGAAGGTAGTTATTGCTGATAGCGGTTATGATTAATCCGGGGGTGGTGAGGAGGAGAAAAGAAAGAACGATTTCCTGCCACCAACTGTTTTTCTGCTTCAGACCTCACTCCTTCGCTAATTGTTCTTATTTATTATTTCACTTTTTTCCTCCTTCTTGGGCGCCGTGGTTTTTATAATCGGAGCTAGCACTTGGAAACGTCCATTAACAGTTTCGAAAATTGGATCTTATGCCGCACCGGTGAATTAATGTTACGACGTTTGGGAAATGGCAAGTAGATCTCCACAACCGACATTTAAAACATCGCATATGCGGTGTGGTAATTTGGTGAGAGTGAACATTGTCCGCTTTGAAAACCGCAGTGTAATTGTCGTGGAATTGATAAAGAGGTATGCTGATTTTGGGGAGGAAGGAATCTTGGATAGTGTTAGTTCAAATTAGATATCCTTGTTTAAATTTCAAATGGCTATTACAAAATACTTGTAGTTTCCGATGAAACAATGTTACGGCACTTGTAAAATGGCAAGATCTCCACAACTTGTGTGGTGATTTGGTGCGAAAGTGACATTGTCCGATTTGAAAACCGCAGTGTAATTGTCGTGGAATTGATAAAGAGGTATTGCTGATTTTTTGAGGAAAGAATCTTGGGTTGCGTTAGTTAAGACTACATATCCTTGTCTAAGTTTAAAATGGTTGTTACAAAATACTTGTAGTTTCGAAACAAGGTTACGACGCTTGGAAAGCTTGGGGAACAATGGTACGACGAAATGAAGTAGATCTCCCCAACCGACATTTAAAACATTGTACACGCGGTGTGGTAATTCGGTGAGAGAGTGAACATTATCCCCCTCTCTTTGAAACCCTTAGTGTAATTGCCGTGGAATTGAGAGATATTGCTGATTTTTTTGGAGAAAGATTCTTGTGTTGGGTGAGTTGAAAATAGCAATTGTTTAAGTTTAAAATGGCTGTTCCAAAATGCTTGTAGTTTTCAGTGAAACAATGTTAAGGTTTTTTTTATGTTACTTTTGGTTTAACCAACTATCAACTTTGAAAAGATTTGTGGATCATAAGACATAGTGTAAGTAAGCTGAACATTGAATGTAATCAGAACATTGAATGCAAAACTTGTCTGTGACTTAAGTAAGGTTTGTCACCTTCTGTTGATGCTTGGAAGAGTCTTATAGATTAGTTTCACCACCAGAGCACTTCGAAATTCGGTGGCGAAGTTACGCAAAGGGCATGAATAAAATTATATGTTCTTGCACCACTCACAATCTATCACATTGCAAACAAGAAAACAAAACATGGTATGCGCTTGTCCTATCACGTAAGGCAAGCGTGACCTCATGGAATAGTATTGAAAAGTATTTTTTAAATTATATCAGTGGTAAATTTAAACAAAATAAGAGTGATAACATACTAGTAAAGAACTAGAAATTTAAGATCTTCTCACTTTTAAAAAATATCTTTTTATGTTATTTTTTGTTTTACTTAACTAAAAACTTTAAAAAGATTTTTAGCTCATAAAACAAAGGGTGAGGTGGGGCAAGTGCGTACATTGCATATAAAACGTGTCTGACTAAAGTAAGGGCTGTCACCTCCTGTTAATGCCTGAAGGAGTCCTATAGATTAGTTTCACCACAAGAGCGCTTCAAAATTCAGTGATGAAGTTTCGCAAAAAGCATGAATAAAATTATATGCCCTTGCCCCACTCACAGTCTATCACATTGCAAACAAGAAAAGTCCATGGTATGTACTTGTCCTATCATGCGGGGCAAGTACGACGTCATGAAATGGCGTAAAAGCATTTTTTAAAATTGATCTGTGCTAAGTTTAAACAAATAAGAATATAAGCTTAAAAGTCTAGGAGTCTAATAGGTCTAGTCTAAATAATAAAGAATAAGTCTAGGAATCTAATAGGTCTAGTATAAGTAATGAAGGAATAAGTCTAAGAGTGTGTGGTAAAAAATAAAAAAAAATTCAAAACATCCTGAGACAGAGTAGTAATAGGTTCAGTGTGATCTTTTAACATTCTGGTTCCCACTTGTCCTACCTCAGTTTATTTTTTCTCATTATACTGATATTGCGTTTTCGCAATATTTTTTAAAGATTCAATTTTACAAAAGTAAAATTTCCTCACATATGAAAATGCCATTTTAATTTAAGAAGTCCTAATTATATGAATCGTAGAAATCGAAGAGAAAAAATATGGCTTGAAAACACTATCAACAGAACTTACAATTCTCTTGTCGGAAAGTTTAGGGCAGTCCTTGTCATTTCGTGCAGTTTGCAAAGGTGAACATACCTGATCTCGCTACTCTCCATTTACATACTGAAATGAAGATTCAGTATTATATTGCTTAACCCTCCAAGTGGTTTTAACGAGATATCTCGACCATCAAGATCTGATCAATTTTGCTAATGATGAGATATCTCATCTCATCAATGTATTGCTTATTTTTTGATGATGGCGAAATCAAGATTAGTTTTTTTAATGACGAGATATTTCATACTTCAAGATCTTGTCAATTTTGCTAATGACGATATACCTCGTCTTGAACAATCACCGGGAGAGGAAACCCTTCAAGTGCTTCGATGAGATATCTCGTCCAAGATCTGGACAATTTTGCTAAGGACAACATTTCCCTATTACTCCAACGGGAATGATGATCCAAGTAGGAAAATCAAATTGTCGCTTGACCAGAACTGGTGACAGTTTGGAACAGGTTTTTGTACCAGAGGCTGGCCATTACAGGGCAGTTTTTGACAGGAAGATAAACCACCAGAACGGTTAAGATTCAAGACAATGCTTGAATAAAATTAACTAGAAAATAATGAAAATAATCTAAAAAGTCATGCTATGTGTCAGGCTGATTCGAATTTTTTGTGCAATGAATACATTTCATACTGAAGTGAAAAATACAGTCCGCGTGGTCTATAGGGTCGCGGTAGCCCAGTTGGTAGAGCAACGGCTTAGCAACCGGAGGGTTGCGAGTTCGAAATTCGGTTCATCCAAAGACCGTCGTGTACACGTGGGCTGGTGCACGTTAAATCTATCGTGGCCTCAAATGTCCTCACGTTGGGGTGGTGTGGAAATTTGAAATCTTTCCCTTCGGGATTGATCTGGACCGTCGCCAATAGCCCGTTGTGTTGCTCCAGTGCGACGTTAATGAACTACCTACCTACATACCACATGTATTAAAATAAGGAAAGGTAAGAAAATTGATACATTTTATGGTATATAATGTATGAATTTGTTTATGTCACGATGGAAATGTAATATACCTCACTAAAGTTAAACTCGGGCAGCACGAACTGAATTCATTCACACAAAAAACAATCTGTCGATGTTTAGATTTTATATACTTTTCCATAAGGTAATTGATAGCGGAAAATAAAGTACAATTTTGATTTGTATTATAGCTATTAAATTTCACTTAAGGAGTTGGGTTAGTTAACTTATTTTTATGCAACATGGAACACATTTGGACAAGCTACGTCAAGCTCAAGACGAACAACAAAAGAAGTGGAGCTGTAGGTCGTTGGGGTTTTATGGCTCAAGGGTCATATTTGACCAAGTTGCTCTAAACAATGAACTCTAAACAGGAAAATTTTACAGATACAGAAGAGTGAAATACTCCAAGGGAGAATCAAACTTCCGAAATCTACAACTCGCGGGTTGCTAGCGCAGTGGGCAATATCACTGAGATACGGTGGCCGTTTAATGAATTGAAGCGGATTTTACCACAAGTGTTAATTTGCCTAATTTCTATTTATCTTTTCTCAGAATTTAATAAATAGGCTGATTTGAATTTTTTTGTGTAATGAATAGACATGTCCTTACATACTGAAGTGAAGTTTTAGTACCCTATTGGTATGTAATTTTCAAAAATATTTATAAAACATGGTCTAGCAAATCGCAAATTTCTGTTTCCGTTCTTAAAAATTTGTAAAAAATAATTACTTTACATATATCAAAACGGTCACATCCGTGCATCTTACAGGGCCACGGTAGCCCGGTTGGCAGTGTAACGGACTGTTGCGAGTTCGACACTCGGTCCAGCCAAAGACCGTATTGTACACAGGGGCTTGCGCACGTTAAATCTGTCGTGGCTTCAAATGTCCTCACGTTGACGTGGTGTGGAAATTTGGAGAGTGGAGTACCAGATCAGGTGTTGACCTCGTCATCTGATCGTGTTCAAAATTACGAGGTGTTGTCCTCGGATCTCTCTAATAGAGATTGATTCTGGACCCTCCGCCAATAGTCCGTTGTGTTGCTCCAGTTCGACGTTAATTAACATCCTGTGTACTTTATAATGCTTAAAGAACATGCTGTGAAAGCTTTAATGTGAATACGTGTTCAAAATCAGATCAGTACTAGGTGGGCAATATGGAAAGTTGGGTGTTACGAAAAAATGGGCATTGAGTTTGATCTAATAACTTCTATATTATCAACGCAAAACCAAAGCAAGCAAAATAGCGTCATTATAGTGTCATTCGATAGCTGAGGGAACAGACTTGCTAGTGGCTTTGAGTTCGCACACCGCGATAAAAAGGGGGAGGGCGTTGTTTGGGGGACTTTCCGCTGCTTAGCTCAAACTTTAAAGCAATATAACTCGGGATAGTGAAGTGCTACGACGTCGAATTTGTCTCGAACGAAATCTAACGTCAAAATACGTCGATTTAAGGTGTATGTATACACTAGAAATCACGAAAATTGACCAGAATTGTTTGAAATTGATTTGTTTTTATTGCTTCAAAATATTTTCCAATTTCTTATCTTTCAAACGATACCAAGGCATAAATGTAAACATGTAATAAATGTAAATATTGGGAATACTTTCTAGTTTTTCTAGTTCAAGGGTTTTTCGTTAGGTATTTCACCAGTGTAAACATGTTTCCAAAACTTTAAACTCACTTTCTGAAGAACTGTGTTTTTGCAATAGGATACTTCGTTTAGACAGTGATAACTCAACAATGAATTGATCTATTATAATTATTTTTGTATTATTTTAATTAGTATAATATAGTGGATGTTTTTACTCTCAGATTTATTAGTTAAGAAATTAATTTTTAGTTGATTTTTAAATGTTAAAATTCCTGAAAAAATCTTGTTTTTTTAGTCTTCTTTGGTGTAAAAATTCTAAAAACCCTATTTTCTCTAGCAACTTGATGGGGGGTCAAAACATGAAAAATAATATTAGGAAAAATTTCCAACAGAAATTGTCTTTCTGAACAAATTAGGATTTGAAATATCACTTAAAAAACATACAAAAATGCCAGTTAGCTAATTATATCTAAAGTAGATAATTAATGGTTAGCTTAATCTGATTTTTTCTCACTGAAATGATTTTAAGCATAAACCATTGACCTGTAGTAAAAAATCTGTATTTTTAAAGTCAAAATTAAAAAAAAATCTTCTAGTGTATACGCACACCTTAAGACATTAAAAATGAACTCGAATACAGTGTTGGTTGTGAAACTTTGAATCGCAGTCGACAATTTTTGTAATTTCACCATGTCGGCATATACTTGTCGAAAAGCCAAGCAGAAATACATCGAACGTAGTCTATGCGGATGAGCGACTCGTCAGCTTTCAATAAAAACTGAATTGACTACTGAATTTGTCTTTCTTTCATTTACTACTACCAAATAAATACTATACGCATAACGAGACGTATACATTTATATACACATTTTTATTAATAACTAAATTTTTAATCCTTCTCAATTTTCTGTTTCAAGCGTTTAATATATAATTGTAAGATGTTTTACAATATTTCAAAGTATACCTTTAAACTAGCAAAAGTTTGTCCCGTTTTAGGCGCTGAATGGCTAGAAGCGTTATTTACTTCACACGTGTAGTTTTGATGTTGTTTGAAAAGAAATTTCAGCGAGTACTTGGGAAAAATTGTGCTATTTGGTTGTGTTTTTTTAATTTTGTTAAGCATTAAAAATGGCAGAAAATAAGGAGTATTTTCGACATATGCATTTTTATTTCGGAAAAGGCGAGAATGCTTCGCAGACGCAAAAGAAGATATGTATTGTGTATGGTGAGGGGGTGCCGTTGACGAATACAAGTGCCGTAAGTGGTTCAGAAAGTTTCGTCACCTGGATCAGAGTTCTTTCGCCAGAAACCTCAGAATTTCTATAAGCGCGAGATTATGCAACTACCGGAGATATGGAGGAAGGTAATCGAACAGAACGGCACATACTATATTGATTAAATGTAATTTTTAGTAAATAAAATTTTTCTTCAATTTTTATCAAAAAAAAACGGGATGAACTTTTCCATCAACCTAATATATCGAACGTAGTCTATGCGGACGAGCGACTCGTCAGTTTTAAATAAACACTGAATTGACTACTGAATTTGTCTTTTATTTACTACACCCAAATAAATACTATGCTCTACGTATACATTTATATCACATTTTATAACTGATTAGTAGCAATTTATTAATAATGAAATTTTTTTATCCATCTTGATTTCTTGTTTTAAGCGTTTAATATATAATTGTAACATGATTTACAATATTTCAAAATATACCTTTAAACTACTTTAAGATATATTTATAAAGGTAAATGAACGCAAAATTTATCGACCTTTTGCAAGTACCTGTTTTTAACGAAATGGGTTATTTGGATGAAGATAACAGTTGAGTTAGTGCTTGAAATAATGGACAAAAAATTATCTTTAAATAATAATTATAAGCAAAATAGCAAAATTGAATAATCATAAGTAAGATATTTGACTTTTTATTCAGAAGTTTCACTTTTTTTAGGCATTCGGTCATTGTAATTGAACTCACTACAAAATAATCACTGCGATGATCCTACAGTAAACTGTGAGATTGCAATATGATATCCAACCAAACAATCCGAATAAAAAATGATACCAGGGAATACCTAAAATATTTTTTTAGAATTGAGACGGTGTTGCCTTATGATGTTCACATCTATACACTGCTGTGCAAAATAATAAGAACAGGTGTATGTAACAAATGCTTTGAATGGAATTCATTATATTTGCGCGGGTTGTTATCTAGAATTGATACCGTTATTTCAGTTCAGAAGAGAAAATTCGAAATTGAGATGTTTTGTAATCGTTAGGATACTATGAAGCATAAAACTTGTGTGCTTATTATTTTGCACAGCAATGTGTATGGAATGGTTTTAGAGTTGACAAAGTTGTAAACACATAAAATATTAAACTGGTCAAATGATCGTCATGGTAAAAAGAGGTATACTTCATACGTAACTGGTATGCAGGGGAGGGGAAGAGAAATGTATACTATTAAATCACTTCTATAAATGTTTCAGGTAGGCAGGTATTTTAATTAACGTCGCACTGCAGCAACACAAAGGACTATTGGCGACGGTCTGGGATCAATCCCCTAGGGAAAGATCCGAGGACAACACCACGTAATTTCCAACCACAGTCAGATGACAAGGTCACACCTGAGATAGCACCCCACTCTCCAAGCTTCCACACCACTCCAACGTCAGGACATTTGAGGTCATGGCATATTTAACGTGCACCAGCCCTCTTTTTACACGACGGTCTTTGGTTGGATTCGAAATCGCAAACCTCCGATTCCTAATCCGTTACTCTTCCAACGGCCCCAAACACTTCAGGAAAAGTCTTAAAGTCAATTGAGGAAAAGCGATAAAACCTAAAAAGTAATTTTAAGTCATCATTTTAGAATGGGTCATTTGACATATCTTGTTCAATTTAATGTTAAAAATAACTTACTTACATTAAAGTAATAATACATTAAAATAACGACTAACGTTAAAGTAATTAATTACATTAAAATAACGACTTACATTCTGCAACTTTTAAGTTGTAAAATGTAAATCAATAGGCAACAACTGTATTTCTTAATAAATTGCGTAGACTTTTGATGTGATGCTTTAAAAAAATCGAAAATAATTTATACTCATATTTAGTCTGAAGAATAGTTTAAATAATCCTCACTTTATTGCCTCTTTTCAAAGAAAATTATTATTTTGTTATTTCTGACTCAAATAATTCATTTAAATTTTTATAGCTTTAAACTGCCGTTACTAAAATTACTGATTACCCTATAATAGATAAGGACACATAAAATAACTCTTGTTCTTGAAGCTTCAAATATATGTTAACATCTTATTTTCGCATTAATATTTGCAGAAAATATTACAAAATACTTAAAGTTTACTTACGAATTTCACACACACACAGAAAACAACATACCATCTTTAAAATAATACTAATATTGATGAAAAGGTTAGAACTAACTTCATGTCTTAGAGAATTTTCCCCCTTAAATTTAGTTTGAGTTTTGTTCAAAATTCTGATATTGATGGTTACGGAAAGTACTGTAATAAACTAAGAACTTTTTACGAAAACAGAACAATTACAGGATATATGAAATATACAAAATGTATAACTTCAGAGAATGGGGGAAATTATTTCATTGAAATTCTCAAGGCATAAAAATATTATTTGTACCAAAGTTTCAAGGGGAGTATTTGAACATTATTTTACATTTTAAAATTGCACAAAAAATCGTAGTAATAAAATTTCATCCTTTTTTAGACTATCATTGTTCTAAAACAGATTGTAACCTTGATGTTCTCACAAAATTATATTAATAGCTGTGTTAGATCTGATGAAACATTTTCCCAAAAATTTGCTCTCAATTCATTAAAATTTTTTTTTGCTCTGTTAACAATTGTATCCTGAAATAATTGAGGTTCAATTCCTCCCTGGGTGTTTTTCTATAGACGTTAAATATTAGTAGACTGAGCATTGCTATTGAGAGCATTGCTATCTTCAAAAAGTGTGACCAACATGTCGACTAGTAGTCGTGTGACTGCTCTATGGATAATTGACTTGGTGGCTGATGTGGTATCTTATGGTCTCATTTTGCGATGTAACATCTTATGACAGAGAAGGTGTGTGAAAGCGCATTTCTATAGAGAGGCGACAAGAAATGGTGAAATCGCAAAAGTCTACTTCCGTGTCGCGCGGATTATCAGAAGATGAATGTTCATTTCCACTCTGCGGACGAAAGTAATCTAAGGGTAGCGTTACTACTAGTTTTGGTCACATGATCCTGGGCACATAAAAGGTTACCATTGTTCACTCTACTTTAATATTTCCTCTATATGTATTTCTCTCTTTTCTGTGTCTATAAAACTTCCCTTTTGGATGTATGACTATTTACTTGACCAAATATCGCCTTTGCGCCATAAGACCCGAAAACCAATCAACCAACATGGAACAATTGTTATTTCCCAAGAATGCGATGACTTACATCAAATCGGAACCATGCCTCAAGATGAGATACTTACTCCTCCAAGTGAGTTTGACGAGATATCTCGTCCATCAAGATCTGACCATTTTTGGCAATGACGAGATGCCTCGTCATCAAGATATTGCCGATTTTTGGATGATGACGAGATCAAGATCCGGTCAGCTTTTTTATAATGACGTGATATCTCGTGTATCAAGATCAGGTGAGTTCTGACTAATGACGAGATTTTTCGCCGAGACAAACACCAGGAGGGTTAATTTATTGGTTCTACAGATGCAGCTATACAAACAACAATTACTTTAAAAACTATGTTTAATGATTATAGTAATTATAATTTAGAATCGATATAAATCAGTATAATAATTATTACGAATAAAACACAAGATTCGCTAAGGGCTGAAAATAATTCAGTTTTCGCTTCGAGCTCTTAGTTTTTCTTCGTACCTTCAAGTACGAGCCGTTTCTTACTAAAATCAATCCTCCCTTACAATTTTATTTTGATTTTGTGGCAGATCCACCATCGCAGTGATAGCCTATAACGACGCACTGGAGCAATCTTGGATTTTCGCTCGTTTGTTTGTTTCTCCTCCATTATCAGCAATTGAACTAATTGCCCATTTAACCCTCTGGAAGGATTTAATAATTGAAAAGATTAACCTTAATTCGATTTTTGTGCGATGAGTTTTCCCGAGGAAAAAATTAATTTTAATTACCTCACCGGCAGCGTAATTACATTGGGGACTTAGGGCTCCAGGATAAAAACAGTTTTTTTCGGATTCTTAATTATGCAATAATATATTTAATGCATATTACTAGATTTTGTCACTTTGAAGGTAAACAAAACAGGAGGAAACTCCTGGAAGGGAGAAAAGGACGGTTACATATGCTTGCTTATCATGTGATATCTATAGAATAAATCTTTTTCTTAAACCTCCAAGTGGTTTCGACGAGATATCTCGTTGATTAACTTCCATTTGGTTTCGACGAGACATCTCTTCCATTGAGCCTCCAAGTGGTTTCGACGAGATATCTCATCCATTAACTTCCATTTGGTTTCGAGGAGACATCTCTTCCATTGAGCCTCCAAGTGGTTTCGACGAGATATCTCGTCCATTAACTTCCATTTGGTTTCGACGAGACATCTCTTCCATTGAGCCTCCAAGTGGTTTCGACGAGGTATCTCGTCCATTAACTTCCATTTGGTTTCGACGAGACATCTCTTCCATTGAGCCTCCAAGTGGTTTAGACGAGATATCTCGTCCATCAAGATCTGACCAATTTTGACAATGACGGGATATGTCGTCACTAAGAACGACGATTGAAGACGATATATCTCGTCCATCATGATCTAGTCAGTTTTGCTCATAACGAGTTGTCATCAAGATATTGCCGATTTTTCTATGAATAGATCAAGATGTGATCAGTTTTCTTCTAACGACGAGATGTTTTGTCTATCTAGTTCTGGTCAGTTTTGCTATTGACCAGATACCTCGTCGAGACAATCACCAGAAGTGTTAAGGTCTCACATAGAAAAGAACAAACTGGAATCTACATATATAAAATAGGATGTGTGTGTGTATGTGTGTATATTTTCTATACAAATCTACACCGTTTGACCAATCCACACCAAATTTGATACACTTATACTTTAGAACACTGCGGTCAGCATAGGATAACTCTTAACCCCGTTCTATTGGCCCTGGGGGGCTAAAAACTATTCGAAATCGCAATAGAAATAACATTGAGCATAGATTGATTGCTTTAGGCAGCGATGGTTGCTTTACCAGTGTTGATCGAAAAACAATTTTTTCCGAAACAAATTAAATTACAGTATTTATGTTTGAACTAACTTTTTAGTTCTTCCCATGATGTAAATAAATTATAGATATTTTATTGATGAAGGGAAAGAATATTTTAAAATATTTATGCTTGCAAGGAAATTCAAGGAAAGGTTTTCAGGAGTTCAAGGATTATTTTCAAGGAAAGTTGGCGTATATTTCGACCAACTTTCCTTATATAATTTATTGAATACGTAATGATTTGTGGAATTCTGTTTCACAAGGCTTTTTAGGTAAGCCGTGTAACTTATTTTAAAATGTCCGGAATAAATACATGTGAATCCTCCGTTGAAAGCAGTGATTTTCTTTCTGAAAAATTCTGTAAAATCGACCTTCTGCTTTTTGAAAAATTTTTATCTATTCAGTTTAATTTGTCTACACCGATTACATTTATTTCTAACCCAAGCACCGTTATTCCGAAAAGCATAAACGAAAAACTCATTGATCATAAAAGCGTAATTTTGCTACTCGGTATCTGGCAGCACCAGAATTAATGTTTACTTTTTTTATAAAACTTTGTAGAACTTTCTAGAAAGTTGGGGAAACGGAAACTTCCTTGGACTCATGGTGGAGAACATTCCAGCACCCACTCGATTCTTAGCTGGTCGTATTTAGAGGAAGCTAGCTCGGTAAGTCTTCCAGTTTATCATCTTTCAGTGAATCTGGCAGTTTTATTTCGCTCTTTTAGTTGATTGTATAAGTGTTTTCTACTTTATTCGACAGTGATAGTGTACATTTTGGATTTATATTTCTAAACTGATGTAAGTACTACATAATTTTAAATTCGTTTTTTCGTTAATTTTAGCTTTGTATTGTATTCTATAATAGATTTCATTGCTCATTGAGAGTGTGCCTTTTGCTTAATTTTTTAAATAAGTTTAATGGGGGATCAGAATTAATGCTTTTTTACACCAGAATAAAAGTTTATTTTTTAGTATGATTTAGGATTCTGTGTTTGAGTATTTTGATTGACAGCTTTTAAGTAAGGCATTAATATTTTTTATTTGTGTTAAAAATTTGATATTCCTAAACTGATGTAAGTACTTCGCAATTTTAAATTTGTTTTACCATTCAGTTTATATTAGCTTTTTATTTTTATTGTATTCTATAATAGATTTCATTGCTCAGTGAGAGTGTGCCTTTTGCTTATTTTATGAAATAGCATTTCTTTGTATTCTTTTACAGATTTCTTTGCTGTAGCAATGCCTCCAAGGAAGCGGAAGGCGATCGGCCAAGTGCAGTCAACGGATAAGATGATGAAAGATGAGCGTAGTCAAGAAACTTCCGAGGAGAGGAATCGAAGACTTGCGATTGCGAGAGAGCTACTACATCTAGAGCAACAGAGACGGCACAGCAGCGTGAGGCTCGACTACAGGATAAGAGAGATAGTCAATCGATCATGGATTGCGCACCATTTTAGCTTAGCATTGGAAGAATTCCACTACGATTCACATAAAGACTACTCGCTGCATGCAAGTGTTACCATCGGGAAAATGGAAATGGTTTGTAGTTACTGTCAAGCCAAAAATTTAAATCAGAGTCTACTGGTATTTGCTGTAAAAATGGAAAAGTTAAACTCTGCCAACTGGAACCACCACCACAAGAACTTTTGACTTACACATCAGGAGATACGTCCGAGTCGAAGCATTTTCTTAGTAACATCAGAAAATACAACTCATGTTTCCAAATGACATCATTCGGCGCCACATCAGTTGTTGGACAGCCCGGATTTCCGTCGACATTCAAGGTGCAAAGGCAGATTTACCATAGAGCGGGATCGTTGCTTCCGCTGCCAGATCAACCACCAAAATTTCTACAACTATATTTTATTCAAAACGAACAAATTGAAACTGATCAGAGGTGCGCCTACATCTCGGGAACAAGACGTCAGATTGTGTTAAACTTACAGAGGATGTTTCATGAGCACAATAATCTTATTAAAACGTTTGAAACAGCATTGGAACGTATGCCAACAGATGAATATAAAGTAGTCATAAGAGCAGACCGAAGACCAGCAGGCGAACACGAGCGGCGCTTTAACTCTCCTCAAGCAGATGAAGTCGCGGTGGTTATATCAGGAGACGAGTTTCATCAACGGGATATCGTTATTCAATGACGAGGTAAATCATTGCAGCGTATTTCGGAAACACATCGATCTTATGATGCTCTGCAGTACCCAGTGATATTCCACCATGGTGAAGATGGATATCATTTTAATCTGAGGCATATCAATCCAAGAACAAGTGAAACAACTAGCAAGAAAGTTTCAGCGATGGATTTCTATGCGTACAGATTAATGGTTCGAGATACTGAGCACAACCACGTATTGAACTGCAGGCAATTGTTTCATCAGTTCATCGTCAATATGTACGTAAAAGTCGAGAGTGAGCGTCTCCTTTACATTCGTCTAAATCAACGTAAATTGAATGTTGGTATATTCACCTGAGAGATGCTGTGTCAAATGAGGGAACGCTGAAAACCTCGGTGCCTTAGTCATCCTACCAGCTACATTTACAGGCAGTCCCAGACACATGCACGAATACACGCAAGATGCTATGACGTACGTGAGGACGTAAGGGAGACCAGACTTATTTATCACCTTCACCTGCAATCCCACTTGGATGAAGATCAAGGAGGTTCTTACCAATGGTCAGTTACCCAGTGAGCGCCACGACTTGATTGCGAGAGTATTTAAACAGAAGCAGTCGAAACTGCACTGCGCATCTTTCGTTTTTTAGAATTCTGCAATTTTTCGTCGGAATTTAGTTTCTGTTTGTCTTTGTGTCTTAATCTTTTACATATTGCAATATATTCAGGAATTAAATGTATATATTTGCGTCCGAAGTATATTGTAAAAGCTATGAAAAAGTTAAAACGTATTTTCCGTACAACTTAAATGATTACATTTTTCTGTGAAAGAAAAGTGCTTATTCTAATTTACTTTTCAAGCAACATTTAACCATTTCAACCCGAGCAACGCCGGGTAATTCAGCTAGTATAATTATAAATCCGCTTTCACAAGTTTCAAAGTAGCTATTTGCGAAATAACACTCAGCTCCAATTTGCTACTTTTTTAATATTTACTTTTTATGAATGAGTTTCCTGTAGGAATATCTGGTATCCGAATCTGGCCTGCGAGAAAAAAAAATCTCTAGCATTTGCGGGTCTGATCAAAACGTTTTGAGGGATGTATCTGGTCGGTGGGTCAGGTAAACTTTCAGGAGGGCCAGATAAACTCGTCTAAACGTGTATGGGTAAACTTGTCGTATCTGAACCTCGGACCAGTTAAATCTATCCGGAGGCCCGTATATGATCTTCAAACCGGATAAAAAATATTTGGTGAGTCGTACCTGACCGACGAGCCACCTTTTTTGGAGGGCCGGCGGGTCAGATAAACCTATTCGTAGGGCCTTATCTAGTCTGGAGGCCTGATAAAAATATTTGGATGGCGGTGTCTGGTTTGAGGGTCTGATTAAGATATTTGAAGGGCCGTATCTGGTCTCCGAGCCTGAGATCAATCTATTCTCTACAACTGGTTTATCCAACGTGTATGGGCCCTCAGGGGCATATCTCCTTTCGGTGTGTATGGACTTCATGGACCCGAGGTACTCTAGTGATCTTTTCTTTCCCCATGGGGTTTACTGTCTTTAGTAAGTACGAGAGTCACTCTCCCTGCTATCTTTTTCTGTCCTTTCATCACATTATTCTATTCTCCAATCTTTTTTCCTCTTTCATGACAATTTTTTACCTGACAGTGTCTTGTGTTTGGCATAGATTGACTAAATATAACCCTCGCGCTATAAAACCTAAAAACAACCAACCCACATCCAACCCCAACCATCACTTCACTGCAAAACAGTAATGGAAAACCTTTACTCTTTCCTAAATTTTACATGTCAGTATTATATGCAGTTTTTTGCTTTATTAAATTAACCCTATAAGTAAGGAGGTTATAAGTAATTCTATTATAATAAAATAAATTAGTTTCTAAATCATTTCTTGTCAAATGATGAAATACTAGTTAAATTTCTTTGTGTTTGGCGCAGCTTGGCCAAATATGGCCATTGCTCCACAAAACCCCATAACAACCAACCATAACTTCAGAGTGACCGTTGTGTGTATCGACAATGCGTACTAGGCAAGTGCGGGAGTAGAATCCAATGGCGCCGCATACCATAACGCTGTTTACTGTCTTTAGTAAGAACGGGAGGAATACCCAGGAGATCTTTTCTGCTTTCGTCCCACTATTCTGTTCCCCATTCCTTCTTTTTCTCTTCTCTCTTTAACCTAATCTAATGAATGACGAGATACCTCGTCGAGGCAACCATCAAGAGGGTTAAACACATTCAATTCTCTTAGACACAGCGTCGCTAAGAAACACAAATGACTAGGGAAAGAGTTTCAAATAATAACCCCCTTCTATAGGATCTTAATTTGAAATCGGTATAAGAAACATGGAATCTTAATTGCTGTGTAATAAGGAATTTCGAATTTTCTTTAAATCGGAAATTCGAATAAAGAAATGTGTTGTTAATGATGAATATGAACAAGTTATCATTCACAAAACCCAAATTCATCATTTCGAGCTGTAATCCCTTATTATTGACACAAATACCTTATTGACGGCTCTAATCCCTTATTTGTAAGCCATATTGCAAGAGAAGTGTTTTGTAGAAATTAGATTTTAAATGAACGCGCCCCTCTTTAAATAGACTTCATTTTAAGAGATGAAACTTTTCCACTTATTTCTAGATCATAAACTAAATAATTGAAAGCGTAACCAAGATTTTAAAAAATAATAGAATTATAGGTTTATCTTAAAAATGCCTAACAGAAATACGCGTCATTCGAAAATTGAGTCTTGCTTTCATTCCGCACCGTTTCTAAGGCAATGGCTGTGAAAATTTATAACCAATAGTTTCTTAACCCCTCATTGGGTTGTCTCGACGAGGCATCTCGTCATTGAAAGAAAACTGACCAGATCTTGATGGACGACATATCTTGTCATTAGAAGAAAACTGACCAGATCTTGATGGATGACATGTTTCGTCATTAGAAGAAACCTGACCAGATCTTGATATTTTGATAGAAAAATCGGTAATATCTTGATGACAAGATATTACATAAAAAATCTGAAATATCCTGATGACGAGGTATCCCGTCACTAGCAAATTTGGTCAAATCTTGTTGCACGAGAAATCAGGTCGAAACCACTTGGAGGGTTAACCCTCTTAGTGTTCGTCTCGATGATGACCAGATCTTGACTGTCGAGGTATCTCGTCTCATTAGCAAAACTGACCAGATCTTGATGATGAGATCCCGTTATTGGAAAGAAACTGACCAGATCTTGATCTCGTCAGCATGAAAAGGGAGGGCAATATCTTGATGACGAGATATCCCGTCATTAGCAAAATTGATCCAATCGTGATGGACGAGATATCTCGTCGAAACCACTGGAAGGTTAAAATTTGTTAAAAGACTATCTCATAACAACACATCACGATATTATTGCTATTGCTTACATATTATTAGCTATTTCAGAAATAGCTGTTCTGGTTGGGGGTCAGTACTATCCCGCATAGAACCTCATAGAGATATAGGATCGTATGTGTAAGATATGAGTTCTAGCGAATAGGCTTACCTCAGACCCTTCAGACCAGATACGGCCCTCCAAACAGTCAACCAGCTGTCAGGCCAGATACGGTCCACCGTATGGATTTATACGGTCCGCAATCCAGATAAAGCCCTTCGGAATGGTTTAACCGGCCTGCAGGCCAGATATGGCCGTCCAAATATATTTATCAGGTCCGCAAACGAGATACGGCCCTCTGAATAGGTTATTTTTTTATTTTTTTTTATTTTTATTTCAATTAACGTCACACTAGAGCAACACAACGGGCTATTGGTGACGGTCCGGGATCAATCCCAAAGGGAAAGATCCGAGGACAACACCACGTAATTTTGAACCACGGTCAGATGACGAGGCAACACCTGAGCTGGCACCCCACTCTCCAAACTTCCACACCACGCCAACGTGAGGACATTTGAGGCCACGACAGATTTAACGTGCACCAGCCCCCTTTGTACACGACGGTGTTTGGCTGGATTCGAACTCGCAACCCTTCGGTTGCTAGTCCGTTACTCTTCCAACCGGGCCACCGCGGCCCCTGAATAGGTTAACCGGTCTACAGTCCTATGTTTAACTGAATTGGAAAATGTGAATTCAATTCATTTCCCAATTGGAAAATGTGAATTCAATTCATTTCCTAATTGGAAAATGCGAATTTGGAATTCAAATTCTTTCCTAATTGAAAATGGAAATTGGAAATTTAAAGTATTTTTCAGTTGAAAAATGTGAATTGGGAATTCAATTCATTTATCAATTGGAAAATATGAATTTGAAATTTACGTGATTTCTCAATTGTAAAATGAGAATTGGGAATTCAATTTATTTCCCAATCGTAAAATTTGAATCGAGAATTCAAATTATTTCTCACTTGGAAAACGTGAATTGGGAATTTTTATAACTTCTCAATTGGAAAATGTGATTGGGAATCTAGAATCCTGATCCTAAACCATAGAAAGCTCCCTATTTACTTGTGGAATTTTATTCCGACTTTCAAAGAGCATTTACCCAAGTATTCCTTCAACTATAATATTTCAGATTTCCTTTACATACTTTTAAAGTTACAGATACAATCCAAATTCGGGACAATTTGTCATGTTTTTAAAAAATTCGTCAACGTTAGCTACAATTGCCAGATCTTATTCAATTTCAGTTCTCTCATAATCATACTATTTAATTTAATTAATATTTCCAAACGGACAATTTAGTATAAGTCCGTTTAAACTATTTTTAAAAACGCGTTCGGTTAAATAACTGGGTTACGCTATCATGGTTTGGTTATGCAATCTATATAAATAAGAATGAAGTGTTTGTACATTGAATATTTTCGACCCATTTCAACTTTTCTATCCGTTTTGGACCCTTATGCAAAATTCGTCTCTTCCGCGTTTGATGTATGTATGTGTGTGCCGGTAAAACGTCCAAACGGTTGAATACATTTTCATGAAACTTTGCATACTGTGAGTTCTTACATTCATTTATTGACTGAACTTGGTTGCGTAAGTCTGTCCGTCTTCCCGTTCTATTTTCGATTTTGTGCCTGTATGTTTGTACAAGTATCACATGCGATTTGTTCAATATATTTTAATTTAATGTTTTATATTTCATACACCACATCTTTATTTAGTGAATGCATTATTTAAAATTTCTTTGCTTACATATTTAGGTAAGTTTCACGTTAAAACATCTGAGTAACTATACTTAAATCAACTATAATTGGGTAGTTTTGGAGTAGCTGGGAGGTATATTGTGCATTGCAAATACTTGAATTGTTTTACCAGTGCTGCAGAAATATCAATAATTTTCCAAAACTATTTTTACGGAATTTAATTCTAATACACTGCTGGCCACCCAAATTGCAACACCAAGAAAGACAAGAGATATCACAACAAAATTTATTTTGTAGATAACATGTTGACCAAGTATCAAATGATTAAATTTATAGACTTCTGTGAAGTGTGGTTCCTGCCAAAATCAGTAGCCAGAGTAGCCGCCATTGTTGGAGATCACCGCTGCCACACGCCTCGGCATTGATTCAAAGAGACTTTGGATGTGTTCTTGGGGTACAGCAGACCAAGCAGCTTCCACACGTTGCCAAAGTTGATCTGGTGTGGCAGCTGGGGATGTATTCTGGGTCAATCGTTGAGCAACCATGGACCACATGTTTTCTATCGGCGAAAGATCCGGAGAGCGAGCTGGCCAGGGAAGCAATTCAATCTGGCGATTGACGAAGAACTCTTGGACAATGCGTGCCACGTGTGGTAGCGCATTATCCTGTTGAAATATGGCTGTGGGCAAGCCCTGAAGGTAAGGAAGGACAACTGGCTCCAACACCTCGGAGATGTAGCGCTGGCTGTTTAAAGTACCGGCAATGCGTACTAGAGGAGTGCGAGAGTGATATCCAATACCGCCCCATACCATAATACCCGGTGCAGGACCAGTGTGGCGGTGCATAACGCAGCTGTTCAGCATCCTCTCTCCACGGTGTCTCCAGACTCGAATCCGACCATCGTGGTGTTGCAGACAGAAGCGTGACTCGTCAGTAAAGACAATTTCATTCCATTCTGCCGTCCACATCCTTCTTTCATCGCACCATTGGCGGCGGAAACTTCTGTGGTTCTGCGTCAAGGGTAGACGAAGCAATGGACGTCTTGCGGACAGACCACTCTGCTGTAAACGGCGTCGAATGGTACGCGCAGACACTGGATGATGCGGTACAGACTGAATGTGCTGTGCTATGGTTCGTGATGTGGCTGAGCGATCCGTCACTGCCATACGCACAATATGCCTGTCATCACGTGAAGTGGTGCACTGAGGTGGATGCGATCGAACACGTCGGTCCGTCGTACCCTCCTGCATCCAACGATCACATATCCGCATTACAGTTGTTTGGTTTCGTCCAACACGACTACCGATTTCCCTGAAAGATAATCCACAATCTCGGTAGGCCACTATCCTTCCTCTGTCGAACTCGGATACTTGATCAAAAGATGATCGCTGTTTTCTACGAGGCATAATTGATCGTTTTTTTGAAAAAACCACAAGAAAAACACAATTGCCGTACTTGAAATCGTCGAAATCTCCAAGCCTTAAATAGCGCTTTGAAGTGGCGCCACAGGCGCGCGTGATGTGCGTCTGCGCTGAAATTCTAATCATTTGCATATCTCACCTCCGCTAATGCATGTTGTAAATTTCATATTATTTGCATGCTTCCTTCAGGGTGTTGCATTTACGGTGGCCAGCAGTGTAGTTTATTTATTTCTAGCCTTATTTTTTCTTTACGATATAAAAACATTCTGACTATTTGGGACAGACGATAAAGAGAATAAAAGTATGCAGAACAAAAAATTTTAAAATCGGACTGGTAGCTAATTTGGAAGCTAGTAATTTTTTAATCTTTTGCTTTTTTAAATTTGTGTCCGTTATATTCCAAGAATCTATTTTGTAGTGAAAAAACAGATACATTCATTACTTTTCGTTCGAAGCTTTTCTAAAATCTGTTTTAGATGTATTTCTGGATTTGAATTTGATGTTTTTCGTTCAATAATTGTAATGAAGGTAAATAATGGTTTAATTAGTTTTAAAAACATTTTTAATCATTGTATGATAATTTTGGGAAACACTTGCTTTTAAATGCTATACGAGGCATTTATATGAGTACTCTGAACTATTATATGCATTCTGGGTAACATTGGCACTGTAAAGACTTTCTTACTTTTAGTAAGAAAGTCTTTACAGTGTAATTTAAATTCTACAAAAATGTTAAATATAATAATTATTTACAATTGTGAAATTGGGTATTTAACAATTATGTACCTTTATTAGAGTGTGGTAGTTGTTACATGGGTAAAAAAACTTACAATTTATTAACTAAGACGGAAATTAGTTAACCAATTCAACCCGAGTAACGCTGGGCTATTCTGCTATTAATAAATAAAATAATTCAAAACAAACGAATAATGTAATTAATTAGTCAATTTAACTAATTAGTTAAATAAAATATTTAAATACTTTCACGAGAAATTTCTCGCGCACAATAAGTAAATATTAAATAATGGTATAGAGACCTAGAGAAACACTGATTCAAGCGATAATTTTATGATAAAATAGCAAATGTAAGCGATATTTATACAGAAACTTTGTAAAAACCCGCATGCGATGGCATAATTAAATCTACAGTGAGTAAAAAGTCTCCGTACGCCCTTACTAAATAAACTTACTTTGAAATAAATTGCTTTATTATTTGCAGAATATAAATATTGAAGAAATAAAAATGGAAAAACAGACGAGAATAATTACATAGACAATTTCTATTGCATTTAAACAAAAAATATTAATATAATGTAACGCATAATTCACAATAACACAAATAAATGGCAAATATAAAGCAAAAAAGTCTCTTTACGGTGAAAAATATTCCAATAAATGTTATTTCCCTCCCATGTTTCATCATTTAAAGGTCAGTTGAACATGCTTTTGCTTTAATGACCTCTATCAGAAGTTTAGGCATGACTCCCACAAGTCTTTTGTTGTTTCTTGGGTAATTTGGTTCTAGACGTCTAGAATGGCACTTTTCAGGTAATCTTTGCTGCTGATATTATAATTTTTCAGTTCATGATCGATTTCTTCCCATAAGCGTTCTATGGGGTTTAAATCAAGAGACTGTTGGTGTGCGAAGTTGCTGCGACATTGGTAAAGGAGGCACTATTCTTTAGAGAACGTTGCAGTGTGTTTTGAATCGTTGTCCTGTTGGAAGATAAATGGTCTTCCAAGAGACAGTTTCGTAGCACTAGCAAGGACATTTTATTTCAAAATGTCTAGGTACATACAGCTATCTATGTTACCTTCAACAAAACAAATTATGCACACCAGAAGAACTCATGCAACACCATACCTTAACATTTCTTCCGCCGTGTTTTACAGTTCTTGATAAGTTTTTGTTTGCATTTGATGTTTTGGTTTTCTCCATGCCATAACTCGTCCATCTGAACTATAGAGACAAAATTTGGATTTATCCCTGAAAAGTACTGAATCCCAAAAAGTTAAGGGCCTACTCACATGCTTTTTTGCAAACTCAAGATACGCTTTCTTCTGTTAAGTTTGCTAATGAGTAACTTTTTACATGCAACATGCCCATTGTAGCCTCCATTTTTTATTATTTTTCTTACAGTCTGAGGTTGTATTTCAAGATTGTAATTAGTTTTCAACATGGATGCAAGTTGTGGTGCACTAATTCGTGTATTATCGCGAACGTTTAACAGAATATTCTTGGTGTATATAGCTCAATTTTTAAGGTCTTCCGGATCGCGCGCGGTTCCTATTTTCCAGTTTCTACCTAATTATACCTTTCAGTGATTATTACCGTAGATTTGGATTTGTTTGCGATTTCGCCAATATTTTCCTCATTGATAAACCGTTATTTCTCACCTTTATCACTAACATACGAATAGCTTTCGGAATTCCCTTTTTAGGCGATCCAATGGTATAAAAAATCATGTGAAATTATTATTTACACAATACTGAAGTTCTTTTTTATTCGATAGTTATAATAATTGAGTGCGGAACAGCTGGACTGTACGTTCTAATCAATTTTCATAGTACGTAAGGAAACTTTTTTGCCTTTCATTTTGTATGTTTTTCACAAAGTTTTAATTAATTACTTTTTATTTGTGAAAATTAAGGAACTTTTGTTGCGAACACATTCTCTAGTATGAAAGACGTTTTTTGTGCAGTTTTTGAATCTTTGATGAGATATATTTAGAAATTATAATAATTTATACGCCGTTTTCGTTTCCGTACGGAAACTTGTTTATCCACTGTATATAAATAAGAGTGGAGTATTTGTTTGTACATTGAATACTTTCGACCCATTTCAAGTTTTCTATCCGTTTTGGACCCTTCTCATGCTAATCTTTCTCTTGCTCGTTTGGTGCCTGTCTGTCCTCTGTCTGTCTGTATGTGTGTACCCGTAAAACGTCCAAACGGTTGAATATATTTTCATGAAACTTTGCATACTGTGAGTTCTTACATTCATTTAGTGACTGAACTTGGTTGCGTAAGTCTGTCCGTCTTTCCGTTCGATTTTCGATTTTGTGCCTGTATGTTTGTACAAGTTTCACACACTATTTGTTCAATATATTTCAATTTAGTGTTTTATATTTGATGCATCTTAGTTTAATTTAGTGAATGCAATATTTGAATTTTCTTTGCTTACATATTTAGGCAAGTTTCACTTTAAAACATCTGTGTTACTATACTTAAATCAACCATAATTTGGTAGTTTTGGAATAGCTGGAAGGTATATTGAGCATTGCAATTACTTGCATTGTTTTACCAGTACTGCTGAAAAATCAATTATTTTTTCAAACTATTTTTATGTTATTTAAATTATGTATTTTGAGCCTTATTTATTTTCTTTGCAAACTATAAAGTATTTCCGAATATTTGGGACAGATGATAATTTGCAACAAAACGAAAACTCGTGTTCGTTTCCCCGTGCAGTGTTATTTTCTGTTTCTTTCTCTCGGAATTAATTTCGTATTTTTCAATTTTTTAATTTTTAGTTGTAAGTTGTGGCAACTGTGCGAGATCAAGAGAAAAAAGAATCACGAATTTATATCTTTAAAACAACTTTTTTCCTGTCAACTTTTATTTTATTTCATTGCACTGTTTCTGTTTTAAACATTTATTATTTTAATATAAATTGTGATTCCTTTTCGTCACACGCAACACCACCGAAAAGTATTTGATTTAAAGTGGCATGTAAGTTAGATTAAACCAAATATTAAGTGAAATTTTGTCATTATTGAAAGATCGTTAATGTTAAAAAAATCCGAATTTGGACTTTTGAAATACTACAAATTCTTTGTCATATTGCGACAGAAGGTCAAGGTGGCTTATTTTACGAATTGAAACTATACTTAAGCAAGTTATATAAGGAAGGTTTACTTAAAACAATGATTTTTTTAGAAGAAACTATCAAATCGATTTACCATTTAAAAAATGGTAATAGGTTATCTTTGTACAGAAGACATTCAATTTTAAAACAAATTCTTTTATTGTTGCACGTACCGCAAAACGGAATTTTCAAGAAACAATGCGTATCCACTTTTAAACAAACTTAGTGATAAATATCTTATGAAATTAATTTGTCATCTTTCCTAATGATGGCAAAATTCGAAAATGTCGCAAACCTGGTTCCAGAGTGTACCTTTAGTAGAGGTGTGATATATGTTAAAAGAATTACATGGATGGATATGCATGTATACTATTTTTGTCCAAAGTAGGTTGTAGAAATTATAAAAATGTCGAAGATATGTTAAAAAATTATTTTACTCACACTTAATTGATTTGGCATTTTTCTACGAAAGAGGAAAGTGATTATTTTCTAGTCACTTTCAATATATAGTTAACCAATTCAACCCGAGTGAGGTCGGGCAATTTTGCTAGTCATTAATAAATATCTAATTTTCTTTATTTGGCTTGTAATATGTTTAGTTTTTAGATCTCTCAAACTTGCAACATAATCACTTTTATTCTCTATCATTGGTTAAAATTAAATAAAATATTTAACTTTATCCATGATAGAGGGTAAAGAGTTAAAAACTGACGTTTAAAATTAATATGTTTAAAAAAATTAAACTAGTATGCTTTAAAAAAGTTAGAAACTAATACGTTTAAAAAAGTTAAAAGCTAATATGTTTAGGTTTTAGTTCTCTCACAAACTTACGACGTATATAACTTTTTATCTTATATTTTATGGTTAAAATTAAATGAAATATTTAAATACTTTCACGAGAAATTGCTGATCACAATAAGTAACTATTAAATCATGACACAATGTAAGGAAACGATAATGCAAGCGATTATTTTATGATAAAATAGCAAAGGCAAGCGATATTTAAACAGATACTTTATAAAAATAACTTTATAGCATAATTAACTCATTAATAAATATAAAAGTTTCTATTTGTCGGTAATATATTTAAGTTTTGTAGTTCTCTTTTGAATTTTTTGAGCTGAGTTTAATTTAGTTATTGTGTGTGTGAGTTCTGTATTACTTAGATTTTGGTGAAATTATTACTGAGACCGAGATGTATTTTTGAGCTGAGATTTATTAACTTACTATTTTGAGTATTTTTAGTTGTAAATATTCGTCAACACTAAACCATATTAAGGTTATGTTTCGTTTTACTTACGCTAACTCCGCAAACGATAAATAAGCACTTGGAATAGCAATAAGTGATTTCTAGAGCCCGTTGTATTCTTATCTCAGCGGTCTTATTTTCTTTTCTGTCTTGTTTTCTTTTTTGTGAATTGCTGTTAAGATTTCGATTCTGGATTTAATCACATTTACTGCAGGAAAAGTTTTGAAAAATAGTTTTGAATCAAGTGTTAAATGTAACACTTATTTTTGGTCAGAGGGTTATCGTAAATTAGCAATAACCGTTAACATGATTATCGTAAAATAAAAGTTTTGCCCATCTCGAATATTAGTTTTGAAACTGAGCGGTAAAAACTCGTAAAATTATCATCTACCAACTTTTGCACTCGGTTAGAGATCCTGGAAATGTTGTGTGAAGAAGCGCCATCTATGTATCAAATCTGGAAATAAAATCTAAGTAAATTTACTGAATTCGATTAGATAATTCTCTTAAGTCTCGATACAAATAAGCATCGTTATTGTTTCCAAGGAAAATAAAATGCAAAATTTATAATCTTAGGCAATGTATCATAATCTTAAGAAATATGATCCATCACAGTTTTTATTGCTGAATTAAGTAATTTAATTGCCACGTTACGTATAGTAAATAAGGCATTTGTGACAAAATTCGCCATATAACTTAATTTGCAATACTTATTCAGGTGAGTCTTTTCACATATATTTTCAAAAAAAGGATTTTAAAGGAACAAAAGCAATTTTATTGAGAGCTTGAATGATTGAGAAAAGCTTTTCCTTCAGATAATTCGACTCAAATTAAAAATGCATATTCACGTTTTCCAACATTGAATATACCTCTCAAAATACGATATTTCACCCAGAAGAAAAATTTAAGTTCTGTACTATTTTTTTATTCGTATGGTTAGAGCTGTGTATAGTACACATCTAAATACTTTGAATAAAGTAACCAACATTGGTTTCTAGTTCTACCTTTTATTTACTGCAATAGATGGCGCTGCAAATAGGTCTCTAAAGTTTTCCGAAGTTTTCCATGGGACATTCTAGGGAAGGGCATTGTTTTCCAAAGTGAGCGGTACCGCCCCCTCGTGGGCTGTGAAGGAATCTTGAAGCAAAAATGAGCCAAGGGGAAATAGGTGGACGTTTGAGAAGCAAGAGTATAGACAGTAGCATTCTCAACAAATATGTCACCTAAAAATGTTTTAAACAAAAGTTATACGACATCGAAAGTAGTCTACGCGGAAGAGCAATTCATCAACTTCCGATAAACATTAAATTGACTATTGATTTTGATTTTCTATCATTTACGACACCCAAATCAATACTATAAATACTAAAAAGATTCACGTAAAATATTTTGCTGCGTGCTCTGACACATCCTTCGGGGTCTCCGTGGCTCAGTGAGTATGCCCACTGCGCTAGCAACCTTCAAGTTGTAGGCGGCGCAGGTTCGATTCCTGTCAGGTGCATTCCCCTGGGTGTATTTCTCTTACTTGATGTTGTATATCTTGTGTCTGGCGCAGCATGGCCAGATATGGCCCTTGCGCCAAAAAACACCAACACAGCCTACTCGATTTTTTTATTTTTTATTGAACATTGTCTTGATGTTGATGATTGGGAAGAGGCGTAAGACACAGTTGTTTATGGCTTCCGAAGATGGTTGGTTGGTTTGTTGGGGATTAATGGCGCAAGGGCCATATTTGGCCATGCTGCGCCAGACACAAGATATACAATATCAAGTAATAGATAGACACACAATGAAAGTTTTAGGTTCCTGAAGAAGACAGCCATAATTTATTTCTTAAAACGACCTTGACGAATAGGAATTACGTCCAGGTCTTTTTATTTTTCCGAAAAAGTAAACTTGGAAAAATTCAGGTATCTCAAGAAATGTGGATGGAAGTGTTAAACAACAGTATCCCCACAAAGTTAAAAGAATTCCTCATCATTGCCAAAACGGAAACAACTGGGGAATGGATAAAGATCATTGCAAGGTTATGGAATCTCAACAAAAAAAACTTTCAATCAGCACCAACAGCGGGAAGTCAGGTATGTTACGGTATAGTATTTTTAATTAACGTCACATTGGAGCAACAAAACGGGCTATTCAGCGGGAAGTCAGAGGACTGGTCTTCAATCCTGAATCCTAGTCTGTTAATTGAACAAAAAATCCCATCAGAAACGGTTTGGATTATTGCAATCGATGCCTTCCACTGATGGATCTTTTGAAATTCTTTCCATTGACACTGTAGGTGGATCAATTTATTACAATTCTACTTAAACGTATTTGCATATAGTTATTGATCATCCGGACCCTCTTCCTCCCAGCTCACCGTTAGGTGTAGAGCCTTTCCTGGGAGGAAGGGGAACTTCCAGCCAACAAGGGGCCCGGGAAATACGCCCCCACCGACCAGCATTTATTAAATACTCAAAAAAAAAATACACAGAAAGGCCAACAGGGCCAAACAATAATTGTGACGATCGGCACACCGCCGGTTTACAGGTTCGTTTTACACAACACGTAATACAACACAAACAAAATACACATACTAAAATACACATACAATACAAAGCATAAAAAGTAATACAAGTGAAGATGAAATAGATATTTTATGAATATGATTACCGTTAATAAATAAAGATGAATATACAGATAACATTTTAAAATCAAGTCCAAAAACTTAGTAATAAAAAAACCGGATAATATATATTTATTTTAAAATCAATAAGTCACATAAAAATTTAAAAGGTACTATAAAAAGTTAAAAATAGGTTAGACCTAGTCCGAAACCTTCTAAGGTAAAAGAAATAAAAGAGATAAGATAAAAATAGAAAGGGGGAACCTAAAAGGGCCAGGTTTCAATCATGGGGCGGGGAGGAAGCAGTCACCTCACCGGCCGCCAGCACACTCTGTCCAATTTTATAGATAGATTGCCTATTGGACAGAATATTGGCACACCACCTAGAAGCATTTGCATCAGTAGGTTTAGTAATGTGGTGTGCCAATGTGTGCGGGCAGTCGAAGAGATAGTGATCTGCATCTCCCACGCCCCCACACGTACATAAGTCGGTATTTTTTATTTTGAACCTGTGGAGGTAGGCCATGTATGGGCCATGGCCAGTAAGATACCAGGTTAGGTGTCGATTTGTGACGAGGGTATTAATATCGACCTCCGGGAAAAACTTCTTAACCCGGAGGCCTCTATCGCAGTTAGTATGAAGCCCCTGCCATTTAGTAATAATAAATTTATTAATTTTTCTTTTTAGGTATGAAATGGGGGCAGGGGCCTCTAAACCCTCGCCACCAATAGTTGCGAGCTTAGCGCAGATGTCGGCCAGCTCGTTTCCGGCAACCCCCACATGGGCCCTCACCCAGTCCAGGCCAAAGAGGTTAGCGCTATTTGATATTTTTAATTTAATTTGGTTAATAAAATTAGACTTAATGTTGGGTGATTTTAAGGCCTGGATGGAACTCAAGCTGTCGGTAAAGATATTTATACGTTTATGATTGTCAGAGGCAAATTCAATAGCTTTATAGATGGCCAACAACTCCGCCTGAAAGACGGAGTTGTGGCCATTCAACTTGTATTTAAATATTTTGAAAACTCTGTTATTTTCGAGGATGCACACCGAGGCCCCGATATAGCCATCTATACCGGAGCCATCGGTGTACACCTCGTAATGCGGATTTTTAATTTTAGTTTTAAAGTCGATTACTACGGATTCAGGCTTCATAGTGAGAAGAGAAATATTATAATCAATTTCGATGTTCGACAGCTCGATCTCGGGATCGGGCAGCCGCCTTTTAAGAATTTTGTATTTTTTATGTATCGACTCTAGAGTCACGTGGAGCGGGGGATCCCGCAGAGGACATTTAGGGAGTCAGTGGGGGAAGTTCTATAAGCCCCCAACAACCCCAACAGAAATACTCTTTGTATAGATTGTAACTTATTTTTCTGCCGGAGGGTGAGGGAGCCCCCCCCAAACCCCAGCTCCATAAGTAATATTTTTTTCAGTAACGGTTAAATACCATATCTTTTGGATATGGTTATTGATCATAGCGCTCACACTATTTTGAAATTCCTTCAATTTGTATTGCTTTTTTGAATATTTCAATAGTCTCATTATTATATTTTTATCCTACGCCCGTCTCCGGCTTATCGGCCATCATTCGACAAGCAGCCCAATAGTTCTGAAGTGAAAAAATATGACTAAAAAACGCTATCAACAGCATTAGCACTTGTATATGTATTTTTCGACTTACCATATCTTGACATGCAAAACTGTTTTTAACCCTCCAAGTAAAACTGTTTTTTAACTATGCCTAGATAAATCGTTCATCAAGATCTGACTAATTTTGCTAATGACGAGATACCTTGTCATTAGCAAATTTTTTAGTCATTAGCGATTTTTGACTAAATCAATATTTGGTCAGTTTTTCACTAATGACGAGACACCTCATCGAGATGACTACCAGGAGGGTTAAAAGAAGTTATTGTTTCTACTTTTTCTCTGTTTGACATCATGGAGTGAGTGCAGATTGCACCTTTTATCCCTCAGAAGATGTGTCAGGTGCATACCTCCCTGAGTGTATTTCTTCTCTTGTGTCAGTAAAACCTTCATTGTGTGTGAGTCTATTACTTGACATTGTATATCTTATGTATGGCGCAGCATGGCCAAATATGGCCCTTGCGCCATAAAATCCCCAAACCAACCAACCCTCTGTAGATGAAGGGAACTTGCTGTAGTAGTGAGGCTTTGCCCATAAGAATGACATGGAAAACAACCACCAGGTTTCGAATCAGAATTTACACCTTTTCTCTTAGAGAACTCACTTAGTCTAGCCACTAAGACCTGTTCGGCTTGGAAGACCATACCAGTAGTAAACTACCACCGGCGGGTATCACAACAACGTTGTTATAGAGGACAAAGTTTTGGAGAAATAGACTACTCCAAGGAATGTAGAGAAAAACAGACAGCCTTAACAAGGTTTCGAACTGGTCACATTTGTTAAATATGTGGTCAAGATAACAGCATGGCTAGTCTTTATCATGTACTGCAGGTTTTCGGGGTATCATGAAAGGACATTCATGATGATCCGACACTTCTTTTAGACATTTTTGGCAGAGGGAAATCATGGTACTGATCTAATTTTGATCTGGCGATAACAAAAACCAAAGCTGTGAAATATGTGACAGGAAAAAATATTTAACCTTACTGCCTTAACTGTTAGGGCATGGTTAGTCCTGATAATATACTGCAGTGTTTGGGGTGTCATGGAAGGATATTCATGATGATGATCCGAGACTACTTTTGGATATTTTGTGCAGTGGGAAATCATGGAACTAATCTAATTTTGAATTTGGGATAAGAAAAAGCAAAGCTGTGAAGTATGCAACCAGAAATAACTCTGCTATAACTGTCTGGGTAACAGAATGACTAACATTTTGCCCATGACGTATTTATCAATGACTTCTGTAGAATTATTTCAATAGATTCCTAACGCAATAAATACCTCTTGAAAGATTTTCTGATACATATGATGATAAGATTTAGAACAGGTCACATCAAAGCTGTAAAATATGTGGCAGGAATTAGATTTAACTGACTGTCATAACTGTCAGGGTATGAGCATAGCTAGACCTAACCATATACTGCAATGTTTAGGGGTGTCACGAAAGGACATTCATGATGATTCGACACTTCTTTTAGGCATTTTTTGTAGAAGAACAGCATGAGTCTCATCCAATTTTGATCTCGGAGTAAGGAAAACCAAAGCTGCGAAATATGTGGCAAGAAATAAGATTTACCATGACTGGCATAACTGTCAGGATAATAGATAGATGGCTAGTCCTGACCACACACTGAAGTATTTCAGGGTGTCATGAAAGGACATCATGAAGATCCGTGACTTTTGAATATTTTTCGCAGGAGGACATCATGGAACTGATCTATTTTTGATCTCAGGATAAGAAAAACCAAAGCTGTTAAATATATGGCAGGAAATGAGATTTGACTTGACTGGCTTATCTGTCAGGATAATAGCATGGCTAGTCCTGATCACGCACTGCACTGTTTCGGGGTAGTGTCATGAAAGGACATTCCTGATGATCCGTGACTTCTTAAGACCATTTTTCGCAGGGGTATATCATGGGACTGATCTAATTTTGATCTCGTAAGAAAACCATTAGTTTTGCCCGCGACGTATTTCATCAACGACTTTTGTTGAATTATTTTAGTAGATACTTAACAGAATAGGGGCCGCCGTGGCTCAGTGGGTTTATCCGTTGCGCTAGCAACCTGCGACATGTAGGCGGCGCTGGTTCAATTAATCTCTGGATGTATTTCTCTCCTCTGTGTTAGTAAAACTTTCCTATTGTTGTTGTTTATCTCCATGGTATCGAAAATGCTAGACCGGGTCCATACGATCTTGTCGCCTAAGCAGGAGAGAAGCTGTCTCCCTTTTGGTCTTCCACCAACTAATACATACAGGCCGTATTCAGTCAAAGCTAGGCAGTACCAAACACAAGACAGACAACGTCAAGCAAGGGACATACACACACAGGGAAAGATTTTACTGATACAGAAGAGAGAAATACATCCAGGGAGGAATCCAACCTGCGAAACTCGCAGGTTGCTACGGCAGTAAGGAAACCCACTGAGCCACGGCGACCTACTTAATTCTGGGAGGAGCCTCTCATCCCAACCCCAGTAGAGGTTATCATAGATACAGAGGAGACCCCGGAGATGCATAAAACGTAAGGGAGGACAGATAATAATGACCCAGCAGTCCAAGAAATCGATATCTATGATCCCACCCTACCCTAAAATAAAAATAGACCCCGAAAAACCCTTTTTCTAACAGATTGAGACCCTGCAAATAATTGACATCTAAATTTTACCTCAACCCTACAAGAAGCCATAGCAGAATCAGGAATGCAAGCAGCAAATCAACTTTCCAAGTGAAGCAGGGTATCGGCCAGCAGATAGGAGATTGAACTCTCTCTGCCGATGGAATCCAGAGCACGCCTTCCCCGTAGAACTCTTAACTACTTTAATTATTTTACCAATACAATAATCATTTTCAAACGTAATAATTAATTAATATTTAATTTATTACTTTTTTAAATATTGTATTTAGCTCCAAATACTCTTACAAATCTTTTTTCTACATAAGTAATTAAACCTCCTGGTGACTCTCGACGAGGTATCTCGTCATTACCGATATTGATCAGATCTAGTGAGCGAGATATCTAGTCATTACACGAATGATGACAGATCTTGATCTCGTCATCATCAAAAAATCTACAATATCCTGGTAGCGAGATATCTCGAAGAATCGACTTAAAGGGTTAACTTTTCAGCAAAGGCAATTCCATTTAATAGGTAGAACTAATATCAATACTGGAGATTAAGGCCTCTTTGAAACCATGCGCTCCGTTATCTTGTCAACACTCTAAAGTAGTGGTTCTTAACATTTTAAGTGATCGGGCACCCCTTGAATCTAAAAATAAGTTCTCGCACCTCCTTGAAAAATGTGTTTCTATTTCTTTATTTAGAAAATTACATCTATTGCAAGATAATTTATTTATTTAAAAATAAACATACATTTACATATACATACAAAACAATATCTCAATTTTTAATGGCTACGTTGTTGTTTATTCATAATAATATATTTGAAGTGAGGCTCCATTTTTGAAAGAGCCACGCGTAAGCCATCACTGGCATTTAAGCGATTTCTGGCTTTTATTTTTATGTGAAAAGTGATGAAAATCACATTTAACACAGATAGGTAGTGGCAAATGGTAAAAGTGTCTGCAATTCTGTTTTTGCCAGCTGTGGATAAGGTTCTGTGTACACCAGAATTGTTCTAATTCCAGTTTTTCAAATTCCATTTGAATACGTGCATTGGATCGTTTTTATTAAATCGCTGTCGTCCATTGAAACTTCTCTCGCACCCCAGGGGTGCACACACCCCAGGTTAAGAACCACTGCTCAAAAAGGAGGAGGGATCACTGGCGTACGTCGGGAAGGCAGTACAGGAGCAAGATGGAAAAACCTTTACTCTGCGCTCGAAAAATAATTTTGGCATTTCTGAGTTTCGACGATAGGAGAGTCGAAGTTTCATTTTGAGAGGCATACGAAAAGGCTGAAGTCTGAATTGTCCTCAAATGCCTTTAAGCATTCAGCTGGGAATATTGGAATCATCTTCACGCCTAGGATGGCCCTGCCAGGAAAAAACTCCCTATGTAATCTTCGCTCAATCCTCCCAGTGTCACCCTCTGGTTGCGCGGTGAGACAGCTTACTTTTAACCCTCCAAGTGGTTTGGACGAGATATCTCATCCATGAAGATCTGGTTAATTTTGCTTTTGACCAGATCTCTTGCCATCAAGATATTGCCGACTTTTTTATGATTACGAGATCAAGACCTGGTCGGTTTTCTTCTAATGACTAGATATCTCGTCCATCGAGATCTGGTCAGTTTTGCTAATGACGAGATACCTCATCGAGGCAACCTCCCAGGAGAGTTAAACTTTCCTTGTTATGTGTATGTCTATTACTTGAAGTTGTATGTCTTGTATTTGATGCAGTTTGGCCAAATATGGCCTTTGCGTCATAAAATCCCAACCAAATTGGCAGAATATACGCTGTTTGACAGGTTTGGTGTTAGCTTGAAAGATTAGCCGATTATCTATTCTCAGATTAATTCTTGTCGAAATTGTTTGATGTTCTTAACGGTTTTAAAAATTCGAGAGTTTGAAATTTAAGACATGAACAGGCTCTTAAATATTTTAAGCCTTCTGAGGAATAATTTCACCTTGCAACTGGCAGTCTTCCCTGGATGACTCCTAACTAATTTTGACCTTCTCGAGCAATAGAATCTTTCCAAAGTATTAAATTCTAAGTTTGGCTGGTTTGTTTTAGGTTTTATGGCGCAAGGGCCATATTTGGCGCCAAACATAAGACAGATTATGTGAAGTAATTGTGAAAGAAAGGATGGAGAGGAGAAAGTAGAGGAAGATCACTTGGGCAACCTGGGGTCGCGATTCCTATGTTAACCAGAGGAAGTAAACCCCATGTGAAAAGAATTGATCACTAGGATACCTCGGGTTCACGAAGCCCATACACACCTAAAGATGTGCCCTTGAGGGATCTATTCTAAGGAAAGGACCAACATAATCTTTCCAAAGGCGAATAATCTAAAGAAAGGATCAATATAGTTTTTCTAAAGGACTCGAATCTAAGGAAAGGACCAACATAATCTTTCTAAAGGGTTCTCATCTAAGGTTGGTTGTCTGGGGTTTCCTGGAGGAAGGTCCAATTTCGGACAAGCTGCGCAATTCTAATCGAAAGAAAGAACCAATCGAATCTTTCTAAACGGTGAAAGAATCCATGAATCTTTTCAACCAATAGATGTGGTTATTTTGTCATTATGTGTGTTTGTGGGGCAAAAGTAATGTTACACTGCTCGGAAAACTCGTGACGCTCAGAGGGTTAACACCCTGAGGGGTTCACATTCATATATATGTTATGCAACCCCTGCAGTCTTTCATGCCCATGACTTATAACCAAGTTTAACCTTCTTAACTAATTGACCAACCAATCGATGTGGTTATGTAGTCATTATTTATGTATTGGGATAAAAGCAATACACTACTCTCAACTCTCATGACTCTAAAATGGTTAAACGAAGAATGAAAGTTAACAATGGGAAGTGATATGTTAAAAATTAACTACGGGTATAACTTCTTGCAATGATTATCGGTTGAGTCTTCAAGTATAGTTTAAGGTTGCACAATTCCTTGGAAATAATCTTTTAAAGTGCGCGGAGTTTTAGATATACTTTGAGTAATATAAACTCCACGTTTCATCAGTAATTTTCACTTAGCAAAATTATTTGCAGACATGTACGAGATTAAAACTTTATTTTTATTCCACCCTAAATAATTAAGATTAAAGAACAAGAAAAGTGTATATAGGAGCACATTAGCAACATTAAATGAACACGCATGTCTCATGTTGGCAAATTGGCACAAAAAAGGCTAAAGTTAAAAATAGTTGCTGACTGAGCCGCATAAAAGAAATATGAATAGGAAACCCTATGACTTGTATCTATAAATTAATGCTGCTGCTTTGTAAAACGGGTATTATGTCCCCTATAAATAAAGGAAAAAATAATTCATATCGTATTTCATGACCACACTGATTATTTTCGCAAAAATGAGATTCTCTCATACATGTCGGTTAGAGTTTGAAAATTACCGGTATTCACGTTAGCGACGGTAGGTAGTTAATTAACGTCACATTGAAGCAGCAAAGAGGGCTATTGACGACGATCCGGGATCAATCACGAAGGGAAAGAACCGAGGACACTCCTCGTAATTTTGAACCCCGGTCAGATGACGAGGTGAACACCTGAGCTGACTCTCGCGCCGCGGTAGCCTAGTTGGAAGAGCAACGGATTAGCAACCGGAGGATTGCGAGTTCGAAACTAAATCCAGCCAAAGACCGTCGTGTACACAGGGGGTTGGTGCACGTTAAATCTATCGTGGCATCAAATATCCTTACGTTGGTGTGGTGTGGAAGTTTGGAGAGTAGGGTGCCAGCTCTCAGATGTTGGTATTCTCATCTGACCGTGGTTCACAATTACGAGGCGTTGTCCTTGGTTCTTTCCCATCGGAATTGATCCCGGACCGACGCCAATAGCTCCAGTGCGACGTTAATTAACTACCTACCCCCATATATATAAAGGTAAGTATAATTCATACCGTATTTCACGACCACAGTGGTTACTTCCTCAAAAATGAGATTCTCTCATAGTTGTCGATTAGAACTTGATAATTACCGGTATTCACATTGCCGAAGGTAGATAGGTAGTTAATTAACATCACACTGTAGCAACGCAATGGGCTATTGGCGATGATCCGGGATCTATACAGAAAGGAAAGACCGAGGACAACTCCTCGCAATTTTGAACCAAGGTCAGATGACGAAGTCAACAACTGAGCTGGCAATCCACTCTCCAAACTTCCACACCACGCCAATATGACGACATTTAGGTCATGACAGATTTAACGTACACCATCCCCCATGTACACGACGGTATTTTGTTGTATCGAGTTTCAAAGTCGCAACCCTCCAGTTGCTAATTCGCTACTCTTCCAACCAGGCTATCGCGGCCCCCCGCATATAAAGCGAAAAACCCTTCGATGGAGTTTTAGCAACGTTTTTTACATTTTAATCTTATAAAATTAACCCTTCTGGTGGTTGTCTCGACGAAGTATGTCGTCAATAAAAGAAAACTGACAACATCCTGATGGATGATATGTCGTCATTAGAAGAAAACGGACCAGATCTTGATCTTGTCATCATACAAAAATCAGTAATATCTTGATGACGACATATCTCATCATAGCAAATTGGTCATATCTTTATGGACGAGGTATCTCGTCGTAACCATTTGGAGGGTTAATTTTGTTGATCTCGTCATCGGTCAGTATTTCAAAATTGCCTGGTTTGTCCTCGGATTTTCCTCTTCAGGATTGATCACTGACCGTCGCCGTTAAGATGTTGTATTACTCCAATGCGACGTAATTCCAACAAACTACATAACTTTAAATTAATCTAACGATTCACTTTTTCGTTCAAATATTTTTAAATATTGAAAGCTATTTCTTCAAATATTTTTCATCTCTTTTAACTTCGATATTTTGCATAAATAATTTCCTGTAAACTTTACACACGAGTTTTCATAGACCTCATCATATATTTTATGGATTTTATAGCATATCAGATTTTTATCACTTCATAGATTTTACCACTATTTTCATATTTCATAAATCTTATCATGTGTGATAAGATATTTCATTGATCTTATCACTTATTTCGTAGATTTTATCACTTTTTTCTTTGATATCATCTCATATTTCATACATACTATTACATGTTACATAGATCTTATTAGTTTCCATAGATTTTGTCACTATTTCATTCATCTTATAACATATTTCATTGGTCTTATCACATATTTCACTGATATCGTCAAATGTTTAATTTTTCTTATCTTATATTTCACTTATCACGAGTTTCTGAGATAATACTTTTATGTCAGAATAAAACAATGTTTTAAAATTGGCTCAAGGAATTTTACAACATAATTAATTCGCTTCGAACTGAATGAGAAGTTGATTCAAATACACACGACCTGGAAAAGTCCTCGAAAAGAGTTCAATTCATTTTTATCAATTCATACGAACAAATGGTAATCGATAGAAAGTGCTTAACGGATTCCATCCATCATTTTGAATTTTTTTCTAGCATTTATAGAGAATGGGACCATTAAGTAATTTCATGCTTGATTTGATATAACCAGTCCATTAAGTAGTGAAATATAGACCAATCGGTGAAACTCAGGTGTCTTCTATCTTCTATAACAAGACATTCGCTTTTAAAGTTCCAATGGGAATATATCCATTTCCTCAGGTGAATGTCCGCAAGGAAAGACTGATGTTTACAAATAATTATGTGAAATAAGTTTTCTACAAACTTATTCTACATCAGATCTGTATCCTATAATTTTAGTGTTGATGAAGATCACCACATCCGGCAGAAAATGGTTAGACAATAAATAAACCCTTTCCTATTTTTAAGCTTAACCTTCCTGGGGGTTGTCCCGACGATGTATCTAGCCATAAGCAACACTGACGAGATATTTCGTCATTGGTAGATTACTGACCAGATCTTGATCTTGCCATCATAAAAAAATTGCAATATATTGATGACGAGATATCTTGTCATTGGTAAAATTGGTCAGGTCTTGATGGTCGAGATATCTCGTCAAAGCCCTTGGTGGTTTAAGTTTAACCCTCCTGGAGATTGTCTCCTCGATATATCTCGCCATGAGCAAAACTGGCCTGATCTTGATGGAGGAAATATCTCGTCATTGGAAGAAAACTGACCAGATCTTGATCTCGTCATCATAAAAAAATCGGCCATATCTTGATGACAAGATGTCTCGTCAAAACCATTTGAGGGTTAAATAGTTTATATTATATTAATGTTGACTTACATTTCCTCTTTCTAACAGCACGTATGAACCATTTAATTTGAATTCGAATTCTATGTAAGTTGTTTGGTTGTTTGATTTTGGGTTTTATGGTGCAAGGAAAATTGTATGTAAGAGTGGATCATAACTGGTGAAGCATCCATTAACAGCATACGAACAATACCTGCTAATTATCTTTCTAATACAAATGTACAAGAAGGGGTCGTGTAAGAGCAGTGTTTCTCAACCGATGGGCCACAGTTGTGTGTCGGGATCTGGTACCAGTTATACCAGACCGTGAGAGATTCCCCTTTAATTTATCATTTTCGCTTTTCAAACATTTCTATGAATAAATATTTTTAGTTCAAATATTCTAAGAGTAATTTTCTAATGTGTCCAAAAGCTTAGATACAGAACGTCTAAATGACACGAGTGTAACGAATGTCAGGGACCGATCAGCAAAGAACTGTAAAGAAAAATTTTCCACTACAAATGAAGATCAAGGCAGCCTTTTTCCAGTTCTCAAACCTTTTAAAAGTTATAGGCTTACAGATTTATATTTAAGTATTAATAAGATACATGGGATTGTGTGACCCTCCTGGTGGTTGTCTCGACGAAGTATCTCTTCAAAAACTGACCAGATCTTGATGGATGAGATATCTCATTATTGGAAGAAAACTGACCAGATCTTTATCTGATCATCATAAAAAAATCGGCAATATCTTGATGACGAGATAACTCGTCATTTGCAAAATTGGCGAGATCTTGACAGATGAGATATCTTGTCGAAACCACTTGGAAGGTTAAAGGAAATAAAAGACGAGTTTTGGTGTTAAGAAATCTCATATTAAAAATATTTGTGATACAACGCGTATAAATTTTTGGGACCAGAATGGGATATGCCAATAAAAATCTGCACAGATTAATTTAAAGATGTTGGCCTGATGAAACTATAAGACCCTACAATATTTTATTAGTCCAGTGATTGATAACTATTCTAAACGTGATTTGATGCATAAGTGTACTAATACTCATTATGATATTATAGACATTGCACCACAAAATTCTTAAAGTGATGGAATTTCTCATCTCCAATATTGATTACATCTGTGAGAGCTGAGAAGTCGAAAGTTCTTGAAATAACAGAGCTTTTCTTTAGTAACTTTTATCCATGTTTTATAATAATCTTTTAAGACTTTTTGCTTTTAAACTTTTATTGAATATGTATCCGTTCGCAACATCGTTCCCCTAAATTGAATATAGTTTGTATTATTATTAGTTTGTTCTCTGTAAATTAAAGAAAATGTGTAATCCTTTTCTTGCATCATAGTATATTTCTGTGCGTACATGTTTTGCCTTTCACTTATCTTATGTTTTTTATGTACAGTCGAGGAAAACAAAACGAGCCACCCTTCTTTAATCAAGCAACTTTAACAGTAGAGAAAATGCAAAGATGGCGTTCGACAGGAACTAACATCTATAAATTTAAATGTATAAAATTTGCATAAGGGACCGTCTTCATATTAAATCGAGCACCAACTTCATAATTTCCAATGGAAATCCCCTATTTCGACACACAATTTCAAATTTATATCACAAATTAACTTCAGATACCAATTTTCATGCCATTAGGTTTTACCATTTCGAAGTTATGAGTACAGGAAGATTGGAGCTCCTAATTTTAAATCAGTTTCTTAGACTTTTATGGATATCTTCCTAAATAATATTTCTATAGCGCTGATATTTTGTACCACATTACTGTTAAACAACCCAAACAAATCCACTTAATATTTTGTTTTAAAAATAGTTTTTAGTATGCAATAATAATTATTATATTAATGTTTAAAAGAATTATGAATTGGAACCTTACTATATTTTGATAGGAATCGATTCAGAAGGACTTCTAATATGACCATGCGAAATTTCAGCTCATTCCAGTGGTTAGTTTTTTGAGTTACATTAAATTTTCTTCATTATGGCGATTTTAGGGGGCAACCAAAATTTTTAAAAACGTCTGCTAAACCTCGGATAATAATTCTCGGGTCGTTTGTCCCCCCACTTGCCTAATAAATATAATAATATAATTCTCTAATCGTTTTCACTTGCATAATATATATAATTCTCAGACCTTTTTCACGCGCTGCCAAATACATTTGAAATAGTGTTCAAATTAGAAATTCGGGTAGCTAAGTACAATTAATCTCGATCTACGAATAGGAATTTTCAATGTGGGGATGATCCCTGGAATTGACGGATATAAAGATAGTAAAGTCATGAAATTTCATATTTAGACTAATTTAACGATGCAGAATCTGATTAAGGCATCAGTGTTTCTATTGGAAATTTTGGTTGTGCAAAATTTGATATTAAGACGTCCCCTTATGCAATATTTTTGCATTTGTATATGTAGAGCACGTTATTCCCTATTGAATTTGCTCTATGAATAGTGCTCGCGATAAAAGGGAAGGATGGATTGTTTCGTTCCCGACTGTGCAACCTTTTTCCAGTCAAATGTTTTACATGGGTAGTAGATTGTACGACCCTCCATAATACCTGAAACTCCTCAGTAAGGCGGACTATATACCTAAATGCTGCACAGATAAAACAGCGACCGCCTATGGCGTCCAATCGAATCCAATACTCATAATAATTAATTCTTATGTTAGTTTAATGTATGAACTTAACAAATGGAAAGGTATTTACATAAATGTTTTGGGACCTGGCCCTCGTCTTATGAAATATAATTTACCTAGCCGCTATATCACAAAGGTTGAGAACCACTGGTTGTAGAGAGAGATATATTAAGGCAACTTCTAAACATCTCTTTTCGCGATGTTACAATGCTATATCTGATTTCTAGAAAGATTGCTAATATGCGTTGATAGATATTATTAACTGATAACATTAACAGTTTCGTCAACAACTAATAACCAACGCTAACAGTTGTAAATAAACTTAACAGCTATTATTAATTGTTAGAAATTGACGTAAACTGTTAATTTTAACTCCAAGTGGTTTCGACGAGATATCTCGTCCATCGAGATCTGATCAATTTTGTTAATGGCGAGATATCTCGTCATGAAGGTATTGTCAATTTTTTTAAGATGACGAGGTCCAGATCTGATCAGTTTTCTTCTATTGACGAGGTATCCCGCCGTCTGGTCAGTTTTGCCAATGAGTCCACCACGAGGGTTAATAGCTGTTTAAATTAATCATTAAGTGATTTCAGAAAATGAGTAATTTCAACTCTGTATTTTACAAATAGAGATTTATTATTTTTAAGTTGGATTTAAGTTTTTGTCAGTACTTTAGATATAAAAGATTTAGATTTGGGGTTTATTGAGTTCCTGTAACTTACCCTGGGTGTATTTCTCTTTTCTGTGTCAGTAAAACTTTCCCTGTGTTTTTTTATTTGATTTTGATTTTGTCCCTTTTGAGATGGATTAGTCCGAATATAAGGGAGCTCAATCATTAACAATAACTGCTATTACTAACTGCTATAATTTGCACTTATTTTAATTAATTGCATTTTATCAACCCATTTTTATCTCTGAACATGGCATCACGGTGGCTCAGTGGGTTGCGCAGTGCTCTAGCAGCTTGCGAGTTGTAGGTGGCGTAGGTTCGATTCATTTAACTACCATATGTGTATTTCTATCTTATGTGTCAGTAAAACTGTCCCTGTATGTGCAAGTTCATTAGCAAGGCAGTAATAGTTCAATTCGTAAAGTACAGGATTAGCAACCGGAAAGTTGTGACTTTGAAACTCGATTCACCCAAAGAGCGTCATGTACGCTAGGCTAAATCACTTTAAATCTGTCGTGGCCTCAAATGTCCTCATGTTGGCCTGGTGTGGAAGTTTGGAGAGTGGGGTGCCAGCTCAGGTGTGACCTCGTTATCTGACGGTGGTTCAAAATTACTCGAAACCTTCCCTTGGGGTTTGTTCCCGGACCGTCGCCAATATATCCCGTTGTGTTGCTCCAGTGCGACATTAATTAATTACCATTACGGTTGTTCTTCTGGGACAGCAATATCACGGTGACCTTACATCATCCTGATCCACACACAAGCGGCACACAGCTTAACCCTCCAAGTCGTTTAGACGAGATATCTCGTCTCCCATTCTGATAATGACGAGATATCTCGTCAAGACAGCCACCAGGAGGGTTAAATAAGCTATTATTACCCCCACGATCATTGCTATTAAAGTTTCTCACACGCTGTGCTTATAGTAATCTTGCTGATATTAATTATGAACAGTATTCTTAGTTTTCTAAGCAAATCGACGAATCACACTTGCGTCATTGTTCTTCTGGGACTCCGATATCACGGTGACTTAATATGTGAAGTTCCAATGTTAGTTCGACGATATTCTGATGCACACACACGCGGTTTATGGCTTAGCTCACGTAATGACTATAATAATTCTCATGTATTTAGTACATACCGATCTAGTAAGTACTAATTGTTCGTACAAACTACGAAATGACCGGATCACCGTTCACCCATTATTAGATGATTTAGCACAGAAGCATAAATCAGTTCTAACAGTGCATTTTAAGCAGTAGGTAAAAGTTGTGCTCAAATTTATTTCACGGTAGAGTGAGCATATCTTTCACATGTATTTTCAAAAATAGCGAAAAGACAGGATTTTTCCCCGTTCCAAATGAATTATTTTTCTATTTAATATTTGTTCTATGTCATGTTTTCAACCAATCACAGATTTTTTTTATTAAGTTATTACCATTGATTCTAGTCCCTTTCGCTGAAAATGTTATTGTGTTGAAAAATATTATTCCATGGCTGCGATACTCCTTCATCCATTGGCTGCTAGCCGTGATATAGTGGGTTTGCCCACTGTGCTTGCAACCTCCGAGTTGTAGAGGGGCAGGTTCAATTTCTGTAATTTATCATGGTTGTATTTCTTTCTTCTGTGTCAGTAAAACGTTGCATCTAGACGTACCAATTCTGCATTCTACAAATGCGAAAAAAACTCACTCATAAATAAATTTTTATAAGTGCTTGTTTCTAAAGAGGCTTAATATTGTAAAATTAAATACCACTGTTTCCCTATGTATCTAGACTTGTCGTTGTTATGTGCTCTACGAATGTAAATAAAAAACCTCGATCGAAAACCAATTTTTACAAATGCTTGTTTCAAGCAAAGGCTAAATAATTTCGAAAAAATCTGATTCCGCAATATCCCTAGACTTGCGCTAGTTTTGCGCTCAACGAATGCAAAAAGGTTTAATCGCAAATAATTTTTTAATGCACGTTTCAAACAGTGGATAAATAATTTCGTAAAATAAAATACCACTGATTCCTCAATGCATCTAGACTTACCTGTTCTGCACTCTACAAATGCAAAAAACCAAATTTTTATGAATGCTCGTTTGAAAAAGAGTATAAATAATTTCGTAAAATAAAATATTACTCATTCAACAATGTCTCTAGACTTGCCCCAGTTCTGCACTCTACGAATGCAAAAAAACTCGATTATAAATCAAATTTTATAAATGCTTGTTTGTAAAAGAGGCCCCCTAAATAATTTCAAAAACAAAATATCAGATTCTCCGCAATACATCTAGACGCCCTAATTCTGCGCTCTACGAATGCAAAAAAAACTAACTCTCAATTGCAAATCATCCTTATAAATGGAGGGCCGCGGTAGCCCAGTTGGAAGAGTAACGGAATAGCAACCGGAGGGTTTGGAGTTTGAAACTCGGTCCAACCAAAGACTGTCGTGTATACGGGGGTGGTGCACGTTAAATCTGTCGTGGCCTCAAATGTCCTCATTGACGTGGGGTGGAAGTAGGGAGATTGGGGTGCCAACTCAAGTGTTGTCTCCTCATCTGACCGTGATTCAAAATTTACTTGGTGTTGTCCTCGAATCTTTCCCATCGGGATTAATACCGTACCGACGCCGATAGCCCGTTTTGTTGCTACAGTTCGATGTTAATTAACTATCTACATTATAAATGCTTGTATTTCAAAAACAGGCTAAATATCTTCGTAAAATAAGATCTCTGATTCAGCAATACATATAGGCCTGCCAGTTCTGCACTCTACAAAAGCCAAAAACTCAATCACAAATCAAATTTTACGAATGCTCATTTCAAAAAGAGGATAAATAATTTCGTAAAATAAAATATCACTGATTCCGCAATACATCCAGACTAGCCTTCAGCGAAGAAAACGCTGTTGTGTCGATACGAAACGCAATGCCGTAATCTTGTAGAGTTCAAAGTGCTTTTAGAACAAAACGATAGTCTACGATCCAGGAAAGGTAGAACGGAATAGGTGCTCTGGGCTTTGTCCAGAGATTTTAAGAGCCCTAATCCGAACAAGTGGTAGTTGTTGCACTGGAACGTGAGGACTTCGCTGACCATTAACAAGTTTACTTCTTACCGCAAACGTCAGCGGCTTTCTAAATTTCACAGTTCGATGAGATAGCCATGATGACCGAGTGTGGTCAGCGTTATTTAGTACGCGAAACATTGCGATCTATTTTACAAATCGGGCGCGTTTTAGTTTTATTTTCATTTCATCGACGTTGTGTACGAATACGAATAAAACTTTAAGTTGCATGCCTAAGGAGACACACTAACCTATGAAATTTTTTTTTTCATTTTACATCAAAAAAATTTTTTTAGTGAACCTTACTCCAATACGTGAAGCATATATATTAAAAAAAAAGCATTTTTACCTGCAAAAAAAAATACAAAATTCAATTCAAAATATTTTATTATTTTGAATTTCTTACTGCATGAAGTTTTAATGTTTGCCATTTCAACGACTCTCTCTACACGAAACGAATAAAACTTACTTTAAGTTGCATGTTAGGGAGACAGTAACCTTTGAACATTTTTTTTATTTTACATTAGACCAAAATTTTATAGCAGACTTTACTCCAATACATGAAATTAATATTATAAAGAAAAAAGCATTTTTACAGACAAATAAATTACAAGTCTCAATTAGAAATGTTTCAATATTGTGAATTTCTTACTGCATGAATTTTAATGTTTATCCTTTCATCGACGCTTTCTACACAAAACGAATAAAACTTACTTTAAGAGTCGCATGCTTAATGCTTAAGGACACTGACCTGTGAACAATTGTTTTTGATTTTAGATTAAAGCAAAATATTTTAGTGTAGCTTACTCTAATACGTGAAGCGTATATTATGCAGAAAGAAAAACATTTTTCCTTACAAAATAATTATAAATCTCAATTGAAAATTTTTCAATATTTTTAAATTCTTACTCCAGGAAGTTTTAATGTTTGACAAATACGTTTTTCTTTATATTCCTTGAAGTGTTCCTCATAACTTTGTGCATGGATTCCCATGTACTATTCGCATTTATTTTTACGCATATAGTTGTAACAGACACTATGTAAAACAGTAAAAGAAACAGTCCTATTGATACATTTTGAAAAATTAACTATTCTTCTAAACCTTTTATTTCATGATCAAAGGAATAGCCCGGTTGGAAGAGTAACGGATTAGCAACCGGAGGGTTGCGAGTTCGAATCCAACCAAAGACCGTCGTGTAACAAAGAGGGCTGGTGCACGTTAAATCTGCCATGGCCTCAAACGTCCTCATGTTGACGTGGTGTGGAAGTTTGGAGAGTGGGGTACCAGCTCAGGTGTGACCTTGTCATCTGACTGTGATTCAAAATTACGGGGTGTTGTTCTCGGTTCTTTCCCTTGGGGATTGATCCCAGACCGTCGCCAATAGTCCTTTGTGTTACTGCAGTGCGACGTTTATTAAAATACCTGCCTACCTGAAATGTTTATAAAAGTGATTTAATAGTATACATTTCACTTCCCCTGTATACCAGATACGCATGAAGTATACCTCTTTTTACCATGACGATAATTTGACCAGTTTAATATTTTATGTGTTTCTACAACTTTGAGCTGGTGCACTTTAAATTCGTTGTGGCCTCAAATGTCCTCACGTTTAAGTGGTCTGAAAATTTGGAGAGTGTGGTGCCATCTCAGATGTGACCTCGTCATCTGATCGTGATTCAAAATTACGTGGAGTTGTCCTCGGATCTTTCACACCGGGTTCGATCCCGGACCGCCGCCAATAGCCCGTTGTGTTGCTCCAGTGCCACGTTAATTGAAATACCTCCCTACCATGCACAAAGTTATCAAATGCGTCAGAGAAACAACCACAGAAGATTTGGAATCTATATTTTGATACCGAAAGCTTTAGAATTTTAAACCACTTTGTGATAATGAAAGATAACTTTATATAGTTTAACCTCTGCATTCGTTGGTGCAGAATATCATTTCCTTCTTTGGTTACTACAGCCGGCCCAACGTCTATACAGGCAGCTTACTGAAACCGGCCGAAACGGCTTTTAAAATGCTTTCCCCCAGGAGGAGAGGGAATATGTGTCGTCCCATTTTCACCTAATGTGCCGGTTTCTATTGTCGGGTCGTGGGTATGCCTAGAAGGGACAGATTTTTCCCCGGTAGAAAGGGCGGCGGTGACTTTTTAAGTGTATCTCTTTTCATTTACTCAACCTCTCACAGACTAGATGCTCGAGGATAAACAATTTGGGAGGCTCCCCGTCGATAACCCTGACATCTTTGTCAACGGGGAGATAAGGTTATTCACGTGCGGGTCTCTTTATAGCACAGAAAATAGGCGATGGAAATCGTAATGAGCTTCGGCGATTCTTCAGGAGTTTGAGGTCTGAAAGAATCCGAGCCTTTCGTAACGAGGGGACTCGAAACTTTCGACCGGTTGGGCCGGTCCCCGTATCCAGAGGGCTAAGTGGTTTTGATCAGATACCTTGTTCAAGATCTGATCAATTTTGCTCATGACTAGATACCTCGTAGAGACAAAATTGCCTTATTACTCCAAGGGGAATGAAGATCCAAGAAGGAAAAACAAATTACTCCTTGCCTAGAATTGGTGACAGTTTGGAACAGGTTTTTACATCAGGATGACCACTACAAGGTGGTTTACTAACGCCAAGATAAACCACCAGGAGGGTTAAGAGATAGTTGGTTTCATTCCTGATATTTGAAGGGGAAAACTTTAATAACAGGTTAAATAATGTATCAGCAACTATAAAATTTTGCATGTAATTTTTGAACGTTCTAAATTTGAAAACTTTCGATATTTTTGGTCAGTTTTAGAGTATAAGATTTCTAATTAGTATACTATTGCTTTTACCCCTCACAGCACATATGACTAAATAACCATTTCTATTGGTAGAAAGAATCATAGAAAGGATTCTTTCTACCAAGATCAAAATGGTTAGAAGGCATATAGGGAAAACTGCAGGTTGTAGACGGATATATACGTGTTAACCTCTCAATATTAAAATGCATAATCGCATGTTTAAATCGCAGTAAATATAAAAGTCCACTTCTTAAAATAGTAGATTAAAAATTTGTAAATGTGGAGACGTAAGAGAAAATTTACACGATCTTTTATTTAACAACACTTTAGCTTGAAATATAATTCCGTTTTCATTGGGATAAAGCATGTTTCATTATCAGGTCCCGGAATCGTCCTGTATTTGGTTAATACATTCACGTAAATTTAAAAATATGTAAAGAAAATATAAAAAGAGAAAATATCCTTGAAGGAAAATCTCGTGTTGTGTTGAAGGCTGGAATAAAATTGGAAACTCGGTAATCATGCTAACTGTTATTGCTAATTTACGATAACAGTTACCCCCTTTCCAAAAATAACTGACGCATTTAACACTTAATGGCCTTGAATACTTACTTAACTAATGTTATTAGAAACGTATTTAATTAATGTTATTAAAAACTTATTTATAGGTATTGTTGCTAAAAAACTTATTTAGCCAATGTTATTAAAACAAACTTATTTAACTATTGTTATTAAGAACTTATTTAATTAATTGATTTTATTAAATAAACTTATTCAATTAATTAATGTTATTAAACATTTATTTGATTAATTAATGTTATTAACCCTTTGAGCGTCGCGAGATTATCCAATACTATAGTATTGTTTTTACCCTACAACGCGCGTAATGACAAAATAGCCACATCTATTGGTTGAAAGAATTCTTAGATTGGATTCTAGTAGTCCAAACGCCAAAAACTGGTTATAAGTCATGCAGGGAAAACTGCAATTTGCATGATGGATTGATGCGGACAAACCTTCGAGGGTTGAAAAACATCAAACCTAAGTCTTAATAGCCACTTAAAAAGAAAATAAGACAGAATTCCAAATCGCAGGCATCCTTTAAACTAATTTTGTGATAATTAATTAAATTATTCGTTTCTTTTTATTCTTTGATTATATAATCAAACCGTTATTAACCCCCAAGTGGCTTCGACGAGATATCTTGTCCATCAAGATCTGACCAATTTTGCTGTTGATGAAATATCTCGTCATCAAGATATCCATTGACAATTTTTTTATGACGAGAGCTAGATCTGGTCAGTTTTCTTCTGATGACGAGGTATTTCATCTATCAAGATCTGGTCAGTTTTCCTAATAACAAGATGCCTCGTCGAGACAACCACCATGAGGGTTAAATAACCCAATCATTTAACCAAACGCGTTCTTTAAAATACATTAACCTTTCTATTGGTTTATCTTCTACTCGAAAACTGCTCAGTTGTGAAGAGATTTGGATGCAAAAGCCTGTTCCACTTTGGGGAAAGGGGCAATTTGTTTTGGCTACTTGGATCTTCATTCCTCTTTGGAGTAGTAGAGAAGTTTCGTCTCGACGAGATATCTCGTCATTCGAAAAATCTATCAGATCCTGGACGAAATATCTCGTCGAAACCACATGGAAGGTTAAACGGAATTGTGTTACATTAAACGTTTGGAAATACAAAATGCGATACTGAGAGAAAAGTTTGAAATTGTATCCACACTGTTAATTGTAGTTAGTTTTAATCGAAACTTTTTAAAACATGACAAATTGCCCCGAATTCGGTTATATGTAAAGGAATTTCGGAAAATATGTAACAAAAATCTCAAAAGAGAAACTATCGTTGAAGGAATACTTTATTCATGTTCTGTTGAATGCGGAATAAAATTGGGAACTCCACAAGAAAATAGCGATTTTTTATGGTTCAGGATCAGATTCTACATTTGATATGTATTATATTGCTATTCTTCAGTTTTTACTTTGAGTACCTCCCTTCCTTTTAACGCATTTGAAAACACAAGCATACCAGAACTGTTGTTACCTACACTATTTTAAAAACTGCTGCTATGCAGTATAAATATTTTTCTTATTTGTTTACAAATACCAGAGGATAAGCATTTAAGCCATTAAACTTCTATATTTCATAACGGACCAATAGTGCACCCATATCTCTTTTTTTGTAGAAAGTGGTATAAGAATAGAATGTCAAATACTCTTCAGTTGTATTGTTTTTGACTCAATATCTGAAAAATTCTGTGTAGGAGACATATTTCATATTAATTTTATATTTTCTTGCAAATATTGTATTCTGAATATGGCAACATCTAAAATACGATGCACTAAAATGATGTATGTTCTGTCTCTGTCATGAGATATTAAGAACGTTGAAAATTGGATGTTTCTTTTGGAGGTGATTTAATAAAGATTTACAAGCTGAACTAAGTCATGTGTTTCGCTGTTTTGAGAAAGTAAACATACAACCCAGCATATGGAAATAGCTCTAACTTACTTTGACTGAATGCATTATTACAAAATTAAAACATTCCCTTAAACATGACATCGTTAACCTGAAGATACAAAGAAAATATGAAATTTGTAATTTTATATTATTGAGGATTCTTTGTTTAAATTAAAATATAAGCAATTGATACAATACTGCACTTAAAGAAATGTAAATAACTTCAAGTATAAGGTGCAGAGAAAGGTATTGTAAATCGTTTATAAGAGTTTTGTGTGCAAGAATAAAAACTTCCTACTGTATAAATTATCAGTCAGAAGAACGTTTCGATTTCATGTTAATTTTGTGAGTAGGAAGTCATAACTTGAATCATGCGCAATTAATTCTTACACGTAATTTGCGGATTAATCTAGAATTGCGATTTCGTTCGATCATGCAATCTTACAAATCAACAGAAACAACTTTTATTTTATTTTGAAAGCTCTCACCGATAACCATATCTAAAGAGAGGAACTATATAATGATCTGACTAGGGCATAGAAAAATAACATTAATAAATTAATTAATGAATAAAGTATCGAGTTGATTTAATGCGTACTATAATAATTCTCAATTAAATTTTACGTATAATTTTTTGATTAATCTGAATTTGCTGTTTCATTCGGTCACGCAATCTTCTAAGTAAACAGAAACAACTTTTATTTTATTCTGAAAGCTCTCACCGATAACCATATCCAAAGAGGGGAATTATATAAGGCTCTGACTAATATAACAAGTAATATTAATAAATTAATTAACCAATAAAAGTATCGAGTTAAATTAATGCGTACTCTAATCATGCTCAATTAATTTTTTACGAATAATTTTTTTGATTAATCTAAACTTATGGTTTGTTCGGTCACGCAACATAATAAACAAACAGAACTAGCTTTTATTTATTTTGAAAGCTCTCGGGTCGATAACCATATTCTAAGAAGAAAACTTTATAATGCTCTGACTAATATTGCATAACATCACAATCAAACGAATTGGAACCGCACATAAAATTACTTCAAATGGAAAAGGTTTTTACCATAAAAATCTAGGTCTAGTCATGATATAGAAGAGAAACGTGATTATTTGGAAGTCTTTTATGTACGCATAGATTTACTTTTACATATGTCCATATTATATATAGAATCTACGGTCATAAACGATTTTCTGTTCAAAATGTGTTTTCATACATTTTAGAAATTGTATCGGATGTTACTTACATCTTCCTTTTGTAAAAGGTTCTCTAGTTCAGAATAATACTGTAAACATTTCCTGATTCTTATAACCTTTTGCTATTATTTCTTACTACGATCCTTACGAAATTGTATGGCTATTAGTTTATGATTTATGAAATAAATGTAAAATAAATGAGTTTATAAGAAAGGACTAAAATAACCCGGCGCATCCAAGAATTTCCAACAATGAAGGTCTATAAACTAATCAACACTGATTTACAATATCTCTTTTACTGAAACACTATATTAACAAGGAATGAAAATGAAACACGTCAGAAAACATTAGACCAGACACAATGTTGATGATAAATAGTTATACTGGAATGTTACATTACACACAGTCATCAGACATCTTGAAATATATCGCGAGAAAACAATCTAAGTTTCCGCAATCAAAAATGGTAATCTACAAATAAGTGTAGCAATTTTCCAGCTCTAAATTGGTCGTATTTCTCTAGAATATGCCGGTATATCAATGGCAATTAGATCTTAAAGGAATTTCTAGTGTTCTTGTAGTCGTTTTGAAGAGCGTTCAAAAGATTTCGGTGGATGGTAACAAACATGAAAGCATTCAGTCAGTTTTCGTACTACAAAACATGACAGTATTTGTATTGGTTATGCCTAAAGTAATGTTAACTAGCTGTCTTTAATCTAAAGTAACTTTTTCCTTTGTCAGAGTAACATCAAATGGAATGGAGATATTTAAACGAGGAACTAAAATAATAATGTTCTTTGCAAAACTTTTCAAGTATGGACTCATCCATTGATCTCCGTAGTGGTAAAATTTTCGTTCTCCATTAATCAAATTACGCAATGTATAGATCCATACAAGCTGATACAGTCAATTGGATGAAAATGTATGGTCACTGAAACTGCGTAAACATGCTTCCGTGAGTGAGCCTCCATTTGGTTTATACTGTAGCACTCAAGGCGCTTGTCCTTTTTGACTTAAATAAGGAAATGTGTTCAAAGATCTATGTCAATGAGCAACTTCAGATAATCCAAATTCATATGTAATCCAGAGCCATTTCACACACAGTTCTGCCTCAGACAAATTATGCAAGATTGACTGTCTCGTTTCCCAAAGAATAACACCTGTAAAGCAGAAGTACGTTGCATAATTTTGCAAACATCCAAACTGAGTTTTTAATTAGCTTCATTGTCAGTCTACTACGCGTAGAAAATATGTCCTGGGCACTGGATAAACGGAGTCACAGGTTACGTGGAATTAATCAGAGGAGTCATTCTGTACATTTGGTGAAGTAGAAACAATACGATTACAATTGACAAGCTGTAGCCGCACTTCACGCTGTTTGAAGATACTGGAAAATAAAAAATATTATAAGTCTCACAGTGTACTTACATAGGTGATAAGTCACATTAGCATAGACAACATAGAAATCTCACGCACATGAGATTTACCAGCTTGAATAAAGCTCAGTTTCATCGGTCTCCAATCGAAAACAACGCATTATTTAAATAGCCGATAATAAGTCACATTATTATAGAAAACATAGAAACTTTTCGCACACATAAGCTTTACCAGCTTGAATAAAACTTAATTCCACCGGTCTCCAAACAAAAACACAGTATTCTTTAAACAGGCTATAAGTCACATTAGCATAGAAAACAGAAGCCTCACACATATGAGCTTCATCAGATTGAATATAGCTCAATTTCATCGTTCTCAAATAGAAAATCAGAACACATTCTTTAACCCATTCAGTGGTTTTGACGAGATATCTCGTTCATTAAAATCTGACCAATTTTGCTAATGACGAGATGTCTCGTCATCAAGATGTTGCCGATTTTTTATATGATGACGAGATCAAGATGTGGTCAGTTTTCTTCTACTGATCATGATCGTGTTTTCTTCTAGTGACGAGATATCTCGTTCAACAAGATCTGATCAATTTTGATAATGACGAGATACTTCGTCGAGACAACCACTAGGAGGGTTAAATAGACGATAATATGTCACAATAACATAGAAAACATAAAACCTCACACACATGATCTTCATCAGCTAGAATAAAGCTCGATTTCATCGGTCTCCAACAGAAAACTAGAGTTCAGTCTTTAAATAGGACATAATAAATCACATTAGTATAGAAAACATAGAAACTACACACATATGAGAATTTACCAGACTGAATAAAGCTCAATTTCATCGGTCTCCAATAGAAAACTGGAACACGTTCTTCAAATAGGCCATAAGTCCGATTAGAATAGAAAACAGAAACCTCACATATGAGCTTCACCAGCTAGAATAAATCTCAATTTCATCGGTATCTAATAGAAAACTAGATAACATTCTTTAAATAGGCCATAATAACAGAAACAGAAACCTAACACACATGAGCTTCACAAGGTTATGATAAAACTCAATTTTATCGCGAATAGAAAACTAGAACAGATTCCTTAAATAAAATAAATCTCTATTATACTAAGCTATGCACCAAATAGCAGTATTGGGCAAATTTTAATCTGACTAATGGCTGAAAACTAATGACTGAAAAAATTAATCAAGACTAATGAGTAACAATTGATTAGGTTTAGTCCTTCCACGATAACTCTAATGATTGATTTAGTCTCAGTTTTAAACAAGTAATCACGACTAAAAATTAGGAATGGAATTGATCCCGGACCATCGCCAACAGACGTTATGTCACTCCAGTGCGATGTTAATTAACTACCTACCTATGAAATTTTTGTTTTGTGTTTATCTGATGTAGTTTGTTGCATAATTGTACTGTTTTTTTTTCGTCGGTTGTATGTTCGCTTTTTTAATCGAACGTTAGTCGTTATGGCATTACAAGAGTTGATTTGTGAACCACTTATCCTGGTGCAACGAGGGGTGGATTCACGTTACACCTCACATATATACCACAACCCGCTTATAGAGGCCACATCATAGAGGAAATATAAAAGTAGAGTGAGCGATGGTGACAATTTTATGTGTCCAGGTCATGTGACCAAACCTACTAGTAACGTGACCCTTAGACTACTTTCGCCTGATGGTTAGAAACGGACATTCATCATCTGATTAGTTCACGGGACGAAGAAAACGCCCATCCATTTATTCATCATATGATTATTCCGCCCGACAAAGTAGTAGACTTGGGCAATTTCACCATTTTTGTCGCCACTTTATAGAAATACGTATTCACACATCTACCCTGGCATTACTGTCTGCGTACACACTTATTTTATTGTAATATTGTTGACTCTCCTGAATTTTTTATGAAATAATAGTGCACTGCACATAAATAATTTTAGTAATAGAGTACAGAAGTATTGGGAAGTCAGATGGCAAATGTCGTTAAGTCAAGTGCCTGGCATTTGTTTCATTCACAGCTATCCTGTCAACAGATGTCATGACGCCAAACGAGGAGATAAGATTCCGTTTTCAGATTAAATAACCAAACCAATTGATTACAGACAGTCACGTGTCTGCTAGTCGACTTGTTAATCACACTTTTTGAAGCTCCTCTCAATAGCAATGGTCAGACTACATATATTCCGCGTCTATGGGCCACACATTCATTCAGACGGACAAACATCCATGCCTTACCCCGGATTCAAACCAGAATCCTTTGCTATCTGAAAGCTAGCACCTTGGCCACAGGGTTGATGCGTTCTGTACTTTCGATCTTAGTTCGCTGTCATGTAACTGGAGCAATCTGTTTGGCAGTATTCATAAAAAAATGTGATTTCCTGGATACGCAATCTGGAAGACTTGCGTCAGTCATATGGAAAACGGGATACGCAATACCTAAGAGACTATTGTGTCAGTCACTTCACCCTAGCAACAGCGGATTTCCTGTTAGCAGGCCAGCCATTGGATGACAGTAACCAATCCGGAGTCAACCAGCGCTCGTAGCAAAACATCTACGTAGGAGGGGTGGAGAGCTAGAGAAAAGACGTTGATTGCGAGGGTGGAGTTCGAAGGAACTGGCAAACACCTAATTTTAATTTATTTTCCATTTGTAAATAATCTTCAATCTATAAATTGTTTAAGGTGTATGTATACACTAGAAATCACTCCTTAACTTTCAAATGATACCAATATCTTGTAAATATTCGAAATAGTTTTCTAGTTACAAGGGTTTTTGTTAGGTACTGTCACCAGTACAAACATGTTTCCAAAACTTTAAACTCAATTTTTGAGGAACTGTGTTTTTGCAATAGAATGCTTTGTTCAAACAGTGATAACTCAACAACGAAATGATCTATTACAATTATTTTTGTATCATTGTAATCTATATAATACAGTGGATGTTCTGAACCTTAACCAGAGATTTTAGTTGATAAATTAAATTTTAGTTGATTTTTAAATGTTAAAATTCCTGAAAAATCTTGACTATTTTAGACTTCCTTAGTGAAAACAATTGTAAAAATAACTTATTCCCTCTAGCAACTTGATGGAGGGTCAAAACATGAAGAATAATATTAGGAATAATTTCTAACAGGAATTATCTTTCTAAACAAATTAGAATTTGAGATATCACTGCTAAAAAAAACATGCTAATTTTAGCTGATTATATCTAAATTAAATAATTAATGATTCACTTAATCTGAATTTTTCACCTGAAATGAGTTTAAGTCCAAACCAACGACCTATTGTAAGAAAATTGGACTTTTAAAGTCAAAATTTAAAAAAATCTTCTAGTGTATACGTACACCTTAATCTCAGCAATTAAAATTGTTTAAAATGATGAGATCTCGCCTCCAAGTCTTCAAAACTAACGAACGGGGCAACTCATCCATAATACATAAATAAATAATCACCCATGTGAGGTTATTGAACTACAAGGTATGAAGTAAGAAATAGTTACGGAAAAGGACATGAAATCAGTGCGACTAGAGGTTAGGAAAGCTCCTACCTGAATTCGCAACCTGTGCAACTTGAAGCTCTGCTGTTTCATGGCGACCCTCAAATATCACCTCTTCCCTTCTGCGCAGGATTTCTCTGGCAAGCGTGGACTCGCAACGAAGTCTCAGCTCGCCTTGTCTTAGATGGTGTTGCTGAACGTGAAACCGGAGACCCAAGACGCTTGACACTAGCAGAGAGGATTGGGAGCGAATTGAACCGTAGTCGACCAAGTGTAGGCGGGGAACCTGGAAAAGGAACTGACGCTGTAGAAAATGCAGGTGCGTAGTTAATTAACGCACTGGAGCGATACAACGGGCCATTAGCGACGGTCTGGCATTAAACCTGACCCGGTTGATTGAGTAGTGGATTAGCAACCGTAGGGTTGAGAGTTCGAAGCGGTCCAACTAAAGACCGTTACGTGGTGTTGTCCTCGGTATTTCCTTTCGGGATTAATCCCGGACTGTCGTCAATACCCTGTTGTGTTGCTCTAGTGCGACGCTAATTAATTACCACACCATACCACATAAGTTTCACACCGCGCCTTCAAATACCAGTTGGTAATTGAATTTACGTCGCAGTGGAGCAACGCAACGGACTATTGGCGACGGTCAGGAATCAATCCCTAAGGGAAAGACCCAAGAACAACGCCTCGTAATTTTGATCCAGGGACCGTAATTTTGATCCACCTACAAGTCTAGCGCAGTTTGCATACCCACTGAGTCACGGTGGCCTCCACAAGCAAATAATCAGTTCCATTCAAAATATTTTGTAGACATACACCTGTGCCTATTATTTTGCACGCATTGTACAGATGTCAACACCATAAGGCAACACCTTTTCAATTTAAACAATAATTTGGGTACTCCTCGGTAAATTTTTTTATTCGGATATTTAGGGTTTTATGGTTCATATTTGGCCATGCTGCGCCAGACACAAGTCATACAATATCATGTAATAGACAGACGCAAGGAATGTTTACTGACACAGAAGAGAGGAATACACCCAGGGAGGAATGCACCTAGCAGGAATTGAACCTGCGCCGTCGAAGGTTTCTAGCGCAGTGGACATACCCACTGAGCCACGACGGCCCCCGATATTTGGTTTGATATCATATTGCAATTGCAGCAGTTGGCTGTAGATCATCGCAGCGGTTGCTAGTGATGAGTTCAATTACAGTTACGTCTTATGATTATTGAGTTTTTGTTATTTTGAATTTAATTGTTTAATCTTTATTTAAAGATATTTTGTTCATTATTTCAAGCACTAGTTCCACTGTTACCTGCATCCCCAAATGGGAAAAGGGTCATTTAACCCGTTTCGGTAAAAATTGGTTTTTACAAAATATTAATAAATGTAGAGTTCATTTACCTTTGTAAATATGTTTTAAAACAATTTAAAAGTATATTTTGTTAAATATCTTATGATTATACATTAAATGCTTAAAGCAGAAAATTAAGGATTCTAATTTTTGTTTTATAGGAGTTAATACTGATCGAATTTATAAAAACTGACAAGAAGTTAATAAAAATATTCCTAAGGGTGTACATTTCCCGTGCCAGCATTTTAAAGTTCTAACTATTGCGAAGTCCCCCAAAGGGCTTTTATCTTATATTCCACAGTTATGGTCCAATTCGCACAAACGTTTATATTTAGCGTAATTTTGATGTGGGAAATATTTTAATAACATTAAAAATGGGTGTTGCTATATGAAATTTCGTAAATAATTTCTAAATAAATATGGAGACGGCCCCTTATGCAAATAAAATGCGTATTTATTTGTAGTAGGCATTATATTCGAAGCCTAACGATATTTTTTGTTTGACCGTCTCGATCCAGGGATGGGAATAACAAGAGGTGGTCGGATACTTTTTGACTGGCTGTACATAGTTTGCATTCCAAGTTTTATTTAAAGTTCTAATGAAATAAAGTGTAGTAAAAATGTTCTAATAAATGCATTAAATAAATAATACAGTAGTGACGAAATAATTGTACGTGTGTTGTTTTGTTTATTATAAGCCCATTGTTTAAGTTTTTATTGAAAATGTACGTAGATATTTTTCAGTTTCATTTTCAGATTAAATTTATTTCAAAGCAAAATGTGCTCATTAGTTACTAAGAACTTGAAGTTGAAATGTACGGTAACTCAAAGTAATGCATGATGTATTTTAACAAACTTTTATTTAAATTATTTTGTTTCTGTTACATGATTCTTTTTTGTGTATGTTTGCTGCACGTATTAATGAAATTTATGATAAATTGAATAAGACTGTAATTGTTATTTCCAAATTTAGAAAGTAGAATGCGATTTAAAATTAGCGACAGCATATCCGAAATCGGATGTTATTAATATTATGATAATACTCACATTAGACTTACTACTGTTAAAAATTATTTTTTCATTTAAAACGGAATTGTTTAAAGTATTGAAATTTTTTAGTATTTTAATTGGTACACTGCAAAAGTTATTGAACTACATAAACTGAAATTTAAGTTTATTTAATGGTGTTGAAAACAATTCAAAGATACCTATTATGACTCAAACGGCAATTACATCATTAAGTTTCATTACGTTCTTACGTTATCTTATCAACTTAATTTTAATCCTGCCTTTTACCATTTCAAGCATTTTATGAAAGTCTAGCTAATAATTCAGTTTTGAGGAAATATACTATCTACTCAAATAGAACCGGATTCTCTACTTGTATTAATAAACAAGTCAAAGGTACATATTAGAACTCAAACGGCATTTACACAATGAAGTCTCATTACCCGTGTACATTCCATCTTCATTAACTTTACTTTAATCCTGTTATTACCTTTCAAGAATCGCATGAATGTGTGTGTGCTTGGATAATTCGTTACTGAGGAAATATACTATCGACGCAAATAGGACTGGATGTGTTACTACAATGATATTGATAAACAAGTTAAAGGTACCTGCTATGACTCAAACGGAATTTTACACCATTAAGTTTCATTACGCGCACATACTATCTTCATTAATTTAACTTTAATGCTGTCATTAGATTTTCAATCATTTCTAAATCCATAGTTGCACAATAAAAAAATCTAACCAACCCAGCACATGAATGTCTAGCTAATAATTCGGTGTTGAGGAAATATACTATCTACGCAAATAGGACCATAGGCTCTACCACAATGATATTGATAAACAAGTCAAAAGCACCTATTATGACTCAAACAGCATTTACACCATGAAGCTTCATTACCATGTGCATACTATACTCATTAACCTAACTTTAATCCTGTTATTAACTTTTTAAGCATTTCATAAAAAATTCAGCTAATAATTCGGTATTGAGGAAATATATTATCAACGCAAGTAAGACAGGATGCTTACAAAAATAGTATTGATAAACAGATCAAATGTACCTGTTATGATCCCCAAGTGGTAATTATACCAATAAGTTTCATTACGAGTACATGCTATCCTTATGACCTTAACTTTAATATTGTAGTTGCCTTTTAAAACATTTTATAAAAGTCTAGTTAATAATTCGGTGTTGAGGAAACATTATCAACTCATGTAAGACAGAATGCACTACAATAATGGATATAATAAACAAGTCAAAGGTATTTGTTATGACTCAAATGTCAATTACACCATTAAGTTTCATTACCATGTTCATATTATCCTCATTAACTTAACTTTAATCCTGCCATAACCTTTTAAAGCATTTCATAAAACTAGCTGATAATTCGGTATATTGAGAAAATATATTATTAACCCAACTAAGACAGGATGCACTACTTCAATGTTTCTGATAAACAAGTCAAAGGTACCTGTTATACCTCCAAATGGAAATTATACCAATAAGTTTCAGTACGTGTACTTAACTTTAATCCTGTCATTACCTTTTCAAGCATTTTATAAGTCTAACAAATAATTCTGTATCAAGGAAACATTATCGACAATAATAGAACCGGATGCGCTAAAGGAGTATGATTTGAGATGGAATCATCACCACAGCATATCCGTCCCTCCTTTGATAGCCGAAAGAACAGGTGAAAAAAATCCCATGTATCACATTGTTTTTGACATTATTAGATCAATACGTCCCTCTATAGACGATTTCCCAATGTGTCCATCTCAATATTGTGGGGACTAAAATCGATTGGTTCCAGTTGGCATGACAATATCCCAGCAGGGGGTTCTTCACTTAGACAAAGTATCCATAAAAACACGAAAGAAAATAGCATTATCAAGCACTGTAATTATCTTAAGTTACCTTGACGAATTCCTATTAATAAGAAAAGGTTTTTGAAGCAATAAGCGTCCGTTTATTCCATTCTTAATGACATTAAAGTTCATGAAGATTTATCGAATCAATGATGACCACATATTATACTGTCCAAAGAGGTTAAAAAATTGATAACAGTTTATAACTTAATATTATAAGGTCGTTATAAGAATGTAGGAGTATGGATAGAGAAAGAGGACAAAAACTTATGTTACGTTTTAAACAGGGTGGTTTCCTCTTAATTCTCTTTGGAGAACAACAATTGAATAGCGTTTAATACCCTTTTAATGAAGTTAGACGGAATGTTTAACTATTTTAAACAAAACTATTTCACTGATAAGTAAAACATTCCCACTTGCTCTGCAAGCATCACTGAAAGGTGATTGTTCTGTTGTTATAGGTAGATTAATTACTGCTTGCAAATTTTAGAACTCGAAAAAAGAAAAGTTTTGTGAGTTTGTACTTAATGAAACCAGAAAGAGAAACGACTGCATTAACTAAATCTGTTGAGCAGCAAATAAATAGCCGATCCATTCTACGTTGGTAATACATCGTGCGCAATACTTTAAAACTAGTTACCGTTCGGACTACAATTGAGGTATTGATTATACTCTGCAATTGAGAACAATGCAACTTGAATCGGAAGCGGCAAATGGTCATATCTCTCTTAATGAATCCAGAAAGAGAAAGTATTTGCATTAATTGAAGCAATTGAACAGCCCATCCACTCTTACATTGATTCTGTTCATCAGTTAATAGATTCTGCAGAATACTTTCAAACTATAGTTGTACATCTGACTAATTGACATATCCGGTAATGTATACTTGGAATGGTCATATCTCTCTTACAGAATGCAGAAAGACAAAGTACTAAATTAAGTGAATCAATTGAACAGCAAAATAAACAGCCCATCTACTCTTACTTTGTTAATAGATTCTGTGGGACACTTTCAAACTATAGTTGTCCGTCTGACTTATTGACATATCCGGTAACGTATACATGGAATGGTCATATCTCTCTTACCGAATACAGAAAGAGATTAAAGAGAAGGTAACTAAATTAGGTGAATGAGTTGAACAGCAAAATAAACAGCCCATCCACTCTTACGTTGTTAATAGATTTCTGCGGAACACTTTCAAACTACAGTTGTTCTTCTGACTAATTGACATATCTGGTAATGTATACGGGAAATGGCCATATCTTTCTTAATGAATCCAGAAAGAGAAAGTATTTGCATTAATTGAAGCAGTTGAACAGCCCATCCACTCTTACATTGATTCTGTTCATCAGTTAATAGATTCTGCAGAATACTTTCAAACTATAGTTGTACATCTGACTAATTGACATATCCGGTAATGTATACTTGGAATGGTCATATCTCTCTTACAGAATGCAGAAAGACAAAGTACTAAATTAAGTGAATCAATTGAACAGCAAAATAAACAGCCCATCTACTCTTACTTTGTTAATAGATTCTGTGGGACACTTTCAAACTATAGTTGTCCGTCTGACTTATTGACATATCCGGTAACGTATACATGGAATGGTCATATCTCTCTTACCGAATACAGAAAGAGATTAAAGAGAAGGTAACTAAATTAGGTGAATGAGTTGAACAGCAAAATAAACAGCCCATCCACTCTTACGTTGTTAATAGATTTCTGCGGAACACTTTCAAACTACAGTTGTTCTTCTGACTAATTGACATATCTGGTAATGTATACGGGAAATGGCCATATCTTTCTTAATGAATCCAGAAAGAGAAAGTATTTGCATTAATTGAAGCAGTTGAACAGCCCATCCACTCTTACATTGATTCTGTTCATCAGTTAATAGATTCTGCAGAATACTTTCAAACTATAGTTGTACATCTGACTAATTGACATATCCGGTAATGTATACTTGGAATGGTCATATCTCTCTTACAGAATGCAGAAAGACAAAGTACTAAATTAAGTGAATCAATTGAACAGCAAAATAAACAGCCCATCCACTCTTACGTTGTTAATAGATTCTGTGGAACACTTTCAAACTACAGTTGTCCATCTGACTAATTGACATATCTGGTAATGTATACGGGAAATGGCCATATCTCTCTTAATGAATCCAGAAAGAGAAAGTGCTGCATTAAGTGAATCAAGTTGAACAGCAGAATAAATAGTCAACCCACTCCTATTCTGGCAATACATCGTGCGCAATACTTTCAAACTGTAGTTGCCCGCCGCTGTGAATCCCATAAAATTGTTTGATATTCGCGACGTCTACCTGTGCAGTAGCACGGCACGACATATTTTAAACTCGCTGGATAACTGGCCTCGAAAATGAGAAATCCGGACTACGTGCCGCGAATTGTGAACGCGAACGAGTCACACGACATTAAATTATGTCGTTGAACGGAGGAGTTCGTGAAAATATAATTTGTAAGCAGTGTATAACAACAGGCCTTTTGACAAACCAACTACAGTGCTGAAATCTGTATTATTCAGGAGATCTAATATCAACTTGGCTTGCTTGAGGTACCGTCGGTGTAGAGGGTAACAAGCGGGCATTTCACGTGGGCATCACGTCTGTGGTGCGTGCTATGTTGCGTAGTTACGGGGAGGCAATATTAGCAACTAGTGATAATTGTTAAAGAGGAAGTGAGTGTTTTTGACATGGTATTTAAGATTATGTGATTGATAAACTTTATTAACTTTATAGCATAATGAATTTTATGACCTAGGTTGTGGAAGATGGCTATTTAAGGGGATTTGGAAGGTCCAGTACGACAATGTTAATTTACATAATTTCTAGTACCTTTTCTCATGATATACTAAAGACACTAGTTTGAAATTTTATTTAACAGAAATTTTTTCTCAAGAGAAGACTCGAAGAATTTTATTATATATGGTGATGGAAATTTACGTATAAACTGTGGTGTGAGCTTACATAATTTACAATACCTTTTCTGAGTTGGCTTAAAATTTTATTGTACGTGAATAGAAATTTCTTGTCTTGAATTTGTAGTAGCTTTTTTCAGAATATACTAAAGATTTTAGCTTCAAATTTTGTTTATCAATAGAAATTTACTTATATGCTGAATTTACATAATTTCTAGAACCTTTTCTCAGAATATACTGAAAGTACTAGTTTGAAATTGTATATATTTTAATAGAAATTTACGTTTATACTGAATTTTCATAATTTGTAGTACTTTTTCTCAGGATTTTGAAACAATCGAGTTTAAAGTTTACAATTTAAGTTTATTTTGAGCTTACTATTGGTTTTTAAAACTTTAATCGAAGTTGAAAAAAAGAAAGGTATTAAAGGAGCATAACTTCGGACTGACCAAATCTAAAAATTTCAAAATAGATAATTTTGAGTTCCAGGAAAATGCTTTCAGTATTTGATTTATTTTAAAAATGCATATGTAAAGTTTATCTTTTAAAAACAACGTGAAAAACTTTTAGATGTGGCTTTAATATTTATGAGTATCAACCTAATTTTTGGCAAACTGCAACTGCTGATTGAGTATTTCTCCAAAATTTTAAGCATAAATCACACTTTACTCCTTTCTCTCAAACTCCATTTCTCTTGTGCATAACGAATTGCATCGGGTGTGCAGCATGCTCTACAGCTGAGCGTAATGAGCCCGTTAGTACAGAATGCACAGCAGAGAAAGGTCAGAACATAAAAATTGGTCTATGAGGTCAAAAGGAACCTGATTCTGGTGAATAAAAGATTCTTCATGTGAGTTGACTCTATATTAGTTTGTGTCTATTGCCAGTTTTTTTTAAATGCAACGCGCCACATATCCAGCTGGAATTAGTTTTGTGGTTGTTGCTTACGCAGTCGAAGTTTTGCATAATCCATTTTATCTGCGTTTAATGCAAATGTTCGACTGTTTTCGACACCAACAACACCAAATATCCCCTATCGTCAACTTTTGGTACTAATTTTGTTCTCGTGGAATACATCTCCCCGTGTCTTCAGAAGTCTCCATACCAAATTTGATTTTATTCCTTTCATTAGATTTAGCTACAGATGCCTCCAAAGAGGGAAAGTTATTTTATGGTCATCCTGTATTTAAACAGTTTAATTGAAACACTTAATCCGTGTTTGATTAGAAATACTTTAGTTTGTTATATGACAAAAAAGATTTTTGAACAGCTAGGCTATATGACATTATCAGATAAGAAATGTAAAACATTGCTCAATTATTTTTACGAATTTCAGTGCATAGTTTTTCCAGTGAGAAATGAAATTTTAAAATCAAATTGTACCCCCCCCCCATTGGAAATATTCACATTAAATTCAATTTTAAATACTATATTGAATATTAAATTGGCAAAGGTTGTAATTAAATTGCAATGCCTTACGATATTGCGTGAACAAAATAGTGGTCAGAATCGACCGCACAGTAATCACACCAAGAGATTCTTTTACCGATAACCAACCCGAAAAAGTGTCCGTTTTTCGATAGGACGTGGAACTCCGTTGTGAAGCGTTAAACTCATAGTTTAACGCACACATTCGGATTTACACATCCATCTGGTGCCTTATTTTCGTATGTGTATCTCGATTTATTCTCAGGTACCAACAACTGAAAGAAAGCCAAAAAGACAGTTTGATGTTTTTAACGCTGGAATTTCGAGGGATCGCAAATGATGTCAAAGCTTTCGACTCGAATAACTCCAGAATTGCATGTCCAATCGAAAAACGGACAATCTTTTGGATTGATTTTCGAAAAGGAATCGCGTGGTAAGATTATTGTTTTGTCGATTCTGATCACCCTGTATATTGTATAAAGTTTAGTTTCAATTTCTTCTAATGCTTTAATTAAACGATCTAATCAAAATAGTGTATAATTAGAAACACATTAGTTTGTAATGTGGCGATCAACATTTTTAAGCCTCCAAATGGTTTCGACGAGATAACTCGTGCATCAAGATTTGACCAATTTTGCTTCTGACGAGATATCTAATCAAGATATTGCTGATTTTTTTATGATAATGAGATTATAATCAGTTTTCTTCTAATGACGAGATATCTGTCTATCAAGATCTGACCAATTTTGCTAATGATGGAGGTATCACATTTAGACCCGTCATCAAGATATTGCCGATTTTTTGATAATGACGAAACGAAGACCTGGACAGTTTTCTACTGATGACGAGATATCTCGTCCATCAAGATCAGATCAGTTTGCTAATGACGAGATATCTCATTGAGACAACCACCAGGAGGGTTAAAGAACTGCGTTATGACATCATCAGGCAGGACACGTAATAATTATGCAATTATTTATGAATTTCATCGTTCGGTGTCTTTCAGTATACCCGATAATCATTTTAAATATAAAACACGCTATCTTTGTTTCTCATGCCCCAATAAAGGCTGATGTAAGGAAAATAAATTAAACCACTTGATTGAAAAGAAATTTTGTTTTATTTTCAGGTGATTAGTTTTTAAACAAGCAGGAAAAGTTCGCTTTCAAAAATCAACCGCAAAAAAGTAAGGATTTTTCTACTCTGAATGGCTCGTGAAACAGCGAGCTATTATTCTTTTGATATAGCGCCACCGAATAAAAGTCCGGCTAAATTAAGATCAGACAAAAAGATTCAATTTATGTCAGTCTACTTCGTAAATAATTAAGCTACACAATTCCCGTGTGTATGCTTTACTTCAAAAGAAAGAAAAACGGTTTAAGGTTGGGAGAGAAAAAAGTATTTGACAAGCAGGCAAAAAATATTGCGTTAGGTTTCTTAATTTCATTAAAAATGTACTTGACGAAAATTATGCTGTGAATGCAAGTTGGCAAAATGTGAACGATTTATGATCTTAAATAACTCGACCCTTTTTTATTTCCACTCTGGCTTCCTTAATTATTGAATTCACTTGAGATTTAATTAGTGCTAAAAGTGAGCACAGGCAGCGTTTGGTGCCAATTCATGAGTTCATATATACGCAGTGTCTAAAAGGTATAAAGGGATCAGATTAAATAAGATAGAATAAAAATTACAGCAAATTTTCAGTTTTTTTCTGTGCTGCGAAATAATTGCCTCACAATGGAGCACATTTTTTGCGTAATGCTGCGCAAGACTTCACTTATTTTTGGAAAATTTTTATCTCCAACGACGAATGAGGAAATGTGTTGCAGCGAAATTTATAGGGTGCTTGAAAAACTTTCTTTTTCGAAATAAGACTTATTTAAAATTTTCTAATTCGTCTTATGCACCCCTAGATTGTTTTGGAATGGGAAATGATGGAGTTACAGTGAAATAATTGCCTCACAATGGAGCACAATACTTCGTGATATTTCACTTATTTTTTAGATAATGGCGGAGAAAGGATAGAGCATGTTTGCTCCATTGTAAGGAAATAATTGTCTCACAGTAGAGCATAATTTTTGATATTTGGTATAATGATTCATGAGATTTTACTTTTTTCAGTATATTTGTTATCTTCGATAACATACATGAAAATATTCTGGGACAAAGAATGTTTCGGAATTTTAAATGATGGAGTTAGAGCAAAATAATTGCCTCTCAATCGAGCACATTTTTTGTCAACATGATTCGTGATATTTCACTTGTTTTTAGGAAATGGTGGAGAAAGGATGGAGCATGTTTGCTCCATTGTAAGGAAATAATTACATCACAATAGAGCACACGTTTTGGTATTTGGTATAACGCCTTATGAGATTTCACTTATTTTTAGTACATTTGTTACCTTCGATGACATACGTGAAAATACTCCGAGACAAGGAATGTTTCGGAATAGTATATGATGAAGTTAGAGTGAAATAATTGCTTCACAATGGAGTACATTTTTTGGCATAATACTTTGTGATAGTTCTTTTATTTTTTGAAAATGATGGAGAAAGGATGGGATATATGCTTGCGTCTTTTTGAGGAAATAATTGCCTCACAATAGAGCACACCTTTTGGGGCATAATACTTCATGAGATTTTTCTTATTTATAGTATATTTGTTATCTTCGGCGACAGATGAGAAAATACTCTGGGACAAAGAATGCTTTGGAATGGGAAATGATGGTGTTAGAGCGAAATAATTGCCTCACAATAGAGCATATTTCTTTTGCATGATGCTTTGTGATAGTTCATTTATTTTTAGAAAATGATGGAAAAAGGATGGAGTGTGCGCCATTGTAAGGAAATAATTGTCTCACAATAGAGCATACTTTTGGTATGATGCCGCATGCGATTTTACTTATTTTTAGTGCATATGTTATCTTCGGCGACATTCGAGAAAATGCTCTACGCAACGGAATGCACAGGGTGCTCAAACAAACCTTTCTTATTTTCGAAATAGGGTTTATTTAAAATTTCCTAATTCGTCTCACACACCCGTCAATTGTTTCGGAATGGGAAATGACGGAGTTAGAGTGGTTCTGCCAATTCGGTTAATGTTAATTGGACAAAGGTAAGACACAGCAGATAAACTGAACAAGTTCTCAGATGCTGATCCAACTAATTATGCGACTGTATTTCCCTACAATGCCTGCAGCGTCTCTCCCAGATTTGCCGTCGAAGGTATAAAATGTAATATTATTCCTCCTCCCTTCATTCTGTGATGGGCTGCACGGCACCTGTGTAACACACTTTACGATTCATTTTCTAAGTACGGAATCTAGACCTGGCCCAAACTGCTATTTTACGACAACAGTGTTAACTGTTATTGCTAATTTTCGATAACAGTTTTAACTGTAATTACTAATTTTCGGTAACAGTTACTACTAAGTGTAAATATCAACAGTTAACAACTGATATGAGGAAATAAATTTAACCGTTAAAAATTCACGCTAGCGGTTAATTTCAAGAGTTATTAACTGTCCGATCAACCATTAAGGGACGGTAAAAATATGCAAAACTTGAAAACAATGACTAATAAAGATTAAAACTTCAATGGCTGTTTCTGTGGAGATAGACGTCCACCATCATCAGGGCAAAAGTAAATCACAAGTGGAAAACGCGAGTTTAAATATGTTATTCTAGAATAGCATTGCCACGTCTCACTTTTAAACTAAGCCTTTCTAGGTCGGTTGAAGGGGTGCCTGACAAATTATTAGTGAATTGCGGTGGCAATCTTTCGCTCTATAACTGGGCATGATTATCTTGGAACCCTACTACAAGGAACTGTCTTCGTCTCCAAGCCTTTGTGCTTGCTTTTTAAACAGCCTGACTCTGAACAGATCTCGCGGGCTTCGTTGTAGAGCAATTCATGTAGATGATTTTCCAATGCTGGAGAGCGAGAAACTTTTAGGGCGATAGCCCCGGTAATATTGCTTTCTCTGTATTCGCTCTTCAATGTTGTACTTCTGAACTCATCTGTTTTGTATTGCATTGGTTCGTATTGTAGGGCTGTGTTTCTTTTGTTTGTATTTTGCTCTTGCCACTGCAAATAAAAAACTATACATGCCTTCCTTTTAAGCTATCGAAAATGAATGAGCTCTCTGGATATGCTAAATCCCCCAATTGGTTTGGACAAGATATTTCGTCCAAAATGTGGTCGGTTTTGCTGATGAGATAGCTCGATGTGACAAAATTGCTGTATTATTCCAAAGAGAATAAAGAATCTAAGTAGAAAAAACAAATTGTCCCTTGCTTAGAATTTGTGACAGTTAAAACAGGTTTTTGCATCTGATGCTGGTCACTACAGGGTGGTTCTTGACTCAAAGATAAACCACCAGGAGGATTAACGTTCTCTTAACCCTCCAAGTGGTTTCGATTAGATGTCTCGTCCATCAAGATCTGACTAATTTTGCTAAAGACGAGATACCTCAACGAGCCAACGAACAGACGAGTTAATAAATAATTCACTGTAAATGTCTCATTACATAATGGTATGCCAAATCTCATCAGCCTTAATCCTACGCTCATTTAGATAATTTTCATCAAGTGTCTTATATAAATAAGTTTGTGTGAATCTGCTCCTCATCTTGGATTAATGTTTCTTACTCATCTCATTTGTGAAAAACGCGAAACTTGACCCTCAATGTAGGTAGGTAGATAGTGAATTAACGTCGCACTGGAGCAACACAGCGGACTATTGGCGACGGTTCGGGATCAATCTCGAAGGGAAAGATTCGAGGACATCTCGTAATTTTGAACCATGGTCAGATGACGAGGTCAACATCTGAGCTGGCACCACTCTCCAAATTCCACACCACGCCAACGTGAGAACATTTGAGGCTACGACAGATTTAATGCATCATCCTCTATGTACCCGACGGTCTTTGGTTGGACGATCTTTGGTTGGATCAGTGGAGAGAGGACGGGGTTTGGGGGACTTTTCGCTGGCTTAGTGCAAACTTCAAATCAGTATAATTCGGGACAGCAAAGCACTACGATGTCGAAATTGGTCTCAAAAGAAAGGCAACGTCGAGATCTGTTGATTTAAGATGTGAAATAGAATGTAGTGTTAGTTCTGAAACATTGAAATGCAGTTGGAATTGTTTTTATTTCACAACATCAGCATATACTTGTCGAAAAGCCAAGCAGAAATGCATGGAACGTAGTCTACGGGAAGAGCAACTCGTCAGCTTTCGATAAACACTGAATTGACTATTCAATTTGTCTTTCTTTCATTTGCTACACCAAATAAATACTGTGAGCTTACGCGACGTATTCATGTAAAACCTTGCGGCCATGTTCCGACACAATCTACCCGATTTTTTTGTTGAAACTCTTTAGCCTATCTGGAAAATCCTTTCGAAATATTAAGTACATCACATTTATCGAGAACAGAAGCTCTCAGAACAATCAGTGAAACAAATTTCTGAATTATTATCATCATCTCCAGCTGCTTGTAGTTGCTCCAAGGCAAACGATCAATGCGGGGTTGGATTGAGATAATTGACTTTCTAAACGCAATAACTCAAATTCAAAAATAATATCTTTGATCAAATCTATAAAATTAAAGAAAACTTCAAATTTTAAATATCAATAACCAAATCTAAGTTTAAATATAAAATACTTCAATTCAAAAATAGAATTTGATTCTATTGATAACATCTTACATTTGTTATATATTGTACAGGAATGTAATTAGATTTATCAGTAAGAATTAAGTATGCAAGGTGCGAAAGTAGATGCTACGAATAAAAGAACATATTTTCTACAGAAGAATCTGTTCTTTAAAACTATTGAAGCTTTTCCGTGAATAATCAGGTATCATTTCTGAATTTTTATGTGAACTTTGAATTGTTAACCCTTTGAATGGAACACACGAATATATCCACTCTAGAGCCTGCAGTCTTCCTTGCTGGACTTCCAACCAGTTTTGATATTTCCCAGGATTTTTTCGAACAATATAGCATATGGTTATTTAGTAATTAAATGTGCCGTAGGATAAAAACAATACTATCCTACTCGAAAATCTGTGACGCTCACAAGGTTAACTTTCTTAACCTTCCAAGGGCTTTCGACGAGATATCTCGTCCATCAAGATCTGATCAATTTGACTAATGACGAGATATCTCTTTATCAAGATAGTGTCGATTTTAAGATGATGACGAAATCAAGATCTTGTCAGTTTTCTTCAGTAAATGTTTTCTAACTGGTACTGAGAGAGAGAGAGAGAGAAACAGACTAATATGAAAAACAGATATTTCTATACAAACTTTTGAACTCATATAATTTAATTTCTTAATCACCAGGCTTAATTTTATTCATAGAATATAAAAAATAAATATATGACTAGCAGAATTAATCTATGAAACTTAAAATTTCACTGCTTTAAAAAGTTTCAATGGGTAATAATCAACTATTCTTTTCGAAAGGCCTTAAATTATTCCATTATTTATTTTTGCTCAGAGGTGTCCAAAGTATCTCATAACTTTTGTAACTAATAAAATATTTCCTAGGATTCTTTCAAACAATATAGATGTGGATTTTAGTGATTAAATGTACTGTAAAAACCAATACTATCTATCCTACTCGAAAATCTCGCGATTCTCACAGGGTAAACTTCTTTAACCCCCTGGTGGCTGTCTTGACGAGATGTCTTGTTATTATCAAAATCATTATTAGATATTCATGGACGAGATAAGTCGTCATTAGAAGAAAACTGAACAGATCCTGATCTCGCAATCATCAAGCAATCGGCAGTATCTTGATGACGATATACCTCGTTAGGAGCAAAATTGGTCTCTTGATGGACGAGATACCTCGTCTAAACCACGTGGAGGGTTAATAAATGTTCTCCAACAGGTACTAAAAAGCAGACTAATATGGAAAACAGAAATTTCTATACAACTCTTTGAACTCATATAATTTAATTTTAATCTTCTGGTTTATTTTACTGATAGAATATAAATAATAAATATTTGACTAGCAGAATTAATCTATGAAACTAAAAATTGCGCTGCGTTAGAAAAAGCTTCAATGGGTAATAATCTATTATACTTTTCGAAAGGCTTTAAATTATGTCATTATTTGTTTTTGCTCAGCGGTATACAAAGTATCTCATCACTTTTATGATAAATAAAATGTTTCATGGGATTTTTCCCAACAATATAAAATGTGGTTATTTAGTGATTAGCCCTCCAAGCGGTTTCGACGAGATATCTCGTCTCCATGAAGCCATGATTAATTTTACTAATGACGGGATATCTCGTCATTAAGATATTGCCGATTTTGTTGGTGATGACGAGATCAAGATCTGGCCAGTTTTCTTCTAATGACAAGAGACGACGAGCTATCTCGTCTATCAAGATCTAGTCAGTTTTGCGAATGACGAGATACCTCGCCGAGCTAACCACCAGGAGGGTTAAATGGGCTGTAGGGTAAAAATAATACTACCCTTCTCGAAAATCCGTATAGCTCAGTGTTAACTTTCTTAATAAATGTTCTCAAACAGGAACTATAAAACAAAGACTAATATAAAAAACAGATATTTCTATACAAATCTTTCAACTCGTAATTTAATTTTAATCACCTGGTTTAATTTTATTCATAGAATGTAAAAATAAATATATGACTAGCAGAATTAATCTATGAAACTTAAAATTGCGCTGGGTTAAAAAAAGCTTCAATGGGTAATAATCGACTATTCTTTTCGAAAGGCTTTAAATTATTCCATTATTTGTTTTTGCTCAGTGGTGTCTCATCTAGGAAGATAAAAAGTATCTTTCGTGTCATTCATCTTTTAATAGGGAATAAAAAAAGCTCCAGATCCCACAGCTGTTGACTTAATCTTTTCGGGAAGAAAACAAAAAACTACTATTACTAAGAGGATTATTCTTTTACGTTGACATACCCTGATTGTTTGCACATTCCAAATAGATTTAAGTCAAACCATGCGATCGGAAACCTACACTGCATGCAAAAAATAATAAAAAGTCGCATTTCTTCGGACAAATTCCATTATCATTAAGATTAAAATTTCTCGGACATTTTTTCCCTCTCCGAGCAAGCCTACAAGCCCGAGAAGAAATAATTTAGAAAAGAAACTCCGTGAAGTCAAAAGGTCTTGAATTTCTCATCGACATTCAATCCGTTCCAAAAATTGCTTTTGCCACAGACCTCCCAGGCACTTCAAAGAACAAATTTAATCTTACAAATCGTAGGCTAACTCTTTCAATTTTTTTCTTTTTGCTGTTCAAAAGTGGGAGAGTAGAGTGGACATTCGCCACTAAGATTGTTTCAACCAGAAACGATCGCGTTACCCTTCGGATATCACATGTGCGGATATACTTAGATAAACCACGGGGGAATAAATGCTCTACTAGGACTATTTCAATCATTATTAAAGATACCTCTTCCGAAATTTTTCTTGAAAATTGTACCTACGGATTTCATATAAGTGTTTTAAGTGTAATTAAACCATGGGGTTAATCAAGGGGAATAAATGCTTTTCCTTGGACTATTTCAATCATTATTAAAGATATCTCTTCCAAAATTTTTCTTGAAAATTGTACCTGCGGATTTCACATTAGTGTTTTGAATAGAATCAAACCACGGGGAATAAATGCTCTACCTAGGACTATTTCACTCATTACAGTTACCTTTTTCGAAATTTTTCTTAAAAATTCTACCTACGGATTTCACATTAGTGTTTTGAGTATAATTAAACCAGGGAGAATAAATGCTCTACCTAGGACACTCATTATTAAAGATACCTGTTTCGAAATTTTTCTTCAAAATTGTACCAACGGATTTCATATTGGTGTTTTGAGTATAATTAAACCACAGAGATTAACCAGGGGAATAAATGCTCTTCCTAGGACTATTTCACTCTTTATTACAGACACTTTCGAGATTTTTCTTGAAGATTGTACCTACGGATTTTACATTCATGTTTTGAGTATAATTAAACCACGGGGAATAAATGCTCTACCCTAGGACTATTTCACTCATTATTAAAGATACCTCTTTTGAAATTTCGTTTTTCTCGAAAATTGTACCTACTGATATCACATTACAGTGTTTTGAGTATAGTATGTATGTAGGACATTTTATATATTTACCGGTTATCATATATCGTCGGCTTAGAACATAAAACTCATAAACTGAAAAGTCCAAAATTTTACTGTATAGCTGTTCAAAAATTCAGTTTTTAGGTCAAAAAAAATTATCAGCATTTTGATAGCTTTGTAAATCTTTAAACAGATGCAATATAACAATGTGTTTATCTTCACGAAAATAAACTTTTAGTGTCTTCGAAAAAATGCTAGTTAATGGGTTTCTGCTCTTAGCCGACGATATTACCATTCCGAAAAAACAGGAGCCGTGGTAGAAGAGTAGCGGATTAACAACCGGAAGGTTGCGAGTTCGAAACTCTATCCAACCAAAGACCGTCGTGTACACGGCCTCAACTGTCCTCACGTGGCGTGGTGTGGAAGTTTGGAGAGTGGGTTGCCAGCTCAGGTGTTGTTCTCGGATCTTTCCCTTGGGGATTGATCCCGAACCGTCACTAATGTACCGCTATGTTGCTCCAGAGCGACGTTAATTAACTACCTACCAAGAATAAATACACTGTCAAATAAATAGACGGTTGGAAATGCTCTAGTGAGATGGATGATGGATTAGCTCCAGTGCGACGTAAACGCAACTTGCCTATTATCAATGGCCCGTCCTTCAAAGTTTGTGAGACCTTTATTGTAGCGATGATTCTTTAGCGACTTTTTCTCAAAAGCTAACTTTAAATAATTTTAAATTCCTCTGGACACCCGATTAATACATTGCTATTCTAGAAGAATAATGACGCGTGTGCAAAATTAGGTTATTTAGTTAAATGAGTCAATTGTCATGAAATGACTCATCCTTACAATGGGATAAGGACAGAACTGTGGTAACACTGAGATCATTTACAGATTATTGCGTCATTCGTCAAATTTCAACTATTTCTCATCCTTTAGAACTACTCAAGTGTTAGTTGAGACTCAGATTTTGATGCGGGAGGTTAGCTTGTCGATACAACGACGCAAGTGCTGTTTAGAGCCATTGGGTAAGAAGCTGTGTATTGAATTCGACTGGAGCAACGACGTAGGCTTATAGTGTGTGTTATTAATCTATGTTCTTGGTCCGTTTCATTACGTATATAACTGAACGAAAAACAAGTGGTCAGTAAACATGCTGTAAAAATAATATCGATAAATTTAATAAAAAGGTTTTTTAATAATTGAATTTGTGTGGAATATTTCATTGCAAATTTTAGAATGACGCAATCTCAAAATGTGTGTGTGGGTGAATATTCAATCTATACCTACATGGAGTGGCATCGTTTATAAGTAAGATAAATATGCTATTATTAGCCCACTTTCATTACCATAAAAATTCTTGCATGTTGTAATTGATATTAAACTTCAAAGTGGTTTCGACGAGGTATCTCGTCCATCAAGATCTGACCAATTTTACTAATGACAAGATATCTCGTCATCAAGAATGCCGATTGAATTCCGAATGATAAAGATATTGCCTTTTTTAATGATGACTAGATCAAGATCTGGTAAGTTTTCTTCTAATGCCAAGATATCTCGTTCATCAAGATCTGAACAATTTTTATAATGACAAGATATCCCATCCATCAAGATCTGACCAATTTTGCTGATAACGAAATATCTCGTCATCAAGAATGCCGATTGAATTCCGAATGATAAAGATATTGCCTTTTTTAATGACTAGATCAAGATCTGGTCAGTTTTCTTTTAATGACAAGACATCTCGTTCATCAAGATCTGATCAATTTTGCTAATAACGAAATATCTCGTCATCAAGAATGCCGATTGAATTCCGAATGATAAAGATATTGCCTTTTTTAATGACTAGATCAAGATCTGGTAAGTTTTCTTTTAATGACAAGATATCTAGTTCATCAAGATCTGAACAATTTTTCTAATGACGAGATATCCCATCCATCAAGATCTGACCAATTTTGCTGATAACGAAATATCTCGTCATCAAGAATGCCGATTGAATTCCGAATGATAAAGATATTGCCTTTTTTAATGACTAGATCAAGATCTGGTCAGTTTTCTTGTAATGACGAGATATCTCGTTCATCAAGATCTGATCAATTTTGCTGATAACGAAATATCTCGTCATCAAGAATGCCGATTGAATTTCTAATCATAAAGATATTTCCTGTTTTAATGATGACTAGATCAAGATCTAATCAGTTTTCTTGTAATGACGAGATATCAAGTCCATCAAGATCTGATCAATTTTGGTAATGACGAGATACCTCATCAAGACAACCACCAGGAAGTTTATCATGATGGTATTCGTAGGTTTCGTTTTTTGAACAAATCAATGAATCACTTATGTCATTATTCTTCCAGAACAGCGATATAGTTCCGAGACCCTCTTAGGCGCCCGATTAATATATCTTAATATTTTACACAACGCAGTCGCATAAAATTGTGTTTATCTGTTCAAAATAAATCAGAGTCGGGAAAGTACTTATTTGAAAAGTCGCATTTCTTATTTGAAAAAGGCATTTATCGTGAATCAAACCTTTTTGAGGGCCGCGGTAGTTCGGTGTAAAAGTAACGGGGGGGGGGGTATTTCAATTAACGTCACACTGGAGCAACACAATGGGCTATTGGTGACGGTCCGGGATCAATCCCAAAGGGAAAGATCCGAGGACAACACCACGTAATTTTGAACCATGGTCAGATGACGAGGCAACACCTGAGCTGGCACCCCACTCTCCAAACTTCCACACCACGCCAACGTGAGTAAAAGTAACGGACTAGCAACCGGAGGATTGCGATTTCGAATCCAACCAAATACCGTCGTGTACAAAGGGGGAACGCTAAATCTGTCGTGGCCTCAAATGTCCCCACGTTGGTGTGGAAGTTTGGAGAGTGGGGTGCCAGCTCAGGTGTGACCTCGTCATCTAACCGTGATTCAAAATTACGTGGCGTTGTCCTCGGATCTTTCCCTTCAGGTTTGCTTCCAGACCGTAACCAATACCCGCTGTGTTGCTCCAGTGTGACGTTAATCAAATACCTACCTACCAAACGTTTTTGAGCTCCGCTCCGATAACAGTTCCTTCAAAAATTTTAATTTACGAGAGTTAATTGAGGGAGAAACCTCATCCAAATATTTTTAACTTCTTGTATAGCATTGGATTTTTAAATTCCATATACAGGGTGAGTCTAAATTGTTTTTACAAAATAAGAGGGGTGATAGTACCCATCCAGACGAGCAATCGTTTCCATGGAGCATAGGATCGCATTCCACTCTGAGAGGCAGAAAAGAGTAAAGTCGAAACGCGTCGAGCATGCACGATGGAGCCCCTGCACACTTTTCCAGCACGGTCCGGCACTTCTTGAATGCCACATATCCCGCACGATGGATCGGAAGTGGCGGACCTGTGGCTTGGCTTCCTCGCTCACCGGACCTCAACCCACTGGACTTTTTCTTCTGGGGGCACATGAAATCTTTAGTGTACCAGACGTCTGTGGACTCGGCTGAAGATCTCGTAGCGAGAATCGGTGTTGCCGCAGACAAAATTAACACAACACCAGGAATCTTCGAGAGGGTGCGCCAGTCATTCCTTCGCCGGTGTGAACTGTGCAACGACACGCGTGGCCGCCACTTTGAGCACTTGCTGTGAGTTTTTCTCTGATCAATAAGTCAGATTGTGCAACTCTTGGTATCGTTCATTCGCTTTCCCAACACTGTTGTAAGTTTATGTTGAAATTCTAATTTTACTCTTTTCTGCCTTTCAGAGTGGAATGCGACCCTATGTTCCATGGTAATTATTGCTCGTCTGGATGGGTACTACCACCCCTCTTATTTTGTAAAAACAATTTAGACTCTCCCTGTATTTATTATCCCCTTTATACCATCTCTCATCGCTTATATATATATATATATATATATATATATATATATATATATATATATATATATATATCATTCTCATCCATTTTATATCTACATGTTGCTGACCAAAATTTTTAAATCATAAATTCATTAAAGTTATGTTTTCATCACAATTTATTTTCTAAATGTTGTTGATCAAATATTTTAACTTTTTACAATTCAACTTCATGTTATTGACCAACGTGATTTTTTCCAATATTTTATTCTATAAAAATTTTGCCCTGGAGTCTTATTATTTACTATTTTTTAATAGTGTGAGTAATAAGACTCTAGCACAAAACTTTTATAGAATAAAATATTGGAAAAAAATCCTATTGGTCAGTAACATGAAGTGTATTTACATTCATTATTTTATGTGGCGTTTGGCGTAGCTTGTCCGTTTTTGAATCTTGATCCATAAAACTTAAAATTAACATTCATCCTTCAAAAATTAACTTTAACTAATTCGAAGTAAAGGTTAAGAAACTTAATATTTCTTCAAATTATTTTTTCGTTACATGCCATATGGAAATCTGTAGTACAACTTGCACTATATTGATCATACTTGCTAACGGCTTGCAGAATATTCTTCAAATAAATCAAATTTTAACTAGAAACTCTCAGCAACTCTCCTTAAAATGATGCACTTTAATTTCAGACGAAACAGCACGCATTTCGCAAAGCTGTGCTTTTCCTATTCTTGCAAAATTAGTCCCAGATACCGAGCGGATTCAAGTTGAGACAAATGCCCCCGGTCATTAAAACGGACCAAAATCAATTACCTAAAATGCATAATTTCCTTAAAAATCAAGTTGGAGTAACCGCTTCTGGAGGATTTCAAGGCGCCATGGTTTCCCGTGTTTCAGATGTCGCTTAATTCCTCCTTTTAAGAAACTGAGAAAAACAGATTAAAAAGTAGCCGGTGTCATTATGCATAAAACATCATTCCCACGAGAAACTTAAGATCTTTTAAGTAAAGATTTAAAGCGTCAGACGTATTATTTCGTCAAATTACCACACAAAAGAGGCAGTTATAAAAGGCTAAACAATTCCGTTAATCTTCCTTGTGGTTGCCTCGACGAGTTATCTCGTCATCGGATGAAGTATTCTACCATTAGAATAAAACACGGGAGGTAGGTATTTTAATTAACGTCGCTCTGGAGCATAATTACAACGGGCTATTGGCGATGGTCCTGGATCAAACCCGAAGGGAAAGAACCGAGGACAACACCACGTAATTTTGAACCACGGTCAGATGACGAGGTCACACCTGAGCAAGCACCCCACTCTCCAAACTTCCACACCACTCCAACGGGAGGACATTTAAGGTCACGACAGATTCAACGTGCACCAGTCCCTCTGTATACGACGGTCTTTGGTTGGATTCGAACTCGCAACCCACTGGTTGCTTGCAAATCCGTTACTCTTCCAAACGGACTACCGGGGCCCAGAGAAAGAAAAAAACACGATCACGATCATTAGAAGAAAACTGACCAGATCTTGATCTCATCATCAAAAAATTGGCAATATCTTGACGAGATATCTCATCGAAATGGAGGGTTAAATGCAGCCAAATGTAAATCTAAAAGTATTATTTGTATGATATAGCTCATGGTTGTAGCATGACTCAAGCACATTCTTCAAAAACTCTGATGTGAGTTGTAGGCTGCGCAGGTTTAATTTCCATTGGAAGTGTCCTGGTTTCGTTAAGACGACATGCAAATATCAGTTTTCACGTCCTCTAGGAAAGTATGACCACCAACATTTCAATGAGTACAAAGTGAAATCCCGATGTAACGCAGACTTCCATGACCTCGCCAATTAGTGCTTAAGGATCATAAGATTCATCATTCAAACGGACTAAACTCAATTACCTAAAATACGTAATTTCCATGAAAATCAAGCTGACTTAACCGTTTGTAGGGGATTTCAATGCGCCGCGGTATCCCCACGGTTCGGACGTCGCTTAATTTCACCATTTTAAGAAACAGACAAACGCAGATGAAAAGGTAGCCTTATTCCCCATAGTTCAAGGTGGGTGTGATGCGGAAGCACCCCATAGTGTCCTAGCGTTCTGCCACGATCTCGCCAATTAGTGCTTGAAGGATCATATCATCCCTAGGCTGGCACTGGGGAAAAAATTCAGACACCGGTGTTTGCAACACTACTTACGAAATTAGTGTGGATACAAGCTGAGACAAATACCCCCACTCATTCAAACGGACCAAAATCAATTACCTAAAATGCATAATTTCCATTAAAATCAAGCTGACGTAACCGTTCCTGGAAGATTTCAATGCGCCTGGTATCCCCACGATTCAGTCGTCATTTAATTTCAAGCTTTTAAGAAGCAAACGCAAATGATAAATAGCCCTGTCCCTCCACAGTTAAGCGTGGGTGCGATGGGGAAGCACTTACCATAGTGTCCTAGGATAACTGTCACGATCTCGTCAATTAGTGCTTGAAGGATCATACCATGCCTAGGCTGGCACTGGGAAAAAAATTCAGACACCGGTGTTTGCAACAGTGTACTTACGAAATTAGTGTGGATACAAGCTGAGACAAATACCCCCACTCATTCAAACGGACCAAAATCAATTACCTAAAATGCATAATTTCCATTAAAATCAAGCTGACGTAACCGTTCCTGGAAGATTTCAATGCGCCTGGTATCCCCACGATTCAGTCGTCATTTAATTTCAAGCTTTTAAGAAGCAAACGCAAATGATAAATAGCCCTGTCCCTCCACAGTTCAGCGTGGGTGCGATGGGGAAGCACTTACCATAGTGTCCTAGGATAACTGTCACGATCTTGTCAATTAGTGCTTGAAGGATCATACCATGCCTAGGCTGGCACTGGGAAAAAAATTCAGACACCGGTGTTTGCAACAGTGTACTTACGAAATTAGTGTGGATACAAGCTGAGACAAATACCCCCACTCATTCAAACGGACCAAAATCAATTACCTAAACTGCATAATTTCCATTAAAATCAAGCTGGCGTAACCGTTTCTGGAGGATTTCAATGCGCCGCGGTATCCCCACGATTCAGACGTCGCTTAATTTCACGCTTTTAAGAAACAGACAAACGGTGGGAAGGCGTGGATGAAAAAGTAGCCTTGTATCATAATGCATAAATCATCGTTCCCACGGGCATCCAGGGGGTGTCTTATTTTTAGATTAAATGAGGGAGCCGATTTGCAATTTGTCACCTCTACTCCATTATGTAGCTTAAGTGCGTATTAATCCGGAGTTTATTTTGGAACAATGCTTTTATGGATTTTAACGTTGGAGCCATAAGCTCTGGGGATCTTATCTCTTGAGGTAACCTTAAGTATAACAAGCAAAACCACTCTATTAAATAAGTCCCGGTGATCATTATAATAATGCATCGCAACAGGCAGAGTGTGTAACTAACGTTCTCTCCCTACAGATCCTATGGTTAATTATCGTGAGAAAACTAGCTGTCCCTCACTTCCCAGCATGTCCTAAATCATTAGAAATCGAATAGCGCTGGCTCGTTGTAGGGCCTCGTCAAAATGCGGGGATTCGTGCCCACATTTCGTTGTTAAAAGCTCTGTCGAAGTACTATTAACATACGTCGTATTCAAGATGAGGGAAAAAAGATTTTTTTTGAATTCGAGCCAAGGTATGAGATTTTACGGCCTCCCTCGTAATTATCGGTAATTAAAATTACGATCGCTTATGGGATCGCTCCATCTTTGGTGATTAAAATTTTGCAATCCCGATGAGGCTGGCACATCAGTGTTTCAAGCGCGTGTTTAGGGGAAGGAAAGTTTTTAAAGTAGATGGGGGACTCATCCCAGTTTGAATTAAGGCATAGCAAAAACTATTTGAAATACCACTCGCGGTATTCATTTAAATGGTGCAATCGCGAAAATCCGGCTTCCGGGTACAGCTACAAGTAGATATTTTTGTGACTTCAAGTAATATATTTTGTCTGACTTCATTTTACTATCGGATTGTGTGTCTTAAATTATTAGAAATGGATCCCGCATTTCGTTGTTAAAAGGTTTGTCGAAATTCTATTAACATACGATGTATTCAAGATGAGGGAAAAAAGATTTTTTGAATTCGAGCCAAAGTATGAGATTTTACGGTCTGCCCCTTAATTAACGGTAAATAAAATTACTATCGCTTGTGGGTTCTCGCCATCTTTTGGCGATTAAAAGTTTGCAATCCTGATGAGGCTGGCACATCAGTGTGTCAAGCGAGTGTTTCGGGAAAAGGAAGCTTTTAAAGTAGAATGGGGACATATCTCCGTTTGAATTACGGCACAGCAAAAACTATATAAAATATCACTCGCAGTATTCACTTAAATAGTGCAATCGAAAAAACTTCTCTTCTGGGTTCCACTACCGGCTGTTGATTTTGTGATTTTAAGTAATATGTATTTAAAAGCATATTACACTTATTGTCTTGAACCTCATTGCAATTTTCAATTGTCTTAAATTATTAGAAATCGAATACGGCTGGCTTAAGAAGCCTCGACAAAATGCGGGGATTCATGCTCGCATTCGTCGCTAAACAGTCTGTCTTCGTGTACAATATTAAGGAAAAAATACTTTTTTTAATTCGAGCCAAAACATAAGATTTTAAGATTTCCCTTGTAATTATATCTGTAATTAAAATTACGATGGTTTATGGGGTCCGCCAACATTGGTTATTAATCGAAGCTTCTGATTCATTTCACAAGGTTTCTCGTCATTAGTAAAACTGACCAGACCTTGGTGACGAGATATCTCGTCAAAACCACTTGGAGGATTAACATGTTGCAATCCCGACAAGGCTGTCTTCGTGCTTCACATCAGTGTTTCAAGCGCATGTTTCGGGAAAGGAAATACTTTAATCCTCCAAGTGATTTCAAAAAGATATCTCGTTCAAGATCTGGTCAATTTTGCTAATTACGAGATACCTCGTCGAGACCAAACTGCAATATTACACCAAGGGGTATGAAGATCCAAGTAGGAAAAACAAATTGTCCTTTGTCTAGAAATGGTGACAGTTTTTAACAGGGGTTTGCATCAGATGCTGGTCACTAAAGGGTGGGTTTTTGTTTGACTGCTTGATATGCTCGATTGTAAAAAAATCTTATTTTCTTTCAATAGTATATTTTTTTATTTTATCTATGCTTGAATTTTTGAGACCCAAGGATGTAATGTCTCTTTGGGCGCCGCTGTATTTGAAATTATATTTAACATTACGGCTGATTTATATTCATTTTGTCCTTTAATAATCTAATGTCAAAGTGTGCTTTAGATAGGAAATGGGAATACCGTGTTCCACTCTCCCTTAAAAACTAAGAGTAATAAATTTTTGTTACACACATAAAAATTTTTTCAAAAAGTGTTTTAGCATAGTCCTTCAAAGTGATATCATTATCAATTATTTAAAAATTTGTGTGTTAAATCAGAACAATTTATCTTTTTTTTCTGCATGTGTTCGTGACAGATACCAGTCGTTTGGCCGCCAGGCTATTAGACTACTTGCTCTCTAATATTTTTCCACAAGATAATTAAAAACCACTAGTTCAGGGCACTCGTCCAAATGTTCATCAGACATGTCCTATATCACACAAATTAGTCTAGGGAATCCGCAAGTCCTATTCGATTGAGATGAGCCCGGAGACAAACATAGCCAGTAAGCAGTCTGAACCTGGCAACCACTTCTGGATGGGAGTGGAGACAGTTGAAACGCCATTGCAGAGGATGCTCCAAGGATTTCCTCTATAGACAATGAGAGACTGATTTGTGTGCTTCTCTGTGCATAAGTTTGATATGTGGCTTTGACGAATGAAGAGTCTAGGCTTCGAAACTTTCTGCACAACTCAGTACCTTTTTCGACCAAAAAGTCAGCTTTCTCATTTCCCGGCATACCATATTATTTAGGCACCCACTGTAGAAATATTCTGTGAATTAGGTCTTTTAATAGTGTCCTGATCTCCTAAATCCGCGGACAGTTGTGTTGTTGATTGCAAGACAGTGCTTGGTGAGAGGACCTAGAGTCCGAAAGAACGACAGCTTTCTGAAATGAAGGATGACGAAACGAGAATTGTTGAAGGGCCTCAAAAACTGTCTAGATTTTACCGTCAATATGTGTTGTATAGGCTCCAATAGGTAAAAAAACAAACAGTGCCGAGAAGACTCCAGCCCCATACCCTTGGGTTCCATCAAGCAAGGATCCATCGATATAGACATGTACCATTTATCTTGTGAAAATCAAAACTCAATAGTTTTCATCGCAATAGCCTGGATTTTTCAGGGAATCATATCCTTTTTGTTCAGCTTCACTTCAAGATCCAACTTAACCATACAAGTGGTTTCAATGAGATATCTCATCCATCAAGGCATAACCAATTTTCTATTGACAAGATATCTCGTCCATCAAGATTTAACCAGATTTTCAAATGACGAGATATGTTGTCCATCAAAATCTAACCAGTTTTGCTATTGCCGAGATACCTCGTCGAGACAAAACTGCCGTATTACTCCCAAGGAAACGGAGATCCAAGTAGCAAAAGCAAATTGTCCCTTACTTAGAACTGGTGACAATTTGGAACATACATCAGAGGATGGTCGCTACAGGACAGTTTTCGTCAAGATAAACCATTAGGAGGGTTAAGGTCAATTTCAGGAAATCTAAGGGATACACTGCTGGCAGAAAACTTGCAGCCTTATAGTTTATTTCTTTGAAGTTGAGAGATTCTACTCACTGCCTGAAGTGCAACGTAGTAGACCTCATCGCGGTGACCCTGGATAGCACTAAATTGTGTTATCCAGCGTCTGCAACAACAGAATTCTTCGCTACGAGCAGCCTTATAGTTTATTTCTTTGAAGTTGAGAGATTTACTAGTTGACTGTGTGAAGTGTAATGTAGTAGGCCTCATCGCGGTGACCCTGGATAGAACTAAATTGTGCTATCCAGAGTCTGTAACAACAGAATTCTCCGCGGCTACTAGTCTACTTTCTGCATGTAAAAATATGCTTTTAAATAGTTACTCACAAACAAACAAAAAATTGTTTTTCCATTTTATAAAAAATCGCGAGGTTCGTTTTAAAATGCTGAGGAATAATTAGGCATTAAATAGCTAATAATACTAATGAAAACATTCTGCCCCCTTCCTAGTGAGATCAGTAACTGGATATGCAAACACACAAACTGACATTCGCTGAATATAAATGTCTCTATGGACGACATGGAATGTTTTTTATGGTTTGGCTGTGGCAGCGTTCAATAAAGCGTATGACGAAAGAGCAAAATTTATTCGTGTTTGAAATATTTGCATTCAATTTTTCTTAATCCCAACTTTCACTGCGTGCTAATCAATAAAAGAAAAATAATTCATGCGCAGGAACGTTTCGTAAGTTAGACGGATCGATTACATTTTAGTTTTAGGTGGGTTTCTTTATATTGTCAACCCAGACGGTCATATCGTAAAGACTGGTATTTTGGAGTTGTTTTGAATTCAGCTTCATTAATGGAATGTCAATACTCGATGTACTAGACATAGCAAGTGTGGTTCAATAATTATCCACGATGGAGCGCTATAAAGTTTATTGCAACAAAAATAGACAACTCTTACAATAACATTTTTCAGTTTTGTCCCCTTGCTTTTCAACGTACTTGTTCCACTGTTACACAAGCTTTTCGATACTCTCAAAAAGGCAAAAAAGGGGCGGAAACCACACATGAACAATTTTTTTGTCTGGTGAATGACTAATTTGCCATTTCAATAGTCACTTGCCTGTGTAACAAAACCATGCTACGTACTTTGTAAATCGCATCGACCTTCTAATAAAATAGTCAGAATATGTGCGCACATCTACATGCTATTTCTTCAGATCACTCGGTGTGAAGATCTGTCACATGGTGTTGGGGAAAAGCGTGAATTCTAACGTAGGACTAATTCGAATTTATGCTCCGATTAACTGCTTGGGTTAGTCAAGCCTTACCATTTACACACCATAGCAATGGTACAAGTCAAGCCTTGTACCATTTCTTTTAGTTTTTGGTCCGTGGTGAATGACTAATTTGCCACTTCAATAGTCACTCGCCTGTGTAACAAACCATGTTACGTACTCTGTAAATCGCATTGACCTTCCAATAAAATAGTCGGTAGCCAATTGGCCCAAGCAGGGAATGTGGGCTTGGGAATTGACACTTCTGAGATCTTACTATAGCGACTCTACTCACATTCTCAATAGCCCGGTGTGTTGCTTCAGTGCGACGTTAATTAACTACATACCTACCGCTCACATTCTCCGTCTATTTCATTAGAATGTCGATGGTAAATCGTCGTTGTCGTGAGTTGTGGTAGCGAATGACAGTCTGGATTCTTCTTGCGTCCCACTTGTGTGACCGTTTTCGAACTTTTAAATCCTTTCCTAGTGACTCCGTTGTTGCAAAACAGTGTTCCTGTACAGTGCTGAAAGTTTTCGTGAACTTTAGTCCCTGATACCCTAATACAACTTCAGATCACAAAAACGGACCATTGGACACTACTCTTGTATAGACTGACTTAGCAACTTCAATTTCAAACCTGGCCAGCATTGATAAGACAGAAAAGAAGTGCTGCCAACTGAAACACAAATACTCTATTGCTGGTGTGTAAATGGAAAGTAGAGCGGCCAATGTCAACACTCCTGTTGGTTGTTTCGATGAAGTATCTCGTCGTCTGTAAAACTTACCCAGATCTTGCTTTCTTCTAATGACGAAATATATCTCGTCATTAGAAGAAAATTCACAAGGTCTTGATCACGTCATTGTACAAAATTGGGAATATTTTATCTCGTTATTATCGAAATTGGTCAGATCTTGATGAACGAAATATCTCGTTAAAACCCCCTGGAGGGTTAGCGTCAATGCGTCAACAAAGGAACTGACGTAGCAACTTCAACTTCAAACCTGGACAGAAGTGATAAGACATAAAACAAGTACTGCCAAATGAAACAAATACTGGATTGCTGATGTAAACGGAAAGCAAAGCGGCCATGGTTAAAGTCAATGCATCAACAGAGTAACTGACATAGCAACTTCAATTTCAAACCTGGACAGTGATAAGACATAAAACAAGTGAAACACAAATACTAAATTGCTGAGTCCTCTCGTGGATTCGTATGTCTGCATTAAAATTTTAACATTGAGAGTTTTTTAGATTAAACTTAAACAAACTACCGAAAGACGAAGATGTTACCAATCCCCTAGGTCAAGATATAATCTAGACCAGCTATTTTCAATTAGTGTGCTGCAAGAATGCACGTTATGTCACTTCCAGAATAAAATAGTATGTACCACCACAAAAACACTAGTTTAAAACTATATTTAGCTTTACGGACCGGTGGGACTATAATTTTTTGTTATTGTTTTGCTTGTTAAATTATGTAATAATTTCTGAAATTTTTCATTGTTCGTAAATTTCTGTAGAGCAAACAAAAAAAAATTTATTTTTGAGCTCAGAATTTTTATTTGCTGTAATACTTATTTTCGTAATTTATGCTTATTTGGTAACTAAAATTTTACTAAAATCGATGATAAGAGTCTGAATACCAACGAGCGAAAAACAAACCAGTACACGTAACTTATGATTTCTCACAAAATAGAGATTTTAGCTGAACTTCTGAACTGTAACATTTTTCATGTCAAGAAAAGGCACCTAACGCAATACGAGACGATAAAAGCTGGAATAATAAAACGCGACACGGTTCGGGAAGAAGTTATTCCAAAAGAGTTACTGGCATCAGCTACGCTACAACACAATGTCTCCGATATTCTTCCAATCTAATACAATACTTAAACAAAGAAAAAATCTCATGAATAAAAAGTTTTAGAACCTATTCGAGAAGTTTTCTATGCAAAAGTCTGCTAAAAGGTACACAGGGAAAAATTTCTATGGATTTCTTATAGTGGAAACAGTGCTGCCAACTGCAGAGCATGCAGCACAATGGATGCATTTGGTTGTACACAAGAAAAGTCAGTGTAAAATGTAATATCTTATATTGTAATATTGTGCTGTCCGCCAATAGATGGCGCTGCTCTGTAATTGTGCTGTCAATCAATAGATGGCGTTGTTCAGATCTGAATATGTATATAATCACCACGCTGGCGTTTACTTTACCACTTTTTTGCTTTATCGTTCTTCAATAAATGTTTTTTCTCTCTGCGTTGATTGTATTTGATCGAACCAGTATTTGAACCGCGATTTGTTTTAGTCAGGACATTGAAATTGGTCTATTTCAATGGTAATAATTTTTAGGCATTTTTCATTTCTGACAGTTACGTGTTGGTTATGTCTTAAAAGTCTTCAGGATATCTTTTTTGGTGGCTGGCAGGTATGGAGTCGGAAACTAGTTTTTTCGCATTTGTCAGAAAACACTTTTTGTCACAATGCTCTTCAAAAGATAAGAAGGTAAAGAAGTATTCGAGCAAAATTTGAAGGAACTCACTTCTCTGTCATTGATAAACCACCTCAGAATCGGGGGTGTGCTCTCCTTCGCAGAGGTACAATTGATATCAACCAGGTCTCCGACATCATAACGGCTTGAGCTGCCACTCACTCGAGGTCTCCTACGACTCGGAATAACGTTTGGAGCTAAATAATAAATATTTTACACAAAGCAATCAAACAAAATTTATATCATTAAAAGCAATAATACAGGATGTCGCAAAAGTTTTTACACATTTCAGAAATTCATAAAAATCGTAAAAATGGAAATATTGAAGAGTGGTTTACACGAAGAGGACCATCAAGGTGGGGAACTATTAGGGGTGGTGGATAAAATAGCTCAGAATTTTACCGACAGAGAGAGCTGTACTACATATTCTCATCGTGCTCGTTCCTGCTGTCTCCATTCAACTACATTCTAAAGTTCTGATCCATGGACGTAATATCCCCCATTGGGACACATTTCGGGACATTGCCCCATAAGAGTCAATTTTTCAAATAAAATACTTTTTATCATTTCTGAATACCAAAGTACCTTAAATAACCGATCAGATAATTTCATTGAATACCATACATTAAAAATGATTACAAATACAAAATCAAACATTCCAGACTTAATGTTTACAAATAATTTTTTAATGCAAAATATTATTTTATTTGTTTTCCATTTGCACATGTCTAACATTTCAAGTATCTGGTACAGTTCCCCCTTTTGGTAAAATGTGTAACTTTTGGTTTCCTGCTCTAAAGAAATCTCTTTCAATCGCAATCTTTTTCGTAAAAAAAACTCTAGTATACCCCTTTTGCACTTTTTTCTAGAATTTTTAAAATGACCACGGACGTTTGAGACACACAACATACAAAACAATCGGTGGTTTCTTCATTTAAAAGAAATACATGACCAATTTTAACACATAACATTAAAATACAATTTTTTACCGTTGAAAACTAAAAAGCAAAGCTCTTAAGTAAGGTTAGGCAATTTATAATAGATAACATTTTTTGCGGTTATACACAATTCCTGATTCTGGGATTTTCAACAGCATGCAAATTTGTAGAATAAATGTGAAAGTCAGTTTTGAAATGAAATATACCACAGCAGCTCAAATTATTGAACGGAATTTACTGGCTGTTTTGATTCGTCAATAAAATTAACTCAATCGATGGATATAAACTAAGAAACGTTAGTTTTCTCGCTTGTAATACTATAATAAATATATTTGACACAAATTGAAAAATAAACCTTAAAATCTAAAAATAATTGAAAGAAATTAGAGATAAAACATAAAATGTAAGAATTCTTTGTATTGTTAAAATATCAGCTCTCAGTTTTTATGAAATGCCGACAAGCTATCAATGTTTCGGGAATTTTGATACATTAATAATGCACCTTTCTTAAAAATTGTGTTTGTAATTTTACAATTTTAATTCAAAATCAGGTGATTGAAACATAACAAAATACCTCATTATATTTTCAAAACAAACTTTAAAATATACTTGAGATCTGAATATAAAGTGTTACGAATAAAAAAGATTTTAGTAGTTCATTGGGGCCATTGTTTAGTATAATCGTAAATGTACAAACATTTTAACAATTTACTGTCTGTTCGTAAACAAGTTTTATACACTGCTGGCCACCCAAATTGCAACACCAAGAAAGACAAGAGATATCACAACAAAATTTATTTTGTAGATAACATGTTGACCAAGTATCAAATGATTAAATTTATAGACTTCTGTGAAGTGTGGTTCCTGCCAAAATCAGTAGCCAGAGTAGCCGCCATTGTTGGAGATCACCGCTGCCACACGCCTCGGCATTGATTCAAAGAGACTTTGGATGTGTTCTTGGGGTACAGCAGACCAAGCAGCTTCCACACGTTGCCAAAGTTGATCTGGTGTGGCAGCTGGGGATGTATTCTGGGTCAATCGTTGAGCAACCATGGACCACATGTTTTCTATCGGCGAAAGATCCGGAGAGCGAGCTGGCCAGGGAAGCAATTCAATCTGGCGATTGACGAAGAACCCTTGGACAATGCGTGCCACGTGTGGTCGCGCATTATCCTGTTGAAATATGGCTGTGGGCAAGCCCTGAAGGTAAGGAAGGACAACTGGCTCCAACACCTCGGAGATGTAGCGCTGGCTGTTTAAAGTACCGGCAATGCGTACTAGAGGAGTGCGATAGTGATATCCAATACCGCCCCATACCATAATACCCGGTGCAGGACCAGTGTGGCGGTACATAACGCAGCTGTTCAGCATCCTCTCTCCACGGTGTCTCCAGACTCGAATCCGACCATCGTGGTGTTGCAGACAGAAGCGTGACTCGTCAGTAAAGACAATTTCATTCCATTCTGCCGTCCACATCCTTCTTTCATCGCACCATTGGCGGCGGAAACGTCTGTGGTTCTGCGTCAAGGGTAGACGAAGCAATGGACGTCTTGCGGACAGACCACTCTGCTGTAAACGGCGTCGAATGGTACGCGCAGACACTGGATGATGCGGTACAGACTGAATGTGCTGTGCTATGGTTCGTGATGTGGCTGAGCGATCCGTCACTGCCATACGCACAATATGCCTGTCATCACGTGAAGTGGTGCACTGAGGTGGATGCGATCGAACACGTCTGTCCGTCGTACCCTCCTGCATCCAACGATCACATATCCGCATTACAGTTGTTTGGTTTCGTCCAACACGACTACCGATTTCCCTGAAAGATAATCCACAATCTCGGTAGGCCACTATCCTTTCTCTGTCGAACTCGGATACTTGATCAAAAGATGATCGCTGTTTTCTACGAGGCATAATTGATCGTTTTTTTGAAAAAACCACAAGAAAAACACAATTGCCGTACTTGAAATCTTCGAAATCTCCAAGCCTTAAATAGCGCTTTGAAGTGGCGCCACAGGCGCGCGTGATGTGCGTCTGCGCTGAAATTCGAATCATTTGCATATCTCACCTCCGCTAATGCATGTTGTAAATTTCATATTATTTGCATGCTTCCTTCAGGGTGTTGCATTTACGGTGGCCAGCAGTGTATTATATCGCTTACATACAATTAAGTACAAACATCTTATCTACGGTAAAATATATAAAATTTGCTGGATAATAGCATTTACTAAGTTCTTCATTCCTGACTTACTCATTTATATATTTAGACTAACTTAATTTTACACTCAAAACATTATAGTATAATCACTAGTTCAGCTGCCTCCAATTAACCACATTCTAATGTTCTGACCCATGGAAATAATATCCCCAATATCCATTACAGGGCCCAACCCCCATTTAGGAACAATGCCACATAAGAGTCCATTTTTTTAAAGTGAAATAATTTTTTTACTTTCTGAATACCTATAAATAGCCTATAAAATAATATTTTGAGGAGAGGATTTTCGGGACTGAGAAAAGTTATAGTATATAACTATTATTCAAAAGTATAGAATTACTAAACCTAATTAGGTATGTTATTGTTATTCAGTAAGTTTAGAGAGTTACTTCAACCTTGAATGTTTCTATGTTTATGTAATTCATAATAGCACTTAAATTATAAGTATATTATTGATTCAGAATTTAGTTTTTAACCTTGAAAGTTTCTACTTATGTATCCCATCATAGCACTTAAACTATGAGTGTATTGATTCAGAATTTAGTTACTTTAACTTTTAAATTTTTGCTTATGTATCGCATCATAGCCATTTAAACTATGGGCATATTATTGATTCAGAATTTAGTTACTTTAACCTTGAAAGTTTCTGATTAAATATCTCATGAAACACGCAAACTATAAGTATATTATTTTTATTCAGAACTTAGTTACTCTAGCATTGAAAGTTTTTGCTTATATATACCATCATAACACGTAAACTATAAGCTTATTATTTCTATTCAGAAGTGAATTAATCCAGCCTTGAATTTTTCTGCTTATGTATTCCATCACAACCCTTAAACAAACGAAAGTATCTTGCATTATTAAGTGCAACTTTTTTCGGAGACTGCCTAATTATACAAATTATGTTCTAACCATTCTGCGGACCAGGACCTGACAGGCGTTCTCCGATTACTAATTCATGATGGGATCTTGCATAGGTCAAAAACACTTCCGCTAGACATTGCAAACGAAGTCCTCCTTTACGTATGTATTTTCCGGCCATGGTGAATATCAGTCTCAATTCAATCCATTGTAAGCCTTCTTTAGTTTTCCTTGGGGGAAGGTGTGTTACATGGTGGGTTTGAGCCTGAAATTGAAGAGACACATATGGTCATTCTAAGAAAAATTCATGTTTAACAAATGAACTTTACATCTTAAAGTTCTATAAACATCAAAGACACATAAGAGTATATTTTTGATATGGCAAATTGAATTCGTATATGTAACAATGCTTCAAATGTTTTTCCTGGAATCAAAATATTTCATATTCATTAAGATTTATAAGGTGTGACCTACCTATCTATTTCTTCCTTTGGATCTTCGGATTTTAACTTAGAAAATGAAACTTACCCTTTTCTCAGTTTCCCTATTTATAAAATGACTAAAAGGTTCAGTAAAATTTACTTACTACATCCAGTAACAAGGCGCACTGAAAGTTTCATTTCTAAATTAAAACTGTCTTACTTATTTCAGCAAAATATTAGTTTAAAAAATCTACAATATACACGCATGCTTCGAAATGATGTTTCTAAATAGTTTGAAGCTTCCTATGGAAATCGTAGAAAGCTGTTTCATCTTCTATTTTCGTGTATTTCTTAGAATGAATTTGTATGTACATATGAGAGGGATTTTCAGTACAAATAAGCAACCAGACGAAAAGTGAAGATTTTTCTTCCGCTACCCAAATGCCCTCGCATGGTACATATTGGGATTACATGAAAATGTAGTTTATCGCCGTTTTAGTGACGTTTATCGTTTAATCTAATCGGCGATGACCAATCTACTATCATACATCAATTCAGAATTCATTCTTAGGAATTTTTATTGGCGACGTGCTGACATCGTATTCGTAAAACGAAACATGTAATGTCACGTTCGGAATACGTACAGGAAAAATACACTACTACCACCTACATTTAACTTGACAGAAAATGCCTCTCATAAGTTGCACCAGATACCACCACAAACATTTTGTTAAATATTTCTTTAAATAGGAAGATGAAAAAGTTTTAATACCTAATACCCAATATCAATTGTAAAACAAAATTATTTGCCTTAGTCTTATAGCTTAATCATCGCCAACAGATTGAACTTATTCGTGGATTTGAAGCATACTGGCATGTTAGGGCGTCGATAGAGATCTATGGAATTGGTGTTGCCCACACTCACGGCCGATCCTGAGGTAAGAGCCATAGACATGTCCACTAGTAGTCACGTGAAAAACGGACATAGATGGCCGATTTGACATAATATCGCCTCGTTTGGCGATATAAATTCTTATGTCCGGGTAGATGTGTGAATGTTCATTTCTATAAAAGTGGCGACAAATATGGTGAAATCGCCACAATCTACTATAATGCTGCGCGGACCAATCAGGTGATGAATTAGCGGATCTTCCATCCCATACAGCAATCAGATGATGAATGTGCTTTTCCAGCTGACAGACTAAAGTAGTCTAAGGATCCCGTTACTACTAGTTTTGGTCACATGATCCTGGACACATAAAAGGGCTATGATTCTTCTACTTTTACATTCCCTCTATGGTATGAGCTGCCCATGTGCAAACCTTAGCAATCCGCTCCCTCTTTTGAACCCCCCTTGATTTTCTAAAAGAATTGTCTCCATCAAGCAGTCATCTTAGTCCAGTCATCTTACTCCGTGCTCCCTAAGGAGCCGCCGTAGCCTAGTTAGTCGAGTCGCGGATAAACAACCGAGAGGTTGCGAGCTTGAAACTAGATCCAACCAAAGACCGCCGTGTACGTGGGGCTGGTACACGTTATCTGTCGTGGCCTAAACCACCCTCACGTTGACGTGGTGAAGAAGTTTGGAGAGTGGTGTATCAGCTTAGGTGTTGACCTTGTCATCTGACAGTGAATCAAAATTTCCAAGTAGGAAAAACAAATTTTCTCTTTCCCACAACTGGTGACAATTTGGAACAGGCACCAGAGGCTCACCACTACAGGGCAGTTTTCGATTTGAAGGTAAACTACCAGGAGGGTTAACGTCAATGTCCAGGAAATCTAAGGCTGGCAGAAAAACCATCAGCCTTATAGTTTATTTTTTGAAGTTGAGAGATTCTACTGACTGCATGGGGAAGTGTAATGTAGTAGGCCCTATCCAGGTGACACTGAATAACACTAAATTTACTACAATTCTCCGCTACTACTAGCAAGGTCCGTCGTGGCCCAGTTGGAAGAGTAGCAGATTAACATCCGGAGGGTTGCGATTTCAAAACTATATCCAATGAAATTGTCGTGTACGTGAGGCTGATGCACGTTAAATCTGTCATGGCCTAAACTGTCCCCCGTTGGCGCGGTGTGGAAGTTTGGAGAGTAGGGTGTCAGCTCAGGTGTTTACCTCGTCATCTGGACGGTTGCATGAAACATTTTTCCTCCCTGGGTGCATGGCTCTCTTCTGTGTCAGTAAAACTTTCAATGTGTGTTTGTCTATTACTTGATATTGTATGTCTTATGTCTGGAGCAGCATGGCCAATATGGCCCTTGCGTCATAACCACAAGCATTTACGGTTCGGATTGCGAGTCTGACTGACAGACACCCCTTCAAAAAAGTACAATCAAGACTGATGGATTATTCCATGCGCAGTTAGTATGCGCAGATCACTCTCACAGGGTGTTACGAAGTGGGTTTGAGAGTCCAGTGTATTTTTCCTGACTACGTGAGTGCACGACGGCTACCCAGGAGCAGCTCTGACCGCACTTTCAAACAATCTGGTAAATAGGTAAACAATCTGGTTAATTAACGTCGCACTGGAGCAACACAACGGGGTATTGGCAACAATCCGTGATCCATTCCGAAAGGAAAAATCCAAGGACAACACCACGTGAGTTTGAACCATGGCCAGTTGACGAGGTCAACACCTGAGCTGGCACCAGTCTCCAAACTTCCACAACACACCAACATGATTACATTTGAGGCCACGACAGACCGAACGTGCACCAGGCCCCTTTGTACACGACGGTCTTGGTTGGATACGAACTCGCAACCCTCCGGTTGCTAGTCCGCTACTCTTCCAACCGGCTACCACGACCCCAAACAATCTGGAAAATGTTTCATTTGAACTCGATTTGTTCACTGTCAAATTCAACTTCTAAACTTCTCCTGAAAACATGTTTTGAGTTGGCATAGCAAGTCATTCCTCATGTCTAATGGCCCTCAGGTCATCAACTCCGAGGTTCCCGAGTGGTCAAGGATACTTCTTAAGCTTTCATCCCACTATGTTAACCAACCCTATTTTTCCCCTTTTCACAGCATTTTTCACTTGGCGCTGGTTTGTGTTTGGCGCAGCTTGGCCAAATATAACGCCATAAAACGCCAAAACATCCAACCAACCTCATGTCTAACGGCGGAAATTACCTTACTTAATCCAAAGATATTAGCGGTATTTGCGTCATTTGCCTACGCGTCTATTGTATCCTAAATTCGGAAATCAGCTTTCGCTATTCAAGGAACGCCCAAAGTCAGCGGTGCATGTAACAAAACGCACTCCACTAAACAATTAGCCACTTCACCGGCGCTATGTTATGCCATCTAACTTATGTGTTGTTTCACAAGATAACGTACCGTAACAGGTGAAGCTTATATATTATGTCTCGGCAATCGTTCGTACTTCAGTCATAGACTTGTTTCTGTGATTTTTCCCTTCAGAACTTTAATTACTGACTAGTCGACCAAATTCGTTACTTAATTTATCCCTCCAAGTGTTTTCGATGAGATATCTCGTCCATAAAGAACTGACCAATTTTGATTTTCAGGAGATTTCTTGCCGTCAAGATAGTTGCCGATTTTTTTCATGATAACGAGATCAAGATCTGGTCAATTTTGCAAACAAGATACTTCGTCGAGACAGCCAACAGAGGGTTAAGTTTCCATTGTTTAACCTTCCAAGTGGTTTCGACGACATATCTCGTCCATCGAGATCTGACCTATTTTGCTGACGACGAGATATATCGTCATCAAGATATTGCCGACTTTTTGATGATGACGAGATCGTTTCAATTTTTGATGATGAAGAGATGAAGGGTCAGTTTACTTTTCATGGCGAGATATCTCGTCCATTAATATCTGGTTAGTTTTGTTAATGACGAAATACCTCGTCGAGACAACTACCTGTAGAGTTAAGTCAAATTTGTGAGATTTGTGAAACAAATAATTATGCACGAGGTCAGTCATTCTAAAACAAAAACTCTGTATTTATTTAATCTTGTAGTCATAATATTCAAAATTAAAATTACTGTTTAAACCGAAAGTAATCTATGGAGTGATATTTTACCTATGAGAGTGTTTTTCAGTGTAAAACAAACAAACCAGATGGGAAGCAAAGATTTCATTTCTGCTACCCAAATGCTCTCGGATGTACCTTAAAATGCAGTTTATCGCCGTTTTGGAGACGTTGGGCATTTAATCTAATTGGCGTTGACCTATCAACTATCCTTTATCAATTCGGAATTTATTCTTTGGAATTTTTATTGGTTACGTGCTGAAATTGTATTCTAAAAACAAGACATGTGACGTCACGTTCGGAATACGTATAGGAAGCAAGTTTAGGAAGAAATATTACCATTACCTACATTTAGATTGACAGCAAAAGTCTCTCATAAAGGTTAACTGGAAATCTATTCTATCTAAAGAAACAAACGTTTAATTAAAGCAATTAACAAAGAAAAGGTTTGCTGACAGTTAAAAATATGGCTGTAGAAAAAGAGTATTGCGTTTTTGACATAATTAGGCATCTTAATCTAATTGGCATTGACCAATGAACTCTCATCAATCTCTCGGAACTCATTCCTTGGAATTTCGGTGACTTGCTGAAACCGTATTCGAAAACAAGTCAAGTGACGTCATGTTCGGAATACACACATTAAGCACGCAGAAACACTATCGTCACCATTTCGCATGTCAGGAAAGCCATTCACATTTGGAAAAGTCAAGCTATCTTTAAATAACAGTTTTGAATTCAAAGGCACATAAGAATTGCTAAAGTTAATTAACGTCGCACTGGAACAACAGAACGGGCTACTGGCGAAGGTCCGGGATCAATCCTTAAGGAAAGATCCAAGGACAGTCCCTCGTGATTTTGAACCACGGTCAGATGACGAGGTCAACACCTGAACTGGCTCCCCACCAAAAAAAAAACCGTGAGGACATAAAAATTTCTTGCATAGGAATTGAGTAAATTCAATATACATCTTTTCTTAGAATAGTCTGAAGATACCGACTTCAAACTTGTTTCCTACTTTCAATACACATTTAATTATATATGGTAGGTAGGTAGGTAGTTAATTAACGCAACACTGGAACACAACGGGCTATTGGCGACGGTCCGGGATCAATCCCGAAGTGAAAGATCAACGACAACACCTCGTAATTTTGAACCTTGGTCAGATGACGAGAACAACACCTGAGCTGGACCCCACTCTCCAAACTTTCGCACCACACCAACGTGAGGACATTTGAGGACTCGACAGATTTAACGTGCACCAGCCCCGGGTACACGAATTTCTTTTGGCTGGATCGAGTTTCGAACTCGCAACCCTCCGGTTGCTAATCCATTGCTCTTGCAACTGGGCTACCGTGGCCCTAAAAATTATGAAAACGAATAAAGCCAAACACAGATAAAGAAGAAAATTCTCAATACTAAAAGGTAGTCAGAAGTTGAGTAAGAGTATAGAGTATATATGCTTATATTTATCACATTACTGACTTTTAACTGACATATCACTTAAATACAAAATGTATCAAGTCAGAAAATTGTGAATGTTGTCAACTTACCACTTCTCCGTTAATGTACCAGTTGACTTTAGCTGCTGGCTTTGAAGGCCCGAAGGAACAGGTTATATTTACCTCATCTCCAACTTGATAACGGGGTTGTAGTCCTATGATATCAGGTCCATGCGATGGTAAAGCTGTAACACGATACACTATTAGCTTACGGCTGTAATCTTTTTTCATGATCCAAACACAAGCATTACATTTCATGGTAAATTGATACGTGAAACAAGATCAAGTCATTGATTTATGGTGTACTTTTATATACAGTCGAACAATACAACATTAATAAAATGTGATTCGAGTTACTTTAAGATTTGTTTTGTAATACATATATAACTGGAAGTTTTTTAACGTTGGATTAACTCCGAGTTTTTCGAGTAGTGAATATGTTACGGTTCATGTAATAAATCTACTTAGTATTATAATAAAAAAAACCGGCTAATAATAATAGCAGTGTCTTTTGGTCAATGTGATTAATAAAGCATAATAATTACATTTACCGATAAATATTAATAATTGCCAATGAAGCCTGGTGAATTTAATGAAATTATGTTTTATAATATTTATACTTTTATTTATAAGATACATTCATTATTTATTACATAAAAGAGTTCTCGTAGGTATGTCTTATTAAATGGTTAAAAACAAATTATTTTTGCAGGAAGAGCTTCTGTGGAATTTGTAATTGGCTGGTTGGATTTTCTGGCGGATGTAGCTTGGAATTACAAAGCATTGAAAATTATTAGTTCATAGTTGCGAATTATTAATAATCACCTGCTCATGTATGATAAATTCTTATAAATTATTCACTTTTTTAACCTCTTTATTTGGTTATTATTAATATTACAAGTTTATTATATAAACCGATTGTTCACACGAACCGCAACATATATGCTATTTCTTTTATCTAACACATACAATGACTAAATAGTCACATCTATTCGTGGAGAGAATCATAGAAAGATTCTATTGGTTGCAATAATTCTAGAGAGGATTCAATTGGTTCAAAGAATCCTAGAAAGGATTCTATTGGTCAAGAGGATCAAAACCTGTTAGAAGTAAAGCAGGGAAAACTGCAGTTTGCATAGTGGAATAATGTTTGCATGACCTCAGAGAGTTAATATTTGGTATGAAACTGAGGCTGGTGGGATCTATTGCTTTTTAATGAATTCCTGGGTACTGAAATACTAATGCAGCAATTTTCAACTAGTGTGCCATTGGAATGGTGAAACTGTTTAAATTGTGTAAGATTTATTTCATTACAACGGTTTAGTTTTGAACTTATTACAAGTGATTTCAAGTAACAACCGTGTTTAACTTTCTGAGTTGTTCACACGTATATATCCATTCTGTAACCTGCAGTCTTCCCTGCACGGCTTTTAACCAGTTTTCATCTTCTTAATCAATGTAATCTTTTCAACCAATAGATGCGATTAATTAGCCATTATGTGTGATGTGGCAAAGAAAACACTACAATGCTCGGAAATTTCGTGATGCTCAGAGGATTAATACTCGTATAAATAATTTTGAGCATTATATTTTATTTCAAAGAGTACATAAATTGTTTCAAATTAAAAAAAATCACTTTGTAGCAAAAAGGGTTTCTTAAAACTATTATTTTTTGTAAATCAATCAACATTACACCTTTTTTGTCAGGTCGCCAAAAGAAATTTTGTATGTGTGTGGCGCAGAATTAGTAATTAGTTTCTGCGTGCCATGAGATGAAAAAGTTTGGAATCACTGAACTACTGGATTTAACAAGCTGACATGACTAGCGAGGAAGGGCACGAAGATAACAACAATTAACAGTTAAAAAACATTCTTCCATTCAGCAATCTACGTATATACAATATATAAAGCAGAGTTGGCGTCTGTCAGTCTGTTCTCTATACAAATCTATACCGTTTGACCAATCGACACCAAATTTGGCACACTTATTCTTTAGAACCCTGCGGGCGACGTAAGCTACATATTGGCCCCGTTCTATTTGTCTTGGGTGTGCAGAGGGGGGTAAAAACAATTCGAAATCCCTATAGGAATATCATAGAGTATTTTGCGTGGAGTTTCAGAATGTATGTATTGGAGCGCAAAAATCTTATGAGATGGAATATTGACTTATCTTTCTTTCATCTTTTTGTATTTTAGACTTTTGTATTCTTGTATTTTGCATTGTTGAACAAATATGTCATTTTCACTCGCTATTGGGAAAAAGATATTTTTCACTTGTAACGTGAAGAATATATAGGTAGGTAGGTATTTTAATTAACGTTGGTATTTTGATTAACGAAGGAGTGACGTAGAAAAAAGGAGCTGAAACAATTTGAAGAAATTGAAAATAGATAAATGAAATATGCGAGATCGTATAGTCGCAGCTGGAAGTTCTAAAAATAATGTTGGTTCAGCTGCGACTGAACGTTCGAGCATATTTAATTTATCACTTTAATTGCTTCAAATCGTTTTAGTTCCTCCATTCCACGTCACTTCCCCTAGAGTAGACAGGACAATGGAAACAGAAATGGACTTTTCTTTCTCTTTAAAAAATGATGATGCGAAAAGGAATTTAAATGATTTTAACATTAATTTTAGAACTTCCAGCTGCCGACTACACGAGTTCGCATATTTAATTTATGTCTTTCCAGTTCCTTCAGATCATTTCAGTTCCTTTTCGCATCATTTTTTTAAAGAGGAAGAAAAGTCCATTTCCGTTTCCATTGTCCTGTCTACTCCAGGGGAAGTGACGGAATAAAGGAATTGAAACGATTTGAAGAAATTGAAAAGACATTAATTATGCACGCACCTCTGCAGGTCGCAGCTGGACTAACGTTAATTCCAGCTGCGAGTGCACGAGCTCGCATATTTAATTTATCTCTTTTCAATATCTTCAACTCATTTCAGTTCCTTTTCTCCACATCTTAAAACGTTATTGTTTGTTATTTTTGACGACAAAAAGTGAGATTTTGTGACGATGATTTGCGTCGAGGTGGGCAACGACGTTCGAAATCAAATAAAATGTTTTCTATCCGCAGCAATTTTTTGATTAGTAAGAGAAAATGGCAGCGACCGATCCGACGGTTTACGCAAAACCCCTGTTCGCGCTCCAATACCGTTATCTAGCAGCACTTGAATAATTTGTGTCCTTGTCTCCGAGCGGACACTTATACGATCCTCTTTTTCAATGCTTAATGAGGTAGCGTCGAAGCCCCAGCTAGGCAAAACATAATCGTGCGTTTCAGGTAATACTTAAAAACTTTTCGAAGTGATGGCTATTTAGATAGAACAAACGAACACGTAAAGTAAACGCCTACGGGTATAAAGGAGAAAGTCACGAATTGGATTAAATAACACCATTGGATGACTCCAGCTGTCAACTCAATCATCAGATGGAAAACACAACGACTGAATGAGGCTATAAACAAACAGCCGTTCAGCCCCTTTTGGCTGGAGAAAAAGCTGCTATCTGTGTTTGAATGAGAAATGTCCACATGAAGTGTGCATATCTTAGCAGTCACGACTGAAGGTATCTTTTTTCTAGTCTTTAAAGTGATAGAAGAGTGAGAAAAAACCTCCATTTCCGAAAATATCGCCTGACAAGTCTCACGCGATATTTGAGTTACACTTAATGATTGTATTGACTACAGAGGACGAATCGATCTCGTTTGTTTGCTGAGGATAGAATTTTTCTTCTCGCTGACGTTTTCCATTCTAATTGCACAGAATTCAACTGAATTCCCAACCCCCTTCTCTGCCATTTATTCCCCACTCGAAAGGCGATTCTTTTAATTTATGGGATGAGAATATTCAAGGGGATTCCATCTCGAGTAAGTGTCTCCGTTTTTAAGTATTTTATAGCTGGAAGAAGGAAAAAAAGCATGGCGTATGACTGTGTTTAAATGTGAAGACAGAAAATTCGGAAGAAAATATTGCTTTTTAATGACAAGGTGTCTAATTATGTCAAACGTAATAGTCTTTTCCTATGGCCAGATTTTTTAACCCTCAATAAAACTTTTTTCTTGGTCTTTTTTTCTTAATTGCTTTGGCTAAGCGTTTACTTCTTTATAACGGAATCGCAGTTAACCTTTATAAAAGGCTTTTTCTGTAAAGCGGGATCGCCATGGCTCAGTCGTTAGCCCATTGCGCTAGTAACCTGCGTGTTATAGGCAGCGCAGGTTAGATTCCTGTCAGGTTCGACTTCTCCTTTGGTGTATTTCTCTGGTCTGTGTCAGAGAGTTATGACTTTGTATGTGTGTGTGAGCCCATTTACTTGACACTGTTTGGTGCAGTTTGGCCAAATATAGTCGCGTCATAAACCCCAACCCCTTCCTGTCGAGCTAAATGCAGGTGGCGGTAGTGTTTTTGTGGTTGAATATGTTTTCTGTATCTACGGTTGCCCAGCTGGTAGAGTCGCAGATTAACAACCAGAGGGGTACAAGTTCGAAACTCGATCCAACCAAAGATAGAATGACACCACAGGAACTGTCTGGAATATGATGCACGCTAAAACATCCATCATCTAGATTAAAATCACGAATGTATTCGGATACTAAGCAAGAATCTCGAAGCGTTGAAGAAAAGCAAGTGATATATCTTCATTAACCCATCAAGTGGCTTGACGAGACATCTCGTCCATCAAAATTTGTCCATTTTTTCTAATAACAAGATGTCTCGTCATCAAGATATTGCCGATTTTTTTATGACAAGATCAAGATCTGGTCAGTTTTATTCAATGACGAGATATTTCGTCTATCAAGATTTGGTCAGTTTTCTTCAAATGACGAGATAGATACTTTGTCGAGAAGATCACCAGGACAGGAGGGTTAGGATTTATTTCATTGCATTTTGCCCTAATTATAATTTTTCCCCAAACTTGGACATTTTCTTCGATTGGAATTTTAAAATTATTTTTCATACTTTTAAAAACTAAAATTTTATTTCGGGAATTTTAGACTGTATGTTTCATTCCTTGGAACCTCTTAGGTGTATTGAGCTTATTTGGGTGTATCTGTTATTTTTGGTGCTTTTCCCCACTGTCCTATAATGGGTTTTTCTCTATGATAGAATGAATAGATAAATGGATCATCATATATCATCATCATTCTCTTCACTCCAAGTGAACGGCATGGGGTTTTCAGTCTTGTCCTCCATTTCTTATTGTCTAAAGCCGCATCTCTGGCTTGACCCTAGCTCTGCCGTCAGCCTTATTCCTCATATCCTTGACCATTTTCTTCGAACCTAGTTTGGTCTGCATCTCGATCTCTTTCCATCTTTGGTCTGGGTTAGTGCTATTCCTGGATGTTCCGTAGTGGGCATTCTTAGTACATGTCCTATAGGGTGGACCGAAAATATGTTTTTCGAAATTCGCTTTTGCAGTGGGATAGAAAAGTTACCTCTTACCTTTAAATAAATACCTGTATTTTTAAAAATGTTTTACTTAACCCCCCCCCCCAGATGTTGTCTCGATGAGGTATCTCGTCAAACTGACAAAACTGAAACCGAACACAAAACTGACCAGAATTTAAAAAACGAGATATCTCGTCGTTAGAAAACTGACCAGATCTTGATCTCTTCATCAACGAGAAATCGGCAATATCTTGATGACGAGATATCTTGTCGTAAACAATAATGATTAGATCTTGATGGACGAGATGTCTTGTCAAAACTATTTGGAGGGTTAATGTCTTTAGCCCTCTATCGAGCGTTTAATAATGACAAACAGCTAAAAATGAGGAAAGAGGCACTTTTCACACTATTTTTTAAATAATATATCTTTAATTTTTAATGCCTAATAAATATAATTTAGAGAATGAAAAAGCTTGTACAACACTTGTCTACGTCATATCCTTCGTACTCATAATAATATATTTAATTCTTTGTAATATTGCAAAAAGTGCAAAATTTCAGAATTTTTGAATTTTTCATCTGCGACTTTGAAAAATAAGTACTGTTACTGTGCAAAAAATATTTTTACTGCATTCACTGAGTTTATGTCGATACCTAAGGTTTTGAAAACAATTTGTATATTTTTGGACGTAACATTTTTATGGAACGACATAGTTTTCAGCTAAAATACTAAAACATAGCGCGTATATAGAGGGCTCAAGACGTTGAATAATAAAAATTTTAAAATATAGGCTTATATTTTAAGGTAAAAGGCAACTTATCCCTCATTGCAAATATAAATTCGAAGAAAAAATTTTCGTTTATCTGTACGGCTCACCCCCCCCCCCTAATGTCAGTCCAAATTCACTTCCTAACTTTACTTTAAAAGGGAAAGGGTTTGTGTTTGTCTTTTCATAAAGTTTGGCGTAACAGGTAACTTGAGATCAAATTATTTTTAGAATTTTTTTAATGACATTTTGGAGTGATAAACTTTTATCATTCCAAGTTTCGAATAAAGTTTCTCATGGTATAAATATCAATAACCTGTGCCCTCAACTTCTGCCATATTTAAACCCACATGATCTAGAAAATAACCAAAGCATTGATTTTATCTCTTCTATTTACAAAGAAATATTTTCCACGGTCTAATTATGAATGGGCTCTGTATCCACAATCTATCTATTGTAATAGTAACTTTTAGATTACATTTTCTATGGAACAACAATTGCTGACACCCCACGAACTGTCTGGGACACGATGCAAGATAAAATATCCACCATCTAGATTAAAAGCCAATCGGTCTAATAGTCAGGCCTCTCGATCATGCTTGGTTGTGGGTATAGTGTGCTGAGGAAGCGATTCACTTTTATAGGGTTCTGATGAGTCAATCATCCGTCCACACGTAGAAAAACATTGATTTTGCTTTCATAGCAAAAAAACTGCGTTACGTTTATGAATCTACATAACAAAAATTTTGCGAGTATAGAATTGTTTTTTAGCCTACAATGTTTTAAATGGTGCATTATACAATCCCTATAAAATAAAGTTAAAATTATTATTGAATAGTTTTGGGTTTCTAAAAAATCTCTTCATGGTATACGACTCACGCTACCCCGATTTACGCGAACTCGGAGTTAAGCGGTTCTTGATTTTTTCGTTTGGCAACACTGCCGCCCGCTATCTTCAGTGTTTCTCTTGCTGTGATACGCATTAGACGCGTTTCGCGCGAACTCTACGTGCACGATTACGATTCTACGATCGATGAAAGTTAAGATTGCTTTGTTATACGTTTTCTAAACCCTTAAAAAGCTATGTCGTCCAAACGAAGTAAATCTGATTCTCCGCACCTGGTAAGAAAAGGAAAACGGAATCTTTGGAATGTAAACTTAACATTATCAAGGATTTTGATAGCAGAGTGAAAATTTGTGAATTGGAAAAGTTTGAGCTACCGGAATCCACAGTAAGAACAATCATAAAAGATAAAGAAAGAATTCTCGATGCGGTGAAAAATGCTCAATCCTTGAACTCAAGCATAATTCGTAAACGTCATGGTATTATTGCTGAGATGGAAACAATGCTGAAATTATGGTGTGATAATCAAGTAAAAGTGAAGAATTGTCCAGTCGATCAGAACACTGTGTGCTATCAAGCTAAGCTGATTTTTGAGAGGTTGAAAGAAGCTGGGGAGGCTGGCAAGGATAAAAACTTTGTAGCTAGTAACGGTTGGTTCAACCGATTTAAAACTCGCTGTAATTGGCACAGCAACGCGGAGAGTGGAGAGGCGGCAAGTGCCGATAAAGAAGCTGCGTCTTTTCCTGAGACACTCAAGGCTATGATAGAAAAAGGTGACTATAGCAGTGAAACCGTATTTAACATGGATGAGACTGGCCTGTCATAGAAGAAGATGCCTAAAAGAACTTTTATCGCACGGGAAGAAAAAAACTTTCCAGGTTTTAAGGTTTCTAAAGACCTATTGGCAGTGATGGTCGGAGGGAATGCAGCTGGTGACTGCAAGTTAAAACCTCTCTTAATTTACCGCTCCGAAAACCCAAGAGCCTTAAAAATATATAAAAAATTAGCTTGCCAGTGATTTGGAAGTCAAATCATAAAGCTTGGGTGACAGCTTCCGTTTTTGAGGACTGGTTTGGTCACTACTTCATACCCGAAGTCGAACGTTATTGCAAGTCTAAACAAATTCCATTTAAAGTGATGCTTCTTATTGGCAATGTACCCGGTCACCCTCCTACCACCCTAATTGATTTCGACCCACGTGTGAAAGTTGTGTTTTTGCCTCCAAACACAACCAGCTTGCTTCAACCGATGGACCAGGGAGTGATCAAAACATTCAAGGCTTACTACACGAAGCGTTCGTTTGCACATCTGAATGAAGCTATGAGGCAAAACTGAGATATCTGTTAAAGACTTGGAAACAATTCAATGTTTTAGATACCGTAAGAATTATTGGAAAATCTTGGGATGAAATTTATAAAAAAACATTGAATTATGTCTGGAAGAAACGTTGTCCATTTTTTTTCAAAAACGAGACGGAAACAACGCCAGAAACTGATCATGTCGCTCATGTGATAGAAGAAGTTGTTAATCTTGCCAGGTAATTAGATTTGGAAGTCAATAGCGATGATTTCTACGAGCCGTTGGATTCAAATAGTCAGGATCTGACAATTGATGAGCTCATAGAGATGCGTCAGCAAAACGTCACTGAAGTATCCGACACTTCAAACCCAGTTCCACCAGAAAAGCACATGACAATTGCAAGCTTGACAGAAGGTCTCAGCTTATTTGAAAAAGGCTTACAAATTTTAGAAAACAGACTCCAACGAAGAATACGTTATAGCTATAAAGCAAGGAATAAAAAAAATTATTAGCTTGCTACGAAGAAATTCTGCTTGAAAAAAAGAAGGCATTGTGTTGTCAGACGAATTTGTTAGATTTTATGAAGCCATCGATATCGAAATAACTTTTTTACGCAACTCGTTTATTTTTTTAATATTTTGTGTTAATATGTATTAAGAACTGTATTTTTTTTCTACAGACGTGATATGTCGTCCATCGTGATCTGGGTAGTTTTTCTAAGAACGAGATATCTCGTTCACCAAGATCTAGTCCGCTTTTTTCCGAGGACGAGATATCTCGTCCATTAAGATATGGTCAGGTTTGCTAGTGACGAGATACCTCATCTAGACAATCACCAGTAGGGTTAAAAATCAGATATCGTTTGCACTAAAGAAATTAGAACCAACAGTGTAAACCTCCTGATGATTGTTTTGACGAGATATCTCGTCATTGGCAAAAATGACCAGACCTTTTTAGATGAGATATCTCTTCATTAGAAGAAAAGTGAGCAGATATTGATCTCGTCATCATAAAAACGGCAACATATCTCTTGATGACTAGATATCTCGTCATTAGCGAATTTGGTCAGATCTTGATGGACGAGATATCTCGTCGAAACCTCTTGGAGATTGAAAGGAGGTCTCGGGCCTCTTTCACCTGTCTACGCCACTGCTTTGTGAGAGAAAGTACTGCAGTAAGCAAAACGCAGAAAGAAAAATGAATTTCTGTCCTAACGCTCGGAAAACTTAGTCAACTGTTCAGATGTCAATGACTTAATGCAATAGAAAGTGCGAAGCAGATAATAACACACCTCGAAATGTAAAAACACCAACCCCAGTAACGTAGCCGAAACCCATGACATTTTTATTTCGGTACGCAATCAACACATCGCTGTATAATGGAATGTAGGTGAGGGCTGTTTTTGACACGGCGCAATCGTTTTTCATTCCTTTTTGAATTAATAATGGACCGGAGTCTACTAATAATGCCTCAAAAGAACCCTAAATCACTCTCTTCCTATATTTATGAATTATGGTCTATATTCCCGGTACGTGACAGCAATGGTAAATACGCGGACACTTCCGAAGTCTCAACTGTTAGCTTCCAGCCTTAATAGGTAGGGGCGGGCCACCAAAAACCTAATGGGGGATGCTTTCTTCCCCTCCAACACCGCTTGTCAAAAGACGTGTATTCAGCAAACACTCGAAAAGGATTAGTCTACCTAATTATTTAGTGCTACATTAAAATTTGATTAATCAGTGATCAATCGAGGTGCTGTTCGTCTTCCCGTTCCAGCTGATTGCAGCAGACCAGTTGTTTCATGTACATCGATTGTCTCGGACACATTAATCAGAAGTACTTGTAAAAGGTGAGTCTTGATTAATGTAGTTTCTTTCACGCTGATTTCTGACCAAGAGTGGAGTTTTATTTCCATACAAGGCTCCTAATGAGGTCTTTGTATTCCTTACACCTTCCATAAGGGCATTAATGCTTCATTTAGATTAGTATTTTTACACCTGTGTTTCTATTATTTTTAACAGGGGAACTAAAGTAACAAAAGGCTTGAATAAAAAAGTTATTGATAAATAACCTGTACGCTTCACCCTCCTGGTGGTTGTCTCGACGAGGTATCTGGCCATTAGCAAACTGACTCAGATCTTGATGGACGAGATATCTCGTCAAAACCACTTGAAGGGTTAAGTGTTCTGAAAACTGCAAGAAACAAACCTTTGTCGATAAGATAAATCCGTTCTTATATTTGCAAAGCGGCATTAAATAATATATATGGAATATGAAAAATATTGGTAAAATTTTCAAATTTTTTTAAACCCTCGAATAAAGGTGTCCCGTTTAATGTAGTTTATTTTACTCTGATTCTGATCAAGAGTAGAGTTTTATTTCCCTACTGGGCCCCTAATGAGATCTTTGTATTCCTTACGCCTTCCATAAGAGCATTAATTTTTTGTTAAGACGTTGTTTTTACACCTGTGTTTCTATTATTTTTAACATGGGGAACTAAATTAACAAATAAAGCCTGAATAAAAAAATTATTGATAAGTAACCTGTACGCTTAAGTGTTCTGAAAACTGCAAGATGGTTGGTAGTTGGTCGTTGAATTAACGTCGCACTGGAGCAACACAGCAGGCTATTCAAAACTGCAAGAAACGTACCTTTTTCGATTGGATAAATCCGTTCTTATATTTATGAAGTGGCATTAAGTAATACATATGGAATATGAAAAATATGGACACGTTTGGTAAAAGTTTAAAAAATTTTTAAACCTTCTAAAAAAGGTGTCCTGATAAATGTTGTTTTTATGCTGTTTCCTGACCAAGAGTGTACATTAATAAGTACTTGTAAAAGGTAAGTCTTAATGTAGTTTCTTTTACGCTGATTTCTGACCAAGAGTGAATTTTTATTTCCATACTGGGCTCCTAATGAGATCTTTGAATTCCTTAACCTTAAGGAAGATCATTGATGTTTTATTTAGATCGTTATTTTGACACGTGTTTCAATTATGTTTAACATGGGGAACTAAAGTAACAAAAGGCCTTAAAAGTTGTTTATAAATAACCTGTATGCTTAAGTGTTCTGAAAACTGCAAGATGGTTGGTAGTTGGTAGCTGCATTAATGTCGCACTGGAGCAACACAGCGGGCTCTTGAAAACTGAAAGAGACGAACCTTTTTCGATATGGTATATCCGTTCTTATATTTGTGAAGTGGCATTAAATAATATATGTGGATTATGAAAAATATTGATACGTTTTTGGTAAAAATTTTAAACCTTCGAAAAAAGGTGTCATAACTAATGCAGTTTCTTTTATGCTGATTTCTGAACGAGGGTGAAATTTTATTTCCATAATGATTTTAATGCAATCGTTTTGTTCCTTACACCTTCCATAAAAGTTATTAATGTTTCATTTAGATCACCTGATTATTATTTACACCTGAGTTTAAATCGATTTTTACATTGGGAACTAACCAACCAGTATATAGCCCAATTTGTAAGATCAATCAATAGTTTACCTTCAACCCTTGATATTTTCTAGGACGATTTAATATATTTTTGTAATTTTATAACTTTAACATTCGGAAACTGAGTTTTTAACTTTTTTCTCATTGGCTATGTTTGGATCGTAATTTTTCTTTCATGAGTTATTTTTCTTCTATTAATTTTTGTTTTGTATTTATATCATGTAGTTTATGTTTCATAATTGTACTGTTTTTATATACCTGTCGTATGTTCTGTACTTTTGATCTTATTTCGCTGTCATGTAACTGGAATTATCTATTTCACAGTATGCACAAATAAATAAGATCCATAGTCCATTGAAATTGCGAAGACTGTTTAACTCTTGTAGACCAAATAAAAATAAATGAATGAATAATGCAACGAATAATCAAAATGAAATGAACCCTTTGAGCATCGCAAGACTTCCGAGTAGTGTAGTACTGCTTTTTTCCCACAACCTCCATAATGACTAAATAAGCACATCGATTGGTTGAAATAATCTAAAGAAAAATTATATTGGTCAGAAAAGACAAAACTGGTTAGAAGTCAAGCAGGGAAGACTGCAGGTTCAGAACGTATATATGCGTGTGAACCCTTCAGAGGGTTTCATCTTTATTAGAAGAGAGAGCACCCATTCGCAATTCATGCTCTACTCCATTTTCCGTTAATCACATTTCAATTGTCTGTCGTGGTTTTCATCAACGCATCACATTTTTAAAGCATTGATTGGGGAAAATCCCCATTCAAACCTTTTAACATTTTTAAATTCAGTTGGTTTTTTAACTCTCATCCATTTTTTCCAAATTCAAAATGACTCATCAATCTATTTTAATAAATTCTTTTATAAGTCAATCTTTTAAATTTCACACTTTCAAATTTTATGCATATGTAAATTAAATTCATTAGTTATGCTGCAGTCCATGGTCTGGTTTTTGTCATCTGACTATTTGTATATTTTTATTCTCATCTACACATTTTATTTGTTTTAAATCTATCTTTTATCTTTGTCTTGGACTTGATTTTTAAATGTTTTATACTTTTATTGGGTTATGTTTTGTCTTGTATTTGGAGCAGCTTGCCCGCTTTTGGACCTTGCGCCATAAAACCCTAACATCCATCCTTCAGAGGGTTAAATAAAAATATTCCACATTTTGTAGCTTAACTGATTGGAAATTTGTGATTACAAAATATGCTAGGTGAGCATAAGCATTAGGCAATGAAAAACGTAATAAAATATTTGTACATATACAACGTACACATAAACGAGAAAAAGAGCAATGGAATCTTTCGAAAGAATTATAATCTTAGGAAAGGACCAAAATAGAATATTTCCAAATTATTATATTCCACAGAATAGACCAATAGAATCTTTTTAAAGAATTTTAGTCTTAAGAAAGGCGGCAATAGAATCTTTTCAAAAGTTTCTATTCAAGGAAATACCCCATCGAATATTTCTGAAGGTTGAAAGAAAGAGGGCTTATGGCCAGTTTATTATCGCTTCCAAAACTACCCTGTAGTGTCCAGCCTTTGAGGAGGTGCAAAACCTGTTCTAAACTGTCACCAATTTTGGGCAAGGGACAATTTGTTTTTCCTACTTGGATCGCCATTCCCCTAGGCTAGTAATAGGGCAATTTTGTCTAGACGAGATATTTCGTCCATAGCAAAAATAACCAGATCTTGGACGAGATATCTTGTCGAAACCTTCAAAAACTAGTTCCAAACTATCACCAATTAGAGACAAGGGAAATTTGTTTTTCCTATCTGGATCTTCATTCTCCTTGGAGTAATAGGGCAGTTTTGCCTCGAAGAGATATCTCGTCCTTAATCCTCCTCGTGGTAGCCTCGGCGAGGTATCTCACCATCAGCAAAACTGACCAGATCTTGTTGCTCGAGTTACCTAGTCATCAGAAGAAAACACAATCACGAACATTGGAAGAAAAGTGACCTGATCGTGGTCTTGCCATCATAAAAAATCGGCAATATCTTGATGACGAAATATCTCGTCAAAACCACTTTGAGGGTTAACCTTCCTAATGATTGTCTCGACGAGGTATCTCGTCGTTAACAAACGTTACCAGATCTTGATGGACGAGATATCTCGTCATTATAAAAACTGACCTGATCTTGATCTTGTCATCTTCAAAAAACAGTAATATATTCATCACTCAGAATTCAGCCGGTATTATTGATGAGATATCTAGTCATTAGCAAAATTGTCCAGATATTACTGGACGTGATATCTAGTCATTAACAAAATTGGTCAGGCCTTGATGGACGAGATATCTCGTCGAAAAACTTAGAAGGTTAAGAAAGTTTGGTGCAAATGCTATCCGCGTGTCTTCTAGTAAAAAAATATTTTATAGGACCCTTTCAGCATTAAAATGGAGGCACTTACCATAAATGCGCATCTCGTCTTCCGACTTGGCAGTGCTAAAAGATGGAGCTTCTCCAGATACCTCGCAGCCATACAATCCTTCGGAGTTGAGGTCTGTGGAAGTCAAAAGCACGTGACTGCTGTTGGATCGCTCGAGCTGTGGGAAAAAGCAATCAATCATTCCAATGAAGAATTCGGATATCTTGGACAGACGACAAGAAAATCTCAAAAAAGTATAACTCGCAATGATAAGAAATTAACCCAACTGGTGGTTTATCTTTCCGCCAAAAACTGCTTTTTAGTGGCCACCCTCCATTGCAAAAACCTGTTCTAAACTATCACAAGTTCTGGCAAGGGACAATTTGTTTTTCCTTCTTGGATTTTCATTCCCTTGGAGTAAAAGGCAGTTTCGTCTAAACAAGATATCTCGTTCTTAGCGAAATTGATCAGATCTTGGACGAGATATCTCGTCGAAACACTTGGAGGGTTAATTGGTGTCTCGGGTAGGAAGAGTTCACATTGTTTTCATTTATTGAGTAAGAAGCAGTTATATGACACTTAATTACATGAAATAGCCTTCCAAAATAGAAAGATAATCCATGTAACCGATCGGTCGTCAAGTTAAAAGTAAGCAACGCGCTCGCATAATTGGCTTCTTTACCGTAGTTTCTGACTCTGAGTTGATCGTTCGGTGCCTGAAGTCATAGAAGTGATTACGAGTTGGCAAAATAAATATTCACCTATTGCAATGACCATACATTTTTAGTACGGGAGCCTTTTTCCCCTGTGAGATTAACCATGCTTATGGAAATGGGCTTCCCAAAGGTGATGTGCCTTCTCACCGGTGTTGCATTATATACATTTTGACTGATATGAACTCTAAGTAGGTGTGAACACAAGTCCTCGCACGTTATGACTACTACTTTAAAACATTGAAACATTAAGGGGAATTGGAAGGTCCCATGAGACAATGTTAATTTACCTAACCCTCCTGGTAGTTTATCACCGCTTTGAAAATTGCCCAGTTGTGGCCAGCCTCTGGTGCAAAAGCAGTTCCAAACTGTCACCAGTTCATTGCAAGGGACAGTTTGTGTTTTGAACATGGATCTTTATTCCTCTTGGTGTAATAGGGCAGTTTTGTCTCAACGAGATAACATGTCCTTAGAAAAATTTACCAGATCGGGCGAAATATATCGTCGAAACACACTTGGAGGGTTAATTTGGACGCATCTTTTCTCAGAATATACTAAAGATAATGGTTTCAAATGTTATTGTATATCAATAGAAATTTCCTATATACTGAATTTAATCAATTTCTATGTATCTATTCTCAGAAAATGCTAAAGATACTACTTTCAAATTTTGTATATCAATAGAAATTTTTGACAGGAATTGAGTAAATAAGACATACATCTTTTCTCAGAATATACTGAAGATACCGACTTCAAAATTGTTTCCTACTTTCAATATACATTTATTCATATATGGTAGTAGATTGGTAGTTAATTAACGTCACACTGGAACACCACAACGGGCTATTGGCGACAATCCGGGATCAATCCCAAAGGGAAACATTCAAGGACAGCACCTCGTAATTTTGAACCACGGTAAGATGACGATAACAACACCTGAGCTGGAACCCCACTTTCCAAACTTCTACACCACACCAACGTTAGTACATTTGAGGCCACACCATATTTAACGTACACCAGCCCCCGTGTATACGACGGTCTTTGGCTGGACCAAGTTCCGAACTAGCAACCCTCCTATTGCTAATCCGTTGCTCTTCCAACTGGGCTATTTATATATGGAAGGGACGATTTAGTATTATTATATTGATTGATGACGATTTACTATCTAGGGATTTGGTGTTATTATATATTGCTAATTTTTCAACTAAAATACATATTATAATAATATATAAAAAATATTATTTATGTAACTAAAAAATCTGTAAAACAATAATCACTACATAACAAAACAGTCCTTGCAGTATATTCCATGGTCTTGTATAACATTTTGGGTAAGTTGTACTTTCCCGGTTAAAATAGTTTCTTAGAAATAGTACCCCGAAAAAATGTTCAATTTAAGAAAATTTACTTTATAGTTTAAAAAATGTCAGTTTACTATAAGTTTCATTTATATCTCTAAAACTAATAGGGGTTGATACAAAAATGAAGTATTAGAAACAGTATAAAACAGACTATCCAAATCTTTAAAAATCTCAATATCCCTATTTTTGAAAATTTTGGTATCATCTCCCCTAACCATTTTGAAAATGTTAAGATAATCATTGCTACAACTAACACCAAAGCAACAACTGAGTAGCCTCCGAGCCGATAATGAACAAAATCCATATTTTTTAAAATTTTGGCGATAGATCCAGCTCTCCCTAACCTTGCGCCATAAAACTCAAATCAACCAATCAATCAACTAGCTCTCCCTAGATACTTTTAAACTGTCAAGATAATAATTTCTGCAATAATTGTATTGATTATTAATACCAAATCAACAGCAATGCATCCTTTAGAGGCAATGAACAAAATCCATATTTTTGAGCATTTTGGGCTCCAGCTCCGTCTAATTATTTTTAAATTGTTAAGACAACCATTGCTACAGTTAATATCGAACCAAAAACAAAGTAGCCTTCAGAGATAATGAACATAATTGATAAATTTGAAAATTTTGGAATTCAGTTCTCTAAAAACTTTGAAATTATCAAGACGAAAATTGCTACAATTTATACCAAATCAACAACAGAGTAACATTGAAAGACAACGAACAAAATCCACATTTTTGTGATAATCATTGCTATAATTAACACCAAACCAACAACAGAGTTGCCTTGAGAGATAATGAACAAAATTTAAAGTTTTGAAAAGTTTGCTATCCAGCTCTCCTTGAAATAGTGAACAGAATTGATATTTTTGAAAATTTTGGGATCCAGCTCAACCTAACTACTCTGAAAATTTTATAATCCATATTTTTGAAACAATTATTGCTACAAATAATACCAAACCAACAACAGAGTAGATTCGAAAGATAATGAACAAAATCCATATTTCTGAGATAATCATTGCTAGAATTAATGCCAAACCAACAACAGAGTAGCTTTGAGTGATAATGAACAAAATCGAAGTTATCAAAATAATAAATACCATACCAAGAACACAGTCAGTTTCCTTTAGAGATAGTAAACCATATCCATACATAGTTTTGAAATTCTGGGGATCCAGCTTCCTCTAGCTACTCTGAAATTTTCATGACAATCATTGCTACAAATAATGTCAAACCAACAACTGAGTAGCTCTGAGAGAATATGAACAACATCGAAGTTATCAAGATAAGTATTGCTACAATTAATAAACTAGAGTAGCCTTGAGAGATAATGAACACAATCCATATATTTGAGACAATCATTGCTACATATTTTTAGGATCCAACTCCCCAACTACTCTTTACAATCATTGCTACAATACCAAACCAACAATAGAGTCAGTTTTCTTTAGAGATAGTAACAAAACCCATACACATTTTTGAAACTTTTGGGATCCAGCTTCCTTAACTATTCTGAAATTTTTACGACAATCATTGCTACAATTAATACCAAACCAACAACAGTGAACAAAATCCATACATATTTTTGAAAATGTTGGGATTCAGCTCCCCCTAACTACTCTGCAATTTTCATGACAATCATTGCTACAATTAATACCAAACCAACTACAGAGTAGCCTTGAAAGATAATGAATAAAATCGATATCAAATTAAAACAGAGAGGATTTTTTCGGAATTTGCTTATCCCATTATTTATTGAAGGAGCGGAAGACACTAGGAGCAGCATTGCAAAATAACGAGATTCAAACGATAGTGAGATTGATCACGAATGCTAGCTTCGAAACGGAAGAAAAAGGAATTGATAAGTAACTCTATTCCAGACTTCCATTATGAACAAATGACGCAGTTATTTGTAGACTATCGACCAAAACCTCTAGGAAGCATTAATGATAGACCTAAGCGGACCACTTGGAATCCGCGTGGGAGAGTCTGTCATGTCTCTACGTCAATTGTATCGATAGATTTAGTGTTTATTCCTTGACTGTTGAACATTTTCAGCTTCCTTATACCAAACACACCCACCTTGTTATTTAGAGGAGAAAACAAATGTCATTGATTTCTGATTGTTTCTGATCCTGTTTCTATAAAATAACACGTTTTATAGTGATAAGTATAAGTTCAAAAGTGTATCTAAGCACCCTTGTGTTTCCTCCATTACATTCTAACAGAAACGTCGTTTCGACCTCGTTTGTATCCAATTAAAACGGTTTATGAATTTTTTGTAGAATTATATCTGTACTGCAGTATGGATCTAAGGTTGAATATATTTCCAATCGCATTTAATTTACTTCTGCACAGTTGAAATTTTGGTTTTTATCACTTTATTGCTTTAAAAAATCCTTCAATACTACCGTAGTGTTAATAATAAAATATGTGTATAGATAAATAATGCAACATAAAACTATTGAATTGTTCAATCGGTTATTATACTATTTTAGATTTCGAATAAAATGTGGCAGTGATAAGTATATGGTTTAAAATAGTATTTAAACACACCCTTGTGTTTACTTCATTACATTCTAGCAGAAACGCCATTTTGACCTTGTCTGTATCCAATTAAAATAGCCTATGAATTTTTTTGCTGTAGAATAATATAAGTATTATAATATGGATATATGGTTGAAGATATTTACGATCACATTTAATTTACTTCTGTACAATTGAAATTGTGAAGTATTCGTTTCTAAAACTTGGTTCTTTAAAAAATCCTTTATCGCAGCGATAGTATAAAAGGGGTTATAGATAAATGTTGCAACATAAAACTATTGAATTTTCAATCGGTTATGCTATTTTAGACTCCTTATAAAATGTGAGTGATAAATATATGGTTCAAAAGAGTACCTAAACACACCTTGTGTTTCTAGATTACATTCTAACAGAAATGATACAGAAAGCTATTGAATTTTTCAATCGAAGTAGCAGTATCTTTTTCTGTATTGTATTCTTCTAGTTTCTTGCAATTCGTAAGCCCGAAACCGCAAAAAGAACTCCCCGAATAATTATAAATTTTTTGTGGGTGTTCTCAAGAAAGTAACTGAGGAAAATATGTCCAATAAAATCTTTAAATGAAAACTTTGTATTTTTTATAAGTGAGAAGTTTGAGTTTAATCATTTTTGCAATTTTTTATATAGGTCACATTTATGAATGCGTGATTACCCGCTACTCTTCCCACTTCTGATTCACCAATGGTGAACACCGGCATGGACGTAATAGCGAGAACGTTCCAGAACACGAGCAACTTCGGAATCAAATGAATCTTTAAGTGACTATTTTATTGCTATGAGGGAAATAGATTCAAGAGGTCAAATCGATATTTCTTCTATTTTTGATTATGTAATTAATTGCATACCAGATTCTACATCCAATAAGATAGTGTTACATGGTTGTAAAACAGTAAGTGAATTCAAAGAAAAATTGAAAATTTATGAAAATCTTTCTTCTACTACAAACGTAACAAAACTCCAGGTATTTCTAAACCAAAACATGAAAGTTACAAATCCGATAGAAACTTTGATCGCAAAATTTCCAAAGGCCCTCCGAAAGACATAATCTGTTATAATTATGGAATTAAGGGACATAAGAGTTCGACATATGTTAACAAATCTAGAGATCCTAAATGTTTCTCATGGAATTCTTTTGGACACTTGTCCTCAGACTGCAAGAAGTCCTCTGCAAAACCTACCACACCACATACACGAAACGTAGCCTTCCATATCCCTTCACCATCCAACTCCATGCATGCGTTAATCAAAATAAATAATGTTGACATTCATGCACTTCTTGATTCCGGAAGTGAAACTACGATGATCAACGAGCAGACCAACAAGTTATTAGGATCTCCACATCTCACTCCCTCCAGCACTGCATTTACCGGTATTGGTCAGACGATAATATACTCCATCGGACTTTTTCATGGTTCGTTAGATATCGATAACATCACATTCCATACTCGAATTCATGTAGTCAAGAATGAATTTCTCTGCGTAGAAGCATTAATCGGAATTGACTGTATACGACCCGAGTTTGTAATAGGGAAAAACAGAATACGAATTGTAAAAGACGAAAATTTTCTAGTTAATATAGTCAATGTTTTGGAGGAAAACAATACTGTTGATCTCACTCATATTTCATCTGCGTCACAAAGCGAAGACCTTAAACGACTCATCACAACTTACCACCCAAATAAAACCAAAAACACTGATTTAACGATGAGAATCATCGTTCTCACGGATGGCACACCTATCGCACAACGACCGCATCGACTTGCACATAGTGAAAACCAAGAGGTTATTGTCAGAAACAAAAATGGTTAACTGACGGAATCATAACTAAAAGTTATGATTTTGCAGCACCAATTGTGCCATGCAAGAAACATGACGGCTCCACTAGGATTTGTATTGACTTTCGACGACTTAACCGTAGGATAGTGAAAGAGAGACTTCCATTGCCCCTTATAGAACATATATATTTGATAAGCTGCAACGCGCTAAAGTTTTCACGACTCTCGACTTGAAAAGCGTTTTTTTTCATGTCGATATGCATCTAGATAGCTGCAAATTCATTAGTTTTGGGACACCAAACAGTCAATATGAGTTTTAAAAGTTACCTTTGGTCTGTAATTCTCCCTCCATGCATCAAAAGTTCATTCAACTTGCATTTCGTGAACTTTTGCAGAACGATACTGTTATCATATACTTGGACGACATCATTATCCACTCCCTTGACAAAAACGATGGTATATTAAAACTCAAGCAAGTGTTTAAAATCGAATCACACACAGTATGGATTGGAATTCAATTTTTAAAAATGCACCTTTTTACAGCGTAAAATTCAATTTCTTGGACACATAATTGAAAACGGAATGATTCGCCCTTCATCAGAAAAAACAGCCGCAGTTTTGAAATTTCCACCGCCAACTCCCAAACAGATACAATCCTTCTTCGACCTTACTGGATATTTCCGCAAATTCATAAAGAACTATTATTTAATTGCAAGACCCCTTAGTGATCTCTTAAGAGATGGTACCCCATTTCATTTGGGTACAGACCAACGACAAGCTTTTCTTGCCCTGAAACAAGCCTTGTCGACAGAACCTGTTATGAATCTTTATCAACAAGATTCAACCCTACAACTGCATTGCGATGCTAGTAAAAAAGGTTACGGATCAATTTTGTTACAACAGGATACTGATGCACAGTTCCACCCAATACAGTACCTGAGCAGACAAACCACCCCTCAGGAGGAAAAATATTCCAGCAATGAACTCGAGGTTTTGCTGTAGTCCAAGCCCTTAAAATATTTCGCCATTACTTGCTCGGAAACAAAATTTGAAATTTTTATGGACTGTTCCGCTTTTCAAATGACCATGTCGAAGACAGATGTTCCCCTAAAATAGCTCGTTAGGCCCTTTTCTTTGATTTTATTATGATTATTATGATTATTTTAACTATGATATTGTCCATCGAACAGCCAAACAAATGCAACACGTTGACGCCTTAAGTCGTAACAGTCTTATTGTTACTCAACACGCTGAAGTTACTGCTAAAATCGCCACTGCTCAAGCTCATGACGAATACATCACGACACTCAAGACGCTGTGTGAAAAGAATGACGGAGGCGAATATTTCCTCAAGCAAGAAGTACTTTTTAAGCATGAAAACGGACAAGACTTATTGGTTGTACCCGACGCAATGCAACCTGAGATCATTTGTGAAATTCACAAAAATGGTCCTTTTACTGCATCCAAATCCGCGGATAAAGTCAAATGTGACTATCATATTCCCCACTTAAAGAAACAAGTTGGAAACGTTATTGCCAATTGTGTCGATTCTATTCCTTGTGATAGGAAACGTGGAAAACGCGAAGGTTTCGTAAATCCAGCTCCTAAAGGAGATGTACCCTTAAGTTGCTATAATTGTGATTTCCTGGGTCCACTTCAGTCAACTAACAAAAATATCACCCCATTTTCACTGTCGTCGATGCTTTCACCAAATTTGTATGTCTTCATCCCGTTAAGTCTACTTCAGCTCACGACGCTACCGACAAACTTAACTTACAAAAGACCACATTCGGAAACCCGACCAGAATTATTTCTGATAGAGGACCTGCATTCACATCGAACGTATTCTGAGACAACTGTTAAGACGAAGAAATTGACCACGTACTCATCACAACAGGAGTTCCACGTAGCAATGGACACGTTGAACGCATTCACGCATTCATCATACTTGCACTGGCCACACTTTCAAGAGACGACCCAGCCAAGTGGTATAAACATGCTCCTGATCTACAAAGAATCCTAAACACAGTACAACGAGTAGCACAAAATATTCTCCTTTCGAGCACATGATTGGCACTAAAATGAAGAAGAAAGAGGATGTGAAAATCACAAATACTCGAAGAAGAATATCAGAATTGCGTCATTCAAGACATAGAAGACATGCGGGAACACGCCAAATGAAATATTCACAAAATTGAAGAAAACAGCCGCCAATATAAACGCCAAAGAAAGAAACCTCATAACTACAAAATCGGTGATTTAATCGCAATTTAAAGAACTCAATTTGGCTCCGGATTAAAACTTATACCTAAAATTTTTGGCCCCTACGAAATAGTTAAAGTGAAACCCAATGATCGCTATGATGTGAAAAAAATCGGTCTGCATGAAGGCCCAAACATGACGTCAACTGCTGTCGATTATATCAAGCCATGGAATTCAAATTAAGACCTCATCCCAAACAATTCAATTTCCCGATAATGAACAATTGCACGAATTTACACTGCTGGCCACCCAAATTGCAACACCAAGAAAGACAAGAGATATCACAACAAAATTTATTTTGTAGATAACATGTTGACCAAGTATCAAATGATTAAATTTATAGACTTCTGTGAAGTGTGGTTCCTGCCAAAATCAGTAGCCAGAGTAGCCGCCATTGTTGGAGATCACCGCTGCCACACGCCTCGGCATTGATTCAAAGAGACTTTGGATGTGTTCTTGGGGTACAGCAGACCAAGCAGCTTCCACACGTTGCTAAAGTTGATCTGGTGTGGCAGCTGGGGATGTATTCTGGGTCAATCGTTGAGCAACCATGGACCACATGTTTTCTATCGGCGAAAGATCCGGAGAGCGAGCTGGCCAGGGAAGCAATTCAATCTGGCGATTGACGAAGAACCCTTGGACAACGCGTGCCACGTGTGGTCGCGCATTATCCTGTTGAAATATGGCTGTGGGCAAGCCCTGAAGGTAAGGAAGGACAACTGGCTCCAACACCTCGGAGATGTAGCGCTGGCTGTTTAAAGTACCAGCAATGCGTACTAGAGGAGTGCGAGAGTGATATCCAATACCACCCCATACCATAATACCCGGTGCAGGACCAGTGTGGCGGTGCATAACGCAGCTGTTCAGCATCCTCTCTCCACGGTGTCTCCAGACTCGAAACCGACCATCGTGGTGTTGCAGACAGAAGCGTGACTCGTCAGTAAAGACAATTTCATTCCATTCTGCCGTCCACATCCTTCTTTCATCGCACCATTGGCGGCGGAAACGTCTGTGGTTCTGCGTCAAGGGTAGACGAAGCAATGGACGTCTTGCGGACAGACCACTCTGCTGTAAACGGCGTCGAATGGTACGCGCAGACACTGGATGATGCGGTACAGACTGAATGTGCTGTGCTATGGTTCGTGATGTGGCTGAGCGATCCGTCACTGCCATACGCACAATATGCCTGTCATCACGTGAAGTGGTGCACTGAGGTGGATGCGATCGAACACGTCGGTCCGTCGTACCCTCCTGCATCCAACGATCACATATCCGCATTACAGTTGTTTGGTTTCGTCCAACACGACTACCGATTTCCCTGAAAGATAATCCACAATCTCGGTAGGCCACTATCCTTTCTCTGTCGAACTCGGATACTTGATCAAAAGATGATCGCTGTTTTCTACGAGGCATAATTGATCGTTTTTTTGAAAAAACCACAAGAAAAACACAATTGCCGTACTTGAAATCGTCGAAATCTCCAAGCCTTAAATAGCGCTTTGAAGTGGCGCCACAGGCGCGCGTGATGTGCGTCTGCGCTGAAATTCTAATCATTTGCATATCTCACCTCCGCTAATTCATGTTGTAAATTTCATATTATTTGCATGCTTCCTTCAGGGTGTTGCATTTACGGTGGCCAGCAGTGTATATATTTTTCTTTTTCCCACTTTCCAATTATTATTTTCTATTAAGGAGGCTGAGAAATATTTTTTAAACCAAAAGACGAGATATCTTTGTTAGTGAAGGACAAGCCATTTCACTTGCCTGTCACGACGAATCTTTTTAGAACATCTGGACAACGACGGCATCACCTCCACTTCGAAATTATCATTTTGATAATAACGGCGATAAAGATGACGACGAACTTTTAAGACGACTTTCCATTTTTGAATGAAGGAACTTTCAAATTCCAACGACGGATTTTCATTTTTTTTCGGAAAGACATTTGATATTGACGACGTAAAGACGACGTATTCCTGACATGCTCATGATGATTTTTGAGCATACGACGACGGTCATCGATGATATCATATGAGATGTGCTTCCCTCTTTCTCTTTTTCTTGTTTTGTCTTCTCAGGTTTTCTGACAACATTCCCTTAGCCAGGTGGTCCTATCCTGTCACCAACGGTGAACACCGGCGTGGACGTAATAGCGAGAACGTTCCAGAAGAACACGAGCTACTTTCGGAAGCACCGAGAACATTCTAGAACACGAGCGATTCCCTCCGAAAGTGTTGCAAGTACGTTCGAGCGGGAGAACGATTTCAGACGATGAACCGAGAAAACGTGTCAATGGCAGACGGCCATCCCTTTTTAGTGTTGTTTCAAATATGTTTGTAACTGTCATGTCCATAATTGTTATTGTCTAAAATAAATGTTTTATCGTTTAAAGAAGTTATCAGTGTTCTTTAAAGCCCCTTTGCACTCCCACTGAACTTCACATTCATGTGCACAAAAATGTAAATACGTATTAAATTCATATAATCATAGTTCATTTTCTAGGTTTGTTTTTTAGGAAAAGCCCTCTTTCCAACATCTAATGTAAACATGTGGCATTGCAAGGTAGAAGTTCTAACACAGGGAAATTAATTTGTAATCTCGAATATAGTAAAACGCCGAAAACGAATAGAATAAAACACCTAACCCTCCAAGTGATTTCGACGAGATATCTCGTCGTCAAGATAGTGTCAGTTTTTTGACGATGAATAGTTCAAGATCTGGCCAGTTTTCTTCAAATGACAAAATCTGGTCAGTTTTGCTAATGACGAGATATCTCGTCGAGGCAACCACCAGAAGGGTTTAAAATGTAATAATATGAGGATGAAAATGCATCCACAAAAACTACATTTTTAAAACGTACGCTTGTGTACGTACACCAAGTATAAAGGTTGGTTGGTTTTTATGGCGCATGGGCCACATTCGCTCAGTTTAACTAATTTTTGATTGACAAACACGACTTATATTGCAATCGCAAGCAGTATGTTTCAGGTAACTAGGTAGTTGAATTTACGTCGCACTGAAGCAACACAACGGGATATTCAGTTAACTATGGATTGTCTTTTAAACGCACATAATTCAGATTTTGCATTCAAAAAGTAATTTAGTTAGCTACTTAGACAATAGAATGTCTTGTACATTCAAATTTTAATACATAGAAATTGATATTATGAACTTTTTCCAGGAAAAAGCTTCAGGATTGATCCTGGACCGTCGCCAATAGCCAGTTGTGTTGCTCCAGTGTGACGTAATGTCAACTACTTACCTACGTACTTGGGAATATGTTTATGAAGTAATAATTTGCTTATCTTTGTCCTATTATTTCATACATAGGTCCCTCATAAAGCTATTATCTAGGACACTTGAGCCTATTACACCGCATCACGTACTATGTCTATTAATGCTAATTCTCCTACCCGCATACGAAAGCTTTTCTTCCCAGTCACAATACTTCAGGATGGAAGAATAAGATTTAGAAAAGCCAGACTTTTCTACGAAAAGTCCTGGAATGTTGCCGAGTGTTTTTCTGGAGCTCCTTTTATAGGAAAAAAGAAACATTTTTCCTAGAATTCTATTTTCAAGCGAGCATAGGCTATTAAAAATAGAAATCGAGTGATGTAACAATTACTGCAATACAAAGTTTTTAGGAAGTTGTAAAATTCGACAATGCTAATTTTAACTAATATATGAGTACTTGTCAGAATATACTGAATATGCCGTGTCCGTCGATGGGTTTGTGTCCCATAAATAATTTCTCAGCCTCATTTGTGCCTACAATATCAAGTATGTACCTATTTCCTACACGTGAATAATTTATTGTGTGTTCTCTTTAAAATGATTACACAAAACACTTTCAAAAAGACAAAGATATATAAACCGATGCTCCTATTTTATATATAATTTTAATATCATTTTAAATAAATTGCCAATACTTGCAAATGGCTGGAAGTTTCGTTTTTCGAAACGAAACGTTATTTTTCACACATCCACTTCTAAGCCAGACAGACCAAAGTTACGAATACGAAAGTATTAAACATATGAATACGAATTTATGGATCACACAGCTACATAAAAAATATTTGTAGTCTCATTTATGCTTACAAGATAAGCAAGATATGTACAATTTATCTGCACGCGAATAATTTATTATACCTGAATTCCTTCAGTTTACCAGATTCTCTTTAAAACCACTACTCGAAACACTGAAAATGATAACAGTGATAAAACCAATGACACTTAGAATATAATTTTAATTATGCGATAGATAAATTGTTAGCTTTTATATACTGTTGGAACTTTTCACGAAACGACATTCTTGCGCACATCCACTTCTAAGCTCGGACGGGCCGAAGGTATAGATGAGAATACAGATTATGGAATACAGATATTATGGATTACTCAATTCTATAAAATACAAACCAATCAATTCGTAACCCCCCCTACCACATGGAAAAGAAAAAACTTTTCTGATAAAGATTTTTATGCTCTCCATTAGTGCAGCGCTAAGTAAAGCAACGACTAATATGCCTGATGAAGAGTCCAACAGTGAATAATTGTTTTTGTATTTGAATTCCTACAGTTTACAAAATTTTCTTTAAAACAATTACTGAAAATACTTTGAAAATGATAACAATATTAAAACCTATGACCCATTGCAATAGCCTTTTAATCTCATTAAAAAAGTGCCAGAATTTATAAAAAGTCCTAAGTTTTTTCGAAATTAAAAGTCATTTTTTTGCTAAAAGCCAAATTACGCCAAGCAACACAGACAATGTCAAGTTACGGGCACACAAACATTTTAAATCCTACATGTGAACACAACTTTGAAAATGAGAACATATTAAAGCAGACGTCGCCTTTGTAATATTCCTTTTAATCTCACTCAAAATAAATTGCCAGAACACATACAGAGCCGGAAGTTTTTTCGAAACGAAACGTCATTTCCACGCACCATCCGCTTCTAAGCCTACAGACAATCGAAAGTTATACAACTATACATATAAAGCAGAGTTTGCATCTGTCTGTTCTCTACAAATCTACACCGTTTGACAAATCTACACCAAATTTAGGACTCTTATTCTTTGGAACCCTGTGGGTAACGTAGTCTACATATTAAGCCTCGTTCTATTTGTCTTGGGTGTGCAGAGGGGTGTAACGTCCCGTCATTCTGGACAGAGCACTTGCTAGGTAGCGCTCTCTCCTGGTCTGGCTGTGCAGATGACGCCAGAGTTAACATCTCCAGGCGTCACCTCTCAAGATGACCTTGTAGCTTTTTAGAACCAAACAACAACGCTCTTGGCGCGTTTTTTGGCACACTTTTAGTAGCGAGTTATGGCAGGTGAAGGTAAACCATCTTTATTAGGGTTATTCCCGTTCAATCGGTTAACTTTATGTACTGAAAACATTTGATTTTAAAACAAGCTGTTACTTCACATGTGGGAAGGAATTTTCAAGCATAAAGTGTAATTGCTTGAAACGTTGATCATGATATAGTATCAATATGATTTGTCAGCCTTTCATAATGATGATGAAATTGCGAAATTCACATTAATGGTGCAAGGTGCTACAAATAAAAAAATATTGATAAGAAAAAAAACTAACATTTTTTAGAAAATGAAGTTAAAGGGCATTCACAATCACTCCAAAACTCAAAATCGACTTTTGTATATAGTCATCTCAGTATCAGTTTTTGTAGGTTTACCTATAGTATGTGAAATGGATCTAAAGTAAATTGTAGAAGCTTTAAGAATCTCAGTTTTAAAAATTATTTTGCGCTCGCTTATTTTTTCTCTATATTTGAATTTTTTGACAGAAAAGTGATTTTTTTGGATCACTTTCAATCGACGTTTAACCAACTAAACCCGAACAACGCAGGGTAAATTCAGCTAGTACAAATACAAAATATATAATGGATTACGCGATTCTGTAAACATAAACCGTGCAATCGATAACCTACCATATGGAAAAGATAAACCTTTTCGTATTTCATGTGGTTTGTTGGGTTAGGATTCGTGGCACATTTTCACCAAGCTACGCAAAACAATACATACAACGTCAAATAATGGACATACAAACAATGAGTTTGGAGTCGAAATCTTACATGTGAATAATTTTTTTAATCTAAATTCCTACAAGTTATAAAATTCTCTCGAAACACTTTGAAAATGATAACGCATTAAAACAGGCGCACCTTTTGTAATATCCTCTTTTAATCTTGCTGAAAACAAATTGACAGAACTTATATAAGTGCCGAAAGTTTTTCGAGACGAAACACTATTTTCTCGCACATACACTTCTAAGCTACAGACAATCGAATACAAAGTATATCATGAAATTACGCGATTCCGTAAAATATAAAACGTGCAATTTATAACCTATCCTATATAGGTAAAGATAAAACTTTTCCTACATTTTATGTCGTTGATTGGGTTGGGTTTTATGGCGCCTTTTCGCCAAGCCAAACACAAACAACGTCAAATAATGGGTGTACAAGCATTTTAAATCCTGCAATATGAACAAAACTTTGAAAATGATAACGTATTAAAACAAACGTCGCCTTTTGTAATATCCTTTTAATCTTATTCAAAATAAAGTGCCAGAATTTATATAAAGCTGGAAGTTTTTTCGAAACGAAACGTCATTTCCTCGCACATCCCTTCAAAGTTATACATACGAATACAAAATATATTATGGATTACGCAATTCCGTAAAATACAAACCGAGCAATTTATAACCTGCCACGTGGAAAGGAAAAAAACCATTTTCCTAGCAAGTTTTTTCATGCTATCCATCGGTACAGCGCTATGTAAAGCAACGCCCAAAACGCCTGATGTTCGGCGAATCCCGCGTTCTGATGATCCAGAGGTATTTCTCAAGGGTTTTTGTGTCACATATTTTACTAATTCCGTGTAGGAGCTGATTTGGCAGCGCGCTGCTCTTCTACGGGCTTGCAATTATGGGTTAATGATATTCAGGAAAAAATCAATTCTTGGTCACTTCCGATTCTCGGTAATTTATTTCCCTCCTGCTTTATGCGTTAGAAATGAAATTCTAGATCATTAATTATGAGGCTTCATTTGCTTCGCACCTCATTCAATTAGAAATTTAATTATACTTGAACATAAAGAAACATATGCAGCTAAATGTGAACACTTGCAGAATGAAAGTGCTTACCGCCCTTGCATTTGCTTGATTAATTTGATCAAATTGCATACTTTTTAGCAAGACGCGTGAAAGACAGTGCAAAGTTATCCACCAAAAAGTACTTAATGTGGAGATGATGGGTATTTCTGGCACCGACTCCTCTCGGGATATATTGTGTAAGTACAAGATAAATAATAAAATAATTAACGAAAGCATTTTTAATTTTTTGGTTATATAATTATAATTAAATAAAATAAAGTTAATTTTCTATTTATTTAAAGGATCAAAAGCTGTAAACTCATTGATGAATAAAATCAGATAGTGAGTTAAAAACTTTTTAGCAAGACGCTTGAAAGATAGTGTAACGTTATCCACCAAAAAGTACTTAATGTGGAGATAGTGGGTGTTTCTGGTTATTGAGTCCTCTCGGGACATATTGTGCCAAGCACAAGATAAATAATAAAATGATTAATAAAAGCTTTTCAATTTTTTCGTTATATAAATATAATTTAAAATAAAAATAGTTTTATATCTATTTATAGGATCGAAAGCAGTAAAACCATTGATGAATAAAATCAGATACTGAACCAAAAACTTTTAGCAAGACGCGTGAAAGACTGCAACGTTAACCACCAAAAGTACTTAATGTGAAGATAGTGGATGTTTCTGAGCACTGAGTCGACTCGGGCGCCAAGCACAAGTTAAATAATACAATTATTATTAAATGCTTTTCAATTTTTTGGTTATATAATATTATAATTTAATAAAATAAAATTACCTTTCGAATAAAATTAATTTTCTATATATTCATAGGATCGAAAACAAAAAAAATCATTGATGAATAAAATCAGACAGTGAACTAAAAACTTTTTAGCAAGACTCGTGAAAGACAGTGCAACACACCAGAGTATTTAGTGTGGAGATGGAATGTATTTCTTTTGGTTATTACCGCTGGTGTCGAAAAGACACCAGCGGTAATAACCAAAAGAAAAAACCAGGAAAAAATAACTATATAATAGCAAACCAAGCAGATTTCTAAACACTATTCATTTAATAAAGATTTTTTATTCATTTATTTGACCTTGACTACATTAGCTTCTCTTTCAAAGGCGAAAATGGGTCAGACTCAATCGCGCATTTACGTCTAAGTTTGTGCCCCCATCGATAGCATTTATTATTCCAATTACAATGTTATTAGCAGGTGGTTAGCTGAAAATATGAAATAAATATACATTGATGATAAAAACATCTGGATCAATGACACGACAATATTAAAAAGAATGAGTGAAGAATTTTAAGAATCAAATAATATATTTAAAACGTTTGATCCATAATGTGAAAAGAGTGAAAACTAAATATGGAAACAAGGGGAAATGTTTAAATGGTTAATTCAAAATATGAAATAAATATAAATTGATGATAAAAACGCGTACATTACCATGACATGATGTATAACAACACGACATTAAAAAGGAGTAAACGTTATGAATTTAAAATGAACAGATAGTATATTTAAAACGATAGAACAGGTAGTATATTATTATTGATCCACAGCTTTAAACAGCAAATACTACAGATAAAAACATGGAAAATGTTTAAATGAACTGAAGATATGAAATAAATATCATTTGATAAAAAGTAGTGAAAGAGCAACACAACATATAATATCAAAAAGAATGAGTGATGAATTTTAAAGATATAGAAAATGGATAAAATATGCATCAAGGTAAAGTAAGATAAAAAAGGAAACGTGGCTTTGGAGCTGTGAATGTGTGTGATCATAGTTCTTAAACATATCTGGAAAATCTTTCTACATTTCTTGTAATATTTGTAACATCTTTTTCATTTATTGAAAGGGAATCTGAGATTAATTGTTTCAATTTTTATCTTTTGGTATTGTTTTATTGATTAATTCATGGAATTGATTTACTGTTAACCATTACTAAGTCGAATTAGAAAATAACCAATTCACTAGTAAACTTTAAGTCATTTCTATTAGTGATATGCTTAGAACCAACTGCATATCAATTAAGTGTATTGCAAATAGTTTGCTTAAATCAAGTTCTACAATATTTATGGGGCCTCGGATGGCCCTGTGGGAAGAGTAACGGATTAGCAACCGGAGGGTTGCGAGTTCGAATCCAACCAAAAGACCGTCGTGTACTAAGGGGGCTGGTGCACGTTAAATCTGTCGTGGCCTCAAATTTCCTCACGTTGGCGGGATGTGGAAGTTTGGAGAGTGGAGTGCCAGCTCAAGTGTTGCCTCGTCATCTGATCGTGATTCAAAATTACGTGATGTTGTCCTCGGATCTTTCCCTTTGGGATTGATCCCGGACCGTCATAAATAGACCGCTGTGTTGCTCGAGTGTGACGTTAATTAAAATACCTACCTACAATATTCATATTATTTTTATGCTAATTAATTTATAGAGCTAAGGTGATGCTTTGTTTCTAATACAATAAATATTTCTGCTAAGTACTGTCACAGAAATAGCTTAACCCTCCAAATGATTCGACGAGATAACTCGTCCATCAAGATCTGACGAATTTTGCTAATGACGAGATATCTCGTCATCCATATATTGCCGGTTTTTTATGATTGCGAGATCAAGATCTGGTCGGTTTTCCAAAGACGAGATATCTCGTCCATCAATATCTCGCCAGTTTCGCTAATGATGAGAGATATCGTGTTAAGACAACCACCAGGAAAGTTAAACGAAGAACTAACTTTAATAAAATAAATCTAGCACAGGGAATTGCATGGTTCAATAAAATCAAATAGCATTTCTAAAAAAGTGAAGGGTAAAAAATTTAACAGAATAAATTGGCATTGATAAAGTACAATTTAAAACAGTACATAAAAAGTGTGAGTGTGTTGGAGAGAGGATATTTTCTTACCTTTATTTTATCACTTTTTATCTAACTTTACTATCACACATCAATTCTGTCTTAAAAGTACATTGTGTACATTTATACAATCTTTACATTAGTTGTATCCATTTGTTTTTCGTTTACAAAATCAGATTCGTTAAAATTCAGACAGTAGGAAGTTTGTGTCCTAGGACACAAACTTCGTAGCGAGAGATAAAATAGGTTCATAAAAATACTTTATACTTTTAAAGATATCTGCTCCGTGTGAACTTCATTCTAAAATATCTTAACTCAGAAAATTCGGTATTCCTATATCATTTAGTTTGTTTTGTCGCTCTACGGCCATTTTTACTACACGAGGGTTAATTAGGCCAGAACCTACGGCCAAGGTAGAAAGAATTACACCGAAATTTGTATGAATAATTTATCCAAGTCAGCAAAACAGTTTGTATTTATTTGACATACGTATACCTGGTTTATATTTCTTCACCAATAACTAGCTGATATAGCAATTTAAAACAAAAAAGTTGAAACAAGAACTACTTATTTGGGATAATGAGCATACTTGGTTTAGATTTCTTCAACAATCATTAACTGATATAACATTTTTAACAAAAAAGTTATGCATTTTGAAAAGTAGCAAAACCATCCTTAACTGATACGCGCACTTCACACATCAAAACCGAAATATGTAGTGACTGAAAACATTTTTATACTTCAGCTCTACTAGAAGAATGAAAACACTAAACGGGTAACAATGTAAAACTGATAATTATTTGCAAAAAAGGATTTCTACCTGAAAATAGGGGAAAATGAATTTCGTTAACTTTAAAAAAAAAAACAGATTATATTGCAGAATCCCGAAAGACAAAATATTTTTGAGTACATGTGCCAAGATGAGATTTACATTTTTGATAGAAAATTGTACTGGGTTTTCTTCAACCTGCCACTAATTTGACAATTGACAATTAAAATCTGTAATAACATTACTAAAACAGAGGATTTAGATGTTTATTCTAGTGTGCATCTATAATCAGAAATTTAAGGTTATCGAAAAGCAAAGGCCGAAGGTCCTTTATCATGTATCGATTAACCCTTCCGGTGATTGTCTCTATAAGGTATATCGTTATTATGAACAGATCTTGATAAACGAGACATCTCGTCATTAGAAAGAAACTAACCAGATCTTGATCACGTCATCATAAAAAAATCGGCAATATCCTGATGACGAGATATCTCGTTATTAGCAAAATTGGCCAGATCTTAATCGACGAGATAACTTGTCATTAGTAAAATTATTTAGATCTTGATGGACGAGATAGCTCGTCGTAACCAAGGGTTAAAACCGTCTCTCTGTTCTCCATTTTTGTACTGGTTATAGAGGGCTTTCTGGAGCACATGATTCACAAATACGTCCCTGCAGTCCAAATAATTTACTCCTTCCACGATCTACGCATCGTGCAAATTTCAAGTGCATTGGATGCTGCCTTCGTGGTGTTGCATTTTCGTTGGTCAACAGTGTATTCAGTCTTCTAATGTATTCATCAAGTCTTCTTTCATTTCCAGTATTCTTTTCTATCTATTAAGTCTTTTAATGCCCTACTAAGCCTTCTATTATATTTATTAAGCCTTTTGATATTTGCTATTTATTTTTAGATGCTATATATCTACATCAGCAGGCTACGAGCTGTAGGTGGTTTGATTCCTGAAACTACCATGGGTGTATTTCTCTCCTCCATATCAGTAAAACTATCCTTGTGTGTACAGTCGTCAATAGCCCGTTGTGTTGCTCTAGTACAACGTTAATTAATTACCATTGCCATCCCCGTGGGTATACATGTACAGTTGACGGAATAACATTTATTGGCCCAATTTGGCTAGATGTGGCTCTTATGCCATAAAATAACCAACCAATCAACCTCTTCATTCTATAACTAACATTCTGATGAAAAGTTTCAAAGCATTCACGTTTGAAAGCTGTTAATATGTATACATTTCTTAATGAGTAGATGTACCCCTGACAAAATTTATTGAAAAACATTTCCAAGTTTCGCAAACGCTTGTTTTAACCACATTCTTCGCTTGTGAGATATGTTGCGAGTACTCCAAATAATTCACCTCCATTTAAACTGCATAATTCTGCTCACGAAATCTCAAGAACTACTCCTAATATATGAAATTAATTCGTTCTAAGGAATGTTTCAGAGCAAAGTCTTGTGACTTAATCCTGGATTCATGTACTATATTAACTGGAATAAGATGATGTACGGTGACACGAAGGAATCACGATATTTCCGTTTTAAAATACTGCATGCATAAGAAAAGGGGAAGGATATTCTTGCAATAAAAGTTTTTTCTTGTCGTTTTTCATTCTCTTTGGTATATGCAGGATAAAGCAGTTTTTGCTCTACTTTTTTATACTACTTGCCTTGGACCCTGGACATATTCGGTTCATGTCGGAAGTACTTGCGTTAACTATCTCTGACAGTTTAAGACAGATAAATGGAATCGGCAGAGCTTGAAAAACTACAGAAGCTTGTAAAAAGTGTGCCTTTTACTTGTAGATAACTTCTATATTACACAATTAAAATGCGTAAGAACATTTTATTTACTAAAGCACAGGATTGGATGTTTATTCTCAGTGCATCTATAATCAGACATTTAAGGTCATTTATCGAAATTCAAAGGTTCTTTATCGTGTAGCGATTAAAGTTAAAAATAACACAGTAAGTAGAAAAATAAACATATACTCTCCCTCTTTGCAAGATACTACAAGGAACATGTTCAAAAAGGGACACTTCACATCAACAGAATCTGAATAAAAGTTTTTCTTGTCGTTTTTCATTCTCTTTGGTATAAAGAGGAGGGAACAGTTTTTGTACTACTTGCCTTGGACTCTGGACATGTGCGGTTAATATCAAAAGTACTTGCGTTAACTATGACAGTTTAAGATGGTTAAATGGAATCGGCAGAGCTTGAAAAACTACACAAGCTTGTAAAACGTGTGCCTTTTGCTTGTAGATAACTTCTATATTACACAATTAAAATGTGTAAGAACATTTTATTTACTAAAGTACAGGATTAGATGTTTATTTTTAATGCATCTATAATAAGAAACTTAAGGTCATTTATCCAAATCGAAAGGCCAAAGTTCCTTTATCATGTAGCGATTAACCCTACTGGTGATTGTCTCGACAAGGTATCTCGTCATTAGAAAAACTGACCAGATCTTGATGGACAATATATCTCGTCATTAGAAGGAAACTAACCAGATATTGATCTCGTCATCATAAAAAATCATCGGTGATTTCCGGATGCCAGACTTGTAGAAAAGCGTGCCTTTTACTTGTAGATAACTCTTAGACGGATAATAGACGGATAACTAATAGACGGATATATCTTTATTAGCAAAATTGGTCAGATCTTGATGGACGAGTTAACTCGTCGAAACCATTTGGAGGATTGAATGTTAGCAGTGGATTGAGACAACCAAAGAGAAAATAATGCACCCTTTCCGAAAAAAGAAATAAAATCATACAAAAGAATATAAAGTAATACAGTAATATAAAGATGAAACAAACGTTAAAAATAATACAGTAAATAGAAAATAAATATACACTCTTCCTCTCTACAAAATATTATCAGGGACATGTTCAAAAAGAGTAGCTTCACACCAACAGAATCCAGGTCAATGCAATTGAATATGAAACAATCCAGTAGAAGCTGATGAACGAAGATTCGGGAAAGTCGCGTCCATAAGAAATAGCTTGTTTGTCTTAAAATCCTTCAGTCTCCCTGAATCCGAAACGTTCCGCTTCAATACGTTAGTCAGTTTCTACTGGATTCAGATTGACCCGGATTCTGTTTCTGTGAAGCTTCCATAAAACTTCAAAAACTCATAAAACATTAAACATTTATGGGAAGAAAAATAAGGCATTATAGGGAGAAATTCTCAGAAGGAAATACAACTTTTGATAGACCAAACTAATTCCGAATCTGGAGACCATCTATGAATCCTTACCAACTTCTTCCGAAGGCTAATTCTCTCTTTCAGGAGAATTCTACAAAGATATATTATGGTCAACACTGAACACAGACCCGGCAATCCCACATGAAGTTACCATATGTCAGTTTCTACTGATTCAGATTGACCCGGATTCTATGGTGTGAAGCTACCCTAAAACTTCAAAAATTCATAAAACGTTTATGGGAAGAAAAAGTAAGGCATTGATGGGAGAAATTCGCAGAAGGAAGTACAACTTTTGGTAGATCTAACTAATTCTGAATCTGGAGGGCAAATAATAAATCTGTCCCACCTTCTTCCGAAGGGTCATTCTCTCTTTGAGGAGTATTCTGCAGTCAAAGATATTATGGTAAACACTGAACTATCACCATCACACACTCCCGTGCCTAGTGTCGTGATACATTACCAGTTTAAATAAGTGTGGTTGGGATGAGAGAACATGCCACCGAGGTGGCATGTCTATCCAGAATGTTAGAGCATATTGCATATACACATTATTACATCTGTACATTATTACACACCGAACTACCATACACCATCATACTATATTACACTATATATACAACATGTAAAAAGGTTAATCACGTGGGATAATCAAGTCCTGATGAGGCTATGAATCTCGCCATGTCAATAATTTTGACCCTCAAATCCTTGTTACAAGCAATGTTCCTCAGTCATGCGATACTAAGGTGGTCGGCAGGTGTCCTCATATGCCCTGATGCTGTAAGGGGCCAGACTGTGATGTAGTGCAGAGGTGTGCTGATTTCACCATAGGAGGAATTTTCCGAATTGTTTTTTAAGCCACGTTAGGTAAGAGGGAGATGGTCCATGCCCTGAGAAGAAGAGTGTCTCTTCCCTGGTCCAACTTCCTGATTTCAGTGGCATTCTGGGCAACACATCCCGAACCGTACTGTCGGTTCTCTTCCGTCCCATTCATTCTACAACGCAACCAAATAGCCAGCGAGTGGTTAACACTGAACGCAGACCAGGCAATCACATGAAGATAACATGTCCAGTGAGGTAGGTAAAATTCAAAAACACGATAGAAGTTCATCGCCATATTGCCGATTAAAATATTCGTCTTCAAACGTTTATTTGAATAGGCTTACGACGGAAAATTATATTCCAAAATTATCGTCATTTGGTAATGGTAATGTGTTCTTGAGTATTACCGAATATTGTGTTACTAAAATTATCAGAATTAATTTCTGAGTTTGTAACCGATCCAGTTGGAAACTTTTTCTGGTAAGCTCTGCCTTTGTACTCTACAAGGGTATTCAGCATTCCATGCATCAAAATATTGACAAGGAAACTGAAGGTACTTACATCAACCGATGTGCCGGCAAGTCTGTATGTTTGTCCAGGTGGCTTGTCTCTAGGTTGGTAGCGATAAAATTCCACATGATTTTTGTACCATTTGACTGAATACAAATCATCCCCTTCCAAATCAAAATCACATTTCAGCCAGACAGGCTCTCCAACTTGAATTGCTCCTGGGACTGAAATATTCAGAAATCGAAGAGCTTGACAACCTATAACGAAGAAAGAAGCTTTAATTACACATTTCGCAAAAAAATGCATTTAGTTGATGAGAAAATAATTAAGCTTATGAAACAAGCAAGATAAATTCCAGACATAGAGAGGAATGCATTAGACATATTAAACCTCTTTGTTCTGGAGGTCCACAGAGTAGACTGACTTTTACCTCTTGAAATCCAAATACGAGGGAATTATTTATTTTAACCACCGTTTTCACATACTGACATTATCGTGGAACATTCACAAATGTTAATCTGGTTATAATGAAGAAAGGAAGAACCCGGAGGTCCACATATGATGACGACTAGATTTTACCTCTTAGAACCCAACTACAAGTAAAATTCTTTATTTTAACCTGGCGTATGATAAATGCAATTGAATTAGAGACAGCTTAAAAAGAATAAAAACCTATTATGAGACATGGTGTTATAGGAAATATCCAGTCCAAGTCCAGTACTTTCACACAGCTCATAGAATCACGATTTGAGGAGAGAGAGACGAAGAATGCGGAACACACAAAGCCTCGAAAGAAGTCTCTTGGTCAAGAAACTCTCTTTATTACTAAGTCAGTGGATTCAAACTACTTTGTTATCAAAGGTGACATTCCTAAATTCAGCTGCTGGTAAGACAAAGTTTGGCCATGAATAAAACTTCGGAACGAATCTATTTTAGATCTGTGGAGTGTGTAGCCACTCCTACCGAGTACAGACGTGTTAATCAAGTACAATTGTAAGAGATTAATCGGATTATTAAGCTTTAAACAAAAAATGAATTGAGTAGGTTATTCAGTTTTTTAGTTTCCTTTTCAGTTTTAAGGTGTGTGGTTGGTTGGGTTTTATGAAAGAAGGACCATATTTGGCTAAACGTAAGACACACAACGTCAAGTAACGAATATACATACACAAAGCAGATAACGTCAAGTAGTGGATATACATACACAAGACAGACTACGTCATGTAATTGACATGCATACAAAAGGCAGACAACGTCAAATAATGGACACACAAGACAGACGACATCAAGTAATGGGAATACATACAAGACAGATAACATCAAGTAATGGACATGCACATACAAAACAACAAGGTCAAGAATGGACATACATGCTCAAGACAAGCAACGTCAAGTAATGAACACACAAGACAGACGACATCAAGTAATGGACATATACACAAGACAGACAATATCAAGTAATGGACATACACAAACAAGACAGACAACGTCAAACCTGTGCCGCCTACAACTCAGGGGTTGCTAGGGTAGAGGGAAAACCCACTGAGTCACTTGGGGTGTTGGGAACATCTTATTATAGTTTGATTAGCAAGCGTTTTCACATCACGTGACGCGTTAGTACATTATTCATCGCAAAGAACAGTAACATTGCTTTGTGACTGTTTTTATTGCTCCAACACTACTCATCATTATTCACCGTTTAAATTAGTTTAATGACTAAGATTAACTCGGGATTCGTTCATTTACTTGAGCGGGCTTTTAATGAAGAATGCTTTTTATCTGATTCTTATCCTTTTCGTGATCCTGTGTAATCTGATTTGACCCTTTTTCCCGAATTTTTTCATGAGTTACGATAATTGTGATAAATGATTTATTCATAATTGGAAAGTTTTCTTTAGCGATGCCTCTGCAGCAAAAGCTAAATGTATTGAGAGGAGTCGGTATTTTTTGTCCCCTTTACTCAATGAATTATAGAGCGTTAACTTTAATCGATGAGATTTTTTTATCCTTCCGGGGAAGACCTTCATTTTAAATTCAGACTGATTTGGAAAATCCGATTTTCCACCAGCGGATAATAAAAGGTGGTTTTACTTTAAGGGGGATTATTATCATTTCAGGTATTCACAAAAAAATTTAATCATTTTCGTGGAGAATCACGCCTGCTAACTTTTCTCGACTTTAACGTCTCTCGTAGTTCCGTGACCATTGGTTGTATGATTTGTCAACTCCAGGTGATATTAACTCGCCAAGTGGATTCGACGAGATATCTCGTCTATCAAGATCTGACCAACTTTGCTAATGACGACTTATCTCGTCCATCAAGATCTCTGATTAATTCTGCTAATGACTGGATATCTCGTCCATCAAAATCAGAAGAATTTGCTAATGACGATATATCTCGTCCATCAAGATCTGATCAATTCTGCTAATCACGAGATATCTCGTTCATCAGGATCTGACAAATCTTCCTAATGACGAGATATTTCGTTTATGAAGATCTGACCAGTTTTTTTAATGACGAGATAACACGTCCTTCAAAATTTGACCAATTTTGATAATGACGGAATATATCAAGATACTTTTATGATAACGAGATCAAGACCTGGTCAGTTTTCTTCTAATGACGAGATATCTCGTAAATCAAGGTCTGGTCAGTTTTGCTAATGACAAGATACTTCGTCGAGACAACCACCAGGAGGATTAAACAAAAAAGTGAATGCTATTTTACTTTATATCCGTTTGATGAACTAGAATTTTTAAAAAACTATTTTAGGAAATGGTGAATCGATCAAATCCAAGAAATCGATTTAGTTAGAAAAATTGACCGAGGTTTTTTTGCTATAAAATATATAAACGTAATATTGTATGTCGCTTATCTGATTCTGTAAACAATAACATGATCTTTTCTCGACATGCTGTAGAACATTTAAGTCGATCAATCCAATAGTTTTATGAGTATCACTCCAACCACTTCGAAAACGCTGTTTCGAGAAAAATACGTTTGAGGTTGCAGTACTGACAACGGAAGCATTTTCAGTACTTGTATTTTCTTGGTAATCTTCTATACCAGCTCCAAACTGTGCCACAAATACTTTGCCACTTTTTATGACAAATCGTTGTAAACTGTCTTTATAGCATTGACAGCATCGTTATGAAGTGTCCTACTCAAATTCTGCATATGTTTTCTGACTCTGCTATAAAATGACTAACATATAACTGGGCCGATTTTACGAATTTTGACTTGAAGTTTGGCACACATGTCTTTAGGACCCCAAACAATATAACTACGTAAGAAGTACAAAATAATTTTTCCCAGTAAGAAAAGAACATCCTCCTTAAGTCTATGCCAATTTTCTCTTGAGTAAGAAGATAATATAAAATTCCAGTTGAGCAACTCTTTCAAAGTGACCTTCAACAAAACAAGTGTATTTGAAGGAAATCGTTCCAGAGTGATTTGTCTTGTTTGTGTGAATAGTATCTACCGTACTTTTGATGAACCTAGTTAAAAATAAATCCTTTGTTCAGAATCGATTGATAACAGCGACATAAAATTGTCTACCAAGGAATCGAAGATTGGTATTGGATTACGAAGAACTACAGGTTTTTAATTCCAAAATTTACGATTCTGATGTGGGGAGAAGACTTAGAAGAAACTTACTAAGTTTTCTAATGTATTTATACTAAGTCTTCATATATTTACTAAGAGATTCTAGTTGGTAGTTAGTTGAATTTACACAACTGGAGCAACACAACGGGCTATTGGCAACAGTCCGGGATCCATCCCAAAAGGAAAGATCCGAGGACAGCACCTCGTAATTTTGAACCACGGTCAGATGACGAAGTCAACACCTGAGCCGCACCCCACTCTCTGAAGTTCCACACAACGCCAACGTGAGAACATTTAAGACCACGGAATATTTAACGCGCACCAGCCCCCACGTATACGACGTCCTTTGTTTGAATCGAGTTTCGAACTCGCAACCCTCCGGTTGCGAATCCGTTGCTCTCCATCCGGGCTTCGGCGGCCCCTCGCAAAAAGAAGGTAAGTAATTAACGTCGCACAGAAGCAATACAACGGGCTATTGGCGACGGTCCGAAGATCCGAGGGCAACAGCTCGTAATTTGGAGTCATGGTCAGATGACGAGGTCACACCTGAGCTGGCACCCCATTCTCAAAACTTCCACACCCCACAACGTGAGCATATTTGAGGCCACGGTAGATTTAACATGCACCAACCCAAACGTATACCACGGTCTTTGGTTGCATCGAGTTTAGAACTTGCAACCCTCCTGTTGCTAATCCGCCACTCTGCCAACCAGGCTACAGTGGCCCTCTGTGTCAAGAAGGAACAGCTATGGGGCTTAAGGAATGAAATGGGGAAAAGTGTCGGGTAGAAATTGTTACCGTTCTCCATTTGTAGAAGTCAGTTTTCAACACACAGGCGCAAACATTGTGGAGGGTATAGTTCTCGTGGCAGATCAAGAGTAAGCTTATGTATTAAAAATAATAAGCATATGGTTGGTTTAGTTGGGTTTTATGGCGCAAATGACCATATTTGGCCAAGCTGTTATAAACAACGTCAAGTAAATGATAAACCCACTGAAAACCACGGCGACCCCGTAATTTGTATATGAATGATATATAATGAATAATATGCCAAGCCACCTGCTGCTTGCTGGCCTATGGTTGACCAACCCTGGTTAATCTGGCCAAGGTGACCAGGGTCTTTTTCCTTAAAACAGTGGGGTTGGCGTCGTTCAGTGGGTTTACCTACTAAACAACGCTTGTAGGTAGCGCATGTTCGATTCCTCTAACTTACCCCTCAGGTTGACCAATCCAGTGTTACGCACCATGGAAACTTCATGTATTGTATTTGATGCAGTTTGACCACATGTGGGCCTTACGCAATAAAAATCCAAACAGCCTTAAAACAGTGGTTTTTAACTTGTCATGCGCTCTGCTCCATCAATGGAGTGCCGCAGAAAATATTCCAGGCCACATGCATCCCTCGGTCCTCAAGTTGGCCAGCCCAATGTTACATCACATGGAACTTTCATTTGCTAAAAAAATCAGTTTGGCTTTTTATTGTGTTTGGCGCAGCTTGGTCAAATTTGGCCGTTGAGCCATAAAAGCCCAATCAACCAAACAAACCTTAAAATAGTGGTTCTTAACTTTTCATAAGTCAAGTTCTACCATCTGTCTCTATATCAGGCTTATTTCTATTTGCTTTGCTTTTTCGTGTCTTATGTGACATGGAGAATCGCAGAAAATATTCCGGGTCACATGCAGCCCTCAGGTTGCCTAGTCCATGGTTTCACCGCATGGAAATTTCATTTTTGTTAGAAAATAAGTCAAGCTTCACCATCTATCTTTATATCATACTTATTTCTATTTGCTTTGCTTTTTCGTGTCTTATGTGACATGGAGAATCGCAGAAAATATTCCGGGTCACATGCAGCCCTCAGGTTGCCTAGTCCATGGTTTCACCGCATGGAAATTTCATTTTTGTTAGAAAATAAGTCAAGCTTCACCATCTATCTTTATATCATACTTATTTCTATTTGCTTTGCTTTTTCGTGTCTTATGTGACATGGAGAATCGCAGAAAATATTCCGGGTCACATGCAGCCCTCAGGTTGCCTAGTCCATGGTTTCACCGCATGGAAATTTCATTTTTGTTAGAAAATAAGTCAAGCTTCACCATCTATCTTTATATCATACTTATTTCTATTTGCTTTGCTTTTTCGTGTCTTATGTGACATGGAGAATCGCAGAAAATATTCCGGGTCACATGCAGCCCTCAGGTTGCCTAGTCCATGGTTTCACCGCATGGAAATTTCATTTTTGTTAGAAAATAAGTCAAGCTTCACCATCTATCTTTATATCATACTTATTTCTATTTGCTTTGCTTTTTCGTGTCTTATGTGACATGGAGAATCGCAGAAAATATTCCGGGTCACATGCAGCCCTCAGGTTGCCTAGTCCATGGTTTCACCGCATGGAAATTTCATTTTTGTTAGAAAATAAGTCAAGCTTCACCATCTATCTTTATATCATACTTATTTCTATTTGCTTTGCTTTTTCGTGTCTTATGTGACATGGAGAATCGCAGAAAATATTCCGGGTCACATGCAGCCCTCAGGTTGCCTAGTCCATGGTTTCACCGCATGGAAATTTCATTTTTGTTAGAAAATAAGTCAAGCTTCACCATCTATCTTTATATCATACTTACTCTATTTGCTTTGCTTTTTCGAGGCTTATGTGACGTGGAAAATCGCAGAAAATATTCCGGGTCACATGTAGCCCGCGGGCCAGCCCAGTACTACACCTCATGAAACTTCCCCAAGTTAAAAAAAAAAGGTGAACCATTCAGTGTGTACTATCGACATACGTCACATTTCTCATTAACCTAAAACCACTGCCTCTTTTAACACGCACTCAAACACTGCTGTGAGCTAAATAAAGATGTGATTTGTAGGCAAAATACACATCGACCACTTATATTAAGGAAACAAAAGCCCAGCGAAAGCACATTAGGGGAAAAAAGGCAAGAGCGTCGCATTCGTAGTTGCTAAATATGCATGCCCCTTTGCTAAATATGCATTTGCAACACGGCCGTGTGGTGAAGAAAGCTCGTAACTTAAGTAACTGTGGTGATCTGCCAGACACGCTATGTTTGCTTTTCGCTTTTAATTGAATTAAAAGCGGCGTAAAGCATTTCGTTGACGATCATATCACGCAAATCCATCCGACGTCAGATATGACGACTAGGCAATCATTTCGATGTGTGTGCAGTCACTCAGCTTCGAATTGCTCCAATGATTTTAATTCGGTCCTTAAAACGGCTTTAACGAATGGTGGTGTATTATTTTTTTAAAAAGTGTTTGACTTTCGCTAATTGTTTGAGAGAATTGCATGCTGGATTCGAATGTAGTAGATTTTTGCCACTGAAATTTAAAAAATAATTGTTTTGTGGAATTAACTGCCTTATTCATACTTGTGAGTTGCTAGGGATTGATCCTTACCGTTGCCACTAGCCCGTTACTCCAGTGCGACGTTAATTCAACTACCTACCTACCTTTGTCTACACGACGTATATTTATCATCTGGATGTTTCTTTGGCCAAATATGGCCATGAAACCCCAAAGCCAACCAATCTGGATGTTTCTTCTAGTTGTGGGGGCAGCAGTAGCCTGGTTAGAAGAGTAACAGATTAACAACTGAATGGTTGAGTGATCGAAACTAGGTCTAAACATAGACCGACGTATACAAGGGGGCTGGTGTTCGTTAAATCTGTCGGGGTCTCAAATCTCATCAAGTTGTCGTGGTGTAGACGTTTGGAGAGTGGGGTGCCAGCTCAGGTGTTGATCCCATCATCTGACCATGGTGCAAGATTACGAGGTGTCGTCCTCGGATTTTACCCTTCTGGAATGATCCCAGACCGTCACCAATGGGGGCTGCTGTCCAGATGGAAGAGCAATGGATTATCAACCAGATGTTTGGGAGTTTTGAGAGTGGGGTGCCAGCTCAGGTGTTACCTCGTAATCTGACCGTGATTCTAAATTGTCGATCTTATCCTCGGATCTTTCCCTTCGGGATTGATCCCGGACCGTCGCCAATGGCCTGCTGTGTTGTTCGAATGCGGCGTTAATTCAACTGCCTACCTACCCTTTTGCGAACCAAATGCAATACATCACCTATGGAATGCAGAACCGTCTTGTTTAAAATCGTTTCATGATTTGTTACATAGTAAAATAAATTGTACCAGCCGACTCAATGAGATAAATATTCGTGTACCATACTCGGAATAAAATTATTTTTCAGGAAATTTTTTCAGCAAAATTTATTTGAAAAATCATCCACTACGCCTTTGTCAGAAAGGTGAATAGTTTATCCCAAACTTTGGTCCTTTCTTTCACGATTTAATACATTTTAGTGATTTTATAACTTTAGCATTTGAATACTGAGCGTTAGACTTTTTCTCTAGTTATGCTTCTTTCGTGATTTTTCCTGTTTTACGTAAGTATTGTTCTATATAACTTTTGTGTTCTTATGGTGTGTTTTACGTTGTATTGGTTTTGATTTTCGTACTTGTCTGTTCATGTTCTGTACTTTTGATCTTATTTTTCTGTCACAGAACTGAAGTAATATGGAGACAGTATGAATAAATAAAATTATTTAATCATTACTTTACAGAGAAGCATATCAGAATCAAAGGCATATCAGAATCCCGGATCGTCGCCAGTATCACATTATGTTGCTTCAGTGCGACGTAAATTCAACTATCTACCAACCATTTTATGTATGACCATTACTTGATATTGCTTGTCTTATGTTTGACAAAGCTAGGCCAAATATGACAAGTGCGCCATAAAACCCAGTCAAGCAATCGACTTTGCCCTTCTATTCAAATATTTATAATGTTACGTTGTATAGGAATCAATTTCAATTATTTGAATTCGGCCCTTAAAACGTCTTTTGCAGACTTGCTTGACGTTCACTATTCGTTTGAGAAAATTGCATGTAGAACCAAATATATAAGATTTTTCTGACAGAAATTTTAAATCATTACTTTACTGAGAAACATATCAAAATCAGAAACTTTCCTCCGATAAAAAAAAGTGTCAGTTTTCGGTAGATAATGTAGTAGTATATAGTGTATTGAGCCTTTTCATGTAGGCATTGTAGTCAATGGGGAAGGAATGAGCCCTCACATCGTGCAAATCCAATCACCGACGACAAAGATTTGATTGAAATGTTGATTTATCAATTAAAATGTATCGACATTTCTTAAGGTTATTCGCAATAAAGCAGTACAATCCCTCTCTCTCTCTCTCTCTCTCTCTCTCTCTTTCCTTCACACATAGAATAAAACCATTCCATAATGAAGATATAGTGGTGAAAAGTGACATTACAACAGTGGATTGTAGCCGACGGGGAAGGAATGAGTACTCACATCGTGCAAATCCAATCACCAGTGGCAAAGATGTAATTGAAATATTGATTTATCAACATTTTTTAAGCTATTCATAAAGAAAACAGTGTAATCCCTCTTTTTCCGTCACACCCAAAATAAAACAATTCTACAATGAAGATATTGAAGAAACTTGAGCCTACAATGGTGGAATTGTAGCCAATGGGGAAGTAATGACTACTTACATCGTGCAAATCCAATAACCGGCGGCAAATTTTTGATTGAAATATTAATTTATCAACCATAATATATCAACATCCTTTAAGCTATTCGTAATGAATACAGTGAAATCCCTCTTTCCTTCAAACACAAAATAAAACCACTACATGATGAAGATATCGTGGCAAGACGTGACCTTACAACAGTGGAATTGTAGCCGATGGGGAAGGAATGAGTACTCGTATCGTGCAAATCGAATCACTGGCGGCAAAGTTTTGATTGAAATGTTGATTGATCAATTAAAATACATCAACATCTTTTTAATTATTCATAATTAAAATAGTGCAATCCCTCTTTTTCCTTCACACTTCAAATAAAACCATTCTATGATGGAGATATTGTTTCGCGAAACTTGAGCCTACAATGGTGGAATTGTAGCCAATGGGGAAGGAATGAGTACTCATCGTGGAAATCCAATCACCGCGGCAAAGATTTGATTGAAAGCACCGGACATGAAATTTCATCGGCTCACATTGGAGGCATTGGGATATCATTTGCATGTGTGTGTCATATTCTCGTTCTGTCTTTACTGGTAAATTTATTATCATTGAAGTCCAGAGTAATTACAAGATGCCGCACGCTTCAGAAACCCTGCCGCAACTATGATTCTATTCGAATATGAAATGGCCAATCCTTCGTTGCCTGAAGTAAAGCGCCGTTTAAGCCAGTGCTTAATTCGGGTCTGATGACATAAATGCATTTATGTCCGCTAATTATGTGTCATCGCACATTCCGATGATAGCTAAGGTGAAAAACTGTAGTAATATCCAAATTATATTACAATGCATGCACAACTTCAAAAGGAATTTCATGAAAACACAGCACGGTCAAATTAAGGTGGTGCGGGTCTTTAACGCTCAAATTTCAGTGAAAAGAGGTAGAAGTTTCAAAGTTCTGTAAAAACTTTATTTTTCTGTGGATCTTAATGTTCTATTAAAAAACAAATAATTTAAAACTTCTTTCATTTAAAATTTTATGTTTATGAACGAAAGCATAGGAATCAATTTTGCCCAGAAGGGGTTATTTTTGTAGTTTTACTCTCCGCAAGATATCTCCTATATACTAGATATAATCTATAATTATAAAATCGGTTTACATTTACTCAAGTTAAGATTTTATAAATGTTGAAATCTTACCTCATTGTTCTACATATTGGAATATTGCAAAACACAGAAACGTGTTTCAGCTAAGATTTTGTGAATACTTTGTGTTTTATTTTATAGGTAAGGATTCCTAAAATGAGTGGGCAGTTTCATTGTTGTAGAGTAATTAGTTTTTGAGATATGTCGAGGACCGCAAAATTATAAAAATAACTTCTCACTTCGGCAACATTGATTCCTATATTTTTGTTCATAAGCATAAAAGATTAAATGATAGAAGCTTTAAAGTTAATTCTTTTTGAAGTGCAATATCTATACTCTCTGTAAAGCTATTGACCTGGTCATCCGACCGTGGTTCAAAATTACGAGCTGTTGTCCTCGGATCTTTCCCTCCGTGATTGATCCCTCACCGTCGTCAGTAGCCTGTTGTGTTGCTCCAGTGAGACGTGAATTCGCTACTCACCTTCTTACCATATTGTAAAAGTTCTAAATTTGAAAAAAAATCCACGAAAATATAAAATTTTGAAAGAACTTTGAAGCTTCTACCTCTTCTCTGAAGTGTAAGAGATTAAAGGCCCTGTTCATCCTTAAATTACTCTGATATTAAACTTACTTTAACAGTTTATCTCATCAATGATCTAGAGCAGCGATAGTCATCCTTTTGTCATCTCATCGCAGAAATAATCAAATTACTAAAATCTTGTGGCACACACAAAGAATTATTTTTTTATCGGACAAAAGGTAAGTATAATTTTGTTAAATTTGAAAAATACTAATAGTAATTACCTACCCTTTTTGCTCTAAGGGATCTTTCTAAAAATGCTTCTAAAACAATTTATTTATGATACTTTGTGACAAAATAAGTAGTTCTAAAAATTATTTATTTAAGAGACAAAATTAATAGGTGATGTTCAATGAGCCCCTATCAACATGTGATACATACTATTTAATGAACATATCAGGGTATTCCATGGTTACAGTTTATCTTTTAGTTGGATTTCAAAAGGTTAAAGGAAAGATCCGATTCATAAATGGACTTGTCGAACGAAGTTAAGTCAGTGAATTACGCTATAACTATTATTATCGATGAATTAACTTAGATTTGGACACATACACATGCAGGCACTATGATTTGAAATTGAAAAGAGCATTTTAATTTAAGACAAGACGCACACAGAAACGACAAGTCGTGAGAACTTGCGCATGCGTACTCCACCTTTGCGCGAAAAAACAATGCGTTGCGCATCCACATGTCAACATGTAATGTGTCAGCCTCATGTGACGCTTGCCTGAAGATTTGCCTTTTACACACTGAATCTCATCCTTTGCTCATATAAACCTTTACATGAATGTAGAATACTTTGTGATAAAAACAGTATGTATTGTATCATATTCCGTATTCGGTAGTAGATTCATATATTAGTCTTAAATTAAAAGTTAATCTCGTGGGAAAATACAGAGGTTACATTGTGTAATAATAGAATAAAACTCAGATATTTTCTGCGTCTGAAAATAGAAAGCATCGTTTGAAACATACTGGATGTACCTGTACGGATCTGGTCTGTCACATTTATTTTTCTAGTCAAATAGCGATAAAAATTGTGTCCTGAGGAAACAGACACGTAAGTGATCGTGACAAAGTTTGTAACATAAAGAGATGTTACAAAGTTTTATAAAAATGGTGTTCCGGTACACAAACCTTTTTCAGTTATTTACGAAATTTCTGAGTGATTTCATTTATTATGTTACAATTTTCAATTTTTTCCCCAACATAGACAGGAAGTAAAATTGGAAAAGAAGTACTCAATCATTTACTACACCGCTGGTACTAAGGTTGAATTTCCAGGGCAATATTGTTTTTCAACTTAAATCAATATCCTTGTTTTTATGTCAAGAAATTCAAATTCTTGAATATTTTGAAAATTCGCTTCAAATTTTCTATTACAGGGTGTTTTTAAAATGAAGGCATCAAATTGTTTTAGAATAACTTTAAACTAAAACATCTTAATTTAATATTTTTAAATATTGTTTACTCAATTAATGACAATTAGCAATGTGGAGTGGATGTATTATTGGACCACTTTTTTTCCGACGATGCAAATAAAAATGTTGTTACAGTCAATTGTGAACGATAATGTGCGATGTAAGAAAATTAACTACCTATCTACCTCTAAGATAACGGTATGTAGGTAGTTGAATAACGTCGTACGGTTTAACACAAAGGACTATTGGCAACCGGGATCAATCCCTAAAAGAAGGATCCGAGGCCAACACCTCGTCATTTGAACCACAGTCAGACGAGGAAGTCAACACCTAAACTGGCATCCCACTCTCCAAACTTCCACACCACACCAACGTGAGGACTTTTGAGACCACGACAGATTTGACATGCACCATCTCCCATGTACACGATGGTCTTTGGATGGACCGAGTTTTTAACTCACAACCCTCCGATTGCACATCCGTTACACTTCCAACCAGGCTACCAAGGCCCACAAATTATCCCAGAAATGTGTTCATACGTAATGGAAAATGTGGTCAAAATAGCCCGTATTTGCAGCGTGCCCAGAGGCAATCATTTGACCTGATTGTGTCTAAATACGGGTAATTCCATAATGTCATTAATTGAATAAACAAACAGAACATAATTATTAAAAATATTTTATTTACAACGTTATTCCAAAGGAAAATGGGGGCCGCAGTACCCCAGTTGGAAAAGCAACGGATCAGCAACCGAACGGTTGCGAGTTCAAAACTCGGTCCAACCAAAGACCGTCGTTTACACGGGGGCTGGTGCCATTAAATCAGTGCCTCAAATGTCCTCACGTTGCCTGGGTGTGGAAGTTTGGAGAGTGGTGAGCCAGCTCAGGTGTTGACCTCGTCATCTGACCGTGGTTCAAAATTACGAGGCGTTGTCCTCGGTCTTTCCCTTCTGGATTGATTGCGGACCGTCGCCAATAGCCCGATGTGTTGCTCCAATGCGACGTTAATTAAATACCTATCAAAACAAGATGGGACTCTTACACAAAAACACTGTTAGATTCTCATCACGGGCTCTTCGTTGTGCGTAGGTGATTTCACATGAAGATGAAGACTGGTGACATAATAGTATAATCTAGTAGATACAAATATAAATTAATCGAAATTCAATACGCATAAAATGCTGGCAAGTCTACCAACACGTGGCTTCAAATAACGGTCACCAAATAAATTAGGCGATTGTAGTTTTTAAAATTTAGTTTATATAACAGACATTCGGAGTGCACGGTGCGATGTTTTTAGTCTCTAAATAGTGCACTGTATATACAGTGATCCTAAATTCGCAGCGAAAAATAGACAGCAGCACTATGCGGCTTTCACAGAAATGCACAAAAAGACAGAATTTTTAATAACTAATATTTTATTGGCAGAATAGTTACATTTGCCACCGACAGGTGTCGCTTCTGTCGTGTCAATAGTTTACAAAGTGGCGCAGCACATTTCGCAACGCAGCTAGGATTACAAATGTTCAATGCGACAGCCGTCATTCATGAGAATGGCCGTCAGACGTGGCATGACACTGCACAGCATCGAAAAGGGTTTCAACTGTAATTCCTGACAGATGATGGGAATAGCTTCTTTCAACATGGCCAATGTCATCGGCCGACCTTTGTGCACCTGTGACTTCAAGTAGCCTCCCAGCTCAGGCACCGCTACAGCGCCACCTGTCGGAGACAAATGTAACTATTCTGGCAATAAAATTTTTCGTTATTAAAAAAATTCAATGTCTTTCTGTGCATTTCTGTGGAAACCGCATCGTGCTACTGTCTATACTTCTCGAATTATTGAATTTTTGCTTTTTCTGTGACTTTTGGATCACCAGGTATGTACAGGGCGAGTCTAAATTGTTTTTACAAAATAAGAGGGGTGATAGTACCCATCCAGACGAGCAATAATTACCATGGAACATAGGGTCGTATTCCACTCTGAGAGGCAGAAAAGAGTAAAGTCGAAACGCGTCGAGCATGCACGATGGAGCCCCAGCACACTTTTCCAGCACAGTCCGGCACTTCTTGAATACCACATATCCCGCACGATGGATCGGACGTGGCGGACCTGCGGCTTGGCCTCCTCACTCACCGGCCCTCAACCCACTGGACTTCTTCTGGGGCACATGAAATCTTTAGTGCACCAGACGCATGTGTACTCGGCTGAAGATCTCGTAGCTAGAATTGGTGTTGCCGCAGACAAAATTAACACAACACCAGGAATCTTCGAGAGCCAGTCATTCCTTCTCCGGTGTGAACTGTGCAACGACACGCGTGGCCGCCACTTTGAGCACTTGCTGTGAGTTTTTCTCTGATCAATAAATCAGATTGTGCAACTTTTGGTATCGTTCATTCGCTTTCCCAACACTGTTGTAAGTTCATGTTGAAATTCTAATTTTACTCTTCTGCCTCTCAGAGTGGAATGCGACCCTATGTTTCATGGTAATTATTGCTCGTCTGGATGGGTACTATCACCCCTCTTATTTTGTAAAAACAATTTAGACTCACCCTCTATATAATAAATCATTTATGGCAAAGTTACGTTCCCTCTCTTATTCACAACAGTAACGTCTAGTGTACCACTCGGTCAGATATGTTACACACTCTATAGTAGTATAGTAGTAGTCTATAGTAGTAAGATCAAGACAATCATCAAATACGATTCAACTGATCAGAGTTTAAAAGGAGATATCACCTTTTAAGCTCTAAATTTAGTGAAAACAGATGTTTCAAAGTTCTATAAAAATTATTTTTCTTTGGTAGATAGTTAATTAATGTTGCACTGGATCAACACATGGGCTATTAGTGATGGTCCGGGATCAATCCCGAAGGGAAAGAACCGAGGACACCGCCTTGTAATTTTAAACCACGGTCAGATGACGTGGTCACACCTGAGCTGGCACCCCACTCTCCAAACTTCCACACCCCGCCAACGTGAGGGCATCTGAGGCTACGACAGATTTGACGTGCACCAGCTTCGTATACACGACGGTCTTTGGATGGACCGAGTTTCGAACTCGCAACCTTTGATAGTATAGATATTGTAATTAAAAAGGAAATCACTTTAATGCGGCTATCATTTAAAAGTTTATGTCAATGAACAAATCTATAAGAAGCTATTTTGCCATAGTGGGAGTTATTTTTATAGTTTGGAGGTTCACAAGATATCTCAAAAACTAATTACTCTACATTAATGAAATTTTGCTCACTCATTACAGGACACCTTGACATTAGAAATGTTAGAATTGTACAGTAGTGGTAAAAAAACGAAACACCCCTTTCATTCAAACAATTTTAAAAGTGCAACAAATTCAAAGATGGCATTCGACAGGGAATAACGTCTACCACAAATTCATATGCATAAAATTTGCCTAAGGGGCCGTTTTCATATTAAATTGAGGACCAACATCATGACTTTCAATAGCAAACCCCTATTTTGGCACAAAATTTCGAAAATCTATACAATTAACTACAGATACTAAGTTTCATGTCATTCAGTCCAGCCGTTTCAGAGTTTTGAGTACAGAACGTTTTGTAGGTAGGTAAGTATTTAATTAACGTCGCTCTGAAGCAACATAACGTGTTACTGGCGACGATCCGGGATCAATCCCAGAGGGAAAGATCCTAGGACAACACCTCGTAATTCTGAACCACGGTTAGATGACGAGGTGTACACATGATCAGGCACCCCACTCTCACACTTCCACACCACGCCAACATGAGGACATTGGAGATCACGACAGATTTAACGTGCACCAGCCCCCTTTGTACACGACGGTTTTGGTTGGATTCGAACTTGCAACCATCCGGCTGCTAATTCATTACACTTCCAACTGGGCTACCACGGCCCAAAGAAAGTTTGGGGCTTCTAATGTCAAATCAGTTCCCCAGACTTTTATGGATATCATCCTAAATAACATCCTCATAGCGCTGATATTCTGTAGCATGTTCTCTATTAAGGTACTCGAACAAAATATACATAATGTTTTATTTTTTAAATAATTTTTAGTTTGCAATATTATTTATTAAATTAATATTAGAAAAAGTTATGAATGGGGGGAACGTTGATATATTTTGACAGAAATCGATCCAGGAAAGACTTTTAATATTACTTACAAAATTTCAGCTCTTTCCTCTGGTTAGTTTTAGCTCTACACTTAAATTTGCGTCACTACGGTAATTTTAGGGGCATCCAAAAGGTGAAAATAATTATGACACACCGAGGAATGTGTAAATTTTTTAACAATGCAATGTTTGGAAATATTCATACTATATCATTTTCAACGGACATTGTCTTCTACCTGTCATGTGTGGTACAGCTGAATAACGATCAATCTAATAGAGATGGCAAAACTGTTTTTACGATGACAGTTTTAACGGCTATTGCTAGCTTGCGATTCCAGTTATTAACTGTTAACATGAAAAGCTTACTTAACAGTTAATAATAATAACAATTAGTGAATAAGTTTAACAGTTATCATTAACTCTTAAAAATTGGAAGTGACGGTAAAATTAAACAGTAAACCAAATTTCTAGTTCAAGATCTGGTCAATTTTGCTAATGACGAGATATCTCGTCGAGACAACCACTCGGAGGGTTAAGATTCTTTGTAATTTTCTTTTAGTTAAGCAACAAATGAACAGTTCCTGATTGACTACAAATAATCTCGATCTACGTATAGCGACTTTCAATGTGATGAATCCTAAATTTTACAAAGGCTTTAACATTGAATATCTTCGGATATAAACATAGTAAGCGCATGAAATTTCATATTTAGACTAATTTGACAATGTAGAATCTGATTAAGACATCGAAACACGAAAATGTCACTGGGAAATTTTGTTGTTAATGCGAAATTTGATATGAAGACAGCCCCTTATACAATGTTTTTGCATTTGAATTATAGAGGACGTTATTCCTTATTCAATGATATCTTTGAATTTGCTCTACTACGAATAATGCTCGAAATAAAGGGGTTTGTTTTTTCCGCGATTGCACACATCAGAACATTATTTCAAAAAGCATAACAACTTTTAAGCTAAGATTTTGAGAACAGTCAATTTTATAGGTAATGAGCAATTTAATAAGTGTGCGAAGTTACTGTGTTGTAGAGTAATTAGATTTTGAGATATCCTACTGACCGAACAACAAACCAATATGAAACCTGCTTCGGAAATGCCTTAGATCAATCTATTCACTTATGATAGAGCCTGGCTGAACCTCCTTCCGATGAGAACGACAGCAATTTCTCAAAAAGGTAATAACACTAAAACCTACTACTTGGGAAATTGGTTCTTATATTTTTGTGCATAATCATAGGAATTTAAATGATAGAAGCTTTAAAGTTCTCAAATACAGCATCCATACTATCAAGTTCTAAATTTGAAAAGAATCCACCGAAAAATAAATTTTTACAGAACTTTGAAGTTTCTATCCTTTTTTCACTGAAATTAGAGCTTTTAAAGGTGCTGTCCTCCCTTAAAAACCTGTAATTAGATACTAGAAATTACCAGCTTTGGAGATTGATGAATTACCGTTACAGAAACATTACCGGGGTATTCTTTAGTAATGAGATTTTTTTTTTATTATTTCAGCATTATTTGCTTTATGCTTTAAGATCATAATTCGGGAATCAATTTACGACGGTATTAGTGGCAGATGTCTTCAGTATAAGAAATAAAACTGTCACAAAAATCAAATCTAAACGGTAATTATTGCTCTGAAGTCTAAGGTTAATTTAGCGTAAGTAAATGCCACATCAACAAAAATTTCTAACACGCAGTTCTTGAATTACTCTTAAGCATTTTTAGATCCGTGTAAATTAAATCTGAAATTGTAAATCCATTTAGAAGTTGTATGGGGATAATTTAAACCTCGCCTTACATATTGTCAAAGTTGGAATATCTACATGTTAACCTGATTAATTTATTTTGGGGACAATCATTATAGTTTCGTATATTTAGACCAACTGAAATGTGTAACTTTATAATCCTTTATAGGTTCATGGTCTGTAACCAAATATAACGTAAAATGATCTTAAAATGTGATAAGATCTTGGCTTTGTATTAAAAAAAAAATCTGTTTTGAACTTTTGGCTGCCTTTGAAATAAAATTCTGGATGCGCTATTCAGATTTACGAGAACTATTTCAGAATAAAAAATACCAGGCGGAAGACGAGACTTTTATTTCGTGTTACACAAATGCACTCGTATAATAGATCTCGGGGGAGAGGGGTTACTTTAAAATGCAGTTCATTGCCGTTTTGGCTTCGTTTGGCTTTTAATCTAACTGGTGTTGACCAATTAACAATTATACATCAATTCGAAATGCATTCTTCGGAATTTCTATTAGAGAAAGTGCTGAAATAGTATTCGAAAACTAAGCCAATTGGCATTACGTCCGTAGTTCCAGCATCAAAACACTACCAGCATCCACATTTAGCTTGACGGAAAGTCTCTCATACAAAGTATACATAAAATATTTCCCTGATTACGAAAAATCTTTAAATAAATCTTGATAATTTAGATTTTTTATGGGTTACATTAAAACCTTCTGGTGATTGTCTCGACTAGATATCTCGTCACTAGCAAATCTAACCAGATCTTGACGCGATATCTTGTCATTTGAAAAAAACGCGGACCAGATCTGGATCTTCAAAGAATCGGCATATCGTCATTCATCATCAAAAAATCGGCAACATATTGATGACGAGATATCTCGTCATTAGCAAAATTGGTCCGAATTTGATTGACGATATATCTTGTCGAAATCACTTGTAGGGTTAAGGATAAAAAGTATGACACCAGTCCCTGGTATTAAAACTGAAGAAATGAATGTTTCGTGACCGTCAGTGAAGAGATGTTGGACAAAACAGAGAAGTAGAAGTATCGACTAGATGTTCTCCGTGGAACAAAGGAAGCCCAGGTAGAACTATAATGATTGCCTAGAAAAACATAACATTTTAAATTCCTGTAAACTATTCGGAAATTATGTTTCTAAATGTCTTAGTTTTTATGTCCTGAATTTTCTTAACCAGAGAAAGATTTTATGCGCACTCAATATGATCATTATACTGAGTTTATTTTTATGTATTGAATAACACTTAACTAGGTACTGATATTATTTTACATTATACTCTTACACATATGTAAACATCTTCATTGTACGATCTAGTAGAAACTAATACCTAGTTTCAATCCTATAATTACTTAAGTCAGTGTCTCCCACTCAAGAAAAAAATAGAACTAAAAATTGGTAATTTACCGGTATTGAGATTTTCCTTCGGTAATTTACCGATACTGAGAATGTAGGTAGTTTTAAAACCCTAGTCCAGTAATTCCTTGCATCAACTGTCAGTTTATAGGCAATTCAAAGGCCCACGAGTCAGGTTAATTTGTAGAGTTGATTGGGTTTTATAGCTCAAGAGCATATTTGGCCAAGCTGCGCCAAACACAAGAAAGAACGTCAAGTATTGAACATACAAATACAAGGATAGTTTTATTGACAATGAAAGAGAGAAATAAACCAAGGAAGGTATAGGTATAATACGTAGTTTGATGTTAGTTTGATATATATATGATGTTATTTTGATATACACTACCTGATATTGAAAATGCAACACCAAGAAGGAGTTGGCAGAAAGTGATGAAATTTGGTAAACAGAGAGAGACAGCAACGAGCAATAAGTGATCTTTATTGCAACATTATACACCTTGCCACTGAGCAGCAAGAACGTCTGATCAGTAGGTTGTAGGACCACCGCGAGCGGCGATACAGGCAGCAACACGTCTAGGTACAGACGCAATGAGCGTGCGGATGGTGTCCTGAGGGATGGCTGCCCATTCCCTGTCAACCATTTGCCAGAGTTCGTCTTCTGAACGTGCCGGTGGCAACGCATGCAAGCGACGTCCAATGACGTCCCAGAAATGTTCGATAGGGGTTCAGGGGAGACAGCTGGCCAGGGAAGCACCTGGGTACCTTGCAGGGCATGTTGATTGATGCGTGCCGTGTGCCGCCGGGCGTTATCCTGCTGGAAAATGGCATTGGGCACCCCCTGAAGGAAAGGTAGTGTCACCGGCTGCAGCACGTCATCCACGTATCGTTGGGCCGTCATAGTGGCCTGAATACGGACCAGAGGTGACCTACTATAGTAGGCGATGGCGCCCCAAACCATTATATCGCGTTGTCTCGCGGTATGGCGTTCCACAGATGCGGCCGTATTGGCCCTGTCATATATGGGTCCTGGATGATATGGGAGCATCAAGGGTCCAATGCTGCCCTTCCTGCACATGCTGCAAAAGGGCGACAGACGTGGCTTGCGGGGCCGCCGATGCTTGCCGGCAGATGCGTCGGTCCACGCGTGCTGACGTCACTCTGGCTGCACCGGAACCCCTCAAACGTGCCACATTTCCTTGGTCCAACCATCTGTGCCACAACCGGTGCACCGTGGACGCGTGTAGGTGGGTATCTGCTGAGATTTGACGTATGGACCAACCTGCCCTTCTGAGGTCAATCACCATACCCCTCGTGAAGTCGTCTGTTTGCTGGAACTGTCTTGATTGGCGGCGTCCTGGCATTCTCCGCTACTAGACGTTTCCTCTGAGACACAAAAACAAATTGCAACTTGATTTACCTGGCAAACAGAACGGCGCGAAACTGACCACTTTTGCAGGTTCCTTCCCTGGTTTTTCACTCGCCGTGCGAGGGACAGCTGCGCAGTTTGCATCATTTACATATCTCGGTGAGCTGCGTCTACCCTGTAAATTTCATCCAGTTCTGCGCATTCCTTCTGGGTGTTGCATTTTCAATGTCAGGTAGTGTATATTATGTTAGTTTGATATATATGATGTTTTATATATATATGATGTTAGGTAGTTGATTTTAATTAGCGTCGCAATGGAGCAACACAACGGGCTATTGGCGACGGTCCGGTATCAAACCCGAAGGAAGAGATCCGAGGACAACACCACTTAATTTCGAACCACGGTCAGATGACGAGGTCATACATGAGCTGGCATCCCACTCTCGAAACTTTCACACCACGCCAACGTGATCACATTTGAGGCCACGATATATTAAATGTGCACCAGCCCCCTTTGAACACGACGGTTTTTGGCTGGATTCGAACTCGCAACCCTCCGGTTGCTAATCCGTTACTCTTCCAACAGGGCTACGACGGCCTATACCGAGGTAGGAATGGAACCTGTCTGCAACTGGCAAATTTCTAGCACAGTGGGCGTAGTTTGTACTGAAAAAGTTTGATTAGATTCTTAGAAGAAAACTGTTTCTGTTTATGGTTATTTAGGATTAATTCTGCAGTCTTTAGATACTTGGATTTTAAACTATTATCATCATCGAAACATTGCTTCATTTACTCGCAAAACAAAGCACTGCTTGAATACTTCATCCCATTACTGCTTATCCAACATTTTATGTATTCTTATGTCTCCATATGAAAAAAATAGATCCCTGGATTCTTTTAAGAAGCCACACGCCCTCAAAGTCCTTTGGGAACCAATTACACGAGCTTTCCTTGTTCCCTGAGTTTCCTATTGCAGGGGTAGTCCATCTTTCCCATCATGTGTGGTGAGGGCTTTCTGCGCATTATTATTCTTTCATTTCGCGCAAAAATGGGAGAATAGGAATGTCTGCTACCTAATGCCTCGTGCTCTCTTCAGTAATAATGGGATTCCGTTGAGAAAAGGTGTTGTTTTCAAATAAAATAAACTATAACACTCTAAGTGAAATTATATGTAGCAGTCACAGTCAGTTCTACATAGAAAATTCTTACAAAAGAGTGAACTTGCAGTGAATTGAATTTATTTACCATATACTTTTTATGTAATGGTTACCATATACTTTTTATGTAATGAGTAACACATTTTTTTGTCATGGGTACTATACATTTTTATGCAATGAGTACCATATATTTTTATGCAATTTGTACCATATGTATTTTATGTGATGAGTACCATATATTTTTATGTAATGGGTACTATGGTAAAATATACCATCGTAACTATCAAAACTACATATTAAATAGTAATAGCGGTCGAATTCGCTTCTATTATGCAATGCGTACCATACATTTCTTATGCAATGGGTAGCAGAAATTTTTTATTCAATAGGTGCCATATATTTTTTATGTACTTTAAAAAATAAAAATGTATGGGTACCATACATCATTTTTTATGCAATGGGTACCATATATCTTTTATGTGCTGCGAACCATATATTTTTACGTAATGGGTATCATATATATATACTATATTATGCCATGAGTGCCATATATTTTTTATGCAATTTGTACCATATATATTTTATGAGATGAGTACCATATATTTTTTAAGTAAAAGGTATCATGGTAAAATATACTATCGTGGTTATCAAAACTACATATTAAATAGTAATCGAATTCGCTACTATTATGTAACGGGAACGGTCTAACTCTAAATTATACCGAGGAAATATTCTAAGTATATTAAGCAGTAACATTTAAAGACATTGGTGTGTGAATCTCATAACTTGTTGAAGTTATTTTGCAAATCTATGAGTACTTAGTTTAATATTCTAAGTATCTACGTGATTCATATTAATATTCAAAGATCCACACCAATAAAACGTGTCAAATTGCATATTGGCTGATGTGAATTTAGGAAATAAAGAGTGAAATGCCTGATAAATGAATTATTGCTTGATATAATAGACACTTGCAGTGAATCTAACAAATCGAAAATAAAAAAAGCAATGAAACTGAGAACCAAACCCAAGAACAGCCAGGTATCTTCCGAGGTACTCTGCCTACTCGAAATTCGTATAAACAGAGACAATATATAAACAAGTGTATTTTTAAAATCGATATTTCTCGAAAACAGTTGAGTCCTGTCCTTTAGCACTTGAACTCCCTCTAGGTAAGTACTATCTAACATGAAAAAAAAAATTCAATTCGTCGAATCCACGTTCTCATCTTTTCCTTGTTAGATTGGCCAAGTACTCTAATTACTAACAGTTAAAAATGATTGTGCGCATGAAATTCCATTTTACTATATAAATTATTGAAGTTACTTTGCGAGTTCGCGTGTAAATTCTAACAAATGCGTAGACACTTAGTATATGATTCTAAGTGTCTACAACATTTCGTATGCCATACCAATAAAACAAAATACCAATAACAAAGCCATACCAATAAAAACGGTCGAATCGCAAAAAGCTATCATTCATTAGCATTCACAAACAACATATTTAGTAGTATCAAAGCGATCCCATTCTCTTCAGTTATGCAACAGGAACGGTCTAGCTCTAAATCATGCAGGAGGAATATTCTAAGTACTGTAATCAGTCAGTGTTCAGACGTGTAAATTCATGTGTAAATTCTAATAATCTAATGCGTAGACACTTAGTATATGGTTCTAAGTGTCTACGCATTTCGTAGTAATATTAATAGAGCCATACCAATAAAAGTGGTGGTCGAATCGCAAATATCTGTCATTCATTAGCATTCACAAACATCATATTTAGTAGTAAAAACGATCCTATTCTCTTCAGTTATGCAACAGGAACGGTCTAACACTAAATCATGTAGGGGGAATATGCTAAGTAGTCTAATCAGTGTTCAGATGTGTAAATTCTAATAACCTAATGCGTAGACAGTATATGGTTCTGTCTACAGCATTTAGTATTAATATTATCAGAGCCATATGCCAATAAAATCGGCTGAATCGCAAAAAGCTGTCAGTCATTAACATTCACAAACTATATATTAAATAGTAAAAATGGTCCTATTTTCTGCTGTTATGCAACAGAAGCGGTCTAATACTAAATTATGCATGGGGAAATATTTTCAGTACTGTAAGCAGTCACACTTAAAGTTATTGAGTGTTTGTGAAGCTACTTTTAAGTTATTGAAGTTAAAAGTAGCTCCCTGGTTTACTCCTGATGGTTACCTCGACGAGGTTTCTCGTCGTTACCAAACCTAACCAGATCTTGATGGTTGAGATATCTCGTCATCATCAAAAAATCGGTAAAATCTTATGACGAGGTAGGTAGGTATTTAATTAACGTCGCACTGGAGTAACACACGGGCTATTGGCGACGGTCCGGAAACAATTCCGAAGGGAAAGATCGAGGACAACGTCTCGTAATTTTGAACCACGATCAGATGACGAAGTCATACGTGAGCTGGTACCCCACTATCTAAACTTCCACACCATGCCAACGTGAGGACATTTGAGGCCATGACAGATTTCACGTGCATCAGCCCCCCTCTCTGTCTACATGATTGTCTTTGGTTGGATTCGAACTCACAACCCTCCGCTAATCCGTTACTCTTCCAACCATCACGTCATTAGCAAAATTTGTCAAATCTTGACGGACGGAATATCTTGTCGAAAACACTTGAAGGGTTAATTTTGTATGTTCTTTCTTCCTCTGTTTAAAGTTAACCAGGAATTTTGAAACACTTTATACAAAATATACCCCCGTCACGACATTATAAAAGCTACATCCTGCAGCACAAATTACATATTAAATAGTAAAAACGATAATATACGCTTCTATTATGCAATAGAAACGGTCTAAAACTAAACTACATAGAGGAAATATTTAAGTACCTTAAGCAATAACATTTAAACTTATTGTGTGCGAAGCTACAAGGTTATTGAAGTTACTTTACAAATCCTGTGTACTCTAGTAGCCTAATGCCTGGACAATTAATATAAGATTTTAAGTGTCTACGCATTTTTATTTATACTTTAAAAGCCAAACTAAAAGTCTCGAAGAGCATACTGTCTATCATTAATTAAAATTTACAAACTACATATTAAATAGTAAAAATGGTCATATTCGCTTCTATTATACAACAGAGACGGTCTAACTCTACATTATGCCGGGGAAATATTCTAAATACTGTAATCAGTAAAAGTTAAACTTATTGTGAGTAGACCTGCATTTTTTATGTAAGTTACTGACTTTACATTGCAAATCTGTCTACACTCTAATAGCCTAATGCCTAGACACTTAATATAAGATTTTAAGCGTCTATGCACTTGTATCTATACTTTAAGAGTCAAACCAACAAAAAGTGTTGAATAGCATATTGTGTATGATTAACATTTACAAACTACATATTTAATCGTAAAAATGATCATATTCGCGTCTATTATACAACAGGGACTATCTAAGACTAAATTATGGCGGGGAAATATTATATATAAATACTGTAATGAATAAAAGTTTAAATTATTGAGTGAAGTTTTATATAAGATAGTGAACTTTGAAAATTATCGTGTTCATTCTAATACCCTATTGCGTAGATAAACTTCGTATAAGATTCTAAGCGTTTGCGTTTATGTGTGTATAAGCCCGAGGTGCCTAGTGATCTATTCTTTTCCCGTGGGGTTTACTGTCTTTACTAAACACGGGGTCACGCTGCCGGGAAAAACCAAGCGATCTTTGTCTGCTTTCATCCTACTACTCTATTCCCCAATCCCTCTTCGATTCCATGTTTTTGTTACTTGGCGTTGTCTTGTGTTTGCCGCAGCTGCTTGGCGAAATATGGCCCTTTGCCATAAGACTCCAAACCAACTAATCAAGTGTCTATGTATTTCGCATTAATATTTAAAAATTTTAAACTATTAAAATATGTCAAATCGCCTTTTAGGGATCATTCCTTAGCATTCACGAACTTCGTATTAAAAATAGTAAAAATGGCCCTATTAGCTTCTATTAACCAACAGAAAGAGTCAAACTCTTAATTATGCCGGGGAAATATTCCAAGTTCCGTAAGCAGTAACATTTAAAGTTATTGTGTGTGCGAACATACTAAGTAAAAAGTAATTGGTAGGTATTTGAATTAACGTCCACTGGAGCAACACAACGGGCCATTGGTGACGCTGCTGGACCAACTACGAAAGAATTCGAGGACAATACCTCGTAATTTGGAACCACGGTCAGATAGCACTAAGTAATTGAAGTTACTTCACAAATGTGCGTGCATATTGTAATAGATAAATCCGTACACACTTAGTATAAACATCTAAGTGTCTACGCGTTTCATATTAATATTCAGAGTCCGAAATAGCAGGTAGTTAATTAACATCGCACTGGAGCAATACAACGGGCTTATAGCGACGGTCCGGGATCAATCCCGAATAGAGAAATCCGAGGACAACACTTCATAATTTTGAAACGCTGTCAGATGATGAGGTCAACCCCTCTCCTGAAATTTCCAACCCACGCAAAAAATTATATCAGGAAAATATTCCAAAATTACACAGATGAAATATTCTAAGTACAGCAAGTAGTAAGTTATTGTATGCGTTTGAAGCTTCATCTTACATAAGCTATTAAAGTTACTTTGCAAATTCATGTGCACATTTAAATAGCCTGACGCGCAGCGCACTTAGTACAAGATTCTAAGTGTCTACGCATTTCTTATTAATATTTAAAGAGCCCAAGCAATAAAAAATGTCGAATCGCATATTGGCTATCATTCATTAAAAGTTCTATAATCTTAATTTCTTCACACGTGATAAACACATACGTGACGTTCTAATTGGCTCGATAAAGGGTTGCTACTGCCAAAGGGTGGAGCGGCTCTGTTATTTACAGAAGACGATGAACAGAGTTGGCGAACTAATGTACGAAGTCAGCCGATAAGCCTCGCATTTTAATTCATATTATATGAGGCCATTCGCATGTCGTTCATCAATCTTGAGCCCCACACGTCATATGAAGAAGACTTGTTCCATCGCTCGCTCGATAAAACGAGCTTTTTGGAGGCTAGCCACTTATGAAACTGCGCGGGCCTTCACAGTCAAGAGGAACATCCCACTCTTTGACTTTTATGAAGCCAAAAGTAAAGGGAGGGAATCTGTATGAAAATCGGCCCTAACCTGGTGTTGGTTATAGTCTTGAACAGACGTTTTTCAACAAAGGTGACCAAGTGATCATTAATTTTGCACTCTGGCGAAATCGTGAACTCTGCGTTTTCAACCATCCGCCAACATGCAAATAATAATGTCGATTTTTGTGTTAAATATCTGCACTTCGGAGGCACAGGGCACACAAAAATTAAGTTCAGAAGAGAAGCGTAAAGTTTTTACTACTTATCCCTCAATTGCTTTAAAGAGGCAGATTTTCTTTGTGTTGAGACAGGACATTTTGTTGTATACTATTAAAAAGAGCAAAAAATTCGGCCCAAACTTGGTGTTGATTTTAGTGTTGTACAGTCGTTTTATGCGTTTTTCAACAAAGATGACCAAGTTCTTTGTGCGTTTTTAACAGTTTGTCAATATGCAAATAATGCCGATTTTTTAATATATATCTGTACCTCAGAGGCATAGGGCACTTTGTCACAAAAAATTAAGTTTTCAAGAGAACAGTTTAAAGTTTTTTCTACTTATCCCTCAATTACTCAATTATTTTAAAGAGGCAGATTTTCTTTGTGTTGAGGTAGGTAGATGAATTAGCGTCGCACTGGAGCAACACAACGGCCTATTTCTTTGTGTTTAAATTGAACCATTAAAAATAGCAAACAAATCCGACCCAATCTGGTGTTGGTTTAGTCTTGAACCACCGTTTAGCACTTTATTTCAACAAAGATGACCAAGTGATCATTAACATTGCTGATTCTAGAGAGATCGTCAATTCTTTGTGCTTTTTCAAACATTCGTCAAAATATAAATAATTCCGAATTCTGTAATATATATCGGCACTTCGGAGGCAAAGGGCTCTATGTCACAAAAATTAAGTCCTTCAGGAGAGCTGTTAAATTTTTTTCTACTTATCCTTCAATAACTCAATTATTTTAAAGAGGCAGATTTTCTTTAAGTTGAGACCGGACATTGTCTTGTATACAATTAAAAATAGCCAACAAATCGGGCCCAACCTGATATTGGTTTTAGTCTTGAACAGCTGTTTTACACGTTTTTCAATAAAGGTGACCAATTGATCATTAATATCGCTGATTCAGGCGAAATAGTGAATTCTTTGTGAGTTATCCACCCTTCGCCAATATACAAATAACGTCGATTTCTGTGATATATATCTGCACTTCGGAGGCAAAAGACACAATGCAACAAAATTAAATTTTCAGCAGAATAGTTTAAAGTGTCTACCTCTCCTTCGATTACTCGATTATATAAAGAGGCAGATCTTTGTGTATTGAGACTACATTGCGTTGTATACCATTAGAAAGAGCAGGCAATTTTGGGCAAGATTATTTTAAAAGTATAGTTAAAAATTAATACTTGTGCGTTTTCTACACTTCTTCAATATGCAAAAAATGTCGATTTTTGTGTTGTATATCTGCACCTCGGCATAGTGCACTATGTCACCAAAAGTTAAGTTCTTCAAGAGAGCAGTTTAAAGGTTTTTCTAATGCTACTTAGATTAATCGATTGTTTCAAAGAGGCAGATCTTTATGTATTGAGACTGGACCTTGTATTGTATACCATAAAGAAAGAGTAAACAATGATGGACACAATAGATTGTAAAACGTACAGTTAAAAAATTGAACTGAGATACAGACTAACAAGAAAGTGTTGAAATGTTGGTGGATCAAGGCATCATCAAGAAGGAGCCTGATCTAAACAATACAACGTTGTGTTTTCAACGCGTGAACCGCAATATTGCTGAAAAATGCCATACTCTCTTCCAAACACCACTGTGAATGATAAAGAAACACCAAATTACATTACAGAGATTCGAAAAAGAACATGACGATTCGAAAAAGTAATTAGAAGAATTTAAAATGAGAAGTATCCTATACGGAAGTCGAGTTGGTGTTACCCTCTTGACATAACAAGAATATATTGAGAACTCTCTCTCTATATATAGAGAGAGAGAGAGTTCTCAAGCTAGAAGTAATGTTCTAAAAATCCGTCTTTTATTAGGTTCTTTCGATAATGACAGCAGCATTCATCTAGACAAAGTACATGGGGAAATTATTGACCTAATAATTTATACCCCATTACTATTTGAGTAATACCAAACTACTGAAAAATGAAGTGTGAGGTATAAATTGTCTTGTTCGGCGCTTGATTAATATCAGCAGGAGTGGAGAAAAATTAACTCTCGAATTACGATCAATAAACAATGCAATATTGTGCTGGTCTTTTAGCAAAGTTTTTTTCCATCTCATTTATTTTTAAGTTTTGCAAGAGTGGAGTTTTATATGTAAATTGAAGTAATTGTTTTCTTTTGCGCGCGCGCCTTGAAACTAATTAAAGTCTCAGAAAAAATGATCGCTGATTGAAGAGTTTTTGCTAAGAAGGAATTATTTTGTAGGTTGTGCTTTAAATTAATTGCTGAATTTAATGAACTCTCACTAATTTAATGAAATTGTAAGCGAATATGGCGTTGGCCGCAGAGGGTTCCTCAAAATATTGCATCAAGAGACAATATTCAGGATATTGGTAATCTCTTGATTCCGATAATTAATTATGATCGTTAGATTTAATTGAAGGAATTAAGTGGTTTTGCGATTTAGTGTAAAAAATCAAATCAACGCAGATTAACTCTACTGGTGATTGTCTCGACCAGGTATCTCTTGGATAGCAAAACTGACCAGATCTTGATGGACGAGATATCTTGTCAGTGGAAGAAAACTGACCAGATCTTGATCTCTTCATCATCAAAAAATAAGAAATAACTTGATGAGGAAGTGTATCTTGTCATTAAACAATCAGTCAGATCTTGAACGAGATATCTCGTCGAAACCACTTGGAGGATTAGGAGTAACGTACGTAATAATTTCCGGGACTGGTATCAAAACTGTTACCAAGAAATATAAATAAAAGAAATTTCAGGGAATTTGGAAATCCAAATTTTTAAATTTTTAGATTTTTATAGGTTTGAAAGTTCTATTTTGTTTCTTCAAACTCTTCATTTTGTTTCAACTCTTAATGAACGTTTTAAAAACATGAATAAACATAATAAATTCAAATCATGAACTTTAAACTCAATTTTCTTGAAAACGGACATTTTCTACCTTCGTGCAATTTTTAATTTTTCCTAATTTAACTTTATCTAATAAAACATTTCTCAGCACTCTCTACGAGCATCATATACTATACTGAAGTAAACGTTTCGTTACATTTTGCATAACTAGTTTTTACAAATTTTTATGAAAAAAAGAGAAAAATATTGTGATTTCTAAGTAATGTTTTATAAATATATTTTATAAAAGAGATGTTATCCGATAAAATACCTGAATTATCTTTAAGTACACTGCTGGCCACCGTAAATGCAACACCCTGAAGGAAGCATGCAAATAATATGAAATTTACAACATGCATTAGCGGAGGTGAGATATGCAAATGATTAGAATTTCAGCGCAGACGCACATCACGCGCGCATGTGGCGCCACTTCAAAGCGCTATTTAAGGCTTGGAGATTTCGACGATTTCAAGTACGGCAATTGTGTTTTTCTTGTGGTTTTTTCAAAAAAACGATCAATTATGCCTCGTAGAAAACAGCGATCATCTTTTGATCAAGTATCCGAGTTCGACAGAGGAAGGATAGTGGCCTACCGAGATTGTGGATTATCTTTCAGGGAAATCGGTAGTCGTGTTGGACGAAACCAAACAACTGTAATGCGGATATGTGATCGTTGGATGCAGGAGGGTACGACGGACCGACATGTTCGATCGCATCCACCTCAGTGCACCACTTCACGTGATGACAGGCATATTGTGCGTATGGCAGTGACGGATCGCTCAGCCACATCACGAACCATTACACAGCACATTCAGTCTGTACCGCATCATCCAGTGTCTGCGCGTACCATTCGACGCCGTTTACAGCAGAGTGGTCTGTCCGCAAGACGTCCATTGCTTCGTCTACCCTTGACGCAGAACCACAGACGTTTCCGCCGCCAATGGTGCTATGAAAGAAGGATGTGGACGGCAGAATGGAATGAAATTGTCTTTACTGACGAGTCACGCTTCTGTCTGCAACACCACGATGGTCGGATTCGAGTCTGGAGACATCGTGGAGAGAGGATGCTGAACAGCTGCGTTATGCACCGCCACACTGGTCCTGCACCGGGTATTATGGTATGGGGCGGTATTGGATATCACTCTCGCACTCCTCTAGTACGCATTGCCGGTACTTTAAACAGCCAGCGCTACATCTCCGAGGTGTTGGAGCCAGTTGTCCTTCCTTACCTTCAGGGCTTGCCCACAGCCATATTTCAACAGGATAATGCGCGACCACACGTGGCACGCATTGTCCAAGGGTTCTTCGTCAATCGCCAGATTGAATTGCTTCCCTGGCCAGCTCGCTCTCCGGATCTTTCGCCGATAGAAAACATGTGGTCCATGGTTGCTCAACGATTGACCCAGAATACATCCCCAGCTGCCACACCAGATCAACTTTGGCAACGTGTGGAAGCTGCTTGGTCTGCTGTACCCCAAGAACACATCCAAAGTCTCTTTGAATCAATGCCGAGGCGTGTGGCAGCGGTGATCTCCAACAATGGCGGCTACTCTGGCTACTGATTTTGGCAGGAACCACACTTCACAGAAGTCTATAAATTTAATCATTTGATACTTGGTCAACATGTTATCTACAAAATAAATTTTGTTGTGATATCTCTTGTCTTTCTTGGTGTTGCAATTTGGGTGGCCAGCAGTGTATATACCCACCTATCCCCAAAAATTAAAGATAATACTGAATTTGTATCAAGCAATTATCTATAAGTATATACCCACCTATCCCCAAAAATTAAAGATAATACTGAATTTGTATCAAGCAAGGTCGCCTGATCTCAATCCAATCGAGCATGTTTTTGATGCTCTCCAACATCGCATTATAGCGTACACAAAGCCACCAAGGACCACACAAGAGCAAAGATGTGCTCTAATGCGTTAATGAGAACCTATGAACTCTTAAAGGGACAGTAGAGTTTCAAAACAAATTTTTAAAGTTATGATCCGATTGCTATAAAACTCTCAGATTGGTTTGCAATAAAAAGTTTATATACGAATCTTGATATAAAATATTAAGTTATGAAAAAGCTATTTCATAATATGTGGTCAAAATTTATGATAATTTAGCAAAAATCCATACTCATTAATTTTCTATTGTATTGGCATTATTTTATTTGGTTGGGTGAGGTTGAGTTTTGTGGTACGAGGGCCATATTTGACTATGATTGGCGAAACACATGACAGACAAAATGAAGTAATGGACGTACACGCACAAGGTAGGTGGAAAGTAGTTAATTAACGTCACACGGAGTAATATAACAGCTTTTGGCGACGGTCCGGGATTGAACCCCGAATGGAAAGATCCGAGGACGACATCTCGTAATTTTGAACCACGGTCAGATGACGAGGTCAACATCTGAGCTGGCACCCAACACACACAAGGAAAGTTTTACTAACACAGAAGAAAGAAATACACACCTAGGGAGGAATCGAACCTGCGCCGCCGACAGGTATTATTTTAATTTACATAAATCAAATTAACTCCTCATTTGGCAAATGCATCACTAAATTATAAATTTAAAATAAATTGTTTTAAATATCTATAATTTTGCAAAAAAAGCATAGGTTAAAGGTTTGAAACCAAAATTTCAAAACTATTAATCACGTTAAATTTTTTATTTGCTCTTGGGCACACATATATACAACAGATTAGACGGATTACCCAAAACAAGTTTCAAGGAAATCAAGAAAAATCAAATGCGCAAGGTGCAATTTGAAATCAAAAGAATGTCAAAAAATCTCAATCGGAGAAAAGCGTGTTTTTATAGCAGATCTACCACACTTATCTGCTGTTTTAAGTTGATGTCAATGTAACTCCATCAAAAGTGATTGAAAAGTTATTTTTACTATCTACAGAGTTTGATATCAATTAATTTTTAACAAAAGATTAAAGAAAATCGATTTTGTTGATTTTGAAAGTCTAGTGTCCCCTTAAATAGTTGCTATTAACTTAAACATAGAGGAAGGAAATGAGTTTTAAATAAAATGCAAAACCTCTCATTTGTCTTGGGAATGGAATTATGGATAAGTAAATTAAATACATTTCAGAAACATTCGTCTGGTAGTATTTATTTCTAGAAATGCACTCTTTTAATTTATCAGTTGCATTCTCTTTTATTCTCAATAAAGTTTTCTCAGCTCAGAAATTTAAAGAGGGGACTATTATTTTTTCCCAATACAGAACTTATTTAATTACAGTATGAACATCAAATCAGATATACAGCATTAATTGAATAAGACATAGAAATAGAGGTCAATTCCTTCAATCACATTTACCCTGGGCCTATTTCTCTGTTCTGTGTCAGTACAAACTTTCCTTGTGTGCATATGTCGATTACTTGACGTTGTCTTGTTTGGCGCCAGCAACTGTAGCCCTGTTCGAAGAGTAGCGGACAAGCAACCGGAGGGCTGCGAGTTCGAATCCAACCAAAGACCGTCGTGTAAAAGGGGGCTGGTGCATGTTAAATCTGTCGTGTCCTCAAATGTCCTCACGTTGGCTTGGTGTGGAAGTTTGGAGAGTGGGGTGCCAGCTCAGGTGTTGCCTCTCGATCTGACCGTGGTTCAAAATACGTGGTGTTTATCCTCGGACCTTTCCCTTTGGGATTGATCCCGGACCGTCGCCAATAGCCCGTTGCGTTGCTCCAGTGCGACGTTAATTAAAATACCTACCATACATTTTATTTGGCGCAGCTTGGCTAAATACGGCCCTCATGTCAAAAAGCCTAACCGACTAATCTTCAATCATGACTCAGAAATGTGTTCGTATTGAGGGGTCAGATGAGAGAGGCTGAAAGAGGAACTTTGAAATGGTAATTAGTCAAAAAAACGGATTATTCCTCATATGTCATGTAATCATGAATACTCAGATAAAGTATGACGATACGAGAAATATACGTATTTTAAAGTAGCGAAGTCATATCGATGTAAGAAAAAATTAAAAGGAAAGATAGTAAGAAAATATTTTAGGATAGTTTAATATATATTCCACCTAGACGCTCGTGTCTAACAGATACACATACCCACGAAAATTTTCAATTCCCCATATTTCTGAAATTTATGATCGTGAGCTTTACTATATATGTTGGTGTGGTTACGTGCTACTGTAGAATGTCACTTAGGTGAGTTCAGTTTCCAAAAGGAAATTATTAGAGTAATTGCGTTTCGATGTACGTCTGAGATTTTGGACGTTGTATTCTCTATTCTGTTACTATTATTTTTATGACCTCTTGAACTTTACTGTATAAGTTGGTCTGGTTACGTGATGCATTAGAATATCACTGATGTGAGTTCAGTTTACAAAACAGGAATGAATTAAAGTAATTGTATTCCGATGTATATCTGAGATTTGTACGTGCCTAATTACGTTGTACTCTCGATTTGGTTACTTTCCTTTTCGAATTACCTTGAGCTTCACTGTAAACGTTGGTGTCTTATGTGCTACAGAAGAATACCCCTTGTGGGGTTTAGTTTACAGAACAGAAATTGTATTAAAGTAATTGCGTTTTGATGCATGCCTGAGAATTTGGGGGGGGGGGGGTATTTCAATTAACGTCACACTGGAGCAACACAATGGGCTATTGGTGACGGTCCGGGATCAATCCCAAAGGGAAAGATCCGAGGACAACACCACGTAATTTTGAACCACGGTCAGATGACGATTGAGAATTTGGACTTTGTACTCTTGATTCTGTTACTATTCTTTCTTATGATCTTTTGAGCAAAAGTTTTTCTGTCGGTCTAGCTACGTGCTACATTGGAATATCACTTATGAGAGTTTAGTTTACTAAACAGAAATGCATTAGAGTAATTGCGTTCCGATGTATGTCTAAGATTTTACGCGCGACCCACACACTTTGTTTTCTCGATTCTGTTATTTTCCTTATTTATGACATGATATTTACTGTATCTGTTGGTTTATTACGTGCTACAGAAGACTGTCACTTGTGTGGTTTAGTTAACAAGCGGAAATGGTAATAAAGTTTTGCGTTCCGATGAATATCTGATTTTGGACGTTTTACTCTCGATTCTTTATTATACTTTTTTGACCTTTTGAGCTTTATTGTTTCTGATACCCTTGTTACGTGCTACAGTTGAATATGTCTTATGTGAGTTGCGTTTGCAAAACAGATATGGAATAGAGTAATTGAATTCCGATGAATGCTTGAATTTTGGACTTTGTACCTCTCGATTCTGTTACTTTCCTTTTTATTACCTTGGGCTTTACTGTGTCTGTTGGTCTGGTTACGAGTTATATTAGAATATCACTCATATGTGAGTATAGCCTAACCCTCCTGGTGGTTTGTTTAGACGAGGCATCTCGTCATTAGCAAAGCTGACCAGATCTTGATGGGCGAGATAATCTTGTCATTAGAAGAAAACTGACTATATCTTGATCTCGTCATCATCAAAAAATCTGCAAAACCTTAATGACGAGATACCTCGTCGTTATCAAAATTGATCAGATCTTGATGTACGAGATACCTCGACGAAACCACTCGGAGGGTTAAATGGGTTAAAATTTAACATAATTTAAAAACTGTTTCTTTTATAATGAAACATGCGTCTAGCATGAAGGAACAACTTAAAATAGAAAACTTAAAAAATGTTTTTTTTTCAATCGTTACGGCAATCTCCTGAAATCGATAAGCGTCTGGTATGAAGAAACAACTTAAAAGGCAGCTTAAAAACGTTTTCTTTTCAATGAAGTGTGCTGATAATCTCGTGAGATCCTTACATGCGTCTGGTATGAAGGAGCAACTTAAAGCAGACAACTTGAAAAATTTTCTTTTCAATCAAGTGTGATGGTAATCTCCTGATATCCATCCATGCGCCTGGGATATAGGAAATCAAAAGGGCGGTAGAAATAACATCCGATCACCTGGTAACACGAAGTAATTGTGTCTTCCCGTTATTAGAAAGCGCTTCGTTGCACCTTTGGTCACGGCCTCTGAGCACCGAGCCAAAAATATGCAGGCCTAGCTCCCAAGATAAAATTATAATGACTTCGTTTCTTCTATCGCTGAAAAATATTTGGCACTCACTAATAGCTTTTACTGCGGTCGTCTAGCTCCTATTTATTGAGTCTTCTTTCACTTCCAGTAGGGAACTTTAATTTTATTTCGTAATGACCGTCAAAGCAGCTCTAAAGAAAAATTACACAGGAGGGATATGAGAAAGATGCTACACTAAGAAAGGGTCCGCAAAACTCAACATCTCTTTAGGATAGGTAGAGAAGTCTTCTGTCCTTATGAGGGAGCATTTTCTGTCAAGCTAAATATAGGTGGCGGTAGTGTTTCAGCCTCGATATCTGTTTTAAAATAGAAACATTACACAAGAGGGGCATGGGAAATATGCTACACTAAAGACGTTTTCAAATAGGAAGCACAAGGCGCAATGCGACAAGGGCAGACCAATCGGAGCGTTTTCACCCCTCGCGTCAACACCTCTGATTGGTCTGCGTGTGTCGCTCCTATTTGACCACTGCTTAAGAAACGGTCCGCAAAACTCGATATATCTTTAGGATAGGTAGAGAAGTCTTCTGTTCTTATGAAGGAAATTTTCTGTCAAGCTAAATATAGATGACGGTTGGTAAATTATTTCATGTCAGTTGACTTGTTTTTCGACTACCATTTCAGCATTTCACTAAAAATTACAAAGTTGATTGGTCTAGACCAATTTGTCTAAACCAACCAAACGTTGACAATACGACGATAAATTACATTTTAAGTAATCCCGATATGTAACATGCAAGAGCATTTGTGTAAGAGGAAGTAAAATCTCCTTTTTCCGTCTTTATTTTACACTAAAAATTCCTCCCATAGCGCAAGTAGTAGAATATTAGTGGAAGGATAGACTCCCAATTTATGAGCAGATCCGTCCTCCCATTTAGACAGCAGAAGTAAAATCGTCGTAGACTGACTAGTTTGTTTACATTGAAAAGCTCTCATACATCAAGAAATAGAATATTAATGGATGAATAGACTCCCAATTTATGAGCAGATCTGTTCTTCCATTTAAACAGCAGAAGTAAAATCGTAGTAGATTGACTAGTTTGTTTCCATTGAAAATCTCTCTCATACCACAAGAAGTAGAATATTAGTGGCAGGGTAAAATAGTAAATTTATGACAGATCCGTTCTCCCATTTGGACAACAGAAATAAAATCTTCGTAGACTGACTGGTTTGTTTAACTGAAAAACCCTCTCATAGTCTTGATTAAATGTTCCAATTTTCTGAATATTTCCCAAGAGATGAGAATAGTTTAACCCTCTAATTTCAATAAAAACAGATTGAAGTTTCAAAGTTCTGTTAAAGAATTATTTTTCGGTGGATTCTTTTTAATATTAAAACTTTCATTGTAGGAATATTATATTTAAAAAAAAGAAGTCACTTAAAAGCTTCTATCCTTTAAACTTTTACGTTAATGAACAAAAGTATTAGAAACAATTTTGCCCAAGTGTTATTTTTAGATTTGAAATCTGCACGGGATATCACAAAAACTAATTACTATACAGTAATGAAACTTTGCACCCTTTTTATAGGACTCATTACCTATAAAATGAAGTATTCTCAAATTTTTAGCTTAAAAATTTCTGTTTTTTTTTCAATATCTAATATAATGTGCAACAATTTTAAAGCCATAAACTGAATAATTGTGAACTGATCATTAAAATTATAGTTCATTTTATATGTAATGGGAAGGGGTCCATTAATAGGCGTGCAATGATGGACTATAATTATATAGTCCATCATGATAGAAGGAACTGTAATTATTATGATCATTTTACAATTATTCAAGTTGACTTTAAAATTTAAAATTGTTGTATTTCTCAGAATATTATAACAAGGAGTATGGAAATTTTTAAACTAAGATTTTGAAAATAGTTCATTTCATAGATGAGTCCTATAATAACTGTACGAAGTGTCGTTATTGCAGAGTAGTTAGCTTTTAAGGTTTCTTTCGAATCGCAAAACCAAAAAACAAGAAAATAAAAGGAAATCCTCTTCGCAAATTTCAACGTAGCTACTTTTCGAAAAAATCTACAATACACTTAACTTCGTCCGATTATTTTGATGCGATAATGACAGAAAATAGAACTTTTCTGACAAAATTTTAAATCGTAATTTTAGCTACATACTTATAAAATTCAAGAAAATAGAAAGAAACGTGAATTGGACGAGTACTTTATGATCCACTGTATGTTTCACTGATTAGATTGATCTTCGCATGTCTCCACCAATATATTAAAATTTTCTCGAATACGGCACTAATTTTCTTAAGATATGTAATGCAATTTTCTATAAAATGCTAAATTAATATCGTACTAATTGCAAAATATTTAGAGTTTTGTTATTTTACAAGAGAATAATTTCAAACTAATTTGGAAGCAAAGACGTTAAACATATAAAAAGAACCAACTACACTGATTTAAAATTATAGAGAATTTAGGAGAATAAAATGATACCAAAAAACATTTATAAGCATTTAAAAGATTGCTTATGTTTACAAAAACAAATTTTTATATAGAAAAATATACTTTTTGACCAATTGCATATATTTTTAATATTAAATTAGGGATGGTTGGTTGGTTGCTGAGTTTTTATGGCGTGAAAGGCCATATGTGGTCATGCTGCGCCAGGCGCAAGACCTACAATAGCAAGTAATTGACCTACACACAAAAAAAGTTTTACTGACACAGAAGAGAGAAATACTCCCAGAGAGGAATGGAACCTGATAGAAATCGAACCTGTGCCACCTACAACTCGCAGGTTGCTAGCGCCACTGAGTCATGACGGACCCTACATTCATAGAATTAAGAGGAGTATTTCTCAAGACGTTTCTCATGTGCAGCCCAAAGGGAAGAATATAAAAAGAGCGATTTCTGAATAGACGGTCATATGAACTGTCCAGAAATGAATTTCGTAGTGGATGAGTTGGATGACTCAATATGCGATAATAAAATCCTAGCATACAACAAAAGGCGCGTAGAAGCCAAAGAAGGTTCTTGGCCAACTCCATTCAAGCCTTTGATAGGTGAGGTCTTGAAGGCACCGAAACTGATCCTCAGTGGGATGTGATGAACTGTATCCAGCTGTGATAACACAGATTGACGGACAGAACCATAAGCTGAACACCCATCTGGAACGTATTTTAGCTCGATAGGTATTCATCATGGAGGATCGTTCTACACCCCAATATGATTTTAGAGTACCTTTAAAATACTAAGCTTTTTCTCGCAAGACATCTGTAGTTGGAGAGAAAAGTAAGTTTCTGATCAAAGATAATACAGAGAAATCTTACTCCGTCATCCACTCCTGTTACCATCCAGGAAGATCTCTGAGTCAGGATGCAGGGTCCAAAGTAAGCAGAAATGAACTCTTTTGAGTGAAGAAGCTGAAGCTGTTATGCTGAACGAGACACCTCTTCGCGACAACCCCATGTGGGTCAGTGTAAGATCGCTTTTAAGATTGTACTTCTTACAAGTTAGGTTGTATTTTAAAAATCGAAAGAGAACGTTCGATAGGCGTAGGATAAAAAATTATTTCCCCTTCACAAGTGAATTATGAAATTTTTCGTAGGAAACACACTCACAACAAGTGAAGCCTTAAATTATCTTCGCAATAACATAGATAATATCTATGAACAGACACCATGTAGAGTTTGTATTCCTCATAGTGTAGCAATTTTACATATCATTCTTAATTCTTCACTACTAGGAAAATTACCACACACGTCATTCAGTTTCATTACACCTCTAACTATCTAAACTTGCATTGGATCTACCTCATGCAATAGATTCATTTAAATATGGTCACTTCTTTAAAAGAAAACAATCGTTAACAGAGTATGGCACATCCCAAAGGATCTTTCAGGTGATATGAAATCCGCAGACGGACACATGTTTTGTTTAGTCCTGTTGGGTTTTATCGATTGAAGACAGAGTTTTATACATTAAAAATAAATTTTATTACGTAGCCAAGTCTTATGGTTTAAAAACATACTTTTAGAAAACAACAAGAAGTCTGATCAGATCATGATCCCCAATACTCTTCACATTATCTCCTCTCTTTTATACATTCAAAGATTTACACAATTTTCCATATTGATGTGCCCCACACGGCACTATAATTGGAGGTTTGAGACCGATTCCAACATGCGGCCCCATCGGTTGTAAAACCTCAGCAGATGTATTACAATTCAATATATATATATATATATATAAATCTAACAAAATATTTTTCTAATAATATTTTTAAATTTATTTAACAATAAAGGCTTTGTTAAAAAGTCAGCCAAATTATTTTCCGATGAAATATAATTTACGTTAAATAGTTCATCTTTTATTAATTTACGAATAAATTTGTACTTGATATCAATATGTTTAGTTTTCACATTTTCCTGACTATTTTTTGAAAAATAGATAGCAGATTGATTATCACAATATACTTGGGGTCTTATGTAATCACACAAACTTAATTCATTTATAATTCTACTAAACCAAATAACTTCTTTAGTGGTTAATCGGTTAGTGCAATAAATTCAGATTCCATTGAGCTAAGAGCTATGCACTTTTGTTTAGAAGATTTCCATGATATTGGGATGTTACCAAAATAAATTAAATAGCCACTGCTTGACTGTCTGTTTGTGAGACCACATCCCCAATTTGCATCAGAAAAAGCAATCAAATTTGAACTTTTTACATTGGAAAGATTAATTTTAAAATCCTTTGTAAGAAAAACATAGTTCATAATATCAACAACGTAAGACCAGTGTTTGTAAGTATAACCATTACAAAACTGAGACATTATATTAACGGCAAATGCAATATCTGGTCTGGATCTATCTGACAAAAACGATAAACATCCTATTAAGGAACGATAGGGAAATTTCCTCATTAAATCATTTTCAATTATTTCTTCCTCTTTAACCTTATCAGGTAAGTTACAACCAATTTTAAAAGGTAAATTCACAAAACTTTTAGGAAGATCTTTGAATTTTGACATTAATTTTTCAATGTAGGTAATTTGATGTAAGTAAATCGCATTTTCAATTTCTTGAAAGTTTACGCCTAACAAATATTTAGTTTTACCTAGGACTGTAAGATCCAATTTTTTGTCCAATAATTCGATTACTTCATTTATCAAATGTTCCCTTTTTGAAAACAAAACCATATCATCTACATAAACAATTAAAATTACATCTTTAAATTTGTAGACACAATTACACCAATTTAACTGAGAAAATCCTAATTTAGTTAAAATACCGTCTAATTCCAAATTCCATTCTCTACCACTTTGATGCAGACCATATATAGCCTTTTCCAATAGACATACTTTGTTTTCGGATCCTTTCAGCACAAATCCTTTTGGCTGTTTCATGTATATAGTATCTTTAAGGTGTCCATATAAATATGCACTTTTCACGTCAACTTGACAGTGATACCAACCCAACATAGAAATCAATAGTACAAACAATAATTTAACAATAGAAAAATTCACAACTGGTGAAAAAATATCTTTAAAATCAATGCCGGGTTTTTGCTTAAAACCTTGAGCAACAAGACGTGCTTTATACCTTTTAGGTATATTGTTTTCGTCCATTTTTATGCTGTACACCCACTTACTTCCAATTATGGTTGTATTTGGGGGTGTGTCCACTAATTTCCATACTTGCCTATCCTTCATTATCTGAATTTCTTCATTCATGGCAATATTCCATTTAATTTTATCCTTACTTGTTTGCGTTTCTTCATAACTTTTGGGGATTTCGACATTGTAACACTGATCATACATGTCGTACATCTGTTGGTCCAAAAAATTAGATTCATCACTAGAAGTAGATGGCACATTAGAAATATCCACATTAGGATGTTCAGTTTCTGGCTTAAAATTGAAATTTACAGGATCAAACCTAATCTTATTTTTAGTACAGTATTTTTTAATATCATTTAAAGATCTCATTCTCAAATTTTCAGGAGAATAATAGTATACATCTATCCTATTGCTTTTATTTCCAGGTTTTTCGATTCTTCGCCAATTTGAAATGTTAAGACTTTTTAAGTCCTCAGTTTTAACTATATCTTTAGAATCTAAAACTTGAGTTTCACTTTCCGATTTTACTTTTATATTTCCATTTGGTTGATAAATAGGAATATCAGAATTAAGATCAAAAGAAACGTACTCAAAGTTTTTACCAAATAGTACATCAACAGCTTTCTTACTTTCGTCGATATGAACATGGACTGTTTCAACTATTCTCTTCTCGTTTGGTACATATATTCTGTAACCTTTAGTTTTCAAACCATATCCTGTCAAAATACCAAGTTTAGCTCTGGGTTGTAATTTATTTCTCTGTATTTTAGGAATATGAACATATGCCAAAGAGCCAAAAATTCTAAAATGTTTTACTGATGGTTTGAAATTAGTCCATATTTCGTTAGGAGATATACCCTCAGTTAATTTGTGTTCGCATCTATTTTTAGTATGAATAAATGCTAAAAGTGCTTCTGACCAAAATTGTGGTTGTAAACCACTGTCTTGAAGCATAGCTCTGACACAATCCATGGCTGTTCTATTGAACCTTTCTGCAATGCCATTTTGTTCAGGGGTATAAGTTGAAGTTCTTTCGATTTTTATTCCTAGATCATTTAAAAACTTTTTAAATTCTTTGTGACAAAATTCTAAACCATTGACAGTTCGGACACATTTTAACTTAACATTTAGCTGTCTTTCAGCTCTAACCAAGTATTTTTTAAAGTAATCAAAAACTTCATTCTTATTTTGAATAATATAAACAGTTACTTTACGTGAAAAATCATCAATAATAGATAAAAAGTATTTGTTTCCACCTAGAGAGTTAACTGGAGCAGGACCCCACAAATCCGTATGGATCCTTTCCAAAACATTTTTAGTTTTCCTTTCGTACATATAGTTTCTTTTTAAGGATATTCTAGTGGATTTAGCAATAGCACAAATCTTACAATTTTTATCTATATTTTTACAATTAAGTTTTTCAATTCCTTTTACACAATTAATTTTACTCATATTTTCAATTAAGGGCATGTTAACATGACAAAACCTACGGTGGGCTTTTTCTAGATCTAAACCAGTTACATATGTATAATTTTTAATCTTGGGATAACCTTTCAAGATATACAATTTTCCAATTCTGGGAACAGTAAACAAATATTTATTATAACTATTATAAATAATCATTTTGTTATTTCCCCATTTAATTTGGTTTCCCACAAGGTCAATACGAGCACCACTAATTAAATTTCTTCTCATATTAGGCGAGTATAACACATCTTTTAAAGTTATATCATAATTTCTGTTTCTATCTAAAACTGTAAATTGAATATCACCCATACCTAATACTTCCGAGGTGCTGTCCTTGTCTCCGACTAGGATCTTCTGTGGTGGTAGTTTTCTGAATGTCGTAAACATATCACGTTCTTTACAGAAGTGAGCAGTTGCAGCTGAATCAATGAGAAATTCCCTCGGTCTTTCATTTGGAAAATTTGAAACTGCATAGGCACGTTGAAGATCAGTTTTTGGATTGTCCTCCATATAAAATAATTCACCACCAGGTTTCTGCCGATTGCTTTTCTTGAAGCACTTCGATTCGTAATGTCCCGACTTTTTGCAGTAGTTACAGAATGGTCGCGGCCCCATACGACAAACTGTCGACTTTCTTGGGCTTGAAGGAATTAATTCAGGGTCCAGTACGCATCTGCTGTGATCAGGAGTAGACGCCCGTGTCTCCTTGTATCTAGATGACTTGTTTCTTGTAGCATAAGCATCGGCCACGATACTTAATTTTGTGCCTTCGTCTTTCCGCTTCAGCTCGATTCGGCTGGATTCTGTTATTAAATGTTTAGACAAATTGTCTAGCGTGAACTCGTTGTCATCCATCCTGTATAGCAGTTGTACCAGATTATCGTATTCGTGAGGCAAATGTCTTATTAGTTGAAAGCAAACTAAAAGGTCTGGGGTTTCGAATCCACATTCTTTTATCTGTAACAGCTTCTCATGCACTCGTTTGCAGAAGAGTCCAATGGATTCGTCCTCCGGCTGGTAGCGGATTGAAAAGAACTCGTCCACAAGGCCTGCCAATCGTGCTCTAGATGCTGGTTCAAAGTTGGTCTTTAATATATCCCAGGCTTCCTTACCATCCTCAGTAGATGAAATTAAGACTTGATATTTTCTGTCTATACCCTGGTAGATAGTTGTATATGTCCTCTGTTTCCTATAACGATAGTCTCTTTTTTCTTGTTCTGGAGCATCTTCTAATAATAGAGGTTCCGTTTTAGTGATAAATTCCCAACAGTTCCGGTCGATTAGCAATATCTTCATGTCCATCTTCCACGTGGCATAGTTGAAATCCGATAACTTCGGGAAGGAAAACATGGACATTCCTTGAATACCCATCATACTGGATACCGGTAGTGGCAGAATTCAGGTTCAGCTTAAGGTCTGAGGCCCATAACCAATTGTTGGGTTTTATCGATTGAAGACAGAGTTTTATACATTAAAAATAAATTTTATTACGTAGCCAAGTCTTATGGTTTAAAAACATACTTTTAGAAAAGAAGAAGAAGTCTGATCATGATCCCCAATACTCTTCACATTATCTCCTCTCTTTTATACATTCAAAGATTTACACAATTTTCCATATTGATGTGCCCCACACGGCACTATAATTGGAGGTTTGAGACCGATTCCAACAAGTCCACTCTAGGATATGTCGAAGTCCGGCTACGGCGTCAACGTCAACTCCCAACAAGTAAACTGTAAACAATATAAAATACTTGCGTGGCAATATTGTGGAAACTCGGCTCTGCTACTTTCCACAAACGAATTACAAAAAATCAGTTTTTTATTTTCACTTTTTGACGAGTAAATTATAACATTTTTCGTAGGAAACAGACACTATCCAACAAGTAAACGAAATAAACAAAAGATGTATGCATTACTGAAAGCTTGCATTGAGTTCTGCAAGGTATTCTTATTGTGTCTCAGGAGCAAAAATTGCATGTAAATAACATTGTAATTGGAATAATAATTGCTAAATATGCACAAAGGAGAAAGACATGAACACAGAAGTGAGACAGGTCCATTTCCACCTTTGAAACGAATGCTAACACATTCAAGGCCAAATAAACGAATAAAGAAGCACTATTAAATAAATTCTGGTTGGAAATCTTGGCCTGTTATTCTATGGTCATGTACAACTAAACGGAAGCTATTTAGACCAGAAAATGTGCTTGGTTTCGAAAAGACATTAACGGACGTAATCGGTAAATTTAAATATAGATTCGTTTTTAAATTAAGTTACATATAAAAAAATTATTTTGTGCGTTTATCGAGTAAAATGATTAAAAGTCAATATAATTTATCAAAATCCGACAAAAAATGCAAACTGGAGTTTCGAAACGACACCAATGGACATTCTAGTGTTAACAATATAAAACACTTGGGTATCAACATTGTGGAAACTCCGCTTTGCTGCCTTCCACAAACGAAGTACGTAAAAATTTGGTTTTCACTTTTGAAAAGTGAGTTATAAAATTTTCGTAGGAAAACAAACAAATAAACAAAAGACAAGAGCAAACAAGAGACAACAAGTAAACAAGAGACAAAAGTAAACAAGAGACAACAAGTAACAAGAAACAACAAGTAAACAAGAAACACAAAAGGTGTATGCAACACTGAAAACTGATTTTTCCAAGAAATGTGATTTAGAACAAGGCTATTTAAGAAGAGTGCCGTCAATAAAGAGAAATAAGGATGCAAAATGTGGCGCTTCATCTGCCCTGACTATGAAATGAAACTTTTAAGCAAAAAGAGGTATACCTTGTGACCTCTGCAAATTTCTTATTTTATTCCCAAATCAGCACTTTTACAGTAACTTGTGAAACACATCACTGTTATTCAATAATCATAATTCCAAACACCATTGAAATTCGTAACTAGACTTCCCTAATATTCCAAACAATTCCTAACTTCCCTATCGCTCTTGAGTAATAAGAATAAGACAAGTGAATAAAACTAGGTTTAATTTAAGATGTACTTTAAAATTGGAAACTTGAACTCGTGCTCAGAATTTAATGTTGTGGGACAGCAAATCAAACTTTTATATCTTAACAGCATAAAATAATATAGTGTCAACGTTATAGAAATCGATTTTGCTACCTTCCACAAAGTAGATAAAAATCAGTTTTGTTTTATTTCTGGACGAAATAACTGGGGACTACCTTAAAATTCTTGACAATACAGTTGAAAATACTATAGATAGTGTTTCTTAAGCGCATTTTGTCTCTTCAGACCTCCTGGCTACGTTGACTGATGGCCACGAGATCAGAGAGACGGGAGCAGTATAAAAAAAATTATTTTTCCTTTTGACAAGTGAATTATGAAATTTTTCGTAGGAAACCGACGCTCTCCAACAAGTAAACAAAAGAAAGGAAAGGTACATGCAACACTGAAAACTTCTATTCGCAATTAGAACTGTGATAAAGAACAAGGCTTTATAAGTACAGCGCCGTCAATAAAGGAATAAGGACCCGAAGATTTCCCTCACCTAAAGAACTCGCATTAGCGTAGGATGAAAAGTAATGGTAACGCATGTTAAATTGCACATAATTCTTAAGTATTTAGTGTGCCGTGCTTGACCTACCCCAAAGCAATTTACCTCATTGCCTTCGCTACGCAATCCCAGTGGACCTGAAGCAGGTCGAAGAGCGCCAATAATTTCCAGTAGTCGGATACCCTTGAGAGCCAGCGAGCAATTTACGCGGTAAACGCTTATTAGTTATTTAAAACGCAAGTTACAAAAAGCGCTTCTTCTCTCGGCTCTCTTAATTTCTTTTCCGGGATTATCACTTTTTGTCGTTAAATCTTCCTTTCTTTTCTTCAAGATGGTACTCTCCGAGTTAATTAAAAAAGAATGGTACTAGCACTTGTTTGAAGGTATTTTGGAATTGTTTTATAATCGCCTTTCTACACAGAAGCATCTGGAACGGGTATGGCCGACCTAAATCGCTCGGTGGGCCAGCTAAAATGCTTCCGAAGGCCCTATATAATATAAAATAAAGGTAACAAATTATATAAAATGTAATTTAACCTTCCGGTGGTTGGATCGATGAGGTATCTCGTCATTAGCAAAACTTACCAAATCTTGATGGACGTGGTCTCGTCATCAAGATATTGGCAATTTTTTTATTTCGAGATCAAGATCTGGTCAGTTTTTTCTAATGACGTGTTATTTTATCCATCAAGATCTGGTCAGTTTTTCTAATGACGTGATATTTCGTACATCAAGATCTGAACAACTTTGTTAATGACGAGATACCTCTTCGATACAACCACCAGGAAGGGTTAAAGTTTATAGTCTAGAATTAAAAATATCGTAAGGACATATTTTTATAATGTTATAATTTACATCACTTGCCATAAAAAATTCGTTTTGAATATGGGCTCCTCTGAATTAAAATCGTGATTAATGCTGAAATCGACGATACCTATTCTTCAATTAGGTACGATCGTTCTTCTCGACCAATTAAGGTAATTACAGGTATGGGAAGAGTCCTTAGGGAGAAACTATGATACTGATAATATTTGCTTACATTATTTGTCGAGTATTAATTCTTAAAAAAATGGAAATTGGCTTAAAAAAAGAATACTTGTCCCAAGGAGGTACTTTTTACTTTATTGTTAACATTACTAGTATTTTTTTTATTTGTTGAATATTTATACTTTAAAAATGGAAAGTGGCTTATAAAGGATACGTGTCCCCAAAGGCATACTGTCTACTATATTGTTAATATTATTAACCCCCAAATGGTTTCGAAGAGATATATCGTCATCAAGATATTGTCGATTTTTTGATGATGACGAGATCAATATTTGATCAGTTTTGCCTGAGTAGTACTGACGAGATACCTCGTCCAGACAACTATTAGGAGGGTTAATATTTGTTTATAGTGTTGGTTGAATATTTATTCTTTACAAATATGGAAACTGGCTTTTAAAAGGATGCTTGTTCCCAAAGAGATATTGGCTACTATATTGTCAATATTATTAATAATTTTTTATTTGTTGAATATTTATTCTTTAAAAATAGATGCTGGTTAAAAAGTATACTAGTTTCCAAGGAGATACTGGTTAATATATTTTTAATATTATTTATATTTGTTGAATATTTATTCTTTAAAAAATGGATACTGGCTTAAAAATGATACTGGCATAAAAAATGAAAGGAGATACGGCTAATATGTTCTTAATTTTATTAACATGTGTTCATACTTTATTGAAGATTTTAAAAAAGAATGAAAAAGGCTTAGAAAAGGATACTGGTCCCCAAAGAGAAACAGGCTACTATACTGTTAATATTATAAATATTTATTTATATTCTTTGTTGAATATTTATTCTTTATAAACTGGTTGCTTAGCTTTAATAGATTGAGTGAACCATTATTCAAACTAACTGTAATTCTGTGTCTTTGATATTAGTTATAACTGTATGCATACCAATTTGTATAATGCATGCCAGTACTGTTCTTGAAAAATGTTTTTGAAAATGAGATAATACCCAGCACATTTAACTAGAAGCAATCATCCTTCTAGTGTCTAGTTTTAATTGTATTGTTACGGAATAAAATCACTGTTTCTTTTGATAGAATGAAAAAACATTATAAGACCGAATTTTCGAGTTAATTTACATATTTCTTAGCGTGGCTCGCGTATTAATTTCTTTATTTTCGTGTCATTATATGAGATCTGTTAGCTGAAATTTTGCTGCTACATTGCGTTAAATGATATACCGTTATATAATTAAATCCTATAAAATAATATTAAAATGCATATTTATATTAAAAACTGCTATTGTTACTTAGAATTCCAAGAGGATTTATAATTCGTCTTTTTTTACCCCTTAAAAGTATTTCTAATGCCATATTGTATTCTTTGTAAATGCGATTATAATTGTTAATGAAAGTTTTTCTCTAAGCATTGACTGGTGTAATAAAACGAATCCTATGAAAATTACCTTTATTTATTTTACTCTAACACTGACATTATTAATGCTATTTGTAAAAATTGTAAGTTATACTAACAATATACAAACTTATCGTCAGATTAAATCTCGAAAAGATGCAACGAAAATATTCGTGATAAATTGTAAAGTATTAACTGCAATCTATATAAGGACACTCCCCGGTCTTATTGAAGAATCATAAATTAAATCAATCAAACCTGCAAAAGAGTAACGAAAATGGTCGTGATAAATTGCAAAGTATTAACAATAACCTATATAAGGACACTTGATCTTACTTAAGAATCATAAATTAAATCAATCAAATCTGGAAAAAAGTAACGAAAATGTCGTGATGAATTGTAAATTTTAATTATAATCTGTATAAAGGACACTCAGTTTTATCTAAGAATCTTAAAATATATCAGTATTTGTATTCTAATATCTAGTTTACAACAATTACTAGAAATTTACATGCTTAATATTTCATATGAAATTTACGTGTTTGTAGTAATATTAGATTAAAAGTGCAAATTATTAATGTTAATTACTATTACCACCAAACTGATTAATGAGTGTATGTAATAAATGTGTAATAAAGCATTAAAGCAACGGTAGTTGCAATGGTAAATTAGCAACGGTTAGTGCATATGGCAAATTTCTAAAAACAACTGTCTTCTCCCAAATAAGGTTTTTAAAAAATCTTTATTGTCAGTAAATTTCGAGTATTACCATAGCGTTTGTTTTTAGTATTAATAATTATTAGTATTCCTAATGATAAATATGTTTATTTTTGCAATGATGCTTCATACTACAGATTACCACGTGTATTAATATTGTCGGAAAACGGATATACAAGACTGGAAATCAGCTTTTCAATACGTAAATCAAAAATAGTTTTATTTAAGAATCATTTTTTACAAAAATTATAGCCAGGTATTCTCAAGGTTTGAAAACTATCGACATTTTCAAACACAGTAAAGAACCAAAAGAAATTCTCAATACCAGTTTTTATAAGTTTTTAGATCTAGTTATCTTTTAATGAGATGTTCTGACGGGTTATAGTTAAATAAGACTTAGATTATAAGACTAGGTACTAGTTCCGTACTACTGCATACTATAAACAAAATTTAAAAGTACGTAAAGTATAACGTAAAATAAATAGTGTCTATTGTTAATATCATCAGTGAAAGTTTAAGAATTACAATTAGCGTAAATTCTATATCGGTAAATTACAGACAGAAATTCGCAGTACCGTCTTTTACTGGTTTCCAATTCTATCTATTTTAAATCAAAACCTCTGACTGGATGTAATTTCTAAAGACAGATGAAATATACTAGTTCCGTACTACTTCATACAATAAACAAATTTAAAAGTACGTTAAGGATAATGTAAAATAATCATTGCCTATTGTTAATATCATCAGTGAAAGTTTAAGAATTGCAGTTAGAGTAAATTATATAATGGTAAATTACAGATAACAATTCTCAATTCCGTCTTTTACCGGTTTCTAGTTCTAGCTATTTTCAGTCACATGCTCTGGCTAGGTGTAGTTTCAAGACTTAGATGAAATATTCGTTCCGTACTACTGCACGAAATGAACAAAATTTAAAAGTACGCAAAGGATAATGTAAAATAATTACCGTCTATTTTAATACCATCAGTGAAAATTTAAGAATTACAGTTAGAGTAAATTCTATACCGGTAAATTACAGACAGAAATTCTCAATGCCGTCTTTTACCGGTTTTACTGGCGTTAATATATTGCATTACTACTATAAAGACTACTTCAGATGTCCCCAAATCCCATCCGACTTCGCGCTATTGCCTGTTAACAGCAACGTGGCGATTCGGACATTCGCGATCGGACCATCCGCACTCTGCACTTCAGCCGATTTCGCCGCCTATGTTTATTTGCTACGTCTGTTTGACAATGACCGATGGTCAGAGTCATGCGTCATCGCATTCGCCACCAAACTACCAATTGCCTCTTCTCGGTCCTTTCAACTACCTACTCATCCCGACCCAAATTGCCCAATTAGGGGGAGAGTTGATTATATCTTTCCCCAGCAAATGCTTTAATCTGGCGGATTTCAAATGTCTGCTCCCCGCCACCTCTAATGCCGCAGTTAAATGGTTCACTTCACACTTCATATATCCGTTTCAGAATTCCCCGCTGCTGCTATGATTTAATTCCGGGCGCGATTTCAACTGAGTTTTATGACTTCTTTATTCATCAGGTTTTTGGGTTCGTTTTTCAACTGGCCATTCTCTCGAAGGCGAGGCATTTTGGCTAGAGATTACTTATAGTCGAATGTCTTAAGTTCTCGGTGAAATTGGTAAATATATCTTCGTATTTCTCATCCTATCTTTGGTCAAAGAATCTTGGATAGTTGGAACCCAAAAATTCTAAACTTGCCATTCTATCGAAGGCGCAGCATTTTGACTAGAGGTTACTTATAGTCGAATGTCTAAGTTCCCAGTGAAATTGATGAATATGTCTTTGTATTTCTCATCTTTGCTCAAATAATCTTGTTGAGTTGGAACTCAAAAATTCTAAACTTGTCATTCTCTCGAGGATACAGAATTTTGGCTTGAGGTTACTTTGAGTTTTTCCTTATAGTTGATTTTCTTAAGTTCTCCGAAATTGGTAAATATTTATTCACATTTCCCATTCTATCTTTGGTCAAAGAATCTTTTACAGTACATAAGGTCACTGATAACAATAAATTCTTCGTAAACACTAACACCAATTATTAAATGGAGGTCTTTGAGCTACCTACAGGTTTAATGAGGCTTAAACAAAACGTAGTATTTTTTATATAAAGTAAATTTTATTGTTCAATATAATTATGAATTTAATATTTGAAAAAGTATGAACAGCAACCTTAAATTATATCGATGGAAATCCATCTAGAAGAACTTCTTCTGATTATGTAAAACATTTTTCCGAGGTATTTCATAAAATATTCCTGGTGCTTTGATATATATTTTATACAATAATACGAAAACTCTTAAAAAGTTAACATCATAAGTTTACTTGCGTCTTTGTTGAGCCTAATAGCACGCATAGAGGACATCCGTTTCTTGTCAGAAAATGTAGCTTGGCTATGTCACTCAGAGAAATATATTTCATGTCATGATTTCCCAAACACATGTTTAAAGTTGAGTTATTGGAGTCTGGTTCATCCTGTGAAGCTGGTGATGAATTATTTATTAAAGTATTTCTTTTGTACACTTATCACTAGACAACGTTCAAGCGACTTTATAAGCAATACTTCAGGCTCAGAAAATATTATCAAGGCTATTTTAATTGCAGTTAAAACATTTGATAAATATCTTAATCATTTGAAAGGAACTATTTGAAAAAGTGTTTCCTAGTCTTTTTGGGTGAAGACTCATTTTATGACTGTATTTTAATGAAAATTTAGTTGTTTTGGTTTTCTAGATTACCAAAACAACTAAATTTTCCTTAAAATACAGTTATATAAGATAATAGTCTTCACCCACAAATATTTGTTTGTTAGGAAACGCTTTTTACATCTTATCACTAGCCAACGTTCAATCGATGCTTCAGGCTCAGAAAATGTTATCAAGGCTATTTTAATTGCTGTTAAAATATTTCATAAATATCTTAACCGCTTAGTTATTATGAAGTTTATTTATGAAGGTTAGTTATGAAGGTTATTTTAATGCAGTTAAAATATTTGATAAATAACTTAACCATTTGAAGGGGACTATTTTTTAAAAAAAAGTGTTTTTGAAAAAAATCTTTGTGGGTGAAGACTATTATATTATATGAAAGTATTTTAATGAAAATTTAGTTGTTTCGGTTTTTTCTGAGGAGTGGCAGAGGATTCTTAATGTCTCACCGCCCATCTAGAACACTACTAGATATCAGAATATCAAATAAAAAAAATATTTGTACACATTAGCAGCCGTGACAAACCTAAATATTTATATACCTAGTCAAGTATTTCAAGGAGGAGGGACACCAGATGCACTACTAGACATCAGAGTATCAAGTGAAGGAATATTAATACACATTAGCAACATTGATACACAAAGAGTATTTATATACCTAGTCCGAACTACTTCAAAGAGGTGGGACACCAGAGTCTAGAGCACTATTAGACATCCGAGAATCAAGTGAAGGAATATTAATACACATTAGCAGCCTTGATGCTCCTAGAATATGTATATACTTAGTCTGAACCATTTCAAGCAGACGAAGTAGTCAGACTAGGTATACACAGACAGCAGACGTCTAGAGCACACTAGACAAGACAAGCCAAACCTATCAGAGAAAAATTTCTCATCAATTTCAAAAGTGAGAGGTAACAATTTGTATAAGGTCACTTCATATTTCTAATATTGGTCTAAGAGTACAAGAAGTAAGAAGTGTTAGAATACAAGAAGTCTAAAGTCTAATTAGCCCTACGTAGCAAAAAATAGCCATAGTGCGACAAAACTAAAATTCTAACTACATTAGGGGGACCTCGGTAGCCCAGTTGGTAGAGTCACGGATTTGCAACCGGAGGGTTGCGAATTCGAAACTCGATGCAACCAAAGACTGTCGCGTACATGAGGCTGGTGCCCGTTAAATCTGTCCTGGCCTCAAATGTACTCACTCTGGCGAGGTGTGGAAGTTTGGAAAGTATGGTGCCCGTTCAGGGGTGTTGACCTCGTTATCTAACAGTGGTTTGAAACTACGAAGTGTTACGCTCTGATATTTTCCTTCGGGGTTAATCTTGGGTTGTCGCCAATACACCGCTGTGTTGCTCCAGTGTGGCGTAAAATTCAACTTCCTACCTAACTACATTACTCAGACATTGAAAATACGAAACCAGCTCCGAAAAGCCAAAATATTAATTTCATAAAAAAATTTTGAATTCCGAAAAGTTCAATTCATAGAACGGTACAGCTTTGATATAAAGACTTTTTGTTGCAACGCTTTTGGCGTTCTTTTTGTTGCGAGTTGTGGCAGACAAAGGCAACCCCACTTTATCACTTAAAATTATTGCTACCTCGCGATTATTTGAATCGTTTATTAATGTTTGTAAATCAATCTTTTTTATTTTATCATGCTTAATTTCTCCAGTTTGCTAGAATTTAAGTGTGTGATTTTTAAAACATTCATATTCACAACCTGGTTTTCCATTAGACTCAAAACTAATATTACTTAACTTGGATAAACTTCTATAGCAACATTTAAAAAAAGTAGACTTTTTTCAATTTTGTAAATACTTCCTTGTAGTTGGAATAAGCAATTGTGTGGATTTTCTTTTCTAATTTCAAAATTCGTTGCGTTAATTTTATTATTTTCAGCTAAGCCTAAAACGGTGTTTTTTCTAAGAAATTCTTCCTTATCGACATAAAAAGTACTCCAAAAATGCGCCAAAACGTTGCCACAAAAATGTCTTTATATCAAAGCTGTACCCATAGAGCTATGGTAAGAACTTAAAGAAATTCTTTGGTACGGAAAAATCGTCTTACGGTACACAGAGTATGCTTCTAGTATTTCTAACCTGGTGATTGAATACTAGATCTTTATGTTTCAAAACATTTGACTTCGTCGAACGTAATAACAATAGCGTTTTACTTCATTGATTACCCCATTTTTCCAACCCTTCCATTTAGTCTAGACAACAACCATGACCTTGATTGATAAAGCATATTCCTAAAAGGAGTTGTTACATGTAATCATTACTCCTAAGTTCCTTATAAAATATATTGATGCATTATTAAGTATGTTGACCATCGGTGGTTGTGATACATAATAAGGATGTTGGAGCTTAACGCACAATCTCAATTTCTCTCATATATTAGATTTTTCCCTTCGGGATTGATCCCGGCCGTCGCCAATAGCCCGTTGCGTTGCTTCAGTGCGACGTAAATTCAAGTACCTACCTACCCTCACATATTACTGAAAAATAACCGTATTACCTCAAAATATATCGTCTTTATCGAATTCTGTCAGTCCCTATTTTAATATTTAATACTTGCTAGCTTTTCTTTACCTTGACATCAATATCTTTTTATTCAGGAGACTCCATTGGGTCAATTGATGATTTCATGAAAACAAAGCAGTACCTTAATAATTTGAATTTTTAACCATAAGTTGCAGTTTAAATTATCTTTAGAGTTACATCAGAAATTAAACTCGGATAAGATTAAACATGCTGACTTACGTTGTAAATCCGTAGAGATTAGTCTAAAAGATTACATGATGTAAATTAAAACCACACCTCATTTCAAGAACAGTGCATTGTTTGAATTTATTTAAAGACTGGGATTGATAATAAATTGTTTAATTTAAGTGTTTTATCAGATTCCAAATCGATGCATTAACAGAGTAACTGTATAAGCGTATGTAATACGTTAACACTTACAATTTGGAATTTTTAAAAATTTATCTTTTATCTAATCTTTTATTTCAAATTGATATCTATCTAATCTTTTTTTATTTCTTTTAAAATTTATCTATCTAATCTTTTATTTCAAATTGATATTTCACCTAATCATATTAAATCTCCAAAAATGCGTATAGATAGAATCATGTTTGCTTTAGACATCAAAGGAGAAGACCTTATAGATCAAATTATGCCCACTTCAAACACCAATGGTATATATACATGGTAGGCTTATAGATAGATCATGATTGCAATGGGATAGAGACTTTTATAAATAGCATCATGCTTGATTTAAACACCAATGACATAGAGACTTCTGCTTATAGATGAAATCATGCTTGCTTTAAATATCAATGGAATAGAGACTTTTGCTTATAGATAGAATCATGCATGCTTTAAACACTAATGACGTAGCGACTTCTGCTTATAGATAAAATCATGCTTGCTTTAAATACCAATGGGATAGAGACTTTTGCTTATAGATAGAATCATGCATGCTTTAAACACTAATGACAGCGACTTTTGCTTATAGATAGAATCGCGCTTGCTTTAAACACGAATGGAATAGATATTTTTACTTATAGATAGAATCATGCTTGCTTCAAACAGCAATATCGGAGCCGCTGGTCGCAGACTTGAAGCGTGCGTGATTACCGTGCTCACGGCGGTATTTTCGATCGGAAAACGAGGTAAAAAATAATATCCACAGTCTCTCAAAGGCCACCCGTGTTCCTATAATTTACTCCTTCTTTCGCACTTGACAAAAGCTACCACAGGATTGTGTCATTCGACATTTTACACGGCCCTGCCTTCGAATTCTGGGTGTGTCTGTCCCTTACGAGGCAACACGCAAGACGATATCCGAAAACGCGAACTTCCCCACTGACAACCCCACGTAAGCTATCACAACAGGATAATAATTTATAATTAATCCTCCCTCCCATAACTCTTGTGTGTTATCACTTTTCATGTGGAATTCGAAGATCTTTATTATTTTAAAGCTGAAATATAAAAACTCTGCTCCACATCGCTATCGTGCTAGTCAAGAAACAGTATCTTCAGGTTTGCTCATTTAACCCTCTGAGAGGTTCACACGTATAGTTCCACCTTGCAACCTGCAGTATTTCCTGCATGATTTTTAGCCAATTTTGACCTTCTTGACCAATGGAGCATGGCCAAATATGGACCTTGTGCCATAAAACCCCAAAACCAACCAGCCAACCAACCAATAGAAATCTCCAAAGGATTTTATTCTAAGTAAATTATCAGTAGAATCTTTCAAGAGGATTCTATTCCAAAAAAGAAAGAACTTATAGTATCTTTTAAGTGGATTCTATTATAAGAAAATTAGCAATGGAATATTATATTAGAAATCACCAAAGGATTTTGTTCTAAGTAAATTATTTGTGTTGCTCCAGTGTAACGTTAATTAAAATACCTACCTAAGTAAATTATCAGTAGAATCTTTCAAGAGGATTCTATTCCAAAAAAGAAAGAAGTTATAGTATGTTTTAAGTGATTCTATTAAAAGAAAATGAGCAATGGAAAAAATATTATATTAGAAATCTTCAAAGGATTTTATTCTAAGTAAATTATCAGTAGAATCTTTCCAGAGGATTCTATTCCAAAAAGGAAAGAAGTTATAGTATATTTTAAGTGGATTCTATTAAAAGAAAATGAGCAATGGAATAATATATTAGAAATCTTCAAAGGATTTTATTCTAAGTAAATTATCAGTAGAATCTTTCCAGAGGATCCTATTCCAAAAAAGAAAGAACTCATAGTATCTTTTAAGTGGATTCTATTAAAGGAAAATAAGCAATGGAATAATATATTAGAAATCTTCAAAGGATTTTATTCTAAGTAAATTATCAGTAGAATCTCCAGAAGATTCTATTCCAAAAAAGAAAGAACTTATAATATCTTTTAAGTGGATTCTATTATAAGAAAATGAGCAATGAAATCTTTCCAAAGGATTCCATTCTAAGGAAAGGAGTGATAAAATCTTTTCGACGGACTCTTTTCTACAGAATGGGCCAATAAAATCGTCCCAAAGGATTATACTGTAAGGAAAAGAGCAATAGAATCGTTCCAAAGACATATTCTATTTTGAGGATGGTTGGTTGGTTGTTTTGCTGTTTTATGGTGCAAAGGTCATGTTTGGCCGAGCTACGCTAAACACAAGACTCACAACTTCAATTTAAAAACATCGTGAAAGGGAAAAATTGAGATTGGGAAAAAGAATAATGGGATGAAAACACACAAAAGATTGCTTGAATATCCCGGTTGCGCGACAACCGTGTTTACTAAAGACTATAAACCCCATGGGAAAGAAAAGATCACTTGAGTACCTAGGGGCCGTGAATCCCGTACACACCTAAAGGAGATTGCCCCTGAGGGTTCTATTTTAAGGAAGGGGACAATAGTCTCTTTCTAAAGGTTGAAATAATCCATGGATTTTTTAGAAATATGGGGTTATTTTCTCATTGTGTTGTGGGGTGAAAGTAATACTACATTATTCGGAAATCTCGTGACGCTCAGAGGGTTGGATAAAGTTAATGGCTCTTAAATATTGCGACAATAAATATCCAATAGCAAATTTATTGTGGATAATTTCTAAATGACCCTTACCTTAAAACTCACGAACAATAAATTAAACGTTTTATCTTATTTTTCATTTTCGTGCAGCCTAACTGATCTAGTGATCATAACGTTTGTCTGCCACACAGTAGGGGGCCTCGGTAGCCCGGTTGGAAGAGTAACGAACTAGCAACTGGAGGGTTGCGAGTTCGAATCCAGACAAAGACGTCGTGTACAAAGGGGGCTGGTGCACGTTAAATCTGTCGTGGCCTCAAATGTTCTCACATTGACGTGGTGTGGAAGTTTGGATAGTGGGGTACCAGCTCACGTATGACCTCGTTATCTGACCGTGGTTCAAAATTACGAGGCGATGTCCTTGGATCTTTCCCTTAGAGATGGATCCCGGACCATCACCAATAGCCCGTTGTGTTGTTCCAGGGCGACATTAATTAAATACCTACCTACCTGACACACAATAGGTTTCTGGTTCGAGTACCGTAAGCGCATGGATGTTGGTAAGAGCATGGATGTTGGCTAAGGAGGTGGCTTACACACTGGGTGCTTCTTCACAGCCATCATTTCGACCTATGTAGGGCCGATGGTCGAATACGTCAGTGATTGCGCATTAGAAATAAAAAAAATGTTTTTCATTTGCTTAAACCCTCCTGGTGGTTGCCTAGATGATGAATCTCGTCTCATTAGCAAAATTTTCCAGATTTTGATGGACGAGATATTTCGTCATTAGAAGAAAACTGACCAGATCTTGACCATCAAAGATCTTGATCGTCATCATCAAAAATCGGTAATATCTTGATGAGATATCTCGTCATTAGCAAAATTGGTCAGATCTTGATGGACGATATATCTCGTCGCAACCATTTGGATGGTTAATAACTATTTTAATTAACTATTTTGCGGGTATTTCAATATATTAAAAGTTTTTTATTCCTTGAATCGGTTTTTATTTTTATTTGATAAAAAATGACCGAAAGGAACGCAAATCGTGTTAATTTTCTGACAGCACTCTATCATTTCGTCTCTTTCTAACTCCTTGACATCGCCACGCGTTTGGCGCAGCTTAACCAAACATGGACCTTGTGCCATAAAACTCAACGAACTTATTCAGCCTTCAAATATATCGGACTCTATAAATCTCCTTATTATCCACATACTGTTCATAATTTTAACCTTGGTGTGCAAATATTACAAGAAACAAGATAGCACAGAGCCGAGTATCAAAATCCTTAAATTATATTCACCAACATAGATAATATCTGCGAAGCAATGTAGAACTTGCCTTTATCATAATCTACCTAAACACTTTTGCTTATTCTTAACCCTCTTGGTGGTTGTCGCGATGAGGTATCTCGTAATTAGCAAAACCGACCAGATCTTAATGAACTAGATATCTCCTCATTAGAAAAAACTGACCAGATCTTGATTTGGCCATTAGAAAAATATCGGCAATATCTTGATGACGAGATTTCCCGTCATTAGAAATTCGGTCAGATTTTGATGGCCGTGATATTTTGTCGAAACCATTTGGAGGGTTAAATATTCAATTCTAGGAGAATTACCACACCCAAATTCAGATTCATTACATATCAAACTAATTAAACTTGAACACGGTTTTTTATCTATCTCACTCAATAGATTAATTAAAATATGGCCCCTTATCGATAATCGTTAATAGAGTACTGCATAGCCCCAAAGGATCATATCGTAGATAGAAATGCGTAGGACATTTGTTTTGATTAGCCCACTCAAGGATTTGCCGAAATCCGCCTGCGGAATCAACACATCAACATACAAGTCCATGCATAATTTTTATTTTATATTTCAACGTATTGAAACGAGCCCTGAATGACGTCTCCTGCGTATATCTCCTGCAATTGTCAGATTTGCACAGAAATTTAAATTTAGGTAATCATGATATGGGAAATAGTTTCAAACAACATCAAAACAAATATGACAATGGATCCTTAAGTAAAATAAGTGCCCATTAATTTATAGTAGATGTTATTCCAAATTTAATCTTCCAAGTGGTTGCGTAACGATATCTCATCCATCAAGATCTGACCAATTTTGCTAATGACGAAGTATTTCATCATCAAGATATTGCTGATTTTTTATGACGATGAGATCAAGATCTGGTCAGTTTTTTCTAATGACGAGATATCTCGTCCATCTCGATCTGGTAAGCTTTGCTAATGACAAGAGATATCGTCAAGCTAAACACCAGGAGGGTTAATGACACTTTGTAGATTTATTCTTGTAGTGGTGGCCTAGTTTACCATAATTCACGAATTGAAAGTAGACCAAGATTTCTCAGGTTTCCTTATTTAGAACTGGGCAACAAAACAGCTAAGTCTTTAAAAATAGTATGGTGTCGGGTAAGGAACTAGATTTGACATGGAATGACACCATAGATCATAATATCACAAAGTAGACGCCACCGCTCCTGTGGGCGCAGAAGGAGTCTTGGGGTAGTGTTGACCCCAGGGAAATTAGAGGGTGTTGAGGAACAAGAGTGGGCAATTAGAAGATGACTAAAAACCTGTTATCTAAAAATGTTTTAAGCAATCACTTTCCACACATCCTTGACCATTCAGACACATTCACTAGTGATGCATTGTTATTAACGCTCTTAGTGGTTTCGACGAGATATCTCATCCAAGATCTGGTCAATTTTTCTACTAGCGAGGTACTTCGTAGAGACAAAACTGCCCTATTACTTCAAGGAGGAATGATGATCCAAGTAGGAAAAGTAAATTGTTTCTTGACAAGAACTGGTGACAGTTTAGACCAGGTTTAGCACCAGAGTCTGGTCACTACAGGGCAGTTTTCGACGAGAAGACAAACCTCCAGGAAGGTTAATATTTTTAACTACAAAGAGGAACCGATTGCACATAGTTGACAGTGGAGAATTACGGATGCTTTTGACGAAAATAGAGCCTAATACAGACAAATTGAAAGCACAACACTAGGCTCAGCCTTCCCATTAGGGATTATTTTTAATTTTTCTGATTTGGTGGACCTTAATTTCAAATAATAGCAATAGAAATATAGTGTTTTTATGTGCGATTTATTTTTTTGTTATTTCATTTTAATAAATAACTTTATACTTCAGTTCTAAGTTGTTTTATTTTCAAACTAGCTTTCTGAAATTCTAAAATTAAACACACGCAACTACATAAATATTTTGGTACCTATAAAGACACCTACACCGTATTGGAGTAGAGATATCAGCTATGTCCCCTTTGGAAACTAGACGAAATGACTGGAGACCACCTCAAGGAAAGCCCTAAAATTCCCTAAAATAGAGCTGCAAATATTATAGATAGTGTTTTTAAGCCATATTTTTTCATTTCAGAACTCTATTGGGCAGCCCGTCGATTGATGGCCGAGACGGGTGCAGGATAAAAATAAAAATTTAACAATAAAATATTTTGGTAAAATTAAAAAATTATGGACTCAGCGATACTTGTAGTTTATAATTGGGTAAAATTGAGCTTTCCAGATGGGGATCCCCAAAAAGTGTTTTTCAAAAGGGGCTGCTGAGCCAAAAAAGTTTGAGACGCTATGCCATAGACCTTTCGGTTTACCATCGACAAATTAGCTAACTGGTTACATACTTAAAACCTTGATACACCACGGTATAAATTCCTTTTAAAATCGTTTTTGGTATACATAATGAATGAAGTTCATTTAAAATCCATTTCCTCTTTCATTAGAATTTAGAAAACGAAAGCTCCTTCTCTCACTAGAGTTAGTATACAGTGTACATAAATGAAAATATCTAACACAAATGGGCTATGTTCCAAAAATGTTAATTGCATTCTTATTAATATATTCTATATTTCAGAGCTGGAAATTGTTTTCAAGTGCAGCATTAATAATGCATAAATGTAAATGATGTCGCACGAAGGCAGGAATCTAGAAAGCCTTTTTAGCAAATTAAATGCGAGAAGTATATACAAGATGAGATACACATTGAACTCTTCGTATTCAAATTATGAAGTATAAACTCACGTTAACAATGTTTTCTCTTTATAAACCACTTTTGTGCGGCTAAGTCAATGAGAGGGATTTTCAGTGTAAGCAAACCAGACGGTGTGAGATTTTACTTCTGTTCTCCAAATACTCTTGCATGATACATATAAGAGGTATCTTAAAATGTAGTTTATCACCAATTCGGCAATGTTTGCTGTTGAATTGAATGTGTGTTGACCAATCAACTATCAGTTATCAATTAGGAATTTATTCTTCTGAATTTTTATTGGCGAAGTTCTGAAATCGTATTCGAAAAACAAGCCAACTGAGTCACGTTCAGAATACGTACAGGATACACGTATCACCGCAGATACACTACCGCCATCTATATTTAGCTTTGCGAAAAATGCCTTATATTAACGTGAAATGTAACACCAATAGCGCATATTGTCCAGCAAACATAAATTCATTAACTGACATTGTTTAGAAATGCGTTTTTTGACACTAAGCTTGACGCTTATTATCTTGAGGATGGCACTGGATTTTTTACGCTTATTTTCATGAGGATGAGAAATACATTGTCTTATTGGAATGGTTTTTAATCCTCCAAGTGAGTTTTTACGAGATATCTCGTCCACCAGGATGTGATCAATTTTTCTGATGACAAAATATCTCGTCACGTTATTGGCGAATTTTTTGGGGATGATATCAAGATCTCTGGTCAGTTTTCTTCCAATGATGAGATATCATGTCCATTAAAACCTGGTCAATTTTGCTGAGGAGATACCTCGTCGAGTCAACCACCAGGAGGGTTAAGAAATAAAACTCAAAATGCTTGTAATTATTATATTTGACCTAAAGACCAATTAGTGAGTCTTTAAACGGCTATACAGTAACATTTGATTTTGTCAGTTTAAGCTTTTGCTATATCTCTAAATGGACGATATGAAAGTAAAAATTCTTTGATTTGGTATTCACATACATAAGAAATACAAGTGTGAATATTAAATACACGTAATTAAACCGTGTGAAAAGGCCAGAAAAATATGAATCGCAACATCGTTGTACTTTGGTGTAATTCAATTCAATTGACTTTTTATACTTCTTTCCAAAATTCAGGTCTTTTTCTTAGTAAAAGTTCATCATGGTCAAAAAATGACTAAAAATCAGTGATTATTAAATTTATTAACCCCAGTTAGTCGCACTGGTCCTAATGCGGGCAAGGAGATTTTTAATTTCACGCAATGAAAAGGATAACTGTAAAATGTATTATTTATAAATTTAGATAATTCTTCACAGTTATTTTCTTTCTAGTATGTCCTAAACTGTACTACTAATTTTTTTTCAAATGAGTAATAAATGAGTGTACAACTAGAAAAAAACGGGCGTACCACGATCTCTTTTGTTAAAACCGACCCGCGACTAATGGAGGGTTAACCCTCCAAGTGGTTTCGACGAGATATCTCGTCCATTAAGATCTGGCCAATTTTGCTAATGGTGAGATATCGCGTCATCAAGATATTGCGGAATTTTATGATGACGAGATCAGGATCTTTGGCAGTTTTCTTCTCATGACGAAATATTTCGTCCATCAAGATCTGATCAGTTTTACTAATGAGACGAGATACCTCGTCGAGACAACCAACAGGAGGGTTAAGTGAAAGAACTACCGCTGTTTCAGCAAAGAAGTTCGTCGCAGGCAAAAAAAAAAAAAGAGGCTCACTTCAAAAAAAAAGGATTTCCAAAAAGCTTTTCAAACATTATATTATATAAATTATAAGTAACTTTATAAACTCTAATTATTCATATTTTGAACCCAATAATCCAATCCTTAAAATTGTTTGGTTTGTTCCTATAGTGCCTTTTTTCCGAGAGCAAATCAGACCAGGGTTACAATAAAAGAAAATGTCCGAATATATACATGGAATACATTCAAAACCTGTATAGTACCTTAAAAACTAACAGCCTTGGCCTTAAGTCCTGGTCTAATTGGCCCTTGGTAACAAAAAAGACCCCATAACGACGAACCAAACTAAACACTAACATAAGGAATCGTGTAGGTTTTGTGAGAGCACGGCTGAAAAAGTTTTACGTGAATACGTCTCGTTAGCGCATAATATTTATTTGGGTATAGAAGATGACAGAAAGACGAATTCAGTAGCCAATTCAGTGCTCATCGAAAGCTGAGTTGATCTTCCGCGTAGACGACGTTCGAAGTATTTCTGTTGGCTTTTCGACGAGTATGCCGACATTGTGAAATGTTTAAAATTTTTCAACTGTGATTCGAAGTTTCACAACCAACACTATTCGATTTCACTTCGAATGTCTTAAATCGACAGATCTCGACGTTAGCTTTCGTTTCAGACCAATTTCGACGTCGTAGCGTTTCGTCCCGAGTTATACTGATTTGAAGTTTGCCTGTCTCAGCGGAAATAAGCCGGGAGGGCTTATCGCTTATGCGAACTCGACGTCACTAACAAGTCTTTGTTCCCTCAGCTATCGAATGATACTATGTTGATTTGGTTCGTGTTGATAATATAGAAATTATTTGACTGAACTTGATGCCCATTTAACGATCAACTTTTCGTTCTGGCCACCAAGTACTGGACTGATTTAAAGACGTATTCACATAAAAAGAGTGGCAAAACTCTAACTATATGCTATCCAGCGCAAAAATTCTTAACTAATCATTATTACGAAAGAAAAAGAAAGCTACCAGTCATTTCATGTTTCTAGTACGCCACTAATTTAAAATTCAGAACTTCGAAGTGCTTTATAATTTTTAACACTCTATAAAATATAATATAATCCTGTCAATTATATTTTTAAGATTATAATTTCAACGAATTTTTAATTTTAAAGGCAAAACGCATTTCTTTTACTTTAAGAAAAACCTGTTTCATTCCAAACATACTTCAGTTATACATGGCACTTTTTCGTAGTTCACTTGAAGACTAACAAGGGACAGAGAGTAGTTTTCGAAATTAGTGTTTTCGAAATTTTTTATAATTTTTAACACTAGTTAAATATACAGAATAGTGAATAATCTTGTCAATTATATTTTTCAGATTATAATTTCAACGAATTTTTAATTTTGGAGGCAAAACATTTAAAAAATCTTTTCTCAAAACATCGACCACTTACAACAATCCTTTTCAATTTATCCTTTCCTTAAATGTCATGAAACTACTTTCCTCCTCACTTTTAACCGATACTTTTTTCAAACAGTTTTGGGCTAAAAAATGTATAATGGTATATTGAAATAATGGTTTTAAGTTTTAATTTATGAAAATTATTAATTAAAGAGAAAACCATATTTTAATCGATGTTTGGTGATGGCCATACTATCATCTCACTCTCTTTAAAAGATGAATCTTTCCTCAAAATTATCGAGCGAATACAACAATCCTTTTCAATATATCGTTTCCTTAAAATGTCAAGAAATTGCTTTCCTCCTCGTTTTTAACCCATACCTTTTCAAACAGTTTTGGGATTAAAATTGAATAATGGTATACGAAATAGCATTTTCAGGTTTTAATTTATGCAAATTATTAAGAGAAAACATATTTAATCGATATTTAATGATGGTCATACTATCATCTCACTCATCATTAAGAGAAAACATATTTAATCGATATTTAATGATGGTCATACTATCATCTCACTCTCTTTAAAAGATGAATCTTTTCTCAGAACTATCGACCACCTACAACAATCCTTTTCAATTTATCCTTTCCTTAAAGTGTCATGAAACTACTTTCCTCCTCACTTTTAACCAATACTTTTTCAAAGAGTTTTGGGCTAAAAAATGTATAATGGTATATTGAAATAATGGTTTTAAGTTTTAATTTATGAAAATTCTTAAAGAGAAAACCATATTTTAATCGATGTTTGGTGATGGCCATACTATCATCTCACTCTCTTTAAAAGATGAATCTTTTCTCAAAACTATCGAGTGCTTACAACAATCCTTTTCAATACATCCTTTCCCTATAGTGTCATGAAACTGTTTATCTTCCCCTCCTTTTTGCCCGATACATTTTTCAAATGAAATAAAAAAAAGCAAAGAAACAATCAAAAGTAGACAAATCGGGACAATCTAAAGCGAAGAAAGAAAGTTATTGTGCCAGATCCCGAGATCCCACGCTTTGGATTATTTAAGGGAACACGCACATGTTAGGTGAAATGGCCAGATGCGCGACTCTCCAAATGTTGGAAACTTTCAATAAATACTTCCAGAGGAATGCACGCGGTTATGAATCAGTTTTAAAATGAGATTTCGTGGGGAAAACTCACTTGGGTCCGATAAACGTTTCTTGATGCATCTCCAGCTGTTAAATATGCTGAATTGCGACACTCTAATTCCGTGAACCACACTTCTGGGTTTCGTTGGACGTTACTCCACTGCTGTGTACAAAAATGTAACACATTTCCTAATAAATGTGATTATTTTCATATCAACAATTAACAATTGAATTCAATTAAAAGTAATTTTCCAGGTTCTAATAAGCTCAGGGGTTGACCACGTCATCTGATGCTGGTTCAAAACTGTGAGGTGTTGTTTTTGAATCTTTCCCTTCGGGATTGATTTCGGACCAAAGCCAATTGCCCGTTTTGTTTCTAATGAATAGATAGATTTAGAAAAAAATTAGCTAGTTCTATAGTCTCCATTTCGATTCGTGTTGTAGAGAGAGATTAATTGTCCAATCAAAATCAATCCTAATAATTTACTATCAATGAATTTTGCATTCCTACTATGAAGAAAAATTAAGATTTTAGAGAGCTAGTTCTATAATTTCTCCATTTCAATTCGTGTAGTAGAGAGACATTAATTTTTGAATTAAAATCAAACCCAATAATTTACCTTTAATGAATTTTGCTTCAAAGGACACTTGCGACTGCTGTGTACAAAAATGTAAAATTTCCTAACGTAATGTAATTAACATGTTTTCATATCAACAATGATTAATTTAATTCAACTAAATTTATTTTTCCAGGTTCTAATAAGCTCAGGTGTTCACCTCGTTTTCTGACTGTGGTTCAAAATTGCGAGGTGCTCTCGGAACTTTCCCTTCGGAACTGATCCCGAACTGTAGCCAATAGCCCGTTATGTTTGCTCCAGTGCGACGTAAATTCATCTACAGGTTCTAATAGCTTTCCACTATATTTCTGCATAGAAAAATCAATCCTAATAATTTACTTTCATTGAATATTACATTCTCACCATGAAGAAAAATTGAAATTTTACCGAGCTTGTTCTATAATGTCTCCTTTTCAATTCGTATCGTTGATAAACGTAAATTGTTCAATCAAAATCAATCCTAATAATTTACCTTCAATAAATTTTGCATTCGTTCAATGAAGAATATGATATTTTAGCGAGCTAATTCTATAAAGCCTCCACTTCAATTTGTGTCATAGAGAAAAGTTAATTGTTCAATCAAAATTATTATTAATAATTTACCTTCAAAGAATTTTGCATTCATACAATTAAAATTTAACGAGCCAGTTCTATAGTCTTAAATTCAATTCGTGTCGTTAAGAAACGTTAATTCAATCAAAATCAATCCTAATAATTTACCTTCAATGAATTTTGCATTCGTATTATGAAGAAAAATTAAGATTTTTTTAGCGTACTACTTGTATAAAGTCTCCATTTAAATTCGTGTCGTATAGACCCATTAGCTGTTAAATCAAAATCGATTCAAATAATTTACCTTCAATGAATTTTTAATTCGTACAATGGAGAAAAATTAAGATTCTAGCGAGCTAGTTCTATAGTCCCCATTTCAATTCGTGTCGTAGAGAGACGTTAATTGTTTGGCATACGAGTACCTTTGTATGTGTAGCAGTATGTTTCACGTAACTAACTGCTATTAATCCGCATCCCAAACGGCTGTAATGCGAATTTATCTTAGAGTGGAATGCGAAACGGAGTCATTCATATAATCGCCACACTCTCAGAGTGAAAGGTAAATCGGCAACCAGACTTGGATTTCACGGTGAATCCATCCATGCTGAATCTATTTAGCGAATGACTTCTGTAAATCACTACGTAACTTGATTTAAATCAAACAATGCTATTTTTGAAATAAAAAACCACCTTGAACCCTCCAAATGGTTTCGACGAGATATCTCATTCATCGACATCTGACAAAATTTGCTAATGCTGATTTGTTTATAATGACGAGATCAAAATCTGGTCAGTTTCTTCTAATGATGAGATATATCGTCCATCAAGCTCTGGTCAATTTTCTTCGAGAGTTCTATAAAATCTTTCTTGACGAGATATATCGCCATCAAAATTTTTACGCTTTTTTTTATGATGGCGAAATCAAGATCTGGTCAGTTTCTTCTAATGACGAGATACCTCGTCCAGACAACTACCAGGAGAGATAAATGTATAGTTTGATAAAAAATGTATATCTTAAATAAAATAAATTAAAAACGTCCCACTATGATATGCCTACAAAATACTATATATCTGTACCTTAGTAGAAAAGGGACCAATGTCCGAAATCGCTTATTTTGAGCTAAGTGTACACAAATCACTACAAGGTGATGAAAGGTATATAATAATAAAGTGTCCAATGTCCACCTGTCGAATTAATTTAGTTACATATAATTTCTTTCCACCTCCCTGTATCTGAAATATGTATGAAGTATACCTATTTTTACTGTGTATGATCATTTGACCGGTTTAATATCTTACGTTTTTCTATAGCATTGTTAACTCTAAGAGAGCATTCCATAATATACTGCTGTTAAAATAATAAATACACACACCACTGTAAAGAGTTTCATGAGTCATGCGATAAAATGGCAGCAGCATCGGCAAACAAAGTTACTAATGTGCATAAAAGTCCCAAATAAGATGCTGCTATGAAAATAAAGTTACTTCAATGTGCTCTCTGTGCAAGAAATATGTTTACGGAAAGTGTTTAGAAGAGCAATCTTGCATCAGTGAAAAATGCAAATGAATCGATATTTTATTATGGAATATTCAAAAAAGTGAAATACTAAATAAAAAGTCGAAATAATATCTTACTTAAGATGATTTTTGAATTTTTGTTTGTTTATAATTATTATTTAAAAATTATTTTGTCTATTATTTCAAGCACTAATTCCACTGTTACCTGCATCCAAATGGAAATGGGTCATTTAACCCGTTTCGGTAAAAACTGCTAGGTATAAAGGTCGGTAAATTTAGTGTTAAATTATATTCAATGCAGATTATTTTTATTGAAAATAAATATCAAACAACCAAATTAACAATTGAATGGAGATTAAAAGCGTGTACATACACGACGTGAAAAACGAAATAAAACTTGAATCAAAAACATGAAAACCACAAATATAATAACCCTCCTTGTCTTGTCGAAGTATCTGGACATTAGCAAAAACTGACCACATCTTGATGGACGAGATATCTCGTCACTAGAAGAAAACTGGCCGGATCTGGATCTCGTCATCATCAGACAATCAACAAAATCTGGATGATGAGATACCTCGTAGAAACCATTTGGATGTATAAAACAACATATAGTGGAGAGGTATTTCAACAGCAAAGAATTTATTTTATGAGTTGGAGATTTAAAAAATGCTGACCAACAATATGGAGTATGATATAAAAAGGTAGGAGGATACATATTTAAGTAATGAAAGAATAATCTAAAGATTCAAATAATTTAATTATGAAACTGAAGTAAGAGGGTGATACACATAATACATGCGATAAAAATCCAGAGTGATAAAATAAGGTAAAAAGTGATGAATGCGGGAGGGTGATCCAGAAAATTTGATAAAACAGGTAATTTAAGTGTTAAAAAAGCGTTGATAAAACCGTCTGAGACTAGCATAAGATGTTAAAATATGACGAATGGAAAGAGGTTGTTAACAATGCTGGCATAATGGAGTGGTTTCAACAACCAATAAAAATACATATGAACTTTATAATGGTGACTTTCATTATTTGTAGTGTCCCAACTGGGGAAAGGACAACGGTGTCGTATTCTACAAAGAACCATCAAATAATAAAATGCTCGGTCAAAAAAGAATATTTAACCCTCCAAGTGGTTTTGTCGAGATATCTCGTCCATCAAGATATGAACAAATCTGCTAATGACGATTTTAAAGATATTGCCGATTTTTTTTATGAAGACGAGATCTTTATATGTGGTCAGTTTTCTTCTAATGACGAGATATCTCGTCCATCAAGATCTGATCAGTTTTGCTAATGACGATGCCTTTTCGAGACAGCCACATGAGGGTTAAACAAGCAATTCAATTACAATTTTATAAGTTATTTCTATTTTTATAAAAAAATGTAAATGTTTACTTTCATGAATTGCGGTGATTTCTAATTACCAATAAAGGACAAAATTATTTATCATCTTATATTTAACATAATATTCTCATCTTCAGATCCTCAGTAGGAATCGATGCATTATACCAGCTATTTTCAACCGGAGTGCCGTGGATCATTGATGTGCTACAAGAATGCCACTGGTGTGTCTTAAGGATAGTGAAAAAGTTTAAATTGTGTATCATTTCAACAACTTACTTTTGAGTTTTTGACAAGCATGTTCAAAAAATAATTTCAAGTTCTATCCGCATTTTTAATACTCGTAGAAATAATTTTGAGTATTATTTTTTATTGCAAAGTATCATAAATAAATTGTTTCAAAAGGATTTTTTTAAAACCACCTGGAAGCAAAAACAATAGGTAACTACAATTATTTTTTATAAATCAATCAAAATTGTACCTATATTTTGGTCATATCGTTAAAATATATCATATGTTTTTAGATATGCTGCAGAGTTTTAGCAATTAATTTATGTGTACCACCAGATGAAAAAGATTTAAATCGCTGCATTACGCTGCATTTAAGTTCGGAACTAAGATACATAATTTTACAAAAAACTGGTTTCCAAACAATAAAAATGTGAAGCTTAACTTCCTTATGGATCCTCCAAACCATTTTGTCTCCACTTTTAAATTCTTGGTGTCTATATTGAAAATCAAATTACTAAACCCAAACAGTTTTATACAAGGTATTTTACAAGCGTCGCATGTGTTCCTGCGTTTTATATAACTAACTTCAAAAATCAATTAATTTTTTTGTCGAAAACAGTAAATTGTATGCAGATTTCTGCTTTCATACATTAAAAAATTGCACGACTTTTGTTAGGCGCAAGTTCTCCCAATTGTTCAAAAAGTTTGGAATCCCGAGGCTATACTTAGTCTGATGAAAATAAATAACAGTTCCGAATTTCGTAACAGAGAAAAATCTATAGAAGTAAATGAAAAACACTAGTTTTCTCTATTTATAGTCTTGCGGCTTAAACTAGTTATTTCTTAACGCTTAAATCATAGTTTCTCCAACTTTTTTGGCTCAACGCCCCCTTTTCAAAGACAAATTTCTTCGGTGCCCTCTCTGGAAACCTCTATCTCAACCAATAATAAATTGCAAGTATAGCTGTGCCTATGAGTTTTGAATTTCACCAAAATATTTATGTAATCGTGTGTGTAATTTTTGAATTTCAATAAGCTTGTTTGGGAGTCAAAGCAACTTGAAACTAAAATTATAAAGCTATTTATGAAAATAAAACAACAAAAATAAATTTCACTTAAACACACTAGATATTACTCACTATTGGTAATAATTGAATTAATCAAAGCAGTAAAATTTAAAATAATCACTAATGAGAAGGATAAACCTGATGTATTGGGTTGGCAACTAAGTTCCCGACGTTTTTTAAATTTTTTAAAAGTTTATTTTTCAATAAAGTTAACAACTAATTAATCAATAATGTATTATCCCTTGTTGTTTACAACTTCTTCCCAAAGTTCAACAAGATTTCAATACCTCGTTGGTAGAAATCACCCGGTTTCGACTCGAAAAATTCATCCAACCAAGCTCTCAATTCTGCATCAGTATTGAACGAAACTCTGCGCATAGCATTTGAAAGAGATCGGAAGAGGTGGAAATCCGTTGGTGTCAAATCGGGAGAGTACGGCGGGTGTGGCAGCACTTCCCAGCCATGCGTTTGAATGGCTTTCTTGGTCATATTGGCGATATGAGGGCGGGCGTTGTCGTGCAGCAAAAGAACTCCATGCTGCCGATTAGGTCTTTTCTCTTGAATAGCCGTGTTGAGTCGTTCTATCTGTTGAACATAGAGTTCCGCGTTGACCGTTTGGTTCCGTTCAAGCAATTCGTAATGGATAATCCCTTCCCAGTCCCACCATATGCACAACATCGTTTTACGCGGATGAAGATCTTGTTTCACGCGCGGTGTCGCTTGTTTACCGGGACTAAGCCATTCCTTGCGCTGCTTCATATTAATGTACAGGCACCATTTTTCGTCGCCAGTAACGATTCGGTAAAGAAATCGTTGCTTGCGTCCATGAGTTGAGCGGTGACGAGCAAGCAAACCAGCGGAGATTGTGGCTCGTTGATTTTTGTTGTTGTCACTTAAAGCATGCGGAACCCATGCTCCACACTTCTGAACCTTTCCCATCGAGTGAAGATGCTTCTCTATAGCAGTGCGGGAGCATTCCATTTTCTCTGCCAGTTCCCTTGTCGTTTGACGCGAATTTTCGTGCAAAAGTTGGTTTAATCGCTCTTCATCGAACTCAACTGGACGGCCAGAACGAGGTGCGTCTTTGAGGTCAAAATTTCCATTTTTGAACTTGGCATACCAATCACGAGCGGTTCTTTCAGCTATGGCACCCTCTCCATACACAGCACAAATGTCGCGAGCAGCTTTTGCGGCCTTAGAACCTTGATTAAAAGCAAAAAGAAGGAGGTGTCGAAAATGCTCATTTTTCTCAACTTGACATTCCATTTTAATGATCTAAAAATTAACATAAATTAACTCGAACAAAAGAAACAGATTCAGGTAGAACAAAACATCCTCTTTCGAATGATTTAAAACATTATGCCAAAAACATTTAATGACATGCGGAATGTTAAAATTTTAAAAAAACGGCGGGAACTTAGTTGCCAACCTGATACTATTCCAATTCTTAATTTTAAATATTCTAAAAAATAATTTTCGTTCACCTCTAGTCTAGCCCCTATTTTATATCCTATGAGATACTTTTACTGAAACCCTTTTGTAATGTCGGTATCTTATGATGTAGCTTAGCTTAGTTTAATGGTTTTACTACTAGTAGTTGCGGTGACTGTAAACACTAACACAGGTTACTTAGAATTGCCTTTCCGTGCACAAAAAGAAACAGAGTGCAGCTTATGTTTGAACTATCTCAAATACTCAACACTACAGTGAATTTCAGATACCTTTTTAGCAGAAAATTTTCCGTTTGAAACTATTGAAGTTCTAAATCTCTAGTTAAATGTCTGATTTTTTTCATAATTTATGTTTCAAGTCAAGCATGAAATTACTATAAAGCTGTTTAAAGTAAATGTAAATTCATGTAATCCCTTTATTAATTTCAGAAGAGTATGTATAACTGACTATTATATTGTAAACTGAATCAAATGTCTGGGTGATAGATCGTTTATAGTTATCGCAACCCTTAAAATGCCAAAATGCTAAATGACAATCACCAAAACGTATTATAGATTTCGTTCCCAATCTAAGGCTTGGAAAATTTCTGTTTAAAACTATTGAAGTATTAAATCATTAGCTAAATGCCTGAATTTTTACATAATTTATGTTTCATGTCAAAAATTAAATTATTAAAAAACGATTTGAAGTAAATGTAAATTCATGTAAGTAGACTTAATTTCGGTTGGTTCTGTTGAGTTTTTAAGGCGCCAGGGCCATATTTGGACAAGCTGAGCCAAACACGAGGGGTGGGGTATTTCAATTAACGTCACACTGGAGCAACACAATGGGCTATTGGTGACGGTCCGGGATCAATCCCAAAGGGAAAGATCCGAGGACAACACCACGTAATTTTGAACCATGGTCAGATGACGAGGCAACACCTGAGCTGGCACCCCACTCTCCAAACTTCCACACCACGCCAACGTGAGGACATTTGAGGCCACGACAGATTTAACGTGCACCAGCCCCCTTTGTACACGACGGTGTTTGGCTGGATTCGAACTCGCAACCCTTCTGTTGCTAGTTCGTTACTCTTCCAACCGGGCACCAAACACGAGACAGACAACATCAAGTAAATAGGAATACACACAAGAAAAGTATTAATGACGCAGAGAAGAGAGAGAGATACACCCAGGGTAAGTTACAGGAATTAAACCTGCCGCCTACTTATTGATTTCAGAAAAGTGAAAATTTTGGTATTGCAGTTTAAACTGAATCAAACGTCTAAATGATAGATCCTCTATAGTATTGCTAAGGATTCCAATTCAAGTAATTCAGGGGAGAACAGAGGAATCCAGCACAGCGGTGCAGTAATGATCGACTGGAGTGGAGTTGTTTACATCCTGTTGGTGAAAGAGACGCCACAAGTCAAAAATATAAACAAGCCACATACAAACAATACCAATAAGTAAAAAACTCAACTCCAATCAGCAGGCCTTATCGTCTTCAAAATTATAAGGTATTATTCTCGGACTTTCCCTTCGGGATTGAACCTTGACCGTCGCCAATAGTCCGTTGTGTTGCTCCAGTGGGACGTAAATTCAACTATCTACCTACCAAATCAGCAGAAGGTAAGCAACGCAAACTCCTTTTCCATTATTGAAGTCATTTCTGGCTACAGGATGTAAACAGCTCAACTCAACTCTGCTGGATCCAGTTTTTTTCGCTAAGCTCCACTTTTCTCTTCTCTAATGGTTAATCGCGAAAAGGAATTAACTAACACTTCTTTCATTCACGCAACACGTTAAGAGCTTAACCAGCAAACCCCAGAAATAATCACACCCTGTATAAAAGACGCGTAAAACAAGAAAGAGATGCCAAATCTCCAAAGACCCCCGCGAAAGTTGGGCATTAAAGCAGACAAAACGTACCGCTGGGGCACTCACGCTTACAGCAACGTTAATGTCCGAACCACAAACTACGACAAGAACTGACAGCATCTCGTTGTGTCCTTCTATTCAGCAAAGCATTAACACCTCACTCGCATTAAAAGAGAAGACACGAACTTGGCATCAGTTTGAGAGGTGCTTTTTGTTGCCGAAGAACAGAAACAGAATGAGTGACTGATGAACACTGTATTCCTCGCTATCCTCTGGCATGCCTAATGCGGATAGTCATCAATTATTCAAGGTCCAATCTCTCCCTGAAGCATCCGGGCTCTCAGAAACGCGATGGCCTTAACTCTCCCACCTGCAAGGCATCCGGGAGTTTCTTGAAATGGACCTCTTAGGGCTATTCGGACATTTGAATCTGCGTTTTTTTTCTCTTTATACTCGTCTCCTAGATCGCCGTAGCATTTGCGGAGGTAAGACCATCCAGTTTTGGACTTAGGGGCCTGTAAATATTGGCTCACCCATTCCCTCAAGATTGGTGCAAATTTCGCATACTGTATATTCTTTTTATTGGAGTTTCAAATCTAAAAGCTCCGGATGTGGTAGTCATAAAGGAGGATATCGCGGGCATACATTTGTGGGAAGAAAAGTACGCAACTTTGCATGGGTTTCGGCGGAAATTTGAAAGGGAAACTGGAAAGTTGTTTCTCCTCAATTACGATTCTGCGAGGATCCGGGTGAAACGAGGCCTAGAAGATTGTAAACCATAGAAGAAACTTTTGCTTTGTTCTTCATAGCTTACGTAGTTATTTTAGAAAATGTCAGAGAAACACATTTGGTATAGAACCGTTAGAACTTCGTTTCTCTCAGTGTGAAATATATACTTGAAAGAATTTCTGATAACCATGAAATTTCGCAGAACCGACGAACTGGAACACGCATTTTTAACGATTCATCATCAAACAAATACAATTCAGAAATCTTAAAGAGTGTATCTCTTACATAAAAATCTTAAGTCTTGTTTCTATAACATGTTTTACTTTACAGCTAACACAACTTTCATACAATATTACGTATCAATAAAATTTTATCATTTTCCTTTAATTTTAGCCATTTTAGTAGTAAATTTTCAACTTTTTTTATTTAGATTTCTAATTTTACAAATTTAGTAATTAAAGTATCCTTTTGAGATTTAAGATTTTTAAGGATTTCTAAAATCTTCGTAGCTTATGTAGTTATTTTTGAAAACATCAGGGAAACGGATTTGGAACAGAACTGTTAGAACTTCGTTTCCCTCATTGTGAAATATACTAGAAAGCATTTCTGATAACCATAAGATTTCGACGAATTCCAACTCGCATTTTTAACGAATCATAAAATAAATACATTTCAATAATTTTAAAGAAATTATTTCTCACGTAACAAACATACGTGTTGTTTTATAACAAATATTTTACTTTATAACTAATAACACAACTTTCATATGATATTATGTATCAGTAAATTTTAGCAGTAAAATTGAAGTTTTATTTTATTCCGATTACTAATTTTAGGTATTTAGTAATCAAAGTACACCTTTAATAACTCTTGATACTTATGATTTTTAAGGATTTCTAAATGCAATAGAATACATAAAATAATTCAGATTTTAAAAGGGAAATAACTTTGTGCTGTTAAAAAGTATTTGTTATGTATGTCATTTATTTTCTCGATTTCAAAACCTTCCTAAATTTAATAATTTTTTATCTGATTACATGTTCTACACAATTTTAAAAAATAAGGCTATTTTTAATTTTCTTTCATTTCTTAGATGTGAAATTGCGAGCATGCAAATAATTACATAATTTAATAACATAATTTAGTAAAACATTTATCCTTACAACTTTATAATACATAGATGAGATAGTTGAGAGATTCAGAGTTACATCTAAAAGAACTGATGATCATATATTCATTCATACAAAAAAATCAACCGGCATGATGTACTTATTTTCTTGAGTATACAGTTCCGACTTTCGAAAAAAATTAGTAACAAGAGCAGCCACTTGGAAGAAATTTTATGCTTCTGCCTTCAATTTGAATATTATCATCAGCTTACAAGTGAAACATACCAAGTTAACCCTGCTAGTGGTTTTCTAGACGAAGTATCTCGCCATTAACAAATTTGACCAGATCTTGATGGACGAGATATCTAGACCATCAAGATCAAGATGACGAGATATTAGCAAAATTAGTCAGATCTTGATGGACGAGATATCACGTCGAAGCTACTTGGAGGGTTAAGGGAACAATTCTGAGTAATGGAAGGAGGAAATTCTAACTTTCAAGCAATGTGAAAATTATAATTTCATTATTTTAACGATTCCCGCCTTTACAAGACAGCCTCAAACTCAAGGATAAGCAAGTGTTTTAACATACACAGATTTGCCAGGATGGGGCGCAATTGCGTCTTTTGGACTCCTTTTTAACCCTCCAAGTGGTTTCGACGAGATATCTTTTCCACCAAAACCTGACCTTTTTTGCTAATGACGAGATATCTCGTGATCAAGATGTTACCGATTTTTTTAGATCAAGATCTCGTCAATTTTCTTCTATTGACGAGATATATCTCATCCATCAAGATCTGATCAGGTTTGCTAATGACGAAATACCTCGTCGAGACAACCATCGGAAGGTAGGACTTAGGGCTAAATTTATTTGTTTTTATTGTCTTTACGGAAGAGAAACAACGACGAATCGAGTTGAATTATAAGGTTGCGTAAAGCTATGCTTTCCTTGATATTGGACCGGATCGTAAAACGATTGAACCTCAAAAAACGAAGGAAATTGCCTGTCCAGTATAGTGAAGCCCAGAATAACTAATTCTAATTCCAACAAAAGTACTATCGTTCTGGACAAGAAAGCAGTATCTCCAAGTTTGGTCATTTTCTGTCTGCGTTTTTTATATGCTGCGTTTTATAAATATCTAATATTAACAACACTAGAATAGTGATCGCTCGATCAATTTGAATGGTCTTTCAGTTTCCTAGCGTTATAAAGTGTAAAATAAGGTATAAGATACATATATAAGCAGCATCGAACAAAAGCTAACAGTAAATCATTAAACTTAGTGATTTTGTTTCCCTGGCATGCACGACAGAGTAATGAACGTGCAATATCACGTTAATTAGAAATTTCAGTAGTAGAACGCGGGTCGTTCTGAAATTTTTTTCTTATAGTATATTGTTCACTTAAAAATTCGTTTCTGCTGATAACGTGGGAAACATTTTCTTCAAGATTGGTTTGTTTTGTCACCCTACAATTAACTGTGTTTCTTCAATTGTAGGGTGACATTCTTTCGAGCAATAGCTTCAAGAATAGTAGCTCGAAAGGTGGTTAAGAATGTTAGGTCTTGACAAGTTTTGTATGAAACGATATGACTTATTTTGTATGTTTGCTACTTTAAACTCTATTATTTTTAATGCGAAGCAACAGAGAATAATTAAAATTTGTAGAAGGTTCGAGTGGAATTACAATTGTTAACCCCCTGGTGGCTGTATCGACGAAGTATCTCGTCATTACAAAAATCTGATTAGATCTGGATATCGCCATCATAAAAGAATTGGCACTATCTTGATGACAAGATGTCTCATCATTAGCAAAATTGGTCAGAACTTGATGTACGAGATATATCGTCATTAGCAAAATTGGTCAGATCTTGATGGACGAGATTTCTCGCCATTAGCAAAATTGGTCATATCTTGATGGATGAGATTTCTCGTCGAAACCACTTGGAAAGTTAACTTTCGTAACATTGTTTCAAGCGTGTATCCTGTGGGCTTTACTCAAAAGGTGCTTTTCTTTGTTTCGATATACTATTCACCTAGGAGTGGGATATTCTCGCTTCTTTAATGTGAGGCACAGAGAATGAAAACAAACTAACATTTCTATCTGGTTCGAATTGGAGTACAATTGTTTATGTTTGTAAAATATTGTTTCAAGCATGCTTTGAGAGGATTAACTCAAAAATTGAGTTTCTTTGAGCTGCTACATTATTCTTCCAGAAGTGCGATACATTTGCTTCTTTAGTATGAGACAAAAGAAGAGAAATTAAAATTTCATGAAGGTTTGAATGAAAGTGAAGTGCAATTATTTACTTTCATAAAATATTATTTCAAATGGCTTTAACTTTTCAGGGGTGACACTATTCTTCAAGGAGTGTTATACATTAGTATCGTTAATGTTTATCTTAAAAGGTAGGCCAAAATAGAACGTTAATATTAATTATTTCTAGAGGAATCAGGTGTTAGGAAAACAAATGAGAACTGTAGTCAAATTGGTAGTAAAAATGCAAAACTTCAAAACAACAACTAAAAAAGTTAAAAATTTAGAAAACATCGTCAATGACCGTTTCGGTGGAGCAAGACGTCCACCATCATTAGGACAGAAGTAAGTCACAAGAGGAAAACTCGAGTTTAAATAGATTCTTCTAGAATAGAGTTACCCCTTCTTTTTAACTAAGCCTCTACACGCTGCCTGGGAAAGCTAATTTAAAAAGCGAACTGTAGAACACTATTTTAGAACAACGTATTTATTTATACTTGCTTTTCCTCGTGTGATTTATTTCTGTCCTGATGATGGTGAACGTCTTGCTCCATCGAAATGGTCTTTGACGAAAGTTTTTTATGATGATAAAGTTTTTAATCCTTATAACTCGTTATTTCGAAGGCTTTTGAATTCTTTATTACTTCTAAATTCAAACCTGTAAAATTTTATTCCCATTCCCATAAGATCGCTGAGCAGTTTTTGGTTTCGTAGAAATAATTAATTTCGATACGATATTTCCTTAAAAATTTTTTTTAGTCTACGCTTAAATGTACATGTAGCATTTGGATTAAAATCAACCGTTTTTAGTAGATAGGCAGAATCAAGTACTTTTAGAATCAAATAAGCATTCGAATACATATACAAAAACGATTCATCGATAGTAAGAATCATCCAAGTGCTAGATAAGATATAAGAAATAATTGGTATTCGAAACTTAAGATGAATATTTTTTATAATTCGAATACGTGGGATGAATACTTTGTTATTTGAATACTTGGGCATTCGTATAATTTTGTATTCGTATACTTTTGTATTAGTATACTTTTGATGAATACTTTCTATCAATAGTTATGTATTCGAATACAATGAGAAAGAATCAAGTACAACGAATATATTTTAAGTATCTACACGAGTACTTTTGTATTGAAATACTCCCATCTAATTTTTAGTGCTTACTTTTCCCTTTCAACCTGCAATTCACTACCCCAGTAGTTAATAGATTGGCTATTTATGGCTAGCTGTCGCACCTTGCTACTTATTGTTTCTTTATTAATCGTTTTGAAGTTTTGCATTTTTTTACGAAAGTAGCATTGCTTATTCGGACGTTTAATGTATGGCATTTCCTCCGTGTATGGTACTTTCAAGTTATGCTACTTCGTTACAATACCTCCCCCAGTATTAATAGATCCCCCATTTAAGGCTAGTGTTGCCCACTTTGCTACTTAGTTTTTCTTTACTAGTCGTTGTTTTGAAGTTTTGCATTTTTTACGAAGTTACATTGCTTACATGGACGGTTAAAGTATGATGGCATTTCTCCGTGTATGGGGTACTTACAAGTAATGCAACTTCGATACTATACTTTCTCCAAGTAGTTAATGGATCACCTATTTATAGCTAGTCGTAGCACCATGCTACTTAGTTTTCTTTATCAGTCGTTTACACGAAGTTTTGCATTTTTAACGAAAGTAGCATTGCTTACACGGACGTTTAACGTATGATGGCATTTCCCTATGTATGATACTTGCAAGTTACGCAACTTCGACACTATACTTTCGATACTCAACGGCATTCTGCGGTGGACCCTCTCTCACCCTAGCTCAGTGCGGTCTGGGGCACCTGACAGCCGACACTCAGTACAGGCCGAAAACCCGACACACCCAACCACTCAACGGAGCATATTCCATTAATCACAAGGGGCAAGGAAAGCACATCACGTTATCTACGCATACAATAAATAATCTTCCATAATTCCCAGCCAGGAGGGGAAAAAACCCGACCCTACTTTACGGGAAATATTCCCATTAACAGCGTATAAAATGGCTAAATGCGGAATCCGTCGTCCCCTTTACGGAAACTGAAGTAAAGCAACTGTTGTCCTTGAGACTGCTTTAGGATCAAAGAAACCAAAGACATATTTTTTCCAAATGCTTGCATTTTACGATCGGTGATAGAGAAGGTATTAAAAATTGGGAAGCCAATGGGATTTCCACTTATTTCTGAGTTTATTTTCAAGGATTGCCTACATTATATACACAGATGGTTAAGAATTTTATTGCTGGAGTTGAGTAACCTCTAAATGTTATTGCTGGAGTTGATTTAACTCAAAATGTGGGTTTCTTTAATCTGTAACACTATTATTCTAGGAGGGCGATATAATTCCTTCTTTAACCTTGGATACTTTTAATGTGAGACAACAGAGAATTAAAGTAAAAGTTTCAAGAAGTTTCTAGTGGAAGTGCAACTGCTTACGTTCGTAAAATAGTGTTTCAAGTATGCATGTCCTGTGGGCTGAACTCAAAAGTACGTTCTTTGATCTGCTACATTATTCTTCTGGGAGTGCGATATATTCCCTTCTTGTATGTGAGGCAAGAGAATGAAAATTCCACTGATTCATGAAATAGATTTCTAGAATTTTAAAAATCCTGATTCTAGAAATTGTTTACGTCATACCAAGTATTACACCACTACATCTCTTCATAATTATTTTTAAAAGTTCAAATCTGTATTAGCAAATCCTTAGTATCCTACACAAGCTCAAAATAATACGGATCCATTAAGATCTCTAAGAAACTACAATGTATATAACAAGTTTTTCTAATTGAAACCAGTTTATTTCAACTTTTCTCACGCCAGAATTACTTCCTCTTTTGAATTGAAGGTAGAGAAAAACTTTTCTATAATTAATAATGGAGAGTTTTTGATTGTAGGAAAGAAAATATAAATCCTTAGTACTCAAGTGAACACTGGTGCATCCAAAACTTATAATCTATTAACCATATAGAAGACACTACAATGTGTCTCAAAAAGTATTTATAAAACGAAGATCTGTTTATTTCAACTTTATCCCCACCACAGCTGCTCCATTTCTTTGAATTGAAGGTAGAGCATAGCTTTCCAGCAATTGATAATGGTGAACTTTTTATACACAGGAAAGAAAATATTAATTCGTAGTAAAGCTCAAGTTAATAGTGGTGCATCTAAAAGTTATCTTTTAACTACTTGGATGAAACTATAACGTGTGTGTAACAAATAGTATTTATGACATGAAAGTCTATTTATTTCGACTTTATCCCCACCAAAGCTTCTCCTGCGTTTGAATTGAAGTTATTGCATAAGCTTTTCTGCAATTGCTAATGGAGAGTTTTTTTATGTGGCAAAGAAAATGCAAATCCTCTGTAAAGTTGATATTGGTGCATCCAAGTCTTAAAATCTATTAACGACCGGGAACAAACTGCAATGCATGTAAGAAAAGGTATTTATAAATGAAAACCGGTTTATTTCGACTTTATACCCACCACATATACATCCTTTGAATTGAAGATAGAGCATAAGTTTTTCTGCATTTAATAATGGAGAGCTTTTTGATGTAGGAAAGGAAATGCAAATCCTTTTGTATAGTTGATACTGGTGCATACAAATCTTAAAATCTATCAACAACCTGGAAGAAACTACAATGCATGTAAAAAGAGATTTTATAAAATGAAGACCGTTTTATTTCAACTTTTCCCCCACCACACTATTCCCTTCTTTGGAATTGAAGGTGGAGCATAAGCTTTTCTGCAGTTGATAATGGAGAGTTTTTTATGTAGAAAGTAAAATGTGGAATGCAATTCTTTAGTATAGGTGATGCTGGTGCCATCCAAATCTTAAAATCTATTGACGACCTGTAAAAACTACAATGTATGTAAAAAAGTATTTATAAAATGAAGACCAATTTATTTCGACTTTTCCCCCACCACAACTGCTCAATGCTTTTGAATTAAAGGGAGAATAAAATCTTTTCTGCAATTAATAATGGAGAGTTTTTGATTGTTGGAAAGAAACTATTTATGAGATGCGAGGACTTCAAATACATAATCACTCAACTATAGCGAACATGATTCACGGCCCCTCATAAAAATGTGTCCGGGACGTAAAAGATGGATTAATAGTTACGAGTGAGTGCAGGTAATAGAATTTTGTATAGCTTTCTATTAAATTCTAATATTAATAAGCAATACTAGAATTCCTGATGTAACGTCGTAAATATTTCTAAATTATGTCTCAACATGCGTTGTATTTTTATTTATGGTACAGCTTTATTTCCATTTCTGATTGAAATTCAACTTGATCATTTTTTCTAAAAACGTGATCAGGTTATTAGAATCGTCGAAAACATAAATTCTAAATACTTGAAATCGATTATATTTAAGTGAAGATATTTTTAGTAACATCGGGCTAACTTTTTTATCAATTGTAATCATCCAATCCTTAGAACATCCTAAAATGTTTTATAATAATGTATTTACAAACGTCATACATATATCTAATTATGTTTTAACATGCGTTGCATTATTATTTATGAATAGACTTCATTTTTTATGACTGAATTTCGGGCATTTTTCTGAAAACGTGACCAAGTTATAAGAATTATTGGAAATATAAATTATAAATACTTGAAACCGATTACACATTTAATTGAAGATAGGAAAGTAACACCAATCCATTTTTAATTGCAATCATTCAATCCCCAGAACATCATAAAATGTTTTATAACAATAAATTTCCAGCGTCCTATATATCTCTAAATTATGTCTCAACATGCGTTGCATTTTTATTCATGGTTAAAATTCAAACAGAATTATTTCGGCTTGAGCATTTTTCTAAAAACGTGACCGGGTTTTCAGAATTGTTGAAAACATATATTATAAATACTTGAAATTGATTGCATTTAATTGAAGATAGGAAAGTAACACACTAGGCTAGGTTTTTTAAAATTGTAATCATTCAATCCCCAGAACATCATAAAATGTTTTACAATAATATATTTCCCAGCGTCGTATATATCTCTAAATTATATCTCAACATGCGTTGTATTTCTATTCATGGTTAAACATTTCATCATTGTCATCATCATTGGTTGAATTTCGGCTTAAGTATTCTTCTAAAAATGTGACCGGGTTATTAGAATTGAAAACATAAATTCTAAATACTCAAAATCAATTATATTTAAGTGAAGGTAAGAAAATAGCACTATGCTAATGTTTTATAATTACAATAATTCAATCACAGAACATTCTGCAGTGCTTTATACCAATATATTTCTCAATACTTTTCACGATATTTGCATGCATTATAAAACGCATCTTTATGTATGTAACTTAGAAAAAGGTCCAATATCCATTTCGCAAGTTTCAGATAACACCTAATTCAGTAATTTTTATTTCCTTTTAATTTTTAAAATAGCGTACAAAAATACTTTCTAGTGTTTTGATTATTTTATAATGTACTGACAGGAGGGCATTGGTACTTTTTCTATTATGACTTTCATTACCTTAAGATGATTTGTGGGCACAACTCAAAATTGTTGAATTGGGGCATTGACCCTATATATTACAGACATTATACAATTAAAACATTGTTTAACGTACAAAATGTTGACTGCTATGAATCTACAATTTGATAAAAAGAATTCTGTAAATTTAAGACATCTCATTTTATAGCAATCATTTAAGTTTTGAGCAAGAAAAGTAGCGATTTAATAATTTAAAATGTTAAATGGAGAATAAATATTTAATAAAAATATAATATTGAGATGTTTTCCAAGAAACTCTGGATGGAAAACAAGAATGAATTATATTTCGCATTGTCTTTCAAAATACATAATATTCTAAGGTGTTTCATAGTTTGAATTTTCAAATAGAATTATTTAAAATATTTTCTTCTTGATGCAGTAGCAAGAGTTAAACCTTGGGTCAAGTTAGTCAACTACAACCAAAATTTGAGTAACAAATTGTTGAATTAAATTTCTATGATGTGTGTATATTTATATATATATATATATATATATATATATATTATACATTCATATATATATATACATATATATATTATACAGACTAATGTTCAAGCCATACTCTTTCAGAAAGCTTTTAAGGGAACGAAATGGAAAAATATTTTTCATGGAGTTATTGAAACTCTCTTTTAGGTTCACAATGTATAATCAGATCAGTACAAAGTAAACCAAACGTTATTGTATTCAACTTACACAATTTTTGTGTTAAATGACATTTCTGGTATATTTCTGGTAATTCAAACCAATTCTGAATTGTACGCAAAATAAGTAGAAGACAAAAATGCACTCATCACTACCTTGAAGCATTAATTTTATATTTTCCCAATAATTTGAACATCATACAATCCAGATATCAACACTATAAAGCTAACATTTTCGGATTCTAGTCTGACGAAGGAATAAAACTAATCATTTGGAATTCATAATTCTTAAACATACTTATATAACAATGATTTTTAATAGGTGTGCCTTACGATGGTGAAACGTCTTAAACTGTAAGATTTATTTCATTTAAACTGTTTTGTTTTTAACTTTTAACCCTCTTTTTTTATCTAAAGTGGTAAAAAAATTATCATATGGAAATTTGATTACCCTCCTGGTGGTTGTCTCGACGAGGAATCTCATCAAACAAGTAATTATTAGCAAAGCTGACCAGATTTTGATGGACGAGATATCTCGTCATTACCAGAAAGCTAACCAGATCTTGATCTAGTCATCAAGAAAAATTCGGCTTGATGACGAGATAACTCGTCATTAGCAAAATTGGTCAGATCTTGATGGACGAGATATCTCGTCAAAATCACTTGTGCTTAAAAATATTCAGAATATTAATTCTTCAACTTCTTTTGAACTAGATCAAAAGAAGCGATGATCAGCGATTTTCAACCGGTGTTCCGAAAGAATGGTACTTGTGTGCCTTACGGATGGTGAAACGGCCTAAATAGTGTAAGATCAGTTTGAAATTCTGACGAGTGTGTTCACATATAAATTCAAGTAATAACCCGTATATACAATTTAGAGTATTATTTTTATTACAAAGTATCATAAATTAATTATTTCAAAATTATTTTTAAGTAAGTTTGGAACAGAAAGGAGCAGGAAATTATTACTTATTATTTTTAGTAAATCAATCAAAATTATGCCTATTTTGTTAGATGGACAAAAATTATTTTTTTTATATGGTGTGTCGCAGAATTTTAGTATTTAGTCTGTGTGCCAAGAGAAGAAAAAGGTTGAAAATCGCTGGTATATAGGAAAGAAATAATCAATAATTTACATAAAATATTTTATTTCTATTTTAAAGAAACCTATATCAGCTCACTGATGTAATTACGTTATTGTTGCTATTCCTCTTTGTCTAGCCGTCTGCTAGACCAAGTCCAACGAGTCATTCATCCTCAAAGAAAATGTTATGTCATCAGGATTCTATAATAAGTCTGAAGGGCTCATCCCAATAAAGGAAAGGATGTGATTATTAGAGGCATTACATTCTTACTTGCACTTAATAATAGAACTTGATATTAGGAAACAGACTTGTTTAGGCAATAGGATGAAAATATTTTAGCATAAAGTGGCATATTTGGTGAAAACTTTAGCATAAAAAACAAATAATATTTCCTTTAATTTCATCCCAAGTATTTGTCTTGTCTTACAAAATTTTATGGAATCCAACTTTTGAGAAACACCAGAAACGAATACCAATACAATTATTCAAAATATTGCAATGAGAATTAGAACAAGAAAATATTTTGCTGAAAATAATGTAAATTTTACAGAGTAGTGATAGACATTCTTCCCAAAAATCATTGCAACCATTTCGCAAAGTTAAATAGATTCACAATTTCCACAAATATTTTGAAAGGAATTCAAATTCAAGCATCGAAATACTACAATGAGACTTGGAGCATCTAAAATAGAAAACAAATCACAACTACGAATTTTACAGAATACAGAGAGACAATCTCAAAAAGTTTCTCTCTCATTACAACCACTTCTCGTGTTTCACGAAGTTTCATAGATTCAGTTTACACAAATATTTTGAAAGGAATTCAAATTCAATTATTCAAAAACACAAACATCGAAATAATACAATGAGAATCAGGTAGGTAGGAAGCTGAATTTACGTCGCACTGATGCAACACAACGGGCTATTGACGAAGGTCAGGGATCAATCCCGAAGGGAAAGGTAGGTAGGTATTTTAATTAACGTCGCATTGGAGCAACACTACGGGCTATTGACGACGGTCCAGGATCAAACCCAAATGGAAAGATTTGAGAACAACACCACATAATTTTGAATCACGGTCAAATGATGAGGTTAACACCCGAGCTGGAGCCAAACTCTCCGAACTTCCACACAACACTACCGTGAGCAAATTTCCTTTGACTCGCGTAATGTAAATTTTATAGAATACAGATAGACAAGCTTCCTCTGAATCGTTGCAACCATCTGTCGGGTTTCAGATTCACAATTTCCACAAATATTTTTAAAAGAATTCAAATTCAGTTATTCGAAAACCCAAGCATCGAAACACCGCAATGAGAATTAGAGGAGAGTTTCCAAAATAGAATACAAATACCAACTCCAAATTTCCTTCGAAACTCGCGCGAAAAGAACACAGAACAGGTTAAAAGAAATCGACACCACAATCGAAAATTCCTCCTAAAGCATGTTCCCCGCCATTACAGCGTTGATGTAAAATCCCCGCTGTGATGACGATTTTTATATAACCTTCCCTCCCGCATTGCTTTAGGTAGAAAAGGGTACAAAATAAACTGGTTGGCCAGTTCCCAGTAGATGACGATTCACTTACTTTAGAAAGTGGGCCGTTTTTTAACTCGCAGTTTTGTTATTTTTACCATTGATTTATTTCGCTTAAGTCGAGTCTCGATACAAAGGTCCGAAGCGAAATCTCATTGTTGCAGGGGGGAAGATATAATAGCCATCGAGCAGGTAAATTCACTCTTACACAAGGGCCAATGCCGTAGCTGTTGTTGTCAAAGGCTCACATGCAATCGGGCAATTTGTCAATAGAGCCTATTTTTTGGTTGTCGTGTGGCGCGTGCCTGGGAAGAACAATTTCCGAAGTGAAGAGGCCCGTGGGCACTTAATTGATTCCGCCGCTTCCTTTAGCTGCGCTACTTCAAACAATGCCCTTTAGACACGGAAAAGATACTTCGCGACAACTCGTGGCGCAAAATTAAATACTGTTGGGAGACTCCCATGCTGGCGGAAACGCTACCTTCCGATTTGTCTTAAATCAGGGGGTTGCACAAAGGAAAGCTGTTGGCGGGTTTAGTGTTCCCTTGGGCGTAGGGAGATTGAAAAAAGGACGTGGATGTGTAATCGGAGTCGGATTACACATTCCGGTGGAGTCAGCTGCGGGAAATTTGTCTATCCGCACCATAAAGGTGCATATTTCTCGAAATGAAATGAGATTCGAAATGAATTTATTCGGGTAATCCCCTTTCGTTGTGGACGAGTTGTAGGCGGCGCAGGTTCGATTCCTGGGTGTATTTCTCTCTTCTGTGTCAGTAAAACTTTCATTGTGTGTGTCTATTACTGGATGTTGTATATCTTGTGTCTGGCGCAACATGGCCAAATATAGTCCTTGCGCCATAAAACCCCAAAACCAACCAACCAACCTTTCGTTCTGGAAGTCCACATACCCTCAGATAAGGATATTGCCAGAGACGTGGATGTGTAATCGGAGATAGTTTACACATTCCGGTAGAGTCAGCTGAGGGAAATTTGTCTATCCATTCCATAAAGGTGCATATTTCTTGAAATGAAATGAGGTTCGAAATTAATTTATTCGGGGTAATCCTTTCGTTCTGGAAGTCCACATACCCTCAGATAAGGATATTGCCAAAGAGACGTGGATGTGTAATCGGAGATAGTTTACACATTCCGGTAGTCAGCTCAGGGAAATTTATCTATCCACACCATAAAGGTGTATATTTTTTTAAATGAAATGAGGTTCGAAATTAATTTATTCGGGGTAATCTTTTCGAACCGGAAGTCTACATATGTGGAACCTTAAACATAGGGAAATTGGAAAAAGGACTTGGATGTGTAATCGAATATACATTCCGGTCGGAGTCGAATTATACATTCCGGTGGAGTCAGCCATCTGCGGGAAATTTGTCTATCCACACCATATACTTGCATATTTCTTGAAATCAAAAAATCATATTCGAAATTAATTTATTCGATGTAATTTTTTCGGTCCGGAAATCCTTATACTTGGACCCTTAGACATAGGAAAATTTAAAAAAAAGGATGTGGATGTGTAATCGGAGTCGAATTACACATTCTGGTGGAGTCAGCTGCGGGTAATTTGTCCATCCGCACCATAAAGTCGTATATATCTTGAAATAAAATTAGATTCGAAATAAATTTATTCGGGTTAATCATTTCGTTCCAAAAGTCCCCCTACGTGGACCTTCAGACATAGGAAAATTAAAAAAGGGACTTGGATGTGTAAGCGGAGTAGAATTGCATATTCCGGCGAAGTCAGATGTTTTGGATGGTACTGTACCGAACCAAAATAGTTTATCCACACCATATAAGTGCAAATTTCTTGAAATAAAATTAGATTAAAATCAAATTTTTTGGGGGCAATCTCTTTTTTTAGGAGTCCACATGCATGGACCCTCGGTTGAAAGACATTGAAAAAAGGACGTGGATATATAATCAGAGTCGAATTACACATTCATGTGGAGTCAGCTGTGGTAAAAAATTTTATCCCCGCCATATAGATACAGACTTTTTTAAATATATTAAGATTCTAAATTAATTTATTCAGGGAATCTCTTCGTTTTGGAGGTCCACATATGTGGGTCTTTGGGCGTAGTGAGAATGAAGACAAACGTGGATGAGTATTCGGAGTCGAATTACCTGCGGCAAAACCGTCTAATCCATACCATATATGTGCAGATTTTTTTTAATAAAATGAAATTCAAAATTAATTTGTTCAGGTACCAGAGTCCATGCATGTAGATTCTTGGGTGTAGGGAGATTGAAAAAGGAATTGTATGTATAATCTTAGTCGAATTATACATTCCGGTGGTGTCAGCATGGCAAGTTTGGGTCTATCCGCACCATATAGGTGCAAATTTCTTGAAAAGTACTGGGTGTGTTATGTTTCGATATCATGAAAAACAATATTATGAGCAGAAACCTATGACACATATTTTAACGGGTATGCTCGAATGAAAAACTGTAATTTCATCTTATTTTCGACAATTTCTGAATTTTTAACAAGTGTAAGACTTGATAAATTATATCGATAAAATAAGGCATTCAAGTTCTGAAATTGAAGCCATTATCTAACCTTTTTCATAAACATATTTAAAAGTAGAGGTTGAAATGATTAACAGTTAAATGTTAGAAAATATTGGAATAGTGGAAGGTTTTTAAATATCAAAATTTTCATTTAACGTGAAGTAGTTAAGGAAAATTAACATTAAATTAACATGCAAATGTGAAGTATCGATTAAAACGCATACGCGAAAACTGCTTAATGAAAATGTGAAATCAAATTATAAAGATAAATATTCATAAGCAAATATTGAAATGCGATTACATTTAGAACGTTCATAAAATTATTTCCATATTTCGTCTTTCTATTTTATGTATCCAGTCTAAGAAAGTAGAAATAATAGAAGCAGACTGAAATTATTGAGTGCTTTCAAATTAAAGTGGGGTTAGATTTTCGGCATAAAAAGTGTAAATCTTTAAAATTTCTTCGCACTCGTACAATTTACAGGAAAGGTATTTTCTCTTCAAAAAACAACTTTTATATCATACCAATTCTTTATTTGCAATAAAAAAACTAAACTCGCTATTGCTAGGTTTTACATTTGATATTTTCTTTTCTAACAACTGCCTGCAATCATTCAGCTTTTAAGAAAAAAAGGAATTAAATTAATTTATTCTTGGCGTTTTAAAAAAGGGTAAAAAAAAATTTTACGCATCAAAAACTATTACTTTTGTAATACAATTATTTCACCATCACTCACAATGGTACAAAATGGAACTATACAAAGTACATCCCTCTTTGAAATTCACGAATATATTGAATTGAAAAATAATTGAAAATGAAAATAATAGAAATTCGAATATGTACACACAAACGTAGCTGAATAATAAAGAATACATGCAAACAATGGAAATGACTACTCAATGTTCCCTCGTTTTTTACATATTTATCTTCTTTCTTCTCAACCAATTCACACTTATTCTAAACCTCATCTGTATTTTAATATATCGAAATAATTATATTTCGTCGAACCAATAGAAGCACAAAAGTGCATCATCATTACCTTAAAGATTTCTATGAGGGTTTAAATTAATTTATGACACCCATCTCATACCTTAGTCTCGAAAACTCTTTTTAAATATCGAGGAGAAACCTAATTAATTAAACCAGGACTGAATCATTTACTCCAATTTTTCCTCTTTTTGCTGTGGAAGCTAATTAAAACAAGGAACGGCTTGAGCCATCCAACAACATAGATCACCCATCTTCTTTTGTATAATTGTTTGCGTTTGCTTTTACATTCCCGTCGTTGATGGCCCTTTATTTTCTTCGCGTCTGACGCATATGTGTAGAGACACTTATGGAGAAAATTGCAAATAATTGCCGACGGAATCTCATCGTCTAGGATTAGAATCGGCTGGGATTTTTTTCCCTTCCCTTACCTTATGATCTTTCTTCGAGATCGAGATAATGTCCGTGGCATATTCGGATGCTTAGGGGTTTCCTGGACTAAAAATGTGCTCAATAAAACATCCCAATCTGTGAATTCTAATCTCCGAACTTCTCAGGAGGCTTCGGAGCTTCGATAATTGCTAGTGTAAGTTCAAGAGATAGATGTTACTGCTCTTTGAAAAAACGTAAGTATACGTTGGCGGTGACGTATTTGACAGTGAAGGATTCCAAGTAGTTGTGTAACGACTGCTGAGTTCGTGAAGGTAATCTGCATGACGTTTCCGATAAACCATTCACTGAAGAAAAATGGCGACGTTTTTTCCCTTATTAAAAATCAATAAATACAATATCTGATCCCTGTACATTTTGGGGTTTAACTATATTAAACAATCTAAGAGGTCGACTCAACATCTAAGCCCGAAAACTTTGCAAAACAAATTCTTTAACCCTCCAAATGGTTTTGACGAGGTATCTCGTTCATCGAGATCTGACCAATTTTATTAATGATGAGGTGCCTCGTCATCAAAATATTGCCGATTCTTTTATGATGACGATATCAAGATCTGGTGAGTTTTGTTATTGGCGAGATATCTCGTCCATCAAGATCTGGTCAGTTTTGCTAATGGCAAGATACCTCGTCGAGACAAGAGCTAGGAGGATTAATTGTTCAGCTTTAAAAGATATGTGTTCAAAATTGCATAGCTGCAGCAACATTATTTTGCGACGTATCAAAGTTTTTCCATTGAATGTCAGGTGTGAAACTGAGTAACTTTTAGATTAGAAAGTTCTTTTGTTATTTTTCTCAACTTTCTGTTTTTCATGACTAGTGTATTCAAAATGCTAAGGCTTTATTTTGTAATTAAGATAGAGATTTTAAAATTTGTTTGGTGATTGTTTATATGAAGAATTTGATAACTTAACCTATAGAATAAAGCATTTAGAAAAATAATTGATTTTTAAAAAATTGAAAAAAGGAACTCTTTTTACTGTTTTTCATAGCGCATCAAATAATCGTTGAAAATTAATAACAGTGGTATATGCAAATCCACCCACAAAATTGTTCGCTTCGAAAACTGCCTTGTAGTGACCATCCTGTGATACAGAAACCTGTTCCAAATTGTTGCCAGTTCTGAGTAAGAGACAATTCGTTATCCTACTTAGATCTTCATTCCCTTAGAGTAAGGCAGATCAGTTAAGTTAGATCAGCAATACTTCGTTAAATGTCTGATAATTTCAGTATTAAGTCATTCTCCATTTCATTTCAAATCGATATATACTGAAATCTGCTCATTGTTTTGGATTAGAAAATTTAAATTTAGAACATAAAGCGAATGGGTGAAAATAATGGAATATCTTTCCGTTCGGTTCTCTATTTCGGCTAGTGAAATATTGTGTGTTCTCCATTGACCACCTTAAACCTTGAAGAAGACTCTAGGGGCACTCGGACCTCGTTTTGGAACGTCTGAAATATTTTTTGGAATATTTTCTATCTGAAAGAGGAACGAAAAAAAAGATTTTGTATTTTTCACGTAGTTTCAATTTTTTAGTCTTAAGCCCATGTGTGCCAAATATCGAGTCTAAATTCGCAAAAGTGGGCCCAGTTATTAGCCATTAATAAGAGGTACGGAGTTGTCGAATTTAAACGCCTTTTTTGGAACTTTCTCGAGAGTGGTTGGCATGTCTATAGAACTATTGGATTGATCGACTTGAAATTTGTACAGCATGTCATACATACATCCTTTTATTGTTTTATGAACCAGAAATGCGATGTATTACGTTTATATATTTTTATAGGCAAACATTTCGGTCAATTTTGTTTTAGCTAAATTGATGGTTTTGAATTTGAAGTCACCATTTCCACAAATATTAAAAAATATATATCAGGTTCATCAAACGATAACTACATGAGTATGAAGAAAAACGCAGTACAATGCTTGTGTTTAACCCTTCTTCTGGCTAACGACCCTGTAGTGACCGGCCTCTGGTCCAAAATCCTGCTCCAAACTGTCACCAGTTCTAGGCAAGAGACAAGTTGTTTTTCTTATTTGGATCTTCATTCACTTGAAGAAATAGGGCAGTTTTGTCTCGATGAGGTATCTCGTCATTAGCAAAACTGACCAGATCTTGATAAACGAGATATCTCGTCGAAACCACTTGGAAAGTCATTATCACCTAGAGTTGATAAATCATGCTAACCAGCGGCCACAGAACTTCGCGTGGCGTCATGGTCAAGGAGCTTTAGTAGACATGATTCTTCATTAAAATGATTAAATATATTTTTTCAATACCTGAAACAATACTAAATAGACGTACAAAGTTTGGAATTATTTGGTTCCATAGTTTCTTCAATAGAAATTCCCAAAGAGAGCAATAATTTTATCTTTAGAAAAAGAGAAAATCCCCCTCAAATTTCCAAATTGATGACTATATGCTCTCTGGGTGATCATTTCGATGTTCAAAGTAAAGTGTAATTATTTGACACGTTTCCTAGGTCGTGTTTTCCTCCATAGTAAATTATTAATAGTGCACAATTTTCAATTAAAAAAATTGAAAAAGTTATTACATTTTTAAATGGTAAAGTGACTTATGAACCACTCTTCATAACTTCAGAACTAGTGAGGGCTGTTTGGTACTTTGCGTGGTATTCAAGGAAAAGGTTTTTCTATTTCTAACGGTTGGCAGAAAAACGAAATACGTTACACAAATGTTAGTAACAAAAGTGCTCACGAACGATACATAAAACTGCAAATTATTTGTTGCTAGCCCTCCTGGTGGTTGTCCCTCGTCATTATCAAAAATAACTAGGTCTTGATGATGAGGTATCTCGTCATTGGAAAAATTGATCAGATCTTGATGGACGAGATATCTCGTCGAAACCACTTAGAAGGTTAAACCTTTAAAAGAATATATTCAACAATCGTGTGCTTCAAATAGATTTTTAAACTGTATAATTCTTTGATATATTTTTGAATGATTTCAGTTCAATAAGTAATCTGCTTCAATGAAGTGTTTTGTTTTATCTCCTATCAAACTGCATTTTTATGTCTTTATCTTACATCTTTTGTTTTCTGTTCTCTGTAATTGGATATTTTTCTGTAGAGAAACAACAAATAATAAATAAATATGTAAAATTAATAGAGGAAAATATAAGGACAGAAGAGAGAAATAGTTAGCTGCTCATCCGTCCTCTAGTATCCTAGTCCTCGTATCGACCACAGACGTCTCGACTAGAGAGCACAATTAAAATTTGTAGGTGGTGGATGTTCATTTCTTGGGAATTAGTACAAAGGGGAAGCAGGGGCTCTGCAGATATTTAAGGTGACGCTTGCCAATTTTGTCCTTTGAAACGTTGCCCATGAGCACCATGTGGTGGTAAGTCTACCATACTCCCCACTGCAGATTCAGACTTCCGATCTAGTAAGGTGTGCAGCTAACATGCAGCACCTGCGACTGCATGTTGTGTGGCACATCATCTCGTTTTCGCTTCAACAACAACCATTAAATATGTAGAAGTGCAGTGGTGTAAACTCGAGAACCATGGTTATTAAATTTTTAAATGTAAAAGTAACTTATGAACCACTCTGTATAACTTCAGAAAAAGCGAGATCTATCATGGTACTTTGTGCCGGAGTTCAACGTCCCTGCTGAAATATTGACTAGGGCATCAGATTTAGTATGGTGGTCCGATAACATTCAGCACCTGCGACTGCATGTTGTCTGGCACACCACCTTGTTTTCGTTTCGACCACTACCATTAAATATGTAGCATTGTAGCAGTGGTGTAAATCTTTTGGACCATGGACTGCATCCGGTATCTAAAAGCCCTTTGTGATGGATATCTATTTTGGCATTGATGGATCTCTTATTTAGGTGCCGAACGGGAGCATCACACCTGGAGTTTGGAAGAGCAGTTTTTACCCTCCTGTTGTTCGTCGGAAAGCTCTTACACTCAGTCGCGTTACCTTTTACATATCGCGTCTTGTAGGGATCATTCATCAGCAAGATAATATCACGATTTAACTTATTAACACGCCAACTCTAAATAGGGCTGTCTCCTTTGTTGTAACCCCTGGGGCCAGCTGGTCTCCATGTTCATCGCCAATCGCCAAGCTTCGTCGCCACGTTACAATCATCCCGTTCCGAAAAAACGAGTAAAGTACTTGTGTATAGCATGTTTTTTCCTCAACCCTCCGTTTTCAAAAATTGATTTTGTTCGGTGCCCTCTTCTGGAAAACTCTATTTCTACTAATAATAAAATGTAAGTGTGTAGGTGTGTCTATAATTTTCGAAGTGAATTATGTCTTCTCATTATATTTATAGTTTGTACAGTAGACTTTAAATGACATGGCACTGATTTCTGCCACTGCAAGCTGGACTTGTGCTTCAATCGTAAGTGCTCGCAAATATATACATGCTAACACTCGCTTCCTCAGACTTGTCGCTTGTCAAGCTATAACATGTATTTTACAACATACAATTCTTGCCTCAATGCATCTTTGTATTGAGTGTGTATGATCAAGTGGATAAGTGGATGTGTTTAAAACAATTTAAGGCGACAATATTTTAGCACCTTCTTATTGGATACTCTTTCTCCTCAATATCCCCTTATTTCCCATGGGGCCAGCACTGCCTATAATCATCAGCGCCCACAGGGGAGAGATAACGTCCACTTTTGGACTACTCTTGTTACAACTACGCTTGTTACAACCTGTTGCCTAGATTCTAGACCGAGTACTTGTATCTTGCATTTACGTCATTATTCTTGTGACAACGCATCACTAATGATTTTGTGTGTCGTGATTTTATTTCAGCACTTGAAGCTTTGTGAGTATATTTCAGGCACAAAAGAAAGCGGAAAACGTAATAGATGCATGAATCTAATCAGTGAATAGCTCACTAAATCAAATTATATCTAAATATACATTCTAAATTATATAATATCTACAAGCTTTTTCCCTAAATTAAAAGCAAAAGATTTCCACCCTTATTATTTTACTCTAGACCAGTGTTTCTCAACCGCCTGTCCATGGGTACCGGGTCCTGGGATCAATTCTACCGGGCCATGAGAGGTTCTTCTGAAATTTGTTATTTTAATTTTTTTAAAACATTTTCTATGAATAAAATCTTCAAAAGAAATAAAATGTAAAAAAGACACAAGTTTTTTCTTTAACTTATAACTGCTGTGTTAAAGAGCTGCTTTAAAGTTAAAATTAAAATTATTAATGATTATAGAACTAGTGTTTACGATTGAGAGATTCGTACTTTTTTATTTATTAAATTACATACTTTGAACATATAATTATTTGGCGTGTATATGGGACACGTTTTCACCGACAAGTTAACCCTGCAAGGGGTTTCGACAAGATATCTCGTCCATCAAGATCTGACCAATTTTACTAATGACGAGCCATCTCGTCATTAAGATACTGTCGGTTTTTATGATACCGAGATCAAGTTCTGGTCAGTTTCTTCTAATGACGATATATCTCGTCCATCAAGATCTGATCAGGTTTGCTTATGACGAGATACCTCGTCGAGATAACCATCAGGAGGGTTAACATCCTCTGCTACTTCCCCTGCTCAGCTGACTTCTATGATGATACAATACATAAATATTTTTCTCAACACTTTTCAAACCAACACCATTAAAATAAATTTAATAATGTAATAATCAATTTTACACTGAAAAATATAAATTTTTTGTGATCAGAATGGGATATGTCAATGAAAATCAGTCATAAATTTGTCACACCATGTGCATTAAATGTGCTTAAAACTCTTTCTGATTATAAATAGCCCATTGTGTTGCTCCAGTACGACGGTGATTAACCACCTACCTAACTTTATGGTTATGCCACAATCAATTATTAATACTTGATTTAGTTTTCCAAGTAGTTTCAGCAAAATATCTCGTCCATCAAGATCTGACAACTTTTGATAATGACATGATATCTCGTCATCGTGATAAACATTGTGAAATTTTTGATGAGACGATGTCAAGATCTGATCGGTTTTCTTCTAATAAAGATCTGGTCACTTTTGCTAATGACGCGATACCTGGTCAAAACAATCACCAGGAGGGTTGATGCATGAACTTAAAAAATTGCAAAAGTACTACGAGTAAATTGGTTGGTACCCGCCAGTGGTACCACAAAAGTTGCGAACCACTTGTCTTTTACAAAGGCTTCTGAAGTACAATCAACACTAGCTTGTTAAATCTCAACAACTCTTATAATATCATACATAATTTTGAGAATTTCTTCACCTTCTTTCAGATTATTCAAAAGATCCACCCCGTATAAAATACAGTCTTTATGACCTATATTTCGGAAACAAATAATTTAGAAACAAACCTCATATTCGCGGTTTCAACATCAAAAGATCAAAGGAATCTCCTCAAACCTTAATAATACGTTGTTGCACCATGTCCACGCAGAGGGACATTTGCAATTCAAACGAACTCGCGTTTTAGGGGATTTCTTAAAGTTTTGCTCGGATTTAATTCTCCCTCATTAATTTACAATACTTGACTTAGAAACATAGGACTCCCTAAATCATACAATTCGATACTTCTGAGCAAATTGAACGGAATCCTTTTGATTCCGCGGAAGGCGAAATTTTTCTGAGGTGAGTGTTGCTATGTCTAGCTTCATGTGAAATTTCGCATATCGCATATAAAACTTCTAAAGTTAAATCAAAAACAAAGTTTCATAATATTCATAATTGACCGTAACATTAAAAAAATATTGTGAACTGAATTCTTCATATTGTGGTATTTTAATAGATCTTAAAATCACATTCGCAGCTGCTTCGAATTGTAGTGAGGTTGTAAGGTTTTTATTATAAAGATACTAAATTTTTCAAAACTGACCGTTGAGTACCAAACCACAAATCTAATTCCAACTTATTAGTCTCATATACTTTCGAAACATGGTCGCGTGTTTAGAATTTTTTCATATAAACCTTATTTCCCAGCATGGTGTACAAAATGAGTGAAAGTTTCACAAGTTTTTAAAAAATGCTTCATTCCATTCTACCTACGTTAAATAGCCATTTTTGAATCTCAAAATCTTCCAACTTCCCTTGCAGGTTTTTATACAGGATGTTTCGCTTAGGATTACAATAAAAGATACATTTGTAACATCGAAACAAATTATTCGAATACCGATAAGTGCATAGTTCGCATGTTGAAGTGCACTAGACATACAAAAGAATTCTGAGACAATATATATACGTAAGAAATTTTGGAAATAAGTCATAGTATATAAGTAAAGAAAATGTGATACTTTCTTTTATTATAGTCCTAAGCAGAACACCCTGTATTGTGCTCCTAATATATTGCCATTCAAACAAGTAAACATTTCTTTCAATCCTTACTCAAAAAACATAATTAAAGATAATGTGGAAGATGGAAAAAGTTTTCGAATCATTCAAAGCATCAATTGAATTGAATATTTCTAAATACTGCCATTTAAAACTCGATACAAACCAGGAAAAATTTCCTTCAATCCTTACTCAGAAATATAATTAAAAATAACGTGGAAGATGGGAAAGGTTTTCGAATCATTCAAAGCATCAACTGAATTGAATTTGAACACCTAAAAGCCGAATGAAGCGTACTTCATAATGCATGATTAACGACAGTTTTCAACATTTTTCTCTGTCCTATAAATCATTGACTTTACGTGAAATGAACTCGATATTATTACTCTCTTTAACATAGGGATAGTATTTATAATAGAACCAGTAAGAAAAATATGAAAAAAATCTCCTGGTCTTTTTTTCCAGGATTATGATTGATGAATAGCAGAAGATCAGCTAGCGTTGACCATCTCTTAGCAACATATTGAAACATACAATTACTCCCAAAGTTATCTACTAATGTGCTAATTGTTTTATTCAAAAATGCTCGAATTTCCTAACTGTGATCCTAATTTATAGCTTCAACGGAACTGTGTTGAGTTATGGCTTATACTCAGTTAAAACTCCTCTCACTGAGTCGATAAAGAAATTAAAATTATTTTAATATGTCTTATTTAAAACTGGGGTCCCTGAGGCTCAGTGGTTTTGCCCACTGCGCTAGCAACCTGCGAGTTCTTCGCGGCGCAGATTCGATTCCTCCCTGCATGTATTTCTCTTGTGTCATTAAAGTCTCATGTCATTAAAGTCTCATGTCTTGCCCAACGTTCCTCCTAGTTGGTAAAATCGTGGATTAGTAACCCGATGGTTGAGAATTCGAAACTATATCCAACCAAAGACCGTCGTGTATGTGGGGCTGGTGCATGTTAAATCTGTCGTGGCTTCCAATGTCTTCACTCTGGCGTGTTGGGGAAGTTTGGTTAATTCGAGACAGTTCAGCTGTTCAAAATTACAAGTTGCTATCCTCGGATCTTTCCATTCGGGATTGATCCCGGACCGTTGTCAATAGCCAGTTGTGTTGCCCCAGTGCGACGTAAATTCAACTATTACATACCAACTTTCCTTGAGTGTGTATGCCCATTTTCTTGACGTCGTTTGTTACAGCTTGACCTTTGCGTCATAAAACGCAACCAAGCTATTTAAAACTAATGCGAATACCTACCTACCTATAGGATACTTACTTATAGGTACTTCTAGGAAAATAGTACTTATAGGTACTTGTAGAAAAATAGTTCTTATAGGTGCTTGTAGGAAAATAGTACTTATAGGAATACTTATACGTACTTATAGGAAAATAGTACTTACAGATACTCTCTCTCATATAGAGGGGAAAATAGTCTTACAGATACTTATAGGAAAATAGTACTTACAGGAATACTTATACTATACATACTTAAAGTTAATTAAGATCTCACAGGAGCAACACAACTGACTGTTAGCGACGGTTCGGAATCAATCTCGAAGGGAAAGATCCAAGGAAAACGCCTCGTAATTTTGAATCACGGTCAGATGACGAGAACAACACCTGGGCTGGCACCCCACTCTCCAAACTTCCACACCACACCAAAGTGAGGACATTTGAGGCCTGACAGATTAAACGTGCACCAACCCCCGTGTACACGACTATCTTTGGCTGGTTTCGAAATCACAACCCTCCGGTTGCTAATCCGAGTTGCTTCTATATTAAAACAGAAATTCTATATTAATGCTAATTGAACAATTAAACTTAATATTTAAGTAACATTAATGACATTGAGCTAATATCAAGGATAAACATTCCAGAATTGCTGTATATTAAGATTTGTCTCTTCCGAAAGACCCCCTAACGCGTACTATCTATAGGTAGTTAATGGCTGCTGTGTTGCCCAATATATCAAACCAAGTTGAAATGTATGCAAATTAGTTTGTTTGCCTAGAGCAAATAAAGCCAGAGCGAGGAATGACTTAGTGGATGCGGCAATCAATCACTAGATAATTTCTGATGAACAATTCCTAAAGTGAAGTTTTGTTGACTCAATATATCCTTAGAAGGCTTGCCTGATGAAATACAATGAGTTGTACATCAAAATTTAAAACGTGTTCGCTTATTAAAATCGTATTATTTCAAAAAAATGTATGCTGTCAATTTTTATATTAACCTGAAACTGGTTTCGACGCGATACGCGATATCTCGTTCATCAATATCTGGACAATTTTGATCAGGACGAGATATCTCGTAATCAAAATACTGACGAATTTTTTTATGATCACGAGATCAAAATCAGGTTTTTTTCTAATGACGAGATATCTTGACCATCAAGATCTGGTTAGTTTTGATAATAAGACGAGATGCCTCGTCGAGACAACCATAAGAAGGGTTAACCTCCCTAGTGGTTGTCGTCTCGACGAGGTATCTTGTCACAAGCAAAACTGTCCACATCTTGATGGACGAGATATCTCGTCATTAGAAACAACTGACCAGATCTTAATCTCGTTATCATAAAAAATTGGCAATATCTTGATGACGATATACTTCCACCTCATCAAAATGGGTCGGATTTTAATGGACGAGATATCTCGTCCATCAAGATCTGCACAGTTTTGATAATGACGAAATACCTCATCGAGACAACCACCAGGAGGATTTATGTCTGTACTACAAAGCTGCTCCTGTATGTTGTAGAGACATACCTTATTTTATTTTTCATAGGGTATGCTTGAAAAATGTATTCAAGTTTCTCGACTTTTCAAATTTATTTTTTAAAAGATCCAAATATGCATATTGAATCTTATTACAAGTATGCTATGCTCTCTATAAGTTAGGTGGCCGAATATTAATGTGACCCACTATATATTAGATATTTATTTTTGAAATCAAATTAATTTCCTTATATATAAATATTACTATACTAATTTTTAATTAATTATGTAATTAGAATGCTTTAACAGTTCAGGTTATCCAAGTTCTAGTTTCAGCGCATCAAGTTATAATTTGTCTAGAAAGGCAATTTTAATAGGAAATTATTCGTAACTCAAGCCTTTGAGATTAGAATATAATGGGATCTAGAATTCACTGATTACTATTCAAGTGATTAGTATATAGTTTTAGAGTAATCGTAAATAAAGGGTTCGCATTGACCCATACCCTTGATATTCTTCATTGTTTGTAATAATTAACAACTGAAATTACTCAAAATGGTAAATCAATTAATAACTCGCACAACTCAAAAATGCATCTGTGTCTGTAATATAACAAAAATCAGTAGAAGTAGCTCAATAACATAGCTCAATTAAACTCAGCTCAAAATTACGTCTCAGTTAATAATTCTAAGTGGAACTAAAAAATTAGTTACTGGCCTTGCCAGGTATAGAAAATTCTTCCTCGTCATTAATTGAATTATAGTATCTCATGCACGTTTTCAGGCCGCGGAATCACGGTTGGAAGAACAACGGATTAGCAACCGGAGGGTTGCGAGTTCGAATCCAACCAAAGACCGTCGTGTATAAAGGAGGCTGGTACATGTTAAATCTGTCGCGGCCTCAAATGTCCTCACGTTGGCGTGGTGTGGAAGTTCGGACAGTGGGGGTACCAGCTTAGGTGTGACCTCGTCATTTGACTGTGGTTCAAAATTACATGGTGTTGTCCATTGACTTTCCCTTCGGGTTTGATCCCGGACCGTCGCAATAGCCCGTTGTGTTGTTTCGATGCGACGTTAATTAAAATACCTATCTGCATGCACGTTTTCACTTAGTTTCTGTTTTCTATTTAATCATAAATATTAGTCATTTCCTTACATCTATGGGTAGCCCATTTGGAAGGTAGGTAGCTGAATTAACGTCACACTGGACCAACACAATGGGCTATAAGCCCAGTTGGTAGAGTAACGGATTAGCCACCGGAAGGTAACGTGTTTGAAATTCGGTCCAACGACCGCCATGTTAACGGAGGTTGGTTCAGGTTAAGTCTATATATATAGTGTTTTTACGCAAGTATATTTAACTTGGTTAGAAAAACTCCAAAATTTTCCAAAAATCTCTTACCTCTGAAAATCTCAAATTTTTTCTCTACTGATAATTATAATTGAGGTCTAAGTTATCATAGTAATCTAGATTTCAATGTCATACTTTTTCCAATGGGTCAAGTAAAACCTCACCTTTCAAATTCACTATTTGAACTAAATGCCGGATTGCACGCAATTGTATGGAATTGTGTAAAACAAAACTATATTGAAATTGAAACTTTTTCATCGAAACACATATAAAAGCATTTGAGCCAATTATCAAAAACATTATATTTACCTCCCTCAATTTCTCCTCCAAAGACATTTATAGAAGCTCTCCTAAAATGCTTTTCTTTATTTCATTTTTTGTCAATTTTAGTAATTCTAGTCTGTTCCTATACCTTAAAACATTTTTGAACAAATTGAGCGCTTCAACCCTCCTTGGGAGCTCTAGGTTCATTGATTGGGTTTTCATGGCGCAAGGGCCACATATATCCAAGCTGTGCCAGACACAAGACAAAAATAACTAGATAAAATAAAGATTAATATAAAATTTATTTATTTGCAATTTTGAATTCAAACTAGCCAATGTATAAAATCTAAATAAAATTCACAAAACCGATATCAGAGATGAATAAAAACAAATTTTGTAAGGATTTCCCAAGAGGTCTTTCGGGTTTGATCCCGGACCGTCGTCAATAGCCTTTGTGTTGCTCCAGTGCGATGTTAGCTAAATACCTACCTACCCAAAAGGTCTTTTAGTGTTTGATTTGAAACTCCAAGTCGGATTTGTCTAAGGTTATTAAAAGCTTTACATTCAGTCAAATGCATCGAACAGTAAAAAATACAATGGCAAGCTAAACATAACGAAGGATGTTCTCCGATCAATAAGTGTCTATGTGTAAAATGGTTAATGCGAAGTTTGTGGGAGTTGTAGGAATATTGAGAGACAATGCTGGATTCAGAGGAAATAAGGGGAGGAATTGAGGAGCAAGAGATACTGAAGATACTAAAAAATAATGCCTAAAAACATTTTAAGCAAGCACTTGTCCTCTTTGCCAGGCAGGCACACTCACTACAGTGATCATTGTCGCAAGAATCATATGTAGTAGAATGCAAGCTACAACTGATTAGTCTTTAGGAAAAGCGACACATTGTAATAAGCAAGTAGTCACAAAGTGGGCGTTATCACAATCTTTAGGCGCTGAAGGAATCCTGGGGACAATGCTGTCTTCAACGGAAACAGGGGGCATTGAAGAGCAAGTGTGGTTAATGAGATTCTAAAATTATGTTGCCTAAAATTATTTTAAGCAAGCACTTATCCTCTTTGCCAAGCAGACACTCACTGCAGTTATGCATTGTTGTAAGAATTATACACTCTATAACATAAAAATCGACGTACCATGAAGGAGTTATCCGGATGGGTTGAAAATCGGTAGATGTGATGTACATGTATTGAAAACGAACCGATAACAGTATCATAGGAATTGAATGTTTTATTCAGGAAATACAGCTACAAGAGTAAAAAAAATCAATAATGCGTTGGCCCACCACTGGCCCTGATTCAAACTGTTATCCGGCTGGGCATTGACTTGTAGAGTTGGCGGATGTCCTCCTGCGGGATTGCTTGCCATACACGTTCCAATCGGCGCGATCCAGGGACGGTCGTAAACGTCTGCTCATCAGAGCCCAAACGTGCTCTATTGGGGAGAGATCTGACAATCACGCCGGCCAGGGAAGTGTTGGAGAAGCACGAAGACAATCTGTAGAAAGGCGTGCCGTGTGCGGCCGGGAATTATCCTGTTGGAATGTAAGTCCAGGGATCCGTGAAAGGAAGGGCAACACAACGGGGCGTAGAATCTCGCCAACGTACCGCCGTGCTGTAAGGGTGTCATGGATGACAACCAAAGGGGTCCGGCTATCAAATGAAATGGCACCCCATACCATAACTCCTGATTATCGGGCTGTGTGGAGGACGACAGTCAGGTAAGTATCCTACCGCTGTCCTAGACGTCTCGAGACACGTCTTCGCTGATCATCGGGGCTCAATTCGAAGGTGAGGGGCAGTCGGCGCAATGGCCTCAGTGACCTCAGCCCCCGTTCGCTGATTTGTCTATCACTGGTCATTGCACTCACTGGTGTCCCTGTTACAAGTCGGATCGTTGATAAGGACGCATCAGGTGCTGTGATCGCCGATCGGACGATCACTCTGACCTCGCGTTCTGTCGTCGCTCTTGGTCGACCGCTACCTTCTTGACGCTCTGCACGGCCATGGTTCACCCATTCCTGCCAACATCGTCGAATAGTAGCATCGCTCCGACCCAAATGTCTAGCGATCCTGCGATTTGATCATCCTGCTTCCTTTAGTCCAATTGCACGTCCTCTCTCAAATGGTGACATCTGCTCATACTGTTCGCGAACCCGTCTGCGAGGCATTGGTACAGTCCACGTAAGTCGACGGAACCACATTCGCATGGAAGTTATGCCCTAGCATTGGAATATCCTCTGTTTTATACACGATTCGTATGCTCCGTTGCAATGCGCTGGAGCTCCACCTATTCAGTCATTGGCCGCCAAAAGTTAATCATTTGCATATTCTATCGTAAGGTATGTGCATACGCAATTTCGTCCCATTCGGATAACTCCTTCTTGGTGCGTCGATTTTTATGTTATAGTGTATATTGTAAGATGCACATTACAAATGATCACTTTAAAAACAAGGCAACACGTTGTAACAAGCTAGTAGTCCCATAGTGGGCATTATCGCCCTTTTTGAGGCATTGAGGAGTAAGAGTGGTTAATAAGATTCTAAAAAAATTTAACCTAAAATATTTTAAGCAAACATTTATCCTCTTGACTATACAGACACTCTTACTACAGTGATGCACTATCGCAAGAATCATGTAGTAAAATGCATGGTCGGTAAATGCATGGTAGTAAAACTGGTCGGTCTAAAAACTAAATGACGTTTATAATAAGCTAGTGATAGTATATACGTATTCGCGCGAACGTACAACTTACATTTTTGATTGCTTTTCCGCCCATCCCGTTAACAATTAACTAAAAAAAGAAACTTACTACAAGTAGTTGGCTTTGGAGATTTAAGGATGCTGTTTACGAAACTAATGCCTAATGCAGACAAATTGGTAACACAAAACAGCCTTATCCTTTTCATTAGTGATTATTTTTAATTTTACTGATTTGATTGATATTAATAACTAATAATAGTGAAAAATCTAGTATGTTTATATGCAATTTATATTTGTTATTTCATTTTAGCAAAAAAAGCTGTACAATTTTAGTTGCAAGTTTTATTTCCTAACTAGGGTTTTGAAATTCTGAAATTACACACACAACTGTGTAAATATTTTGGTGAAATTCAAAATTATACAATGGGTGATCAAATTATTATAGCCGCAGTGCAAAAGAATATTTTCTGAGTTTCGGATAAAAATAGATGGTGGCTATTAGTCAGATTTTAACTAATAAGTTAAAATTTGTTAATATACGTATGGGGTCAAAAATAACCCACTGTAGACACAGCTACATTAGCAATTTATTATTAGTTACGATAGTTTTCCTGAAGTTGCGGCAGAAGAAAATTGTCTTGTTGAGCCAAAAAAAGTTTGGGAAACTATACCTTAAAATAATTAGCGATGCACTAGTTAAACACGAACTTGGCTATATATATATATATATATATAACTTTAAATATATTATTCTAACTAGGAAAACGATCGTAAACTTATGGAAATTGCAACCCACAGATGGATGAAAATATCTAACAACAGTTCAGTCTGGAAGTAATATTTTAAAAGCCACAGCGGTAATTGGATACTTTCTATGAAACAGAAATGTCTAGAGTTTTATGAGCCATTGCATCTTCCACAAAATTTCCCCGTTTGTAAGGTTCAGCTGAATAGTCGATGCAAAGCTCGAACGAACGAAGTCTAACAAGAAAGGAAGTACAAAAATTTACAACTGTCTAAACTATCGTTTAATCAGCTTAAAGCTTTTAAAATGATTACATCCGATGCAATAAGCTGCAAGGCATATTGATGAAGTTTATGACAATGTGCTGTGATATTCTTCAGTATAATGTACTTAGAGGGTATTGCTCCCTCAGTTTTTTATTCTGTAGCATAATTTTCTTATCGAATTTTGTCTCGTCATTTTAATAAGTGTTGTGTGAGAAGTTACCATAAAAACAAAAATCTTACCATATGATCAAAAGTTTTAGTTTTGAAGTATGAGAGGGATTTCCCCAGAGTGTAAACAAAGCTCCGGTGTTGACCTCATCATGTGACCATGATTCAAAATTACGAGGTGTTGTCCTTGGATTGATCCCAGACCGTCGCCAATAACTCGTTGAGTTCCTAAATTGTACATTTATTCAACTATCTGCCTACCTACCATGTTTTTTCATTTCCTTTGACTATTAATACTTTTATTTTTCTTGCCATTTTCACGTGTATTATAAATGATAATAATAAGCCTTTATGAGAGGCATTTTCTGTGAAGTTTAATATAGATGGCGGTAGTATTTCTTCGGCGATAGATTTCCTGTACATATTCTGAACGTGACGTCAGTCAGCTTGTGTTTCGAATACGATTTCAGTACTTCGCCAATAAAAATTCAAAAGAATGAATTCCTAACTAACAACTGATAGTTAATTAGTCAACACCAATTACATTAAACGCCAAACGTTGCGTAATCGGCAAAAAACTACATTTTAAGGTAACCCCGATATATATCATTCGAGAACATTTAGACTCTGAACATTTTGTTTACTCTGAAAATCCGTATCACAGAGAGCGCTAATGTTTTGGTACCCTTTTTGTCACTCGTGGCTTAACTAGATAAGCTACTCGAATGTTGTCACCTGTGCTAAAAATTAACAGCAAACATCTTCAAAACTTCGATAAAACGTCGTCTATCAGAGCTGACCAATTTTGCTAATGACGATATATCTCGTCCTCAAGATCTGGTCGATATTGCCGATTTTTTTTATGATGATAATATCAAGATCTGGTCAATCTTCTAACGATCTGACTGTTTTCTTCTGACAAGATATTTCATCCATCAAGATCCGGTTAGTTTTGCCAATGATGAGATACCTCGTTGAGACAACCACCACGAATGTTAACCGGAACTATAATTTGTTCTCATGTAATTTGTTTTTGTTTATGAGAGGGATTTCATTTCAAACAAACCAGATGGGAAACGTACATTTTTATAATCATATACAATTGATTGGTCAGCCCTAATTACACTGCTGGCCACCGTAAATGCAACACCCTGAAGGAATCATGCAAATAATATGAAATTTACAACATGCATTAGCGGAGGTAAGATATGCAAATGATTAGAATTTCAGCGCAGACGCACATCACGCGCGCCTGTGGCGCCACTTCAAAGCGCTATTTAAGGCTTGGAGATTTCGACGATTTCAAGTACGGCAATTGTGTTTTTCTTGTGGTTTTTTCAAAAAAAACGATCAATTATGCCTCGTAGAAAACAGCGATCATCTTTTGATCAAGTATCCGAGTTCGACAGAGGAAGGATAGTGGCCTACCGAGATTGTGGATTATCTTTCAGGGAAATCGGTAGTCGTGTTGGACGAAACCAAACAACCGTAATGCGGATATGTGATCGTTGGATGCAGGAGGGTACGACGGACCGACGTGTTCGATCACATCCACCTCAGTGCACCACTTCACGTGATGACAGGCATATTGTGCGTATGGCAGTGACGGATCGCTCAGCCACATCACGAACCATAGCACAGCACATTCAGTCTGTACCGCATCATCCAGTGTCTGCGCGTACCATTCGACGCCGTTTACAGCAGAGTGGTCTGTCCGCAAGACGTCCATTGCTTCGTCTACCCTTGACGCAGAACCACAGACGTTTCCGCCGCCAATGGTGCGATGAAAGAAGGATGTGGACGGCAGAATGGAATGAAATTGTCTTTACTGACGAGTCACGCTTCTGTCTGCAACACCACGATGGTCGGATTCGAGTCTGGAGACACTGTGGAGAGAGGATGCTGAACAGCTGCGTTATGCACCGCCACACTGGTCCTGCACCGGGTATTATGGTATGGGGCGGTATTGGATATCACTCTCGCACTTATAGTACGCATTGCCGGTACTTTAAACAGCCAGCGCTACATCTCCGAGGTGTTGGAGCCAGTTGTCCTTCCTTACCTTCAGGGCTTGCCCACAGCCATATTTCAACAGGATAATGCGCGACCACACGTGGCACGCATTGTCCAAGGGTTCTTCGTCAATCGCCAGATTGAATTGCTTCCCTGGCCAGCTCGCTCTCCGGATCTTTCGCCGATAGAAAACATGTGGTCCATGGTTGCTCAACGATTGACCCAGAATACATCCCCAGCTGCCACACCAGATCAACTTTGGCAACGTGTGGAAGCTGCTTGGTCTGCTGTACCCCAAGAACACATCCAAAGTCTCTTTGAATCAATGCCGAGGCGTGTGGCAGCGGTGATCTCCAACAATGGCGGCTACTCTGGCTACTGATTTTGGCAGGAACCACACTTCACAGAAGTCTATAAATTTAATCATTTGATACTTGGTCAACGTGTTATCTACAAAACAAATTTTGTTGTGATATCTCTTGTCTTTCTTGGTGTTGCAATTTGGGTGGCCAGCAGTGTAGATTAAACGCCAATTGTTTCCAAAACGGCGATAAACTAGATTTTAAGGCAACCCCGATATGTATTATGCGAGAGCATTTACATAGCCGGGAGAGCAGAGTAAAATCTTCACAGACCGTCTGATCTGTTTCTTTTCACTGAAAATCCCACTCCTACAAGATCTTTGTCCAACTATCTTCATCTTTAATATATTTAAATACAAATAAATGCATACGAAGAGCAAATCTTTACTCCAAGCAAGTATAGATTTCGAAATCAATATTTTCTCTCTCCCATCTTCGTAGGATGACAAATATCGCCAAAAAGCGGAGATTTAAAAAATTACTAAAATACGTAAGCCTACGTCCTAGAGAAACAAGCTGCCAATTTTTATCACTTCATCTCACAAGGTTTTTATCAGCCTTAGGTCATATGTTTCAGAAAGGGAAATTCGACAAGATGTTGAACAAAACATTTTTGAGAAACGTCGATACCTTTTTAAAATAGAATTTGAAAAAGTAGTTTTTGTCTCGAGTTACAGTTTCCGGCTAAAGGCAAGTTCAACTCCAAAAACAGGAAACAAATAAACGGACGAGAGCTATGTTTGCTTATAAAATGGGTCCATTTAAAATAACGTGATGTAATAAGTTCATCTTGTACTTTACAAGGATATGAAGTCATGTAAAAATGTTCGTGTTGCCCATTAAAAGTACTTAATGATACAGAATAAACTTTTGAGATACATTTATTTTTTTTAAATTATGTATTTCATTTCTACATTCTTCTGAATTGCTAAATCATTTTGGTTTCATTACTTTGAATCTCCGTAGATACCAATATTACCATTATTTTTACAACCTCCTATTTGTATTGATTTTAACGTCCCCAGGTATATCACCAGAAACTATAAATTATTTTTGTTAAACTTTCAAAAATATTGTAACAATTTTCTACAAATATATATTTTAAACTGTGTAATTCTTTCTCGGATGTTGATGCATTTTTTAGTGATTTCAATTCAATAAATAATCTGCTTCAATGGAGTGTTTTGTTTAATCTCTTATCTAACTTCATTTCTGTGTCTGTTCCTCTCATAATTAATTAAATGAATTTCGTAGAAAATGTTAGGATATTTTGTGCCGGTATTCAACGTCACTGCTTAAAGGGTTTTTATTTCCAATGGCGGGCAGATCAAAATGCACAGTACAAATGTTAGTAACAAAAGTAAGCACAAACAATAAATAAACTGTAAATTATATTTTGTTAAACTTTTAAGGAAGAATATCTGCAACAATTTTGCTTCAAATAGGTGTTTTTTAAACTGTATAATTCTTTCTCGGATGTTGATATATTTTAATGATTCCAATTCAATAAGTAATTTGCTTCAATGGAGTGTTTTGTTTAATCTCTTTTGGTGTTCAATCTAATTGGATCCTGACCAACCAACAATCATATATAAACTCGGCATTCATTCTTTGGAACTTTTATTTACGAAGTACAATCCTATTGAAAAACAAGGCAAATGACGTCACATCTCCAATACGTACAGGAAATATTTTCCGCCACAAAATACTACCGCCACCTACATTTATCTTGACAGGAAATATCTCTCAATTTTAGGATCAAAGAAAAATTCTTTCTATCCTCCAACTTCTGGGGTTCAATTCCTCCCTGAGTGTATTTCTCTTCTGCGTTAGCAAAGCTTTTCTTGTATGTGTGTCTATTTACTTGACGAGGTTTGGACCAGCTTTGCCAAATATGGTCCTTGCGCCATAAAACTCAACCAACCAAAAGATTAACCTACATCCACTCTTGTGACACTAAAATGTTTTCATATTTTAACCCTCCAAGTGGTTTCGACGAGATATTTCGTCCAATATCTGGTCAATTTTGGAAATGACGAGATATAACGTCCAATATCTGATCAATTTTGCTAATGACAAGATACCTCGTCTCTACAAAACTGCTCTATTATTCCAAGGGGGAATGAAGATCTAAGTACCAAAAATATTGTCAATTGCCTAGAACTGGTGACAGTTTGGAGCAAGTTCTGCATCAGAGTCCAACTACTACAGGGCAGTTTTCGACACCCTTTAAACCATCAGACGGGTTAATAAAGTAATGTAGTTACTTGTCTACTTTTTATTAAATAAGTTCATGCTTATAATATCGTTTATTTTTTATCTCGATTCTGAGTGATATTTATTGAATCAATTAATTAAAAGGAGTTGAATTTTCTTTGTTATCTTTGCCAAGATGATCCACATAACGGAAGAACTTTGCTACGAAAACTTGCATTGCTAGTGTTTAGAAGAGTGATTATCCTACACTACTCATCAATCATAGGCAGTCATTTAGTCACACATTATAACCAAAATTCAACAGTCATCATCGATGAATCTAGTGCTAATGAGATTATAAATAAAACATTTCTCTTGATGTGAATCTCTCTAATAATCAATACATTCAATTTTATACAATGTCAGCAAATGGTCGTTCAATGATTTATTTGCTCATGTATTTTTTCGGATTATCTTAGATAACACAACTGCGTTCATCTGAATAATATAATGAGATAATTTGCTTCACATGACTAACCATATATGCAGAAAACTGAATATTCGGTAAATATTCAGAGAAAAATATTTAGAGCATACAAAAATGCATATCGTTGGCTTAGAGCTGAAACTCACTTTATGAAATTTTTTCGGAAACACTACATGCTTATTTTCATGATTATGTGAAATACATAGTCGTATTTTATTATGTTTAAAAGTTAGACAACACTATCAAAATGCTTATAACTTTTATTTTTGACATAAAACTAATAATCTAAATAGATGTACAGTAAATATTGTATTTGTCAGTTAATGAGTTTTTACACTATAAGTCGATGATAGCACTGCACTTAGAGTCGGTTTAGAGCAGAAACTCATGAGCTAAGATTCTTTCAGACACACTAAATATTTATTTTCATGATGATATGGAATACATTGCCATATTGTGATCGACTTTTAAAGAATACTATCAAAATGTTTATTATTTTTATTTTTGACCTAAAAATTAAGTTTTTAAACAGCTGTACAGTAAGATTTGTTTTTTACCAATTAACGAATTTATGCTCTGAGCCGACGATAAGCTGTTGAACTCTCTGGTTTTCTATTCATATTCATAAGAAAGGAATGTGGGTAGTTTTCATAATTTTGAGAAATACATGTGTTTTAATACTAAGATATTTTGGAGTTCATATATTGATACAAAACAAGATCAGTTTAAAATATTAATAGAACATTTGAGACTTCACAATACAATATAAGCATATTTTTATCGTAAAAAAAAGAAAAATTTATCTAATAAATTGTCTGTATCTATAGAAAACTGTTAAATTATTTAGATTTTGTAACGTAAATACACCTTGATTTAAAATTTGCAATTATGCTCTTTAACCTTCCAAGTAGTTTCGACGAGATATCTCGTTCATCAATATCTCACCAATTTTCTAATGACGAGATATCTCATCATTATATATATAAAATTCAATTAAAGAAAACCAAAGAGAAATTTTAAGAATTTTATTCTTACAATTTCGCTTTGGTTTTCTTTAATTGAATTATGTTGCCTGCTCCATGCTATGTCTGCGGCTTTGGCGTGCATACATGGACAGTTCTGACTTCTATTTGACTAAGCCTTTTTGGCTTCATACTAGTTTGCATTTTTTAGCTCTAGCTTTTTATAAATGTTTTGCTTATTTGAATTTTTGTATTATATATATATATATATATATATATATATATATATGTGTATATAGTATATATACAGTGGATAAAAATGTTTCCGTACGAAACGAAAACGGCATATAAATTATTATAATTTCTAAAGAAATCTCACCAGACTCAGAAACTGCACAAGAAACTTATTTCATACTAAAGAATGCGTTCGTAACAAAAGTTCCTTAATTTTCACAAATAAAAAGTAATTAATTAAAACTTTGAGAAAACATGCAAAAAGAAAGGCAAAAAAGGTTTCCGTACGCACTATGAAAATTGATTAGAACATGCAGTCTAGCTGTCCAACATTCAATTATCATAACTATCGAACGAAAAAGAACTTCAGTATTGTGTAAGTAATCATTTCAAACGATTTTTATACCAGTGGGTCGCCTAAAATGGGAATTCCGAAAGCTATTCGCGTGTTGGTGATAAAGTTGAGAAATAACGGTTTATCAAGAGGAAAATATTGGCGAAATCGCAAACAAATCTAAATATATGGTAAAAATCACTGAAAGATATAATTAAGTAGAAACTGGAAAATAGGAACCGATCCGGAAGACCTCAGAAATTGAGCCATATACGCTAGGAATATTCTGTGAAAAGTTGTATTCTGCGCTAATACACGAATTAGGCACCACAACTGATTACAATCTTGAAATATAACCTCAGACTAAGAAAAGTAATGAAAAAAGATGGCTACAATGGGCATGTTGCACGTAAGAAACCACTCATTAACAAACTTAACAGAAGAAAGCGTCTTGAGTTCACAAAAAAGAATGTAAGCCCTTAACTTTTTGGGATTCTGTACTTTTCAGGGAGAATCAAAATTTTGTCTCTGATTCAGATGGACAAGTTATGGCATGGAGAAAACCAAAACATCAAATGCAAACAAAAACTTATGTAGAACTGTAAAACACAGCAGAGGAAATGCCAAGGTATGGGGTTGCATGAGTTCTGATGTGTATAATTTATGTTTTGTTGAAGGTAACATGGATAGCTATTTGTACTTAGACATTTTGAAATAAAATGTCCTTTCTAGTGCTAGTGCTACGAAACTGTCTCTTGGAAGACCATTTTTCTTCCAACAGGACAACGATTCAAAACACACTGCAACGTTCTGTAAAGAATGATGCCTTTACCATATGTCGCAGCAACTTCATACACACCAGTCTCTTGATTTAAATCCCATGGAACACTTATGGTAAGAAATAGGTCGAGAATAAAAAAATTATGATACTGGCGGCAAAGATAACCTGAAAAGTGCCATTCTGAACGTCTGGAATAAAATTACTCCAGCAACAACAAAAAAACTTGTGGGAGTCATGCCTAAACTTCTGAGAGAGATCATTAAAGCAAAAGCAGGTTCAACTTACCATTAAATAATGAAACATGGGGAGGGAATAACATTTAATGAAATATTTTTCACCACACGGAGACTCTTTTGCTTTATATTCGCCACTTTGTGTTATTGTGAATTATGCATTAAATTATATTAATATTTTTTGTTTCAATGCAATAGAAACTTTCTATGCAATAATGCTCATCTGTTTTTCCATTTTTATTTTTTCAATATTTATATTCTACAAATAACAAAGCAACTTCTTTACTCACTGTATATAGTATATATACATATTTTTTTAATGCGAGTTCATGTATAAGCAAAAACTATTACTTTTCTAAAGCTGCGATTAAATAAATTTCGTTCCATATCGATTAGAAAACAGTTTCAGGAATACTATAACTTATAATAACTATTAATAACTCTGATCATATAAGCCATATAAAAACTCTTTGATTTGTTATCGTTGGCCTAAATAGAATTTCATTAGATGACAAAACTCTAGCTTTTTACTCTAAAGCTGTTTAAAGACTGGCTATTAGTCATTAGGTCAAAACATAAAAATTACAAGTATTTTGATGTTACATTTCTTTTTAAGATATTACAATATTATAACAATTTATTTCTCATCATGAAAATAAGCATTTAGTCCAAAAAATGTCAGTTCACGAGTTTCTGCTCTAATCCAACGATATATATATATTTTGTCGCAAGCCATTGAGATAAAGGAAGGTAGCAATCTGATGTGGTAATTCACTTGAAGCTTAAGGGATTTATATGAAGCAAAATATGAAGTGCGTTAATTGTTAGTTTGTGTAACTTTTATAAAAAGTGTATGATACACTTAAGGATATATATCAATATTAAAATATGAGAGAAGTGCTTTAAGAGTTAGTTTGTAAATGTTTGTAAAAGAGATGGGCGATACATTTTCCCCTCCAAGAGGTTTTGATGAGATATGTCGTTCACCCACGATCTGACCAATTTTGTATTAACGAGATATCTCATCTTCAAGATATATGTTGCCGATGATTTTTTATGATGGCGATATCAAGAACTAGTCAATTTTCTTCTAGCGACGAGATATCTCGTCCATAAAGATCTGGCTTCTTTTGCTAATGACGAGATGCTTCGTCTGAACAACCACCAGGAGGGTTAAGGGACTCGTATGGCTACACAAAATTAATGAAGTGCTTTAATTGTTAGTTTATCAAAAAAGTGCCTGATACATTACAGGGATTTATGTAAATGCAAAATACGATTGAAGTGCTTTATATAAGTGTTAGTTTGTAAACTTTTGTAAAAAAAGTGTGCGATACACTTAAGAAATTTATATGAATTCAAATATGAATGAAATGCCATAAGAGTTAGTTTGTAAACGTTTGTAAAAAAAGTGCGCTACGCTTTTGGAAAAGAAATCCGGTAGCTGTAGCTTTGTTTGTCGTTATACGGTTATACTTTTCCTACACGAGGTCTAATTAGGCCAGACCCTATAAATCCGGATGCAAATTAGACGCAGTTATGACAGCCTTATGAATACGAACGAAGCTGAAAACGTCATGGGAGCTTCTCGAGACCATTTGTACGCACTTCCTATTTTTATACGTAATAAATATCAAAATAATGAACTTCTGTTACCCGTAATGAGCGAAACTGAGGAACATGTTTTTTTAAAATTAATTTGAAAAAGTATCAGACTAATAATGTAACAAATTCTTGCCTCAGATTTCATTCTGTTTAATACAATTAATTCCTCTCTACATGTAAAAGAAAAATTTTATTTCAATAACTCTGATTATTTCTTTTGTTTAACCCTTTCAGTCCTAACTACTTGAAATGCTTAAGGCTACGTATTATAGGTATATTAACCCTCCTGAGGGTTGTCTCGACGAGGTATCGTCATTAGCAAAACTGACCAAAGCTTGATGGACGAGATATCTCGTCCAAGATTAAATATGACCATAGCTTGATGGACGAGATATCTCGTCCAAGAGAAAGTACGACCAGATCTGGATCTCGTCATCATAAAAAAATTGGCAGTATGTTGATGAAGCGGTATCTCGTCATTAGCAAAATTTATCAGATCTTGATAGGCGAGATAACTCGTCGAAACCACTTGGAGGGTTAAAGTTCGAAGGATATATCTCTCATTTTATGTTCTAATGACCAGGAGTGCTTTAGATGGTGATGAGACATAATCGAGACCGTTACCCCTTAAAAAACTAAAAAATCATGTGCGAAATGCATTCATATAAAGCAGTGATTTTAACCATCCTGGTGGTTGTCTCAACGATGTATCCCATCATTAGCAAAACTGGCAAAATCGTGATTGAAGAGATATTTCGCATTAGGAAAAAACTGACCAGATTTGATTGATCGAATTGAATGAACCTGATCTTGTCATAGAAAAACGGCAATATCTGGTGAGATATCTCGCCATTAACAAAATTGGTCAGATCTTGATGGACGAGATATCTCGTCAAAATCACGTGGATGGTTAAATGGGTGTGTCACAGGAATGATGCTGGTATATCTTACGGATGATGAAACCCCTTTTAAATTGTGTAAGATTTGTTTCCTTTCAATGTTTAGTTTTGAACTTTAGACAAGTGTGTTCACAAATAATTTTAAGTAAAACCCGTATAAATAATATCATTTATTAGAAGGTATTATAAATTGTTTTAGAAAGATTTTTAAAATTCCCTTTTGGAGCAAAAAGATTAGGTAATTACTATTATTTTTTTGTAAATCTCTCAAAATTACACATATTTTTTAATCAGATCGGAAAAAAAATATATTTTTGGTGTGTCGCAGATTTTTAATAACTAGTTCATACCATAAGATGAAGAAAAGATAGAAAATCACCGAAATAAGATGATAGGCCTACACCCACGAAGTTTTCTTTTATCAAAAAAAGTTTTTAGCGTAGGGGGTTTTAGCAAAAGGTTAAACGCTGTAAAATATTTTTAAGGTGGTTATATTAATTCAATTTTACATTACATCGAATGGTATTAAGGGTACAGTGGATTTTCAAAACAAACTTTTGTAGTTATTACTTGGTTGTTTTAAAATTTGCACAGGCGATTTGCTTTCTACTAAAAGTCCTATATATAAAGTTTGATTCAAAAATATTAAGATATTCGGAAGTTATTACATAACGTGTGGTCAAACATTTTAATAAGTCAGCACAATTTTATAGTTTCCATGGGTATGAACCCTCCTGGTGGTTGTCCCGCCGAGGTACCTCGTTATTAGCAAAACTGACCAGATCTTGATGGACGAGACATCTCGTGATTTGTTGAAACTGACCTGATCTTGATCTCATCACCAAAAAACTGCAATATCTTCATCATTCGGAATTCAACCAGCATTCTTGACAACTAAATATCACCACTTGGAGGGTTAAATTTCTCTGTATTGTCAATATTGTGATTCACATAATAGTTTGTATACATCTAATTCAAATTTTCTCCATTTGATAAATATAGCCCTCAAGTGTAGAAAATTGTACTAAAGCACCTAAAGTTTGCAAAAAAACAGCATAAGTTAAAATCAAAATTCCAAAACTAGAAAGCATTAGGAATTTCTCATTTGTACTTAGAATACACACAATAGATTTCAAGGATAATCAAAAAATTGTCAAGGAAATCTAGAAAAGCCTGATGCGCAGGGAGCAGTTCAAAATCAGAAAATGAAATCGGAGAAAAACGCGTTTTTGTAGTAGACTTACTATACTTATCTACTACATGTTTTATAATGTAACTACATAACTCAGTCAAAAATTATCATAGTTGAAATTTTCTTTTTGCCATCTACAGAATTGATATAAATTAATTTTTAACGTTAAAAATTAAAAAATCGATTTTGCTGATTTTGAATTCTGCTCTTCCCTTAAAACGCTTAGAATACTTCCCCCAGCACAGAGAGGGTAGAGGGATTTCAGATGTCCTCTGTAAACTAGCGTTCGGAGATGACTCTCCTAATTCGGATTTGGGTTAAAATGACCGCATTTCCTAATGCTCCGAGGAGGGATATTCCTGAAGGGATGTTGCATCTGTTAAAGGTGTGTAGCGTAATATATATACGATGAGGAAATACGGGGAAGCTGGTCCTGTTTATATCCATTTGTCTAACTGGAATTGTACCGTAATTTAACCCATATTTTATCAAATATTGAAAAAATAATTATGTTTTGTTATCAATCTCTAGCACTGTTTCATAAAAGCACAAGAAAAGATAACAAATTGAAGTATTAACCCTCTAAGGGGTTGCTTTTTACAACCTGCAGTCTTCCCTGCATGACTTCTAAACAGTTTTGACCTACTTGACCAATAGAATCCTTACAAAGGATTCTTTTCTAATGAAATGACTAGTAGAATATGTGAGGTTCTCCTGGCCAACACACTGAGGAATATTAGCCGGAAAGAACTATTGGGTCCCAGGGAGACGTTGGGGGAATGTCCTTAGACAATGTTGGAGAAAGGGTTTAAAGGGGACGATTGTCCAAGGATCCCCCTCCAACCTCCCCCGGAGACCCAAATTTCCTTCCTGCCAATATTCCTCAGTGTGTTGGCTGCTCACAGAACCTCACAGAATCATTCCAAAAGATTATTTTCTAAGGAAAGTACCAACAGAATCATTCCAAAGGATTCTTGTCTGATTATAGGACCAATAAAATCTGTCCAAAGAACTCAATTTTTGGAAAGAACCAATATAATATTTCCAGAGATTAAATTAAAGGCTAAACGTAAACAAAACAGAGAAACCCCTATATCTATCATGCAAGAACATTTGGTCTAGTCACATGTTTTGAACGAGTCTATTCTTTAAATTAGGTGAGAGGTTGGAGCATAAACAAAGCGTCTCCACTATTTAGCGCGGATTCTGGCTCTAAGTCCATTGTTCGGTGCAGAAAGCGAGTGATAACGAGTTGGAGTGGGGAAAACCAACCACCACTATCACCATTCATGCTTTTCGTATAGCAGTCCTTCTGTGTTATAGAGCTTTCACAACTATTCAAAAATCGACTAACCCAAGGTCGACTGCCTTTTCGTCAGAGTCGGTCTATAAAATCTCCTCTTCGCCTGTCGTTTGTTTGCACAGAAAATCCCTCTCAGATGTAATCAGTATATTTGTAACATTTATCCCCCTGGTTTACCCTCCAAGTGCTTTCTACAAGATATCTCGACCATCAAGATCGGACCATGATGAAATATCTCGTCATCCGGATATCGCCAATTTTTTGATGATGGCGAGATCAAGATCTGGTCAGTTTTCTTCTAATGACGAGAGACGGCGAGATCTTGCTGGACGAGATATCTCGTCGAATCTGGTCAGTTTTGCCAGTGTCGAGATAACCACCAGGAGGATTAAAGGCACAATGTCGGGCCCTACTAATTTCCCCAAGTCTGAATAATAATTCCCTTCGAAATTTTCAAAGATCTCTCGCAATCACTCGAAAAGCAGTACAGGAAAAAAAATTCCTTTCCGTTATAGACTTACCAATATATTTCGGAGCCAATTTGGCGCGTTTTTGCTTATTTCTTGGCGTTATTTGGGGGAATAACCCATTGGAAGATCATGCAATGCGTGATTTTTTCTTTTCGTAAATAAGGTTTCGTCAATTTTTTTTTATAACTTCCACTGATATTAACGTTAGGACGAGATAACAAAGAATTGGCACATTCTTCTCGCATATAATTATTCCAATCTACCGTTGTGTTGTGATTCATTTAAAGCTGTAATTCACAGAATTCAATATACGTTAACTCTTGAAACCATAAATAAGTTAATCGTATGGCAGTAACGAAAGGATTGCGTAATCCAGTAAACCACTTTTTTGTTCGGACACCTTTTCCTTCCCGGCATGAAAGAAGGCTGCATAACCATTTCGACTTCGAATCACATTTTAATTTCATTAGGTGGTTATTCGAACACAATCTTTCTTTGTGAAGAATATTTCTTGAAGAAATAGTATTGCCGGTTGTTTATCTCTTGGCAAATCCGAAATCATGAAATCCATTGCACTAACAAAGAAATAAGCTAAAATGGCGCCAAAAAACAAAAGGCTGGTATGGAAACAAATCTCCCCAAGAAATAAGCAAATATGCGCCAAATTGGCGTCGAAGTTTATTGGTATGACTATAACGGAAAAGTACCAAAAGAGCTCAGCAAACGGAGTTGTAGAAAAACTCAATTCACTCAACAGTAATCGCTGTATTCAATATGAGAAGGAACGAAATGGGGGCAGTTATGCAGCTACACGTAAGCGTACTGGCGGATAAGTGGTCGATTCCGAAGCTGAGAGACAGTTATAAATCTGTCAACCCGAGAAATCCATATCTTACCCGCGTGTTAAACAAACATTGAACAGGGTCTTTCGTTATACGTGATTGCCCTCAGACGCTTGTGAGAAATGTTTCTTTGTTTAAGGATTAGGCTAATAAATGTGTGCGTTTCAAGCCTAAATTTGATTCATCGAACAGCATATCTGTTGAGCATGAATAATTTTTAACTGTGGACTCTTGACTTCTTGATTCCTTATCACAGGTTCATCTTTTTTCATTTTCATTGTCGCGGTGACTTGAATCAGTGTTTTGTTTCCGATCCTGATTTTGAAAATTCTGAAACTCACAATTCATGTTCACCAAACATTGATAGAGTAGGTTGGGTAGCTCAGTTAACCATCCAAGCGTTTTCGACGAGATATCTCGTCCATCAATATCTGAAAAAAATTTCATAGTGGCGAGATATATCGTCATCAAGATATTGTAATTTTTTGACGATGGCGAGATCAAGATCCTGTCAGTTTCTTTCTGATGACGAGATATCTCGTCCATCCAGATATGGTCAGTTTTGCTAATGACGAAATACTTCTTCGAGTCAACCACCACGAGGACTATAGTCGCACAGGAGAAACAATGATTCCGGTCCGACAGTCTGGGAAGGGAAAGATCCGAGGACAACACCTCGTCGTTTTGAACCACGGTCAAATGACGAGGTCAACACCTGAGCTGGCACCCCACTCTTCAAACCTCCAGACCACTCCAATGGAAGGACATTTGAGGCCACGACAGATTAATATGCACTAGCCCCCGTGTTCTGGCTGTACCGAGTTTCGAATTCGCAACCCTCCGCTTGCTAATCCGTTGCTCATCCAACTCGGCTATCGCGATCCCTGAACGTCAAGATATTTCTAAGTAGAGTAGTATTGTTTTACTCTACAATATATATAATGACTAAATAACCACATCTACTGGATGTGGTTATTTCGTCAGATGTGGTTATGTAGAATGGAATCCTTTGGAACGATTTTTTTGGCCCATTTTATGGAAAGAATACTTTGGAACGTTTCCATTGGCCCATTCTGTAGCACAGGATCCTTTGAAATGATTCCATTTACCCATTATATATGATAATATCCTTTGGAACGATTGTATATAGTACCATTCTGTAGAATATAATCCTTTGGAATGATTCCATTGACCCATTCTATATGATAGAATCCTTTGGAACGATTCTATAGTACCCTTCTGTAGAATATAATCCTTTGGAACGATTCTATAGGACCATTTTCTAGAATAGAATCCTTTGGAACGATTCTATTTGTCCTTTGGAAATAATCTACTGCTCCTTTCCTTAGAATAGAATACTTTGGAAACATTCTATTAATCCTTTTTTGGATTCTATCCTCACTTTCAACTTCATTTTGTATGCCCTCTGACGGGACTGAAGAAAATTGACGACTTATCTCCGGAATGACGAGTTATCCAGGTGACGACTTATCGAGGTTTTGCTGTACTAAATAAATCCGGGACATAGACGTTGCAATACTTCTAATTTCATCGCCCCGCAACAGCAGATTCCGAATAATGTGAAATTTGTTAGACAAACAAATTGAAACCAAACCAGAGATCGCGATCTACTTGAAACCTGTCAGCGAGAAAACCACTGTCTGCAAAAAGTTTAGCTGTTTTCATTCAACCAACGCCACTCTCACCTATTGTTATACTCTTACGAATCAATTGGAGACTTTCGTGCCCGGCATCCGAATTTTAGTATTGCATGAACCCACCTTTACTCCTTTGAAATCATGAATTTAAAGAATCTTGCGCGAACTTTTAGTGAAATTGGTAGATGAACTTTAATCTCGCGATATATCGCGCTTCTTGGGAAACAAGAAATGGACGCTCTATACCCGAGGGACAGAAAAATTTATTTTTTGGTTGGTTGGTTTGTTTTGGGTTTTATAGCGCAAGGCCCTTATTTAGCCAAGCTGTGCCAAACACAAGACAATGTCAAGTGATAAACATATCTAGAAATGGAAGTATTCGAATACAAAAGTCCTGTATTCTATATTTAAAATATTCGTTGTACTCGATTCTTTCTCGTTCCTAAATAATACTAGCCATAAATAGATGATCTATTAACTACTTGAGTAGTTACTTAGATAAATATATAGATGATCTATTAACTACTTGAGTTGGCAGTTTGTAACGTAAAACGTAAGCCCTTAAAATTAGAGATGGAAGTATTCAAATACTTGTATTAAAGTACTTGTGTACTCGATACTTAAAAGTATTCGTTGCTCTCGATTCTTTCTCGTTATATTAGAATTGTATTCGGCACCCGTCTCCTAATATAGAGACCATGTAACATTTTCAGTCAGGTTAAGTGTGTCCTGTATATATGACGACCCCTATTATATTTATTTTTTACTATTTGTCCCCCGTGTTTGAGGGGTCCACTATATAAAAATATAGTGGACCCCTCAAACACGGGGGTCAAGTATTTTTATAGTCCCTACTATAAAAATACTTGAGACTAAAGGGACTTCGAGGAGAACCTAGGTGTTGTCAAACCAGTCACCTAATATAGAGGCGACCCTAGTGCATGTGTATTTGTTGTATTTATTCCTCGTACTGGTGGAAACCCATAACACACTATATAAATATTAGTGTAACACGGCTGGAAGCCGTACTCAAAAATAAAATTTCACAATATAGAATCAAAATGTGCATGAGGACTGTCGGAGAGATGGCGGATCGCGTCCCTTCCTCCCCATAGGAGCTAACTCCACATTGGACCCTTGACTGTCCATTCATCTGCATAATAAATACATCTTTTTCATCTCATCTCTCTTAAATAATCTCTTTTATTTGAATCCTCACGACCTACTTTGAATACTGATATTCTGCATTGTAAAATCTCTTGACTTTTTATCGTTTCCTTTTTTGGACTTACATTGTATGTTTTATTCCTCTATCAATATCTTTCATGTTCCATTTTCCACTTCACAATATCTACCTATTATTGTATAGAATAATATTCTATTAAGTTTTCTATTATTGTATTCTTATTCTGTACATAACAAAATTTCTCATTGTAAATTGTTCTCTTAAATTACTTATAGTTCTGTTTTTCTTTCATTCTGTACACATCAAAATTATGACTGTAACTATCTGTTTTCTACTATTTTGATGTTCTTTATCATATTGTTCTATTACTGTATACATTAATGTAAAACTGTCACCTTAATGCATGTCTCTAAATTTCAATAAATGCCGCACGTGCCCACTTAAGGGGGAAGTAGCGATACTTCCCTGTCCGGGTCTGGGTTTCTCGTTCGGCTCTTTGGTGCTGGTGAAGTCTTTCCCACCTCTTCATATATATGCTCTACACCGCTTGGTAAGTAGAAGAGGTGAAGATCAGGAAGGGGTTCTAGGGCTATAGGTGTTGGCGCCCCAGTCTACTAATATAGAGAACATAGTCTTGAATCAGTGCGGGTTATCCTGTAAATATGACTACTCCTATTTTATGTATCATTTATCCCTCGTTTTTGAGGGGTTCTGACCCCCACTATGAATATACTTGCAACCCAATGAGTTCTGAGGTCCCTAGCGTTGGTGACCCTGTCTCCTAATATAGAGACTATACGATAAATTGAATCAGTCGATATGCCCTCTATGAATGACGATTCTTATTATACGTCTATTTGCAGTATTTATCATTCGTATTTGAGGGGTTATTTCACTCACTATAAAATAGACCCAACGAATTCTGGCGTCCCCAGCGTTGGTGACCCAGTCTCCTAATGTCCTAATATAGAGACTAAACGACGTATTGAATCAGGTAGCTATGTCCTCGATGAATGCTAACTCCTATTATGGTCGTCTATTTGTAGCACTTATCCTTCGTGTTTTAGGGTTACCGAATAATAAAAAGATTGGTGAGAGCAAGGGGTTCAGTCCCCTCGGAGTTATTAACCCTCCAAGTAGTTTCGACGAGATATCTCGTCCATCAAGATCTGACCACTGTTGCTAATGATGCGATATCTCGTCATCAAGATGTTATCGGGATTTTTTAATAACGTGATCAAGATCTGGTCAGTTTTCTTAATGACGAGATACCTCGTCAAGACAACCACACGGAAGGTTAACCCTTGAAAAAAATTTCAAATAGTCAGTATTTCTATAAAAATTGGGGGGCGTCGTGACTCAGTGGGTATGTCTACTGCGCTAGCAACATTCGGGTTGTAGGCGGCGCAGGTTCTATTCCTATAGGGGCTATTCCAGTGAGGCGCATTCCTCCCTGCTGTATTTCTCTCTTCGGTGTTAGTAAAAACTTGCATGTGTACGTATGTCCGTTACTTGATATTGTATGCCTTGCATCTGGTGCAGCATGGCCAAATATTGCGCCATAAAACCCCAAAATAATCAACCAATCTATAAAAATCGCAAGCTGATCTTAGCCCTGGAAACATTTTCTATTGTAATCGATATCGGTGTTAAGTGTTTTCATAAATATGCTATTAAATGATAAACGAAAGTATTTGGTCCCAACTTTTTATTCCATAAGCGGATTTGATTTTTTAAAACTTCTCTTAGAAGGAGGTAACACGGAGTCCCAACACTTAGAATAGACAATTGGGAATCGAGTTTGATCTTTAGATAGAGATGACGCCGCGATCTCAGATATCTTCGCAGGCTTTGATCCTAAGGAATATTGTTAGATAAACCCGGGATAAACAGCGGCAGTCTTAATTCCTGGAAAATCCACACTGCCCATTTGATAACAACAGGAATTTATCGAACTCTTAATAACGACGTTTTCTGGGAAAGCATATACCAGAGCTTTCGCTCCAAACTCTACTAATGAAAAGATCTCGATTTAAAGGAGTGTATTTGGAACTCGTGTTCCTATATAAGAATCCATGTTTACTTTCGGATGCTTTTCTAATCAAGCCAACGGATTTCTCCACAACAGTTTGGTTACTAGGATACGTGGTCGACAAATTTCCTGTGAGAAACCACAGCTATTTTATACCAGGATTATATTGCGTCTATAATTATACAACGTAAACTTTATCTCGCGAAGTTTCAAAAGTACATATTAATATTCAAGTAAATTTTTTAATTGTGGTATTTCGTGGTTTCTACAAAAAGAGTGTCAGATAAGAGAGATAAAGTGTAAACAATTCTATGGAAAATTGCAATACAAAAACTCTTAATTAAAGGACATTTGAAGAAATTTATCAGTAATATTTGCTGCTAAGTGTATTGTGGTTTCTACAAAAACGTGTCAGTGTAAACAATCCTACGGAAAATTGTGACATATGTACCCTTAATTCAAGGATATTTGAAGAAATTTATTAACAACATTTGCTGTTGCTGTTATGTGTTTTGTGATTTTTACAAAAACATGTCAAAGTGTAAAAATTATATGGAAAATTGCGATATGTGTACCCATAATTAAAGGATACTTCAGATTTACTAGTGACATCTGCTGTTATGTGAAGAGCACAAAACGTGGTCAGTTTTATAGGCGTGGATAAATCACAACACAAAGAGTAAGTCAAGAATATTTATTCAAATGTAATTCCAAATCATGAATCTCAGGAAGTAATTTACCTCAAAGGATGATACATATCACTAGCGCTAGGATCTTCGTGACTTAAATATTGCTAGAAAGTGCCCATAAAGATGCATTTGTGATCCAAAAATGTATAAAAAGTGACTCACAAAAGGAATTTCCGACCCCAAAATCAATAAAAGTTGCCCAATAAAAATAGTCCTACATATCATCCTCGATAAAAGAGACAAAACTCAAAACATTTTCCAGGAAAGTCAAGATTGAACACTTTATGATTATTTAACTTATCAATTTGAAATGTGTTGATTCCTTTATTCCCTTATGGAAATTAGTGAGATAAGACCCTGGTTTGTTTGTATTTTCTAGATTTGTTTGTTAAAAGAAAAAATGAATATCTGTTTGGAGTTGAATCGCTTTTCTTCAGAAGGCAAGAAATTAAGAAAACTTCATAAAGATGAGAAAAGTAACGATTTGATTTTTCCTTTTATCTTTCACCATTTAAGCCAATTCCGCTCAGAAAAACTACGCTATTTAAATATTTGTCTTTTCTCTGGTGAAACCTTTTTGGGATATGGTGTACACAACCATTTATGCAATTAAATTCAGGCTATACGTCTAGAATCCATCGTATAAATGCCTTAATTCCTTGGAAAAATACAAAATAAATTTTTGCAATACATTTCTTTCAAATCCCGACTTTTTAAAAATATTTATCTGCGTGTTTACTGATATCGTTTCACAAAATTCTCTCATTATTAAGTCGAAGGTGTTTCTTTGTATTTAAATTATTTTACAGATTATTACTGTCATATTAATTGCTCAAGACCTCTTTAATGAGATAAATATTCATGCCTTCATCTAATATAACGATTTTCAACCTTTCTAATCTCATGGCATACAAACTAATGACTAAAATGATGAGGCACACCAAAAATATATAACATTCTTTGCCGGTCGGAAAAAATAGGTATGATTTTGCTCGATTTGCAAATATATAATTGTAACAACCTAAACATTTTGCTTCCGAAACTGCTTTTAAAGTAATCGTTTTTAAACTATTTATGACACTTTGAAAAAAAGTAATACTCATAATTATTAATACGGTTATTACTTGAAATTATTAAAAAGTACACTTACCAACAGTTCAAAACTAAACTAATCGTAATACACGGAATTTAAACGAGTTCTGTATTATTGCTTATTCCCTACAACACATATAAGGCTAAACCACATCTACTAGCCCTACTGGTGGTTAGTCGATGAGGTATATCGTCATTAGCAAAATTGACCATATCTTGATGGCCGATATATCTCCTCATTGGAAGAAAACTGACCAGATCGTTATGTCGTCATCACCAGGAAATCGGCCATATCTTGACGTAAAATCTCGTCATTCGCAAAATTTGTCAGATCTTGATGGACGAGGTATCTCCTCGAAACCACTTGGAGGGCTAGAATGTCAAAATTAAGGAAGTCAAATTTAGTTAGAAGTTAAGCAGGTTACAGAACGGATATTAGCTTGTCCCTCAGAAGGTTAAACCGTTTCACCTCCCGGAAGGCCCACTTCTGCCATTCTTGTAGCACACCGGTTGAAAACCGCAGATCACAAATTGTTTACCATCAAGCCTGGAGGTTTCTTTTGACACGTTTCATGACAGTTCCCAAGTTTTAACCCAAGTTGTTTCAAAGAGATATCTCGTTCATCAAGATCTGGACAGTTTTTCAATTGACCAGATATCTCGTCATCAAGATATTGCCAATTTATTGTGATGACGAGATCAAGATCTGTTCAGTTTTCTTTTAATGACGAGATACATCGTTCATATGGATCTGGTCAGTTTTGCTAATGACGAGATACCTCATCGAGACAACCACCAGGAGGGTTAAGAATTTTATCACTGATTTTTAAAAAATGAAGTTTTAGTTCTTGAATTTTATTTGATTGTGTGCTTTATTCCTTGGTACTTTTACAGTGTTTCGTGTTTATTTGTTTTTTTTTTGAGATTTTTGTATTGTTCTTTGCCTTCTGTTATTTCTTGGGCTTTTTTCCAGTCATGCAAAAATGCTTAACCAAATATGGCCCTTGCGCCATGAAACCCAACCAACCAGTTATGTAAATGGATTTTTCTGTATGACATATGAATGAATGAATAAATATATATTCAACCGATAAATGTATCATCAAATATTTTAATCATTTGTGAGGATTCATTTTTCTATTGAGGGCTTTAAACTAATTCCAATTTGGTTTATCGCTGTACGGTCATTTTTTACTACACGAAGACTAATTTGACGGGGATCAATTCTATTTCTATTATATTTTCAGTTAAGTGTTTTTACATGTAATAAACAACAGGGTTTTGATTAATTTTGAACAACTGAAAAAAACACCTTTTCTATTAAATTGTTTCCGCTCAACTTATTTAATAAAGATCATGAAGTATATAATTTATATAAAAATAGAGAGTTCCAGTGGCATTTTAAATATATGACTCTATTTTATACCAAATAATTAATGTCCCATTTTTGATGGATAACTTTACATTACATGCAGTATAGCATAGTTAATTTCTGAAATTTTGGAAATACTTTTAAAATTTTCCAATCTGTATTACTTTTGTTTTCATTCTAATTTGACAATTATTTAAGAGTTCGTTTCCAACAGTAAGTAGAAAATCTGCCGGTTAGTATTACTGTAAAATGATCAATAAGGACTATGTGCGATTATAAACTAGTGAAAACGTAGTTCAAGAATAATTTTATACGTAAGAGAACTGAGATTTATAAAAAATAACTCCATTCCTGGAAATAATAAAGTACGCAATAAGAGGGGATTCAAAGTAAAATCATTATTCACGCTTAAGAAGTGTGCTATAATAAACAGATAAAAATATAGTTTGCGAATTTTTATGAGGGGGCGTAAGAGAACTGAGATTAAAGAAAAGAACAGCTCAATACTTGGAAATACAAAAAAGTTCACCATAAGGGGTTTCAAAACAAAATAATTGCTTGAATTAAGGACTGTGTATTATAAATAAGTGAACAACATTGTTTACGAATTCTTATGAGTCAGGGAATATATATTTAAAGAAAAAGAGCTCCATACCTGGAAATAAAATTTACATATAAGGGATTTCAAAATAAAATTATTGTTCACGCTTAAGGACTGTGTGCTATTGGGTCGGTGCAAATAATATGTCCTATGAGAAATAGCTTTGGGAATGACCCCATACAGCTAAAAGTAATTACCTACAAGCTTCCGGCATCTTACGTCACAGAGCTACTATAAATAGCTATCACGCGCGTATGAAATACAAGTTCCAGATTTAATTTGTTTGGGCGTAGGGGTGCTGCCAAATTCGACATGGAAAATCAGATTTGAGAGTCATCTTCCTTTACGAATTTAAACTGAGACATTCTGCTACAGTTGCTGCTCGAAACATTAACATAGCATTCGGGGAGAATACAGCCAATGAACGAACCATTCGGCGATGGTTTGCGAAGTTTCGAAGTGGAGATATGAACCTGAAAAACGAACCACGTGGTCACCGAGAAGTTGCAGTTTCTGACTATGTTCTGCTAAGTGTGGTTGAAGCTGAACCGCGGAAAGCATGTCGTCAGATAGCGGCTGAGCTAGGCGTCCACCACACTACAATTGTTCGCCGTCTGGCTGCACTGGGTAAGATCAAAAAGATGGATTTTTGGGTGCCTCATAAATTGGCAATTGCCAACAACATGAGACGTTTGGAAGTCTGCATGCACCTTTCCAGGAATGAAAGAGATCGTTACCTGCGACGAAAAATGGGTCCTTTATGACAATCGGAAACGATCTGCACAATGGTTAAGCAAAGCACAGCCTCCTAGACGCCATCCCAGAAAGGTTATGCTTCTTGTATGGTGGTCTACAGCTGGAATAATTAATCGCAGTTTCATGCCAAGTGGCCAAACTATCACTTCAGAAAGATAGTGTTATGAATTACGACAGATGCACCGGAAATTGATGGTGAAACAACCCGCTTTGGTAAACAGGCATGGCGTTCTCCTCTTGCAAGATAACGCCCGTCCTCATGTCGCACAACGGACGATGCTGACACTACGTGAGTTGGGCTATGAAAAGATGCCTCATCCCCCTATTCCCCTGACTTGTCGCCTACAGATTTTCATCTGTTTCGTCACCTGGATCTCTTTCTGTCTGGCAAACGGTTCACCCAAGATACGGAGGTTCACCGTGCTGATGACTTCGAGTTGATGATTTCCTCGCATCCCAGTTACAAGACTTTTTCCGGGATCATGGCCTTGTCAGATAAGTGGCAACAGTATGTCATTTCAGAGGGAGATTATTTCGAGTAGGTCAGGTACTGTATTTTTCAGTTATCGTCATTGAAGTGTGATGGTCATTTTCCGGACATTTCATTTGCACCGACCAAGTATAATAAACAGGTAAAAAAGTAGTTTACGAATTTTTATGGAGGGGGGGTGTAAGGGAACTGAGATTAAAGAAAAAACAGCTCCATACTTGGAAATACAAAAAGTACACAATTAGGAGTTTCAAAATAAAATCTTTATTCCACTTAAGGACTGTGTGCTAAAAATAAGTAAGTGGAATCACAGTTTACGAATTTTTATGAGAGAACCAATATTTAAAGAAACAAAAGCTCCATACATGAAAATAAGAAAGTACACGGTAAGGGAGTTCAAATTAAATTAATTGTTCCACTCAAAGACTGCAACAAGTAAGTGGAAACATAGTTTACAAACTGTTATGGCGCAAAAGAATCTATATTTTAAAAAATAACTGCTATCTTGAAATAAAAATAAAATCAACGTTCGGTACGCATTTGAGTTTAGTGTGTCGCGTTGGATTACAGCTTATTTTTCAAAGCTATCATAAAACACAAGAAAATTTGCGACTACGATTGACATGAATTTAAGCGATGTTAAGTGTAAAATGAATAATGCAGAAGCTGTAAGATATGAGTATAATAAACGTAAGCTAGTATGTGGTGGAAAAACTAAGTAACAAGGTGTGACAACTAGTCATAAATAGGTGATATATTAAACTACTAGGGTAGTGAGGTTGCGGATTACGAGGAAAGTAAGTAATAAAAATTAAAGACTGAAGCATTCGAATACAAAAATACTCATGTACTCAATACTTAAAAGTATTCGTTGTACTCGATTTTTTATCATTGTATTCGAATGCAGAAGTATTCATCCAAATTATTCAAGTACTAAAATATTCAAAAAGTATTCATTCAAATTATTCAAACAATAAAGTATTTAAAGTATTCAAATATACTAAAGTACTTAAAGTATTCAAATACTAAAGTATTCAAAGTATTCATCGTAATTATTCGAATACCAATCATATAATAGCCTTTTGTATTATATAGCAGTTGGATGTTTCTTACTATGGATGAATCGCTTTTTTATTTTTGTATTGGGATACTTATTCGATTCTTAAAAGTACTCGATTATGCCCATCTATACTAAAAATAGCCGATTTTAATCCAAATGCTACATGTACATTTAAACATAGACTAAAAACAAATTTAAATGAAAAATCAGATCGAATTGAATTATTATTTTTGCGAACCAAAATCTGCATAGCGACCTTATGTGAATGGGAATAAAAGTTTACAGGTTAGCATTTATCAATGGCCATTTCGATGGAGCAAAATGTCACCATCATCAGGACAAAAGTAAGTCACAAAAGGAAGACGCTATTTTAAATATGCTGGTCTAGAAAGAGAGAACAGTGTTACCACAGCCCAAGTTTACAGGTTAGCATTTATCAATGGCCATTCCAAAATGTCCACCATCATCAGAACAAAAGTCACAAGGGGAAACGCTACTTTAAATATGCAATTCTAGAAAGAGAGAGAATAGTGTTACCACAACCCACTTTTTTAACTAAACCTTTCCAGACCGCGCGTAAAGGCGGAGAAGTACTAGCGTTATTCACTAGTGCGATTACTCTTGTGACTTACTTCTGTCCGGATGACGGGAGATGTCTTGTTCCATTAAAATGACCATAGATTTTTCTAAGTTTTTAATCTTTACTAGTCGTTATTTTGAAAGTTTTTGCATTTTTTACTACCAATTTGAATAATATTTTCATCTGGTTATCTATCATTTTGAAATTAAAAATTTTTATTTGATATCTCTAAGTAATGTAAATAGTGAGATAAGCATACATCTGTGTAATTTAATATAAAGGAATATTATCTTATGATAGTATTGATCTCGTTTAGTATCGATGCAAGAACTCTAGATACTACACAAATTCATTAAAACTGGAAAGTTTCATGGTATAATTTGGAAGTTTTCAGTTGGAATGAAAAGATGGTATCGAACTAATTAAAACAGAAGTGTATAACGGAACTTTTTACTAAATCTACCTTGGCAACTTTCAAAACAATAGCTAAAAATGCTTATTTTCAAGCATTTCTTCGGATCAGGTCACTAAACAGTTTTTGGTTTCGTTGAAATAATAATTTAATTCGATCTGATTTTTCCTTAAACAATTTGTTTTTAGTCGACATTTAAATGTACATGTAGCACTTGGATTAAAATTGGCTATTCTTAGTAAATGTGGGCAGAATCGAATAAGTATTCGAATACATATACTCCCTCAAAAATTAGAAATCAAACTTTAATCATCTGATGGTCATGCAAGCATTATTCCACCATGGAACCTGCAGTTCATCCTGCATGAACTCTAACCAGTTTTAAATGTTTTGACCAATAGAATCCTAAGGATTCTTTCAACCAATACATGCGGCTATTTAGTAAATATGCGTGTTTGACATTAATTGCCACAGCTTGGCCCTTGCTCCATAAAACCCCAACCCATTATGTGTGTTACAGAATAAAAAAGAATAGTACGCTATTAGTAAATCTCACGATGCTCAAAAGGTTGAAAATATTGACCCTACTGGTGGTTGTCTTGACTAGATATCTCGTCCTTAGCAAAACCATTAGCAGATCTTGATGCACACGATGTATCGTAATTAGAAGAAAACTGAACAGATCTTGATGGACGAGATGTATCGTAATTAGAAGAAAACTGAACAGATCTAGATCTCGTCATCATCAAAAAATCGACACTATCTTGATGACGATATATCTCGTCATTAGCAAAATTTATCAGTTCTTGATGGATGAGATATCTCGTAGAAACCAATTGGAAGGTTAATACTGCGTAATCAACCTAGAAAAAATTAACTTCCACAATGCAGTACTTTTCACAAGAGCAGTCAATGAAATTTGTATGTTTGGTGACTAGTAAATAATGAATCCTTTTAAATTGCACTCAATGTCAGTACAATTTGAAACTATCTATCAGAAACGGAAGGGACTACTAAGATATAACTTATATTTAAGTTAAAAGGAGAGTTTTTACTTTTAAAACATTTGTTGAAGCAGTTTTGATACATAAAATATCTGCTTCGACTAAAATGCGAACTTCTATTGCTTAAAATCTTGAGTTTCTCTCTCACGAGTTCATTCATATTTTTATATGAAACGAGAGCAACCATATGGAATGCAATTTTACTTAATGTTTCTATAGTTTCATAAATAACTTTGACGTCAATTATCAATTTAAACCTTCTTTGGTCAAGGAATATGGCGAATGTAATTTTACCTATTTTTCTATTGTTTTGTAAATAGATTTTACGGCAATATGCAATTTAAACCTCAGTGTACAAAAATTTCTAGAGAGATAAAATTTTTATTTTACGAACAAGTTTTTTCAAGAATTTGAAAATAATTTTTTTAACTATTCCTTAAAACTTTACATCTTTGGAGCGGATTAAAATCTAAAAACAGAAAGCAGAGTTGGCGTCTGTCGATCTGTTCTCTATACAAATCTACACCATTTGACCAGTCCACACTGAATCTTACTTATTCTTTAGAACCCTGCGGGTAACATAGGCTACATTTTAACCCCCGTCCTATTTGTCCTAGTTTTGCAACGATGGCTAAAAATTAAAAATAATTAATTCCCATTGGAATGATATTAACTATTATTACATTTGCGATGCGAAACTTAGATTGTTTTACCAGTATTCTGAAAAAAAAAATTCCAAAAACTTATAGTGAAAGAATTTAAACTCCAGACTTATATCTGCACTACTTTTTTATTTCTTTTCCAAAATATCAGTAATAAACAAATAATTGAATGATGATATGGAAGAGTTAAAAATACTTAATTTTGCATAACTTACATTTTGTAAGGAAACGAGTCTAATGCAAAAAGCTCAAGCGAAAAACCGACTGGCAATAAGTGCTACTTTGCTACTTTCAAAACAAGATGTTATTTCACGGCGGAATGGAATTTTCAAGCAAAAAATGTATTTGCTTGAAAAGTAATTAATCATGATATTGTATCAATATATGATTTGCCATCCTTTCATAATGATGGTGAAATTCGGAACTACCACATTATCTGGTGCAAGAGTGCTTCAAGTTCAAAAAGTATTCATAAGAAAACTGCCGACTGTAAGACTAAGCAGTAAGTTAGTCATTTTTTCAGGCAATGAACAAACTAAAGGCGCATTCCTAACTACTCCAAAACTCAAAATCGACTTCTGTAGTAATCACCTTATTATCACTTATTGTAGGTTTGTCTTGTACTTCAATGTATGGATTATATGGATAGATCAACCAAGCATACGTATTTCGTCCAAAGTAAACTGTAGAAGATATAAAAATGTCCGAATGAAGTTTGAAAATTATTTTCCCTTCACTTGAATTATGTTTGCATTTTTCTATTATAGAGAAACGTGATTCTTCTGATCACTCTCAATCAACATTTAACCAATTCAATCCGAGCAATGACGGGTAATTCTATTAGTTAAATTTAAATTTCTCTACTTAAACCATTTGCTATGAAACTTGGAAGAATAAAACATAACAGATTTTATGCAAACATTAAATTTCAAAAGTTACATTTTTTATAAACTTCAGAACTAAACTGTAAGTTCGAAATTTCCTTCGCAGATTTTCTCTTCTTTATTCAGATAGTTTATAGGCCTTAAATGTTTCCCATCATAAGATTTGTGCACAAAAGAACCCCATATTAAAGGGTACAAAAATGTTTTTAACAGAAACCAAAAAGTAAGACTTATTTGGCATGAAAATGATTTAAAAATTTTTCTTTGAATGCCTGGAATGATAATAGATAGATGCATTAAGCTTGGGATTATTTGATTGCTTAGTTTCGTCAAAAAACAAATCCCAAGAAAGCGGTAATTTTAGCGAAAAAAATAGAATTCCCCTTAATTCAGATATTTTTGCGTCGTAAATATTTCACATATGAAATTCAATCCACAAAACTAAAATTCAAACTAAGTGCGAAAAATATTTTCAACAAAAGCTCAAACTGAGTGAGGTGCCAAAACTTCAAACTGATACGAATTTGTTATGAAACTCAGAAAAATAAAAAGCAACAAGGATTTTATTGAAAGGCTAAAATTAAAACCACATTTTCGGAACTTCAAAAATCAACTGCGAAAATTTTTTCCTGAATTCCCCTTGTTTATTCAGACATTTTATAGGTCTTAAATGATTCATATCATTTACATCAATTCATAGGATTTAAAGTTCACGGGATTTGAATTTTTCACATCGTAAATTCAGAATTTCCTTCCGAATTCAATTTCTTAATTTAGATGTTTTATAGGTCATAAAAATAAAGTTTAATCCACTGAACTGAAGTTCAAATCAAAGAGCGCGAAAATATTTCTAACAAAGCAAAAACAAAACTTTAGCGGAAAAACTTCAAACAGCAATACGAACTCACCAAAAACAACAAATTAATATTCTAAATGTAAAATAATTCCCTTAAAGCTGAAACAAAATCAATTGAAAACAAGATAATTTTTTGCTCTGTATAAGAGAAATGTAACGTAATAAACGTAACTATGTACATATAACTATAAACTATATAACGTAATAAACAAAAATAAGGATATCTCATCAATGATTTTATGCAAGGCTAAAATTCAAAATTTTTTAAACTAGATTTTAATTGTTTATTGAGAATTTCCTTCACAATTCTCCTTCTTAATTTAGATATTTTATAGATCTTTCACACATCACTACGTTCACCAGACTTCAATGTTTGACATCATTAGGCTCACCGGATTTAAATGTTTCACATCATTAATTCAGAATACTACTCAGAACCCTTCTTCTTAATGCAAATATTTTACAGGCTTCTGAAATTTATCTCCTCATCACTAAGTTCACCTGAAATGCATGTTCACATCATTAACCATAGAATGCCCGTAATTAATTTGATATTTCGTAGGTCAAATATGAAATCTAAGGCACTAAACTGAAATTCAAGTAAAATAACGTAAAAACGTTTAAAAAACAAAATTAAAGCCATTTTTAGATATTTTATAGGTCTTACATCTTTTACATCATAAAGTCCAGCAAACCTAAATGTTTCACATTATTAATCATATCAAATCATATCATATCAAATCATATCATTATTAATCATCTCAAAATTCTCCTTTTTAATTCAGGCATTTTATAAGTCTCAAATGAACCACATCACTAAGTTGTAAAAATGGGTTGAAAACAAGCACTTCTACATTCATTTCCCTGCTCGCTGATGCTTCATAAAAGACCAATGAAAGCGTACAATATATTTCTTGAACGAGAGGGCAATCTAGTTCATCTTACTTAAATGTTTAACATCATTATTTCGTAATTTCAATCAGAATACTCCGTCTAAATTCAAATATTTCATAGTTCTCACATTTTTACCAAACCAAAAGTATAATCCTTCAGATATTTTATGTCTTAAATTTTTCACATCACTAAGTTTAACTGATTTAAATGTTTCGCATCATTAGGTTCACCGAATTTAAATGTTTCACATCATATTGATTCAAAAACCTTCCTACTAAATTTCATACTAAGTTTAAACTACTAAACAGAAGTCTAAATCAAAGAGCTCGAAAACATTTTCAACCCACTAAAATTAAAATGCTACATATATTTCATAGGTCTTAAGTATTTCTCATCACTTATTTCAGAAGACTAAACTGTCTCACATCACTTAGTTGAGACTGAAATGTTTCACATCATTAGATTTATTGGACTTGCATGTTTCACGTCATTAATTCAGATTTTTCATTGCACCTTAAATACAAAGCTTGACCCACTAAACTAAAGACTAAATCAGAGCTCGGAAACATTTTCAACGTACCAAAATTGAAATGCTTCAGAAATGTCTTAGGTCTTAAATATTTCTTATCACTTAGTCCAGAAGACTTAAATGTTTCACATCATTAATTCAGACTTCCCCTTCTTAATCCAAATTAACCTCACATAGCGTCTTAAATGCAAAGTTTAACCCACTAAATCAAACCCTAAAAATCAAGAAGCGCAAAAATATATTCTCCAAGCCAAATTTGTAATCATTCAGATCTTTCGTAAGTCTTAAATATTTCCCATCACTTAGTTCAGAAGACTGAAATCTTTCACCATTAAAATGCTTCAGATATTTCATAGATCTTAAGGTATATGTATACACTAGAAATCACGAAAATCGACCAGAATATCGATTTTGCTTTTATTGCTTCAAAATATTTCCCAATTTCTGAGTTTGTAAACGATACCAAGATTTTATAAATATTAGGAATAATTTCCTAATTACGAGGTTTTTGTTAGATACTGTCACCAGTACAAACTTGTTTCCAAAACTTTAAACTCAATTTCTGAAGAACTGTGTTTTTGCAATAGGATGCTTTGTCAAACGGTGATAACTCAACAATGAATTTATCTATTATAATTATTTTTGCATCATTATAATCTATATAATATAGTGGATATTCTGAATCTCATTCAGTGTTATTAGTTAAGAAATTAAATTTTAAGTGATTTTTAAATGATAAAATTTCTGAGACATTTTGATTTTTTAGACTTCCTAGGTGAAAACAATTGTAAAAAACAACCAATTCCCTCTAGCAACTTGATGGAAGGTCAAAACATGAAGAATAATATTAGGAATAATTTCCAACAGGAATTGTCTTTCTGAACAAATTAGAATTTCAGATATTGTTAAAAAACCATGTTAATTAGCTGATTATACATAAATTAGGTAATTAATTATTAGTTTAATCTGATTTTTCTCACTAAAATGATTTTAAGCATAAGCCAATGACTTGTTGGAAAAAAACTGAAATTTTAAAGCCAAGATTTTTAAAAATTTTCTAGTATATATGTACACCTTAAATATTTCTCAACACTTAGTTCAGAAGACTGAAATGCTTCACATCATTAGATTCACCGAACTTAGATGTTTCACATCAAACATTCAGATTTCCCCCTTCTTATTCCAGCTTTTTCATAGCCATATGAAATACAAAATTTAACCCACTAAATCAAACCCTAAAAATCAAGGAGCGTGAAAACAGTTTCACGAAACCAGAACCGAAATTGCGGAAAACCAGAAAGTCGACTCACCTGTTTTACACCAGTTAGTTCAGAAGATTGGAATTTTTCACATCACTTAGTTCAGAAGACTGAAATGTTTCATATCATTAAATTAATCGGATTTAAATGTTTTACATCATCAATTCAGACTTTCCCTCAGAATTCCCCTTCTTAATTCAGATTTTTATAGCACTTAAATACACATTTTAACCCGCTAAAATGAATCCAAAATCAAGGAGCTCGAAAACATTTTCACCAAACAAAAAATTATAATCCTTCAGATATTTTATACTTCTTAATTCAGATATTTTATGTCTTAAATCACTAAGTTCAGCGGACTTAAATGTTTCACATCATTAGGTTTACAGGATTTAAGTGTTTCGCATCAATAATTCAGAATCGTTCTTCTAACTTTGGATATTTCATGCAAAGTTTAACCTACTAAAAGAAATCTAAATCAAAGATCCTCGAAAACAGTTTCAACACACCAAAATGAAAATTCTTCAGGTAGTTCACAGGTCTTAAGTATTTCTCATCACTGTTCAGAAAGACTGAATTGTTTCACATCATTTATTCAGACTTTCCTTCAGAATTCCCTTTCGTAATTCAGATTTTTCATAGCGTCTTAAATAACAAAGTTAACCCACTAAAATCCAAATCACAACCCGAAAACCATTTTCACCAAACTAAATAAGTCCTCCAGATATTTTTTAGATCTTAAAATTTTCGCAGCACTAAGTTCAGTGATCTTTAATGTTTCACGCCATTAATTCAGAATCATCTTTCTAAACTCAGATATTTTCTACAAAAGATTAATTACTAAACTGAAGTCCAAATCAAAATATTTTCAACACCAAAAATAAAAATGCTTCGATATTTCATAGGTCTTAAGCATTTATCATCACTTAGTTCAGAAGTCTGAAATACTTCACATCATTAGATTTTCCGGATTTAAATGTTTCACATCAGTAATTGAGACTTTCCCTCAGAATTTCTCTTCTTAATTCAGATTTTTCATAGTGAATTAAATACAAAGTTTAACCCACTGAAATCCGAATCAGAACAAACATTTTCACTAAATCAAAATTATAATCCTTCAGTTATTTTATAGGTCTTAAATGTTTCACATTATTAAGTTTAGGGGATCTAAATGCTTGACATCATTAGTTTTTGACTCTGTTTTGTGTTTTGATCGCGATTTTTTACTTTCATTTGTCAGTAGACAGTATTCTATTACTTTTCGTTGTTTGCTTTTATGATGTAGTTCTTGTATAATTGAACTGTTTTTTCTGTCATGTTACTGGATTGATCTGTTTTACAGTATGAAAAATAAATAAACAAGGCTCACCGGACTTAAATGTTTCACATCATTAATTCAGACTTTCCCCTTTTTAATCCAGAGTTTTCATAGCGTCTTAAATACAAAGTTTAACCCTCTAAACTTAATCCACAACCAAGGAGCGCGGTAACTTTTTCACGAAGCCAGAACCGATAGCTGTGGCAAAAGCGGAAAGTCGACTCACCTGTTTCGCATCACTTACTTCAGAAGACTGAAATGTTTCACATCATTGAGTTCATTGGGCTTAATGTTTCATCATTAAGCCCAATGAACACATTATTAATTCAGAATTTTCCCTTCGTTATTCAGATTTTTCACAGCGTCTTAAATACAAAGTTAAACCCACTAAATGAAACCCCAAAATCAAGTAACGAGAAAACATTTTCACCAAACCAAAATTAAAATCCTTCAGATATTTCCCAGGTCTTAAATATTTCTGACACTTAGATCAGAAGATTTAAATGTTTCATATCATAAATTCAGACTTCCCCTTCTTTTAATCCAGATTGTTCATAGCGTCTTAAATATAAATTTAAACCCACTAAACTGGATAAAAAACGAAGGAGCTCGGAAACATTTTCACACGAAACCAGAAATAAAAGCGGAAAGTCGACTCACCTATTTTACATCACTTAGTTCAGAAGATTGAAATGTTACACATCACTTAGTTCAGAAAACTGAAATGTTTCACACCATTAACTCAGACTTTCCCTTTCTCAATCCAGATTTTTCACAGCGTCTTAAGTACAAACTTTAACCCACTAAATCAAACCCTTAAAATCAATGTGCGCGAAAACATTTTAACCAACTAAAATTATAATCCTTCAGATATTTTATACGTCTTAAAGTTTTCACATCACTAAATTCAGCGGACTTTAATGTTTCACATCATTAATTTAGAATCCCCTTCTCCTAAATTAAGATATTTCACAAAGTTTAACTACTAAATTGAAATCTAAATCAAAGAGCACGAAAACATTTTCAACGTGCCAAAATTAAAATGCTTCCCGTCACTTTATTGAGATGACTGAAATGTCTCACATCGTTATTTTCACCGGATTTAAATGTTTCACATAATAAATTCGGACTTTCCTATTCTCAATCCAAACTTTTTCATAGCATCTTAAATACAAATTTAAATTCGCTAAACTGAATCCAAAACCAAGAAGCTCGGAAAATTTTCACACGAAACCAGAATTAAAGGCGGAAAGTCGACTCATCTGTTTTACATCACTTAGTTCAGAAGACTGAAATGTTTCATATCACAGTTCCGAAGACTGAAATGCTTCACATCATTATTTTCACCGGACTTAAATGTTTCACATCATTATTTTCACCGGACTTAAATGTTTCACATCATAAATTCAGACTTTCCTATTCTCAATCCAGACTTTTCATATCTTAAATGCAAATTTAAACCCACTAAACTGAGCGCGAAAATATTTTCACACGAAACCAGAAATAAAAGCGGCTGCAAAAGCGGAAAGTCGATTCACCTGTTTTACACCACTTAGTTTAGAAGACTAAAAGGTTTCACATCACAGTTCAGAAGACTGAAATGAAAGACATCATTATGTCCACCGGACATAAATGTTTCCCATTCTCAATCCAGACTTTCCATAGCATCTTAAACACAAATTTAAACCCACTAAACTGAATCCAAAACCATGGAGAAGAAAAGAAACCAGAACCGAAAGCGGCGGAAAAGCGGCAAGCCGACTCACCTGTTTTACACCACTTAGTTCAGAATTCTGAAATGTTTCACATCACAGTTTCAGTAGACTAAAATGTTTCACATCAATATAATCACCGGATATAAATGTTTCACCTCATTATTTTCACCGGACATAAATGTTTCACATCATAAATTCTGACTCCCATCCTCGATCCCGACTTTTCATAGCACCTTAAACACAAATTTAAACCCACCAAACTGAATCCAAAACCACTGAAAAGAAACGAAACCAGAACCGAAAGCGGCGGAAAAGCGGCAAGCCGACTCACCTGTGAAGCAGCAGCAGGCGAAGGCGAGCAGCGAGCGCGCGTCGGTCATGGCTGGGAAGCAGATGCTTCTCGGAGCGCGGGAGGATCAGGCGAGGGCCAGTTGTGCCGTCAGAGCCGCTGGGCACACTCTGCCGGAGAGCGGTCAGTCGCCGATCGCGGTTCCGAACAGATCAATGGCATACACGCTCGGGACACTGACGGCAATACACCTGGCGGGGGTGGGGACATCCAGACCCCCGGGTGCCTCCCCGGACTCACGTTGTCATGGTCACGCGGCCCAACAAAGACAACATCCATGATTAAAAACTTTTACCTCTTCCGAAAAGGGGGAGCTCCGAAAACTTTCCCGGCTTGCGCTGGATTTCGGGACTTCTCCATCTCGGGCCAGGAAGGGGATTCAAATTTCTCTGATCGCCCCCTCGTGAAAGAAAAACTGGGTTTTGTTTTCGTCGGTCTTCTTAACGAACGAGGGGTAGCCCAGTTGGTAGAGTCTCGGATTAGAAACCGGCACGTTCGAGACTCGATCCGACCAATGAAATTTTGCACTTATATTCTTTGAAGGCTACACAATCAATATTAGACAATTTTTTTTCATTTTTAGGGTACTACTAAAGAGAGAGAGAGAGAGAGAGTCTCCATAAATATTCAAAAATAGAAAATTAAATTATGTTCTCATGTCAAATTTACCAATATTTGGTTTTCTTTACTACCCCTAATTTTTACTTGTCTTTCATTTTAGAAATAGCAATATTTCCGATTTTTTTCTCTATCTTAATAGGTCCTTCGTGGCCTAGTTGGTAGAGTCGCGGATTAGAACCTGTACGTTCGAGACTCCCGGTAGCCCGTTGGAAGAGTAACGGATTAGCAACCGGAGGGTTGCGAGTTCGAATCCAAACAAAGACCGTCGTGTACAAGGGGGTAGGTGCACGTTAAATCTCTCGTGCCTTAAATGTCCTCACGTTGGCGTTTTGAGAGTGGGGTGTCACCTCAATTGTTGAACTCGTCATCTGACCGTGGTTCAAAATGACGAGGTGTTGTCCACTGAACTTTCCCTTCTGGATTGATCCCGGACCGTCGCCAATAGCCCGTTGCTCCAGTGCATCGTAAAAATTCAACTACCTACAGCACATCAGTGAGCAGTGAAATCAATGTAGAAATTCGTGTTTTTAACTTGATTCTACAATTTCTAAGCCCACACTTAGTGATGTGAGGCATTTGAGACTTATCTTTGACGGAATTAAGAAAGTTCTGATTAATAATGTATGAAACATTTAAGACCACTTAACCTCGTGGTGTGAAATATTTAAGTCCGTTAAACCTTGTGATGTGAAACACTTAAGACTTGTTACATATCTGAATTAAGAAGGGGAGTTCTGGTTAATAATATGAAACATTTGAGTCCTCTGTATTTCGTGATGTGAAAATTTTAAAGCCTATAAAATATCTGAAGGATTACAACTTTGGTTTGGTGAAAATGTTTTCGTGCTCTGATTCAGATTTTAGTGGGTTAAACTTTGTATTTAAGTCTGAAAACCTGAATTAAAAAGGGAATTCTGAAGTAGTCTGAATTAATGCTATGTGAAGCATTTAAGTCCGGTGAACTTTTCAAATACTTTCTTTTTGGTCAACGTATTAGAAGTTTTAAAATTTTAAACAAACCAATGGTAAGCTCAATTTTATAAACTCAAATTTTGAACTTTAAGCTCGTTTTTCTTTCAAAAGAAACTTTCTGTCTTCGTGGTAGGTACCTTATTGAAGAAACTACTGTAAGATATTTTGTAAAACGTTCCTAATATATTTTACAAGCATAGATTACATTGAAGTAACCGTTTAGTCTCTGTAGAGAAAATATTGTTTTACAAATTTTTAAAATTTTCTTTTCTGTCTTCGGGATACCTGATTTTAAAAACTACTGTAATTTTGTAAAACTTTCCTGGTATATTCTACAAGCATAGATTGAAGTACCCGCGTAGTTCTCTACAGAAAAATTACTGTTTTACAAATTCTAAAGGACAAAAAGCGGAAGAATTTTTCGATTTTCTTGTTCGTTTTACATAAATATCTTTCCAATACTATGCAATATTATACTAAATCTTCATTTCAATACATACGTAAACGTATATTAAGTATACAAAAGTGCTTGAAACCGCTATCTTATGAGAAAAGGTTCATAAATTCATAAGATTAGTTTGTCGTTCCACTATCTTATTATCGGTACTAAGGTCATTACTACAGATCACTATTACGGCTTAGTACGTTCATTTTTTGCCGCACGAGAACTAATTAGACCGGGTTCTACGATTGAAGTGGATTCCCAACCACGACGAACATGCATCCTCAAACCGGGATTCGAACCCAGAGCTCATTTAACCGACAGATTGGTTGATTGGTTGTTTAGTTGGTTGGTTGGTTTGGAGTTTTATGGCACAAGGGTCATATTTTGCCGAGCTGGGCCAAACACAAAACAGACAACTTCAAGTCAAAAATGTCGTGAAAGAGGGAAAAAGAGGGATTGGGGAATATGAAAGCAGAAAAAGATCACTTGGGTATCCTGGGAGCAAGACATCCGTGTTTACTAAAGACAGTAAACCCCATGGAAAAACAAAAAAATCACTGGAGTACCTAGGGTCTGTGAAGCCCGTGCACACCTAAAGGAGATGTGCCCCTGAGAGCACTTAACTCTTTGGGGTTAGGAGGGTTAATACCTGTCCCACCTTTTGCTTAGCTTTATATGCATGGTGGGATATTCTTTGACCCACCTCCAAAAGTTGAAATTACTCATAGTCATACAGTTTAATATTTTATTTAAAAGTTTTCATTGAGTTGGCAATGCTATGAACTTACGCTAAATGTGTAAATAACTGAAAACAAAAATTTACACATGTGGAAACGAATTAGTAAGTTGTTGACATTATTGTGATCAACTTTGGTGAATTGAGTGGTACAGTGAATTATTGTCTTTCATAACGGTAAATGTTTTTTTGTAAAAATTTATAAGTGAATAAATCGTTTTTTAATAAAAAAAACACATGTTATTTGATGTTTTATACTAATTTTGAAGCTGGATAAGTAAATAAACAATTCTGTGCAACTTGCTTTTTTCTTTAAAATCGTGTGCCTCAAAGAGTTAATGGACTGACAGAGCTCTAACCACTCAGCTATAATCTATAATGACGGCAAATGCATATAAAAATTAGGTAAATTAAAATTTTCAATATTGTACCCAAGCAATACATATCATTAAATAATTCCCTAACAAAATCATTCAGTAACCAAATACATTGTTTATAATGTATCAATAAATTGTAACTAAACCACGATATACTTACTATGAGTACTATTTAGTAATACTACAAGAATAATATTGCTAAATAGTCATCAAAAACGCAATCAAGTTATCGGATAAGATAAAGCAAGAACATATTGTAAGTATCTTTAAGTAATTTTTTTGCTTTGAAGAGCATAGCTTTTGTTTACTTATGTTATATTTGTTTTTAATCTTTAATATTAGAATGCTTATATTAAAGCTTCTTAATTTTTTTCCGTTAAAAATAAAGTTAAGTAGATTTTCTAAATCTCATTAATTATAAATGAGTTCAATATTATTATTATAACAGTTACCAATCATAATTCTAAAGAAGCCTTATTAGTACCTATTAAAAATTCATGCCGTTTGAATTTTTCAATAAGATTGTCCGTTTCCTAGAAACTTAAGCAATTTTTTCGGGTGACTCAAAATACGTCTTTGTTACTGATATTATAGAAATAGGTCTTTTTTACTCAGTATATTACCTTATCAAAGTATTATTAAATGCATTTCGTTTCTTCTTATTTCTTAACCTGTTTTGAATAATTTATATGCAAGTGAGGTAGTATAAATCTTTAGTTTGCTATTTTAAACTTCGTCTTATTCTTCACAAGTCTTTAAACGTATGGGTAAGTTATACATCAATTGTATAAAAGAAATCTGCTATATAGAAAAAATTCATAACAGTTATAGTCTTAAATTAGTTCATTTCGTTTTAATTTGTATTGATATTTTTCTGTATTAGTAGATTACACTTGATCCGTTTTAATTTTATGTAGGGTTATATTAATTTTTCGTTAATCATGTTTTGCAATCTTCCATTGTCATAAAGTTTATAACAGTAAGACTTGTACAAATAATAACATATTTGTAATAATAACAGTAAGTTAATATTAGTAATAACAAACAGTAAGTTAATATTAGTAATAACAAACAGTAAGTTTAGTAACAGTAACTTAATAACTAGGTTTAATAACAGTAACTCAATAACTATGTTTAATAATAGTAAGTTTATCAGTAATAACAAATTTGTAATAATAATAGCAAGTTAATATAAGTAATAACAAACAATAAATTTAATATAACAGTAACTTAATAACAGTAAGTTTAAATGAGTAATAACACAAATTTAATACGTATGGCCATTAGATTTCAATAGAATGGAATTTTTCCCCTTCTCTATCTTAGAACTATGCTTTTGACAGTATGTTTCACTTGTAAGCTTAGCATTTCAATATACCTACCATATACTGGGAAAGAGTTAAATTTAAAATAATATTATTTTGGCAAACAAATTTCAGAATTTTTACTAGTAGAAATATTAAAAAAGTTTGCAAAAAGCACAAAAATCGAATTAATTCACATTGCTATGCCTTAAGACTAAGTTCACATATTTATTACGTCTAAAAAGTAGTTTTATTAGTTCGTCAATATTTTGCCTCGTCAATTTTATGAAAAATTACACCACGTAAAAACAACACTTAATTTCTCTTTATTTTTATTTCTCTGACTAAGCACTTAAAGATAAGTACGAAAGCCGTAGAAAATCCTTGAAGAAAAATCATTGGAGATTTCCGTCTGTTTAGACTGTATTTATGTCAGAAATGAATATTTCCAACAAAAAACCATTTGCTTGGATGATCGTGTGATAGGAGTCTGGTACGTGATCGGAATTTGATGGCGAAGAAATATGTCATACAGCCACGCTTCGCTAGTGCTGCCGATGCTCGAACAACGCGTTTATTATTAAGTTTTTCTATTTTGGGTGTTAGCTTGCTAACAATTACAGACTAAGGATTGGTCAATTTCCTTCTGCCGCTTATCATTGAAAGGTGTAAGGAATTTTCCCTTTGTAAAAGAATTGCTAACTTCAAAGAAGTTAACCCCTTAAAGGGCACTATGCTAAAAGCATGTATTTTTCAAAGAAAAACTTAATGAGGTAGACCTTTACCTCTTATGAAATGTATTTATATATATACGTGAGAAAGCTTATATACCTTGGTAGACTTGGTCAGATGAGATGTATTTGTATGTCTTGTAGACTTGGCCAGATGAAAGAATATTTATATACCTTGGTAGACTAGGTTAAATAAGAGAATATTTGCATGCCTTGGCATTATGGATGAAATAAGAGAATATATTTATATAACTTGGTAGGATTGGTCGAATGAGGGATTATTTTTGTACCTTGACAAACTTGCTCAAATGAGAAATGGTAGATTAGGTCAGCTAAGAGAATATTTGCATACCTTGGCAGACTTGGTTACGTGGTATAATGTTTATAAACCTTGTAGAATTGATCAGATGAGAGAATATTTGGTAGACTTAGTCAAATAGGATAATATTTATGTACCTTGTTAATCGTAATATGACTAGAAAGTTCATGTAACCTAGTCTTAATCATTTCAAGGAACTGGGTGGTCGGATGTCCAACCACCCCTGAAAGTGCTGAAACTTATTGAGACTTTCAGTCTAGTTGAGTACATTATAGTAGTTCATCTGTTTATTATTTTTCTACTCAGTCAATACCTTTAGAAAAGCTGGAGTAGATACAATTGATTTTATTGCTAATACCAAGGTTCATATGCATACATTATTATTTTAAAAGGAAATTTGTAAAATTTCAGCGGTAAATTTGAATAAAAGTATAGATTTTGGTTTACAATGACAGTAATTCAAAAAGGAGTGGTTTGGATACAAAAGTTTGATTTGTATATAAACAATCAAAACGACTTAAACTTTGACCTCAATTTAAAGATTTGCATCCTAGCATTACCTTTACGAAGAAATATGAAGAAATCACACATTTTTTATATCATAAAATAGTGAAATCCATTGAAAATAAGTCTTCAAGCAGAATAGAATGCAATTGGTTCCAGTTTGACCAAATACCTGGTACAACAATGATATTTAGGGGTCAAACAATCTAAGGTGTAAGACAAAATGAAAAAAATATTTATAGACATTGTTTTCATGATTTTGTTTAACATTTGTACTTTTTATGTGGTATAATGCTTTTGTGTATCTTATTTCATGGGTTGCGTTGCATTTTAAATATTTTTAGCCAACCTTTAAATAAATATTTATTATTTTGGTAGGAGGCTAAAAGAGAGACAGAGCTTTTATGTACTAAAATTTTTAAATCGTAAGTTTTACTGTATGTCCTTGTAAAATTCAGTAAATAGTAAAAAGCGCGAGCGCGTGAGGTGAAAATGTACTTTAGACAAACTGTAGTTGTGTAACAAGTTATTTTTCAATATTTTAACTATATTATAGAAGTTTAAGCAAGAGTTTGCTATTATTTAAAAAAAAATGTACATACAACGTAATAGTACATAAACTGTACCATTGGCTTAGAAGTGATCAGCGTACTCTGTTAACTAGATAATTATCATCTTCGGAAAACGAGAGACAATTTATTTTCATTGTAGCTTTTAATTATTCTTTCATATATGAATTTGTCTGCTACACACACAAATACATGGAATTTAAGTAATGTAAATCAATTTTCCAAAACTTTTAATCTATTGACAAGCGTGCATTTTTCATTTATGTTTAAGCCATAGAAATTTTTTCTAGAGCTCTAGAATTTCTAGAAAATCAACTTTCTACCGCTTACCTTAAAAAAATCCCAGATTCCGTACTATTCTAAAGAAATCCAACAGAAGAGAAGCCGTGATAAATGATCGTGGATGAAAAAGAATTATTTGGGAAAAGTCAAGTTTGCAAGAACTGAACTTGAACTCTACGCCAAAAGCTTACCTAGAATTCGACAGATGATCACTGCTAGAAAAAACCCTGACTTCCAAACTCTAGTACACGCCTCAACTGTTCCAGGGTAAGTCTATGGATTGTGAATGATCGGTTCTATAACCATAGGTCACACTGACATGCGAACTCAGTCTTGTAACCTGCACATTTACAATAGAGAATTATTTCTAAACGTTTATATCCAAGAAGTAAGTATCGGATCTTTCCCTTCGGATTTGATCCCGGACCGTCGCCAATAGCCCATTGTGTTGCTCCAGTATGACGTTAATTAAGATATCCACCTACCCAAGAAGTAAATAAATATGAGTCAAGTTGTGTGTCAACTATAGTATGAGAGGAATTTTTAGTGAACTCCCATAATGAACTCAGTCTATGCAATTTGAGCAAATTTGTGATAGGATTTGGAGGTCATCTGGCTCTAGTTTCTTACATGTGCCCGTGGTAAATAAAACTAAATTATGTCAACTTCAGTTCGCAACTGCAAATAGTTGACAACTGTGAATTCTGTGGACTGTATTCTGGATTGCAAAGTGTTTTTTCGCTGTCGTGTTTTGGTCTTTATCTGTTTGGGGTTAGGTGGGTTAAAAACTGACCCACCTTTTGCTTAGCTTTTTATGAATGGTGGGATATTTTTTAACCCACCTCCAAAAGTTAAAATTATTCATAGTCATACAGTTTAATATTTATTTTAAAGTTTTTCATTGAGTTGGCAATGCTATGAATTAACCCTAAATGTGTAAATAACTGAGAACAAAATTTACACATGTCAAAATGCATTAGTAAGTTGTTGACACTGTTGTGATTAAGTTTGGAGAATTGTGTGGTGCAGTGAATTTTTGTTTTTCATAACGGTAAATGTTGTTTTTTTTTCGTACAAAATTATTATGAGTGAACAAATCGTTTTATAATGAAAAAACGTTTTATACTAATTTTGAAGCTGAATAAGTGCATAAACAATTCTGCGCAACTTGGGGTTTTTGTCTTTAAAATCGTGTGCCTCAAAGAGTTAAAGAAAACGTTTCATCACTCTTAACTTTCCAAGTGGTTTCGAAGAGATATCTCGTCCCATTAAGATCTGATTCATTTTGCAAATGAAGAAATATCTCACCATACTGGCAATTTTTGATAATGATGACATCAAGATCTGGTCAGTTTTCTTCTAACAAAGAGATATCTCGTCCATCAAGATCTGGTCAGTTTTGCTAATGACGAGGTACTTCATGGAAACAGCCAGCAGGAGGGTTAAGGGGACAGTGGACTTTCAAAACAAACTTTTCCATTTATAATTCGATTGCTATGAAATTTTCAGTGTTTATTTCCTACTACAAAGCCTGTGTATAAAGTTTGGTATCAAAATATTAAATCATTCGGAAGTTTTTACATAAAATTTGGTCAAAATTTTGATAAATTATTAAAAATTTATAGATCCCATGAGAATTGATTATTCATATATAATCATAATTTTAATTCACAAAATAGTTTGTAAGCATATAAATCAAAGTAACTCATTTGGTAAGTGTACTACTCAAATGTAAAGCAAAACAAAATTTTCGCACACCTAAAATTTTGCAAAAAGGTAAAGGTTTTAAAGATTTCAAAACTACAAAGCCATGAATTTCTCATTTGCACTTGTATATATACTACATATTGCTATGATTATCCATAAAAAAATTCAAGTAAATCTTAAAAACAAATGCGCAGGGAACATTTTAAAAACAGAAGAATGTCAAAAAAATCTTAATCGGAAAAAAACATTTCTTAGTAATAGACTTACTATACTTTATACTATTTCTTTGATGTTTTTATATGTAACTCGATCAAAAATGAACTAATTTTAAAATTATTTTTGCTATCCACAGAATGTGATATAAATTAATAAAAACACTAAATTTAATTCATAATTTAACACTAAAATTAAACATCATGCTGATCATAATGAAATAAAAATAATCTGATGTGATAGAAAATTTCCGGGGGGGGGTATTTCAATTAACGTCACACTGGAGCAACACAACGGGCTATTGGTGACGGTCCGGGATCAATCCCAAAGGGAAAGATCCGAGGACAACACCACGTAATTTTGAACCACGGTCAGATGACGAGGCAACACCTGAGCTGGCACCCCACTCTCCAAACTTCCACACCACGCCAACGTGAGGACATTTGAGGCCACGACAGATTTAACGTGCACCAGCCCCCTTTGTACACGACGGTGTTTGGCTGGATTCGAACTCGCAACCCTTAGGTTGCAAGTCCGTTACTCTTCCAACCGGGCCACCGCGGCCCGAAAATTTCCGGTGAATCTAATTGTAAACTTAAAGATAACGTCAGTGTGACGCTAATTTAACTAGATAGTTAAATTAGCGTCACACTGGAGCAACAGAATGGGCTATTGGCGACGGTCCATGATCAATCCCGAAGGGAAATATCCGAGAACACCTCGTAAATTTGAACCACGGTCAGATGACGAGGTCAAAACCTGAACTGGTACCCCACTCTCCAAACTTCCACACTACGCCAACGTGAGGACATTTGATGCCACGACATATCTAACGTGCACCATCCCCCTTACACGACGATCTTTGTTTGAATGGAGTTTCGAACTCGCAATCCTCTGGTTGCTACTGCGCTGCTCTTCCAACAGGGCTAATGCGGCCAAGGGCGGAAACTGAATAATTACACCCTGAGTGCATAGCTTTAAGTAAATAAATATTGAATCTTATCTTCAAAAATTGCGGTATCGTAAACAAGTTAAGCTACTTAATGAAACCATGTACGTGTCAGTTTAATTTGCCTACACTTAGGGGTGACAAGTCTTAGGGGCCTCAACCCCTAGTACCCCTAATATTTTTGTAACGGGATGCCTTGCAAACATGATGGATTAAATTTGCATATAAACAGATAATATGAGTTTTCAAATACAGAAGGTAATATGATCTCATTCAATAAGCCATATCGTGAAGGGAAATGACCATAGAGGGACAAACATACGGCTGTTATATCAGTGGAGTAGAGTCTTAGCGGCCTGAATCCCTGGGGTCTACTAATATTTTTATTCTGGGGTACCGTATCTCAGACATGAGGGATTAAACTTACTCATAAACAGATAATAGGAGTCTTCAAATATAGAAAGTAATTTGACACGTGATTGAATAAGCCATATCGCGTAGAAAAAATGACCGAAAAACCAATTAATAATTCATACAGCTGCTATATCAGGAATCATATATCTTAGGGGCTTGAACCCTTGAGGAAACCTATTATTTTTATAATGGTGTACCGGTTCTCAGACACATAATGTATTAAACTTACACTTAAACAGATATGAGTCTTCAAATATAGAAGGTAACTTGACCTGATTCAACAAGTCATATGGATATTATGTTAATAATTTTATGACTGTCCCCCAAGTATAATGAATAAATATTGCAAATACATGTAGATAGCATGGTTAGTGAAATGCTTAAGTAAAATAAATTATTCCAAAAAACACACATATACAGCTGGCATAGAGCAGAAACTTATGAATTGAATAAAAAAGTATTACAAAAATATATGTGGATAACATGGGTAGTGAAATGCATAAGCAAAATAAATTATTCCAAAAGACACACATATACAGCTAGCATAGAGCAGAAACTAATGAACCGACTAAAAAGTAGTTTTCCTGTACGGCTGTTTAGACTAACAATTCGTTTTTAATTCAAAAATAGAAATTATAAACAGATAGTTTTGTATATCTTTTAAACATATTACAATAAGACAGTGTATTTCTTATCATCATAAAAAAATTTTCCAATATAGAGGTCTTCAAATATAGGTAGTTGATAATTTGACCTGAGTCAATGAGCCATATCGTGTAGAATAATATCGTAATCATAAAATGACCGTAGAGCAACAAAGCTTGTACTTTTCAATTAACGTACATCTACAACTAATTCAATGCGACATAACTTTACTCTCTCAAGTCATGGGTATCAATTCCTCCAAACTTTCTGCCTTAGAGTCTTGCAAATAAGATAAAGTTACTTTATAATCAAAAAGACAACCCCCTTTACCAAACTGTTCTTCAGCTTTCGATACTTTACGGTATTTTCTGTAGAACCAGTCAATTTAATTTTCTCTAGAGGCGCAGTGTTTGAAGTTTAAATGAACAATATTTCACTTAAAGATAAATATAGTTTACCAAATATTTATTTGTATGATAAAAGCTAAGGCGAACACTAAAAAATTCGGATTCATGTTAATATTTGCGCAAAGGATTATTTTTGTCTTTATATGTTTTATGTCTGGAGCATTTGGCGGCGAGACTGTAATCTAACAACTCCAGTTATATTTATCACTATCCGTTATTTTTATTTCCGATGGTTTTAACAGAACCCAAATCTCCGTGGTTATTTGAGACCACTACGATCAATTGTGAGAAAAAAAATCAGGTGTGAAAGTTTGAAATGCATCTTTGACGAGAGAGAGAGGAAACTTTATTACTCTATAGAAAAAGCATTTTTTCGATGGTTTATCCTAGTAACCCTCTAAACTTGTGACGATCATTTGGAATTGTGTTTTTAGCTCTCGTTCCATGCATCTTAACCCTCCAAGTGGTTTCGACGAGATATCTCGTCGATCGAGATTTGAAAAGTTTTGCTTATGACAAGATGTATGGTCAAGATTTTTTTATGATGGCGAGATCAAGATCTGGTCGGTTTTCTTCTAATGACGAGATACCTCGTCGAGACAACCAACAGAAGGGTTAACCTATTTCGGTATTCATAGCCTTAAATTTTTGATCTGAGGAACAACGAATATTCTCTAATTTTACGACGATAATTAGTGGCAATTTCTACCACAAGTAAATCTAGGTTCTAATCCAAGGCTGCTCATCAATTGTGAAGAAAGAAATCAAGTTTGAATGCTTGAAACGCACATTTAGTGACAAGGTAAACCATATTGCCCTATCAGTTCAATGATTTTATCCTAGTAATCCTCTAAACCTAGACGATAATTTGTGAATGTTCTATCTTTCCATACAGCTTAATTCATTTCGGTATTTAGGACCTTAAAACAGATCTCTTGTCTTTTCAACATAAATATTCAATAAAATGAGCTTTCAGTCAGGAAAAGCAGCCATTATAAAAATATACAGTATTAATTTCGCATGCTGTATTACATAAAAATGTACAAATTCAATACTATACAAGTATATATTTTCGGAACAATCTATGACTTAAAAAATCAATCTACTGATTAAAAGAAATGTTTAAGGTATAAGATAGTTACGCTTTAAATTAAAATTAAATTAAATAGTAAATCAAATTAAATATTGAGTTTGAGTCATATCTTCTCTAAATATGTGTTAAGTAATTCGCATTGGTTACATAAACGAGAAAGTAGAAAAATTCTAGCTAGTACAAATGTCGCGACTTAAACTGTTTCTTTCAGAATCCTCATCCAGAACCCTTAATTTTCTTCAAGTTTAATTTAACCCTCCAAATGGTTTCGACGAGATATCTTGTCCATCGAGTTCCGACCAAATATGCTAATAACGAGATATCGCGTCCATCGAGTTCTGACCAAATATGCTAATGACGAGATATCGCGTCCATCGAGTTCTGACCAAATTTGCTAATGACAAGATATCTCGACATCAAGATATGCCGATTTTTTTGTGATGACGAGATCAAAATCTGCTCAGTTTTTTCAAATGACGAGATATCTCGTCTGTCAAGATCTAGTCATCGTCAGGACAACCACCAGGAGGGTTAACACTAATGGTGTTAACATTAGCTTCTGTTACACAATATTTCTTAATTCACGAACAAGTCTCTTTTGCACTACATTCCCAAGTCATCTAATTCAAATTCACCGTTCAATTCAACATGGGATTGAGCAAGCTATGCGCATTCCCCACTGTACTATGTGAGTAGTACTAGCTCAGTGAAGTACGACGACATGAGCATAATTACAGTAGTTATTCAAGCGCCAAACCACTTACGAGACGAATGTATGGTTGGCGGCGAGTTATAGCCGGTTAGTTGCATAGTCAAGCACTGCATGTGTCACAGATATTCTGAAAGCTATTTGACAGGTGTTATTCAAGCCCACTTGGCGGATATCCATTGAGTCAGTTGGTTTTGCGTGAATCCTTGATCAATTATGCGGTTTGTATGGTTAAAACACCAGGTCCGTAGCTGTCAATATAAAATGCCAATATTTTTATGTTTGCTCAGAAGTGAAGTATGAAAGGATTGCTGTAGATTAAACAATTCTATTCGGAATCATATCCTATTACTCACGATGCATTGTGTTAACCATGAATTTACTGATCTCCATAAGCTAACTGTCATTAGCTGTGTGCTTCCTAATGATTTTCATCAAGTGGATCATTTTTCTTTTGTGGCAATTTAAAGGCGATTATGAATAGATTGCTGTATATCATACAAATCGAGTCGTAAGTATCATACAAATCTTATCACTCACGATACATTGCGTTAACTGTTTTTACTGATCTCCATAAGCTAACAACTGTGTGTGCTTCCTAATGATTTTCATAAAGTTGAACTTTTTCTTTGATGGTAATTTAAAGGTGACGTGTTTCCATTCATAAGACAGTTTTACAAAAGTTCAAAGATAAAAATCAGCATATACATAATGCTAAACTTCACGTAGGATTAGTGATAACTATTTAAAATTCTCAAACAGAAAAATTAGAGTTCTGGAATACAATAAACAGTAAATACTATTCAAACTCTTATTTATTTATTAAAATGTATGAAAATCAAAAGGGACTCTCAATTTGCAAAATTATAACATTATGACTTCAAAACTTGTACTTTAATCCTAATGTGAACAATGAAGCTGTTTTTCAGAGTACTCAGCTCAGTAATCTTATGTCTGATAATTCCAATATTAAGTCATTCCCGACTTCAAGTCTATTTCAAATCAATGAATACTAGAAATTTCTAATTGTTTTACATTTTTAAATTTAGATTTTAGAACATAAGAGAATCGGAGAGAAAATTATATTTTTATTCTTGGGTACCGTATCTCAAACATGAGGGATTAAACTTACAAATAAACAGATAATACGAGCTTTTAAATTTAAAAGGTAATTTGATCTGATTCAAAAAGCCATATCGTGTACAATGACTGTAGAGTGATAAACATACAGCTGCTACATTAGGGGTGTCAACACTTAGGGGCTTAAACCCCTGGGGTCCATTAATATTTTTACTTTGGGGGACCGTATCTCAAACATGAGGGATTAAATTTACTCGTAAACAGATACCATGATCCTTCAAATATGGAAGGTAATTTTACCTGATTCAGTAAGCCATATCGTGTCGAAAAAATGACAGTAGAGCGACAAACCAATCCAATTAATAATTCATATAGATTCTATATCAGGAATCATATCTAAGGAACCTGAACTCTTGAGACTTATAATATTTTTATAATGGTGTATCAGCTCTCAAAAATATGACGAATTAAACTTACTCTTAAATAGATATGAGCCTTCAAATATGGAAGGTAATTTTACCTGATTCAATAAGCCATATCGTGTAGAAAAATTACTGTAGAGTGACAAACATACAGCTGTTATATTAGGGGTGTATATCTCTCAAATCTTAGGAGTCTAAATCCTTGGGGCCCACTAATATTTTTACTTTGGGGGACTGTATCTCAAACATGAGGGATTAAATTTACTCGTAAACAGATAACATGAGCCTTCGAATATGGAAAGTAATTTTACCTGAATCAGTAAGCCATATCGTGTCGAAAAAATGAGAGTAGAGCGACAAACCGAATCAATTAATAATTCATATAGATGGTATATCAAGAATCATACCTCAAGGGCCTGAACCCTTGAGGCCTCTAATATTTTTATAATGGTGTACCAACTCTCAAGTACATAATGAATTAAACTTACACTTAAATAGATAATGAGTCTTTGAGTATGAAAGGTAGCTTGACCTAATTCAACAGGTCATATGGATATTATGTTAATAATCTTATGATTGCCTCCAAGTATGATGAATAAATATTACAAATATATATGAAAACATTAACATATATATATATATAGTGAAATGCATTTGCAAGATACATTATTCCAAAAAACACATATGTACAGTTGCATAGAGCAGAAATTCATGAACGGACAGAAAAAATATTTTTACTGTGACTGTTTAAAGACTAACAATCCGTTTTTAGTTCAAAAATAGAAATTATAATCACTTGATATAGTGTTGTATATCTTTTAAACAGATGATAAGACAATGTACTTCTTATCATCATGATAATAAGAATTTAGTGTTTCTGAATTAGTTTCTGCTTTATATATTACGCTTAAACCAACAAGACACGAATACATTTTAAATATCACCGGCTTAGAGCAAAAATTCGACAACTGACATTTTTCGTAAATACTTTTTTGACACTAAATGCTTGTTTCCATGATGAAACGAGTCCTCAAATTGGCGTGGGGTGGAAGTTTGGAGAGTGGGGTACCAGCTCAGATGTTGATCTCGTCATCTCATGATGACTCAAAATTACGAGGTGTTGTCCTCGCTCTTTCCCTTCGCGATTGTTCCCGGACCGTCGCCAATACCCCGTTGTGTTGCTCCAGTGTGACGTTAATTAGCTAACTACCTCCTGATGATACGAAGTACATTGACTTATTATAATCTATTTAAACAAAAATGCAACGCTATTAAAATGCTTATAATTTTTATTTTGACCTAAAACTAATAGTTACTCTAAACTGCTGTGGAAGCCCAGTTGGAAGAGCAACGGATTAGCAACTGGAGGGTTGCGAATTCGATACTCGGTTCACCCAAGCACCGTCGTGTAAACGGGGACTGATGCACGTTAAATCTGTCTTGACCTCAAATGTCCCCACGCTGGCGTTGAGTGGAAGTTTGGAGAGGGGGTGCCACACAGCTCTGGTGTTGACCTCGTCATCTGACCGTGGTTCAAAATTACGAGACGTTGCCCTCGATCTTTCCCTTCGGGGTTGATCCCGAACTGTCGCCAGTAACCCGTTGTGTTGCTTCAGTGCAATTTTAATTAACTACCTACCTACCTTAAGCTGCTGTAGCGTACCTTCCGAGACAGCGATATATATGCGGCAACTGGAGTTATACTTTCTCCTTCCATGCCATATTTTTTTCAAGTTGGTGCCACTGAATCCACATCATAAAATCATACCCCGCTCAGCTAAATCCTTTGTATTTTCATATATACAAGATTGAAAGTCTGCATTTATTATTGAATTCGTGGGATACTAAAGCAGCATCGGATGCATAAATATTAAAATTGCAATTTATACTCCACTTAAGCAAATGATACCCAGTGTCTAGACGGATTTTTAACTATACAAGACAAACAAATTCGGATTTCTTGAGCAACTCTGGTGATTAAATATTTTGAAGCTTTAATTACCTCTTTAATGTATTGATCTGTAGTTATGCATATTTTAAGATGGGTTTATCTTTATTAGGTTGTTTTCCGTGAAGATCAAACACAACAATATGACATTAGGTATACTCACCTAGATCTTTGTAATAAAAAGCGGTACCACTTCATTTTCTTGAGCCCATAAAGTACCATAAACCGCCTCATTGCTACTTTCGACGTGCATCCGAAACTTAAATAAAAATTGGATTTAATCACAGATGCGGGTTAATGTTCAGGTAAATGTTCTCGAACTTTCCAATCCATCTCTATTTTTTGTTGTATTTCAGCAAAATAAGTCACGGAATTCAGATTTATGGAATGTTATTCAATAGCTGTCAGCCATTTTTGATCAAGCAAGGGTGTGATTAAAATTTCACTGTTAATTTTCACAGGGGGCCGCGGTTGGTTGGTTTGGTTGGTTGGTTGGTTGGGGTTTTATGGCGCAAGGGACATGTTTGGCCATGCTGCGCCAGACACGACACACAATATCGAGTAATAGACACACAATGAAAATTTTACTGACACAGAAGAGGTATGTATTTTAATTAATATCACACTGGAGCAACACAATGGGCTATTCTGACACAGAAAAGATGGTTTTTGGGGTTTGGGGGCGCATGGGCCATATTTGGCCATGCTGCGACAGACACAAGACATACGATATCAAGTAATAGACATACACATCCAATGAAAGTTTTACTGACACAGAAGAGAGAAATACACCCAAGGGAATGCACCTGACAGGAATCGAACCTGCGCAGCCTACAACTCGAAGGTTGCTAGCGCAGTGGGAGGGGGCCGTGGTAGCCCGGTTGGTAGAGTAACGAATTAGAAATCGGAGGGTTGCGAGTTCGAACCAAAGGTCGTCGCGTACACGGGGGCACGTTAAATCTGCCGTGGCCTCAAATGTCCTCACTTTTGCGTGGTGTGAAAGTTTGGGGAGTGGGGTGCCAGTTCAGGTGCTGACTTCGTCATCTGACCGTGGTTCAAAATTACGTGGTGTTGTCCTCGGATCTTTCCCATGGGAATTGATACCGGACCGTCGCCAATAGTCCGTTGTGTTGCTCCAGTGCGACGTTAATTAATTACCATTCACAGAAAACTTAATTGTTTTGTGATTAACAGTAATCATAAAAATATTACGAATGCTTTCGTTTTGCGCAGATCAATGATATTTATATATATATATATATATATATATATATATATATATATATATATATATATATATATATATATATAAAGATGCTAAATAAAAAAATTATACATACTTTCTATGAATCATTATACGTGTTTTTACTTTATTGTTTTCAGTGTTTTTATAAAGTAATAAGATCATTAATCTTCCAAGTAGTTTTGACGAGATATCTGGTCCTTCAAGATATTGCCGATTTTTTTCGGTCAGTTTTTCCGGTCAGCAAGATCCGATCAGTCTTCTTATGAGGAGATGCCTCATCAAGAAAACCACCAGGAGGGGGGGGGGTATTTCAATTAACGTCACACTGGAGCAACACAAATGGGCTATTGGTGACGGTCCGGGATCAATCCCAAAGGGAAAGATCCGAGGGGGGGGGGGTATTTCAATTAACGTCACACTGGAGCAACACAATGGGCTATTGGTGACGGTCCGGGATCAATCCCAAAGGGAAAGATCCGAGGACAACACCACGTAATTTTGAACCATGGTCAGATGACGATCACCAGGAGGGTGAAAGGCTCTTTTCACAAAATAATTTGTATGTAGGTAGGTATTTTAATTAACGTATCTGACCGTGGTTTAAAATTACGTGGTGGTAATTATGAGGAGTTGTCCTAGGTCTTTCCCTTCCGGTTTGATCCCGGACCGTCGCCAATAGTCCGTTGTGTTGATCCAGTGCGACGTTAATTAAAATACCTACCTACCTTCCAACCGGGCTAAAATATTTTGTAAATTTAGATATTTGAGGATATATTCTCGGCATGTTACAGTTCATTTAATTGGAATATTGTAACACTGTTGCATGTATATTTTTAATAGTTGTAAGTATTTGAATTTGTTTTTAATTAATCCCATTTATTTTCACACTGAAATTAGTGTTTTTAATCTACAAATGATTGCAGTTAGTTTAACTGATGTGGTTAATTACTCTGAATTTATAATCTTACTTTCATTGATGCAGCCTTGTAAATAAATATCTTATTTGAATTGTAAACAGAAACTTTAATGATAACAGAGTTGGCGTAATAAACGCAGTGCGGTGTTCACGACTGAAAATCATAGCAAAAGCTTAGAAACTCAAATAAGTTCTATGTGAATTCAATTTCATTCTAAATTACTCTTAATTTGAAACTTTAACAATACGTAGTTTCTGAAAATTAATGAGGAACTTTAATACAGAAACTTAGTAGGGCTTTGCTAAATTGCGTGATGTTAATAGATCTTTCTAGAAGATATTTTTAAGCCAGGTTTACCTCTTATTTATTTGCTAAGCAGAATAGAAGAAAGCAATGTTAATACAAGGTGATTTTTGTGTTGAGTAGGACTTTTCTAAATTGTGTGATGCTAATATACCTTTCTAGAAGATACTTTCAAGCAGGTTTACCTCTGATTTATTTCCTAAACAGAGTAGAAGATAGCAATGTTAACAGGGTGTTTTTATCTTGAGTAGAATTTTGCTAAATTGTGTGATGCTAATAAATCTTTCTTTCAAGCAGATTTCCTCTTATTTCCTAAGCAGTGTAGAAGAAAGCAATGTCAATACTAGGTGTTTTTTTAGCTAAAAGCTCCATTTTGTTTTAGAATAACTTTTAAGTAAAACATTTTTGTTTAATCATATTTTTCATATTGTTTAATCAATGACTGGCATTATTTAGGGAATTGCTCGTATTTGGACGACGCTCAAATGACTGCCTCTGGCCGTGCTCCAAATACCACACTTTTTTCGCGCACATTTTCCTTTATATTTGAGCACATTTCCGGAGGAATTTGTTCAATTTCTTCGGTAATGTTTTGTTTAAGCTTTGTGTTGTCAACTTGTTAGTTTAAACTCGTTCCTTAAAGTAACGTTTCACTCGTTCCAAATCCGGCCCTGCCAAATCAGGAGAACGAGGGGGTCAATCGACATCACCAAATTTTGACACTGTTCGGTCGGAAATGCGTTCTTTGGAACTCGCATGACTGCACGAGCTCCATCTTGTTGAAACCGCGTGTGCTTCAAACCTTGTCGATCAATTTAGGAAGAAAAAGCTTTTGTCACAACACCGTTTACAGTTGACAGTAATTGCATTTTCATCATCATCCTCGAAAAAAACATGATCCAATGCCTCCACTCCAAATTACCAATTGTCATTGAGTAAACAATGTAAAAGAAATTGAAAATGCTTTATTTAAAAGTTATTCTTAAACAAAACGGTGCCCTTAAACAAAAACCACCCTGCATTTAATGTTTACAATCTGAAATAAATATTTCACTTTCAAGAATTCAGGTTTATATCAATAACCTAGTTTAGATATGATGCGATGATTCAGGTCTATGTATTCAAAGGACTAAAATGTTTATAAATGGTGTTGAATGTTTATTTCTCAAAGCATATCTCCCCAGACGTCAAATAAATGCGTGAAGTAAAATCAGATCGTGGGTGTATATGTGGACGTATTTGTGGAATCGTGGGTGTTTTTTCCAATATAATCGTGTGGCGAGGTATGTAAGCTTCTCAATTACCCAGAACAGTGTTACCAGATTCGGCGCGACTGTGCCTTTCGGGCTACTTTTAACCTTCTCGTTATCCAAAACTTTGCATTGAGCGTATATTGAGGCTGAAACTAATATTCTATAGTGGTTGTCGGTATTCTAAAAATGGCTGCATAAAAATATTTACATTATGAAACAAACGTTTGATAATCATTTGAAATAGGACATTTATTTACAGTATCACTATATACGAAAAAGATTATCTTTCCATTGGAGTGGGGAACATTGCTGCCCAGTCGATAGCGTCGCTGATAAGTAACCGGAGGGTTGCGACTTCAAAGCTCTGTCCAACCAAAGACCGACGTGTATGTGGTGACTGGTGGATGTTAAATGTGTCGTGGCCTCAAAAGTCCTCACGTTTCCGTGGTGTGGAAGTTTGGAGAGTGGGGTTCCAGACCAGGTGTTGACTTCGTCATCTGACCATGGTTCAAAATTATGAAGTGTTGTCCTCGGGTCTTTCTCTTCGGGATGGATCCCGGACCGTCGCCTATAACCTGTTCTGCTCCAGTGCGACGTTAATTAGCTACTTATCTACCTACTTACCAACCTAGAGGATATTTATTCATATCATTTCATCATCTCATATCATATCATTTATTCATTCATTCTCTTAGGGATGGATCCCGGACCGTCACCAGTAACCAGTGCGATATTAATTAAATACTTATCTACTTACCAACCTAGAGGATATTTATTATTCATTTATTCATATCATTTCACCCTTTCATATATTATTTATTCATTCATTCTGTTCTGGATGGATACCGGACAGTCGCCAATAATTTGTTGTGTTGCTCCAGTACGACGTTAATTAACTACTTATCTACCTACATACCAACCTAGATGATATTTATTCATCATTTATTCATATCATATCATTCATATTATTTCATATCATTCCATATATAATTTCATATCATATCATTTATTCATTCATTCTCTTCGGGATGGATCCCGAACCGTGTCCAATAACCAGTGCGACGTTAATTAACTACTTATCTACCTACCAACCTAGAGCATATTTATTCATCATTTATTCATATCATTTCATCCTTTCATATCATATCATTCATCTCTTCGGGATGGATAACGGACCGTCGCCAATAACTTGTTGTGTTGCTCGAGTACGACGTTAATTATCTACTTATTTACCTACCTACCAACCTAGAGATATTTATTCATAACAATTAAATATTTAAAAAGTAGCAAAACACACTCGGAGCTTAGCGTCCTTTCGCAAATAGCTACATTGAGATATTTATAGATTTGCGATGCATAGATTTGCGCAAGTAGATTAAAATACATATGTTCTTGTATTTTATTTTCTTGGATACAGCGCATAAAATAAAGGGCGTGAGCTCCGTTTTTGCTCGTAGTTTAATTGATTCCCAAGAGCTAATCGATTAAAAAGTAACAAAATAGAAACGTGGGCGCAGTATTCGAAAAGCCTCAATTTAAAAATAATTTTATTTTCCTTTTTTCTTTTCAATGCATATTTTTTTACCGAATGGAAAATTTTGATTTTTCATTAAAACGATTTTCTGAACTTATTAGGGCCGCGGTAATCCTGTTGGAAAAGCATCGGATTAGGAACCGGAGGATTGGTATTTGGTATTTTCAATTAACGTCACACTAGAGCAACACAACGGGCTATTAGGAACCGGAGGATTGCGAGTTCGAAACTCTGTCCAGCCAAAGATCGTCGTGTGCACGGGGGATGGTGCACGTTAAACCGGTCGTGGCCTGAAATGTACTCTTTTTGGCGTGGCGTGGAAGTTTGGAGTTTGGTTGCCTGCTTAGATGTTGTTCTCGTCATCCGACCGTGGCTCAAAATGACGAGGCGTTATCCTTGAATCTTTCCCTTCGGGATTGATACCTGACCCTCTCCAATAGCCCCTTATGTTGCTCCAGTGCTACGTTAATTAATTACCTACCATCTGAACTTTTAGGAGCAAAACAAAACTTAAATAAAAAAACTAGCAAAAACTGACCAGATCGTCATAAAAAAAACAAGCAAAACTGACCAGATCGTCATAAAAAAACTAGCAAAACTGACCAGATCGTCATAAAAAAAACTAGCAAAACTGACCAGATCGTCATAAAAAAACTAGCAAAAACTGACCAGATCGTCATAAAAAAATTGGCGATATCTTGATGACGAAATATCTCGTCATTAACAAAGTTGGTCAGATCTTGATGAACGAGATATCTGGTTGAAACCACTTGGAGGGTTAAATTAATAAATTGTGTAATTTGATGCCAAAGTTTTTGAAACATGCATATATCTGTCAAGTGTGTTTCTTATGTCAGTTGGTTTATGGAATTTTAGAAATTGATATGGAATGTGGATAAGAGTATGAAATAAAAATGTAGCAAAAAAATTTAAATATTAATCAATATTTAATTAACCTACTTTATTTTTTATAGTTCTTTTCTGATGATGAAACACCTTGATTTTTGGGTACATTTGGGAAGTGGAATAGGGCGCTTCTATGTCCGACAACCCTGATACAGTGCACCATATTTAACACTCACAAAAACAGTTTTATTTACACCATATATACAAGACATTACAACAATGCCCGACACGGTCGATGAAAAGGTATCACACACCCACGAAAAACCGACCTAGTGTGTGGATGCCTAACGTTATTATATATTATACAAGGTGGCCATAAAATAACTCTCTTTGGAGGTATCTGTAGCTAAATCGAATAAACGGAATGGAACCAAATTTGGTATTGAGACTTTTGAAGACTTGGGGAGACGTATACCGCGAAAAGCATTTATTACCGAAATTCATCAATAGGGGGAAATTGGCGTTGTTGGAGTCAAAAGGGCTACGTTTGGCCATGATGCGCCAGACACGAGACATACAATATCAAGTAGACGCACACAATGAAAGTTTTACTGACACAGAAATACACCCAGGGAGAGGAATGCACCTGATAGGAATCGAACCTGCGCCACCTACAACTCGAAGTTTGCTAGCGCAGTGGGTATACCCACTGTACCACGACGGCACCAAAAATGGATTATGTAGAGCTTCGACTGCGCAAGCAACAACCACGCCACTAATTCCAGCTGTATATGTGACACGTTGTAATTAAAAACCTGGCAATAGACATACAGCTCACAGGAAACAATCTTTTATTCACCAGATTTCCCTTGACCACATAGACCAATCTCAATGTGTTGACCTTTCTTGTGTATAGCCAATTGGATCCGGTGTGCTGCATGCTCTACAGCTAAGCGTAATGAGTCGGGTTGGATGCTCATAACAGCCCGTTTTATGTTCTCTTTCAAGGTATTAAAGTTCGGAACGCCACCAACATATACAACGGACTTCAAGTACCCCATAGCCAAAGGTCACATGTCCGGGGGCAAGCCGGCCATTGCGTGGGAAAGAGATTAATAACCCTTGAGAGACTGATAACCCTTGAATATTGAAATGTTGGCGTAGAAGGCGTTGTACCAAACGGTGAATGTGTGGCCGTTCTCTCTGCATGAAAATGATCCAAACATTGTCGTTGCTGCAATTGGGAATGACAAAAATTTTCCAGCATTCTTAGATAATTCTCTCTGGTAATGGTACAGGTTACTGGACCGGTAGGAGGGATAGGCTCAAAAAATATGGTCCTAAAATAAAATCGGTTATGAAATCTCACTACAGTTATTTTTTGAGAATGCAGTGGGATTTTCTGGTACGCTTGGGATGTTCAGATGCCCAAATTTTGCAGTTATGGGTATTGACCGACCCATCCAGATAAAAATGAGCCTCACCGCTCCACAATATTCACCAAGGCCATTCATTGTCGACCTCCATTCAGGCAAGAAACATTTGCGCGAAAGTTAAGCTTGCATCACAACGTGTGATTGCTTGTACACGACTGATCTTATACGGATAAAAGTGAAGCATTTTTCGTACGATTTTCAAGACCGTGCCATTCGGCATATCAAGTTGACAAGCCATTCCGTTTTATCTGCTTTTAATTCAAATGCTCGACTGTTTTGGACTGCAACAGCGTCAATTTTCCCCTACTGCCGACTTTCGGTCCTAAAATCTTTTTTCGCGAAATACCCCCACGTCTTCAAAAGTCTCAGTGCCAATTTTGTTTCCATTCCGTTTATTCGGTTTAGCTACAGATGTCTTCAAAGAGTGAAAGTTATTTATGGCCAATCTGTATTATAATTATGTTATGTTATGTTTTCATATAATTAGGTGTTGCACACCTTCTGGAGGAAGTGCCTAACTCAAAGTAACAATGCGAGTTTTTAACAATCAACATCTTCCTTTAAAATTCTTTTCAGTGAAATGTAATATATGCATTTAATTGTCACTAGCTGTTGCACAAATTTAACTTTCCAATTTTCTTATACTAGTTACAGATAATGAATATTTTAGAACACGTCAATTTTTTTCCTAATAGCTGTATTTTAAAAACCAACCCCATCAAAAATAATTTAGCAATTTCTCCGTACTATTTCTAATTCTACTACTACTTCTAAGTTGGTAGACGTGTCCAAAGGGTCAAGTAAAAATTTACAAAGTAATCAAGATGACAAAAGATGAAATTTATTGCAACTGTGTTAGCAAATAACTTTGACCAGTTTTAAGAACACGATACCCTAGCTCTTTTTCAGTATTTTCAAAACCATAACTACCATTGTAAATCCAAGATTTCGCGAGCAGCACGAAGGAATGCAATTTCGTATTCATCTGCAGCCGTGAAAGCCGAATTCCATGTCCAAGAGCCAAATGGAAGCGCAATAGTAATGAGAAACTGAAGAGTACGGGGGCACACATTACTCAATAAACGAATAGGTTGATAAACGATATTTGGAGTTGGGCCTGCCCCGCAAGCTGGTGATTATGGCGTCACGAGAATGGGAATTGCTTTCATCTTGTGGTCATCCCCGTGTGATTTGTCAGTTAGTGCCATCCATTACGGACTTCGTGATTGCTACCACTCCGGGTGATGACTCGCTCACCGAAATGTTGCGAGTCTGCGCGTCTTGCGAAACTTTTCAGTCCTGAAAAACACAACACATTCGCTGTTTGGAAAAATATTAAAAGCCCCATTTAGTCCCCAATACGTTGGGCCATATTTAATCCCCATTATATATAATTTTATATATATGGTGATATATATATGGTGATGACTCGTTCACCGAGGTAATGCGCATGGTGATAACATTTACTACTATAACGAATTAACATGCGAAACTTTTCAGTCCCGAAAAACAAAATACTACGTTCGTTGAGAAAAATATTAAATGCCCCGTTTATCCCTCCATACAATAGATGGAGAAACTATGGCTTATCTCTTTGAAGGGCACTTGTTAAAATATTTTTGAGAAATCTTTACGTGTGAAGACCTTGGCATAAAACTATATAGTAAATATCTTTGAAAGGCGATTGTTAAAAAAGGCGTGATTGAAAAACCTTTGTGGGTAAAGACCTTGGTTTAAAACTCCATGTAGTAAACATTAGAAAGCTTCCATGCAAGAATAAAACGTGTTAATAAACAATAGATGAAAATATTCGGTTGCGGTTTATCCCTTTGAAGGGCAATTGTAAAATAAGGTTTTTGAGAAACCTTTATGGGTGACGACCTTGGCTTAAAACTTTATAGAGTGAACATCAATTACTATTTATTAGAAAACTGACTCAGAAGAAAATGTGTTAGCAAACAATAAATAAAAATATGCGGTATATCCCTTTGAAGGGCCCTTGTTAAAAAAGGTTTTCTGATAAACTTGTATAAAAGGTTTTCTGTTGAGATATATTAATATTCTCTCTGTTATATATAAAGACTGCTATGGTATAGTAACATTCTCTGTTGTATATAGACTGCTAAGGTATACTAATATTATCTCTGTTGTATTTTAAGGTCTGACCTCGTATGAATACATAAAACTCCCTCGATATATCGTGCTTCTAGGGGGATAAAAAGTATGGCATACCAAAGGTAAATATATAGTGAGGGCCAAGAGAAACTTACTTATTAGTAATGAAGAGGCAAAAATTATGCATTAATAAACATATTTCATTTGAAGTTATGCAAAACTACATGTTAAAGACAAAATCAATAGTAAAACCTTTGATAATAATACTAAATCTGGAAGAATATTTTTAGAAAATAATTCCTTCTTATTAACTATATGGAGGTACCCAAAATGTTCCTATGAATTCAATGAGAATAACTGCTTGAAACGAGTAACGTCAAAACTCTCAACGCTAAGGTTGGAAGGTAGGTAGTTGAATTTTAACGTCACATTGGAGGAACACAACTGGCTATTGGTGACTGTCCGGAATCAATTCCGAAGCCCAATGCTAAGGAAACAGATTGGGATTTTTTCTGGTGTTAACAAACAAAATTCATTGGGAAACAAAAAGGAGAGATGCAGACAAATACGTCATATAACGAGGAGTAACTGCATTTTGAAAATGAAACAAAATGTAGTACTCTTTTAGTTTTTTAAGGGATCGTGAATCACTCATAACTCATCTAGAACACTCCTAGACACCAGAATATCAAACAAGAGAATATTTATATACCTTAGCAGTCTTAATATATAATAGATAATATTTATATACCTTAGCAGTCTTAATATATAATAGAGAATATTTATGTACCTTAGCAGTCTTAATATATAATAGATAATATTTATATACCTTAGTAGTCTTAATATATAATAGATAATATTTATATACCTTAGTAGTCTTAATATATAATAGATAATATTTATATACCTTAGCAGCCTTAATATATAATAGATAATATTTATATACCTTAGTAGTCTTAATATATAATAGATAATATTTATATACCTTAGCAGTCTTAATATATAATAGAGAATATTTATGTACCTTAGCAGTCTTAATATATAATAGATAATATTTATATACCTTAGTAGTCTTAATATATAATAGATAATATTTATATACCTTAGTAGTCTTAATATATAATAGATAATATTTATATACCTTAGCAGTCTTAATATATAATAGAGAATATTTATGTACCTTAGCAGTCGTCATATACAATAGAGTGAATAATTATATATAGTTGGTTATCATATTATTAGAACCACCTTCATGAGTTAACAATTTTACATTTCTACCAGTTACTATTAAAAAGACCTGGTTGCAATTAATTATTTTTATTTTTGTTGGTATGCTTTGGTAACCAAATTTTAAATAAACAGCTGACAACATTGTTTCTCAATCTGTTATATACCTGCTATCCATTTCTGCCCAAAACTCAGAAAATAACACTTTTGCACTGTCTTAAAATTTTGATCACCCATTGTAGCTTAGTAGCCTTAATATACCCTAAAAAGTTTATTTATATACCTATCAGTCTTAATATACCCTAGAAAGTATATTTATATACCTAGAAACCTTAATATATAATAGAGATAATATTAAAAACCTTAGCAGCCTTAATATATAATACAGAGAACATTCATATATCTTTTAGCAGTCTTAATTATATAATAAAGAATATTCATCTACCTTAACAGTCTTAATATATAACAGAGTAAATAATTATATACAGTGTGGTGATCATGTTATTAGAACCATCTTTATAAATTAACAATTTTACATTTCAACCAGTTACTATTAAAAAAACTGGTTATAATTAATTAATTTAATTTTTGTGACATGCTTGTGTTAACACACTTTAAATAAATAGTCTGTTTCACAATCTACAATATACCTGCTATCCATTTTACCCAAAACTCAGAAAATACCATGTTTTGCACTGTGGCTCTAATAATTTGATCATCCACTGTAGCTTAGCCACCTTAGTATACACTAGGAAGTATATATTTATAGACCTTAGCAGCCTTTATAAATAATAGAGAAAATATTTATACTATACCTTAGCAGCCTTAATATATAACACAGATAATATTCATATACACTGCTGGCCACCCAAATTGCAACACCAAGAAAGACAAGAGATATCACAACAAAATTTATTTTGTAGATAACATGTTGACCAAGTATCAAATGATTAAATTTATAGACTTCTGTGAAGTGTGGTTCCTGCCAAAATCAGTAGCCAGAGTAGCCGCCATTGTTGGAGATCACCGCTGCCACACGCCTCGGCATTGATTCAAAGAGACTTTGGATGTGTTCTTGGGGTACAGCAGACCAAGCAGCTTCAACACGTTGCCAAAGTTGATCTGGTGTGGCAGCTGGGGATGTATTCTGGGTCAATCGTTGAGCAACCATGGACCACATGTTTTCTATCGGCGAAAGATCCGGAGAGCGAGCTGGCCAGGGAAGCAATTCAATCTGGCGATTGACGAAGAACCCTTGTACAATGCGTGCCACGTGTGGTCGCGCATTATCCTGTTGAAATATGGCTGTGGGCAAGCCCTGAAGGTAAGGAAGGACAACTGGCTCCAACACCTCGGAGATGTAGCGCTGGCTGTTTAAAGTACCGGCAATGCGTACTAGAGGAGTGCGAGAGTGATATCCAATACCGCCCCATACCATAATACCCGGTGCAGGACCAGTGTGGCGGTGCATAACGCAGCTGTTCAGCATCCTCTCTCCACGGTGTCTCCAGACTCGAATCCGACCATCGTGGTGTTGCAGACAGAAGCGTGACTCGTCAGTAAAGACAATTTCATTCCATTCTGCCGTCCACATCCTTCTTTCATCGCACCATTGGCGGCGGAAACGTCTGTGGTTCTGCGTCAAGGGTAGACGAAGCAATGGACGTCTTGCGGACAGACCACTCTGCTGTAAACGGTGTCGAATGGTACGCGCAGACACTGGATGATGCGGTACAGATTGAATGTGCTGTGCTATGGTTCGTGATGTGGCTGAGCGATCCGTCACTGCCATACGCACAATATGCCTGTCATCACGTGAAGTGGTGCACTGAGGTGGATGCGATCGAACACGTCGGTCCGTCGTACCCTCCTGCATCCAACGATCACATATCCGCATTACAGTTGTTTGGTTTCGTCCAACACGACTACCGATTTCCCTGAAAGATAATCCACAATCTCGGTAGGCCACTATCCTTCCTCTGTCGAACTCGGATACTTGATCAAAAGATGATCGCTGTTTTCTACGAGGCATAATTGATCGTTTTTTTGAAAAAAACCACAAGAAAAACACAATTGCCGTACTTGAAATCGTCGAAATCTCCAAGCCTTAAATAGCGCTTTGAAGTGGCGCCACAGGCGCGCGTGATGTGCGTCTGCGCTGAAATTCTAATCATTTGCATATCTCACCTCCGCTAATGCATGTTGTAAATTTCATATTATTTGCATGCTTCCTTCAGGGTGTTGCATTTACGGTGGCCAGCAGTGTATTTTAGCAGTATTAATATATAATATAGAATATTTATATACCATAACAGGCCTTTTTATAGTCCCTTGAGTAGGGACGTCGTGCAAGCGTATTGTAGTTTTATCTTTAGTAGGTGTTGGTTTATGTGCTTTTCTTAATGTTTGCAACGTTGTTGTTTTTCATTCACTAACCATCCTATAGTAGCCTCTTTCATTGATAGAATAGTTTTCGTACACTCCGATATTTTCATCTGTTGTTTTCTAACACCTTTTCTTTTTGTGAGTCAGTATTCTAATAAATAGCAATTGATGTTCACTACATAAAGTTTTAAGTCAAGGTCTTCACCCATAAAGGTTTGTCAAAAAACCGCTTTCAACAATGGCCATTCAAAAGGATAAACTACAACCAAACATTTTCATCTATTTTCTAACACGTTTTCCTGTGAGGCAGTTTTCTAATAAATAGCAATTGATGTTCACTATATAAAGTTTTAAGCCAAGATCTTCATCCATAAAGGTTTATCAAAAGAACCTTCTTAACAAGGACCCTTCAAAGGGATAAACCACAACAGAATATTTCCATATGATTGCTAACACGTTTTCTTGTGAGGTAGTTTTCTTATAAATAGTAATTAATGTTCACTATATAAAGTTTTAAGCCCAAGATCTTCATCCATAAAGGTTTGTCACAAAACCGCTTTTAACAAGGGTCATTCAAAAGGATAAACCACAACCAGACATTTCCATCTATTGTTTGCTAACACGTTTTCTTGTGAGGCAGTTTTCTAATAAATAGCAATTGATGTTCGCTACATAAAGTTTTAAGCCAAGATCTTCATCCATAAAGGATTATCCAAAAGTTTTTTTTAACAAGGGCCCTTCCAAGGGGTAAACCACGACCTAATATTTCATCTATTGTTTGCTAACACTTTATCTTCTCGTGAGTCAGTTGTCTAAAAATAGTAATCGATGTTTACTATATAAAGTTTCCAGCTTTAATCTTTTAGATTGAGATTATAACTAACTTTAGTGAACCGTCCTTTCAGTAACAGCAACAATAGAGAAGAACGATCCTTGGACATCAATTTGTGAGGACATCTTACTGTCAGACATGTGCCTTATACATTGGATAGCCGACTGATCCAATCATGTATGTGTCATCGCGTGTATTAGACTCTGTCATTACTTTCCTTCATTTTGTGCGTTGTCTTGGAAGGAAACTGAATGACTTTCACTTCTCCATACATTTACAAGTGTTTCTTTGAGTTTTTAGAGAGTAGATTATCCCCTTAGTTCTACCATCAGTATAAAATATTCAGCAATCATCAAAGAACTAAGATTAATTGAAACCTTCAACAGAATCATATTAAGGAAAATATATCCAAACATTTTTTCTGTTTATTCTTATTATTAGTTTACAATTTAAATAAACCTAGATTTTTTATTTAATGTATAATAATGCGATTCAAAATGTGAGACATTGAGCTCATTAAATAAAAGACAACAAGTAAAACAAATAAATTGAAAACATAAAACGAATTAATAAAGGACAACATATAGAACACATAAATTAAAAACATAAAACAGATAAAGGAAAACACATAAAGCAAATAAACTAAAACATAAAACGAATGAATAAAGGACAACACAGAACAAATTAAAAACATAAAATGATTGAATAAAGGACAACACATAGAACAAATAAATTAAAAACATGAAACACAAATAAATTAATGAAAACACATAAAACAAATAAATCTAAAACTTGAGACGTATGAATAAAGGACAATGTGTAAAACAATTAAAAACATAAAACGAATAATGGTAGATTGGTTTTGCGGTTTTATGGCGCAAGGGCTATATCTGGCCATGCTGCGCCAGACACGACATACAATATCAAGTAATAGACAGACACGCAATGAAAGCTTTACTGACACAGAAGAGAGAAGTATACCCAGGGAGGAATGCGCCTGACAGGAATTGAACCTGCGCAGAGTACAACTAGAAGGTGCAGTGGGCATACCCACTGAGCCACGACGGCCCCCTAAAACGAATGAATACAGTACAACATATGAAACAAATAAATTAAAAACATAATAACGAATGAATGAACAAAAACACGTTAAACAAAGAAATAAAAAGAAAACATGAAATCAATTTTCAACAATCATAGGTATATCATACGTTCTCAAGTTGTTTCATGCTCAAAGTCAAAAATATGTGCCACGGGAAATGATAATTTTTGAACATTATTCCCCAGCAAATAATTTTAAAGATGTATTCATATTTCTTCAAAATTTCTGAGGTTCTCATTTTATTAACGTAAAAAAGCAATTAATAAGACCTTATGTTCACTGGACATCATGTAAAAAGTACAGAAAATGCAACTTAAACTAACTTCGTTGCAACTTAAAGCGTTATACAATTATATAAACAATTGAAAACTAGCAAAATTAGTAGAAAAATTTAAAAATCTTCAAAACAACGGCTGAGAAAGACTGAAGCTGAATTCAAATAGGAAGCGCAAAGTGACCAGCGAAGACCAATCAAAGCGTTTTCACCGCTCGTGCCAGCACCTCTAATTGGTCTGCGAGTTGCTCTTCCTATTAGAATTTAGCTTAAGAAATAGCTTTGAAATACCGGTTGCAAGGACATGCGTTATGTCAAAATAACGAAATAAATAAATCTACTAAACTCAATACTGCTAGGAATTTTTTCATCAGTTGGATTTCAAACAAACAAAAGTGGTCCAATCTCCGAGTTCTATTCTCGAATTAAACATCAGAGAAAAACTTATCTGTTTTTACGTTGTCGAACACACTAGCCAATCCTTCCTTACATGATTGCCTGGAAAGGTTTAGTTAAAAATAATGAGCTGTGGCAACACACTATTCCAGAACAACAATATTTAAAATCGCGTTTTCATCTTGTGACTTACTTCTGTCCTGATAATGGAGGACGTCTTGCACTACCGAAATTACCATTGACTATATTTTCTAGGTTTTCAATCTTTATTAGTGGTTGTTTTGTAGGTTAATAAACTTTTAATATCACAATGACTATTAAGATGAAGTTGAGATGAGATAAACTTAGGTTAGAATCTTTCACACCCTACAACAAAAAACTCCAAACATCTCTATATCCAAGCAATTTCCCTAACGAACAATCTAAACTAATTGCATTCTATTTTGCTGTGACATGCAATAGATTCTTCGTTATTCTTCGTTCGAATTAGTTATTCTTTTTTGCAGATGAGACACTCAAACATTTTTGTGCACGACATGATTAACTCTTGTGCGAATCACTTGTGCAAACTCCTCTTCAATGAGAAAGAATGCATCCTTTTTACCGAAGACTATTCTTAAAAATTTAAATCCAGTCTAGTCACTCTTTTAAAAGCAATTTCATGTAGGTAACTTTAAATTTCAAGATTGATGAAATGGTTGGTTAGTTTTGAGTTTTATGGCCCAAGTGTCAAATTTGGTCAAGCTACACCAAACAGCGTCAATTTAATGGACATATACACAAGGAAAGCTTTACTGATACAGGAGAGAAATACACCCAGGGAGGAATTGAACATACACCGCCTACACACAATTAGCAAGTTGATAGCATAGACGTGAAATATAAGTAGACTGAGCAATGCTATGGAGAGGAGCATCGAAAAGTGTAACCAACATGTCGACTAGTAGTCACGTGACTGCTCTGTCAAAAATTGACTTGGTTGGCCGATTTGGCATCTTATCTCCTCGTTTTGCTATATAACATCTTATGACAAGGTAGATGTGTGAATGCGCATTTCTATAAGAGTGGCGACAAAAGTGGTGAAATCTCCAAAGTCTAGTACTATGTCGCGTGGACCAATCAAATGATAAATCAATGGATAGGCGTTTTCTACCGTCCCGTGGACCAATCAGATGATGAATGCTCTTTTCTACCCGCAGACGAAAATAATCTAAGGGCCACGTTACTACTAGTTTTGGTTACATGATCCTGGGCACATAAAACGATTGCCATTGCTCACTCTACTTTTATTTCCTCTATGGTTGCTAGCACGTGAACCCGCTGACTCCCTTTGATAGAATGGTATATAAAATTTTGGAATCGAATCTTTTTTTTCGATTTTCAATTGTTTATTATCACTCAGACTTCTTGAATAGACATTTATCTACGGTCTGTCGATCAGAACTGCTCCAGAGGCAAAGCCTAGGTGCTGGCGATCACTATAGAAACAGGTCAAACTATAGAAAAAATCTATAGAAGGCAACATTTTGTGGGGGATGAGTCGGATGAGGTTTTGGCGATGGATGGTTTGGCGACGTTTGCGCCACTGTGACACACTCAAATGCTTCAAGAATCCCCTATAGAAAATGGAGTCTCGTCTCTGCGGCGACAGACAACTCAGGCTTTTTGTCTAAAGCAGTTCTCGTTGTAGACAGACACTATATCTAAGTACCTGTGTGAGAAGACGGATTCTTCAGATCATTGACATTTCCTGTCTGTTTTTGCATGAGTTACATTTTAGCTACGCTATTTAGTTGATTACGTTTTGATCAATATGTTATGTTTAGATCTTACAGGGACTTTTCCGTTGAACTCCATACATCTTGAACTTCCTAATTGAGTCGCACTTTACTATACAACCTTAAAATAGACCAGAAAGCGTATCGGTGTTACTCTTATGCTATTGAAAGCGCATGAATTACTTTTTTCTTGGTTCAACCAATAAGAAAAGGTAACTTAAAGGTGTTGAAACCGACTGGTACTATACTTTAACCCTCCTGGGCGTTGTCTCGACCAGGTATCTCGTCATCATAAAAAAATTGCAATATCTTAACGACCAGATATATCGTCGTCATTATCAAAATTGGTCAGATCTTGATGGAAGATTATCTCGTCGATACAACTTGTGTGATCTTGAGTAAAAAGTGTGAAGTTATCTTCATGGAGTACATTTTCATATTTACAAATAAAAGTTTCTCCCCTTGTGACACAGACACGGAACCTAGTACTTAGGTGGAATAAAATACAAAGCAAGGATTACGGAATAACATAGAAACAAACAAAACATGATTAGGCATAGTAATTATATACGAATTTTTAGAATGCAACGAAAACCTTCTTTGTCATGACCAAAACCAAAGGAACTTGAGGCCACTGGATTGAAATTTTTCCAATTCTATTTCAAGGAGAGTCGAATCCTGAATACTCCTCCTGAGAGTAGAATCCTCCACATAAATATCCCTGATGAGCCCCGTAGTGAGACTGGCATTGTTCGCCATGGTTTCATTGATCTCTTGACTGCTTGGCGGCCACAATTTTTGTTAAATAATGCAGCTGTAATTATGAAATTCTGCGCATATCATTTGTGACTATAATTAATATAAATCAATAAACTAAATTCGGTATTTTATGTCATTTTACTGAGTGTGTGTCTCTTTAAGGTGCATGCATACACTAGAAGATTGTTTTTTAATTTTGACTTTAAAAATTCAGTTTTTTACAATAGGTCATTGGTTTATGCTTAAAATCATTTCATTGTGAAGAAATCAGATTTAAATAACCATTAGTTATCTAATTTAGATATAATTAGCTAGTTAGCATGTTTTTTAAACAGTGATATCTCGAATTCTAATTTGTTCAGAAAGACAATCCATGTTGGAAATTATTCCTTATACTATTCTTCATGTTTTGATCCTCAGTCATGTTGCTAGAGAGAATAGGGTGTTTTACGATTTTTTCATCAAGGAAGCATAAAAAAGTCAGGAATTTTTCTGGAATTCTAACATTTAAAAATCAACTAAAACTTCATTTCTTAACCAATAACTCTGATTGAGGTTCTACAGAGGCTGTTCGGACATTTTTTGAACGATTTTGATGAGCTGTAAAAAAAATTGTATGCTACGAAATAATTTTATTTTCACAGCCAGTTAAATAGTTAAAGGATAACTTATCGTCTGCTAACTCAGAGTTTTGTATACTTTCAAAATGGCGCTTTTAAATAAGCAAGGGATGGAAGGCTATGTTTCCTCTCTTTCCGAAGAGAATTATGCTTATTCAATTATTCAAAAAAGCTGTAAAAGTTATGGTTTTTCGATATCTAAAGGTACGATAAGTAATATTAATTAGAAAGGAAAAAACATAAAAGTGGAAAAATACTTCCAAAAAAGAAAAGAATTTCTGATAATATTTGTAGGGTAAGATCTTTAATTTTAAAAGAGAATCCACCAAGTCAAAGGACTGTAGCAAAGTGAACGTGAGAACTTTCTCTAAGAGATTTATGATTGTTGCCGGTTTTGCATATAATGGAAAATTAAAAGTAAAAAGAGGGGGAAATGTAAAAATCAACTCCCACATATTATCAAGACCATATTTTATCTCCAATATTCAAAAACAGAAATACCATATCTTTACCCACAGGGCCAACAATCAGTAGAACTGCATCAGGGTAAAGCAAGCAGCCACACATCTAAATCGACTATTAAATTCTTGGAAAAAATGGAACAAGAAACTGGTATCAAGTCAATACCCTTTACTGATATTCCTGCTAAATCTCCAGATGTTTCACCCATGGTCTTTTGTGCTTTTGGACTTTTAAAAAGGGCATTATCGAAAAGTCGACCGGAAACCATTCAAGGACTGGAAAACTGTGGAGCAAGAATGGGACGAAATACCACTGTCGATAATACAAAAGTCATTATTATCATGTAAATTAAGGTGTAGAAAGAGTTAACAATAAGGGCTATCAAATGGAATATTTAAAACACAAAAATTTCATGTAAAAAATTGAGCTAGTCCATTAAAATCGTTCAAAGAATGTCCGAACAGCCTCTGTAAACATACACTGTATGATATAGATGATAATAATACAAAAATAATTGTAATAGATCAATTCGTCGTTGAATTATCACCGTTTGAGCAGAGCATCATATTGCAAAGACACTGTACTTCAAAAATTCAGTTTAAAATTTTGGATACATGTTTGTACATGTTGACAATACCTAACGAAAACCCTTATAACTAGAAAAATATTTCGAATAGTTACAATTTCTTAGTATCGTTTGAAAGCTAAGGAGTTGAAAAATATTTTGTAACAATAAAAGATATTCTGGTCAATTCTAGTGATTTCTAGTGTATACATACACTTTAATAATCATGCGTGAATATTAAATTATTATCTTCAACTCTAAAATTCCTTACACATTCAACAGAAATACTTCCAGACTTATCCAGCCCATATGAAGCGGAAACAATGATCATGTTATACTACATTACGGTGTATAAAGTTTTCACTATCGGTTCGCAGAAATAATATCCTTGTTACGAAACAATGCCAGTGAATAGCCTTTAACAATATCTAAAGATTTTATCCATATTTAGTAGTCTTTTTCATCAGACACAGAAGAATGTATGCACTTTGTGACGAAAGAAAACACATGATGAAGCTCGGTTGATAGTTTACCCCACTCTTCCAGACATCTTTATTATCTACGCCTTTTAATAAAGTAGTTGTGTAATGCTTTATATCCATTATTTTCCACTTCCGAGAAGTAAGATTCTTCAAAAAATAAGCCTCAGGAAACTAGAAGAGCAAATATAGGCCTGAAGCTATACAACCTAAATATCGCATATCCGGAAAATAGGCTACAGTGTAAAACTGGAAACGATATTTTTCCTTCTCTTTTATCGCTTTTGTGTCAGTCATTAAGAGTACTATCCTCAAAGAAATGTAAGTGCCCGAAATCAATTTTATAAATATTATCGTGCTGTGGGAAGTATTCATTATACACAAACATATAAGGTTTTGAACGTTTTCAAATTTAACTTTTCTTTCTGGATCAGATCCAAGCGTTCGAAAAGTTTTATATATTTTTATTTTTTTTATTCAAAAAAACAAACTCCCCGTGCATACCACAGAAGTACAACACCGGGCTTACCGAAGTTGATTTATCAAAGAAACAGTGGGAATATAAAATTTAACTAAAATAACAAGATTTGATGAACTTAACAAATGAGAAATAAAGATTAGTTCCAACAAAAACATAGAGTTCAACTGGCCATGTTTTACCCAATCTTCTCAAATCATTTTGAAGGCACATTCTCTTGAATTACCAAATGCAAGACAACTTGGAAGCAAACGGTCTACATCTTATGACTGCTTTTTTGAACACTCGCACATATCATTAGTCCGAAGATTAAACCTGTATAGGTATTTTGCAAAATTTCCATGGCCAGATAAAAATTGCGTAATTTTGAAGTTTTTGAAGAAACATAATTCTGAGTTCAATCTATGCTAAGTAGTGGAGAAAAACATATCTTTTGGAGTGTTCAGCTTTCTCAGACGAGACATACTATTCGTTTCACTTAGCAATAAGCTTGTCAAAGCATGAGGCTTTCAAGTAACACAAAGTCACTTGGAATCAAAAGATTTGAAACTGCTGTTACGCTACTAAAGCTTATACAAGCAGAGAATTTGTTTCAGATTTTTTCTAGCTAAACCAACTGAATCAACAAAATATAAATTCCATCAATACGCACTTCGTGGTCAAACAAAAGTCGTGCATATTAGTATTTCGTTGGACCATCTTTAACGTGAATTACAGCACGCATTCGTCGTGGCACTGCGTCTGAGTTTATTCAATAGTCAGATCTTGATGGACGAAATATCTCGTCGAAACCACTTGGAGGGTTATGATCTTCGTTCACGATTATTCAGGATTGTTTTTTAACTACACATTTTTTCGCAAAATTGATGGTTGACCGCCATCTCTTTATGACTAACTGGACATATCGTAATCCGGTGCCAGTGATTTCAGCAATCCCTTGCAGTTTTCCTGCTCTTGACGCAGGCTGATAATATGATCCTTTTTGAATTCTCAAACATCTTTTCCGTGACTGCGTATAAGCCTTCAGTCATGTTTGCTCTGAAATTATCACTGCATATTCATCTAGTTTCAGTTAAAGGTTGTAATGCTTACAGAATTATGCAAATTTTCGAAATGCTTAACCAATAATTCCCTCCTCAGTAATTGCAAGTTTAAATGGCCAAGAAGTGTACGAGCTCATGCAATGTGGAAAGCGTAAGTAAAATACAACACATTTTTCACGTGAATATGTCTTTAAAATCAGGCCAGTAAGGAAAGTTAAGAGTTACAAAAAAATGGGCATCGAGTTTGGTCTAATAATTTCTATATTATCAACGTGAACCAAACCAACCTAGTGTCATTCGATAGCTGAGGGAACAAAGACTTGTAAGTGACCTTGAGTACGTGTGCCGCGAAGGCTCCGATAAGCGGGGAGGGGGCGGTGTTTGGAGGACTTTCAGCTACGCTGCGCAAACTTCAAATCAGTATTACTCGGAACTGTAAAGCGCTACAGAGTCAAAATCGGTCTCACACGAAAGCTAACACCAAGATCTGTTAATTTAAGACATTAGAAGTGAAATCAAATATAGTGTTGGTTGTAAAACTTTGAATCGCAATAGAAAATTTTTAAATTTCAAATTTTAAAAATTTACTTTCAAATAAATTTTATTTTTTATTTAAAACTTTTGTCATATACTCGTCAAAAAGTCAAACAGAAATACATTGAACGTAGTCTACGCGGAAGAGCAACTTGTCAGCTTTCGATAAACACTGAATTGACTACTGAATTTGTCTTTCTTTCATTTACTACACCCAATTAATACTATGCGCAAACAAAATGTATTCACGTAAAACTTGCGTCCGTGCTCCGACACAGGCTACCTAACTTTTTATCCATAATAAATAACCTATATACCTTGAATTCTAATAAATCTAATAATAAATGTATCTAAGCCATCTATAAATATTATAAATTTATAATGCATCGAGATTCATAATCTCTATATTCTAGATTTGTGTAATGTGTTTTAAAAATCATTCTGGTTTTTCAACTAAGTAATTGAATTGTTGGCTAAATAAATGTAAAACAAGGCATTTTTATTTCAGATTTTATTTAAAAAACTACTAAATCAATAAAACATACATTCCGTCATGAAATATATAAGCTCGGGCATTATGGAATGCTTAAGTAAGATATAGTATGGTTTTGTTCTATAAATTTGCCTAGAATTCGAACAAATCTAATAATAAATATATCTTAGCCGAATACTTAAACCTAATTATACCCATAACCTGTAAGTATTGAAATTTAAATGCTTCGAGATTCTAAATAATCTAGGTTTTCGTTATATGGTTTTAAAATGTTTCCGGTTGTTAGAACTAAGCAGTTGAACTTTTGGACAAATAAAAGTAAATGTAAGCATTTTTGCTACCTTACTAAGTAAAATATTACTTTAAATACGTGGATTGAAGTACAACTTTTCCTTGAAATTCATTTTCAGTATTTTCGAACCCTTTACAGTCTTCTGTTTTCTTTTAACTTCAAAGCTTGGATAAAGCTATGAATAATGAAAATTATCGATCTAATACAGGTCTCAAACTCAGATCCTTGGCGGTTTCACTTTACAGGAACATAAGGGAACAGTGAAATTCCAAAATAACCAAAATTGATTGAAAAATATTTTTTTAGTTAGAAGTTAATTGATATCAAATAAGCATGATAGGTCTATTAAAAAACGCCTTTTTCTCCTACTGAGATTTTTTGACATTCTTCCGATTTCAGACTGTCCCCTACGCATTAGTTTTTTCTTGATTTCCTTTATTGCGTTTTATATAATCCTCGATAACATCGTTTCTGTGGCGTAAGGCTTTATTCCCCGCTCGGATTTTCAACACCATGCATCGCTTCACGAATTCGGAGCTTGCCGTTGAAAATCCAAGTGGAGAATGACGCCTTACGCCATAGAAACGATGTTATCCACTGGCCTAAGAAGCGCCCTCTACCAACTAAACGTGGCATTTCCGGACAAATATTGTTTGACAAAAAATGTTCTTTTTGGGCCCCTCTACCATTATTTACAATTTGGCCACATATCTTCCAGACACCCTGTATACCTCAGAGTGGTTTGAAGTTTTAAAATTTTGGTTTAAAATGTTGCTTAACCAATGCTTTTTTTGCAAAATGTTAGGTGCTTTAGTAAAAATGTTTTTAGTTATAATTGAGCGATATACTCGCCAAACGGGAAGTTAATTTGATTTATAAGTATATAGAAATAGTATATATAGTATGTATAGTAATGTAATAGTGAAATAGTAATGTATATAGAAACTTTAATATGAATTAAACTACTGAGAGTATATGGAAAATTAATATGCGCATGAAACCTTTCTAAGTTATCAAACATTTTGACCGCATATTATGTAATAACTTCCTCATAACTTAATATTTCTGGACCAAACTTCTTTTATAACTTTTTAGTAGAAAATAGAGTTTGTTCAAATTGTATAACAATAACCATAACTTCAAAAGTTTGCTTTGAGAGTTCGCTCTCCCTTTAAGGGGTGAGGTGGGGCAGGTGTGTTCGCGGGAAATTGCCTCCCCGGAATATAAAACGAGTCTGTGATTAAACTAGGGGCAGCTGAAAATGATTGAAGCAGTGTTATAGATAAGTTTTATGACTAGAGCGCTTCGAATTTCGGCGGGGAAGTTGTACAGACCAAAGAGAGAAAGGGCAGCAATGAAATGATATTCTCTTGTCCCACTCACAATACATCATATTGCAAACAAGAAAACAGTCCATTGTATGCACTTGTCTCATTATGTGGGGCCAGTACCTTGATATAGCTTTGAAAGTATTTTGTAAATGATAAGTTTAAACAAGCTAGTGTTTACATATTAGTAAAGAGCTAGAAATTTAAGATTTTATCGCTTTTTAAAAAGATCGTTATATGTAATTTTTGGTTTTACCAAACTATGGACTTTAAAAAGGTTTATAAAACTATAAAACATAGGGTTAGGTGGAGCAAATTCGTACCCTGAACATAAAACGTGCCTTTGACTAAAGTAGAGGCTGACATCTGTTGGAAATACTTGGAGCAGTACTACTGAATAGTTTCATCGCTAGAAGTTGCGCAGACCACAAAGGCATGAATGAAATAATGATATGGCTTTTGCATATCCTTTCATACATCACATTTCAAACAAGAAAACAGTCCATGGTATGTACTTGCTCTATCATGTCGAGCAAATACGACCACCTGAAATAGCATTGGAAAGTATTCTTTTGATTATATCAGTAGGTAATTTTAAGCATATAAGAGTAAGCATATTAGTAAAGGATCAGGAGTGTTTGATAAAAATATGTATTTTTTAAAAATTACCGAGACAGAGTAGTAATTGTGGTTCAATACAGCCTTTGATGATTTGGGTTCGCATTTGCCCCACTTCACCCTACACTAACCCTCCTGATAGTTGTCTTGAAGAGGTATCTCGTCATTAGCAATGCTAAACACATCCTGATGGACGAGTTACTTCGTCATTAGAAAACTGACCAGATCTTGACATCATCATCATAAAAAAATCGGCAAAATTTTGATGACTAGATATCTCGTCATTAGCAAAATTGATCAGATCTTGACTGACGAGATATCTTGTTGAAAACACTCGGAGAGAGGGTTAATAAATTCCTTAGAAAAAAAATACTCTAAATGGCTTGGCACTAAGGAAGGTTGGTTTTTAATTAACGTCACACTGGAACAACACAACGGGCTATTGGCGACCTTGGCACTAAGGAGGAATATTATTTTTAATAATGGTTAAATAGTAAAACAATGTTTCATTTACAGTTAGTTCTATCACATTGTAAACAATGACTTAAGCGCAAGGGTTTACTTTCACCCTTGAATCTTAAAACAATCGTATTTCACCTACTTACAAGACAAAAATATTAGTTTCTGGTCAGAAATTCGGGATTCCTTTGCTGTGACTAATTTATCGATAGTTAGAATAATGTAACAATAGGGCGACTAGCTCTCTTGGATTCATTGACAGTACGTAGGGAAGACTGAACCTTTTCCCTATTTCTTTCGAGATAAGAATAGATGTGATTAATAGTTACGTTCTTCGGAAATAAACTTGTCACTTATGGATAAGATGGCTTCGGTGAGCATTTCTGCTTATGTATTATATTTAATACTAGCCAGGATGTGCCTACAAGTATTAATATTACAGGCTAAATATAAAACTTAGCAACTGGTAACAGTTAGAAGCAGAGCAAAAAAATTCCTAAAACCAAAAGTTGAAATGAAATGAGTTGGTTCTGTTAGGTTAAACTCCAATACTTATTTGCAGTCATTAAATTTAACACTTCCATTTCTTCTCTCATTTTTTCAATGAATGCATTTTGTGTTCCTGAAACCCAACCGGCCTCAATTGAATCCAGCCGTTATCAGGAATCCTGACGAATCTCACTTTATCGTGACGGCTGGCGAAGAATGCTTATTCCCGTGAAAAATGATAAGAAATAATATAAATATGTTCCGTTATAAAAAAAAACGAATTATCCAAAAGACAGACCAAAAGAATTTCTCATTTTAAAAATAAGCTCTTAATAATTGAAAGTTTAAGATAATAGACCTCTTGAATAGTAGGTAAACCATTCTAATTTTGCAATGTTTTACAATTTAAACATTACGAGCCTGAAAATTTTTCAATAACAATATCTATTTCCAGTTATTAAATTTAATGCCTAGATTTCTTTAATTTTTTCAGTGAATGCATTTTGTGTTCCTGAAATCCAACCTCGAAATGAATCCAGCCAGTTATAAGGGCTCCTGACCAATCCTTTCCCATCGTATCCGCTCGCGAGGAATGCTTATTCATGTGAAAAATAATAATAAATGTGTTTCGTTATAAGAGCAAAACATTCAAGAGGATCGAAAGAATTTCTGATTGTTCGAATGAGTGCTTAGTGCTTGCAGGTTTAAAATAACATGCCATAAATAGTGGATAAACCATTCTAATTTTAGAATGCTTTAAACTTTAAAATTGTTAATCTGAAAAATTTAAAGTGTGACTTATTAAGTTGCTCGATTAAATTCCAGTACCTTACCTCCATTTCTTATCTCATTTTTTCAATGAGTGCATTCTGTGTTCCTGAAACCCAATCGCCTCGTATTGAATCCAGCCGTTATCAGGACTCCTGACGAAACCCTTTTTATCGTGGCCGCTCATTGTGAATGCTTATTCCTGTGATAAATGATGAAAAGAAATAAAAATATGTTCCGTTATGAAAAACAAATCTTTCAAGAGAAATTTCTGATTGAGTGTTTAGTACCTGAATGTCTTAGATAACATGACTTGAATAGTGGTACTTGTATTTTTTAATTAACGTGGCACTGGAGCAACACAACGGGATATATTGGCAACGTTGCATCCTTGGATCAAACCCGAAGGGAAATATTCGAGGACAACACCACGTAATTTTGAACCACGGTCAGAGGACGAGGTCCTACAAGAGCTGCACCCTCTTCAAACTTCCACACCACGCCAACGTGAGGACATTACAGATTTAAAGTGTACCAGCCCCCTTTGTACACGACGGTCTCTGGTTGGATTCGAACTCACAATCCTCCGGTTGCTAATCCATTACTCTTCCAACCGGGCTACCGCGGCCGACTTGAATAGTGGATAAACCATTCTAATTTTAGAATGTTTAAAACTTCAAAATTACTAGCCTGAAAAATTCAAGGACGTAAGTTGCTAGATAAAATTCCAATACATATTTGTAGTTATATTTAATACCACCATTCCTTCTCTCATTTTTTCAATGAATGCGTTCTATGTTCTTGAAATCCAATCGTCTCGTATTGAATCCAGACGTTATCAGAGCTCTTGATGAATCCCTTTTTATCGCGGCCGCTCGCGAGGAATGCTTATCCCGTTGATAAATGATAATAAGAAATAACAAATATGTTCCGATTTGAAAAACAAATCTTTCAAGAGGATGGTAGGTATTTTAATTAACGTCGCACTGGAGCAACACAACGATCTTTCAAGAAGAATTTCTGATTGTTTGAATGATTGATTAGTACTTGAAAGTTCAAGATAACATGACATTGATAAACCATTCTAATTTTGGAATGGTTTAACTATAAGATTGCTATCCTGAAAAATCTGAAAAATGACTTATCATTAAGTTGCTTGATTAAATTCCAATACTTATTTGCTGAACCTCCATTTCTTCTCTCGTTTTTTCAATGAATGCATTTTGTGTTCCTGAAACACAATCGCCTCGTATTCAATCCAGTCGTTATCGGGGCTCGTGACGAATCCCTTTTTATCTCGACCACTAGCGAGGAATGCTTATTCCGGTGATAGGTAATAAGAAATAGCAAATTTGTTCCGTTGTGAAAAATAAATCATTCAAGAGGATCAAATGGATTTCTGATTGTTTGAATGAGTATTTAGTACTTGAAAGTTTAACCCTTCTGGTGGTTGTCTCGACGAGGTATCTCGTCATTAGCAAAACCTTTAGCAGATCTTGATAAATGAGATATCTCGTCATTAAAAGAAAACTAGCCATATCTTGACCTCTTCATGATCAAAAAATCGGCAACGTCTCGATGAGTTGATAACTCGTCCTCAGCAAAATTGTTCAAATGTTGATGGACGAGATATCTCGCCGAAACCATTTGGAGGGTTAAGACATGACCTTGAATATTGGATAAACTATTCTAATTTTTGAATGTTTCAAGCTTCATAATTGCTAGCCAGAACAATCTGAAGTGTCTAATCATTAAGTTGCCCGGTTAAATTCCAATACGCATTCGCAGTTATTATACTTAATACCTTCATTTCTTCTCTCATTTTTTCAATGAACGCATTTTGTGTTTCTGAAACCCAATCTCCTCGTATTGAATCCAGCCGTTATCAGGGCTCCTGCCGAATCCCTTTTTATCGCGGCCGCTCACGAGGAATGCTTATTCCGGTGATAAATGATAATAAGAAACAAAGTTTGTCGTTTTGCAAGGATCGAAATCTGTGTCATGCTCTTGTCGGGGCGCATGAGTGATTGCGCGGGCGACTGCGGTGGGCGTCGCCACCGCATGGGCGCGGTCGCCCTCGCTCTTAATCAACGACAAGTGTTATCTCCCGCGATAAGACAGCGACGCTCATAGGCTGTTCTCCCGCAGATGGGGGGATTAGGAGCAGCCCGAAAATGGATGGCGCCCCAACTTTACTTTTCAAAAACTCTCCCCCTTCTAAAACGGCATCGTTCATAATAGGAAGAGGCTGTTCACCTCTCAAATAAGAGCCCGCGCCCGCCCCTCGCTGCGCCCCCTGAAGACGTAAACGATCGTCGGCATTAATGCGATCCGCGAATGCCTTTTTAAAAATTACAAGAGTCGTTCCGAGAGAAAACTTAAAAATTAATTTTTTGAACACCGCCGATTAATTAAACCGTAGAAACGACAACGGGTTTCTTATACTTATTTCTTATGGTATTAATACCAATAATAATGGTATTAATGACCAATAAAAGGCATTCAGGGACCATATTAATACCAATGATCCGTTGATGAACCACCAAATTCTTATGATTCAGTAATGGATCATTGGTGTTAATGTGGTACATGAATGCCTTTTTAAAAATTACAAGAGTCGTTCAGAGAGAAAATTTAAAAATTAATTTTTTTAACAATCGTTTATTAGTTAAACGGTAAAAATGACGACGGGTTTATTATTCTTGCAAAACCAGGAGATTTTTCAAGTGTTGGTCCACCAAATCCTGTGGTCTAGTTAGTCTTCGTGTACAAAAAAATTACCTTAGGGACAAAACAAACCACAAATTCTGGTGGTTCATCAATGGATCATTGGTATGAATGCAATCCGTGAATGCCTTTTTAAAAATTACAAGAGTCGTTCGCAGAGAAAATTTGAAAATTATTTTTTTTGTACAGCCGCCGATTAATTGAACTAGAGAAATGACAAGGTGTTTCTTATTCTGGCAAAACCTGGAGCTTTATCAAGTCTTGTTCACCAAATCTTGTGGTCTAGTTAGTCCTTGTTTAGCAAAGAAATGACCGTAGTGACAAAACAAACCACCAAAGATCATCAATGGATCGTCGGCATTAATGTGATCTGTGTATGCCTTTTTAAAAATTACAAGAGTCGTTCCGAGAGAAAATTTGAAAATTAATTTTTTGAGCACCGCCGATTAATTAAACCATAGAAATGACGAAGGGTTTCTTATCCTGGCAAAACCTCAAGCTTTTTCAAGTGTTGTCCACCAAATCCTGTGGTCTAGTTAGTCCTCTTGTAGTAAACAATGACCGTGGAATGACCAAGTAAACCACCAAATCATGCATATTAATGCCAAAGATTGTCAAAGAATCATTGATAGTAATGAATGCTTTTTTTTTAAATTACAAGTCATTCCGAGCGAAAATTTCAAAATTAATTTTTTGAACAGCCTCCGATTAATTAAGTCATAGAAATGATGATGGGTTTCTTGTTCTGGCAAAACATGGAGCTTTTTGAAGTCGTGTGGTGTAGTTGGACTTCGTGTAGCAAAAAATGACCCTAGTGACAAAACAAACCACCAAATTCTGTTGGTTCATCAACGGATCATTTGTTTTAATGCGATCCTTGAATGCCCTTTTAAAAATTACAAGAATCGTTTCCGAGGGGAATTTAAAAATTTATTTTTTGAGGTGATGTTGACTAAATCGTGTGGTCTGGTTAATCCTCAGTAGATTATTGACATTAATGTGGTGCCTGAATGCCCTTTTAAAAATTACAACAGTCGTTCCGAGAGAAAATTTAAAAATAAATTTTTTGTATCCCGCCGGACAAATCAAACCATAGAAAAACGAGGACAGATTTATTAATCTGGCAAAATCTGAAGCTTTTTTGAAGTCATGTTCACCAAATGGTATGGTCTAGTTAGTCCTCGTGTAGCAAAAACGGAATGACCGTAAAGTGACAAAGCAGAACACCAAATTATATATATTAATGCCAAAAATCGTCAAGCGATCATCGGCATAAACCCAGGATGTCTTTTTGATAATTACGTCAGTCGTTGCGAGAAAAATGTAAAAACTATAATTCTTTGAGCAGGTTGAGCATCCACAGATCGAACTCCAGAAAATACAACGGGGGTTCCTTATTAAGTTAAAACCTGGTGTGTTTTTTAGTGTCCACCAAATCTAGTGGTCTTATTAGCCTTCGTGTAGCAAAACAAATCATCTTATCGTGCATATTAATGCCAAATTTTGTCAAAAGATCATTGGTATTAATCCTTCTCGACGAGATATCTCGACTAATATCAGATATCTCGACTCGAAATATCTGATCAATTTTGCTAATGATCAGATATCTCGTCATCAAGATATTGCCAAATCTTATGGCAATATCTTGATCTGAAAGAAAACTGATCAGGATCTGATCAGTTTTCTTCAAATTTTCGTGATTTCTACTAATGACGAGATATCTATCTCGTCCATCAAGATCTGGTCAGTTTTGCTAATAACTAGATACCTCATCGAGACAAGCACCAGATGGGTTAATGTGATCCCGGAATGCCTTTTTGAAAATTATAAGTCATTCCGACAGAAAATTCAAAAATTAATTGTTTGAGCAAGATGTCAGCTGATTATTAAATCCCATAAAATACAATTGGTTTCCTATTCAGGCAAAAACTAGAGCTTTTTTATATTATTGTCCACCACGTTGTGACAAAATTGCCATTATTGGAAAGGATCCACCATTGTTTACCAATAACAAAAACTATCCTCGTTGATATGAATCGTGCACCGAATCGTGCATATTCCAAAGCATTCGATTCAGTGACGTTAATGTGATCGCTGAATGCCTTTGCAAAATTACATGTCGTTCCAAGAGGAAATTTTAGAAGTCAAACTTTTGAGCACATGTCGATTAATTTAAATTCAAAAATTGACGACGGCAAAATCTGGAGTTTTTGAAACTTTGTGAATCAACTTGGGAACTTTGTGCTACGTGGTTTGGTTACACAATGGGCGTCCTGCACAATCTCAGAAACAACCTTTAGTTCCAAAGGGACGAGATGATAAAATGTAACTGATGCAGTTTACAAAACGGGATAAAATGCAACTGATATGGATTCTGTCTGCCGATTTTCTGGACGGTTGAATCGAGACGCTTTCGTGTAGTAAGATATTGTAGCAGCTTATTCCCTATTTCTGCAAAAAAAGATTGCATAAAACAAAGACAGGGAATGGTATTGAACAGGGACCTTATTAGCGTGGATAAAAGCTAACTATTAAAGCACCATTCATAAAAGACTGATAGAACGGATCGTTGGGTTGTAAGTGAAATCCTCACAGCTGTTTTCTGGGTGGATTGCAATTGCATAAATATGGGCATATTTTGGGTGGATTGCTAGGAGATTTCCTTCTTTATCCTAAAAGTTCTTGTTACATGAATACGGGCATATTTTTTGTGTGGACTGCTAGGGGATTTCCTTCTTTACCTTAAAAGTTCTTGTTACATGGATACGGCATATTCTTTGGGTGGACATCTAGGGGATTCCCTTTACCCTAAAAGGTCTTGTTACATGAATATGAGCATATTCGCTGTTAAAGTCCTCAGAAAGGCTTGTGGTATATTCCTTCCCCTTTAACCAAGTCGTTGTGAATAGTGTAAAAGATTCAAAAAATGACTCATAAAGACAAAAACAAGATTATATATATATATACAAAATTGGCTTATATAACTATATTTTGGCGATGATACTAACTATGATTAGATATGATACAGGCGGACCAGTTTGCTAAGACTGGAGCACAGTTTCGCCAACCTAAATCCTCTTTACCTCTACGTAAAATCAAGAGGCTTACATGCTCGTCTATAAAGACTAATAGACTCAATCTACAAATAGATCTCTACAGGAAAGAACTGGTGTGTTTCATTGAAGAATAAAGCTCATATCCCAGGTTCCTTACGCAGAGCTGTAGGATTCGCTTGCTTTCGACTCCTAACCGACCATTACTTGACTACGTACAAAGACTCACTGTATTAGAGTTGCGATATCAGCTATCTGTCCTCTTTGCGAACTGGATGAAATGACTGGAGAACACCTCAAGGACTGTCCTAAAATTCCTGGCAAAAGGATTGTAATCTTCAGCAATAGGATCTTCGGACTAATAATTTGTGCGATTGTTCAAATAAGCAACTACAAGATATGGATCATTTGCTTTTCAGTTGTCCTGCATTTGATGATTCCAGAACATACCTTCAAAATGATTTGAGAAGATTGGCTAAAACATGGCCAGTGGAATTCGTTGTTTTTGTTGGATCTAATCTGCTTTTCTTTTCATTTGTTAAGTTCATCAAATCTTGTAATTTTAGTTAAATTTTACATTCTATTGCTTTTTGATTAATCAACTTCTTTAAGCTCTTCGTTGTACTTCTGTGGTGCACGGGGACTTTACTTTTTGTTCAATAAAATTTTAACAAAATAGGATTGCAAATACTGTTGATATAGCGTTTTTAAGCCACATTTTTCACTTCAGAACTCTATTGGGCTGCTCGTCGATTGATGTACTATAAATAAGTGGCGCCAATATGTAGAAATTAATGAGGGAACAAGTAAATCCCCACTTGCAGTAGATATACGTTGAGTTTTCAGAACTCTTTATTTTGTTCATACAAATCATTTTCAACATTATCAGTATATTTGTGATTGGTAAAATTTAATGTAATAAGCATAGAGAAATTCTTAATATGCAGCACGAAAAATCATTATTTGATAGTAAAATTACCCATTCAGCCTTTGTAAATCCCCATTTTCTGCACATATAACCGTTTCAGAATTTCCACTGATATCCACGGAATATAGGACTTTATTTATCTCATGCTTGAAGGGGTCCGGGCCCCAACCATAAAAATATTGGAACCCAAAGTGTTTGGGTTAGGAAGATTTTGTACCCCTTCTTACAAATCGACCTTGAATCTAATAAATGAGATCGAGTCACTTTGCATATTTGATTAATTGTATTACATGTATATTTGTACGATCTATCCCTCATGTTTGGGGGTCCCAAACTTCAACCATAAAAATATAAAGAGGCCCCCAGGAGGACAGACCTTTGCTGCTTGTTAACCTGATGAGGGTGTTTCTAAACAGCTTATATAACTTACGTTGCTTGACGCAACTTGGCCAAATATGACCCTTGCGCCATTAAAACCAAATCAACCAACCCGTAAATTATTGATGGAGCAAGGAGTTCGGGTCCTTTTGAGGGAGTTGGTATCCGACTTGAAATCGAGATACTGCTTCGAAATGTAAATATTGAAAAAGTACGTATTTTTTATTAAAACTAGGATAATATGTAATTGTTTAGAGAAAGAATAACCAATTGATGGACTTTTTTAAACTTTTAATATTTTTTAACTTTGAAATTAAACTTTTTAGATAGAACTACTTAAAACCCAAGTGAAATTAAATTTGCATGAACCGAAGCCGCAATTTGAATTTGATAAACAAACAAGACAGCAGATTGAATAAATTCACAAACTTAGCTCAACTTAAATTGTGGAATTAAACAGTTTTGTTAGATAGAACCCCTTAAAACCAAAGTGAAATTTGTACCACGGTAGCCCGGTTGGAAGAATAACGGATTAGCAATAGGAGGGATGCGAGTTCGAAACTCAGTCCAACCAAAGACCGTCGTGTATACGGGGGCTGGTGCACATTGGTGGCCTCAAATGTCCTCACGTTGGCGAGGTGTGGGGAGAGTGGGGTGCCAGCTCAGGTGTTGACCTCTCATCTGACAGTGGTTCAAAATTACGTGGTGTTGTCCTTGATCTTTCCTTTGGGGATTGATCCCGGACCGTCGCCAACAGACCGTTGTGTGCAACATTAACTAATTAACATTTCTAAAGAGAAATTTATTTTGCATGGACTGAAGCCACAATTTGAATTATATGAACAAGATTTAGCATAGACTGTACAAATTCACAAATTTAGATTAAGTTAAATTGAGGATTAAATGTTTTGTTAGATAGAACTGATTAAAGCCCAAGTGAAATTCATTTGCATGGACCGAAGCCGCAATTTTAACTTGAGACTTAACATAGACTGAATAAATTCACAAACTTAAATAAACTTACATTGAGGAATTAAACATTCTTTTTGTTAGATAGAACCCCTTAAAATTCAAGTGAAATTTAATTTTCATGGACCGAAGCCGCAAGTTGAATTAGATAAACAAGATTTAGCATAGACTGAATAAATTCACAAACCTAAATAAATTTAAATTGAGGATAAAATTTTTTGTTAGATAGGACTGATTCAAACCCAAGTGAAATTTAATTTGCATGGACTGAAGCCGCAATTTGAATTAGATAAACAAGACAAAAAAATCAAATGTTTATTCTCTGCTATATTTCCGCTCTCCAAATAGAGAATTTTCTTCCTGCTTTTTCTTCCGCCAACACGTAGATCACAGCTATAAAGCTCATCCCCAACAAAATTATGATCTCAGGTGAAAGAGCGGAATCGAAAATCAATAATATATATCTGCACTAGACATACAGAGAAATGTTGAAAAACGTGATTTTGGATGGAATGAGTTTCAAACGTGGCGCCGTTATTCTTATTAGTCCATTTTTTGGCTTCCAACTTCTATTTGGTAGACTCCATCTTCGAATCACAATCCCCTTTGGACATGGGCATTGCTTTTGAAACTCGAGTCTTTCGGAGTATACGAACTTCACTTGGCAAGCGACGTAATTTATGCTGAATAATCCGTTACGACTAATTCTAATTTGAAATAAAGGAAACTTAAAGATCGCCGCTATTTTTAACCCTCTGCGGCTTCATACGCATAATTCCACCTTGTTACCAGCGGTCTTCCCTGCATGACTTCAAACCAGTTTTGATCTTTTTGACCAATAAAATATTTCCAAATGATACTAAGGAAATGAGCAACAGGATTTAAAAAACACGATTCTATTCTAAGATGAGCAATAGCAACTTCCCCCAAATGATTCTATTCTAAGGAAATGAGCAGCAGAATTTTTCCAAATGATTCTATTCCAAGGAAATGAGCAGCAGAATTTTTCAAAAGAATTCAATTCTAAGGAAATATGAAACAGAATCTTTTTAAAGGATTCTATTATAAGGAATTGAGCAACTGAATTTTTCCAAAGGATTCTATTCCAAAGAAATGATTATCAGAATTTTTCCAAAGGATTCTATTCCGATCTCGTATTTTCTAGAGTTATAAGGCATTAGGCACTTTTATAAAATGCATGATAAAAAGGGTTAAGACTAAACCTGGAGATAATGCTTTCTTTGGAAGATTAGCCCAGAAATTTTTTTATCAAAGTAGTTGAATCAATATATAGTATTCTAGCTTAAAACATTTTAATTATGTAGATTTCATAATGTGATGCTAAACATCTATAAGCCCCAAATAAACTAATGGACTATGAGAGGCATTTTCGGTTGGTCGAGCTAAATATAGGTGGTAGTAGAGTTTTTGTGGCGAAATGGGCATTTCTTGAACGCATTCTCAACGTGACGTCAGCTAGCTTGTTTTTTGATTCAACGAATAGGCTTCAATACGATTTCAGCACTTCGCCGACAAAATTCCAAAGAATGAATTCCGAATTGATACATGATATTTGATTGGTCAATCCCAATTCTATTGAACGCCAAACAACGAAAAACGACGATAAATCATATTTCCCGATATGTATCATTCGAGAGCATTTGGGTTGTGGACATGAAATTTTCGCTTTCCTGCTGTTTTGCATAATACTGTAAATTCCTCATAATGATGACGTGCTGAAATGAAAACAAGCGAATTGGCGTAACCATAGAGGAAATATAAAATAAAGTTAGAGCAATGGTAACCTTTTTATGTGCCCAGGATCATGTGACCAAAACTAGTAGTAACGTGACCCTTAGATTACTGTCGTCTGCGGCGGGAAACAAGCATTCATCACATATTTGGTCCACGGGATGGTAGAAACGCCCATCTATTGATTCATCATCTGATTGGTCCGAGCCACAAGTAGTAGACTGGCGATTTCACCATTTTTGACGTCACTGTATTGAACTAAGCATTCACACATCTATCCTGTCATAAGATGTTATACCGCCAAACGAGGCGACAAAATGCTAAATAGACCAACGAAATAAATTCTTTACAGGTCAGTCACGTGACTATTAGTCGACACGTTGGTCTTTTAAAGCTCCTCTCAGTAGCAATACTGAGTACTTGTATTTCATGTCGGCGGGCGTAACTTCCGAGACACATACAGTAAGCACAGTCCGCCTCAAAACGTTACCGACAATTACATTCAGCTTGACTTTTCAGTCAAGCCTGTTAACATTTGAAAAACGTCTCATATGCAGAAGTAGTAAAGAATATATTTTTAAAACCTTGAGGCTATTTATGGCTTGATGGGTCTGTTGATCATGCCAGTAACAGCACTGAGTTTCCAGGTTCGACATCTATATGCAGCTTAAACTTAAGTGCTATGTTAAGATCAAGAACAGTATCCAATGGCATCTGCCTGCATCCGTCATTCGCCAAACAGTCGCGTTATTTCCCTATCGCAGAGTTTCAGTTTTAAAAAACAATATTGTCACCACAAAACAAGTACCTATGAAAGCCTGAATAGTCTTATTATTTTCGAACCGCAGAATCATCAAACAATTACGCTTCCTTTCATGACCACGTATTTTTTCTCTCATTCAATTTCATTAGAAATTTTAAAGGACCTTTTCATTCCATTCATGTCTAATCGAGTTAGTTTCATACCTCTCTTCTGAGCTATCTTTTACAAAAAGTCAAGGTAAACCATGGTACACAAGTGAATCTTTTGACGTGAATACGCGTTTAAAATAAGGGCAATACTAGGTGACCAGTACGGAAAGTTCAGCGTTACGAAAAAATGGGCATCGAGGTAGGTAGTTAATTAACATCGAACTGGAGTAACACAACGGGCTATTAGAGACGATCCTGGATCAATACCGAAGGGAAATATACAATGACAACACCTCGTAATTTTGAACCACTGTCAGATGACGAAGACAATACCTGAGCTGGCACCCCACTCTCCAAACTTTCCACGTGAGGATATTTGAGGCCATGACAGATTTAACGTGCACCAGCCCACGTGTACACGACGGTTTTTGGCTGGACCTAGTTTCGAACTCGCAACCCTCCGATTGCTAATCCGTTGCTGTTCCAACTGGGCTACCGCAGCCCAAATGGGCATCGATAGTTCGGTCTAATAGTTTATTATCAGATAACCAAACCAATCCAGCGCCATTCGATAGCAGAGGGAACACAGACTTGTGACCTTAGTGACCTTAAGTTTCTTATAATTAAAGTGTCAAAATCTCCAATTATTATAAACTTACGGAAGAAACGAATTTGTGAATGTTTCTCTGGTGTAAATGAAAAGCAAGGGCCGTATTTGGCCAAGCTGCGCCAAACACAAGACAAACAACGTCAAGCAGTGCCACTCAAGAACGGTCCTGATCCTGAATCCTCCTGGTGGTTGTTTCGTCGATGTATCACGTCAATAGCAAAACTGACCAGACCTTTATGGACGAGATATTTAGCCATTAGAAAGAAATCTGGCCATATCTTGATCATCGTCATCAAAAAGTCGGCAATATCCTGATACTAGATATCTCGTCATTAGCAAAATAGGCCAGACCTTTATGGACGAGATATTTAACCATTATAAAGCAATCTGGCCATATCATGATCATCGTCGTCATTTAAAATTGGCCAAATCTTTATGGACGAGATATCTCGTCGAAACCACTTGTAGGGTTAATTAACTCTTCAAAATCTGCAGAAATATAAACACACATTTATTTGTTTCGAGTATCTTACAACGCATACTGCAAGCGAAAATAACAGGAATGAGGAACTCACCACCACCTTCAAATGAAATAAACGAATATGAGCAGCTTCGTGTTATTTCTCCAAATTGGTCGGTTTTGAAGATCAAAGGTGGGTTGGCTGTTTTCGAGTTTTATGGCTCAAGAGCCACATGTGGCCAAGCTGTGCCAAACACAAGACAGACAACACAATGAGGGAGGAAGAAAAAGCCCAAAGCAGAAGGGTAGGCAAGGGTAAAAATGAAAGGGAAGAAAGATCATTCGGGTACCTCGGGGTTGTGATGTCCGTACACACCTAAAGATGTGATAGATCAACGGATGGAGGTCACGTAGTATTTGGAAGAAAGCACGAATTCTGAAGTAGGACTAATTGACGGGCATGATGAAAAATTCGTTTGGGCTTCGATAGCCAATCGGCTTAAGGTGATTCCCAAATCCACGTGACCTACACTTCTAAGACCGTACTGGAATGGACTGGACTCGTGTTACTTCTCTTGATCCGTCGGTTTGAAGATCACGCGGTATTTGAAAGAAAGCCTGAATTCTGGAATAGGACTAATTGATGGGCATGATGAAAAACACTCGTTTGAGCTTCGACAACCAAGTCGATTCCCAAATTCACGTGACCTACACTTCTGAGATATTTTTAGTAATTGGTAGTTGAATTAACGTCACACTAGAGCAACACAATGAACTATTGGCGACAGTTCGGGGTCAATCCCGAAAGGAAAGATCCGAGGATAACATCTTGTTATTTTGAACTACGGTCAGATGATGAGATCTTACTGGACTGGACTGGACTGGACTGGACTGGACATATCACTTACGGAGCACCCACTGAGCAAGGTTGGACTGTCTTTCGCACGTTTTTCCTAAAAGCTTTTTATTTATATTAATTTTAAACTTAAATTCGGGTAATTTTTTATCTTAATGTAGCTCTTACGGTATAACGCAATTGGAAATCTATCAATTAGTGGTATCATCTATTGAATTCAGTCACTACTAAATTCTGGATCGGGAGTAGGACAACGAACTTGTACACTATTACAAAAATTAATTTATGATACAGTATTATCTACAGCAGTGTATCCTATCTCTACCATGAAATACTTTTTGGTAGACAAAATTGCTACCAGACGTCTTGCGATACGTTATTAGTGTTTGTCTTACTTGTATCTCACGAAATCCTTAAAGGGATTTCGGAGTAACCATCCACGAGTCAAAGGAAATAAAACTTCTTATATCAGTGGGTCTAAAACATAAGATAATCTCGCATTGGATGAAAAAATCGTTGATTGGATAAATAACTCACTCCTACAACAAAGAAACTTTTTCATTTTATCCATATTAAAAACAATGGAAAACTGAAAAAATCAATACTGCATAAACGCTCCCTCTTTTGTCAGAAAGAGGCGATCAAAAAGATGATGAGAGGAGAATAATTGTTCCAACAAATGTTTAATTCGACCTTCAGGGATTAAAATCTGCGACCTCATGTGAGGGGTTGATGAAGCATCTTTTACTTACATTCTTTGAATGTTTCTGAAACAAATCGATTGGATGGAGGGGAAATTTTATTGAATTGCTTAGAAATTGTGTTTTTTAACCCTCCTGGTGTTTTACCTTCGCGTTGAAAACCAACCTGTAGTGATCAGCCTCTGATACAAAAACCTGTTCCAAACTGTCACCAGTTCTCAGCAAGGGACAATTTGTTTTTCAACTTGGATCTTCATTCCCCTTGGAGTAATAGTGCAGTTTTGTCTCGACGAGATATCTCATCCTTAGCAAAAATGACCGGATATTGGACGAGATATCTCGTAGGAGCACTTGGAGAATTAAGTCGAGCTTTTTAAAATATAAAAATTCTTTTTAATTGTTTATTCGAATTGGTCCTACTGGCAATTTCAAAATGAGTTTCCAAGAAATGTCACTGTTCGTTCTTCGAGTTTCCCGTTTTCTTTGTCTAAAAATATTATTTCATTAGTGACAGAAAGAAAAGCTGTATGGATAGGTGCATCATGCGATGATAAAACGCCGTATTGTTGGCAAAATAACACACAAAAGTTACCTTTAAGATCTAACATTTAATTACCTCCTTCGCGATAAAGTATAAAAATTCTTTTAGCTTGTTTATTCAAATTGGACCTACTGGCAATTTCAAAATGAGACTCCAAGAAATGCCACTTTGTTCGCTCTTCGAGTATCCTGATTGCTTTTTCTTTAAAAATATTGTTTCATTAGTGACAGAAAGAAAAGCTGTATAGATAGGTGAACCATGCGACGATAAAACGCTGCATTGTTGGCAAAATAACACACAAAAGTATTGACTTTAAGATCTAACATTTAATTACCTCCTTCGATAAAATATAAAAATTCTTTTAGCTTGTTTATTCAAATTGGACCTACTGGCAATTTCAGAACGAGTCTCCAAGAAATGTTTCTTAGTTCGTTCTTCGAGTCTCCTGTTTTCGTTATCTTTAAAAATATTGTTTCATTAGTGACAGAAAGAAAAGTTGCATGGATAGGCGGGCCATGGAACTATGCACACACAAACGCCTATCCAACCATTATTGCTCGCTTTTCTCACTTCACGTCATTTATCAGAGATTAATGAGGGGAAAATGGTCATTTTCGCAGAGGGATATTGATAGTAACGCCAACTGGGTGTTGCAAGATTAGTCTCCTCTTATGGACTTTGGCCTCCAAAATAAATTAAGAATTCATCTAATCTTGCAAAGCAGTTGCCAATCTTGCAAAGAAGTGAAACTCATTTTATTAAAATGATAACAATGAAAGGGCAAATGTTCCACTTTTCAAAACAGTTTCATCCTCAGTCTCGCCATTTCGGTTGGTTGGTTTTGGGGTTTCATGGCGCCAGGGCCATTTTGGCCAAGCTGTGCCAAATACAAGAGAGACAACACAAAGGAAGAAAAATGGAAAAAATAGTAGGGTAGGTGAGGGTAAAAATGAAAGGGCGAAAAGATCACTCAGGCACCTCGGGGTTGAGATGCCTGTACACACCTAAACATGTTCCCCTAAAGGCTCGCCATTTCGGATATCGAAGGAATAACATCATAAAGGGGACAGTGGACGTACAAAACACTTTGTGATCCTATTGTTATAAAGTTTTCAGACTTTTCTACCAAAAAGTTTATGTATGAAGTTTGGTCCAAAAATATGAAGTAGTGTGGAAGTTATTGTATATAATATGTGGTCAAAGGTTTTGATAAATTAGTAAACATTGACAGGTTCCATGCGTATTAATTTTCCATGTATTATCATTATTTTAAATAACATCTTATTCTTTCTTATCAGTGTAAAAAAATTACACTAAGTCATTGAGTCTGCAAAAAAGTTTTTGGGCAATGGCAGATGGGTCCTTAAAAATGTATTCATGTATGGCTCCAATGCAATTCAGGATGTGTGAGGGAGAGGCTGGTAATAAGCTGTCCTTTATACAGGTGGGAAAGGATTTCTGGCCATCAAATATCATCTTTTTCAAATGGCCAGATCGGAGCCTGGCAAGCATAAAGTTTTCCGAGGCAAACTGAAGGCAAGTAGCTCTCCTGGTGTTTTACTGAGGTACCAGTGATGAAAAGGTACTGGAGATGATCTGCGGCTTTTTAAGTACGGAACAGTTGGTCGTCCTCTGAGAGTAGGACGGTACTTTCTCTTGTGCCAGGTTGTTTATTTACTCCAGCTCTTGCTTTCTCATTGCCTGGAATGACAAAATGTGATGGGATCCATTGAAAATTTATTTTGGAATTTTTATTGAAACTTAATATTAGAAGGGCTATTTCTTTCAAAAGAGGTGAATCATTTTTTAATTGCTAGGATTTCTGCGTGCGAATCAATGTAAACATTCATTTTAAGGGGCTGACTGTTAGGGAATTCTTTAATTAACGTAAGAGTTTCTATGTATCTTCCGTATCAGGGCAAAAGGGTTGAGAGAACTTTTATGAGTCCAAATGAGTCGAGTGCATCATTAATTCAAAAAATAATGTAATATACTTAAAATCAAAACTAAATGAATCTACTAGTCTAAATTTTTTACAATTATTTCTATCATGCCATGCTTCTTTTTGTACCTGAATATTTTTGTAAGAATGAAATATGCAATTTAAGATTCTAAGTAGCCATTTTGACCTAACCTCTTTTCTCTGACAAGGAAGCAGTAGGCCGCGGTAGCCCGGTTGGAAGAGTAACGGATTAGCAACCGGCGTGTTGCGAGTTCGAATCCAACCAAAGACCGTCGAGTACAAAGGGACCTGGTGCACGTTAAATTTGTCGTGGCCTCAAATGTTCTCATGTTGACGTGGTGTGGAAGTTTGGAGAGTGGGGAGCCAGCTCAGGTGCAACCTCGTCATCTGGCCGTAGTTCAAAATTACGTGGTGTTGTCCTCGGTCTTTCCCTTTGGGATTGATCCCGGACCGTCAGCAATAGCTCGTTGTGTTGTTCCACAGTGCTACGTTAATTAAATATATACCTACCTGACACGAAAGATATATAAATTAAATTAACTCCCTCACATTCGACAAGTATATAACTCAATTTGAAAGCTAAATTAATTTTAATTATTTTCCTATTGTCATAAAATTTTCAAACTGTTTCCCACTAAAATGTTTATGTAGGAAGTTTGGTCCAAAAGTATGAAGTTGTGCGAGTTACTACAAAATACATGGTCAATTTGATAAAATAGCAAAAATTGATCTATCCCATGTCCATTAATTTTCCATGTACTGTCATTATTTTAAATTTACGTAATGGTTTCAAACTTGTAAATTAAATTAACTCCATTTGGGAAGTATATCACTCAATTGTAAAGCCAAAACAACGTGTACTTAAACACCTAAAATTTTGTAAAAACGCAATATTTTAAACCAAAATTTCAAAATTAGAATTCACATGTACATCTCATTTGCACTTAGATACGTACAACAGATTAAAAGGTTTATCCAAAAAAGGAAATCAATTAAAAACTAATGCGCATGGTTGATTGGCTGGGGTTTTATGGCGCAGTGGCCATATTTGGCCATGCTGCGCCAAACAGACAACGTCAAGTTTTGGTCATCACAAAGAAAGTTTTACTGATACAGGTGATAAATACACCCAGGGGGAATCGAACCTGCGCCGCCTACAACTCGCAGTATTCTAGGCAGTGGACAAATCTTCTGAGCCACCACGACCCCTAATGTGGTGGGAGAAATTCGAAATCAGAAGGTCAGAAAAATCTCAATCGTAGAAAAACGCATTTTTATAGATCTACTGTATTTATTTACCGCTTGTTTTATGTTGTTGTCTATGTAACTCCATCAAAAATAATCGGAATTGAAAAATTATTTTTGATTTATATAGAGTTTGATATCAATTGATTTTTAAAATAAAAATAAAATGGTAATAAATAAAATATAATAAAATAATAATACTGTTTTTTTTGTTGCTAGATCAAGATCTGTTTAGTTCTGCTAACGACGAGACACGTCTTCGAGAGAACCACCAGGAGGGTTAAAGAAATGCATTTTTAACCTAGACTATTTGATAAAATATCAGAAAAGCCAAAATAGCATTTATTTAACAATTAAACATGAATTAAATCATTCAAAGTACACAATTCCTAGATTTTAGTTCAATTACTTGGTATTTGTATTTGATATTGCGTAACAGAAACCAGCCTTTTGCTAATCAACGAATCAACTTTCGTATCAAATATAAACTTAGAACGACAAAACTAATTATGAAGAGACCATCTTGATCCCCACATTCAACACCAATCTGCGTGAACAGAGATCTTTCTTGGATGCCTCGAGAACCAAGGCTGTGGCTTAGTAAAAACTCGTCATTAGTATGAACTAGGTCTTTCATATTAAAGCATAAATATTTGAATTAATATCACATTTACTTTTAAATTAATATCGCAATTTAGCTTATAACGGATAATTTTATACCAACTAACTATATTCAACTCAATAACTAAAATGTACATTCCGCATTTCAAAATCACATGCTATTGTTATCACTTCATAAATGAAATGATCCAATAGATTATTTTATATATATATTTTGCAAAATAATATGTAAAATAATCGGGGAGTAGCCTTGATTATAACATCATCACCCCGTTCCATGGTTTTACATCAGTGAATGAGAAAATTCTGAAGTTGATAAAATTACTTGATATTAATTTGGCAAATATGTAATAATCTATTTTATTATTTCATTTATAAGGTGATACACAATCGCATGTGATTTCGAAATTCGGAATATCCGTTTTAGTTATTTTGATGATTAGAAATATTAAGTTGAATGATGCCTAAGTTTGAACTATTCCAGAAGACATAACAGCGAAATAATAGTTCAAGAAATATTATGCTTACTATTCATTTCGCTTTGAATAGATATACAATTTTGTGTGGCAAAAGGTATGAAAGGAGACAAGAGTTTAACAACCAGTGACTTGAGAGATGATCAGCCCAGAAAATGTAAGAATTTACCAGCCTTAGGTTGTTTGGTTGATTTTTATGGCGCAAGGGTCATATTTGGTCAAGCTACGCCAAACACAAGACGAAGTTCGTAATGGTTCGGAATCCACTTAAAGCCATAGATCCTGGTCTAGTTAGCCCTCGTATTGCAAAAAAATTATCGCAGAGCGACAAACTAAATACACACTGTTCATAAATAGCACCAGCTGCGGTTAGGTTAGTTGGTTTTTATGGCGCAAGGGCCAAGCTGCCTCTTAAACTACTGTGAAAAGTAAACTCTCCTGGTCTAAGGCTAAATGATGTCTTTTTATTGAAGGTCTACGGGTACTACACACCACTACACCTGGCTAGAAACCCGACTGGCACTGAAACGCTGAATAAACGTTGAGGAATTTGGTTGACTAGTCATTCAAAAATAGTTTATTAGCATGCGCTAATTCTGCTTGGATATGGATATTCACTGCCCCACAATCAGCGTGTAATTCAACGTTAAAAGAAAATTATTTTTCAATGTTAATTAGCTTTTTTTAACGTTCAAATAGTATTCCTATAGTGGCTTTTTCACCCTTGAAATTTGGATAAAAGTTGAGCTTTCGTTATATTAACGTTGATGTCACATGGAATCAACAATTGTTGCAACGTTGAACTTGTTTTAGTATTACTGTTATTTAACTCTTTGGTCAACGTTAAGTAGCATTTAGTTGTTTTTATAACGTTGAAATTTGTGTTGATATCACGGCTACTTAGTACTTTGTTCAACGTTGATTTGCTTTGATCTAATCAGTTTTTCAACTTTGAAATTTGGCAATTTATCACGTTAATTTTCTTAAATCTAGTTATTTTTCAACGTTGAAATTTGGTTATTTAGCCATTTGTTCTGCGTTGAAATTTGTTATTTAGCCATTTCTTCAACTTTGATTGACTTATATATAGATCTAGCGACTTTTTCACTTTGATTTACTTAGATCGTTATTTTTGCAACGTTGAAATTTGTTTGGGTTCACTATTATTTTGTTCCGTTTAAACTTTGAATAGTTATATTTTCAACATTAAAATCTTAACATAGTTAGATTTTAACAGAACGTTGAACTGTTAGACTCGGGATTTTTTCCAAATAGCCACTGAAAATAACTTCCAAAAATGTCGTTAAATGTGTTTGTCCCGAAATTGACAAGAAACTTTTTCATAACAAATTCAATATATAATTTTCCCAAATCTTATTCGTTTCGGAAATGTGTGAATAGAGAACTCACCTGAACCTGTAAATTTTGATTCAAAGTAATAGTGGCGCCATCTAGTTACAATACGAAAATTTACAAATTATTCCCATGCATTTAAACAGTAGTGCTGCTCTCTATTATCGAATAATGCAACTAATTAGAATTTTACATTGCTAAATACATTTCAGATCGTTTTTCGATTAAAAATTTTCGTAAAATATGCTGTAGTAAAATATGTAATTTTAAAAAGGGAAAACCAATTGCTCTTGGTTTGCAAATTGTTAAGTCTTCCTATGAAAGCACATGATTCTACAAACTCAATGCACCCCGTTAGACCACTTTTGCAACAAAAAATGTTATATATCAAAATATCAGTGTTTTCAATTTTCAGAAACGCTACATTTCCTTTTACTCGTTTACTCATCACAGTGCATAAGTCCTTAAAACATTTTCCATAGGGGATAATTACGGTAAGATAAAGATAAATTGAAAATAGATTAATTATGATTTTTACTTGTTGCCGAGTTCTGTATCAGTTAACTACTCTAACACGAGACGTTTCACAATGTGACAAAGATGATAGTTGTGCCTTTTATATTTCTCAATATTATGGAGAATCTTGTCTGAGTAAATGTAAGAATTTTAAGATATATTTGTCCTATAGATCTGTTAAGGCACAGTTTAAGTAGAACTTTTCCTTTCATTTTTAATTTTCAGGGATAGAAATAGTCAAACCTCGTTAAGACGAATTTCACGGGTCAGTAAAAAATTTCGTATTAACCGTAGTTCGCGTTATCCAAATTCAGGAAAAGCATTATTTCAACAATAAATTGAAATATGAATGCATTTAACATTACTGTACAACTCTTGGTTCATAAATAAATGGCATCCTTCATCACAAATACGATAGATTCTTGATTATACAGATGATTCTTGATTATACAGATATAATTTTTGATTATACAAATACTTGATTACCAGATATTTCCTGATTACCCAATTTGTCTTGAAATGGTTCTATTGATTTTGTATTGTTTTTTCGTGACATTCTCTGAAAATCTTTTATGCGGTCAACGCTGTTTAATTGAGCAGATGAATTTCCACTACCTAACAAAAAGAAGGGAACATTTCTAAGCCAGCAGTAGCTTCTTTTAAAGCCACGCTTAGTCCGTCTTCTTCAGAATCTTCATTTATTCTTTCTTCACTCTCTTCCACAAATAAATCTTCTACAATTTCGGAATCACTTAATGTTTCTAATACGATTGAAAAGAATCCGCTTGACCTTAAATTTCAAAATTAGTGTAATCCGAATTCTTCTTAAACGAATGTTAACATTATTTCAATATACATTTTGATGGGGATTGGAATTTAGTTCGTTTTATTAGTAATTCGTACAAAGAGAGTTCGTCCTAATGAGGTGACTGTATATCCTAATAATGTATAACTATTTTCCTAATCTGAGATTAGACCCGACCTTAACAAAATTAAAAATTGCTGATTAGAATAAAGAAAGGTTTCTAATAGGAAGTCCTAAGCCAAATGGCAGTTCATGAGCAGTTTATTATATTTTGTAGCAACATTTGAATGAAACATGAATTTGGAATTTGATTAAACCTGTGCCACAAACGGTTGTCGATATCAAGGGAAAATGGAGTTTTAATGAATTAGTGACGATTTCCGAATCGCATACAAAAGAAATACATCTAATTATCTCATTTGAATCAACATTTCAGGTTTTCTCAGTACTGTTTGGAGCATCAGGTCATTAATTCATAACTGTATTTCACTAATGAATATCCGGTAACGATGCATATAAAGCGACATTTCAAATATTTTTACTTGATTTGTCGCCTTATAAGCATTTATTACTACAGACCTATTCAAAAAAATTGGTTAGACTGTCGGTCATGAGTAATGTTTCACATAAAAGCGTCTCTAGCTTTGTATTTATTTGGGTGTAGAAAATGAAAAGACAAATTCAGTAGTCAATTCAGTGTTTATAGAAAGCTGAAGAGTTGCTCTTACGCGTAGCAGTATATTTCTGCTTGGCTTTTCAGTGAGTATATGCCGACGTTGTGAAATATTTAAAATTTTTCAATTGCAATTCACAGTTTCACAACCAATATTCATTAGATTTCACTTCTAATGCCTTAAATCGACAGATCTCGCCGTTAGTTTTCATTTGATTTCAATTTCGACATCATAAGTTATACTGATGAGAAGTTTCCACGGCGAAGCGGAAAGTCCCCCAAACGCATCCCCCTGCCACCCTCCCCGCTTATTGCGGCGCGCGAACTCAACATCACTAACAAGGCTTTGTTCCCTCAGCTATAGAATGACACTAAGTTGGTTTGATTCGCGTTGATAATTTAGAAATTATTAGACCGAACTCGATGCGTTTTCGTAAAGCTCTACTTTCCGTACTGTCCACCTGAACTAGTACTGGTCTGATTTTAAAGAAGTATTCACGCGTCAGATTATCTGCATTGCTCAACATAATTACCCCTCCTAGTGGTTTCGACGAGATGACTCGTCGATCAAGATCTTTCAAATTTCGCTAATGACGAGATATCTCGTCATCAAAATATTGCCGATATTTTATGACGGGATTAAGATCTGATCAGCTTTCTTCCAACGACAATATCTCGATCATTAAAATCTTTTCAGTTTTGTTAATGACAAGGTACCTCGTGGGAGAAGCACCAGGAGGGTCAAAAGTCATCAGTTGTACAAAACTCGACTGAATAGTGGAATAAGCTACTTATGAAAAGATAGAGGAATAATTTTTTCCGCTACTGTAATTGTATTTAAGAAGCGAAATTCTTTTCTGGGTGGTTGGCATAAAACATGTCTCGTCGCATGTCTATTTGCAATCTATATGTATAAAGCAGAGTTGGTGTCTGTCTGAATGTCTGTTCTTTATATAAATCTAGACCATTTAACCAATCCATACAAAATTCAGTACTTATTCTTTAGAACCTTGCTGGTAAGGTAGCCTACACATTAACCCCCTTTCTATTTGTCCTGGATCTTTAGAGGCTAAAAACTATTCGAAATCCCCATAGGAATAACATTGAGTAATATTACGATGAATTACAAACAATTCAACCCGATCAACGCCGGGTAATTCAGCTAGTTTATGATATTTATGAACAGATAGAATTTTTTTATGGGCAGCAAAATATTACATTTTCTGGAAGCATTTTTATCTAAGTTATTCCTCATCCACTAATCACTGCAACATGACGACGGACAATCTGACGGGAGGACAATGAGAAAAGATCTAGTCTGACAAATGGCTCATATTTATAACTTGCTACGCCTTACATTGCACTGATCGTAACACTTGTAAACAACTCGTAAAATATGGCTTTTATATATCATTTCTCCCACACTGTCCTTTCATTGTTTCTAAAACTAAGGCCAAGGTATTACAAAGACTAAAAAGAAAGACTATATGAGAAGTTCTTTTTGTCGTGATAAATTTAGATGAAATTTAGGGGTCTTGTGGCTCAGTGGATGTCCACTGCGCTAGCAACACTCGAAGTGTAGACGGTGCATTCCTTCCTGGATGTATTTCTCTTCTGTCAGTAAAACTTTCATTGTGTGTATAACTTGATATTATATGTCGTGTCTGGTGCAGCATGGCCAAATATGGCCCTTGCGCTATAAAACCCCCAAAACAACCAACCAGATGACGTTTAGTTTCTCTGCGGCGATACATGTTTCTTGCACGTATTCCTGACTTCACTTGTCTCGAACACGATTTCGGCACGTGTTCAATTAAAATTCCAAAGAATTCCGAATTAATGATTGGTCAGGGCCTATTTATTAAAGGGCCGCTGTAGCCCGGTTGGAAGAGTAACAAACTAGCAACCGGAGGATTGCGAGTTCGAATCCAACCAAAGACCGTCGTGTACAAAGTAGGCTTGTGCCCGTTAAATCTATCGTGGACTCAAATGTCCTCACATTGGAGTGGTATGGAAGTTTGGAGAGTGAGGTGCCACCTCAGGTGTTGCCTCATCTGACAGTGGTGCAAAATTACGTATCGTCCTAGGACCTTTCGCCTTTGGAATTTATCCCCGATCGTCGCCAATAGCCGTTGTGTTGCTCCAGTGCGACGTTAATTTAAATGCCTATTTATTAAACTTTAAACGTAGCAAAAACGGCAATAAACTACATTTTAGGTAACCCAATATGTGTCATACAAGACCATTTAGGTAAAAGGAGGGAAAATGTATATTTTCTATATGCATTGATAACACTCAAATCACTTTCATAAACTAGAACGCGGTAGCCCAGTTGGAAGAGCAACGGTATTTGGTATGGTGTTTAGCATTTTTAATTGACGTCACAGCGGTGCAACGCAACGGGCTATTGGTGACGGTTCGGGATCAATCCCAAAGGGAAAGATCGAGGACAATACCACGTAGTTTCGAATCACAGTCAGATGACAAGGCAACACCTGAGCTGGCCCCTCTCTCCAAACTTCCACACCACAACGTGAGGACATTTGGGGCTCTTAAAGATTTAACGTGCACAAGCCCCTATGTACACGACGGTCTTCGATTAAATTCGAAGAGTAACGAACTCGCAATCCTCAGGTTGCCAGTTCGTTATTCTTCCAAACGGGCCACCGAGGCCCGAAACATCTGTCGGAGTCTTCCAGATGGTTTTTAGAGGCGCAGGTGATTGAACTGTTTTCCTGAAAAATCTAACAAGGACTCTTGGAGAACTCGAATTGAGCAGGTGTTTGTTTTGTAGTGCTTGTTTTGGGGAGCCACGGCCGCTGATTAGATCCATTTTACCTGTTTTGCAGCGCCCAAGACCTAGGGATACAAATCCCTATTGGTTTTTAATCCGTTACTCTTTCATTGGCTTATCACGACCCTAGGTTCAAATTGTTGAGGCGTTGCCCTCGATCTTTCCCTTCGTGATTGATCCCAGACCGTCGCCAATAGCCCAGTTTTGCTCTCAGTACGACTTAAATTCACCTACCATCAAGGCTACTTAAGGGGAAAGGTAGAGTCCATCAGAGTGGTTTTGAAAGGGGAGGAAACGTGACGTCACTCGGAGGAATCGACTGGTAAACAGATACGGTTCCTCCATGTGAAACCTATGAACGTCAAGTAGATTCTTTTGTTATTTGCTTTCGTTGTAATGTCGTAAACGATGCTGATTAATATTGGGTTTCTTGTGTTGTCGGCGAAGTGTTTTTTTTTCTGGATTGAACCTCTTGTAAATGCGTTAGTCATAAATTAAAAAGAAAATAAGTTTTAAAAAACAACTTACTCCATGAGATGAAACATCTTCCAACAAGGCGACAATTATCCTTTCATGTTGGTTTTTGAGATTTCTTAAATTTTTGCACATTTTTATCACTTCGTTTTATAGCGGCATAGTTCATATATTTAATTCGGGAAAAAGTTCGTGTTCTTGCAAAAAGTTTGAGAGCTGAGGCATTTTGAGTCGGAAATTTTTCCTGTAATTATTTGTGTGAATTTATTTATTACACCTTCACATTTATTTAATTGCACAGGTCCATGGAATTGCATGAAACACTTCTCAAGTTCTTTCACTGTCTCAAACCAACACTCAGTTGGTAAAACTAAACCACCCCGAGATAAAGCCCCAATCCACGTTTGATTAGTTTCCTTCTGAATATGTACAGTATTATTTCCCAAACTTTTATCATGCACTTTAAAAGCAATGTAGCCGGCAATAAATCTTAATGCTTCATTTGAGCAGTCTTCTCTTAAGTTTAAAGATGATTCAACTGTTGAAGCTCCAGTATTTTCTGATGATTGAGTTCGAACATTATTTTCAATTATTGAGTTCAATGACTGCACTGTATCGACTTCAAATGATGTGTCCCTTTCCTTTTCTTCAATCTTGCTTAATTCATCAACTTTAACAAGAGAGTTAAATAACTGGACGCTTAAAAACTGGTCATCATCACTTGTATTGTTAGTTATGGCACTAGATGAAGGTACTGGGAGTTTATTGCACAAAAGAATTTGTCGCAGTCTGCATTTGAAGCCGATGGGTAGAGGATGGTCGTAAAATTTTCCTAAGCCTCTTATTTGACTGAAAAGATTTTCCAAAGAATCTTGGTTTACTTTACAGGTTAAAATGTATTTCAGTTCAGCCTGTTGAATAAACTTCAGAAGTCCAATTACAGATGCAATGGAGACTAACCATCCTTTTTGGAAAGGTAGCATGTTTGATTTACCGACAACTCTCATCTCTTCAATATAATATTTTGCTTTGTGCAAAACATCCATCTGGGACTCTGGTTTGAGCCCAAAACCGCACCGTAAATTTTTGTCACTTATCGGTGTCCTGGAATTGAAAATATCAAAGCAACCATCAATGGTAGAAATGAAATTCTTTGTTTCTTTCTCACTCGGAAAATAATAATCTAATGCCTTTGCAACATGATCCGATAAAAATTGTGCGGCCATTCTCACATTTTGCCTTTCATTGTTTCTAACTTGAATATGCCCCCAAGATAATTTTGGGCATATTTTCAATTCGCCAGAATCGGCTTCCAGTAACTTTTCAAATACGGATTTTTGAATCACTTTATCAGAGGGTAATTTTGTTCCGCTATCTAATATATGGTTTCTTAATAACTTTAAAAGATGAGGGAAATAGGCAAAAACCCAGATGTTTCTTGTTGTATCCATTGGATTTGAAAATGAATTGTTTGTTGGTGTTATTGATAATTCCTTCCAAATGCGGATGTTTTTCCCACCTAAATCTGACACGATACCTAACACCTTAAATCCAATTTCTAGTTTTCCTATTAATTTAAACAATAATAGTTTTGTCATTTGCTGGTCAAAGTTATAATAAATTGGCTGCTTCCAATACTTAATGAGACCTTTCGCCATGACAACTTGAACATTGCTGTAAGGCCCTAATATTTTATCCTTTGCTGAATCGTAGCAAACACGAGAATCAATATTCATTTCATCGAAACAAATTGTAAATATTTCAGCTTCGGTCATGTTGCAGCCTTTAGTCTTCATGAAACTTAGAATTGGGGCTAAAACTCCTTCAGAAAAGTCTAATCTCTTACACCATCTTTTCAAAGTTGTAATGGAAGGTAGTGGCATTTCCAAATGATTTCGAAGACATATGTTTTATGAGACATTACTCTCAAAGCAATGGCAATGGTAACATCTTCCTCCTTCCATTTCTTAATGCGCTTGCCGTCCATCAAAACCTGAAGTTGCGAATCTGAAAAACTTTCCTACTATTCTTTTTACTTCTCTTTTAATTTGTCTTTAAAATTTCGTTCTAAATTTCTCTTAAGATTATTTATTTTTAATAAACATAATCTTTTCTCTTTACAGATTTGTGAGTGTGTTTGATTTTTCCAGTTTCTTTTCTAATTGTAAGATGCAGTCCCTTAGTTTTTGATTCTCAACTTGCAGTTCTTTGATTCTTTTCTGGCTTACAACTTCAGTTACAAATCTTTCCTGTTTCTCATTCGGAATTTCTTGATTATTTAATGTTTTCACTTTTTTCGGAGATAGTTGAAGGATATTTTCTAGTGCTCGTTTGCGAATATTTCGGTTTTCTAATCTGTATAATGAAGCTCTGTTTGAAATCAGCTTCAAACGGAAGATTTTTAGAAGGTATGGCAGTTTTACTCAATACTTTCCTGCTATGAAGTCTCAAAAGTTCATTCCTCAGATCACGTTCATAGTCGATTTCCGTAAAATGAACAGAACAAATTCTCGAGTAATGAGGCTTGAAAGAATATTTTCTTTTGCACTTTGCGATCCATTCATTTTTGCAATACTCATCAGCAGGAAATCTATGAAACAGCACATCCGGTGTTCTCTTCCTGTAATTTTTGCAAGTTGCAACTGCACAGCTCGACATACTTCAGGAGACCTGTTATATAGAGCTCAAACAGATGTAGAACTATCCTGTTTACCGTTGAAATAGATGTAGAACTCTCTCTCTATCACGGCTCTTAAAACAAAGATAAAAGAAAGGGAGTCTAAACTGTCTACCTCGAAACATATTTAACTCTGAAGACTTGTTATATAGATCTACTTTTCAAATAGATGTAAAGCTATGAAAGGTTCTTAAGACTGGAAAACAGTAAGGGAACTTCCAGTACTCTAATAGCGGTGCTTTCCCACTGAGTGACAATAACGAGACACTTGCTCGCTGGAAAAACTTTCCTCCACGTGACGTCACAACATCACCCCTCTTTTCGCGGAGAAAGGGACAAAGGCTGGTGGACTAACCTGTCTCCTTTACTAGCCTTGACCTACCATGACAAAGGAAAATTATCAGCAATTACATATATTTAGCCGTTTTCTAAACTGAAAATGCAGATACTTAAGGCACTAGGTAGGTGCTTAATTAACGTCTCACTGGAGCAACACGATGGGCTTTAGGCGACAGTCGGGGATTAATCCCGAAGGGAAAGATCAAGGACGCCTCGTAATTTTGAATAACGGTCAGGTGACGAGGTCAACAATTGAACTGGCACCCCTCTCCAAACTTCCACACCACGCCAACATGGACATTTGAGGCCACGAGATTTAACATGCACCAATCCCAGTGTACACGACGGTATTTGGCTGGACCTAGTTTCGAACTCTCAACCCTGCGGTTCGGTTGGTAATCCGTTGCTCTTGGAATTGGGTTACCGGGAATCTAAAAGTTTCTGGAAATACTTAATGCTACATGAAATAAAAATATTTTTCCATCTGGATGTTAAGAGTTTAAAATAAAAATTCTAAATACTGAGAAATAAGAATTCATTTAATTTAATATACATTACAATTGATACCAATAAATAAAACTCGCGACTATTCCTTTTAAATCAACAGTTAAAGCGTTTTGAGAACATTTACAAGGTGTCTGATTTCACCTTAAATTATTAAAAATACCATTCATTCGCAAACATTGCAATGAAAAGTGAGTTTCCTAAATAATTTTTTTTTGTTGTTTCTTACTCGTTTATATAGACGAATTCATTAATTGCGATGATTCCTGAAACAAGTCATAGGAAGTAAGTTTGGACACTTCTCTCTCTCTCTCTTTGACTTCACTACTTTATATGAAAAAGTATCCATACTTAATAGGCTTAAATAAAAGTTTAGATACTTTCAACTTTACTACTTTGGATGGATAGTTTTCAACTTTACTTTTTAAACTCCGGATGGACACTTTGGATGGATACTTTTTCAACTTTGGATGGATACTTTTTCAACTTTGGATGGATACTTTTTCAACTTTGGATGGATACTTTTTCAACTTTACTACTTTAGATATATTGGATGAAAAAGTATCCAAGCAAAATACACTTAGGTGAAAGTTAGATGGTCTTCAGGAATTCAGAATTACGATCGTCTCTTTCTCTTTTACCACTTGGGTTGTAAATATTATCAGCAGAGGATATCAGCTTCCTACGCTCCCTCATGTTCCTCCTCCAATTTAAAAATTCACCAACAGAAGATCTGGGTCTCCTAGGGGAGTATACTTTCCAACAATCCATTGGATGCTCAGTGTCCACTTTATCATACCCTTCCGGTTTGCGAGAATCGACAGTATCGTCATCGGAAAGCAAAGTTTGTGATTCAGTCAGTGAAACATCCGATACGTCCGACTCACGGTGAACAAGAAGTGACGTTCTATCACTGTACGGACTTTTTGAGTAGGTGCTCAAACTCGTATAGCTCAAAGAATATGGTAATCCCATGGGACTGCTACACTCCAAATCGCGCTGCCTGTTTTTTCCAGAATCGTTTTCCATAACTGATTCCTTTGGGCTAGATTCTAGAGGGAGAGAGCTAGAAGATGCCATGTCTTCAGCAATACTTATTTGAGAATTTGTGTTATTGGAAAACGAAATCGAGCACGCTTTCAATAATTCTAATGTGAAGCAATCACTGAGTCTGGAAGTGGTAGACTCGTCCGGTGGCAGCACAGGAGACGTCTGCGGAGCAGGAGGTAAATTTGGAGGCGTGTCGTAATTTCCACTCAAAGTTTGTTTCTGTTTAAGAGAGCTGTAAAAGTCGTGTTGGATTGAAGCGTTATGTTCTGGTGAATTCAGATCGCCTGGACACGGATTCTTGGGAATATCCATTTCTTTAGCCTACAGGAGAAAGTAAGATAAAAGGCGATTAACAAGACGTTTAAAAATAATTATTTTGGGTAGATATGGTAGGTATTTTAATTAACGTCACACTGGAAACTATTTTGGGTAACTCAAACGTTTGAGGTAGTGGTATAGCTGTATTATACGCCTCGTTCGGTGGCAACGCTCTTGGTGCACTTTTTATGTCGCCAAGGAAAGAATTCTTAGGAGGGGGGGGGAATTTCAATTAACGTCACACTGGAGCAACACAATGGGCTATTGGTGACGGTCCGGGATCAATCCCAAAGGAAAAGATCCGGGGACAACACCACGTAATTTTGAACCACGGTCAGATGACGAGGCAACACCTGAGCTGGCACCCCACTCTCCAAACTTCCACACCACGCCAACGTGAAGAATTCTTAGGAAAAATCGTTTTAAACGGAAAATAAGTTTTGCGGAAAGTAATTAACGGGAAAAAATACAAAACTGAAAAAACATGTTTCTTTATAGAAAAATAATTAGCAGAAATAGTTGATAAGTAGCTGTTACAATAGTGGCTCTAACAATTTCCAAGACCTTGTTAAAGTAATCAATTTTTAAATCTTCACATGAATTTTCAAACACTTAACCAAATAAAAATGAAATGTAGTTTGTTGTGTGAAGGATAGATGGGTTGCCTTCACCTGCTATAACTCGCCACTAAAAGTGCGCCAAAAACGCGCCAAGAGCGTTGCCAACAAACGCGGTGTATAGTACAGCTGTACCAGCTAGACTAAATAACTGAATTTAAAAGGTTGGTTGCTACGGGTTTTACGGCGCAAGGGCAGAATTTGACCCAGTTGCGCCAAATAACGCTAACATTCGAAAGTTTACTGATAAAGGTTGGTTGTTTTGCAATTTTATGGCGCAAGGGCCATATTTGGTCAAGCTGCGCCAAACGCAAGACAGATAACTTGAAGTAAAAAATGTGAAAGGGACGAAAAAGGTTTGGTTGGGGTTTTATGGCGCAAGGGCCATATTTGGCCTCGCTGCGGCAGACACAAGATATACAATATCAAGTAATAGACATGCACACAATGAAAGTTTCACTGACACAGAAGTGAGAAATGTACCCGGGGAGGAATGCACCTGACAGGAATCGAACCTGCACCGCCTATAACTGGAAAGTTGTTAGAGCAGTGAGCATACCCACTGAGCCTCGAATAAAGGATTGGGGTGGTAATAGTAATCAATTAACGTCACACTGGAGCAACACAACGGGCTATTGGCATCGGTCCGAGATCACTCCCAACACAAAGATCCGTGTACAACACGTGATTGATGGGTTTTATGGCTCGAGTACAACACGTGAGCTGGAACCCTACTCTCCAAACTTCCACACCACGCCAGAGACTGGGGAATAGAATAACGGAATGCAGACAGAAAAGTTCGTTTGAGTATCCCGGGATCGCGACACCCGTGTTTACTACAGACAGTAAACACCATGGGTAAGGAAAAGTTCACTTGAGCACCTCGGCTCCGTGAAGCCCGTACACACCCAGAGATGTTCTCCTGAGGGTTTTACTGACAAAGAGGTACGTAATACAATTTACGTCGCACTGGAGCAATATAATGGGCTATTGGCGGTGACCCGGGATCAATCCCAAAGGGAAAGATCGAGGACACCTCGTTATTTTGATCTTCGGTCAGATGACGAGGTCAACGTCTGAGCTATATAGCACCCTATTTCCAAATATTTCACACCACGTCAACGTGAAACAGAAATACATCCCGATATGAATCAAACCTACTCTGCCTAAAACTCGCAGGTTGGTATCGCAGTGAGCAAAGCTGCTGAGCCACGGCAACCCGAAGTCAAGTTATAGACGCACAAGGTTTACTGACACAGAAAAACATTCCCACGGACAAAACATTATAGGAATAGCTTCCCAAAAACATTATAGGAACCTGCGCCAATTACGATTCGCCATAAAAGTAAACGTTGGTTGGTTTTATGCCGCAAGGGCCATATTTGGCCATGCCCAAAAAAGTAAATGATTAGCGTCAACTTTAGTAGTCAGCAACTGAAAACAATTGCGGTACTTACGTATTAACCGCATGCCATTGGCGAATATCAGCCAAGTTTTGTTTCGGGCGGAAAATGTTTAGCAATTGCCCTTAGCATGACATCAAACATCATTATCAACTCTGCGAGATATGGACTCGAGGTGGTGGCTAGATGTTCCTCGATGTTTTTTTATTTCGCCATTTTTCACTTTCCCAGATGCGCTATGTAATCTGTGTATGCCAGTTTCAGAATCACTGAAATTGTATTTGTGGTTCACTTAGAAGTGAATACAACCAGATTGTTCCAGTTCTTCCGTCTTATACCCCTTCCAACAGATTTGGCGATTAATCGCTGGCATGCGGTTAATACGTACAGATTTGGTGATTAATCGCAGGCATGCGGTTAATACGTAAGTACCACAATTGCTAACAGAAAGTAGTGCTTTAATAAACTGTTGTAAAAGTAGGATGGTTGGTTTTGTTTTTTATGGCACAAGGGCCATATTAGGCCAAGCTGCGCCAATGATCACTGGTATTCAGTTAATTAAACTGGATCTCCGTTTCATGACTCAGCGATTAGATTAAAAGGAAGCATAAGATGATGGGTTGGTCGGATTTCTATGGCTCAAGGTTCATATTTGGCCATACTGAGCCTGACACAGTACAGACAATATCAAGTAATGGATATACACACAAGGAAAGAGAACAGCTTTGATACTTTTGTGGCAATGCTTTTGGCGAGCTTTTTGTAGCGAGTTGTGGCAGTTAAAGGCAACCCTCCTTTGTTATGATTATGGCAACCTCGCGTTTATTTGAATAGTATATTAGGTAGGTATTTTAATTAACGTCAAACTGGAGCAACACAAGGGTCTATTGGTTACTGTCCGGGATCAATCCCAAAGGGAATGATCGAGGACAACACCTCGTAATTTTGTACCACGGTCAGATGACGAGGTCACCTGAGCTAATACCCCACTCTCCAAACTTACACACCACGCCAACGTGAGGGAATCGAATATTAAGTTTCGTTAATCATTAACTTTTAGATTTTACTGCCTAAATAACTCTTAATGTGCTAGAATTAATGCGATCTCTTATAGCATTCATATTTTATAGCCTTGATCCATTAGACTGAAAACTAATAAATTATTTAACGTGGACAAACTACCATAACAATATCTGAAAAAGCAGATTTTATCATCATAGCTAGTAGGAAGAATAAACAGTTGGGTGGATATTCTTTTCTATTTTTAAAATTATTTTCGCTTCGACTTAAACGGTGTCTAAGAAATTCTTCCTTGGCGACATTAAATACAAGTCAAAAATGCGCCAAAAGCGTTGCCACAAAGTCTTTATATCAAAGCTGTACCAAGGAAAGTTTCACTAACACAGAAGAGTTAAATACACCCAGGGAGGACTTGAACCTGACAAGAATCAAACCTACGTAGTCTACAACTCCCAAAACGGCGCCTATATCTGGAACGATGAAAATTAATCGTAACCCAGTTTTATGGTCGGTGCGTCATGGGCACAAGAGCACCATGAGTGTCCAAGCTGCGTTAGGACAAGTAGACCTTTATCCATAATACTAGTTTAGTTTGTTACTACGATCACTATTATACCAGGGCCGTAACTGGATTTACCCATAATACTGGTTTTGATTTGTCACTCCCTGGTCATATATTGCTGCACGAAGGCTAAGTAAACCCTACCATAAATTCTTAACATACATTAACATGAAAGTCACACAAAATGTTTTCTATATATATTTAGGCATACAGTTCAATATATAAAGCATTTCAAAAAATCAAACTCACCCAAACAATTGCGTGTACATCAATCTCTCAACACCTAATACGATTGTTTCAAATGGTCCATGAAACGAAAACAGTTAACTTTTAAAAATGAAGATGTGGGTTCTGTGGGTTTGGTAATACGATAGCGCCTTACGCACTGCGGAAGAAGCAGGTTCGATTCCACCAACTTTCTGTGGATGTATTTCTCTCTTCTGTTTCATCTGAGCGTGGTTCAAAATTACGTGGTGTGCTCGATCTTTCGTTGCTTCAGTGTGACGTTAATTATAATATCTACATAACTACCCTTTGGAATTGATCCCGGACCGTCACATTTGGAGAGTGGGGTGCCACCTCAGGTGTGACCTCGTCATCTGACCATGGTTCAAAATTACGTGGTGTTGTCCTCGATCTTTCGCTTCGAGAGTTGATCCTGGACCGTCGATAATGGCCCGTTGTGTTCCAGTGCGACGTTAATTAAATGCCTACCTCATCTGTTTCAGGGCCGAGGTAGACCATTTGGAAGAGTCGTCAGGCCGCGGTAGGTGGTATGTAGGTAGTTAATAAACGCAGCACTGGAGAAACACGACGGAATATTGGCGACGGTGCGGGATCAAACTCCACGGGTAACATCCGATCAGGTCACGGTAGTCCAGTTGGTAGGAAGGTTGGTAGTTAATTACCGTCACACTGAAGCAACCTAACAGGCTATTGCAATGGTAGGGCTATTCATGTCCTCACATTGTAGTGGTGCGAAAATTCCAAGACAGGTGCTAGCTCAGGTGTTGCCCTCGGGTTGCCAGTTCGAATCCAACCAAAGACAGTCGTGTACAAAGGGGGCTGGTGCACGTTAAATCTGTCGTGGTTTCAAATATCCTATCCGTTGTGATGCTCCAGTGCAACGTTAACTAGTTACCTATTATCCGACACAACTGCGGTAGCCCCATAGACATTGCAATTTAAGGTAGGTAGGTATTTTAATTAACGTCACACTGGAGCAACACAACGGGCTATTGGTGACGGTCCAGGATCAATGGGGAAAGATCGAGGACAACACCACGTAATTTTGACCATGGTCATGACGAAGCAACACCTGAGCTGGCACCACTCTCCAAACTTCCAGACCACGCCAACGTGAGGACATTTGAGGCCACGACATATTTAACGTGCAGCAGACCCCTTTGTACACGACGGTGTTTGGTTAGATTCGAATTTGCAACCCTCCAGTCGCTAATCCCGTCTTCCAACCGGGACACCGCGATCCCCAATGAGCCACGACAGCCCCGCATTGCTGTGAGCTTCAAGACGTGATCAACATGTCGACTATTTGTCACGTGACTGCTCTTTGAAAAATTGACTTCATTGCCGATTTGCATTTTATCTCCTCTTTGAGTCTACTGAGTCGCGCAGACCAATCAGATGATGAATCAATGAATGGGTGTCTTCTCCCGTCCCGTTGTCCAATTAGATGATGGATGTTCGTTTCCACCCGACAGACAGTAGTCAAAGGGTCACGTTACTATTAGTTTTGGTCACGTGATCCTGGGCATATAAAGGTTATCATTGTTTACTTCTGCTTTAGTATTTCTTCTATGGATAGCCTATTTCGTAGAGCCGCGGATTAGCAACCAGAGGGTTGCAAGTTCGAACGTCGATTCAACCAAAGACCGTCATGTTCGTGGGGGTTGGTGCTATTGACACACCTGCCTGTCATATCGTCTAACGATGTGATAAGATACCAAATCGGCCAAGTTCAATTGTCACCGAGCAGTCATGTGACTATTAATCGAAGTATTGGTCACTTTTTGAAGCTCAAAAGCAAAGTTAAGCGCACTAATTTTTAACGTCTATGGTTCGTTCACGTTAAATCTGTCGTGGCCTCAAATGTCACGTTGGCTTGGAAGTTTTGAGTGGGGTGCCTGTTCAGATGTTGACCTCGGCATCTGATCGTGATTCAAAAAATTACTTTGTATTGTGTGTCCTTGGTAAGTAAATTAACTTCGCAGGCACTGGAGCAACACAACGGGCTATTGACGACGATCAAAACGAAGGGAAAGATTCTAGGTAGGTATTTTAATTAACGTCACACTGGAGCAAAGGGCTATTGGTGACGGTCCGGGATCAAACCCAAAGGGAAAGATTCAAGGAAACATTCTAGGAAAACACCACGTAATTTTGAGCCACAGGAAAGATTCTAGGAAAACACCATGTGATTTTGAACCACGGTCGGATGACGAGGTCACACCTGAGCTGTGTGGTACCCCTATACAAATTTCCACACACGCCAACGTGAGGATACTAGAGGCCAACGATATAGTTAACGTGCACCAGTCCCCTTTGTACACATGGTCTTTAGTTGGATTCGAACTAGCAACTATCCGATTGCAAATCCGTTAATCTTCCAACCGGGCTACCGTGACCCCAATCCCCAAGGGAATGAGCCGACTTTTGGCTTTTGAATCTTTCCCAAGAACGATTCACGTTGGCGTGGTGTGGAAGTTTGGGGTGGTGCCAGCGCAGGTGTTACCTCGACATCTGACCGTCGTTCAAATTCACGTGTTGTCCTCGATCTCTCCCTTCGGCTTTGATCCCGGACTGTCACCAGTAGCCCGTGTGCTGCTCGAATGCGACGTTAATTAAAAAATACGTCTCGGGAACGATAGCAGACCATCGTCGATAACCTTTGTTTAGAGCGATGGTACTTACGTATTAACCGCATGCCAGCAATTAATCGCCAAATCTGCTGGAAGGGGTATAAGAAGGAATAACTGGAACAATCTGATTATATTCACTGCCAAGTGAACCACAAATACAATTTCATCGATTCTGAAACTGGCACGCACACACACACAGAATATAGAACGCATCTGGGGAAGTGCAAAATGGCGAAATAAAAACATTGAGGAACATCACGCCACCACCTTGCAGAGTTTATAATGATGTTTGATGCCATCCTAAGGGCAATTGCTAAACATTTTCCGCCCGAAACAAAACTTGGCTGATATTCGCCAAAGGCATGCGGTTAATACGTAAGTACCAGAGCGACTCAAATTCAAGTACCTACGTACCGACACTAAATTATTCATATGAAATAATTATACTTTATGATCGATTGGTTTTTATAGCGCAAGGGCCAGATCTGGAGTAGCCGTTTCGTCGCCCCTCCAGCGCGACGTAAATTGCATGGTAAATTTCAACTAAGTACCTACTTGACCAAGCGGTGTCAAGCAATGTTTTCCTCTCAAATGAAAATACACAAGATATTTGATCAATGTCACACTGGAGCAACACAACAGGCTATTACACACAAGTTTTTATTTAATACATAAGATAAATACACTCAGAATAGTTACAAAGAATATATTGCGAAGTTTGACTTTATGAAGCAGTCATTTGCATCGCATTTACTGTGGACACGTTTCAATTAAATAAATAACAAAAATTATTTAATTGTTTTTTATAAAGCTAAGTAGAGGGCAATAGGGTTTGTGTAGCTTGCGTCATCACTTTACATGTTACTCGAATGTTATTGTCCAAACTTGTGAATAAAGTTATTTCCATACTTGTGAAAGGTCAGGCACATGCGTACGACTAACAATTTAACTACTGTTTTATTTTAATTGCAAAATTTATATTTGAATCCATTAGAACTGATAAATCACACATACACTGAATAAATCTTATTTATGTGTTCAGCATAAACACTTTATTAAATGTAGTTCGAATAAAAATAATTTAACAAAACAATTTTCCGTGTAGTCAATTTTAAAAATAGACAACATATCATTTTGACTTAAATATTAGTCTAAAAAATCTATCCGATTCTCACTTGAGTCCATCACACCATAAAATCACTCTAGTTTGACTGCATTTTGAAGTTTTTTATATTCATTTGAATTTTCGTCGTCTCTGGCTTATTCTTAAGATTTGGGCCATTTCATTGTCTTTACTACAAAGCAAATTGTTTAATTTGAGTTTCTCTTAGTTAAAGCGAAGCATAGGTATTATACTTATGCTTCGCTTTATTTACATTTTTTCCAGTCTTGAGAATAAAATTCTGATGAAGTATTCAAATGACGACTTGGTTCAGTTTCCGATTTCTATTCCAACAGATTATAATTTTTCATGACTTGCTTTACAAGTTCAATTGAGAATCATTTAGTCCTAAAACTCATGTTTCGCTTTACTTAGTAATATTTTCCCGTCTTGAGAGTAAACATCTGATGGAGTATTGAAATGATTGAGACTTGGTTTAATTTCCGATTTCTATTCCAATATTAGTGTTTCTGTTTAATACCTTGCTTTGAGGTTCAGTTTTTAACCTTAAGTATTTGATATATGGATTCATTAAACTGCATTTAGTTTCGTAAATCCCTATATAAAAGCTGGATAAGTTCGAGGTACTAAGGATTTCTAGCGTATTTCTTTGTTCGAGATATTTCAATGATTGAGGATTAATATTTTCGTTTGTCATCAATCTTGCATGTTTTTATATATCATTCTTCTCATATTTCTTGTCTTCTGTATCACTAACAAAACCTAGAGATCTCTACAATTTCGCATAACACTGTCATAGCACATTTCAAGATTTGGGATCCCAGTTTTATCAGTATAAAATATTATCTCCCGCAGAACAGATCTCGTCGTTATCTACGTTTTTATGCTCAATCTGCTTTTTATTATCACCAGTATTTAACTGAGAATGCTTTGGTGAATCACTATTTCATATCTTGTCGCAAAGACTTTCCGCGGAGCTATTTAAATAAATTAAACCGTTTTTTCACGATTTTGCATTGTCGTTTCGTATATTTTCAATTTAATGTTTCATTTTCTGTCACCATCTTAGCAGGGACCCACTTATTCCATGTTTCTTTATCTTCATTACTTAGACTCGTGATTAGATCTAGCACATTTGTCTTGGCAATACCAGATTTGTTAAAGCACAACTTCAGATTCGAGTAAGTTGAATCACCATCAGCTATCAACAAACCACACCCCGTCTTTATCTGTTCTTATTCTTAGTCCGTTTACGTCATCATCGGCATTACTGAGAAGGTTTGACGATTCATAGAATTTCTCTAATCACTTACTAAAGCTAAAATATCTATTGAAGTCATCAATGCTATGAAAATTTTCGTTCAAGCTATTTAAGTAATTTTTAATTTTCAGATTTTGCATCCGCTTCTGTACTGTCTGAATTTTTAAACTGTAATATTTAAACTAACAATATTCTGATTAAATCTATTAGCTATGCTGTGTTACACTTGCGGTTGTTCACCGCATGAGTTTTTTAACTAGTACAGTAATCTTTGTCGCAGTGGAATTCGATTCTAAACGAGAATGCAAAGTTGGTACTTCTGTTGATTCATGTCTCTTCAAAGTTTGATTGCTTCAAAGGAATCCATTCAGTTTTCAATGTCACATAACAGATGCTCTAGATTGTTCACATGGAACTGTCTTCATGCTCTTCAAAGCACCTTCTCAGTTTGTTTATTCTGGTTATTCGTCTGATTCAGTAAAAGACGAACTGATAGTGATATACTAGTTCAATCCATTCCTATGCATTCTGCTGTATTGCGTATCCTATCTATGGCTAATTCATCGAACTTATTCTAATGGTTAATGTAGATAAAAGAAATTAATCTTTATCACTGCGATCTTTTATGTAATCTTGCAATTGAAGAGGATATTTTCTACGTGAATATACTAGCTTCCAATAAATTTTGACTTAGATGTCAGAATGAAATTTTCTGATCCCTCAAATAATGGGATGATACTTACGTATTAACCGCATGCCATTGACGAACATCAACAAAGTTTTGTTTGCCATTGGCGAATATCAGCCAAGGTTTTGTTTCGGGCGGAAAATGTTTAGCAATTGCCCTTAGGATGGCATCAAACATATTATCATTATAAACTCTGCGAGATAGGGACTCGAGGTGGTGGCGAGATGTTCCTCGATGTTTTTAATTTCGCCTTTTTGCTCTTCCCCAGATGTGTTCTATATTCTGTGTGTGCCAGTTTCAGAATCCATGAAATTGTATTTGTGGTTCGCTTAGCAGTGAATATAACCAGATTGTTCCAGTTCTTCCGTCTTATACCCCTTCCAACAGTCGGAAAAAATGGTCGATCCATCTTTAATGTGTTTTTTATTTCGTTCATGTTTCGCGACTTATGCCCCCAAATATGCATTGGGATGGAAATATTCTTCCAGCATTATTTCGTAACGATCGAGCGTTACGTAAAAATTTACTTCGACGTAAAAACAGAAAATAAAACACGAGTATCCAATGCAACTACGACTGAACACTGAACTGTGGTTCTAAAAAAAGTTTTGCGAAACAATCAGAATCAATGAAATTGTATTTGTGATTCACTTGGCAGTGAATACAACCAGATTGTTCCAGTTCTTCCGTCTTATACCCCTTCCAACAGATTTGGCGATTAATCGCTGGCATGCGGTTAATACGTAAGTACCAATGGGATAGTATGAATCATTCTGCGATTATATTGATTTGAAAATTGCGGAAATATTTTCCATTCCTTATACATTCTTCCGCGTTTAAGGTATTCACTTCCTTAAGCTAATCGTTTCTTTTACTGAAACAGAAAGTTCTTTGGCTACAAAATTGACTTTATTTAAAAAATATCTTACGCTCCATTTTTACCAATGGGCGAGTCCGAATTAGTAATTTCAGAATCTAAGTTTCGATCACCAAGATTCAATGCGTCTTGAATTAAGGTATCTAAGTTCAGTAAGCTTAGATGTCTCCCGCAAATGAACTAGTAGAAGCATTTTCTGCATTTATATTATTGGAGATAAAAATCGGACTGGCTCAATGTCATCGAAAGTGTTTAGCTCGTGGTCGTTAGCTCATTTCCGTCAACTTGTTCAAGATTCGAATCCTTCAAAGTGTAAGAGCCCTGTTCATTGGCGAAAGTGCTGTTCAAAACATTTGGAAATTCTTCATTACTAATTGTAGATGGGAGTGTTATACCAGAATAGACACTTAGTTGGGAAGGCTCAAACACATTGGCCTCACAGGGATTTTGTTTATCCAAATTGGTCTCGGCAAAAGTGATTTTTTCATCTGAATGGACGATATTTATACTTTTAGAGATGCCCAAATTGTAAATAGTAACATCCGTATTGTCGTTTGTTGGTTGGCTTATGTGTCTGCAATCCGCAAGACTACCTGAAATTTGAGAGCACTTTGAGACTAAATTCAGACTAGAAGGGCTTTTATGTTCAGTTTTAGGGTACAGATTTTCTAAGACAGTTAGATGACCTCCGATACTAATCTCCAGAGCATTTTCGAGAATGGTACACACATTCAAAAAGACAGAGAACAAAATATTTGCCACTGTTCTTGTTATATTTAATAGCAGAAAGCAGACCCTTGTATAAAATGCCATGCCCGTTTGCTAAGTTAAAGACAGCAAACACCTGAAAATTAGAAGAGTTTTGGTCACAAAATAATTTATTTATAGTTGTAAAATTTAATTACTTAATAGCAAACAAAAAATTTGCTTTAATAATTCAAAACGAACAATTAATCTATTATATTGTTGTTAACACTGACTACTCTCCCACGTGAATGAATAATCTTCACTTTTTTAAATTCAATATAACTTTTGTAATATAACTGAGGTCGGTATTTTAATTAACGTCGCACTGGAGCAATCCAACGGGCTATTGGCGACGGTCCGGGATCAAACCCGAAGGGAAAGATCGAGGACAACACCACGTAATTTTGGACCACGCTGGCACACCACTCTCCAAACTTCCACAACAAGCCAACGTGAGGACATTTGAGGCCACGACAGATTTAACGTGCATCATCCCCCTTTGTACACGATGGTCGTAATGATTACAGTAGATATTCTAAATTTTGATTTTAATAAACTGTCACACGGGATAGTTTTGATAGTACATTTCAATTTGGGTTCGGAAATAGAACATACATTTATGAATATTATGGAAATTTATATTAAGCAAGAAAGAATTATATTGAATCCCTTAACAAATCGGCCGCGGTGGCCCGGTTGGAAGAGTAACGAACTAGCAACCGAAGGGTTGCGAGTTCGAATCCAGCCAAACACCGTCGTGTACAAAGGGGGCTGGTGCACGTTAAATCTGTCGTGGCCTCAAATGTCCTCACGTTGGCGTGGTGTGGAAGTTTGGAGAGTGGGGTGCCAGCTCAGGTGTTGCCTCGTCATCTGACCGTGGTTCAAAATTACGTGGTGTTGTCCTCGGATCTTTCCCTTTGGGATTTATCCCGGACCGTCACCAATAGCCCATTGTGTTGCTCCAGTGTGACGTTAATTGAAATACCCCCCCCTTAACAAATCAATGTAATGCGATTACTTTTATGCTTGTAAGTATTGGTGTGTTGGTGCAAAGTGAAGTAACATACATTGCCATTTTCTTTTTACGCATATATCAACAAAAGCATTTTTGATATTCATAAAGTCGAGAACAAAGAATCCATTTCCACAATTTTAAAAAGTATAGTTGTCGGTGACAATTTTGAAATACTCTTAAAATAATTAAACAAAGAATTGTCACTGTTCATATTGCTCATAAAAAGGAATCTAAACTTAATTCCAGTACTCAAGTTAAATGTAGAAATAAATGTATAGTACCTCTGATTCCGCGACGAATTTGAACTGCCATGTTCAACACAATTGCACCGTTTATGAATTAACTACATTTCGAACTATTTCTAGCGATTTCGAAAGTTGATACAATCAGTTACTTCCCTTTGCAACCCCAGGGGCCGCGGTGGCCCGGTTGGAAGAGTAACGGACTTGCAACCGAAGGGTTGCGAGTTCGAATCCAGCCAAACACCGTCGTGTACAAAGGGGGCTGGTGCACGTTAAATCTGTCGTGGCCTCAAATGTCCTCACGTTGGCGTGGTGTGGAAGTTTGGAGAGTGGGGTGCCAGCTCAGGTGTTGCCTCGTCATCTGACCGTGGTTCAAAATTACGTGGTGTTGTCCTCGGATCTTTCCCTTTGGGATTTATCCCGGACCGTCACCAATAGCCCATTGTGTTGCTCCAGTGTGACGTTAATTGAAATTCCCCCCCCTTTGCAACCCCAAGAAGCCGTGGTAGCCCGGTTGGAAGAGTAACGGGTTAGCAACCAGAGGTTTGCGAGTTCGAATCCAACCAAAGACCGTCGTGTACAAAGGGGGCTGGTGCACGTTAAATTAAATCTGTCATGGCCTCAAATATCCTCACGTTGGAGTGGTGTGGAAGTTTGGAGAGTAGGGTACCAGCTCAGGTGTTGACCTCGTCATCTGACCGTGATTCAAAATTATGAGTTGTCCTCGGGTCTCTTCGGGATGGATCCCGAACCGTCGCCAATAGCCCTTTGGGTTGCTCTAGTGCAACGCTAATTAAAACGCAAACCCTGCACCAACACCAAACCTGACAAGTATAAAAGTGATTGGATTGATTTGTCAAGGGATTGAGTACAATTATTTCTTGCTTAATATAAATTACAATATACATAAATTTGTTTAATTTCTACTCCAAATTGAAATTTACTATCAAGTGTGGCAGTTTATTACAATCAAAATTTAGAATATCTATTGTAATCATTTGGCGATATCGGAATAAGTGATTTGTTTTAGATTCGGGCTACGGTTGTCCAGCTGGTAGAATCGCGGATTAGAACCGAAGGATTTAGTATTCGAAACTCAACGCAACCAAAGACCTCATTTACGAGGGGGCTGATGCACGTTAACCCTCTCGCTGCGCATCCCGCGGGCAACGTAGAAGTAGCAAAATTTGCGCAGCCCGCGATTTCCGCGGGGATGCATTTTTGCCGTCTATTTAACTGTGCAACCCGCTCTTTCCCCGATCATGGTTTCATTGTGGCTTTTCTGTGATGTTTAATTGTTTATTCAAATCTGGGTTAACAGATGACTTTAGATGTCCACATTTCTGCGAAATATACAAGCATTTTTTGCAGCATTTTGCGCGCTCTTTTCAAAGCCCAAAGATGTCTGGCAGGAAGCGTTTCGCGAGTGATAGAACCTACATTCCTGACAATATTTCCGACACTGATAGCAATTCTGACTCTGATATCAAGTATATTGAAGATAGTTATAGCGAAACTGATGAGAATTTCTCGGATTCCTCTGCGGATAGTGATTTCTAATAATTCTTCATTTCTAATAAATGTTTTGTAAGTATTTTGCATATTTTCATTAGTATATACGTTTTACCTTTGTATTTCATAAAATAAATCATAATTTAACCAAGATTAATTTTCAAAATTTTGCTTTTATATGATTATTCTTTCAATTTCAATATTCCGACAACCTTTTTTTATGATCTAATTCTAAATTGAAAAAAAAATCTTTTACAAAAATTTTTTGTATATTTAACTCTAAAATATATGTAGATTTGAAATATGTGATAAAAAAATACGCAATTTTTGAAATAATTTTGATAAAAAAAAATTACGCAGCGAGAGGGTTAAATCTGTCGTGGCCTCCTCACGTTGGCGTGGTGTGGATGTTTGGAGAGTAGTGCCAACTCAGATGTTGACCTCGTTATCTAACCGTGGTTGAAAATTACGACTTGTCCTCGTATTTTTCCCTTCGGGATTGATCCCGACCGTCGCCAATAGCTCGTTTTTCGCTCCAGTGCGACGTAATTTCATCCTACCGTTTAAATTCAGGAGTCATCAGAAAGGTAAACATCACGTGATTGCGAGAAAAGACGGTGGCATTTCAATCACAGCTAACTTAACGAATTGATACGCCGATTAAAACAGTAAGCCGTAGATTTTGTTTGAACCTTGTGAATAAGATACATGGAAAATATACGGGTTTCACACTGAACCCTCATTTTAGGGTTCCATATTAACTAGATTTGCGAATACGGCTGTTAGAGGTAATCAAAGCCAAAAGTACTAAATTTTTTGTTTGAGTTTTGAAATTGTAGAGACAGTATTCCTACATTCGAAATGTTTTATTGTAAAAAATATTCAACGCTTCATTTTTTTAAGTAGCTGTTTTCAACTATTTTATCTATTTTACTTTTGTTATCTATTTTTATCTTTTTTACTTTTATTAATTTAAGTCTAAAATAAGAAATGAATTATTCGTATCGCAAGGTACACTTGCTTTAAAAACCAAATTCATCGGAGTATATTCTCGATTTTCCAAATTAGTTTGTAAATGTAAACTACAAGTAATCAGCAATCTAAAGTTTGGAACATACTAAAGGAATCCAAAATTCGGAATCACGTAACAAATATATATAGTCCGATTTTAATAAGCTATAAACGGTTCCACGTTTGTATTATGAATGCTTAAAATTCCATGAAATCTGAAAGGGATACAAATTTCACCGCAAAAAAGTGGAGAATATAAATATATTAAAGTTAATTTGGATTTCAAACTATTCAAACATTTGGTTGTTTTATGGTTCTATGGCGCAAGGCTATGTATTTGGCTAAGCTGCACACCAAACAAGAGACAACTTCAAGTAAAGTGTCGTGAAATGGAAAAAAAGGAAGGTTGGTTAGGTTTAATGGCACAAGGTCCAAAAACAGACAACCTGCGCCAAATGCAGAATAAAATCGTGGTATAAATAGTAAAATTATCAAAATCAAACGAAATTGCGAAGGATGAATTCAGCATTATTAATGAAAATACCTCAAAAAATTAGTCATAGTAAAAACTATCATGAGAATAAATGCTGACTTTAAAAAATTAAAATTAAATTTGTAAGAATATGCATATATGACACGTCGATCAACAATAAAAGGTATTTTGAGGTAGGTATTTTAATTAACGTCACACTGGAGTAACGGAACGGGCTATTGGTGACGGTCCGGAATCAATACCTAAGGGAAAGATCCAAGGTTGGTTGGTTTGGAGTTTTATGGCGCAAGACCCACAGTATCAAGAAAGACATACACGCAATGAAAGTTTCACTGACACAGAAGAGAGAAATACACCCAAGGAGGAACGCACCTCACAGGAATCGAACCTGCGCCTACAACTCGAAGGTTGCTAGACTGTGGACATACCCACTGAGCCAAGACGGCCCCGCAAAGATCCAAGGACAACGCCTCGTAAATTTGAACCACGGTCAGATGACAAAAACACCTGAACTGGCACCCCTCTCCAAATTTCCACATCCCACCCAGGACATTTGAGGCCACGAGATTTATCGTGCACTAACCCCCGTGTACTATGCAGTTAAGAAAACCAATGGAATATAAAAATGTAGAAATGCAAAAACATTTGGATGAGGAGTGTTACTAATCGAATCTTCCAAGTTTAAAATTGTGTTTTTAAAAAATCTACGGCGATGATGGGTAAAATCAGGCAGTCACTCAAATAGTGATGAACAATAAAAGGTATACCACTAACCCCCGTGGTCCACTAACCACGGGTCCACAAACGAGCCTGTTCCACAACAAAAAGGGCCGCGGTAACAGATTAGCTACCGGAGTTAGCTAGCGGTTGCGAGTTCGAATCCAACCAAAGACTGTCGTGTATAAAGGGGCTGGTGCGCTTGAAATCTGTCGTGGTCTCAAATGTCTTCACGTTGTCGTGGATGTTTGGAGTGGGGTGCCACACAGCTCAGGTGTTGCCTCGTCATCTGACCGTGGTTCAAAATTACGTGGTGTTATCCTCGGATCTTTATCTTCGGGTTTGAACTCGGACCGCAGCCAATAGCAAGTTGTGTTGTTACAGTGCGACGTTATTAAAATACCTACCTACCGAAGGCGGGTTGGTTTGTTGGAGTTTTATGGCGCAAGGGCCATATTTGGCCATGCTGCGCCAGAAACAAGACATACAATATCAAGCAATAAACAAAGTTTCTGACACAGAAGAGAGAAACATGCCCAGGGAGGACTGCACCTGACATGAATTGAACCTGCGCCGCCTACAACTCGAAGATTCTTAGCGCAGTGGGCATACCCGCTGAGCCATGACGGCCCCCGGGGTTTTATGGCGCAAGGGCCATATTTGGCCATGCTGCGCCAGACACAAGACATACAATATCAAGTAAGACACAATGAAAGTTTTACTGACAGAAGAAACACCCAGGAAGGAATGCACCTGACTGGAATATTGAGATTGACAATTGTCAGAATAAATTTAGATTTACATTTGCAGTAGGATTATTGAAAATATATATTACTAAAACCAAACTTACTTAAGTTAACGAAATTATCCTACTACAAAAAGTAGCGTTGTACCTTGATTTCAATTAAGCTATTAGAATTAATACGTGAATTCAAGTGCACACACAATGCCTTCATTAGAACTAATAGACACTTTAATTTCAGCCAGAAATAACTTACCTCTTATGGATAAAATCGAAATGCCTAGCTTGGTGAAAAACTGGTGTAAATATAAAAAATATATTAACCTATAGATAAATAGTTCAAGTAAAATGAGTATTTTCTGCAAAGCTAAGTATAGGGGGCGCTGGTGTTATGGACGCCTCAGTTTTTACTAGCCGTACTCCTGGAATGTGATCGGTTGGAAGAGTAGCGGATTAGCAACCGGAGGGTTCCGAGTTCGAATCCAACCAAAAGACCGTCGTGTACAAAGAGGGCTGGTGCGTGTTAAATCCGTCGCGGCCTCAAATGTCTTCATGTTGGCGTGGTGTGGAATTTGGAGAGTGGGGTGCCAGCACAGGCGTTGCCTCGTCATCTGAGTCGTTCAAAATTACGTGTTGTTGTCCTCGATCTTTTCTTATGGGATTGATTCCGGACCGTTGTTAATAGACCGTTGTATTCCTCCAGTGCGACGTTAATAAACTACCAACCCGGAATGCAGATCCAACATTAACTTAATGGGTCAGATAATGACCTCGTCCTCTGATCGTGGTTCAAAATTACAAGGGGGGGGGGGTATTTCAATTAACGTCACACTGGAGCAACACAATGGGCTATTGGTGACGGTCCGGGATCAATCCCAAAGGGAAAGATCGAGGACACACCACGCAATTTTGAACCACGGTCAGATGACGAGGCAACACCTGAGCTGCCACCCAACTCTCGAAACTTCCACATCACGCCAACGTGAGGACATTTGAGGCAGCGACGGATTCAACGTGCACGAGCCCCCTTTGTACACGATGGTCTTTGGCTGGATTCAAACTAGCAACATGTTTTGGAGAGTATTGAATTAGTAGCCGGAGGGTTGAGACTTCGAAACTCGATAAAACCAAAGACCTTCATGTCCGTCGGAGCTGGTGCTATCCTGACCTCGAATGGCCTCACGGTTCCTTTGGTTTCACCTAATTTCGTACTCACCCTAATGTTGCTAATACTCTACTCTATCAAACGGGCTACCCCTTAATAATGGAGGTGTATAGTTTAAGCTTGCTCTTGGACTGACCAATACAAGAGCCCTGATGAAAATTGTAATGGTAATGTTTTTATTAATGCCGCACTAGAGCAACACAACGGGCTATTGACGACGGTCCGGGATCAATCCTGAATGGTAATGTTTTTATTAACGCCGCACTAGAGCAACACAACGGGCTATTGACGACGGTCCGGGATCAATCCTGAATGGTAATGTTTTTATTAACGCCGCACTAGAGCAACACAACGGGCTATTGACGACGGTCCGGGATCAATCCTGAATGGTAATGTTTGTATTAACGCCGCACTAGAGCAACACAACGGGCTATTGACGACGGTCCAGGATCAATCCTGAATGGTAATGTTTTTATTAACGTCGCACTAGAGCAACACAACGGGCTATTGACGACGGTCCGGGATCAATCCTGAATGGTAATGTTTTTATTAACGCAGCACTAGAGCAACACAACGGGCTATTGACGACGGTCCGGGATCAATCCTGAATGGTAATGTTTTTATTAACGCCGCACTAGAGCAACACAACGGGCTATTGACGACGGTCCGGGATCAATCCTGAATGGTAATGTTTGTATTAACGCCGCACTAGAGCAACACAACGGGCTATTGACGACGGTCCGGGATCAATCCTGAAGGATAATTGTAAATAATTCAAATTGAGCACAGTGAAGCAGAAAAACAATGTCAATAACTCCGTTGTGACCTTTGTCTAGCCTCTCCCCAGCGACCTCTTCTGCGGGGTGGTTGAACCTCCCTGTGAGTAGGTCACCCCATCAACATAGCCCGCAGCATCAATGCCACTCACGCAATCTCATTTAACCCTAAATGTGGGCCCCACGGAGATGGTTCTTTGTAGGATGCAAGACTATTCACCTTAATATCTACCCAAGCTTTTTGAGGCTTGTGGTAGCTTGGTTGTAACGGATTAGCAACTTCAAAACCCACCACTTCCCGACTCGCCTTTAAGGCTTAGTCCTTTGTTGGGAAGGGCAGAGGACGACCGCCGCAGGACACGAAAGAGGACAGCGAGTCAGCCAACCCGGCGGCGAAAAGCTCACCCGACTCCAAAACGTGCGGCCCCAAGCAGCAAGAGCACCATTTATTAAATTCATTTACAAATTTACAAAACACAAAAACAATGGCCAACAAACAGTCCCAACAGAAAAAACAAAAATGAAGACCGACACACTGTCGGTTTACAGGAACGACAAATCACATAAGCGCAATATCAGGCAGCTTATATATAATAAAACCAAAAAAATAATAAACTGGCGGTTCATAAGGTATTGGTATTTTCAATTAACGTCACACTGGAGCAACACAACGGGCTATTGGTGACGGTCCGGGATCAATCCCAGAGGGAAAGATCCGAGGACAACACCACGTAATTTTGAACCACGGTCAGATGACGAGGCAACACCTGAGCTGGCACCCCACTCTCCAAACTTCCACACCACGCCAACGTGAGGACGTTTGGGGCCACGACAGATTTAACGTGCACCAGCCCCCTTTGTACACGACGGTGTTTGGCTGGATTCGAACTCGCAACCCTTCGGTTGCTAGTCCGTTACTCTTCCAACCGGGCCACCGCGGCCCAGGCGGCGGTTCATAAGACACCGCTAAGAAAATATAAACAGGTTGATAAAAAGTGGCTTATAAAAGACGCCAACAAGAAAAGATTTTAAGTTTATAATATAATAAAATAAAAAGAAAGATTATAAAAGTAAAATTTACCATAAATACAACTTAAATCAACAGAGACAAGGAATGGGCGGGAGATCCAAAAACCTTTAAATTCAGATAATTCAGAACAGTAAGAACATTTAAAAATGACAATGAGCATATGAATGTGAATTAAATAAGGTGAAATGCAATTAAAAATGTATAAATAATGAGTAATTACAAGTGAATAAATAAAATTAACGGATGGAATAAATATGATATGAAAAATACAAAATGACATGAACGATTTTAAAAATTAAAACACAATTGGAGAAGTGCGGAGCGGTAACACCAGATTGTCACACACCAAAAAAAGGTTTATTAATCAGTGGGAGGGGGTTCATTCGCCACCTCCCCGGCCGCCAACACGCCCTAATTGTGGCCCTAGATAACAACGGTACAACTTAAGACCGTCGAGTACACGGGGGCTGGTGCACGTTAAACCTATCGTGGCCTCAAATGTCCTCACGTTGGCGTCGGGTCGGACCGTCGCCAATAGCCCGTTGTGTTGCTTACCTACCGTTGGAGTGGTGTGGAAGTTTGGAGAGTGGGGTGCCATATCAGATGCTGCCTCGTCATCTGGCCGATGTTCAAGAACACGTAGTGTTCTCGGGTTTTAGCCTTAATTACCATTGCCAAATTGAACTTCTTATCAAAATGGTATGGTATCTGCGGTTAATTTTTGAATTTCAATGCTAGTTTCTGTAGGTAGGTTAGTAGTTAATTAACGTCACACTGGAGCGACACAGCGGGCTATTGACGACAGTCCGGGAACAACCCCAAGGAAAAGAGGGCCGCGGTAGCCCTGTTAGAAGAGCAACGGATTAGCAACTGGAAGGTTGAGTTCGAAACTCGGTCCAGCCAGACCCTCTTGTACACGGGGCTGGTGCACGTTAAATCTATCGTGGCCTCAAATCTCCTAACGTTGGCGTGGTGTGGAAGTTTGGAGAGTGAAGTGCCAACTCAAGTGTGGCCTTGTCATCTGACCATGATTCAAAATTACGTTGTGTTGTCCTCGGATCTTTCCCTTTGGAATTGATCCCGGATCGTCACCAACAGCCCGTTGTTGCTCCAGTGTGACGTTAATTAAAATACCTACCGTTTTTACTCAATGTAGGTAGTTAATTAACGTTGCACTACTGGAACATAACGGTCGATTGGCGGCGGTTCGGGATCAATCCCGAAAGAGAAAATTCGAAGGCTACGCCTCGTGTTTGCTCATTGATATTAACGCTCATTGATAGTATTAACAAGTGAAATTAGGGGGTATTTCAATTAACGTCACACTGGAGCAACACAACGGGCTATTGGTGACGGTCCGGGATCAATCACAGACAAGTGAAATGAGATAATAGTTCAAATATATATTGTCCTTGTCATTTCATGTGAAATGCACCATGGAATTTAAAGTACTTTTTAAGACCCTGCATTTCTAGATAGATATCACTTCTAAACGCCCCCATTAAGCATACATAAAATTATTAAATGTAATATTAGTGGTGTCGTTTCGATTGATTGAATTTTAATGGTACAGCGGCCTTGGCCAAACTGCGCTAAACTATCGGAAGTTAAATATACTTTTATCATAATCTATCCGTAAATCTAAAACTAATCATCAAAATTTAACTTGCTTAAAATAGTACAAAAAGACATCTCAAATCAATTTTTAATCAAAATTACAAAACCTATTTTTGATATGAATATCTAACAGTATCTAACACTATTGCAAAAGCTGGCTCTGGATGTAGAAAATGTCTGAGTTATGTATGTTGGACCTTACGAAGTCTCGCCAGTTTTACTCCGTCTTCTATTAGAATTTTTTTATTTAAAGCTCTTTACAGATGGTTAAATGGAATGGAATTTGTGTTGTCATTTTAAATAACGCGTTTTAATCCTCAATTTTAGAAAACATGCTCATTTTATTCTAAGCTTTTTGTGGATTACCATCCAGACCAGCAGAGAAACGAAAAATTATAAAAGCCACTTTTATTTGTTTTTAAAAATCGTGTAGAGAGAGAGGAAAACAATACCGACATCAGCAATGCAGCCAACAGAACTGACTCATAATATAAATGTCCAGATTATTTCCGACTTCTTTTCTTCTGATTCTTTCGGTGGGATGCTTTTGGAGTTTCCTTTTTTTCTGTGAAAATGTCTTTTAAGTCTTCAGCACCTCCATATAACAGTTCTCGTCTTTTTACCAATGTTCTTCGAATACCATCCAGATAGGATGAACCCCTCAGCGGTTTTCCGTTTACTGCAGAATCTCTTTGATCTTCTTTAAGTTGCAAAAAAAGAAATGTAATATTATTTATGTAAAAATTAACACCAATTTGGTATGCGTAATTGTTCATGACCGCCGATTTCACCCTCAACGGTTCAAAAGTAGCTCGTAATACCTCCATGTCGCTTCCAGGCACCGATAATGGACGAAACTGACAGCTCTTAAATAAAGAAACTATTGAGTCTTCAATTTTTAGAATTACTGGCTTCACTTCGACCAAAAAATCAAAATACGCGGCTCTACCATCTTCAGCGAGTTTTGCCATTTGAGAAGAGTCTGGTCGTGCCACAGACTTGTTTGTACTATCATACGAATCTTTTTCCGTAACATTTTCCCCACGTTTCATGCCTTCCCGACGATTCTCTATGTCTTCCACGAACTCCATTTCGTGAAATATTTTTGACATATCGTCTTGGATCGGACTGCTTGAACGCTCGATGTTGCATTTATCTACATATGCAGCTTTGGAGTGGTTCAAGTTGCCTTCACTTCCTTGAATATTGTTCGCTTTGCTAGTCTCCAAAGGAACTTCTTTATCTTGGAACTCAGTAGTAAATAGATTCTTCCAAAAATTATATGAACTTTGCTTAGTTTCATCACTATTATACAACTCAGAACACGATGCGAATCTACCATCATCCTTTGAGTAACTTAAGTATACTTCTTTCTTACTAGTTTCTGCAACAACGTCGTTGCGATATGCTGTTTCTTTATAACTATTTTCATCGTTCTGGCAATCTACAGCAGATTCATCCAGCGGATGATCAGTCGCATTATAATTGGAAAGAAATGCATTCTTAACTCTGTGGGAATCGGAATTACGTTCGTCTTTAGAATTTTGTGTTTCGCTACTTTGGATAATCTTCCTTTTATCGAGATAAGCTCTTTCGACGTTATTACGCGAAGTGGTGTCAACAAGCATTCTTTGACGAAGAGTTGCAGCTTCTGAAGGGAAAGATTGCAGTTTATGGCCGTGTTCAACAAACTGAGGAGGCATATTTAGAGGATCGCTTTCGGAAGTTTCTTTTTTACTCTGATTCGATTTATCTAATTGGGATTTAATGTTTCGGTAATGGGTATTCAGTTGCAAAGAGCTCCCATCTGAAGCCTTGACGAAGATTTTTGTGTTTGATGCATGTTTCCCGTTTTGAGAATTACGAAGACTTTTTGTAACGTTTTCAATGCCATTTTCTTGATTTTGTAGTTTGACTTGATCTTGAGAAGTAGTATGAACATAAACTAATGGCGAGTAACAACCTGGAGGGTTACTAAACGTTTCACCGTCAACACCTTTGATAGGTTCTTGGTAAACGGGATGGCTTGTTTCTTGGACAGTCATGCGTTGTTGAGAATTGTCGCACGAAATTTGTGAAGAATCAGTCGCTTCATCTTTTCTTAAATGCTTGACAGTAATATTTCCACGAGTGGGTAAATTGTAAATCAGAAAATCAACAAAACCTGAATGATGGTTTCGGTCAACAAAATCCAAAGTTCGCGATCGTTGACGTTCATTTTGTAAAAAGTGAGAATTCTCACCATACTTCAAACTAAATTCTATTTCGTTGCATACTTTTAATACCATTGAATAGATACCTTTGGCGACAGCTATTATAATTTTTAGCAGTACCAGACAGCTGAACAGCAAGTTGAACCTGGAAACTATGAACATCGAGAAACAAGTCTGAAAAGAAAATAAACATGTTAGATACAGAACTCAGAAAAAGCTATCATGAAAAGAAAAGAAATTTTTAATTAAATTTATACTGATTATCATTTTACTATCAATTGATGGTACGTATTTTAATTACACTGCTGGCCACCCAAATTGCAACACCAAGAAAGACAAGAGATATCACAACAAAATTTATTTTGTAGATAACATGTTGACCAAGTATCAAATGATTAAATTTATAGACTTCTGTGAAGTGTGGTTCCTGCCAAAATCAGTAGCCAGAGTAGCCGCCATTGTTGGAGATCACCGCTGCCACACGCCTCGGCATTGATTCAAAGAGACTTTGGATGTGTTCTTGGGGTACAACAGACCAAGCAGCTTCCACACGTTGCCAAAGTTGATCTGGTGTGGCAGCTGGGGATGTATTCTGGGTCAATCGTTGAGCAACCATGGACCACATGTTTTCTATCCGCGAAAGATCCGGAGAGCGAGCTGGCCATGGAAGCAATTCAATCTGGCGATTGACGAAGAACCCTTGGACAATGCGTGCCACGTGTGGTCGCGCATTATCCTGTTGAAATATGGCTGTGGGCAAGCCCTGAAGGTAAGGAAGGACAACTGGCTCCAACACCTCGGAGATGTAGCGCTGGCTGTTTAAAGTACCGGCAATGCGTACTAGAGGAGTGCGAGAGTGATATCCAATACCGCCCCATACCATAATACCCGGTGCAGGACCAGTGTGGCGGTGCATAACGCAGCTGTTCAGCATCCTCTCTCCACGGTGTCTCCAGACTCGAATCCGACCATCGTGATGTTGCAGACAGAAGCGTGACTCGTCAGTAAAGACAATTTCATTCCATTCTGCCGTTCACATCCTTCTTTCATCGCACCATTGGCGGCGGAAACGTCTGTGGTTCTGCGTCAAGGGTAGACGAAGCAATGGACGTCTTGTGGACAGACCACTCTGCTGTAAACGGCGTCGAATGGTACGCGCAGACACTGGATGATGCGGTACAGACTGAATGTGCTGTGCTATGGTTCGTGATGTGGCTGAGCGATCCGTCACTGCCATACGCACAATATGCCTGTCATCACGTGAAGTGGTGCACTGAGGTGGATGCGATCGAACACGTCGGTCCGTCGTACCCTCCTGCATCCACCGATCACATATCCGCATTACAGTTGTTTGGTTTCGTCCAACACGACTACCGATTTCCCTGAAAGATAATCCACAATCTCGGTAGGCCACTATCCTTCCTCTGTCGAACTCGGATACTTGATCAAAAGATGATCGCTGTTTTCTACGAGGCATAATTGATCGTTTTTTTGAAAAAACCACAAGAAAAACACAATTGCCGTACTTGAAATCGTCGAAATCTCCAAGCCTTAAATAGCGCTTTGAAGTGGCGCCACAGGCGCGCGTGATGTGCGTCTGCGCTGAAATTCTAATCATTTGCATATCTCACCTCCGCTAATGCATGTTGTAAATTTCATATTATTTGCATGCTTCCTTCAGGGTGTTGCATTTACGGTGGCCAGCAGTGTACGTCACACTGGAGCAACACAACGGGCTATTGGTGACGGTTCCGAATCAAACCCGAATGGATTGATTCGAGGACAACACCACGTAATTTTGAATCACGGTCAGATGACGTGGCCAGAGAATAGGGCCACCGCGGCCCTTGATGACTTAAGAGTGGTATAAGGTCAAAAATTTACAAGGGCCGCGGTTGCCCGGATAGAAGATTAACGGATAGCAACCGGAGGGTTGCGAGTTCGAATTTAACCAAAGACCATCATGTAGAAAGGGGGCTGGTGCACGTTAAATCTATCGTGGCCTCAAATGTCCTCACGTTGGCGTGGTGTGGAAGTTTGGAGAGTGGGGTGCCACACAGCTCAGGTGTTGCCTCGTCATCTGACCGTGGTTCAAAATTACGTGTTGTCCTGGGATCTTTCCTTTTGGGATTGATTCCGGACCGTCGCCATAGCCCGCTGTGTTGCTCCGGTGTGACGTTAATTAAAATACCTTCCTTAAGTCAAAAACCTCCTGCATTAAGTGAAGAATTCAGTAATATTGAGAATATTTGGGTTTATTTGCAACTAGGTTATCTTAAATTCACAAGCTATTGAAAAATTTATTTAAAACCAATGTGAAATAGTTTGAAAAGTGGTCAAACAAATTAGGTCTAAGATATTAACTTTACCAAGAGCTGCTTTAAAAATGTATTAAATCCAAATGCAGAAATACATTGTTGGCCATCCTTTTCACTTTCAACATAAAATATAAGGAAATTTGAAAATTTGTACAAGATCTATTTATTTACCCTTAATATCCGTAAAATCTTAACAATATAAATTGATACTTTAAGGTGTACGAATACACTAGATTGAGAGAGTGAATTTTCCATGGAGCTCTTGGGCCGTCTCCAGATAAGTCCTTGTGTTCCGAATACGTTTAGGTTATCAGAAACTCTCAACGATGTAGCAGTCTTGGGTGTTAGGTTATCAAGGAGGTTATAGTTGTAGTTGGTGTGGTGGAGAAGGCGTTGCAATGAGCGGTAGGCAAGCCCATCACTCGAGTGAGATATCAGAGTTCAGAATACCTGTGGCTACTGCAGTTAATAGTATTACGTTATGAATTAATTAGAAGGCTTGGAAGACTACGATTTTCCAAATGAAAATTAGCTTAATTTTTTTAACAAATTTGAATTTTAAATCAAAAGTATGAATTTAAGTTATTATTCACATTTTTAGCACTTCATAATGACTCTTGGTCTGTTTTTGTTAATTGGTTGACGATGGGCATATCTGGGGATCTGCGCTACAGTCGAGGTTTCATTGCAACGAAGGGAGCTGAAGAAAGTTTTTCTAATTTGGCCAAAAAATTATTTGAGTTCTAAAATTCCTAGTTCTTATTTTGGTATTTCGGTAATACCATGGGCTGTCCATAACGATACGGATGGTAGAATTTTGGAGTGCTTCGAGTTTGTTCATGTGGGTCTTAGCTGCATATCCCCAGACCTGACAGGCGTAACTAACCACTGGGCGGAGCATAGTTTTATATGAGCATGTTATCATGTATCGACATTTTCGAATTTCTAGCAATTTAGGGGTATACAATATTACGTGCAGCCAGAAACTTAGATTTAAGGGAGGATATGTGTATATTCCATGTTAAGTGGTTGTCTAAAGTGACACCGAGGTATATATAAGCTGGGGAACAGGGAATATCCTTTCCGAACAGCTGGACAGGTGTTAGGTTTCGCTTTTTGGTAAACATAACCACTTGATATTTGTCAACGTTAATTTAGATCCTCCAATCAATAAGCCAGGACTCAAGTGAATGTAGGTAGCGTATAAGAGTGACTTAGATATCCGTGTGAGATTGTTGCTTTTTGCTAGTATTGCAGTGTCATCTGAAAACAGTGCAGAGTTGCTTCTAGGTATGTCGTTCACATAGATGTTAAATAATTTAGGCCTTAGTATAGAACCCTGTGGAGTGCCTGCCTGAATGGCACGGCGTGCAGAAAATGTTTTATTTATGCGAACAAATTACCTACTTGTCAGGTAGGAATGAATTAGATGTATAAGTGAGATAGGGAAGCCGAATGTAATCAGTTTGTGGATTAGACCACTAACCCAAAACTCGATCAAAAGCTTTTGCTACATCAAGGAAAACTGTACCAGTGCTATTTCTAATTTGAAATCCATCAATAATAAATTCAGTGACTCTGAGGAGTTGATTTGATGTGGACAGCTGTTTTCTGAAGTCAAATTGCTGAGGAATAAGCAGATTAGCCCTTTGGCAATATTATCTAACCTATCATTAATAATGTACTCAGCTGTTTTGCTGAGTAGTCAGTAAACTGATCGACCTGTAGGTGTCAGACTTAAAACTTTTATTTGGCTTCAGTATAGGGACAATAACATCTGTCTTCCAAGAAGCGGGGAAAAATCGGAGTGACAAAATGCAGTTTATAAGAAATGTTATTTGAAGGATCGTTTTAAGTGGAACTTTCTGTAGTATTTTATTAGAAATATCAATATTTTTGGTTTGAGCTTTCCAATGTAGTTCAAGACTTCCGATGGTTCGGCAGGCTCAATAAAGTCAGTAGGTGTAGAATTTAGAAAATGGTTGTTAAGTGATGTGTATTAACTTTATTGATTGTCTGGATTAATGATGTTTTCACGGAACTGCAGTTCAAGGCTAGCGGCCATGATTTTGGCTTTCTCAGTGTCCGTGTATGCAATACCAGCAGGTCCTTTAAGGGGCGGAATTTTATTCTCTTAAATTTTTTTAATAGCTCTCCAGACTGACCCATCCTCCGCAGAAAGCGAAGTGATGTAATCACTCCAGGATTGCTGAATGTGGCTATGAATTGAGTCTAAACTTTTGTTGTGCTTGGTTCATTAACCCTTTATCAGCGGCTGACCTGGTGCGCTGCCATGTTTTACGAGCTCGATTTTTGATTTTGATGGGCTCTCTTAAGTGTTTGGGTAGATAATTTATTTGCGTTTCGTACACTTTTCCAGTCTCAAGATATGTACTATTTATCATGTTTATGAGGGTTTCAGTGTAGGAATTAAGCTCCGATTCTGTTTTGATTGTGGGAGTAGTGTATGGAATGTTAGATAGAGCTTGGGAAAATTTTTCAAATGTTCCCTAGTACGGGTTGATTAGTATCGAAAACCATCATATATACACTAGATTTTTTAAATTTTGGCTTAAAAAATCCAGTTCTTTTACAATAGTTCATTGGTTTGTGCTTAAGATCATTTTAGTGTGAAAAAAACCTGATTAAGCTAATCATTAATTTTCTAATTTAGATATAATTGGCTAATTAGCATATTTTAAGTGTTGTCTCAAATTTTCCATGCTGCTCCAGACATAATCAAGTAATAGGCATATTCATACGATGGAAATGTTTAGAGAAATACAGCCAGGGAGGAATGCACCTGACAGGAATCGAACCTGCGCCACTTACAACTCGAAGGTTGCTAGCGCAGTGGGCTACCCACTGGGCCACGACGGCCCCACAATTCCTGTAGGATTGGATGTTTGGATAAATATTTTGAATATGTATAAGTTCTTGGTATCGCTTGAAAGCTAAGGAGTTGGAAAATATTTTGGAGCAACAAAAGAAAACTATTCTTGTCGATTTTCGCGATTTCTAGTGTTTATTGGATTGGTATGTAGGTGTATTTAATTAACGTCGTAATGTAGCACTACAAAGGGCTATTGACGACGATCCGGGCTTTATTGGAATGGCCATGGCAGGATTGTTTTGTGGAAACGGCAAATCGTATTTGAGATTCTTTCTGGAAAGAATAATAATTTTTTTGAGAAATGACCGTTAAGTGATAGAGGGCCAAAGATTGACTATCAAAAGCTTTTGGGGGAATTTTGGCGATAAAGTCCTACAACCCACAACAGGTATGTTATAGATAAATGTACTAGTGCGTTTCGACTATCAAAACTATTTCAGATTAAAGTCGAAAAAAAATCGAATTGATCTTGAAAGATGCAAACCTTATAGAAAAAAGAAGCTTCTTTTCTGTGATAGGGACAGATATTTGCCAGCATTTGGTTTATGGTGGTAAGTGGGATTTACTCGAATTCTTCATTTGAAAATGTATATCATTGAAGGATAAATTTAAAGAGGAATTCAAAGAACGTATACTTGGTGCTTTTTGGAAGAGGAATTTGCAAGGAAAAAAAATGAGAAATTCTTTCAACTATTAGATGATCTTATTCGTGGATAGGATCAAAGGAAAAGTGGAAGGTAATAGTTCAGCTAAGAGACTAATCTATACATATAAAGCAGAGTTGGAAACTGTCTACCTGTCCTCTACAAACTTTACCTTTGACCAATCTACACCAAATTTGGTACTTATACTTTAAAACCCTGCGGGTAACGTAGGCTACCATATTGACCCCCTTTCTTTTCGTCGTAGGGGGTTAAAAACAATTTGAAATCTCCGTAGGAATAACATTGAGTATTGCTAGGGGGCGCTCTCTCCCGGTCTGGCTGTGCAGATGACGTCAGAGTAAACATCTACAGGAGTCGCCTCTCAGGATAACTTTGTAGTATTTTTTAGAATCTTAGAGTATGATAGGGGTCTGTTGAGCTGAAAATCGCTCAGTATCATCATTTATGTATCCCGTCTGTAAAATGCGGGATGGAATTTTCAAGCATAAAGTGTAATTGCTTGAAACGTTGATCATGTATCGTATCAATGATTTGTCAGCCTTTTATAATGGTGGTGGAATTCCGAAATTCGCATTCCTGGTGCAAGGTGCTACAAATAAAAACTATCGATAAGAAAACTGACTGCAATAATACGATGTATGTCATTTTTTTAAGAAAATGAACTTAAAGGGCATTCACAATCACTCCAAAACTCAAAATCGACTTTTGTAGTCATCTCAGTATCAGTTTTTGTAGGTGTCTTACCTATAGTATGTGAAATGGATCTAACGTAAATTGTAGAAGACATAAAAATCTGTTTTAAAAAATATTTTGCGCTCGCTTATTTTTTCTCTATATTTGCATTTTTATCAGAGAAAAGTGATTTTATATCACTTTCAATCGACGTTTAACCAATTAAACCCGACCAACACCGGGTAAATTCAGCTAGTATCTATATAAAGCAGTTGACGTCTGTCTACAAATCTACACCGCTTGACCAATCCACACCAAATTTGGTACACTTATTCTTTGAAACCTTGCGGGTAACATAGGCTACATATTAACCCCCGTACTGTCTTGGGTGTGCCCAGAGGTTTAAAACACTATTCGAAATACCCATAGGAATAACATTGCGTATTTATACGATCTATGTCAGACCAATTCACACTAAATTTGGTATTCATTCTTTAGAATTTTGCGGGACACAGACTACATATTAAGCCCGTTCGATTTGCCTGGGTCAGCAGGGGGGGCTAAAAACAATTCGAACGATAAGATTAACATTCCGTATTTTTATGATCACTATCAGACCAATTCACAGTAAATTTGATAGTCATTCTTTAGACGGCTGCTGGTAAAGCAGGTTAGATATTACCTCCCGTTCGGGGGATTTGTCCCGAGTCTGCACAGTGGGCTAAAAGGAATTCGAAATCCCCATAGGAATAACATTGAGTATTTTTACGATCACTCAGACCAATTAACACCAAATTTGGTACATTCATTATTTAGGCGGGAAACATAATCTAGATATTAACCCCCGTTTTATTTTTCCTGGTTCTGCAGAGGGGCTAAAACAATTTGTAATCGCCATAGGAATAACATTGAGTAATACGATGAATTACATCAACCCGAGCAATGCCGGGGTAATTCAGCGTGCAGAATTTAAAGTAGCGCATAGCATGAAAAAATCGTTGGCAAAGTGCCAAAATCAACACCTAAACAAAAAACGTTGAACACAAACCTGAGTTAATAGAATTATTACTCGCGGAACCAGATAAACTAAACAATGAAAGGTAATCCGGTTTTACCAATGGATTTAGCGAAGTCTATAGGATTTGCTGAAATTTTTTGATAATTTCTATATGAAACTCCAAATTTGATTCAACATCTTAAAGTTTTTGTTTATGGCGCATTGGGTTGTTCTTATGCTTAAAGTTTAATGTTTTCATGTTTAGTTATCAAGAATAACGCAATCGCTAGTTCCAAAAGCATATTTTTAGTAAAATATTAAGCATTTCTGAATATCTAGTAATATACAAATTAATACATAGTTGTACAAGTTTACATTTTTGAACGAATATGATAAATAGTCCAATTGTTTTATATCCATTTTACGAGAAGTTTGCTTTAATTAAAAATGTTCAAAACAACTCATATAAACCAATCATTACATAATCATACTCTCATCGGTCTTATTTAAAGTAGCGGACATTATATACTTACCAGCTTAATATAATATACGATTGAGTCAAAATTTCTACCTGGCAGGATTTAAAAAGTTTCGATAAATTTATAAAAAATATCACTTGTTTATGGCTAGAAATACATTTTCTCAGTTGATATAATTTTGACCAATGAAATGATGCCGAAAACTACTTTAGAAAATTGGCGTAGGTATGGTAGGTATTTTAATTAACGTCGCACTGGAGCAACACAACGGGCTATTGGCGACGGTCCGGGATCAACCCCCGAAGGGAAAGATCGAGGACACACGTAATTTTGCACCACGATCAGATGACGAGGCAACACCTGAGCTGACACCCCAATCTCCAAACTTCCACACCAACGTGGACTTTTAAGGCCACGACAGATTAAACATGCATCAGCCCCCTTTTCACGACGGTCTTTGGTTGGATTCGAACTCGCAAACCTCCGGTTCGTTATTCCGTTACTCCTCCAACCAGGGTACCGCCGCTCCTCGCCGTGGTGTGGAAGTTTGGAGAACTGTGCCAGCTCAGGTGTTGACCTCGTCATCTGAGTTTGTTAATCCATTACTCTTCCAACTGGGCTACCGCGGACCCCAAACTGACCGGATCTTGATGGACGGTACCGCGTCATTGGATGAAAACTCTACCAGATCTAGATCTCGTCACGATAAAAATTCTGCAATATCTTCATGACGAGATATTTAGGCATCAACAATTTGTCAGATCTTGATGGACAAGGTGTCTCGTCTAAACCACTCCGAGGGTTAAAACCCAAATTTCCAACCTCTCCAGCCAGCATACACCCCCATATAAGCAATGAAACACATCAATGAAGGGTCGATGGAAGTGTCTTGAAGACGCGATTAAATTTTGAGGGTCCCATAACATGAGGGCCGCGGTTAACGGATTAGCAATCGGAGGATTGCGAGTTCGAATCCAACCAAAGACCGTCGTGTACAAAGGGGGCTGGTGCCCTTTAAATTTATCGTGGCCTCAAATGTCTCCTCACGTTGGCGTGGTTTGGAGGGTCACGGAGGGCTTGCAACCCTCCGGTTGCTAATCCGTTACTCTTCCAACCGGGCCACCGCGGCCTCTTGGAGTGGGTGCCATCTCAGGTGTTGTCTCGTCATGTGACCGTGGTTCAAAATTACGTATTGTCCTCGATCTTTCCCTTTGGGATTGATCCCGGACCGTCACCAATAGCCCGTTGTGTTGCTCTAGTCTGACGTTAATTAAAATACCTACCCATGAACAAGATCTTGGCTTTGTGATATATAGGGTGAGTGTAAATTGTTTTTACAAAATAAGAGGGGCGATGGTACCCATCCAGACGAGCAATAATTACCATGGAACAGGGTCGCATTCCACTCTAAGAGGCAGAAAAGAGTAAAATTAGAATTTCAACATGAACTTACAACAGTGTTGGGAAAGCGAATGAACGATACCAAAAGTTGCACAATCTGATTTATTGATCAGAGAAAAACTCACACCAAGTGCTCAAAGTGGCGGCCACGCGTGTCGTTGCAGTTCACACCGGAGAAGGAATGACTGGCTCTCGAAGATTCTTGGTGTTGTGTTAATTTTGTCTGCGGCAACACCAATTCTCGCTACGAGATCTTCAGCCGAGTCCACATGCGTCTGGTGCACTAAAGATTTCATGTGCCCCAGAAGAAGTCCAGTGGGTTGAGGGCCGGTGAGCGAGGAGGCCAAGCCACAGGTCCGCCACGTCCGATCCATCGTGCGGGATATGTGGCATTCAAGTGCCGGACCGTGCTGGAAAAGTGTGCTGGGGCTCCATCGTGCATGCTCGACGCGTTTCGACTACTCTTTTCTGTCTCTCAGAGTGGAATACGACCCTATGTTCCATGGTAATTATTGCTCGTCCTGGATGGGTACTATCACCCCTCTTATTTTGTAAAAACAATTTAGACTCACCCTGTATACATATTTCTGGAATCCACTGTATATTGACCTCGAAATAGTTTGCTACATATTCGGCAACTTTAGTGTTAAAAAAGAACGGTTTTAAATGCAAGGTATTCGCCTCAGTCAAAATCTATTTTTTCAGTTTCTTAAGACAGCTTAGTATTTCAAAATTACGTGTTGTCCTCTATCTTTCCCTTTGGGATTGATCCCGGACCGTCACCAATAGCCCGTTGTGTTGCTCTAAGTGTGACGTTTATTATAGTACCTACCTAAAGACAGCTCAACTTACGATTGCTCAGTTAGAGGCTCTAAGTTACACATAGCTGCGACTCAAAATATCTGTTAAGAAAAAGTATATCTAGTTTTTCAAATATTCTTGTTTTAGTCATTTCCAGGAATTCTTAAAACCCCGAATATTTGCTTTCAAAATTGGCAAAAATTATCCGATCTAAAATGTAGACCAAAAATCTTTTGTTTTGATCTTTTCATTAAGTGAAATATAAAATATAATGGTCCAGATATGTCCTGGCCGATTTCAGGAGGAATGGCCAGTGGTTAAAATGGTTTTTAAGGTATCTGGGGGTATAACTTCGGAGGCAATTTTTGAAATTATCACGGAACTTAGATTTTTATAGATTTTGTTGATTTCAACTAGGAAAATCGCTTTAAGACAGAAAATATTGTGTTAAAAATTATCCTTTATAAAAATGGAGTTAAAATTAAAAATACAGCCAAAATGCCATTTACGTAAAACGCTATTTTAAAAATAGTTCATATTTTTCCAGCTGGTAAACTGAATTCTTCTAAACATTGAATCAGGTATTGAAATATAATTTCTGTATTGTTATATATTGAAATTGTGGACTTGAACGTCAATCATCCCTGAAAAAAATATGAAAAAAGAGCAAAATGATTGGTTGGATTTGGGGTTTTATGTCACAAAGGCCATATTTGACCATGCTACACCAGACATACAATATCAAGTAATACACTGATACACAATGAAAGTTTTACTGACACAGTAGAAATACACTTAGGGAGGAATGCACTTTACAGGAATCGAACCTGCTCCGCCTACAACTCGAAGGTTGCTAGCACAGTAGTCATACCCACTGAGCCACGACCCCAAGAGAAAAAATGAAAAAAAACATTCAGGTTTTGTCTGGTTATATAACCAGACCACACACATTAAATTCTTTTATTTGCTTCTAAAATAATGTTATTTCTCAAATATTCTTAGATTCAGCCATTTTCCCTTGAGTTTTGAGGAGCCGTCGTAGCGCTCAGTGGATACGCCCACTGCGCTAGCAACCTTTGAGTTGTAGGCGGCACAGGTTCGATTCTTGTCACGTACATTCCTCCTTGGGTGTATTTTTCTTGTCAGTAAAACTTTCATTGTGTCTATTACTTGATATTGTATGTCTTGTGCGCCATAATACCCCCAAACCAACAGGGGGATATTTCAATTAACGTCACACTGGAGCAACACAATGGGCTATTGGTGACGGTCCGGGATCAATCCCAAAGGGAAAGATTCGAGGACAACACCACGTAATTTTGAACCACGGTCAGATGACGAGGCAACACTTGAGCTACCAAACCAACAGGGAGTTTTGAAATCTGAATTCTTGCTTTCCCAACTGATAGGCTAGCCCAGATCCAAACTTGGAAAATAAAAAAATCTACTTATTTTGACCTGCTAAGTAATGGTAAAAAATAAGATTAATGCTAAAATTTGATAGTGAAATATAAAAATTAAAGTTATCCATCAATCTCTTCGTCACTTTCACGAATACAGCTGGAACGTGCTTTTTAAGATGCTATAACTAAATCGAGACCCTGCTCACCTAATAGAAAGTCCAGTAAGCATAACTAATAAAAATTGTCTGTTTAACCCTCCTGATGGTTTATCTTCGCTTCGAAAACTGCCCTGTAGTAGCCAGCCTCTGGTGCAAAAACCTGCTCCAAACTGTCACTAGTTCTGACCTAGTTTAATAATAATTTTGTTTTACTACTTAGATCTTGATTCCTTGGAGTAATAGGGCAGTTTTGTCACGAGATATCTCGTCCATTGGCAAAATTTACTAGATCTTCGAGGTTGGTTTTTGGTTTCAAGGCGCAAGGGCGATATTTGGCCAAGCTGCGCCAAACATAAGACAGACATCAAGTAAGACATACACACAAGGAAAGTTTTGCTAACACAAAAAAAGAGAAATACACCCAGGGAGGTATCGAACCTGCGCTGCCTTCAACTCCTTTACGTACGTTGCTAGCGCAGTGGAAATACCCGAGCCACGACTTCCCCAGATCTTCGCGGGAGATATATCGTCGAAATACTTGGAGGATTAAATAGCTATGCATAATCCTTAATTTCAGGTGCAGTGATCTGTTACAATATAAAAAACACAATATCACAAATAAAAATATAACTCCTTTATTTGCTTCTAAAATAGTGTCAGAAAATAATACTAACATCCCTACAACAGAAGTCAAACTCCTATAATATAAATCCCCAGTTAATTACCGCCTTTGTTCTTCGACTTGCTTTTGCGGGATATTTTAGTCTTTCGGATTGGCTCTTTTCCCCCATTAAGATTTTTAAATAACTCTTCAATATCTGAAAACAGAAATTCTCGCTTTTTCATCAACCTCAATCGCATATTATCCATAAAGGAAGAATCCTGGTGACGAATTTCGGTTCTTACAGAAAATTTTGTATATTCTTGAATCTCCTCAACAATGGTCATCACATCACTGACGTACAAAGTAACAAATGAGTGGTCAGTCTTGTTATTCATTGCACTTGATTTTTTTTTAGACAGCGTAGCAAAAGAATAGATTGCCTGTATTTATATAATTAACGTCACACTGGAGACCACACAACGGGCTATTGGTGATGGACCGTGATCAATCCCGAAGGGAAGGATCGAGGACAACACCACATAATTTTGAACCACGGTCAGATCACGATCATGGGACCTTTGCGTTCCCAATTCAAGGAAATATTTTAATTAACGTCACACTGGAGCAACACAAACGGACTTTTGGCGATAGTCCGGGATCAATCCTGAAGAGAAAGATTCGATGACGCCACGTAATTTTGAACCACGGTCAGATGATGAGGCAACACCTAAGCTCGCACCCCACTCTAAACTTCCACACCACGCCAACGGGAGGACATTTGAGGCCACGACAGCTTTATCGTGCACCAGCCCCCTTTGTATACGATGGTCTTGGGTTGGATTCGAACTCGCAACCCTCCGGTTGCTAATCAGTTACTCGTACAACCGGGCCACCGCGGCTCTAAAAATTCATTGACTTATAAAAAGGCTATATACATATTTACCGTGAGCTATATTGTGGTGTGACATGACAATGGTTGGTTTGTTAGGTTCTTATGGTCCATGGGCCGTATTTGGTCATGCTGCGCCAAAAAATATCAAGTAATGGCAATATGACTAGGGGGTAGTTGAATTAATGTCGCACAGCAGCAGCACAAGCTATTTGCGCGACCCCCATTCCCGAAGGGTAGTAATGGTGGTAATGGTAATTAACTTCGTACAAATGCAACACAACGAGCTATTGACGACGGTCCGGGATCAATCCCGAAGGGAAAGGACCGAGGACAACACCACGTAATTTTGAACCACGGTCAGATGACGAGGCAACACTTGAGCTGGCACCCCACTCGAAGGTAAAGATTAGAGAACACAGGGGTCGCGGTAGCCCATTTGGTTAGAAACCGGAGAGGTTGCGATTTCGAAAATTGGTCTAACCAAAGATCGTCGTGTACGATGGGCTAGTTCACGTTAAATCTCTCTCGACCTTGAATTTCCTCAGGTTGGCGTGAAGTTGAGAGCCACTTCAGGTTTTTACCTCGTCATCTTCAAAATTACGTGGTATTGTCCTGATCTTCCCTTCGGGTTTGATCCCTGACGGCTGCGTTGCTCCTGTGCGACGTTAAATACCTACCCGGACCGTCTCCAATATACCATTTTTGCTCCAGTGCGACGTTAACTGCCTACTGCCGATAACACCTGGTAATTTGAACGGTCAAGACGAGGTCGCACTTAAACTGTCACCTGTCTCCAAACTTCCAAGTTACGCCGATGTGGCCACACTTGAGGCCACGACAGATTTAACGTGTATTTAACCCCTACGTACACGAATCTTTTTGGATTGAGTTTCGAACTCGTAACCATCTGGATGCTTTTAATGCGCAACTCTTCCAACTGGACTACTGCAGTCCTTCTCTTAGGATCTAGTTCCTGGGTATTTCTCTTCTGACAGTAATACTTTCATTTCGTCTATTGCTTGATATTGTTTGTCGTGTCTGGCGTGGGCCAAATATGGCCCTTGCTCCATAAAACCCCCAAAACCAACCAGGGGATCTAGTTTTTATTGTACAGCTAATGAAAATACAGAATTTTAATTTCTTCCTATCCGTCTAGGTAGCACACACACATGTATTGTTTTTAAATAGCAAACTTAAAATATTTACAAGTATCAAAGTTCAAGCTTTTGTCTTCTAAACATGTTTCTTGCTTAAAAGTTATAGAATTTTTGTCAGATAGCTATTCTCATGTATTTTCCATGGGAATAAGTAATTTCTGATTTTTTGTCTACAGTAGTTGTAAGGCAGTGTAAATCTTTAGAAGTGAGGTTTAAAGGACCAAGTTTTTCTCCTAGTTTAAAATAAATTTGATGTACAAATATTTCACATAACTTATATGTAAATTATATAAAATTTATATACCAAAAATCAAAATTTCCCTTAAAGAAAAGTCTCCTAATTTATCAAATATTCCTAGTTTCAACCATTTCCAGGAAGTTTATTTCGGGTTTTTTGTTGCAATGCCCATATTTGGCCAAACTGCCAGACACAAGAAATTAAGTAATTGTAAAAGAAAGGATTGAGAAGTACAGAAAAATTGCTTGGGAATCCTGGGGTCACGATCCCCTTGCTTAACAGAGGAAGTAAACCCCATGGGTTAGTTGCTTTTGCGTTTCATGGCACAAGGATCAAATTTGGTTAAGCTGCGCCAAACGCAAGATAATATCAAGTAAAAGTTGTCGTAAAAGGGGAAAGAGGAATTTGGGCATAGAATAGTGTGATGAAAGCAGAAAAAGGTCGCTTGTGTGTATCCCGGGAGCGCCAATGTTCTTTAAAAACAGTAAATCTTATGTGAAAAGTCATTAGTACTTCGGGTTCGTGAAGCTGGTACACACTTAAAGGAGATCTGCCGCTGAGGACAAAACATCATCGGGGGTATTTCAATTAACGTCACACTGGAGCAACACAACGGGCTATTGGCGACGGTCCGGGATCAATCCCAAAGGGAAAGATCCGAGGACAGCACCACGTAATTTTGAATCACGGTCAGATGACGAGGCAACACCTGAACTCAAAACAACATCGGAGAATAGATCACTAGGTTGGTTGATTTGAGTTTTACGGCGCAAGATCCAGAAAAGGATAAGCTACGCCAAACACAAGACAATAAAATGAGAAAATAGAATAATCAGACCAGCATTAAAAGGAGGAATGCAAGGAATAAAAACAAATGAGCTGCATAAAATTAAAATATAAAGGTAATATTTTAATTGAGAAACGTAAAACCTTATTTTTTTAATGAGTACTAAGATGGGGTGTCCTCTTAGATAAAATTTTATGAAATTCAATTTAAAATCTTATCAATTGTAGATGTGTTAAAGATCTTGAATGAAGGAATGTAAAAAGATAGATTCCTAGAATAACTCGTGTTGGTGAAGCTCATACAAGTCTAGAGATGGGGCACGTCTTTAGACTTCGAAGGAGTTTCTCCAGCAACTCTTGAATCATGAAACCTTTCTTGCCCAACTTATATTGTAAGCGATCAGATCCAAAATGTTGGCCGGTAATAAATCTACTTATTTGGTCTGTTCATTAATGGTGTTTAATTGAATGATTGAATTTTTATGGCGCAGGGGCCAGGTTTGACCCAGATAGTGGAGTATTAAAAACATTACTAAACTAATATAATGAAATATTAAAACTTAATAGTGAAATATAAAAATGATCAATCTTCATCAATTTTACGAATAATGCCACTGGTGCTTAAAAGGTGCATTTTAAATTGATTTTAGGTTTTATGGAACAAGGGCCAACTTGACCAAGCTACGCCAAACACAAAACAGTGCTTTTTAAGATGCTATAATTGTAAGTTGAGACTACTCATCTAACAGAAGCACCAATAAGCCAATCTAAAAACAATTATAATATTTTAGATAACGTTTCGATCTTTAATTCCAGAAAAGAGACCCATGTCTGATCATGTGACGTTGATTATCCACATACCAGCAGAAACATGAAACACAATAACCCCTTTATTAGCTTCTGAAAGTGTCAAAATACTAAAATTCTACAAGTGTTCAGACTCGCATAATATAAATCTCCAGTTCATTTCCGCCTTCGCTTATTCTTTGACTTGCTTTTACGGGATGTTCTAGTTTCTGGAATTCGCTTTCTTTCAGTAAAAATTGTGTTCAACTCTTCACTATCTGGAAGCAGTATTTCTCGCTTTTTTACTAATTTTCTTCGAATATCATCCAGGTACGATGATCCCTTATGATTATTTCCACTTCCTGAATTTCCGATTTCAATTTCTATACAAATTTCCGTCATTTCATTTAGGTATGTTCGAACAGATTCATAGTAAAACGTATTTGTCATTAACTCCAATTTCTTCATAAGAACGTTTAAGGAACGAGACATTATATCATACTCCTTCGATATCGTCATTGATCCACCGATTCCTATATCCCGTCTACACCAAGATACTATCACGTCTTCAATTGAGCAAATAGCTGGCTTCATTTCGATCAAATCACCCAGATACCATGCTTTATCATATTTTTGGACATTGTTCGATGCTTCAGGGATTGGTGTTGAGGATGACTTAAACTTACTTGTATTAATGTTCGTAACAGTCGAAAGCGAAAGCTTTGCCGAGGGATTCTCCCCATGTTTCATGTTTTCTAAACACTTTTCTGTGTCTTGCACATTCTCAGTTCTGCCATCGACAGACGTTGACAGCAAAGCCTTTGCTGTGAGATTTCCCACATGTATCATAATTCCTACAGCTTTTTCTGTGCCTTGAACACTCTCAACATTCCAAAATTCATCGTTTAACATTTCATCTTTGATCAATCCTTCTGAACATTTGGTGTTGCATTTATCTGCATATGCAGCTTTGGAGTGGTTCAAGTTGCCTTCACTTCTTTGAATATTGGTCGCTTTGCTACTCTCCAAGAGAAATTTACCTTGGAACTCAAATGTCCTTTGATCCTTCCAAAAACTATATGAACTTTCCTTAGTTTCATCGCTATTTATCTGTGAACACGATGCGAATGTGCCATCATCCATTGGATATCTTAAGTACAGTTTCTTCTTATTAGTTTCTGCAACAATGTCTCCGTAATCTTCTGTTTTGTTATAATTATTTTCTTCCTTCTGGCAATCTATTTTGGATTTATCCAGCGGATGATCAGTCACAGTATAATTGGAATGAAATACATTACTTTTAACTATGTAAGTATCGGAATTATGTTCTTTATCCTTACAAATTTGTGTTCCACTACTTTGGATCGTCTTATTTTCTTCAAGACAAATACTTTCATCGTTTTTATTACCCGAAGAAGATTCAACAGACATTCTTGTGCAAAGAGTTGAACCTTCTGAAGGGAAGGATTGCAATTCATGTCTCTCAACAAACTGCGCTTGAGCATTTAAAGAGTCGAATTCTGAAATTTCCTTTTTAGTGTGATGAGATTTATTTAAATGGGATTTAATATTTTGGTCAAATATTTGCATTTGCAAATAAGAGTTCCCATCTGAAGCCTTGGCGAAGACTTTGGTTTTTGATGGTTGTCCTGCGTTTTGAGTACTACGGGGATTTTCTGGAAAGCTTTCAATGCCTTTTGCTTGATTTTGATTTCCTCTATCTTGCGACGTAGTATAAACATGATTCAATGGTGTAGAACAATGTGAAGGGGTTCTTGGTATTTCACCATCAAAAGCTTTGAGAGGCTCTAACCACGCCGGATGGCTTGTTTCTTGGACAGTCATCCCTTGTTGAAAGTTAGGCTTGTCGTAAGTAATTTCTGAAGAATCTGTTATAACTTCATATCTTTTTAAATGCCTTACAGTAATTTTTCTACCGATGGGTAAATTATAAATCAGAAAATCAACGGAAGTTGAATCGCGATTTCGATCAAAATCCGTGGTTTTTGATCGTGTAGAGCTCAAATGATGATTATTGAATGAAGCCATTCCACTGTGGCGTGCATTTTGTGAAATGTGAGATTTCTCACCATACTTTAAAGTTAATTCTATTTCGTTGCATACTTTTAATACCATTGAATAGATACCTTTGGCGACAGCTATTGTAATTTTTAGCAAAATCAGACAGCTAAAAAGCAAGTTGAACCTTGGAAACATCGGGAAACAAATCTGAAAGAAACGGGCAAGTTAAACGTAGGTCAGAACAAACTATTACGAAGAATTAAATTTCAACTTCATTTAGTAATTACCATATTTTGATTTCAGTTTTAGAAGCTTCAAGTATCAGTCACTAACCAAATTTTTATGTATCATAATATTGGTGTTTCCATCTTTACGTCTTAAGATACAATAAAAATATGCGTGATTCATCATTGAAAATGAAAGAAAACGGAGGAAAGTTTACATCGGATTACTTTATCGGCAAATCAATCGATTCGAAATTCCAATCAGATTTCGAATTCACGGAACTTGCCATTATTTTATATAACTCAACTATTCCTTAAATAATTTTATACTTCCCTGCATTTCCAATTCTCTAAATATAGTACAAATTTTGTATTTTTATATTAATATAGAATACTAAATGTTTTCCTCTGGTAGTATTTAACACCAATATTATATTAGTAAAATTTCCAAATAACTTTCTCCGTCAGGTTGGTTAGATTCTATGAGCAAGGCCTATTTGGCCAGCTGATAAAAAAACGTCAAGTGGACATACACGCAAATTTTAAAAATACTAATTTCTTATTTTTATTTTAAGAAAGAGGTAGGTATTTTTCAAATTAACGTCGCACTGAAGCGCACTGGAGCAACACAATGGGCTTCGGGATCAACCCCGAAGGGAAAGATCCGAGGCCAACACCACGTAATTTTGAATTGTCGTCAGATGACGTATATTAAGATATTTAATACTAGACATTTGTGTTTTTTTGGTGCAGACTTTTTATGTTGACTTTTTTGTCTTTCTCGTATTTAACACAATTTTATTTACAAAATTGCAAAATACCTTGTTTAGGTAGGGTGCTTGGATTATGGAGCGCAAGGCATATTTGAACAACTGTGTCAAACAACGTCACCTAAATGGACATACGCCCAAGGGAAAGTTTACTGGAACACACGAGTTATTCAAAAAGGAATTGAATCTACAACTCGCAGATTACTAGCATAAGTGGGGAAACCCAGAGCCCCGTCCACCCCATTTGGTTTAAAAAACAAATAGCACGGTGTGTTGCTCCAGTGCGAAGTTAATTAAAAACACTTACATACCTACCTTTAAAAAACTCAGATGAGGAGACTTTGGACATGGGATATAATTGAGAATTAAACCACCTGTCCAAAAATATATTTACCTATTTAAAAAGTACATTATTAAAATTTTTAGGTTGCATTATACTTACCAGTATCCATATTAAGTTCCTAGTAGAATATATACTCACAATATTAGATCTTAATAGCTTTCCCCACCTAGTAGTTTATCTTGTAGTGGCCAAGATGCAAAATCCTGGTTCAAACTATCACCTGTTCTCAAGGGAAAATTTGTTTTTCCAGCTTATATCTTCACTCCCCTTAGCGTCAAGGGGTAGTTATGTCTTAACGAGGTATTTCGTGTGAGCAAAACTGACCAGTTCTAGATGAAGAGGGCTTGATCTCGTCTTTAGCAAAATTGGCCAGACATTCGACAAGGTATCTCGTCGAAATCACTCGTAGGGTTGATTACTGCATTAGAAACTATCAAAAGAAACTTGGTTAATGGGTCTCCAGGTTTGAAGGGGCAAGGGAGCCCAGTTGGCAGAATTGCGGGTGAGCAACAGGAGGGCTACAAGTTCGAACCTCGATTCAAGCAAAAACCGTCGTGTACGTGGGGGCTGGGGCACGTTAGATCTGTCGTGGCCTCAGATGTCCTCACATTGGCGGGTGTGGAAGTTTGGAAAGTGGGGAGCCAGCTCTAGTGTTGACCTCGTCTTCTGTCTGGTTCAAAATGACGAGGTGCTGCAATTGGATCTTTCCCTTCGGGATTCGATTGGATTTTGGGGTTTATGGAGCAAACTCCAGAAGCGGACAAGCTGAGTAAAGTAACAAGCGCAAAGTACAAGATAAAATATGACCCAATAAAAGTATAAAATATTTAATGAGAAGTAATTATGGAATGTAATATTTAATGAGATGTAATAATAAAATAGTTAATGAGATTAGATGAGATGTAAAAAACTAATTGAACGTAAAAGTGCAAAAAGATTTGAATGGGGATTTTCCCCCAATCAAATAAGTCTAAAAATGTATATTTAAAAAATGTTTGGCGATGATTCAAAGCAGGAAATATAATTTAAATATGATGGACACAGTAAAATCTGATGAACATGAAGAACAAAAAAGGGGGCTTTCGCCCAACAAAAGATGACGATGAGTAAATCGTGTCCAATGCGAAGGCGGGTCAGTTTGACATCAGTCCCTCGTAATGGGCCAGATGGCCATGAATTAATAAATGATTTGATGGAATGCAATTAATTGGTGATTTGAAGATCCCGAGATTCTTGCCACCATGAGGTGAAAAATTCTTTTGTGGTCATCTTGTCTATAAAAGGAACAGCCTGCTGCAGCGACACAAGATAGTTTCACAGCACTGTCAGCAAGCTTGTTACCTTTGATGCCCGTGTGGATTGGATGTTGGGGTTTTGTGGCGCAAGGTCCAAAAGTTGATAAGGCTGCGCCAATGGATGCCCGTGGATTGGTTTGATGGTTTTATGGCACAAGGGCCATGGTGCGCCACACAAGACATACAACATCAAGTAATAGACACACACAATGAAAGTTTTACTGATAGAAGAGAGAAATTCACCCAGGGAGGAATGCACCAGACAGGAACCGAACCTGCGCCGTCTACAACTCGTAGGTTGCTAGCGAAGTGAGAATACCCAATGAGCTACGACGCCCCCACACGTGACTCGGGACCCAACATAAAAGAATATCAAAACCATTCCTTTTCAATGAACGTAAGATAGTGAAAATATCCGACACGACAGGATGGCAAGTGATGACATATTGCTCCAGTTGTGACACTCATGCTGTCAGTGTATCTTTCCCTTCGGAACAGATTCCAGGCCGTCGCCAATATCCCATTGTGCTCCTCCAATGCGAACGCATCTACCTACCAGGGCAGAAAATAGGGAGACCGTGCTTTGTTTCGTACTCTGCACGCCCTTGGGGGTAATTAGAATTAACGTCGCAAGGATTGGTTTCGTTTTTCATGGCGCAAGGGACATAGTTGATCATGCTACGCCAGACACAAGACATAACGTCGCGCTGGAGCAACACAACGTGCTATTGTCGACTATCCGAGATGAATCCAAAAGGGAAAGATCCGAGGACAACACCGCGTAATTTTGCATCACGGTCAGATCACGAGGTCAACACCTGAACTGGCACCACACTTTCCGAACTTCCATAACACGCCAACATGAGGACATTTGAGCCCATGACATACTTAATGTGCCAGCACCAACATAAACAGTCTTTGGTTGAATCGAGTTCCGAACTCGCAACACTCCGGGTGCTAACCCCTCAATGCTCTTACAACCGGGCTAAGCATGTGTTTGAGAAAATAGTATTATTGCTCTCTTCACTTCTCTCTAAAATTAATACGATTGCTGGGGATTACATGAAAAGTTTTGTCGATTTTTATGGCGCAAGGAGTATGTATCCTAAGCTTCAAACATGATAATAGTAACACATGCGGTAAAATCCTAGTATACGTTACACGCTTGGCGCGATTTTCAAAAATGTCGCCAACGCCGAAATGACGTTTTTACGATTGTCGCCAAGAATTGGCATAGGCAAAAACAGAAAATCGTAACCTGAAAATGGCAAATACATAAACATACCATGAAAAAAAGCATATATATAAATCATAAATGAATAAGCATAACATGAAAAGACAAGCATTTATGAATTTCAATTATTGAAAAATTATACAAATCATTAATCCGAATAACATATTTACAAAAGAAAATGGGGTCCAAACAAAAATTTCAAGAATTTACAAATCTCAAGTTCAACCGCAAAATCACACCATGAATTCCAAAATGCAAATGCAAAATGGATAAAAAGCAATAACCCACCGAATCTCACCAAATCTACAACCACAGATTGCAAATTTTATCGCCCTCACAAATTTCGCCAAACATCGCCAAATCCACCATGTAACGTATACTAGGATTAAGCCACACATGCTCTTCGAGGGTAGTGAATTAACGTCGCACAGGTTGGTTTGCGGTTTCGTTCTTTATGGCGCAAGGGCCAAAGTTGGTCATGCTACGTCAGTCACAAGACAACGAGTAACACATGGTATAGTAACACACACGAGGAAAATCTTAGACGCAGAAAACAGAAACTCACCCAGTGTGGAATCGAACCCCAGCTCCGCTTACAATTCAAGATCTAGTTAGGTTTTCAAAATGACGAGTTATCTCGCCCAACAAAATCTGATGAGTTTTATTAATGACGAGATACCTCGTCGAGACAGGTTGAGAGTTCGAAACTGTCAATCGAAACGCCATCGTGTACACGGGGGCTGATGCACGTTAAATTTGTTGTGGCCTCAAATGTTCTCGCGCTGGCGTGGTGGGCACGTTTGGAGTGGGGTGCCAGCACAGGTGTCCTCGTCATCTGACCGTAGTTCAATATTACGTGGTGTTTTCCTCGGATCTTTCCCTTGGGGATTGATCCCGGACCGTAGTCAATAACCCATTTTGCACCAGTGAGACATTAATCCACCAAAAGCGTTAAAATATACTTGGATGTGGAATAACAGCATCAAATTGCAAAATATATATTAGCCGTACATCTGATACATCTTAATATAAATTAATAGTTTAATAAGCTTATTCTTTGTTTTATACTTAGTCCCTATTTTTCAGTTAGTTCCTTTAATGCAGATATTTATGGCCTTCAATAGCGTTTATCAACCTTTTTCATCTCATGCACAAACAAATTACTAAATTACAGCGACACGCTAAAGAGTATTATGGCAAATCTGTCAAAAAGTAGGTTAAATTTTGATTGATTTATAAATAGTAATATATATATATATATATATATATATATATATATATATATATATATATATATATATATATCTTTTTGCTTCCAAGTGGCTTTTAAAAATATTTCTGAAACAATTTATTTATACAGTGTAATATAAAAATACTCCAAATTATTCATTCAGATATTAAAAATACGAGTATTCCTTGAAATTATTTTAATACACTTGTCAAAAGTTGACTAAACTGTTGAACTGAAAAAAATCTTTCATAATTTAAACGCTTTCACCATCCGTAAGATGTGTTACTTCAGTGTAACCTTAATTAAATATACCTATACCATCCCTAAGGCACACCGATTAAAATCGCTGGTCAAGAATAAAACTATCCCTACGTCCGAAAGTATAAAATCCTAAGTAAAACACTAAGCATTACTATAGAGTAACGGACTATCAACCGGAATGTTGCGAGTTCGAATCCAACCAAAGACCGTCGTGTACAAAGGGGCTGGTGCACGTTAAATCCGTCATGGCCTCAAATGACCTCGTTGGAGTGGTGTGGAAGTTTGGAGAGGGGTGCCAGCTCAGGTGTGACCTCGTCATCTGACCGTGATTCAAAATTACTTGGTGTCTTTGGATTTTTCCCTTCAGGTGTAATCCCGGACCGTCACCAAAACCCCGCTGTGTTGCTCCAGTACGACGTTGATAAAATACCTACTTAAAATAACTGATTTCTAAAAATAAATGGTAATATACAAAAGAAACTTATACTGCTGCACAAGTTTGCCATTTTCTAAAGATCACGGTAAACAAGATACCAATCATTTCTATCCTTACGAGAATTTTTCTACCACTAAAAACATGGTAAACTCTTAAAGACATTGATAAGAATTAATAAAATTATCTTTCAATCGGTACTATATTTAAAGCGGTATAGATATGATATACTTACAACTGGAAACGGGATTAGAACGGATATTTCTAACTTCAAGGTTCTAAGGGTTCAAAGATTCCGTATAATCTATAAAAGAAAAACATCGTTCTTTATAGCTGATGCCGAAAACTATTTTAGAAAACCAATTCAGATAGTTCTACTCGATTATATCATGTACGTAGGTTTTTAATTAGCGTCGCACTGCACCAAAACAACGGGCGATTAGCAACAGCCGGGATCAAACCCGAGGAGTGAGATCAGATAATGTAGGTAGGTAGCTATTAACATCGCACTGGAGCAAAAAATGGGCTATTGGCAATGGTCCGGGATCAATCACGACGGGAAGGATACAAGGTAGGTAGGTATTTTAATTAACGTCGCACTCAACAGGCTATTGGCGACGGTCCGGTATGTACTTATTTAATGAATGTCGCACTGGAGCAACACGACGGGCTATTAGAGACAGTGCAGGATCAAACCCGAAGGGAAAGATCGAGGACAACACAACGCAATTTTGAACCACGATCAGATGACGAGAAAACCTGAGCTGGCAACCCTCTCTCCAAACTTCCACACCATGCCAACGTGAGAACATTTGAGTCCCCGGCAGATTTAACATTCACGAGACCCCGTGTACTCGACGCTCTTTGGATGGATCTACTTTCAAACTCGCAACCCTAGGGTTGCTAATCCGTTGCTTTTCCAGGGCCGCTGTAGGCCGGTTGGAAGAGTTACGGATTAGCAACCGGAAGGTTGTGAGTCCGAATCTAACCAAAGACCGTAGTGTATAGAGGAGGCTGGAGCACGTTAAATCCGTCGTGGCCCCAAATGTACTCACGTTGGCGTTGTGTGGAAGTTTGGAGAGAGGGTTGCCAGCTCAGGTGTTGCTCGTCATTCCATCGTGGTCCAAAATAACGTTGTGTTGTCCTCCCTTTCGCTTTGGAATTGATCCCGGACCATCACCAATAGCCCGTTGTGTTGCTCTAGTGTGACGTTAATTAAAATACCTACCTACCTACCCGGGCTATCATAGCTCAGTGGGCATTCCCACTGCGCTAGCAAACCTTCGAATTGAAGGCGGTGCAGGATCGATTCCTACCAGGTGCATTTCTCCCTGGGTGTATTTTTCTCTTCTGTGTCAGAAAAATTTTATTTTGTGTGTATGTCTATTACTTCATATTATATATTTTGTGTCTGGCGCAGCATGGCCAAATATGGCCATGCTGCGCCAGATGGCCATATTTGGCGCAATGGCCAATTGCGCATTATGGCGCAATGGCCAAATATGGCCATTGCGCCATAAACCCCCAAAAAACAACCCGGACAGTTGCCAATCGTCGCTCGTTGTGTTGCTCCAGGGCGACGTTAATCAAAATACCTAAATACCAGTGCGACGTTAATTAACTACATACCTAACATGCGCAAACAGATAATAATGGAACCTCGGTAATCTAGTTGGTAATGTAGCGGATTATTAACCGGATGTTTGAGAGAGCGAAATGCGATCCAACCAAACAAATCGCCGTGCACTGGGAAGTTTTGAGTGGGGTGCCAGCTCAGGTGTTGAACCGCGGCTCAAAATTACGAGGTACTGACCCCTTTCCCTTCTGGATTGATCCTGGACCGACGCCAATAATCCGTTGTATGTTACAGTGCGACGTTAATTAACTACCTAAACGAGGTAGGTAGGTATTTAATTAACGTCGCACTGGAGCAACGCAATGCGCTATTGGAGACGGTCCGGGATCAAACCCAAAAGGATAGATCCCAGGACACCACGTAATTTTAAACACGGTGAGTTACCTAACCGAGGACACCACATAAGTTTGAGCAAGGATCAAACAACGAGGTCAACACTTGAGCTGGCACTCCACTTTTCAAACTTCACACGAACGTGAGGACAGACCACGACAGATTTAATATGCACCAGCGACCCTGTACACGAATCTTTGTGTGGACCCAGTTTCGAACTCGTAACCTGATTGGTAATGCGCTACTCTTTCAAGTGGGCTACTTCGGCCCTTCTGGGGCGAGTATTTAGTTCGTATTATACTACTAATAAAGACGAAGAATGTCCACCGGTGTTTAAAACGTGCTTTTTAAGATGCTACAACTTTAAATTGAGTACATCTAGTAAACTACATCTAGTAAAAGCTCCAATAAGCACATCGAAAAACATGTTCATTTAAATAACATTTTAATCCTTAATTTCAGAAAAGATACTGGTCCGATTTAAAAAAAAATTACTGACATATACCAGCAGAAACACAAAACATAACCCATTTATTAGCTTCTAATAGTGTCAAAACAATAGTAAAATTCTACAAGAGTTCAGACTCCCCTAATATGAATCCCTAGTTCATTTCCGCCTTCGCTTGTTCTTCGACTTGCTTTTACGAGATATATTAGTTTTCGGAATTCACTGTTCTTCACTAAAAATTTTATTTAACTCCTCGATATCTGAAAGCAATGTTTCTCGATTTTTCACCAATTTCCTTCGAATATCATCCAGATACGATGATCCCTTATGATCATTTGCGCTTCCTGGATTTAGTAATTCGTTTTGAGTTTCTAGACAAATTTTCCCCATTTCATTTAGGTATGTTCGAACAGATTCGTAGTAACACGTATTTATCATTAACTTCAATATCTCCATAAGGACGGTTAAGTAATGAGATATTATATCATACTCATTCAATTTCGTCATTGATCCACACATTCCTATAGTCCGTCGACACCAAGATACTATCGCGTCTTCCAATGAGCAAATATCTGGATTCATTTCGACCAAATCACCCAGATACGCTGCTTTATCATATTTTTCGACATTGTTCGATGCTTCAGGGATTGGTGTTGAGGATGACTTAGACTTGCTTGTATTAATGTTCGTAACAGTCGAAAGCGAAGCCTTTGCCGAGGGATTTTCCCCATGTTTCATGTATTGTAAAGCCTTTTCTGTCTTGCACATTCTCAGTTCTCTCATCGACCACCGACTTTGACAGCAAAGCCTTTGCTGTGAGATTTCCATCATGTTTCATGTTTTCTACAGCTTTTCTGTCTTGAACATTCCAAAATTCATCCTTTAACATTTCGTCTTTGATCAAACCTTCTGAACATTTGGTGTTGCATTTATCTGCATATGCAGCTTTGGAGTGTTTCAAGTTGTCTTCACTTCCTTGAATATTGTTCGCTTTGCTAGTCTCCAAAAGAATTTTACCTTGGAACTCAAGAGTCTAGATTCTTCCAAAAATTATATGAACTTTCCTTAGTTTCATCACTACAATGCAACTGACAACACGATGCGAATCTACCATCACCTTTGGGTAATAAGTATTCTTCCTTATTAGTTTCTACAATAACGTGGCCGCAATCTTTTGTTTCCTTATATATATTTTCATCGTTCTGGCAATCTATTTCGGATTCATTCAGCGGATCAGTCACATTATAATTTTAAAGAAATACATTATTTTTAACTCTGTAGGAATTATATCGGTCCCCCAAAGTTAATTTGTTTTCACAACTGACAGGCCTTAACCACATCTGCACAGTATAACGACCATCAGCGTTTCTTTTGAGTTTTCGTAAAATGCTCATCTCATTATTTCAACTCGTTACTTATTAGAGGATTGATTTCCTCGAGATTTTCAATCTACCAAAATGCCTTCTACGTCTCACACAAGTTTTCAGTGTTTCTAGTTAAAAAATAGCTGCTTGTAACCCTGGGTTTTAAATTTGATCTTCCAACGTTATCTAACACTAAATATCCAAAACAACTATCCTGTAAAATATTCTCTTCTAAATAAATTTTAATGGATTTTAACAAATCAAAAAACAGTTCCGCTCTTATCAACAATCTATCTTTTTTGGAATATAAAATTACGGATCCACAAGGAGTATCGTCTCTGGTATTTTTATTTTAGAGATGTCCCCAAATATCTAGACGGGGCGACATCCGTAATTTTAGTCACAATGAGTAAGGCAAGAGTCCACTCGGAATTGCCAAACAAATCTGATATTTGAGCTCTTACTTGCGATTCAACATTTAGCGAGCAATCGTTTAAACCACTAATTGGAATGAAAATTCTTTATTTTTTCAGTCTTTCTCGATGCCAGAGAGCACGAGGATGTGATGAAACTTGATTGCGAAGAACTGTTTTATATTATTGCTAGAATCCATAATGTAAACAATTGCTGTGTTAACCCAAACATTTCTTGGAACGCCCGTAGCCATTAATGACATTTCGGGAGAAATCTCTTCAGTTTCACAGTTCAAGGATTGGTGAGAATTATAACAACTGCGATCCGTGCTCATCGCTATGTTTTGTGCAACAACGTATTATGCGTTTCTTTACCACAGAAAAAACACGAATTTTTCTATCTGGAATGAGATACCAAATGATATTAATATAAATATCCGAGACATAGTTTATGCCTTTTAACGAACTCGAATCTATCCGCCACATACATGTCTTTGAATTTAGAATAGTCCGTGTGTTGCTCCAGTGTGACGTTAGGGCCGCGGTGGCCCGGTTGGAAGAGTAACGGACTAGCAACCGAAGGGTTGCGAGTTCGAATCCAGCCAAACACCGTCGTGTACAAAGGGGGCTGGTGCACGTTAAATCTGTCGTGGCCTCAAATGTCCTCACGTTGGCGTGGTGTGGAAGTTTGGAGAGTGGGGTGCCAGCTCAGGTGTTGCCTCGTCATCTGACCGTGGTTCAAAATTACGTGGTGTTGTCCTCGGATCTTTCCCTCTGGGATTGATCCCGGACCGTCACCAATAGCCCATTGTGTTGCTCCAGTGTGACGTTAATTGAAAATACCAAATACCAGTGTGACGTTAATTAAAATACCTACCTACCTTGAACTTGAAGGAAGGCATAAAGGATGACTTGCATCTTTGCAAGCGATGCACAGCCGTTGATCCTTATTTGATTTTAGAGCCGCGGTGGCCCTGTTGGAAGAGTAGAAGAGTAACGGACTAGCAACCGAAGGGTTGCGAGTTCGAATCCAGCCAAACGCGGTCGTGTACAAAGGGGGCTGGTGGCGTTGAATCTGACGTGCCTCACATATATCCTCACGTTGGCGTGGTGTGGAAGTTTGGAAAGTAGGGTGCTAGCTCAAGTGTGACATCTGGGTCATCTGATCGCAGTTCAAAATTACGGGTGTTGTCTTCGGATCTTTTCCTTCGGGTTTGATCATCGCCAATAGCCCGTTGTGTTGCTCCAGTTCGATGTTAATTAAAATACTTACCTACCAACCATCCCGGACCGTCGAAAGTAGCGCGTTGCTTTGCTCCAGTGCGAAGTTAATACGTACCTACACAGTCCATTGTGTTGCTCCAGTGTGACTTTAATTAACTACCATGCGCAGACAACTTTTTGAAATAATGGGACCTCAGTAATCCAGTTGATAGAGTAGTGGATTTTTAACCGGATGGTTACGAGTTCGAAACGCGATCCAGTCTTGTACGGAGATTTAAATCTGCTGCGACCTCAAATATCTTCACATTAGCGTGGTTTGGAGTGGAATGCCAGCTCAGGTGTTGACCTCGTCATCTGACCGTGGAATAAAATTACAAGGTGTCCTAGGATCTTTCCCTTGGTTATTGATGCCGGACTGTCGCCAATAATCCGTTGTATGCTCCAGTGCGTCTTTAACTTCCTAACCGAGGACAACACATCGTAATTTTGAACCACGATCAGACGACGTGGTCAACTCTTGAGCTGGCATCTCATTCTCCAAACCTCCCCACACCAAAGGGGCCGCGGTAGCCCGGCTGGAAGAGTAAAGGATTAGCAACTGGAGGGTTGAGAGTTCGAATCCAACCAAAGACCGTCGTGCACAAGGGGGCTGGTTCATGTTAAATCTCTCGTGGCCTCAAACGTCCTCACGTTGGAGTGGGGTGCCAGCTCTGTTGTAACCTCGTCATCTTACCGTGGTTCAAATTTACGAAGTGTTACCCGTTATGTTGCTCTAGTGCGATGTTAATTATAGTGTCCTAAAAGTTCCCGTACTGACGATTCGTGAATTTATTATACAAAAACAACACACTTTAAAACAATTATTTTTATGCTAATAGTGAAAAGCACTTTCAACATAACGTAGGAAAAAAATTTGAACTCACATTTATAATATAAATGTTCAAAATGTCCACCCCTTTCTTGGAGGCAAAGCTGAAGTCGTTTGCGCATATTGTTAGAAACGCGTTTCAAGATGCTGGGAGTGACTTCTTGTATCCTTTGAGTAATGGCAATTTTCAGATCATCTATTGTTTGGGGATTATCTTCATAAACTTTGTTCTTTAAATATCCCCACAGAAAAAAGTCAGGGATGCTCAGATCAGGGGAACGAGGTGGCCAAAGATTTCTTGAGATGAGTCGACGACAAAAAATCTTGAAGCATACCCATGGTTTCATAACTTGTATGGCAGGTTGCACCGTCTTGTTGGAACCAAGAATCTCGTTCATTCACTTCTAATAATGCAACAAATTGTTGGATGAGTTCTCTGTATACAGTGCCATCAACAGTTGACTGGAAAAACAGAAGCCCAACAATCCTTTTGCGTGATACGGCACACCAAACGCCAATTTTTTTGAGAATGTAAAGGTTTTTGCATTAATTGAATGGGGAATTAAAGAACAAAGTTTATGAAGATAATCCCCAAACAATAGATGATCTGAAAATTGCATTACTCAAAGGATACAAGAAGTCACTCCCAGCATCTTGAAACGCGTTTCTAAAAATATGCGCAAACGACTTCAGCTTTGCTTCCAAGAAAGGGGCGGACATTTTGGAACATTTATTATAAATGTGAGTTCAAATTTTTTTTCCTACGTTGTGTTAAAAGTGCTTTTCACTATTAGCATAAAAATAATTGTTTTAAAGTTTGTTGTTTTTGTATAATAAATTCACGAATTGTCAGTACGGGAACTTTTAGGACACTCTGTAGTACCTACCCCTCACAGTCACCTATCTACCCCTCAGGACGAGGCCACGACAGATTTAAAGTGCATCCCCAAGTACACGAGTCTGGACCGAGTTTCGAACTCGCAACCTTCTGGTTGGTAATCCGCTACTCTTCCAACTGGGCTACCTCAGCCCTTCTCCTGGGGCGAGCATTTAGTTATTTATATATTCTATTTCAAAATATGCTTTCTTGCATAAAAATTGCAGAATTTCGTCGGAGCTCGCTCTTCTAATATATTTTACCTCGGAATAGGCAATTTCTACGAATTCGATGTCTAAGGTAGTTGTAAGGAAGGTTTAAGACTTAATTTTTGCCCAAGATTAAAATCATTTTTATGTATAAAAATTATACGACAATACATATTTTCCAGAAAAATCAAAATTTCTTTAAAGAAAAAATATTCTTAGTTTCATATTTCCAGGATTGGTAGGTTTTAGGAGCAAGGACCATATTTGCCAAACATAGGACGTTAGTTATATCTGCTTCGTGAAGCCCGTACACACATAAAGATGTACCCCCGAGGGGGCCTATATCTGGGAAATCATGAATCTTTGCTTGCTCAACCCATGTTAGCGGATCCAAAATGTTGGCCAATAAAGTCTTGTTTTGGTCCGCTTATTAATGGTAGTGCATGATTGAATTTTTATGGCGCAAGGGCCAGGTTCGGCCAAGTGGAGTGTTAAAACATAATACTCAACTAATGCACTCATGTCCAAATTTATCTTTACATACCCAAAAATAATGATATTCCATGAAATATCCAATCGATGTAATCCATTTTTGCAGGGAATGTGTGAAAGACAAGCCTAATTAGCATTATCCAATCAAAAGTGATCAAACGATTTCTGATATGCAAATCAAGGAGTTACGTCATCCGACGGTGAATCAAGCGCTTTGCGCAAAGTGAATATCTGAGTGAATTTCTGCAATACAGCGTTTGATTTCAGTGTGTAAGGACTTAAAACGGTTTGTTATGGCTCCGAAGTATCATTTGGAAGAACCTGAAGTGGCGAATTATCGGCCGTTTAGAATCAGGGCAGACATGGCATGGAAGCAGCGAGATATGTGAATATTTCAAAACAGTCTACGGTATGGAAACAATTTCAGAACTCTGGAACTGTTGTAAGGACAGGGTCGTAAAGAAATAACAACTGCTTCTCAAGATCGATATCTGGCAATAACTGCCCGTCGTAACAGGAAATCTACTGCTCGGCAGTTAAGTTCAGAGGTTGCAGCCACCACTGGAACTGTTGTATCACGGCAAACTATACAGAAGGCTTAATGAAAAAGGCCTTTCTGCCAGAAAGCCATGTGTTTCACTATCTTCACAACAAAAGAGGGATCGCTTTAATAGGTGCAAAGAACATCAGAACTGGAGTGAATACAAATGGACCCATGTTCTCTTTATTGATGAGTCGAGGTTTGGTTTAACATCTGATTCTAAACGTGTTTACATCTGGAGGGAATCAGGAACGCGAAATCTTCCTTCGAACATTATGGAACGCGACCGTTTCGGTAGTGCAGGTGTGATGGTATGGGGAGGAATAATGATCGATTGACGTACGTCCCTACGTTTTCAACAGCGGATCTGTGACCAGAGATATCGAGATGAGGTCTTAGAACCTTATATAAGACATTTCAGAGGTGCATATGGATCTGACTTTTTATTTATGGACGATAATGTTCGTCCACATTGAGCAAACCTCGTTGACGAATTCCTTGAAAGTGAAGCCATTGAGCGAATACCATGGCCAGCAAAATTTTCTGATTTGATCCCGATAGAGAACTTATGGGACTACCTTGGAAAATCAGTTGCACGGAGACATCCTCTCCTCCTAGATATATAAATGCCCTTAAGACCGTATTGCTGGAGGAGTGGAACTTAATTCCCCAAACTATGGTTAACATTATTGCCAGCATTAAAACCCGTTGTGACGTGTGTATACGTCAGGGGAAATCACATTCCATATTAAATTCATAAGCCTTAATTTTTTTCTGAATTAATTCTTTTTTTTTCTGAATTCTCCTTGTCACATATTATTGCCATTTTTATTGTTTCATGCTAGATGCAGTGCTCTTAAAAGTTTTCCTTTGTATTTATGTGTTATGTATGATTTTACACAAATTCATAAAATTATAGTTGACAGCTTCTGGGAAATCCGTGATTTTATGTATGTAAAGATAATTTTGGACATGAGTGTATTTACAAGTATCAAAGGTCACACACACACACACAAGCTTTTGTCTTCTAAACATGTTTCTTGCTTAAATTACAGAATTTTTGTCAGATCGCTGTTCTCATATTTTCCCTGGGAATAAGTAATTTCTATGATTTTTTGTCTAGTCTAGTTGTAAGGCAGTGTATAATTTTAGAAGTGAGGTTTAAAGGGCCAAATTTTTCTCCTAGTTTAAAATAAATTTGATGTACAAATTGCACATAACTTATACTTTTATAATTTATGTATACAAAAATCAAATTTTTTTTCCCCTTAAAGAAAAGTCTAATTTATCAAATATTCTTAGTTTCAGCCATTTCTAGGAAGTTGTTTTCGGGTTTTTTGTTGCAATGGTCATATTTGGCCAAACTGTGCCAAACACAAGAAATTAAGTAATTGTGAAAAGAAAGGACTGAAAAGTACAGAAAAATCGCTTGGGAATCCTGGGGTCACGGCCCACTTGTATACCAGAGGAAGTAAATCCCATACGTTAGTTGTTTTTGCGTTTTATGGCACAAGGATCAAATTTGGTTCAGCTACGCCAAACGCAAAATAATATCAAATAAATGTTGTCGTGAAAGGGGAAAGAGGAATTTGGGCATAGAATAGTGTGATGAAAGCAGAAAAAGGTCGCTTGTGTGTATCCCGGGAGAGCCAATGTTTATTGAAGACGGTAAACCCTTATATGCAAGAAAAGAGATGTGCCCGTGAGGAAAAAACCCCATCGGAGAATAGATCACTAGGTTGATTGATTTGAGTTTTACAACGCGAGATCTAGAAAAGCATAAGCCAAGCACAAGACAATAAAATGGGAAAATAGAATAATCAGACCAACATTAAAAGGAGGAATGCAAGGAATAAAAACAAATGAGCTGCATAAAATTAAAATATAAAGGTTTAAATTGAGAAACGTAAAACCTTATTTTTTAAATGAGTACTAAGATGGGGTGTCCTTAGATAAAATTTTATGAAATTCAATTTAAGATCTTATCAATTGTAGATGTGTTAAAGATCTTGAATGAAGGAATGTAAAAAGATAGATTCCTAGAATAACTCGTGTTGGTGAAGCTCATACAAGTCTAGAGATGGGGCACGTCTTTAGACTTCAAAGGAGTTTCTCCAGCAACTCTTGAACCATGAAACTTTTCTTGCCCAACTTATATTGTAAGCGATCAGATCCAAAATGTTGGCCGGTAATAAATCTACTTATTTGGTCTGTTCATTAATGGTGTTTAATTGAATGGTTGAATTTTTATGGCGCAGGGGCCAGGTTTGACCCAGATAGTGGAGTATTAAAAACATTACTAAACTAATATAATGAAATATTAAAACTTAATAGTGAAATATAAAAATGATCAATCTTCATCAATTTTACGAATAATGCCACTGGTGCTTAAAACGAGCATTTTAATTGTTTTTTAGGTTTTATGGAACAAGGGCAGCACTTGGCACAGCTGTGCCAAACACAAAACAGTGCTTTTTAAGATGCCATGACTATAAGTTGAGACTTTACTCATCTAATACCACACCAATAAGTCCATCTAAAAACAATTATATTTAAATAACGTTTCGATCTTTAATTCCAGAAAAGAGACTTGTCTGATCAAAAAAAATTCAAGTGACGTTGACTATCCACATACCAGCAGAAACATGAAACACAATAACCCCTTTATTAACTTCTGAAAGTGTCAAAACAATACTAAAATTCTACAAGTGTTCAGACTCGCATAATATAAATCTCCAGTTCATTTCCGCCTTCGCTTATTCTTTGACTTGCTTTTACGGGATGTTCTAGTTTCTGGAGTTCGCTTTTCAGTAAAGATTGTGTTCAACTCTTCACTATCTGGAAGCAGTATTTCTCGCATTTTCACCAATTTTCTTCGAATATCATCCACGTACGATGATCCCTTATGATGATTTCCGTTTCCTGGATTTACTAATTCCATTTGAATTTGTGGAAAAACCATCCCCATTTCATTTACGTATGTTAGAACAGATTCGTAGTAACACGGATTTGTGATTAACTTCAATTTCTCCATAAGAACGGTAAAGGAATGAGACATTATATCATACTCCTTCGATATCGTCGTTGATCCACAGATTCCTATAGTCTGTCTACACCAAGATACCATCGCGTCTTCCAATGAGCAAATATCTGGCTTCATTTCGACCAAATCACCCAGATACGCTGCTTTATCATATTTTTCGATATTGTTCGATGCTTTAGGGATTGGTGTTGAGGATAACTTAGACTTGCTTGTATTAATGTTCGTAACAGTCGAGAGCGAAGCCTTTGCCGAGGGATTTTCCCCATGTTTCATGTTTTCTAAACACTTTTCTGTGTCTTGCACATTCTCAGTTCTGCCATCGACAGACGTTGACAGCAAAGCCTTTGCTGCGAGATTTCCCCCATGTTTTATGTTTCCTACAGCTTTTTCTGTGCCTTGAACATTCTCAACATTCCAAAATTCATCGTTTAACATTTCATCTTTGATCAATCCTTCTGAACATTTGGTGTTGCATTTATCTGCATATGCAGCTTTGGAGTGGTTCAAGTTGCCTTCACTTCTTTGAATATTGGTCGCTTCGCTACTCTCCAAGAGAAATTTACCTTGGAACTCAAATGTCCTTTGATCCTTCCAAAAACTATATGAACTTTCCTTAGTTTCATCGCTATTTATCTGTGAACACGATGTGAATGTGCCATCATCCATTGGATATCTTAAGTACAGTTTCTCTTTATTAGTTTCTGCAACAATGTCTCCGCAATCTTCTGTTTCGTTATAATTATTTTCATCGTTCTGGCAATCTATTTTGGATTTATCCAGCGGATGATCAGTCACAGTATAATTGGAATGAAATACATTACTTTTAACTATGTAGGTATCGGAATTATGTTCTTTGTTCTTAAAAATTTGTGTTCCACTACTTTGGATCGTCTTATTTTCTTCAAGACAAATACTTTCATCGTTTTTATTACCCGAAGAAGATTCAACAGACATTCTTGTGCAAAGAGTTGAACCTTCTGAAGGGAAGGATTGCAATTCATGTCTCTCAACAAACTGCGCTTGAGCATTTAAAGAGTCGAATTCTGAAATTTCCTTTTTAGTGTGATGAGATTTATTTAAATGGGATTTAATATTTTGGTCAAATATTTGCATTTGCAAATAAGAGTTCCCATCTGAAGCCTTGGCAAAGACTTTGGTTTTTGATGGTTGTCCTGCGTTTTTAGTACTACGGAGATTTTCTGGAAAGCTTTCAATGCCTTTTGCTTGATTTTGATTTCCTCTATCTTGCGACGTAGTATAAACATGATTCAACGGTGTGGAACAATCTGAAGGGGTTCTTGGCATTTCACCATCAAAAGCTTCGAGAGGTTCTAACCACGCCGAATGGCTTGTTCCTTGGACAGTCATCCCTTGTTGAAAGTTTGGCTTGTCGTAAGTAATTTCTGAAGAATCTGTTATAACTTCATATCTTTTTAAATGCCTTACAGTAATTTTTCTACCGATGGGTAAATTATAAATCAGAAAATCAACGGAAGTTGAATCGCGGTTTCGATCAAAATCCGTGGTTTTTGATCGTGTAGAGCTCAAATGATGATTATTGAATGAAGCCATTCCACTGTGGCGTGCATTTTGGGGAAAATGAGAATTCTCATCATACTTTAAAGTTAATTTGTTTTCTATTTCGTTGCATACTTTTAATACTGCTGAATAGAAACCTTTGGCGACAGCTATTGCAACTTTTATTAAAATGAGACAGCTAAAAAGCAGGTTGAATCTTGGAAACATCGGAAAAAAATCTGAAAGAAACATTTAAGTTAAACGTAGGACAGAACAATCTATTATGAAGAATTAAATTTCAACTTCATTGAGTAATTACCATATTTTATGATTTCAGTTTTAGACGCTTCAAGTATCAGTCACTGACCAAATTTTTATGAATCATAATATTGGTGTTTCCAGCTTAACGTCTTAAGATACAATAAAAATATGCGTGATTCATCAGTGAAAGTGAAAGAAAAAGGATGAAAGTTTACATCGGATTACTTTATCGGTAAATCAATCGATTTGAAATTCCAATCACATTTCGAAGTCACGGAACTTACCATTATTTTATTTATAACTCAACTATTCCTTAAAAAAATTATATTTCCCTGCATTTCCAATTTTTTCAATACAAATTTTGTATTTTTATATTAATATAGAATACTAAATGTTTTCCTTTGGTGGTATTTAACACCAATATTATATTAGTAAAATTTCCAAATAACTTTTTCCGTCTGGTTGGTTAGATTCTATGGCAAGGCCTATTTGGCCAGCTGATAAAAAAAACGTCAAGTGGACATACACGCAATTTTTAAAAATACAAATTTTTTATTTTTATATTAAGATAGAGGAAGGTATTTTTTAAATTAACGTCGCATTGGGGAGCAACACAATGGGCTTCGAAATCAACCCGAAGGGAAAGATCCGAGGCCAACACGTAATTTTGAATCGCGGTCAGATGACGTATATTAAGATATAATACTAGACATTTTTGTTTTTTCTTTGTTCGTATTTAACACAATATTATTTACAAAATTGCCAAATACCTTTTTTAGGTAGGTTGCTTGCTACAATACAAAGACGGAGACTTTTGACATGGGATAACTGAGCATTAAACCACCGTGTCGAAAAATAAATTTACCTATTTAAAAAGTACATTATTAAAATTTTTAGGTTGCTTTTTGCTAACCAGTATCCATATTAAGTTCCTAGTAGAATATATACTCACAATATTAAATTTTAATAGCTTTTCACCCCCTAGTAGTTTATCTTGTCAAAAACCATCTTGTAGTGGCCAACCTCTGATGCAAAATCCTGGTTCGAACTATCAGCAGTTCTCAAGGAAAATTTGTTTTTCCAACTTATATCTTCACTCCCCTTGGCGTCATGGGGTAGTTATGTCTTAACGAGGTATTTCGTGTGAGCAAAACTGACCAGTTCTAGATGAAGAGGGCTTGATCTCGTCTTTAGCAAAATTGGCCAGACATTCGACAAGGTATCTCGTCGAAACCACTCGTAGGGTTGATTACTGCATAGAAACTATAAAAAGGAGAAACTTGGTTAATGGTTCTCCAGAATTGAAGGGGCAAGGGAGCCCAGTTGGCAGAATTGCGGGTTAGTAACAGGAGGGCTACAAGTTCGAAATTCGATTCAAGCAAAAACCGTCGTGTACGTGGGGGCTGGGGCACGTTTAATCTGTCTTGGCCTCAGATGTCCTCACATTGGCGGGTGTTGAAGTTTGGAAAGTGGGGAGCTAGCTCAAGCGTTGACCTCGTCATCTATCTGGTTCAAAATGACGAGGTGCTGTTATCGGATCTTTTCCTTCGGGATTCGATTGGATTTTGGGGTTTATGGCGCAAACTCCAGAAGCGGACAAGATGCGCAAAATGCAAGATAAAATATGACCCAAAAGTATAAAATATTTAATGAATAAATTAATATAAAATAATTATGGAATGCAATATTTAATGAGATGTAATAATAAAATATTTAATGAGATGAGATGTAAAAACCAAATGAACGTAAAAATGCAAAAAAGTTTGAATGGGGATTTTCCCAATCAAATCATGTTTAAAATTGTACTTTTAAAAATGTTTGGCGATGATTAAAAGCAGGAAATATAATTAAAATATGATGGACAGTAAAATCTCATGAACATAAAGAACAAAAACGGGGGCTTTCTCCCAACAAAGATGATGAGTAAATTGTGTCCAATGCGAAGGTGGGTCAGTTTGACAATAATCCCTCGTAATGGGGCAGATGGCCATGAATGAATAAATGATTTGATGGAATGCAATTAATTGGTGAGTTGCAGATCCCATGATTCTTGCCACAATGAGGTGAAAAGTTCTTTTGTGTTCATCTTGATGTCAGTTAAAGGAACAGCCTGCTGCAACGAAACAAGCTGCTTTCGCAGCACTGTCAGCTATCTCGTTACCTTTGATGCCCGTGACTCGGGTTGATTGGTTTGAAGGTCTTATGGCACAAGGGCCATGATGTATGTATTGTTTGGCGCAGCAAGTAAGACACACAATGAAAGTTTTACTGACAGAAGAGAGAGAAATACACCCAGGGAGGAACGCACATGACAGGAATCGAACTTGCTACGCCTACAACTTGAAATAACTGATTTCTAAAAATAAATGGTAATATACAAAAGAAACTTATACTGCGGCACAAGTTTGCATTTTCTAAAGATCACGGTAAACAAACTACCAATCATTTCTATCCTTACGATAATTTTTCTATCACTAAAAACATGGTAAACTTTCAAAAAACATTCTTAATAAGAATTAATAAAATTATCTTTCAATCAGTACTACATTTAAAGCGGTATAGATATACTTACAACAGAAAACGGATATTTCTAACAGCAAGGTTCTAAGGATTCAGATTCCGTGTAATCTCTGAAAGGAAAAACATCGTTCTTTATAGTTGATGAGGAAACTATTTTAGAAAACCAGTTCAGATAGATGTACTCGATTATATCATGTACGTAGGTTTTCAATTAGCGTCAAACCCAAGGAGTGAGATCAGATAATGTAGGTACGTAGCCATTAACATCGCACTGGAGCAAAAAATTGGCTATTGGCAATGGTCCGGGATCAATCACGACGGGAAGGATACAAGGTAGGTAGGTATTTTAATTAACGTCGCACTCAGCAGGCTATTGGCGACGGTCCGGTATGTACTTATTTAATGAATGTCGCACTTGAGCAACACGAGGGGCTATTGGTGACAGTGCGGGATCAAACCCGAAGGGAAAGATCGAGGACAACACCACACAATTTTGAACCACGGTCAGATGACGAGAACACCTGAGCTGGCACCCCACTCTCCAAACTTCCACACCACGCCAAAGTGATAACATTTGAGTCCCCGCAAGATTTAACATTCACGAGACCCCGTGTACTCGACGTTCTTTGGATGGACCTAGTTTCAAACTCGCAACCCTAGGGTTTCTAATCCGTTCCTTTTCCAGGGCCTAGGTAGCCCGGTTGGTAGAGTAACGGATTAGCAACCGGAGGGTTGCGAGTTCGAATCCACCCAAAGACCGTAGTGTACAAAGGGGGCTGATGCACGTTAAATCCGTCGGGGCTCACGTTGGCGTGGTGTGGAATTTTTTAGAGGGGTGCAAGCCCAGGTGTTGCTCATCTGACCGTGGTTCAAAATTACGTGTTGTCCTTGATGTTTCGTCTTGGGATTGATCCCGGACCGTCACCAATAGCCCGTTGTGTTGATCCAGTGTGACGTTAATTAAAATACCTAGCTACAGTGGCTCTTCCAACTGGGCTACCGCCAACCCATATAAAATATATTTATTTATTTATTTATTTATTTCAATTAACGTCACACTGGAGCAACACAACGGGCTATTGGTGACGGTCCGGGATCAATCCCAAAGGGAAAGATCCGAGGACAACACCACGTAATTTTGAACCACGGTCAGATGACGAGGCAACACCTGAGCTGGCACCCCACTCTCCAAACTTCCACACCACGCCAACGTGAGGACATTTGAGGCCACGACAGATTTAACGTGCACCAGCCCCCTTTGTACACGACGGTGTTTGGCTGGATTCGAACTCGCAACCCTTCGGTTGCTAGTCCGTTACTCTTCCAACCGGGCCACCGCGGCCCTATAAAATATAGAATCTTTCCCTTCGGGTAAACTGTAAATTTGGAGAGTTGGATGCCAGCTCAGGTGTTGACCTCGTCAAATAACCGTGGTTCAAAATTACATGGTGTTTTTTCCTCGGATCTCGGGCTTGATCCCGGGCAATCGTGGCTCAGTGGGCATGCCCTCTGCGCTAGCAAACCTTTGCGTTGTAGGTGCTGCAGGTTCGATTCCTACCAGATGCATTCCTCCCTGTGTATTTCTCTCTTCCGTCAGTAAAACTTTCATTTTATGTGTCTTTTACTTTTTGTGTCTGGCGCAGCACAGCCAAATATGGCCATTGGGCCATAAAACCCCAGTAAAACCAACCCGGACCGTCGCCAATAGCTCGTTGCGTTGCTCCAATGCGACGTTAACTACCTACTTGACATGCACAGACAATAATGGGACCTCGGTAATCTAGTTGGTAATGTTACGGATTATTAACCACTTAAAGCACGAGTTTTTTTCGGAAAAACTGGTAAAAAATGATCGAGTTTTTTTTGACAGAAAATGAATATATATATATAGGTATAGTGTAAGTTACTTTTTGCAATTTCAGTTGCGGGGGGTGGGGTAAAAGTTATAAAAAAATTATTATACAAACAAAGTGTAAACGATTTGATTACATGTTTATTTTGAATTTCAAAATATTAATAATAAAATATTAACTTCAGATTCACTTCCATCACTCAAGAGATCATCACTTTCATCGCTGAAACTGTCTGATAAATTGGCATATTCAAAATCGTCAGAGTCGCTCATTATCAGATAACTTTTTCTAAACAAGTTATAAAAACACTTAGAAAAAATTAATTTATGGTTAACTGTTTACTTTTATGATATTTAACGTAATAAAAATGGAATATATTACCTTTTCCACACCCCAAACTGCATTATAACAAAGAATTCCTAACAAACTTATAGCTAATCATCAAAATGCACCACTTGGTTTGCACAAGAAAAATGGTGCATAGTGGTGCCATCTACGGTAAATAAGTTTAATATCCATCTATAAATAAGTGGTAAATCATCTATGATAAATAAGTTTATGCCATATATGGTATAAGTTTAATCTAGCCTATCTATTTTTACTAGAACGGATCTCAGACGGGCATTAGAAATAAAATAACGCGAGATACAAGAGCGCCCGTGTAAAACACGGGCATGTCAAATTTGCCGGTAACTTTCGCCCGTGTCAAACACGTGGGCTACTTCGGCCCTTCTGGGGCGAGTATTTTGTTCGTATTATACTATTAGGTCAAGTATGAAATGTCCGATTACCTCAAGTACCAATTTTGATACCCGATATCTTATATTTTACTTTGACAGTTCTTTGGGATCTTTTTATTGTGAAGGTGTCGTCAGCCTTTCAGACACCCGTTTTGGTTTGTGATTATCTGTCGAATTGCTTTTTGCAGATTAAATCTTGTAAATCATGGATAAGTCAAAAATTCGCATTATTTTCGAATGAGTTCCGTCGCGGAACTAATGTAGCGCAGACAACTTGAAATGTCAACGAAGTGTTTGGCAAGATGTGGCTAATGAACGCACAGTACGTCGATGGTTTGAGAAGTTCCGATCTGGCGATTTTGATCTTCAAAATGAACCACGTGTGAGAGCTTTTGGCGTTGGTCCGGGATTAATCCCGAAAAGATCCGATGACGCCACGTAATTTTGAACCACGGTTAGGTGAAACGAGGTCACACCTGAGCTGGCACCCCACTCTCCTAACTTCCACACCACGTCAATGTGAGGACATTTGAGGCCACGACAGATTTAACGTGCACCAGCCCCCTTTGTACACGGCGGTCTTTAGATGGATTCGAACTCCCCTCCGGTTGCTAGTACGTTACTCTGCCAACCGGGCTACCGTAGCCCCATACTTTTTAGGGACATGGTGCAAATGAAATTAAGCCACCCTGTCCAAAACTAAATTTACGTATTTAAAAGTACATTTAAATTTTTAGGTTCCATGTAAGTAGGTATTTTAATTAACGTCGCACTGGAGCAACGGGCTATTGGCGATGTGATCCGGGATCACACTCGAAGGGAAGATCGAGGACAACACGTAATTTTGAATCACGGTCAGATGACGAGTTTAGGTTCCAGTATGCTAACCAGAACACATATTGAATTCCCAGTAAAATATATATTCACAATATTAAATCTTAATTGCTTTTCACCCTCCTGATGCGCTTAAGTTGGCATTAGATTACAATGCAACGTATAGCTTTGATATACTTGTGGAAATGCTTTCTGCGTGTTTTTTTAGGTCGCCAAGGAAGGATTTTTAGGGAAAAACACCGTTTAAGGCTTAGCGGAAAATAATTAAAAAATTAACGAAATGAATTTTAAAAACGGAAAAAGATCCACACAACTAATTATTCTTACTACTAGGTACTTATTTACTTAGATGAAATTTTTTTACTTTTCTGATGTCATAGTTTGTCCAAGTTAAATCATTTAGTTTTAATTCTAATGGAACCAGGCTTTTTAATATGAATGTTATAAAACACTAAATTAATTCTTATTAAGGCATAGCCAAATCAAAACGAAAATTTACAAAACTTAAGATTCAAATAATCGCGAGGTTGCCATAATCCTAATAAAGCGGGGTTGCCTTTGCCTGTCCCACCTCGCTACATAAAGCACGCCAAAAGGGTGTCCACAAAAGAGTATCAAAGCTGTGCCCAATGCAATTTTCAGTTCAATCGTCCAAGTGATTTCAACTAGGGTACTTACGTATTAACCACATGCCATTGGCGAATATCAGCCAAATTTTGTTTCTACTTACTTATTAACCACATGCCATTGGCGAATATCAGCCAAATTTTGTTTCTACTTACGTATTAACCTCATGCCATTGGCGAATATCAGCCAAATTTGTTTCGGGCGGAAAATATTTAGCAATTGCCCTTAGGGTCGGAAAAAATGGTCGATCCATCTTTAATGTGTTTTTTATTTCGTTCATTAATGTGGTAGCACTACGATCGGGGACCATAACAAGAAATGTTTCGCGACAAATGCCCCCCAAATATCCATTGGGATGGGAATATTTTTCCAGCATTATTTCATAACGATCAAGCGTTACGTAAAAATCTACTTCGACGTAAAAGCACCGAACTTTGAACTGTGGTTCTAAAAAAAGTTTTGCAAAACAATCAGAATCAATGATATTGTATTTATGGTTGGTTCACTTGGCAGCGAATATAACCAGATTGTTCCAGTTCTTCCGTATTATACCCCTTCCAACAGATTTGGCGATTAATCGCTGGCATGCGGTTAATACGTACAGATTTGGCGATTAATCGCTGGCATGCGGTTAATACGTAAGTACCTCAACGAGATATCTCGTCCTTCAAGTTCCGACCGATTCTGCTAATGAAGAGATATCTTGTCATCACGATCTTTTCAATTTTATTGATGATCAAGATCTAGTTTTTTTATCTAATGGACAAGATACCTCTTCAATCAAAATATGGTCAGTTTTGCTAATGACGAGATATTCGTCGAGTCAACCACCAGGAGGGTTAAAGTATATATTTGGGTATTTGGGTATTTCAATTAACGTCACACTGGAGCAACACAATGGGCTATTGGTGACGGTCCGGGATCAATCCCAAAGGGAAAGATCCGAGGACAACACCACGTAATTTTGAACCACGGTCAGATGACGAGGCAACACCTGAGCTGGCACCCCACTCTCCAAACTTCCACACCACGCCAACGTGAGGACATTTGAGGCCACGACAGATTTAACGTGCACCAGCCCCCTTTGTACACGACGGTGTTTGGCTGGATTCGAACTCGCAACCCTTCGGTTGCTAGTTCGTTACTCTTCCAACCGGGCCACCGCGGCCCTTAAAGTATATATATTTGATGTCTAATAGGTTGGTTTGTTGTGGTTTTATGGAGCAAGGACCATATTTGGCCATGCTGCGTCAGACACAAGACATACAATATCAAGTAATACAGATACGTAATGAAAGTTTTACTGACACAGAAGAGAAATGCACCCAGCAGGAATCGAACCTGCCCCGCCTACAACTCGAAGGTTGCGAGCTCAGTGGGCATATCCATTGAGCCACGACGGCCCCGTCTAATAGGATTAAATTTCAAATATATTAGCAGTATATCTCTTATCTTAAAAATATAAATTAAGTTTTCATAGCTTATATTCTGTCTATATTACAGTTAGTTCTATAGTTCAGTTAGTTCGTTAAATGCTGAAAGTTATCGCTTAAAACGCCTATTTCTACCTTTTTCATCTCAAAGCACAAACTAATTACTAAAATACAGCAGCGGCACAATGTGTTACTTTTTTTGCCGATCTGACTAGAATAGGTAAAATTGTGATTGATTTACTGTTAATAGTAACTACCATTTTGCTTCCAAGTGGCTATTATAAAAAATCGTTTTGAAGCAATTTATTTACATTTTGTAATAAAAAATACTCACAATTTTTCATACGGATATTAAAACTACGAGTATTACTTGAAATTATTTGTAAATACACTTGACAGTTTCAAAACTAAACTATTGAAACGAATTAAATTTTCGAATTTAAGCCTTTCACCATGCGTAAGGCACACCGGTTGAAAATCATTGGTTTTGTATACTTTCGTAAGTAGGGGTTCGTTTTGAGGGTTTTGTGGCTGCAAGGGCCATATTTGGATTGAATTTTTATGGCACAAGGGACAGATTTGGCCAAGCTGCGCCAAACTCTAATTTCAAATACATTTTTATCGTCATTTATCCATAAATTCAATACTAATAATCAAAATTCAAGATAAAATAGTAAAAAACCCACTTTAAATCGCTTTTAGATAAAATTATAAAAACCTGTGTCTGATATAAATAGGGCCATATTTGGCCCTACAACGCTAGACACAAGACACATCAAATAATACAGACACAATGATAGCTTTACTAACACAGAAGAGATAAATGCACCCAGGAAGGAATCAAGTAGGGGATTGTGAAATACATTTCTAAGTAAAGAACTAAGCATTTCTAAAAATAATTGAATTCTAAAAATAAATGATAATGTAAGAATGAAACTGATACTGGAGCACTAGTTTGCATTTTATACAGATCAGGTAAGCAAATTACCAATCAATTCATATTACGAGAATTTTTCTTTAACTAGAAATGTACGCACAACTTTTAAAAAGCCATATTATTAAGAATTAATAAAAATGATCTTGCAATCAGCGCCTTAGTGGTATAGACATGATATACTTACAAATACAAAATGGTATAAAATCAGAAAAATATTTCGATTTACAAGGCCTTAAAGCTTACGTATAACGTGTAAAAGAAAATCGCTGTTTATGGCTTCCGCAAGAATTTCTCAGTGAAATGATGCCCAAAACTAGTTTAAAAAGCAATTCAGATAGGTGTTTCTATTAACGACACGGGCCGCGGTGGCCCGGTTGGAAGAGTAACGGACTAGCAACCGAAGGGTTGCGAGTTCGAATCCAGCCAAACACCGTCGTGTACAAAGGGGGCTGGTGCACGTTAAATCTGTCGTGGCCTCAAATGTCCTCACGTTGGCGTGGTGTGGAAGTTTGGAGAGTGGGGTGCCAGCTCAGGTGTTGCCTCGTCATCTGACCGTGGTTCAAAATTACGTGGTGTTGTCCTCGGATCTTTCCCTTTGGGATTGATCCCGGACCGTCACCAATAGCCCGTTGTGTTGCTCTAGTGTGACGTTAATTGAAATAAAAAAAAAAAAAAAAAACTATTAACGACACACTGGAGCAACACAACGGGCTATTGACGGTCCGGGGTCAATCCCAAAACAATTCAGATAGTTCTCAATTATATAGGGCCGCGGTAGTTAGGTATTTTAATTAACGTCACACTGGAAGCAGCACAACGGGTTATTGCTGACGATCCGGGATCAATTCCAAAGGGAAAAATCCGACAACACGTAATTTTGAACCATGGTCAGATGACGAGGTAACACCTGAGCTGGCACCCCATTCTCCAAACTTATTCACCACGCCAACGTGAAGACATTTGAGACTACGACAGATTTAAAGTGCACCAGCCCCTTTGTACACGACGGTCTTTGGTTGGATTCGAACTCGCAACCCTCTGGTTGCTAATCGGTTACTCTTCCAACTGGGCTACCGCGCTCCAAATATAGGGGGGGGGGTATTTCAATTAACGTCACACTGGAGCAACACAACGGGCTATTGGTGACGGTCCGGGATCAATCCCAAAGGGAAAGATCCGAGGACAGCACCACGTAATTTTGAACCACGGTCAGATGACGAGGCAACACCTGAGCTGGCACCCCACTCTCCAAACTTCCACACCACGCCAACGTGAGGACATTTGAGGCCACGACAGATTTAACGTGCACCAGCCCCCTTTGTACACGACGGTGTTTGGCTGGATTCGAACTCGCAACCCTTCGGTTGCTAGTCCGTTACTCTTCCAACCGGGCCACCGCGGCCCCCAAATATAGGATTCATGTATACAATAGGCGAGAAATATTCTAGTATTCTAATCGGAAAGCAAAGAAATTGTAAAAGCTAGACCGTTATTCTGCTTTCCATCATACGTTGACTATTGATTTCTTGTCAGCGAAAAAAACCAATTTAAACTTGGCAATCGATAACAAAGGCAGTGCGACGTTAATTAAAAATACCAATACCTACCAATACCAAATAAATCACTGCAATGCGGTTTTCTGTCACCTCCAAAATATTATTTTCTAAAATACTTATTTTCGAAATGAAAAGATTTGTCCAGTTTTGTTGGATCGTAGATAAGAATGTTCTAATGTGAATTCACACTATACGACCAGCAAGCTGTTTCTAACCGGTCCACGCATGCTAGGCTGACGATATTTATTGAGACTGAAACGACTGTAGAATGGTATAAACATAACTGGGGTATGGACTATTCAAAGTAGCAAGATAAATTATTTCTGGTGATCATCATTGCAACTGCAGTTTCGCCTCTGACATTGCAAGGATAGAAATAAAAGCCTTAACAAAATACGGCTCAAAACTTTTGTATTTTCTCCAAATAAATCACGTTGTGTTGCTCCAGTGCGACATTAATTAAAAATACCAATACCCCCCAAATAAATCACTGCATGTAGGTAGGTCTTTTAATTAACGTCGCACTGGAGCAACACAACGGGCCATTAACGGCGGTCCGGGATCAATCCCAAAGAGAGAGATCCGAGATCACCACGTAATTTTGAGCCACGGTCAGATAACGAGGCAACACCTGAGAGCTGGCACTCCACTCTCCAAACCTCCACACCAAACCAACATGAGGACATTTGAGGCCACGACAGATTCAACATCCACCAGCCCCCTGTACACGGCAGTGTATCGATTCAGTGCCAAATAATGTCACTCCATGGTTATACATATTGGTATCCATAATATTGATATGCGATCATAGGCAATGAATGGACCACGGTAGTCCGGTTGAAAGAGCAACAGGAGGGTCGCGAGTTCGAATCCAACCAAAGACCGTCGTGTACAAGGTGGGCTGGTGCACGTTAAAACTGTCGTGGCCTCAAATGTCCTCACGTTGGCGTGGTATGGAAGTTTGGAGAGTGTGGTGCCAGCTCAGGTATGCCCTCGTCATATGACCGTGGTTCAAAATTACGTGGTGTCCTCGCTCTTCCCTTTGAGTTTGATCCCGGACCGTCGCCAATAGCCCTTTGTGTTGCTCCAGTGCGACGTTAATTAAAATACTTACCATAGGCAATGAACAATAATTTGTGTGATTGACTAAGTTATATTTATAGCTTTTATTAGAAACTTAACAAATTTTAATTTTTATCAACCCTCCAGTGGTTCCGACGAGATATCTCGACCATCAAGATCTGACCGATTTCGCTAATGACGAGATATCTCGTCATCAAGATATTGCCGATTTTTTTTATGAGATCGAAACCTTGTCAGTTTTTTTCTAATGAGGAGATATCTCGTCCATCAAGATCTGGTCAGTTTTGCTAAAGACGAGATACCTCGTCGAGACAACCACCAGGGGGGTTAAGACGAAGGGACGGTGCTGTCCCTTTCAAAACGGCGAATATGGTCAGCCTTACATAGGCTCATCTATTAACACTAGAATAGAGTAGAGAATATTTAAAAAAATTGAGGCACTAACATATCCCATGTTAGTGCCTCAATAAATACCAACGTGCAGAGTGGTACCTGTTTTGCCCAGACGAACCCGTTTAGATGGGTGCGGCTAGACAGACAACCGGAGTCATCCTATTCGCCCCTCACCATTTATCCAGCTTACCCCCAACAAAGGCCCCTTTGACCTCGAATTAGGGAGACGCGTCTAGAGAGCCTAGATTAATCACCTCATTCTGCATCAACTCAAGCCTATTCACCTGGCCCTCGAGACAAAGCTCTTATCTCACGTCAACCTTAGCACGCAAAGTACTAAAGACATCCTTTTCCTAACTGGTTCTCTTTCCAGCAATATCTTCAGTTTTTCGCCAAAGGTTCAGTCGCGGAAGAAAAAACGAACCACCCCTATTCATTCGAGCAATTTTAACAGTAGAGAAAACTCAAAGACGGCGTTCGACAGCAACTAACGTCTTCTATAAATTCAAATGCATGAAATTTGCATGAGACTGTCTTCATGTTAAATTGAGCACCAAATCCATAATTTCCAATAAAACCTCCTGTTTTGACACACAATTTCAAATCTATTCAATCCGTGTTAAATAATTGAAGGTAGGCTTTTTGGTTGTATATATGAAGACGAACGCTAATTTAAAAAAATAACTTTTATTAAGAACATTTAAGACGATACAAAATTATACAGAACATCGATCAACACTTTCCCCGTTTCGAATTGTTCTCAATTCCCCAAAACCTTCTTTTATCACACTTTAAACATGGTTCAATTCACAATGAACTCGTATAATAAATATAATAATTCTCGGATCGTTTGAACGCGCTGACAAATACGTTTGAAATAGTGTTTAGGTTTGAGAGAAATTCGGGTAGTTAGAATTACAGTTAATCTCGATATACGAATACCGATTTTCAGTGTGGAGATGATCCCTGAAATGGACAGCAACTTTATCGTTGAATATCCTCCGAATATAAAGATTAAGTCATGAAATTTCATATTTAGACTAATTTAACGATGCGAAATCTGATTAAGGCATCAAAACAGTGTTTCTATTAGAAATTTTGTTGTTTGGGCAAAATTTTATATGAAGACAGGCCCCTTATGCAATCTTTTTGCATTTGAATTTGTAGAGGACGTTATTCCCTATTGAATGACATCTTTGAATTTACTCTATGAATGGTGCTCGAAATAAAGGGGGTGGTTCGGGTTTTTTTTCCGTGACTGTACCTCATACTATCCTTGTGGAGAGCCTTCTGTGCCAGTAAAGCTTTCACCGTGTGTCAATTACTTGGTATTGTATATCTTGTGTCAATTACTTGGTATTGTATGTCTTGTGTCAATTACTTGATGTTGTATTGTCTGGTGCAGAATGGTCAAATATGGCCCTTGCGCCATAAAACCCCAAAACCAATCAACCCTGTGGAGAGCTTGGCGACGTAGATCACTACCTACTTGAGTGTCAATAGAAAAAGCAAATACCGTGAAACTAAACCACATCACCGACAAACAAGACTTAATGGTTGACAAAAGTTAGCAGAAATCCAACTCCCTTTCCAATATTGAAAAAGCATTTCTTCAGAATTAGCTGACATCATCAACTAAGTAATCACTCCCTTTTCCTGTAAATACCCCAGGGCCACGGTAGCCCGGTTGGAAAAGTAACGCATTAGCAACCGGAGGGTTGCGAGTTCGATTCCAACCCAAGACCGTCGTGTACAAGAGGGGCTGGTGCTCGTTAAAACTGCCGTGGCCTCAAATGTCCTCACGTTGGCGTGGTGTGGAAGTTTAGAGAGTGAGGTGCCAGCTCAGGTGTGACCTCGTCATCTGACCGTGGTTCAAAATTACGTGGTGTTGTCTTCGGATTTTTCCTGTCGGGTTTGATTCCTGACAGTCGCCAATAGCCCGTTGTGTTTCACCAGTGCGATACCATACCATACCTGTAAATACCCGCTTCGTTTCAAACTTAACCTTCCGGGTGGTTGGCTCGATCTTGATGGACGAGATATCTCGTCCATATTATTCATAACCTATAAACGTATATCAATATCCATGGGGATATTGATATAGGTTATGAATAATAATTTATGATTAGACAAATATTAAATAGATTTAACGCGCACAGCCCCACATACACGACGGTCTTTGGTTGGATCGAGTTTCGAACTCGTAACCCTCCGTCTGCTAATCCGCTACCCTACCAACTAGTCTACTTTGGGACCCTTTTTTCATAGAAAAAAAATGACGTTGCAAATTTAAAATAAAAATTAATGCCAACTAAGATTTGAGTCAAAAATAAACTTCGTTTTCGAAGTTTTTAATTCAGTCGATGATGTACAATTGTTTCTTCAACAGGGGATGCCGGGGCTTTAACGGACACAACGCCCCTGATAATTTCTACTTTTCAGATAGAATTCTGCTTTGAGTGGGATCTTATCTTGACAGTCGCAGTCCTCGCTGGATGCATTATCTATTGTCTGTATCTAACTACATTATCTACAACTATAAATATAGGCCTAAGCAGGACATTGGTTCTCGGGACCCCTAACCCGGTCGTCCTCTCCCCTTGGCTACGCCTCTATAAAACTGGGTTGGTTAGTTGGCTTTGGGGTTTTAATGCGCAAGGGCCATATTTGGCCATGCTGTGTCAGACTCAAGACATACAATATCAAGTAATAGATACACACACAATGAAAGTTTAACCGACACAGAAGAGAGAAATAAACCCAGGAAGGAATGCACCTGACAGGAATCGCACCTGCGCCGTTATAAAACTGAGACTCCAATTTCTAAAAATGAGATCGCTCAGACAAAGCATCAGAAATGAAGTATGACAATACATTATAAAACTAGCAGGCAAAACTTAAAAAACTAAGTAAAACAAAAGTATTTTATGGTTATTTTTAAATTTTACGTCATATTTTAACAAAACATTAACCATTTGAGGACTCGACAGATTTACACCAGCTCCACGACGTTCTTTGGTTGTATCGTGGGTTTGGTTGGTTGTTTTCGGAGTTTACTTGGCCAAAACTGCGCCAAACACAAGACAGACAACACAATGACGGAGGAAGAAAAAGCAGGTTAGGCGAGGGTAAAAATGAAAGGGAGGAAAGATCATTACTAGCGCGATGATTTAGTGATTTAAAAAACAAATAAATTGATGTCCCAAACCTTAATAAGAACTTGGGCTTTGTTTTTAAGAATTCCAGGTTCAAATGTACGTATTGAGAGAGTTTTTCATTGATGACCAATAAATGGACTGACCAGAGAAACCAAAGCAGCATAGAACTATTAAAGTCAGAGTTAATGGTAGCAATTAATCCACTAACCGCTTGTAGAGTTTTTGAAATTTACACAAGATAAAAAAATGCTTAGTTCTACAATATCAGTGGACAAATCCATGTAGATTAGGACTAAGAAACACTCAAATTTGTGAATTTTATTCTACATTGTGACTTGTATATTATAAACAATGTAAAATAATTATTTGCTTTGTTTTTACATTCCATGAACATGTGTTGGAGAGACCCTGTCGCTAAAAGTGCGCAAAATTTGTCGTGACTAAATTTCTCTTAAATTCATGACCGAAAGTTGATCATCCTAATCTTCTGATCTGCCAACAGAAATCGTTCTACAATGGTCTTTAAATAACATTAACTTTTTAAAGGGGCACTATGCTAAAGGTTTTTTATTGTTAAAGCTAAGGTATAATAGGCCTTAGGTAATAAGGTATAATAGGTATAATAGGCTAAAAAGGTTTTTTGTAAAAACCTAAGGTAATGGGAGTAGTATACCGGCCCGTATATGCGGCGGAAGTGACGTCATACCACGTGACCAGAAGTGGGCGGGGTCATCCAAAAGCGGAAGTGACGTATTGTTTGTTTACATTTGGACTTGGATTTTTTTTGTCATCGACTTCGTGCAGGCGTTGAGTTGTTTCAAGATGGCGTCGTTTCGTTACCATGGTGATGAATCTCACTCGTAGTGCCATCTGGTGGAGAAATTCGAAACTCTATTATTTTTAATTAAAAAGGAATTTCTTGGATTCGAACCCGGGACCATAGGATCCGAGGTCAAGCGCGCTATCCGTTAGGCCGTAAGAGAGTTAACTTATGATGGTGAATTAATGTAGTGTTGGATTTTTCTCTCTTTTGGACTTGTATTTTTTCTTAGTATTAGGAATGCGTTATTTTTAGAAAATGGTTTGAATAATTGCATAGGGGTTTTAATAAATGCTTTTTTCAAAATGACTTATGGCGCCATCTGGTGATTTTAAAAGTAATTAATCTAAGGAACGAATTGATTTCTTAATGTTTTTACTTTATTCATGATTAGTGACGTCAGTGTGTTTACGTTTGGGACTTGGATTTTTTTTCCTTCTGAGATTTCGATGTGACGTCACGATTATGTCCATCGAGCAAGTCTGAACTTGAAAAAGTCTACTCACAATTCTTTATGTTATGAGTATGGTAAATTGTTTACAGATCGTGAAGGCTAGGCATATTTCCGTCGATTGGAAAACGAATTAACGTATTAAAAAAAGACGAAATTTAGAAATTTTAGGTCAAAAATATACTGTGCCTTGTCAACTTGTAGCATACGAAGACGAAGGAATAAGCTATGCCTTTAGCGGATCTTGTATTGCAGCCAAGCCTTGATCTCCTAAAGTATTGGAAATAAAGGGAGAAATGGAGCGAATAATTGGTGCAAGATTTAATTTTGAGTTGGTGAAGCGTTATAAAGATGGTAAGGACTGCATAGTTGCCCATAAAAACAACGAGAAGGACTTGGAACTTTATGCACCCATAGCGTCTGTTTCATTTGGACAGAAAAGGCAATTTGTGTTTTCTAGAAAGAACTACAATTCTTTAAAAATTGTTCTGGAAAATGGAAGCTTGCTTGAGATGAAGTATCAAACAAACCAATTTTGGTTTCACAGCTTGCCCCGTGCATTATGCCCTAGAATAAATTTAACGTTTCGTAAAATTCTTGTATAAAGCAGCGATAAACCACTTATGTGCCCCCGAACTAGAACTCAGTGTCGTACACTAGACGATATTTGGACAAAGTTGCAATTGATCTTTGCCTTTCAGAATAGTATTTTTATAAATGCTTACATCTCGTTTTTAAATAAATTTTTAGCGTGTCTTACCACATATACTGTATTTTGGATTATTTGGTTTTTTTATTACATGGTTTCATAAATTTTCTTTTAAAATGCAAGATCTGAAATGAAATTTTTCTTTGCTATATAGATTTATGTTTTTTTTTTTAAGTTAGATGTATTTACTCAAAAATTAATTATACATTAGATGCTATAACACCTATTTTATAGCAGAAATTTTGTTTTAAATAATATACACTTAAGTAAGAGTAAAATTTTTGAAACTTTACGAGACAAATACTATGAATATGTTTTCTTGTACATTTGAAGAAGTTATAATAGTATAAAAAAACCTTTTATTCTATAAATCTAAATTAAAATGTTATTTTTTAATTAATCTTTCCTTGCATATTATTTTTACTTTGAATAAATCTTCATAAATTTTAGTGATTTAATTTATATTATATAGATTTACAAACCTGTTTTTGGATGAAATATAAGGATTTAATATTTTAAAAATTAATGTTTTTACTTAAAATTAATTATATATTAAATACTATTACACATATTTTTAATGTTGAAGATTTTTAGAAAACATTTTACAATTGAAACATATACATTAAATATTATGACAAACACTTAAATGCAGATCCATAAGGGAATATTGGAAATCTTTTTAATGCTTACACCTTTTCTATTCTAAATAAACTTTTGCTTGTCTTACCACATACACTGTATTTTGGATTATTTGGTTTTTTTTATTACATGGTCTTATAAATTTTCTTTTTAAAATGCAAGATCTGAAATGAAATTTTCGTTGATTTTAAGATTTATGTTTTACTCAAAAATTAATTATACATTAGATGCTATAGCACATATTTTATTGCAGAATTTTTTAATATTATACACATAAGTGAGCGTAAAATTTTTGAAACTTTACAAGACCCATATTATGAACATGTTTCCTTACACATTTGAAGTAGTGGAAAATAGTATTAAAACCCTTTATCCTGTAAAATATAAATTAAATATTATTTTTAATTAATTTTTCCTTCCATATTATTGTTTACTTTAAATAAATTTTCATTCATTTTAGTGATTTTTAGAAAACGTTTAACAATTGAGAGAGAGAAATATATACTTTAAATATTATTACAAACATTTAAATGCAATTTGCTTTCTATTTTTTAATTTTACAATTGAGACATTTTTAAAAGTTTGGTTCTTAAAGTGCGTTTTATGCATAGTAAAAAAATTATTATAAAAACCTGTAAGAGTAAAAAGAATTTTATACATTAATTTGAAACTTTACAAGACCCATACCATGTTTCCTTGCACATTTGAAGTAGTGAAATATAGAATTAAAAACCATTTGTCCTTGAAGATCTAAATTAAAAGTTCTTTTTCTTTAATGCTTTTGCAAACCACACATTTTACTAAATATGAACTTCCTTTTATTTATTTGAAAACCTTATGCACATCGTACAATTTAAATTGCACAGCAAAATACCAATACTGTACGAAGCTATGAAGTATTTTACAAGATACTTTGTACTGTTTTCTTAATTTTAAGTGTTCTACATTGCTATATTAAATGGATAGTAAGTGGGTTTTCTGTTTTTGAAAATAATGTGTGCACATCTGTGCTGCTAAGCAAATTAACTTTTGCCCTTTTCTTGATATTAAATGCATAATCTAAATATTTACTCACACCGCTGATAGTTTTACCTATGAGTAAAATTAAATAATAGCTGAAAATTTTAAGTATTAATGTGAATTTTAAAATGAACAAAAATTATTGAAATAATGGATTAAATCTGAATTCTATGTATTCTTAAAACAATCTCTGCAAATCCAGCAGACAATTCTTAAACAGATTGAAGGAAGCTACATGGAAACAAGGTAAATTATAACATTTTTTAATAGTAAAAACATTATGATTAATATTTTTTACAAAAATAATACATTGTAGTAAAAAAAAAGAACTTATTTTTACATACTTGCATTTTTTTTTTAAGAGACACATATTTCCGACAAGCCAATTATTCAATGCCATCACCTCAGCTATGGGGCAATGCAAATTATTTTTGTGATGACCACATTATAGTTTTTGGATATCTTTGTTGCTACTTAGAGCACATAATGCATAGAATTTGGGACACCCATATTGTTCCAAGTTGATATTCGGAATATTCAATGCATCTAAGCGTTTCTTTTCCACACAACCACCTTTGTAAGCAATTAGGTACTGAGTGGCCCTCTTGGTCTGCTCGTACAATTCTAAAAGCTTAGTCTAGACTTTCTAAGGGAGCACAATTTGCTATGTCATGGAAATGAAGTGCACATACGTAATTTTTAACATATCACAGTTGTACGATTTTGGCACTAAGTTTATGCTCAGACGATAAGTGAAAACGAATACTTGAAGCTACTTGCGATTTTTACAGCATTGTATACGTATTTACATACTAAGAAACTTTTCTTGAGTCTGAAATCCATCAAAATCCACAATTGCACAAATATTAAGCATTGCTATTGAAAAGCGTTAGCTGTTCTTGGAAAAATAATTGTAAACTGGAGGCCACGAAGAACTGGACTATATAACACCATACACTTACTAATCATACTAATCAGTAAAGTTAAAATTTATCTTTTGCGTTCCATTGTTACTCACAAAAGATAAGACTAAGTGAAGAATGTACATACTCAGAAAACATGTGTTTGTGATAATGCACGAAATAAAATTTTATGTTGTAATACAAGATTTTAACGAAAGGATATACTTAAATGTGCGTGTGATTTTTTTTACTCTACCACGTTTATGCGCTCTGAATGCAATTCAATTCTACGACTAAACTTGAGCAAGAAAAAAACATAACCAAATATAATTTATAAGATAAACGTATTTTGACTTTCTTTAAAATGAGAATTTTAAAGTATACTGAATTCTCTTAATTCTGCAGTTTTATTTTTTCTAAAATTACATCAACAAATTGAATTATTTATTTGTGGGCACACACAAGTCTTTGCCTTTGTTGAAAGGAAACTAGTATCTCTGACAAGTATCAGATTTTTAAAAATTGAGTAAAAGAACCTTTTTTCATGGGATTTAACTCAATCTGCTCCATAATTTTATACTTAAAAGTAATAGAGCATAATATAGTTAAGGAAAATGAATAACCATTATGCAAATTTGAAGCCAAAAGTTCCAAGAATGTCTATGCGTCTATCTACGTTTAGAGATTGGCCAACGCACAGACGTTGACATTAGGGACCTAGCCAAAAACGGACTGTATTATACCTGTGTCTTGGACGTGATCAGGTGCTATTGGTATGGCGAAGGGCTTGAAAAATTGGTAAAAAGAAGATGTAGTGAGATACAAACCCAAAGTTTTATCCAAAATGTTTGGTAGCCCATAGATGAAATTGTACAGGTGCTGGATGAAATCAACAATAATATCAATGGTTTTATAAAAAAACGATGTATAGCTTTACCCCTTATACAACGACAAGGACGAACGACTGTAAAATTTGCAAGGAATCGGAAAATGAATGCTACTTTACAGCCTTGCGGTCATCTGGTGACATGCATGAGATGTACGAAGAGTCTTTCAACGTGTCCTATGTGCCGAACCAATATTTTGCATAAAATTAAAACGTACATTTGTCACTAAACTGTTTATTTATTAGTACATGTAGTAGATGCAATTTCAAGTGATATACTGAACATGGTGAGGAAGAAAATTCAATTGTAAAAGGGTGGTATTGAGTTGAAAATTGTTAAATTGGCACAAGTGCTTCAGTAAAAAGATTAGTAAGGAAGTTTGAGACTCTAAAACCTTAAGACTCTTTATTAAGGAAAAAAATCGTGTAGGAAAGACTTATACACCTTATAAATATATTGACTATTTTAATTATTAGTCGTTTGTGGATTACATGTTAAACCTATTTACTAAAGAATTTTAAAGAGTGCCTTAAACAGGAGTTACTAAATGCTTTAGGAAAGATGTGTAAATGTACTCTGTAATGCAAGAAAGAATACTTGAATTAAATATTCATTTTGAGTGTTTCTTTCTTTTAGGGGGCTTATTAAAACTTTTGTTAAAAGCATTTTAAAATAATGTTTATTAATTTTTTAAAACTTTCTTACTTTACTGCTTAATGTTTTTTTTTTCTACCATAAAAATAGGTCTATAAGATTATTCAGGATATTTCGAAAATTCTTGTGAAAATGAATGTTACAAAAATGTTTGCTGAGAAGAATGCCTGGATTACAATATAGTAATTTTAAATAAAATATCATTTGTATGTATATCTATGTTCTATGATTATTTCTCCTTGGATTCATTATTCGAAACTTAGGTAAATATATTTTGATTTAGAAAAGTGAGAATTCGAAAACACCGAGGATTGGATAAGGAGGATAATAAGACCAGAAAACAGGAGGATGGGAGGAAACAGTACATGGTCGATTATGAGGCAGGAAACCTAAAAAAAAAGTTAAATAGAAAAAATTAACCAATAAAAAAGTTAAACAGTGAAAAAAGTTAAACAGGAAAAAAAAGTTAAACAGAAAAAAATTAAACAATAAAAAAAAGTTAAAGAGAAAAAGTTAAACACTAAAAAAAGTTAAACAGAAAGAGTTAAACAGTAAAAAAGTTAAGCAGTAAAACATAGTTCAACAGTAAAACATAGTTCAACAGTAACAATAAAAAAAGTTAAGCAGTAAAGTAAGAAAGTTTTAAAAAATTAATAAACATTATTTTAAAATGCTTTTAACAAAAGTTTTAATAAGCCCCCTAAAAGAAAGAAACACTCAAAATGAATATTTAATTCAAGTATTCTTTCTTGCATTACAGAGTACATTTACACATCTTTCCTAAAGCATTTAGTAACTCCTGTTTAAGGCACTCTTTAAAATTCTTTAGTAAATAGGTTTAACATGTAATCCACAAACGACTAATAATTAAAATAGTCAATATATTTATAAGGTGTATAAGTCTTTCCTACACGATTTTTTTCCTTAATAAAGAGTCTTAAGGTTTTAGAGTCTCAAACTTCCTTACTAATCTTTTTACTGAAGCACTTGTGCCAATTTAACAATTTTCAACTCAATACCACCCTTTTACAATTGAATTTTCTTCCTCACCATGTTCAGTATATCACTTGAAATTGCATCTACTACATGTACTAATAAATAAACAGTTTAGTGACAAATGTACGTTTTAATTTTATGCAAAATATTGGTTCGGCACATAGGACACGTTGAAAGACTCTTCGTACATCTCATGCATGTCACCAGATGACCGCAAGGCTGTAAAGTAGCATTCATTTTCCGATTCCTTGCAAATTTTACAGTCGTTCGTCCTTGTCGTTGTATAAGGGGTAAAGCTATACATCGTTTTTTTATAAAACCATTGATATTATTGTTGATTTCATCCAGCACCTGTACAATTTCATCTATGGGCTACCAAACATTTTGGATAAAACTTTGGGTTTGTATCTCACTACATCTTCTTTTTACCAATTTTTCAAGCCCTTCGCCATACCAATAGCACCTGATCACGTCCAAGACACAGGTATAATACAGTCCGTTTTTGGCTAGGTCCCTAATGTCAACGTCTGTGCGTTGGCCAATCTCTAAACGTAGATAGACGCATAGACATTCTTGGAACTTTTGGCTTCAAATTTGCATAATGGTTATTCATTTTCCTTAACTATATTATGCTCTATTACTTTTAAGTATAAAATTATGGAGCAGATTGAGTTAAATCCCATGAAAAAAGGTTCTTTTACTCAATTTTTAAAAATCTGATACTTGTCAGAGATACTAGTTTCCTTTCAACAAAGGCAAAGACTTGTGTGTGCCCACAAATAAATAATTCAATTTGTTGATGTAATTTTAGAAAAAATAAAACTGCAGAATTAAGAGAATTCAGTATACTTTAAAATTCTCATTTTAAAGAAAGTCAAAATACGTTTATCTTATAAATTATATTTGGTTATGTTTTTTTCTTGCTCAAGTTTAGTCGTAGAATTGAATTGCATTCAGAGCGCATAAACGTGGTAGAGTAAAAAAAATCACACGCACATTTAAGTATATCCTTTCGTTAAAATCTTGTATTACAACATAAAATTTTATTTCGTGCATTATCACAAACACATGTTTTCTGAGTATGTACATTCTTCACTTAGTCTTATCTTTTGTGAGTAACAATGGAACGCAAAAGATAAATTTTAACTTTACTGATTAGTATGATTAGTAAGTGTATGGTGTTATATAGTCCAGTTCTTCGTGGCCTCCAGTTTACAATTATTTTTCCAAGAACAGCTAACGCTTTTCAATAGCAATGCTTAATATTTGTGCAATTGTGGATTTTGATGGATTTCAGACTCAAGAAAAGTTTCTTAGTATGTAAATACGTATACAATGCTGTAAAAATCGCAAGTAGCTTCAAGTATTCGTTTTCACTTATCGTCTGAGCATAAACTTAGTGCCAAAATCGTACAACTGTGATATGTTAAAAATTACGTATGTGCACTTCATTTCCATGACATAGCAAATTGTGCTCCCTTAGAAAGTCTAGACTAAGCTTTTAGAATTGTACGAGCAGACCAAGAGGGCCACTCAGTACCTAATTGCTTACAAAGGTGGTTGTGTGGAAAAGAAACGCTTAGATGCATTGAATATTCCGAATATCAACTTGGAACAATATGGGTGTCCCAAATTCTATGCATTATGTGCTCTAAGTAGCAACAAAGATATCCAAAAACTATAATGTGGTCATCACAAAAATAATTTGCATTGCCCCATAGCTGAGGTGATGGCATTGAATAATTGGCTTGTCGGAAATATGTGTCTCTTAAAAAAAAAATGCAAGTATGTAAAAATAAGTTCTTTTTTTTTACTACAATGTATTATTTTTGTAAAAAATATTAATCATAATGTTTTTACTATTAAAAAATGTTATAATTTACCTTGTTTCCATGTAGCTTCCTTCAATCTGTTTAAGAATTGTCTGCTGGATTTGCAGAGATTGTTTTAAGAATACATAGAATTCAGATTTAATCCATTATTTCAATAATTTTTGTTCATTTTAAAATTCACATTAATACTTAAAATTTTCAGCTATTATTTAATTTTACTCATAGGTAAAACTATCAGCGGTGTGAGTAAATATTTAGATTATGCATTTAATATCAAGAAAAGGGCAAAAGTTAATTTGCTTAGCAGCACAGATGTGCACACATTATTTTCAAAAACAGAAAACCCACTTACTATCCATTTAATATAGCAATGTAGAACACTTAAAATTAAGAAAACAGTACAAAGTATCTTGTAAAATACTTCATAGCTTCGTACAGTATTGGTATTTTGCTGTGCAATTTAAATTGTACGATGTGCATAAGGTTTTCAAATAAATAAAAGGAAGTTCATATTTAGTAAAATGTGTGGTTTGCAAAAGCATTAAAGAAAAAGAACTTTTAATTTAGATCTTCAAGGACAAATGGTTTTTAATTCTATATTTCACTACTTCAAATGTGCAAGGAAACATGGTATGGGTCTTGTAAAGTTTCAAATTAATGTATAAAATTCTTTTTACTCTTACAGGTTTTTATAATAATTTTTTTACTATGCATAAAACGCACTTTAAGAACCAAACTTTTAAAAATGTCTCAATTGTAAAATTAAAAAATAGAAAGCAAATTGCATTTAAATGTTTGTAATAATATTTAAAGTATATATTTCTCTCTCTCAATTGTTAAACGTTTTCTAAAAATCACTAAAATGAATGAAAATTTATTTAAAGTAAACAATAATATGGAAGGAAAAATTAATTAAAAATAATATTTAATTTATATTTTACAGGATAAAGGGTTTTAATACTATTTTCCACTACTTCAAATGTGTAAGGAAACATGTTCATAATATGGGTCTTGTAAAGTTTCAAAAATTTTACGCTCACTTATGTGTATAATATTAAAAAATTCTGCAATAAAATATGTGCTATAGCATCTAATGTATAATTAATTTTTGAGTAAAACATAAATCTTAAAATCAACGAAAATTTCATTTCAGATCTTGCATTTTAAAAAGAAAATTTATAAGACCATGTAATAAAAAAAACCAAATAATCCAAAATACAGTGTATGTGGTAAGACAAGCAAAAGTTTATTTAGAATAGAAAAGGTGTAAGCATTAAAAAGATTTCCAATATTCCCTTATGGATCTGCATTTAAGTGTTTGTCATAATATTTAATGTATATGTTTCAATTGTAAAATGTTTTCTAAAAATCTTCAACATTAAAAATATGTGTAATAGTATTTAATATATAATTAATTTTAAGTAAAAACATTAATTTTTAAAATATTAAATCCTTATATTTCATCCAAAAACAGGTTTGTAAATCTATATAATATAAATTAAATCACTAAAATTTATGAAGATTTATTCAAAGTAAAAATAATATGCAAGGAAAGATTAATTAAAAAATAACATTTTAATTTAGATTTATAGAATAAAAGGTTTTTTTATACTATTATAACTTCTTCAAATGTACAAGAAAACATATTCATAGTATTTGTCTCGTAAAGTTTCAAAAATTTTACTCTTACTTAAGTGTATATTATTTAAAACAAAATTTCTGCTATAAAATAGGTGTTATAGCATCTAATGTATAATTAATTTTTGAGTAAATACATCTAACTTAAAAAAAAAAACATAAATCTATATAGCAAAGAAAAATTTCATTTCAGATCTTGCATTTTAAAAGAAAATTTATGAAACCATGTAATAAAAAAACCAAATAATCCAAAATACAGTATATGTGGTAAGACACGCTAAAAATTTATTTAAAAACGAGATGTAAGCATTTATAAAAATACTATTCTGAAAGGCAAAGATCAATTGCAACTTTGTCCAAATATCGTCTAGTGTACGACACTGAGTTCTAGTTCGGGGGCACATAAGTGGTTTATCGCTGCTTTATACAAGAATTTTACGAAACGTTAAATTTATTCTAGGGCATAATGCACGGGGCAAGCTGTGAAACCAAAATTGGTTTGTTTGATACTTCATCTCAAGCAAGCTTCCATTTTCCAGAACAATTTTTAAAGAATTGTAGTTCTTTCTAGAAAACACAAATTGCCTTTTCTGTCCAAATGAAACAGACGCTATGGGTGCATAAAGTTCCAAGTCCTTCTCGTTGTTTTTATGGGCAACTATGCAGTCCTTACCATCTTTATAACGCTTCACCAACTCAAAATTAAATCTTGCACCAATTATTCGCTCCATTTCTCCCTTTATTTCCAATACTTTAGGAGATCAAGGCTTGGCTGCAATACAAGATCCGCTAAAGGCATAGCTTATTCCTTCGTCTTCGTATGCTACAAGTTGACAAGGCACAGTATATTTTTGACCTAAAATTTCTAAATTTCGTCTTTTTTTAATACGTTAATTCGTTTTCCAATCGACGGAAATATGCCTAGCCTTCACGATCTGTAAACAATTTACCATACTCATAACATAAAGAATTGTGAGTAGACTTTTTCAAGTTCAGACTTGCTCGATGGACATAATCGTGACGTCACATCGAAATCTCAGAAGGAAAAAAAATCCAAGTCCCAAACGTAAACACACTGACGTCACTAATCATGAATAAAGTAAAAACATTAAGAAATCAATTCGTTCCTTAGATTAATTACTTTTAAAATCACCAGATGGCGCCATAAGTCATTTTGAAAAAAGCATTTATTAAAACCCCTATGCAATTATTCAAACCATTTTCTAAAAATAACGCATTCCTAATACTAAGAAAAAATACAAGTCCAAAAGAGAGAAAAATCCAACACTACATTAATTCACCATCATAAGTTAACTCTCTTACGGCCTAACGGATAGCGCGCTTGACCTCGGATCCTATGGTCCCGGGTTCGAATCCAAGAAATTCCTTTTTAATTAAAAATAATAGAGTTTCGAATTTCTCCACCAGATGGCACTACGAGTGAGATTCATCACCATGGTAACGAAACGACGCCATCTTGAAACAACTCAACGCCTGCACGAAGTCGATGACAAAAAAAATCCAAGTCCAAATGTAAACAAACAATACGTCACTTCCGCTTTTGGATGACCCCGCCCACTTCTGGTCACGTGGTATGACGTCACTTCCGCCGCATATACGGGCCGGTATACTACTAATGGGTCTTCACGTAAAACGTCCTTTTTTTAATCTATGGTAACAAGTCTTCACATCTAAAAAGTTTTTTCGTAAAAACCTAAGGTAATAGGTCTTCACCTAAAAAGTTTTTTCGTATAAACCTAAGGTAATAGGTCTTCACCTAAAAAGATTTTTGTAAAAAAATTTATGGGCAAATTTTTATCACCTAAAAGAATGTATTTTGACCTTAACAAAATTTTTGGTGTTTTTAGGGTTGGTGGACCTTTCTTATGTCTCAATGCCCATCTAGAGCACTCCTAGACACCAGAATATCAAACGGAAGAATATTCATATATCCTAACAGCCAGATAGAGGTAATCAAAAAATAATTCGGGGTCCGGTTTTGTATTCCATTCAAAAAACCGTTATACTAAATGAACATTACTTTTAATGATATTTTGACTGTTTTTAGACATATCTATGTGTATTTTATTTATGTAATAAGCGAAACTTCGATTTACTCTGACTTCGCATTAGCCTCGATGCGAAAAAAATGTTTTTTTAACATTTATAAAGTATTTCGGGGAGGTTGAGGGGGGGGGGGGTTCGTCCTCTGAATACTCATTGAGACTGCGTGTTAGGTCACTCATATCCAGAAGTAAAGACAATAGATTTCCTGTCTTGTCCACACACACACACAATCTCCACCCATTCAGACAGTCACCTATCACACAGATGCGTGTGTGGATTCTTCTCTCTTGCTTTATCTATAATACTAATTGAGTATTTCATTTGAAAATATGTTGGGATATTTTCAGATCTGTCCAGTACTTTTGAATTGTGGATTTAACTGATTTACTATCAATTAAACTAACTTCAGCATTTATTTTGGTAACGACCACACACACACATTTCGGGGGTTACTCAGGACCCCGGGGATTCTTTGTTTAGCAATTGAATACTAAGTGACCATTTTGTTTGCAAATATAAATTGACTATTTTAACCTCCAGGTTGTTTCGACAAGATATCTCACTTATATCAAGATCTGACCAATTTTGCTAATGACGAGATATATCGTCAAGATATTGCCAATTTTTTTATAAGGACGACATCAAGATTTGGACAGTTTTCTTCTAATGACGAGATATCTTGTCCATCAAAATCTACTAATATTTTTTCTAATAACGGGATGCATCTCCACCAAAAGGGTTAAGACCAGTACAAAATATCTTTTTTTATGGACTTGTTTACGGACTTAATAGAACTTCGATCCTCCAAGTGTTTGGACGAGATATCTCATCCATAAAGATCGGACCAATTTAGCTAATGATGAGATATCTCGTCATCAGGATATCGCTGATTTTTTTACGATGACGAGTTCTGGTTAGTTTCTTTCCTAAGGACAAGATCCATCAGTCCATCAAGATCTGGTCAGTTTTGCTAATGACGAGATACCTCGTCGAGACAACCACCAGGAGGGTTAAGCTAACTTCAGCATTTTGTAACATCGAGAACAATTTCGGGGTCCCTCGAATCTCCTCCCTTGAATACGTCCATGCATAGTTGGATAAATATGCTTAGAATATTTATATATGTTACCGTTAAAGTATGAAATCCGTTATTTCATAGAATACCTAGTTATTCCATGGAATAACTGATCGTGTCCGTTAAAGTGTAAAACTCTCTTGTATTTCATGGTTTAACTAGTTATTTCATAGAATAACGATCTGCAGCCCGTTAAAGTGTAAAATAATCTATATCATATATCGAAAACCGGTGGAATCGAAGAAGTACCGGATGTAGAAATATCGCTCCGGTCGGTTGCTACAGCTCAAAGTTTAGGTACTGGTCAGGGATTTAAAAAATGTTCGTGTAAAACCTAGTGTGTCAACAAAAAATGTTTTTGTTGACACACTGGGTTTGTGTTGTTAATGTTTTTGTTTTAGAAATAATGTTCTTTGTAATTCCAAGTGTCATTTTAGTAATCCTTGTTGTAACAAATGATTTTATGGTACGTTTCCATAAATACCATTTATACGCTGCATAAGTTAGATAAATTGCTTCTTTTTCATTTTAATTGTCTATCATTAGTTTAATTTCATTTTAGATAAATTGTTTATTTTACACTTTAACTGTCTCTCATTAGTTATTTCATAGAATACCTAGTTATTTCATAGAATAACTAGTTAAAGTGTCAAATTAATAACATATTACACACTTTAACGGACACGATCAGTTATTCCATGGAATAACTAGGTATTCTATGAAATAACTGCATTATATACTTTAACGGTAACATATACATATAGTCATAACCCTTTAACAGCAATGAAATTTCCGACTAAAGGAGAATTGCTTTTCTCCTACAACCACATGGGAAAATAACCACATCTATAGGTTGAAAGAATCCCAGAGGAAAGATTCTATTGGTAAAGGTCAAAGCTGTGACTTACGGAAAGGATATATACGTGTGAACCCCTTAGATTCGAATCTTTAGTTTCTGGGTGGTCTAACTCGTTCTCGTGTAGCAAACCATCCTCAATTTCTCAAAATTCACTTTTAAATACGTCTTTGACATGAGAAATAGATATGCGAATGAGTGTGAGGCAACATCAGTGGCAAAAACAAATTCATAACCATCCGACTTTCATGTGTGTATTTGGTAGTGAATAATTCATTTTGCAAACTATTATTCAACGTAAAATCTTTGCTCTAATAAAAGTATTCTGTGCATTTTTTCCATTTATTTGAAAGTATTCATTATAAAATAAGAAACCAGCACGTTGTTGTGTTTGGGAGGACTTACCCCACGGTTTCCCCCCCCCCCATTGTTACTATCAAATGTCCGAAAAAAAATTATTGTTCCTTTCATTCATAGCAAAATATCGTGAATCAACCGTCAACAAACCTTCCGAGCGACGTAACAAATCAATATTTACATTGTTTTATAAATGAATGGAAGAACACAGAGCTACCACTAAGTACCACTGGCGATCTTGAATTTATTTGCCGCAGATCCCTGCATGTGACATCACCGCCAAAAGCCAATGAGATGTAACTGAAGCGTTCGCCGTTAGAGTTCGCTGGGATCGTGTTTACGCTCTGCTCAGCTGTGACCTGACTTCTGAGGAATGGCTCTCAGAGTATCATGGCTCGTATCCGATGGTGTTCACAAAAAGTGTGTTTGTTTTGGTTACTCGGCGCATGCATTGTATTTGTTAGGCAGATCGAGGCATCGCACCCGAAATCCATGAAATCAAACAGAGATGTGTCGACGACGCAACGCTTGAAGCAATTTTCAAATAAGACTTCAAATGCCCGGACTACTACACTTCACTTAGATGGTGTTGACCTCCGCACAAATACTTTATTAGCGTTTACTAGAGAAGAAGGTAAAACAGGTAGTGTTTGCAATGAGACTTTCTTCGTGATGAAAGATATTCCCATTGTGAGCGTTGACGGCTCGTCTGGTGACATCGAAGTAAACGAATCTCTGCACGCTGAACTCAGTACCTCATGGCATCTCTGTATTCGTCAACAAATCCAGAGAAACGGAAATTGGACTCATATAGGGAAATACGAAAGGTACCCCTCGGTTTTTGAAATGCGAAGTTCCGGCAAACTGTAAGTATTGTTTTTATTATACTTCGTAATCATTGATTCACTGTCAAACCAATTTATTATGTAGGTCAATCTATTTTGGTACTGATATTTAAAAGTGATTTCTTCAATGAAAATTTTTGAAATAGTTTTTGCTGTGTTTGATAAATTTAATAGAAATCAAATGAAAAGATCTGGAATGCCACAGCTGAATTCATGGGATGCTTGATCTTTCGTGTAAAGTATTTATCATAGTTGTTATTTATGTTAGAGTTCTCTATTATACTATGATATTTTTGGAACATTGAATTCCTTTTAAACTTCAAAGGTGGGCTTAATCTGATGTTCAATCATTTCCTGTCTTATTGATTTTTACTAAAAGTGTACATTTTGTAAGGCGAAACAAACTAATCTCACACGAGTAATGAAACTTAAAATTTGTTTTGAATTTATTTTGTTTTACAAAAGTCTTCAGTTTATATTTTGATCCAAAGAAGTTAGGTTTTAATGTAGTTCAGGTGTTTTCAATACATGGCTAGAGAGAAATATAGTCTGAAAGTTTTCTTATGAGATGTTTGTTCAGAATAGTATATTTTGGTGAATTCTGAGTAGTGTGCTTTTAGTGTCTAATTGTTGCAAAACTTAAATTGTAAGTAATTATGGGATTTTTTTTCCTAGAAGCAAAGTTTTCAAATTCCGGTTTGAATAACAAACTGACTTTGTATCTGATCCATATCACTCATGATTTAAAATTATGTGATAGATTTTCTTAAAACTACTTTGCACGAGATGTACATAAACACTTCACTCGCAGAATGTTTATACACTCTTCTCTGCATGCACACATATATATGTGTGATCAACTATTATGAAATGACAATACTGTATAGTTTCAGTGTTGTAGTTCTTTCATTGAGGTATAGAATAGTATAAATATGTGTAAAACATCTAAAATTCTTTAAACATTTATCATTTATTTATGTTTTTTAGATTTCTTAATTTCATATTTATATCCCTATTGCAATTATTTAATTCATATAAGTGAACTATTCTCTCAGATTCTACTATTCTTTCAATCTAGCTTGTACGTAGAACTCTTAAGATTGAGTTTTGGTGAAGTACACAGAAATATTTTCATTAAAAAATACCCTATCTGAAAATGAGATAGTAAATTCATTTGCATTGTTGAATATTTTTTGTAATGCCCTAATGGTGAGCCAACAAAATTGAATTGTGCATATCCTACAAGTCATTGTGTGCTTCTGAGTTTTGATAAATTTTTGTATTCAGGTTGATATTTTGGCAACACCAATTTTCTTTATGAGCATAACTATTGTAAACAAGATTACTTACACAGAAAGGAAAAATTGTCAAGCATATATTAGAAAGGATTCTAAAGTAATATTGAAACCATATAATAATCAAGTGAAATCAATTCAAGATTTCTAAGATCTCATGGTTACTGTGGGTTTCAGTAAATGTAGCTGGAAAAGCTTCATAATTTTTAGTGTTAAAAATTTGATTTGTCTACCATTAAAAACTCAAGTTACTAAAAATTCAACTAAAAGCTGTTGCAAAGCAGTGTAGTACAAGATGTGTTTAAAAACTGGATTTTTGCATAAAGTAATTTGTGTTTCAAATATTTCCCATCAATGAGCTCAGATGATAATCTAACCATTCAACTGCATTTTGAGAAAAAGTAACATCTATGTGTCTGCTCATTTCTTTCTGAAATCTTCATTAAAAAATACAAGATTCTACTGGTTTAAAGATGATATATTCTAGTAGTTCTCTTATCAAGAAAATTTTGCAGCCTTGGCTTGAAATATTTTAGTAACACAAATACTTTAATATTATATCCCTATTTGATAAAAACTTTTGTGAGGAACTCTCTTGTACCATGATGCTGTAAACAACTTTTTTGCCCTATAACTCAGTGGGTACAACTTTTGACAATGTTTACATGTCAGTTTTAAGTAATGACTGCAACTTGCATTAAAAATTAGATTGCTTAACATTGACTTTGATTCAAAAATTGATTCTAATAATAAGAAAGCCAGTTTAACTGTCACATGCATGTACTGTAATGGAAAATAAGGAACTTAATACATATCTCCTCTTTTGTCTTACAATTCCCTAAAATTGTAAAGGATTGCTGAGTGATATATATTGTCATATTTAAATATAACATTACATTAAATTATTTTTTATTTTATTAAATTAATTCTCCACAAATAGAAAAGTAGAAATTATTAAAGTTTCTTTCTGTTCTGACAGTCTAATAAGCTATCGTGTAGTGAAAGAATGACCGCAGAATGACAAACCAAATGAAAAATTTCTGCACTGACGAAAACAACTTCAAATTTCACATGTAAATCATGTGAGCAGTGCTTCAAAAGAGTAAAAAAGTGAAAAACATGAATTTCCCAAAACAAAATTTTATGTTTTTTGTTGTAGCTACTTAATCTTTATAAATAATTGCTGAATAACTAGTAAAACAATTTGTGTACTCGTATCAATGGAGATGTATCAGTAATTAATCACTTATACTTCATTTTGCTTAAAAAGCAGCTTTTCTAACTTTGAGCCTCCCTCTGAAATAAAATCATGGCTACACTACTGACAACAGTTATGAGAAGAGTTTCATCAAAGACAAAATACAAGTTGATGAAAGAATTGGAAAGATTCTGAAAGGTTTTATAAAAAACAAGCTTTAGACATTGTTCTCATGTTTTTTTAAAAGCAGTTCTTTTCACATCCTCAGAAAATATGCAAAATGCTGCACATTTCCTGAGGATGCTAATCATGATGAGAATAAGACTTATGTGTATGTAAGTCTTGAATAACTTCAATCACATCCTTTCTTATGTGAAAAGTTTCCAACAAAAATTGTATCTTCTGTCTTATACTACAGCCTGCTAGAACAGGTATTTAAGGCAACTTATTCATGCATAATGGTTCAGAATCCACTCAGCTATAGGGCGACAAAAAAGTCCATTTAAATATTAGAGAAGCTATTTTTACATTTTATGCTGACTATTGAGTACACATGCATTTCTATTGAATCCGGCTTTGAACGTGGATGTTCGCAGTAATTCTGAATCCACTGTTGTGCAGTACAAACTTTCTGTACTTATCTGGTTTATTTAGATAATTATCATTGGTATGGAAACAAAAAATAATTGAGTTTCCTTGTTTAGCTTGGTTTTTAGCTAATTTATTATTTTGACGCTGTCTTGTCAGGACTCCCAAGTTGCTTTTCTCTAATCACTTATTTCCTATATGTATTTATTTCTAAATAAACAATAAATTTACTGCTCTAAAATGAAAAAAATTCCTTTCTGATTGATTGAAAATGGTTTTTAAATTTGTTATTCTACAAAAAGGCCCATTTTTTTTGTTGCAGATAAAATATTATTTCATTCATGAACAAAGTTTTTAAGAATGTCAACTTTTCTGTTATAAATTTACCTTATGCTCCTGAAATGTAATGTTTTTATTTTAGAATATGGTTTGTTACAAAAATTTTATCTAATCGCTATCTTCTTTAACTGCAGTTTTTTCTTATAAATTTTGAATTGTCAGGATATTTTGGATTCTTTGTTTTTAGTAAGCTAAACTATTTGTTTTGACTGATTATATAAAAACCTGGTATCAGTACCAACTGATTTGATTCATAAAAATTTTGTAGTTTTAAGGCATCAATGAATTTTTTATAATTATACACTTTATATATATATTGAGAAATTACAATTATTTTTATTTTGGTCATATTTTAAAAAGAAAGTTTTCTATTAGCTTTATTTGTGATTATATGTATTGTTATTGCATGCAATTAAGAAACAACAAAGATCTGCATTGTCAATATTTCGTTAGATATTTTAGTTTTCAATGTAACACAATCACCCTATATGTTAAATAGCCAGCTTGGTAGCCATGTTTGTAGCCTCTGACCCTTGGTATGGATATTCATAGCGGTTCAGAATCCACTTTAAGCGGTGGGGGCAACAAACCATTTATTAAATATTAAAGAAGCCATTTTTGTCATTCATCTTTAGAATCCAGTTTTGAACATGTTTTTCGTAGTAATTCAGAATCCACTTTAAACCATAGCTCATGATCTGGTAATCCCTAGTTTGACGCAAAATGACCCAATAACAAAAAACAATCTACTTACAGAAATACAAATTTAGAATAAAATAAAAATTTCTCTACTATATTTCTTACAATTTCTCTTTTCTGTACAATAAAAACCAATATATTAATGAATATTGGTTTATTCAATTGAGCTCTACACAGGAGTCCCTGTAAAATGACCATAGACCCTACTTTTATCATCTGGCCTTATCAGTTGTTAAAATGTGCATAATTAAGTGTTATTTAATTTATATATATTAAATTTAAATGGTACACACCAGGACTATAGTTTCGCTATTTCTTGATTACATGATCCATTAAATTTTAAAATTGGTATGAATAGATTTAAAAAGCAATGTACCTTAAAATGTGTTATGCAAATATTTCTAAATTGGTTTTGGTGTATTTATGAGGTTATGAAAAAAGGACATGAAATAAGTTAGAATACACTGAATATAATTTCATTTATTTGTAGTTCAAAGAACATGAGATACATGATTTTCTTGAATTTTTAAGTTTCTTCAGTATATCCTTTGAATTTTGTCATGATGAGGATAGAAATGCTAAGTATTTTGAAAGGCTATAACTATTTCTTAATTCGCATAAACGAATTGGATTTTTTGGATGTTCATTTATACTTTACAATGGCTTAACACTGCAAAATCTCTTCATTCTTCAGTCATTGCATCTCTCCGAAAAAGCAACTCAAGGTAGATTTCCCTTGTCAAAAGGAACAGAAAATTCACTTATTTCAACCTTTTATAATTTATTATTGAAATACTGTGTATTTGTGTATCCATCAACTGTGCATGAATTTAAAAATTACTCTTAAACACCCAATACATATTCAAATTTGGAATGTATACATTTATGTATAAAAATAGTTTTAAAAACTGATAATGGGGAATTACCATTTTTAGGGAGATCGGTGAGAATTGCCGTTACCAAGATATTACCAGTTCTCTTAGCTATATTCTATTTTAGCTTTATTTTTAAGATTACACTTCAAGAATTCTTGCATATACGTCAGTAGTTGCAAATGCTGTCGTATCCCAGTAGTAGCATGCATTTCAATGTCCAAATTTTTTTGGCTTAATATGTTTGACCCCTGGTTTAATTAATCATTTTGGTGTCTTCTGTTCGAAGTGAAATCCTATTTGGTTCCCTATTTCAAGCGAACTTTTAGAAGGAAATAAATTGCGCAGTAAATTTTTGCAAATATTTACATTGTTGAAAAAATTTGCAGAGGGATTTGCTTGGAGGGATTTTCAGGGGGGTAAACAAACAAATCGGACGGGTCTCTGCTAAGATTTTATTTCTGTGCAAATTCTCATACATATTTGGGTTACTTTAAGATGTAGTTTATCGCCGTTTTGGCAACGTTTGGCATTTAGTCTAATTAATGTTGACCAATCATATCGATTCGGGACGAGTTCTTTGGAATTCTTATTGGCGAAATGCTGAAATCGTGCAGGAAACGTATCGTCGAGAATATTCCCCAACGTTCATTTTTTGGGGAGGGAAGGGGTAGTTGAATTAACGTCGCACCGGAGCAACACAACAGGCTACTGGTGACGGTCTGGGATCAATCCTGAAGGCGAAGATTCGAGGACAACACTTCGTAATTTTGAACCATGGTCAGATGACAAAAAATGTGGAAAATACATTAAAGTTTGGAGAAAATTCGCTAGCATTCTGTATATATAAAACCATTTCTTAGGAAATTACAATTATTTGCAGAAATTAAACTGAAGCTTATTTTATGAATCATTAACAATATAAAAAAGCACTTTTTATCGAAATTATTTTTAATTAGTTTTTATTGCAAACCAGATACATTTAAAAAAAACTGATAATGCTGCTGCCAAGGCGAAGTCGAGAGATGTGACAAGCAACACCAGCCCCCATGTTTCTGCATATAGTTGTGCAGCGCACTCTTTTAACTAATTGGTTGGGGTTGGTTTTGGGGGTTTTATGGCGCAAGGGCCACATTTGGCCATGCTGTGCCAGGCACAAGATATACATCAAGTAATAGACAGACACACAATGGAAGTTTTTACTGTCACAGAAGAGAAATACACCCAGGGAGGAATGCACCTGACAGGAATCGAACCTGCACCGCCTACAATTGGAAGGTTAGCGCAGTGGGCATACCCACTGATCCCCGACGGCCCCCTAATTGGTTGGGGATATATTAGAACGAACTGTTAGAGGGAACTCAAAGAATTAACTATACATATTGTGTGTGTGTGTCAGTAAATAATTCATACTTCGAGCAAAATTGTTAAAAAGAGCTGAGCACGAAAATAACAGAAATGTTTACTTTTTCTAATGTTAGCCTTCGAAGTACTACATTCTGAAACTTGTGGTTTTTGTCCTTTATGGGTATTCCTTCCCATTGATTGAAAAATATATTGCATGTGGCATTTTTTAATTATTTTAGAAGAAATTTATCGATTATCCAAAAGATTACCGAGATATTTACATCTCTAGCCTTCATTACATTAGAGATTGCGGCTTTCTGAAATATGCTTAAAAACAACTCGCTGTGGAAAAAGAAACCCGTCCTTAAAAGCAGTTTTTAGAATTTCCTTTATTAATTTACTGTTAATAAGTATCGATAATTTGCAAACCCTACAAATATGGAATACATTTCAAGCACCATCCTTTCTGTGTGTTATCTTTTAATTTGTAATAAAAAATTGAAGTACTGAACTATCCAAGGGGCCGATTTCTGCGCATAGCGTCTTAATTACCTTTCCGCTCTATCTTATCAGAGTACAACCTACAGTTGCCGCACCCAAATAAAGCAAAAACAGCCAGTTGCTGGATTTGCTATTAAGTGCTTGTGCCAAAATCATTTGTTTCAGAGAAATCTCAAAACTTCATTATCCATCTCGGACGAGTCCAATCGCAAGGCATTGCAAACGTGCATTCTTTGCGCTCACCCGAATTTTGGCGGATCGGAATTGGCCGACTTCCAAAAGAAACTAAGACTGACATAAACCAAATCCAGAGCACTTATTCTTAATTGATTGCAACATTTTAAGCACACATCTTTAGTGCTTAATAAATCTTTCTGTTTCCAAATTTCACGTGGGAAAGGTGGAATGAGCTTTATCTCAGATTCCACGTTTTTCTCGTATTTTTAGTTGAAAGTAGAGGTACCATGTTATATTCTTTCAAACTGAGGCATTTTTAAGACTTACCAACTTTTTTGTTGAAACCGGAAGCCTTTTTAGAATGGTGTGGGTGTACACGGGAGCTGGTGCACGTTATATCTGTCGTGGCCTCAAATGTCCTCACGTTGGCGTGGTATGGAAGCTTCGAGAGTGGGGATGCCAGCTCAGGTGTTGACATCGTCATCTGACCGTGGTTCAAAATTACGTGGCGTTGTTTTGGTGATTGATCGCGGACCGTCGTCAATAGCCCATTGTTACTCCCTGTGCGATTTTAATTAATTACCTACCGACAATGATCTGGCCCTGGATTTGAATGTTTTAAATAGTTGGTCCTTTCCAAATTTGCCTTCGTATGACAAGATGGCCTCAGCCGACGAATCCAATTACGTAATGATTGAAGTTCTCATTTTTCCCATGAAAAAACTGTTTGAAGACTAAAAAGCTTTGGTAATCACCATTTCAAACAATTTATCACAGGATTGCCATCCTTTTATGAATTTTTCGATTTGGAATAAGTGATACTATTCATTCAAACTGACATCAGCACCCAACCCTGTTCTCAGGGCCTTCTGCAACAGTTTAAGTGGAATAGGAAAATTTGTGCAGTCAAATAAATTTCACGTACAAAGGATCAGTGTCAGTGTTACTCAAAGCGCATTCAAACGCAAATTTTCTCGTATTGGAAGTAATGACAGATCTAAAACAGTTTCCCGAATTTCTTTTTGGTTCAACTTCCCCTTTTCAAGGGCAGATTTTTGGTGCACCCTGGAAAACTTTTCAACTCATAATAAATTTTAAATGTAGCTGGCCTATAATTTTTTAATTTCTCCAAAATATTTGCCGTTACGTTGGCGTGGTGTGGAAGTTTGGAGAGGGGTGCCAGCTCCGTGATTGTTGACCTTGTCATCTGATCTTGATACAAAATTACGCGGTGTGATCCTGAGATCTTGCCCTTCGGGATTGATCCCAGACCGTTGCTTGGCGTGGTGTGGAAGTTTGGAGAGTGGGGTGCCAGCTCAGGTGTTGCCTCGTCATCTGACCGTGGTTCAAAATTACGTGGTGTTGTCCTCGGATCTTTCCCTTTGGGATTGATCCCGGACCGTCACCAATAGCCCATTGTGTTGCTCCAGTGTGACGTTAATTGAAAATTCCCCCCCCCCAGACCGTTGCCAATAGCCCGTTGTGTTACTGTAGTGCGACGTAAATTCAACTTCCTCCACCCCTCCTAGCGACAAACAAAACCTTATCTTGACTTGTTTGCAGTACACGTCAGTACAAGATTGCAGTACAGTAATCGTTGCAACTTCGTCATGAATCAGAATTGCTACTAGCGTTTTAGTGATTGTAATTTCTTGATGAAAAGTAGATACGCGTGTGCGATTATTCTATGGATCGTAGTTCGCTTATCTGCATTGCATGAGCACTTAATCGTAAATCTTTGCGAGAGCCTAAAACGAGCCCAAATTGCTTGATTCCGAAGGTATTTCCACTTAAAGCCTCTGCATTCGAGTTTTTAGAAATCAGATTTACCAGAATCGTTGACAAAACCGCAATAGCTGGAGTTATTTTAGATTTTGATAGTTCTTGGGAATGAAGAAACACTCACAGCACACAAAACAAAACCTGTCTGCAAAATATTTCACAACGTGTGAACTGAGTACAGACCGGATCCCGTGAGTCGCGTGGTTTTGGGCGAATCTATTTAAATAAAGTGATAAGTTGAAACAAACAGCGCTTCCACAACTAGCGTCTTTAAATCGGATTCTGGTTCCAAGTTTATCGTTCAGTGCCTTTAGCTATAGCAATGGTAATGAGTTGGCGGTGAGAAAAATCATCCATATAGTGAGGTTCCGTGAATGTAGATGAACCCCGGGGAAATCCGTTTGTACAGAAGAGCTTAAGCTCGCTAGAGGAAAGTGCTGCCACTCTCAAATCATGTATGGCTATCGACATAGATGATTATTTGTTTCGCCAACTCATAATTACTTCTATAGTCCGGCTTCCAGCGGGCCGCGGTAGCCCGGTGTTAAGAGTAACTGATTAGCAACCGGAGGGTTGCGAGTTCGAATCCAACCAAGGACCGTCGTGTACATAGGGAGGGCTGTTGCACGTTAAATCTGTCGTGGCCTCAAATGTCCTCACGTTGGCGTGGCGTGGAAGTTTGGAGATTGGTGTGCCAGCTCAGGTGCGACCTCGTCATCTGACCATGGCTCAAAATTACGTGGTATCGTCCTCGGAGGTACTTTCGTATTAACCGCATGCCAGCGATTAATCGCCAAATCTGTTGGAAGGGTTATAAGATGGAAGAACTGGAACAATCTGGTTATATTCACTGCCAAGTGAACCATAAATACAATTTCATTGATTCTGAAACTGGCACGCACACACAGAATATAGAACTCATCTGGGAAAGTGCAAAATGGCGAAATAAAAACATCGAGGAACATCTCGCCACCACCTCGAGCCCTTCCTCGCGGAGTTAATGCGGAGGAAAAAACAAGCCTCAAATGATAATATGTTTGATGCCATCCTAAGGGCAATTGCTAAACATTTTCCGCCCGAAACAAAACTTGGTTGATATTCGCCAATGGCATGCGGTTAATACTAAAGTACCTCCTCGGATTTTTACCTTCGGGTTTGATCACGGACCGTCGTCAATAGCCCGTTGTGTTGCTCCAGTGCGACGTTAATTAAATACCTATCTTCCGGCTTCCAGCAAGGAGTCACGTTTGTTCAATTAGGGGACTGGTGGTTTCATAAACAGCTTCCCCGATTAGCGTCTATAACTCTGATTCTGGTTCTGCTTTTAGCGTTCGATACCGAAAGAGAGCAGTAATAACGAGTTGGCGGGGGACCATTCATGCTTTTGCGTATGGCAGCCCTTCTTACGCCCTTTCACACCTGTTCAAAAATCGACTGTCTTCTCTTCGGAGCCGCACTTCAGCTGTTGGTTGATTTCGGTTTTTATGGCGTAAGGGCCATATTTGGCCAAGCTGCACCAAACACAAGACAGACAACACCAGAAGGGAGGAAGAAAAGACAAAAAGCAGATGGGTAGGCAAGGGTAGAATGGAAAGGTCACTCGGGGTCACCTAAAGATGTGCCCCTGAGGACTCCTGAAAAGAATTCAGAGAAATTAAATTAAATGTTTGATTTTTTTGTTAGGGTATTCAGAATCGAGGTATCCGCTGGAATGTGTACTTATAATGTGAATTCGAATTTAAGTCTCCCTCAGGAACACATTTTTTCTGAAGGTATGTACGGTCTTCACGAACCCGAGGTACTCTAGTGATCTTTTTCCATGGGGGTTTACTGTCTTTAGTAAACACGGGGTCACGCTTCCGAAATGCCCAAGCGATCTTTTGCTGCTTTCATCGGACTACTCTGTTTGTTCCCCAATCCCTCTTTTTCCCTCTTTCACGTCATATTTTACTTGAAGTTGTCTTGTGTTTGGCGCAGCGTGACCCCTTTCGCCACAAAACCCCCAAACCAACCAACCATAAAAAAATCCAACCAACCAAAGTCCCATTCATATTTCAAATTATCTCATTAATACGTATTTAACACTATTCATTTTTCCATTCTGATCTCGTTTCCCTTTTTTGTATTGTTAAACGACACATTTTGATATAATTGCAGCTTTTATACTTTTGACCAACGCGTCATTTCTAATTTTTTCAATGAGTACCCGCAATGGTTTTTATCTTTACTTTTATTGCCGATGCCTAACTTGAAATTATTGAATTGTATGTATTTGCTCTGGTTTTATTTTATCTTTTGTTTGACTCGCAGCTTATCCTCTTTTGGATCTTTCGTCATAATACCCAAACCAACCAAGCTTTCCAAAGTGTCTTGCTATTTTGGTTCTTAAGCATACAGATTTTACACTTGAATACTTAAAAAAGACTTACTAATTCTTACTTAATCTCAGTTTGTTCTTTCGCCCGCTTTGATAGCAACCTACGGAGTTGTAGATAGCGCTGGCTCGATTCATCCCTTAATATATTTTTCTTGTCAGTTAAACTTCCCTTGTGTGTATATCCATTACTTGACATTATCTGTCTTGTGTTTGGAGCAGCTTGACTAAATATGGCCCTTACCAACCAACCGTAATGTGAATTTCCACTGATTGCACATTCCATCTGAATCCCTTTATCTTATCGATCTTAATGAAAATTAGATTAATAAAACTGGAATAGTACCTTATAATTCTTGCATTAATATTTCTGTTTCAAATAAGTGTTTGATCTGATTAGTTGTAACGTAGCGAAAATTTGACCGTACGTACAAATCAGTGTTCCCAAAATTAGTCGAGTCATGCCATTAACGCTCGTAGTTCTTCGGAATTCACTTTGTAGGTTTCGGTCTAATCCGCCCTCGTGTAGCAAAAAATGACCGTAAAGGGACAAACCAAAAAATTAAGTACCAATCGTAAACATCAAATAGTAACTTATAAAGATGTTTCTAACTGACAATATTCCTGACACAAGCTTTTAAAGTGTACCTATTTCTACCATTGGCAAAATGGGTCATTTTTCCCCCTTTGATGGATCTGGTGTTAAATATTATTCGTTTAGAATCTTGATGCCTGTTCTCTATCGCTGAATGATTTTTCTATGGTATAGTGTGCATATGGCATAGTTCTATGGCAGTTACCAAATGTGGGCGCTGAAGAAATCTTGTGTAATGCTGGCTAGTGGAAATATGGAGGGTTAAGTAGCAAGAGTGGTCAATAAGAACATACTAAAAATTTTCTCCTAATAATGTTTTAAGCAAATACGTATCCACTTGACCACACAGACAAACTCACTAGTGATGCATTGCTATTAATTCTGTACACCATTGTTTCCCAAAGCGGGTGCTGAAGGAATCTTGAGAGAAATGCAGGCACCTGGTGAAATAGTGGGACTTGAGAAGCAAGATTAGGCAATAAGGTGCTAAAACTTTGTGATGTCAAAACCTTTTAAGCAAACACTTTACACTTGACCATACTGGCACATTCACAACAGGGATGTATTGTCGCAAGAAGTATCTATTGTGAAATGAAAGTTGCAACTGATCGCGATGTATAATGAAAACAAGTCGTAACAAGCGAGTGTTAGCGTTTGTATTTGCTAGCACTTCCGACTTAAATGTTTGATTACATTTCCGCAATCCTGTTTTTTACAGGGCCGCGGTTGGAAGAGCGACGGATTGGCAACCCGAGGGTTGCGAGTTCGAAACTCTGTCCAGCCACCGTCGTGTACACGGGTGCTGGTGCACATTAAATTTGTCATGGCCTCAAGTGTCCTTACGTTGGCGTGATGTGGAAATTTGGAGAGTGGGGTGCCAGCTCAGGTGTTCTCGTCACCTGACCGTGATTCAAAATTACTTGGTTTCGTCCTTGCATCTTTCCCTTCGGGATCGATCCCGGACCGTCACCAATAGCCCGTTGTGTTGCTCCAGTGCGACGTTAATTAACTACCTACATCCTGTTTTCGGGCAGCTTGGCCCTTACGCCATAAAACCCAACCAACCGTCATCCTGTTTAGTGGAACGTTGATTTAGCTCGGTAACAAGGTCTTAATTAAAAAGGTCTTAATTAAAAAGAGGTACCGAATAATTCACGGCGGAGATTTAAGATGCTGCTGACGAAAATAGAGCCTAATATAGACAAATTGGTAGCACAGCGCCAGACATACCCATGTCTCATGAGTGATTATTTTTAACTTTACTGATTTAATTGATATTAGGTACTAACAATAGCGAGCAATCTAGTGTGTTAATTTGAAATTTAATTTTGATGTTTCATTTGAATAAATAGCTTTTTTTATGATTTCAGTTGCAAGCTGTTATATTTCCAAACTAGCTTGATTAAATTCTAAAATTACAGTTGCACATAAATATTTTGGTAGGTAGTTAATTTACGTCGCACTGGAGCAACACATCGGGGATCAATGCGGAATGGAAAGATTCGAGAGCAGCGACTGGTAATTTTGAACCACTATAAATATTTTTCTGAAATTCATAAATTATAGGCTCAACTACACTTTCAATTTATTATTAGTTGAGGTAGTTTCCTAGAGGGAGTCGCCGAGGAAAATTGTCTTTAAAAAGGGAGCGTTGAGCCAAAAAGTTTGAGGGGGGGTGTATTTCAATTAACGTCACACTGGAGCAACACAACGGGCTATTGGTGACGGTCCGGGATCAATCCCAAAGGGAAAGATCCGAGGACAACACCACGTAATTTTGAACCACGGTCAGATGACGACCAAAAAGTTTGGGAAACTGCTCTAGATCTTTGATTTGGTGAGTGGGATGCCAGCTCAGGTATGACCTCGTCATCTGACCGTGGTTCAAAATTACGTCCTCGGATCTTTCCCTTGGGGGATTGATCCCGGATCGTCGTCAATAACCCGTTGTGTTGCTCCAGTGCGACGTTAATTAAAAATACCAAATCTTTTAACATCCCTGTATGTTGTAAACAGGCTGATTTTCTTTCTTATGGATGACCCAAGCACATAAACGGCAACGTTGATGCTATTAAAATAATAAAAACAGATTGACTGAAATAATAAGGTCATTCATTGGCTTCCGAGAAAGAAAAAATGGTTTTCCAACGAAGTCTATATTCAATCCCCTAGTTCCAATACTTCTATACGATTCTCTTCATTATTTATATAAACCGCTCCTTGGTATTGGACTAATTTCGCACACTGGCCTTTGTGCCTCTCGTTTTAGATATGATTGATCTAGCGAAGCCAATCTATTGGAAACTAGATAGGATGACATTCGCAGTCGCCTAATGAGTATATATTCAAGATGGCAAGCCCAACGTTGAGAATTAGAGCAGCTGTATCCAGAATTTTCCAGAGAGTGAATAATGCGATTTCGTATCTATTTTTTGTAACGTGTGACATTTCTGATTGATGCTTTGTCATATGAGCTGTTAACTCAAAGTGTCAGGATCGCACGAGTTTGATTCAATATCCTAGTCAAATCAACGGTTCAGGATTAGAAATTAGGGGCAGAAAGTCAGACGTCATGTAACATGTTAGACGTAAACATGTTTCCTATTGCCAAAAGAATATCAAATTAATTTTTTTTGCGTAGGTGTGATAAACACACAGCGCAAAGATTAGGGCCTCATTGACATTTTCATATTTGGGAACCTTTTTTCTCCGAAGAGCACTTGTTGCTTGAGGTCAGTTTTGCGTTTTCTGTCATTTTTTAATCAAAGTAAAATTTTCTGTTGGTTATGCTTTCGAATATCAACACAGAACCAGAATCAACAGATGACCCCAAGTAAAAACATTCAGTAGTAGATTCATTATATGAACTAATTCTCTGGAATAGTTACTGCTATCCAGTTTAGGGGAAGAATTTGTATTTTCCGCTTTTGGAATTGATTTTGAGGGGGTTGGTTTGGGAGTTCTATGGCGCAAGGGCCAGATTTTGAGGGGGATTCTTTTGGTGGGTTTGATAGTGAATATATAAAACGTAATACACAATAAAAAAATTGCGTCAAATGTGGCAACTTGGTTTAAAAACGTGATCGTAAAACTAAATTTATAGATAGGTAGTTGAATTAACGTCCCACTGGTGCTACACAACGTGTTATTGGCGACTGCCCGGGTCAATCCCAAAGGAAAAGATCGAGGACAACACCTCGTAATTTCTAACCATGGTCAGATGACGATTAAATTTATAGGTGCATAATACGGATTAACAACTGCTAATTTTGGTACTGAGTTGACGAGTTATGTCCTTTTTCCCTATACATTTTATTTGGAATAAGAATTAACACCAGTTAAAAAATACACGTAATGCTGATTCCTGTAACAAATTTAATGAGACTTAATTTACAGTTGCAAGGAGACGAGTTGAATTTGATCAAAACTATGGCTGTTATTTCTGCGTTTGTGTTGAAACTAGTTTTGTAGAAAAGCAATTTAGGAAGTGAAAAATTTTACCAGTTTCCGAATCTCCTCGGTGAAAAAACGTGATGATGACGTATTGATTTGTTGTCAACATTTGGGTGGCACTCCATATCGATTTTAACAATCGATGTGAAGATATCCTTACAATGAAGATTCCCGATGGGGTTTTTGACCAAATTCTCAAGAGTTGGAGAATCGGAATTGCAATTACAAGAGAAATTAATTGAAATATCAACAGTTAAAATTGAAATTAAAAAACTGGTACAAAGAGTTCTGGTTGCAAATGCAGATGCAATCACTTTATCCTGGACTCTTCAAAAAATACTTTGACTGCATTTCCGTCATCCTTATTTAGTTGAAAGTAGATTTAGTGTGGTAACAAATCTTAAAGCTAAAAAGAGAAACCGACTGCTAATAGTAGACCGTGAATGCTGCTGACGAATAGACCAATATAGACAAATTGGTAACAATACCAGGCTTACCCTCATTGTTTATTTTTACGAATTTGATTTATATTAATTACTAATGATAGGCAGCAATCTAGTGTTTTTGTGTAATTTATTTTTTGTTATTTCATTTTAATAAATAGCTTTATAATTTCAATCCCATGTTTTATTTCCAAAGCCGCTTTTTGAAATTGTAAAGTTATACACACAGCTACTTGAATATTTTGGTGAAATTCAAAAATTATAGGCACAGATACACTTGCAATTTATTATTAGTTGAGTTTTACAGAGGAGGCGTCGAATAAAAATCGTCTTTTAAAAGGGGGTGTGCATCCAAAAAAGTTTGGGATACTGAAATAGGCGGAGTCCGTGTGGGAGGAGTCGCTGTCGTAGTTCTCAGCGTCGTCACGTGAGCTTGGGAATCGACTTGAGCGGATTGGCTATAGAAGCGTAAATTAATGGTTTTTAATAATGCAAGTCAACTAGTCCTACATTATTCGTGCTGTCTTCAAAACCGCGTGACCTTCACCCGAAGATCTTCAAACCGAGAGATGGGTTGGTTGTTTTCGGGTTTTATGGCGCAAGGGTCATGTCTGGCCAAGCTGCGCCAAACACAAGACAGACAACACAACCGAGCGATCGGAAGAAATAACACGAAGCTGTGACACCATGCTCCGTCTTTCATTAGAAGGTCGATGGCATGTTACTCGAATTGTCGGTCATTGATTGAATCAAAAAATAACGCCAAACATCGTCGAAACGGCGATAAATTAGTTCCTAATCCAAAATATTTTTTCTTCGGCTAATTTATTTATGTTTACATTGAAACATGGACTAACCTGATCTAGCATAAATATTACTAGTATACAGAAATGTAATTAGCCAAATGCACAAGAGAACTGACTCTTACATAATAAATCGTAAGGCCTCTATACAGCATGTTTCATAACTTCTTGTACAAAATTTTAAGGAGGAATACAAAATTAAACCGCATTAACTTAAAATTGAAAGAGGGAATACAAAATTAAACTTTATTCACTTAGGAATGTGTATCCACCAGCGCCTCCTGAATATGCTAGAGCAGTGATTCCCAAAGTGTGGTCCGCAGGGCTGCCACAGGCGATTAAAAGACGCCTTTTTGCTACTATTTTTCATCCTTGGCGACTGGGGATATCTTTAAGCAAAATCGTCTCGAAAGCTCCTAATTTCGAAATTTTGGCGACTTCTCGAAAATTTTGGTGACTTTGAAAATTCACGGAAGTTAACAGAAATTTTGTCCCCCTTTTTTTAACTAATAACGGACAGAAAAAATATTTTTCGGCTTTTCTTAAGGGGAAAATTTTCCAAAGGATGCCAATTTCGAAGTTTGGACGCCAAGCCGTGGCAACCATAAAAGAAAACATTAGATTCTGTGGTTGCTAGATTGTCATGAAAATCTTATTAAGAAAACATTTTGGTCTTTTTAATTTAAATTTCTTTCAACGTCTGTTTCATATTTAATTAGCACATTTTGTGCTTTTTTGAAAATTCACTAATCAACAGAAATTTTGTCCACCTTTTTTCAACTAATAGCGGACAGAAAAAATATTTTTGGACTTTTCCGTTGGGGAGAAAATGTTGCAAAGGATGCCAATTTTGAAGTTTTGGTGCCAAGACGGGTCAACCATAAATGAAAAACATCGGAATCTGGTTGCTAGATTGTCATGAAGACCTTATTAAGAAAACACTTAGGTTTTAAATTTAAATACATATATTTTTAAAATTTGAATTTCCTTCAACGTCTGTTTCGTACTTAGCACATTTCATGCTCTAGCCGATTCATTTTGTATCTGAGCAACTAAAATTGGCTACTAAAAATAGGGTTTAAGATACTTTTTGCTGCTATTTTTAGAAATTTATTCTACTTCACAAGTGCTGTGGCAGCCCTCTGAATCACTACTAACGTCCATAACCTGTACTCAAACCCAGAGCCTGTTGAACCAAGGGCCAGAGCGCTAACCACTAGGCTACCAGGCTGTCATTCTCAGAGAAAAGACTTGTGTGAGAAATGTGATTCTGCCGTTACTTGGCTCGTGTCTGTTTTATTAAGTAGAGAACCTGGTCGGTTATACGTCCGCGTCAGTTTTCAATGCGCCAAAAGTGTTTTTTCTTCCCGACAGAAATGCAGTTTTTGGCAAGGAACGTGGCATATATAAAATTGTGGGGTTTACTGTGAACCTAGCTCCGTAGATGCTTTAGTCCCATATCCCATATATTTTGTTAAACAACATTAGAGTTGATCAATGAATGGTGAAGTTCAGAGAAACAAATATTTTAACTACAGTCAAGCCTCATTAAGACGAACTCTCTTAATACGAATTACTGATAATACGAACTAAATTCCAATCCCCGTCAAAATGTATATTCAAATAACGTTAACACATTCGTTTTAGAATAATTCGAGTTGCACTAATCTCCGGTTAAGACGAACAAAATTTCAAAACTTAAAGGCAGACGGTTTCTTTTTAATCGTATTATCAAACATTAAGTCACTCCGACGATTTTTTTTGTGGAAGAGTGAAAAAGAATAAATGAAGATTCTCTCTCCGATGAAGACGAAGGAATAAGCGTGCCTTCTTTAAAAGAAGCAACTGCTGGCTTAGAGATTGTTCACCGCCTTTTGTTAGGCAGTGAAAATACATCTGCTCAATCAAATAGCGTTGACCGCATCAAATATTTTCTTAAAGAATGTCACGAGAAAAACAAAATACAAAAATCGATAACAAAACTATTTCAAGATAAAAATTAACAATTAAAAATAAATAAAAATTGAAAATAATCTGGAAATATCTATGTAATGAAGAATTATCTGTTGTCAGGAATTATCTGTATAATCAAGAATCATGTAAACATTTGTGATGAAGAATACGATTTATCTTGAACAAAGAAGTGTACAGTAAGTAAAGTAAATACATTAAAATTTTATTTTATTGAAATACTTTTTCTGAATTCGCATAACCCGAATTACGGTTAATACGAATTTTTTTTTACGGTCCCGTGAAATTCGTCTTAACGAAGTTTGACTGCACGTAGTAAAGTGTTTTTCTATATAATAGTTGAGAGAGAGAAAGACACGGAAATCGCAGAGGGTTTCCCGCCCTGGTCGCACCCGAAATCGACGGTTGGTTGGTTGTTTTGGTAGTTTTATGGCGCAAGGTCCATATTTGGCCATGCTGCTCCAAACACAACACAACATATACAATATCAAGTAATAGACATGCACTCACAATGAGTTTTACTGACACAGAAGAGAGAAATACACCCAGGGAGGAATCGCAATCGATGGAACATGTCATTTAACTCTTTGAGGCACACGATTTTAAAGGGGGAAAACCAAGTTGCACAGAATTGTTTATTCACTTATTCAACTTCAAAATTAGTATAAAGTCAAATAAAATGTTTTTTATTATAAAACGATTTATTCACTCAATAAATTTTTACAAAAAAAAACACTTACCGTTATGAAAGACAAAAATTCACTGCACAACACAATTCGCCAACCTTAATCACAAAAGTGTCAACAACTTACCAATGCGTTTTGACGTGTGTAAATTTGTGTTTTCGGTTTACACATTTAGCGTTAGTTCATAGCATTGCCAACTCAATGAAAAACTTTAAATAAAAATATTAAACTGTATGACTGAGTAATTTCAGCATTTTGAGGTGGGTTAAAAAAATATCCCACCATACCAAAATATATAATAATTAAAAAGCTAAGCAAAAGATGGGACAGTTTTTAACCCACCTAACCCCAAAGAGTTAATCCTGTTCTTGGGCTGTTTTTTCGGGCGGTTTTGGCTCAGTGAGTATGCCCACTGCGCCAGTAGCCTGTGAGTTGTAGGCGGCGCAGGTTCTATTCCTCTCTGGTTGTCTCAGGATTTGAAGCAGATATATATCCTAAAAACTCTTCTCAACAAGGCGGTCCTGGAAGCTTGAGTCCATTCAGCTAGTTTGTTAACGTAGTACATACTAGCTGAATTACCCGGCGTTGCTCGGGTTGAATTGTTTGTAATTCATCGTAACATTACTCACTTATTCCTATGGGGATTTCAAATTGTTTTTAGCCCCCATCTACAGAACCAGGAAAAGTAGAACGGGGGTTTATATCTAGATTATGTTTCCCGCAGTATTCTAAAGAATTAATGCACAAAATTTGGTGTTAATTTGTCTGAGTGATCGTAAAAATATTTAATGTTAGTTCTGTGGTTATTGTCTTTAGCCCCCTGCTGACTCAGGACAAATCGAACGGGCTTAATATATAGCCTATGTGTCCCGCAAAATTCTAAAGGATGAATGTACCAAATTTAGAGTGAATTGGTCTGACATTGATCGTATAAATACGCAATGTTATTCCTATGGGGATTTGGAAGTGTTTTAAGCCCCCTCTGCACACCCAAGACAGATAGTACGGGGGTTAATATGTAGCCTACGTTACCCGCAGGATTCCAAAGAATAAGTACCAAATTTGGTGTGGATTGGTCAAACGGTGTAGATTTGTATGGAGAACAGACAGACGCCAACTCTGCTTTATATGTATAGATAATTGTCACTCTCTTCTATAGAACTAATAGAAAGTATTGAAAGGATAAAGAGAGTTGTGAAGGAAATTTTATCGGAAGAATCGAATTTTAAAGCTGGCGTATTTTTGAGTCGATAGTGGGACAAAACTTTTCCTGATCCTCCTTTTATCGATTCCTTAAGAATGTCAGCTCTAGGGCGGTATGGAGTTCTACAATCGAAATTCTCTTACTGTTTCCCTGCTCTTGTCTTTTCTACAGTAGTGTTACCATGGAGAGGGCAAAAGGGGTCTTCAGTTCCTCCTAGACTCCAAATATGACTCCGGCATGAAACTCCAAAACAACCAGCCAACCTAGACCCGAAAAAATATCCTTATTTAATTAATTTCTTTAATCTTTAAAAGTCGTTTGAACAGGTTGGGCTAACAGTAAAATAGGGACCTAATCATAAAATATTTTTTTATTTATAAGACAAAACCCTTGTATTGTATAGGAATTCTTAAAATTTACCAAATTACTTTCCTTGATTTTTTTTGGTTGTTTTCTTTATTTTTGAAGGAGCGCCCACACACACACACACACACACACACACACACACACACACAACACAAAATAAAATACATGGAGTGTGTTCTTGTAATAAAAGTTTCAAAAATTTACTTTAATCAAGTATTAAGGCTTTCTAAGGACCCTTTAGAAGAAAAATAAGAACTCAGACCTTATTAACACTAGAACGGCCGGGTAACACCCTAAAACGGCCTCTTGTGTTTCGACACGCGTATATAAATTTTGTAAAATACTGGTAATATCTAAATGACATTCTAACTATTTTTCATTTTTGCTAATTTTAAGCTTAGTTTACAACATTTTCATAAGCTTATGATTATTTATGCCACCAAAAAATATAATAAATCGATTGTCAAACTCGCAGAATAAAACGAAATTTAGAAAGCAATAAAATGTGTTTTTCCTTGGCAACACAATGTTTATGCTGATTTCGACATTTAATTTTTCAAATATTAGACGTATTTAATTTATAACTAGCTGAATTATCCGGCGTTGTTCGGGTTGAATTGTTTGTAATTCATCGTAATATTACTCTCTGTTATTCCTATGGGGATTTCAAATTGATTTTAGCCTACTCTACAGAACCAGGAAAAATAGAACGGGGGTTAATATCTAGATTATGTTTCCCGCAGGATTCTAAAGAATGAATGTACCAAATTTAGAGTGAATTGGTCTGACATTGATCGTATAAATACGCAATATAATTCCTATGGCTATTTCGAAGTGTTTTAAGCCCCTCTGCACACCCAAGACAGATAGTACGGGGGTTAATATGTAGCCTACGTTACCCGCAGGATTCGAAAGAATAAGTACCAAATTTGGTGTGGATTCGTCAAACGGTGTAGATTTGTATAGAGAACAGACAAACGCCAACTCTGCTTTATACAGGGTGATTCTACGGTCATGGAACAAACTTGGAGGGGGTGGTACAGCTTACTAAAACATACATTTTTCGTATAGGAATGTATGGTCGGAAGTGACGCGTGGAGGCACGAACACAAAAAATGAGACATGAACAGAAAAACATTGTTTATTTACAAAATCCTTGCAAAGTGGTCGCAATTTTGAGCATTTATTGTAAACATTGCTGCAAAGAAGCACTTTGCAAGGATTTTGTAAATAAACAATGTTTTTCTGTTCATGTCTCATTTTTTGTGTTCGTGCCTCCACGCGTCACTTCCAACCATACATTCCTATACGAAAAATGTATGTTTTAGTAAGCTGTACCACCCCTTCAAGTTTGTCCCATGACCGTAGAATCACCCTGTATATACTAGATTGATACAGTAATAAGCATTTTTTCGGCAGTTTAGTACTTCATTTACTTACTGAACATGCTTTGTGTGTGCATTGATTTCATAGTAATTCCTCTTTATAGTTCACATCTCCTGCATATCAGATAATTATCTCGCTATGGCTGTGATTTATAATTTTGGTGCTTTTGCCCATTGACTCTTGAACTCAGGACGAACTCATTGGCGTTTTGCTTGGCAAAATTAATCTGATCCTACTTCACATAAAATGTTTCCAGCTTCAAATCTTCACGCATAATATGTTTCCCATTCTGTACTATCTTCCGAGTGATATAAATCCAAATTATTCTAGGGCCGCGGTAGCCCGGTTGGAAGAGTAACGGACTAGCAATCTGAGGGTTATGAGTTCGAATCCAACCAAAGACCGTCGTGTACAAAGGGGCTGGTGTACGTTAAATCTGTCGTGGTGTGGAAGTTTGGAGAGTGGGGTGCCAGCTCAGGTGTGACCTCGTCATCTGACCCTGACTCAAAATTACGAGGGGTTGTCCTTGGACCTTTCCTTTCGGGGGTTGATTCCGGACCGTCGCCAATAGCCCGCGTGTTGCTTCAGTACGACGTTAATTGAAATACCTACCTACCAAATTATTCTAGGTATTGTCACCTGAATCTTTGTTACTTTCTTCGGATTTATCCGTAATCCGATTTCTTTATCTGAACCTAAATCGAAGTAGGAGAGCTCAACACCATCAGATTCATTTTCAGTGGGTATTTTAATCACAGTATTTTATCACGCGGGTATGTATTCACATTTAATAAGCCAAAGTCTGAGTTTCTAGCTACTAATTCCTGATAGAAAAGGTTCTTTGATTTTTTTTTCTCGATGTGCATATTTGGAATTATACAAGATGCGCCTACTCATAGACGTGCAATATAGAGAGAGAATTTCTATCGAGAGGAGCTTCCAAAAGGTGTGACCAGCATTTCGACTAGTAGTCACGTGACTGCTATAAAAAATTAACTTGGTTGGCCGATTTGGTATCTTATGGCCTTGTTAGGCGATGTAACATCTCATGACATGGTAGGTGTGTGAATCCGCATTCCTATAGAGTGACAACAAAAGTGGTGATATCGCCCAAGTCTGCTATCAGATAATCTGTCAATGGACCAAGCAGATAATGGCCCTCAGGGCATACCTTCTTTAGGTGTGTACGGACATCACAACCCCGAGGTACCCGAGTGATTTTTCCTCCCTTTCATTTCTACCCTCGCCTACCCTTCTGCTTTTTGCTTTTCTTCCTCCCTCATTGTGTTGTCTGTCTTGTGTTTGGGACAGCTTGGCCAAGTATAGCCCTTGCGCCATAAAACCCTAAAACAACCAACCAAGCAGATGATTCAATGGATGGGCGTCTTCTCCCGTCGCTGGACCAATCAGATGATGAATGTTAGATTCCTCCCGGCAGATAAAAGCAGTCTAAGAGTCATGTTACAACTAGTTTTGGTCATATGATCCTGAACACATAAAAATGTTACCATTGCTCACTCTACTTTTATATTTTCTCTATGGGTCTACTTGTGTGTGGAATCCCTTTGCCAAGTAATCCACTTGTTCATTACCATAGATTCCAGTTTGATGGAATCCACTGTGGAGCTACTGTTTCGTTTTTAGTGTCTTAAGTACGGGTAAGGGAACGAAATTCAAGTGTTCCGTGTCTTGCAGCATTTTGTAGAGCCTATAGCTTCAATAGCTGCTCGGGAATCAGACAAAGTGACTTCGAGGACCCATCCCTACGAAGTATTTAATTGCGAAAATAGTCTGTTCTTAGCGATCAAAATGTGTAGGATGTTGATTAACACTTGAAATTTCGTGTTAGCTTTCGTGTCGTCTTGGAAGATATCGTCATCGAAAGATGCAAGTATCGAATTCGTAGATTTTTTACGTTCTTGATTCTAGAACACTTTTTCCCTCCTTTCCGTGTTCCAGGTTTATTGATCGAAGATGACGTCGTACTTTCCTTCATAAAGCTTATTAAAACGGATTATATTATGCACTTTGAGAATGTCTCTTCACTTATTAGGTTACCGTTACATTTAAGAGAAGCTAATGGAGAAAAATTTGACTTTTTACGTTATCCTTCCGGCTTGATCAAATATGGCCCTTGTGCCTTAAAATCCAAACCAACCAACCTTATCCTTCCTTGACAAAATGGACTTGATGCAATTTTTGCCAGTGATAAACTTTATGTATTCCATCCATATTGAATTCATAAAACTAAGATAACCATTGGTTCCTTTTCAAAATTGTATGTCTTAGTAACCTTTTTAAGCAACTAACTTTTTTCCGACAAAGTAAATTTTCTGGTTTCTCAGATCATTCCACATACATTTTTTTCTGATTTCAGTATTTTTAAATAACTAAATTAAATCGCGTTTCTCTTAGAAAAAAATTTAAGCGATGAATGCAAATTTGATTACAAAATCTTCAATCCTATAGTTTTTTTGACAGATAAGAAAATAAATCTGATTATTGGATAGATAATAAAGAGTCGTGTACTTTACTTTGATTGCCTTAAGAAGTTACACTTAACTAAATATTTCTTAACGCAGTAAATCCTGAAGACTTAAAATAGCCCATTGTGTTACTCCAGTGCGACGTAAATTCAATTATCAACCCGAAGACTTAAATTAAAGCCTTTGTCCCAGTCCTAATTAGAACTTCGCTTGCAATAAATAACCGTAGAGCTATACACTAGGCCAAATCCAGACTTAAAAAGGACTAAAATTGACTAAAAGTATGCACCGCATAAAAATATTACCTCTGGTCAGTTTTTTAAAGTAATTATAGTTTTACGCCTTCATGATTTTTAAAGAATATTTTATATGAAAATAGGTACTGCCCCCTTAGAATTTTAAAAATAGATTTATGATCAAATCAACTGAATTGGAGCTGCGTAATAAGTTACTTTCTGTATGCTCATCACGTTTCTTTATACCTACTAGAATTGCTTCGGTGAGTGTCCAACGAGAGTAGTTTTATTGGTATAGTGCCAACCACTGAGCATTACTTAAACTTACTCTAAAAGAAATATCAATGAAGCTTCGATTCTTCACACGACAGTTAGACCTTGTACGCGAAAAAAGATGAAAGAAAAGACAAAAACATATTTTCAATTCGCTTTGACATATGAAAGAAGGGGGGGGGACATTCGGAGAGATTAGGTGATAAATGGTAGTTTTAGTTTACATCAGGGATGCCCGGCCCGCGGGGCTCATTCGGCCCTCCGTTGATTTGCCTCACCAAGTGTCATTTTAACTTGAACAAGTCACACGATAGGTATTTTAGGTTAAAACTTCAATGCTAGATAATGCATTAAAATGCTCAATCCTCTTTGAGTCAACATATTTTTCAGTCATGAATGCAAGTCAACAAAGCAAAAAAATGGAACCGCTTGACTAATGAAAATTTAGAATCAATTTTGCGCTTGGATACTACAAAAATCGAACCAAATATTAAAACAATTGTTAAATCAATGCAGTGTCACGCATCAAATTGAATTCTTTTTTGATATTTATTATCTTTCTTTTTGTAAGAATATAAATAAATATATAAATAAAATGAATAATATATAACTTTCATAGCTTTTGGGGCGACCTTCCCATAACTCACAGTGAATCTGGCCCATGGTCTTAAATAAGTCTGCAAGTTTGGAGAGTGGGGTGCCGGTTCAGGTGTTACCTCGTCATCTGACCTTGATTCAAAATTACGAAGTGTTGCCCTTGGTTCTTTCCCTTGGGGATTGATCCTGGACGGTCGCCAATAGCCCGTTGAGTTGCCCCAGTGCGACGTTAATTAAATACCTACCTATTGACCAAGTTATATTTATAGCTTTTATTAAAAACGGAACAAAGTTGTAATTTTTATTAACCCTCCAAGTGGTTTCGATGAGATGTCTCGTCCATCTAGATCTGACCAATTTCGATAATGACGAGATATCTCGTCATCCAGATATTACCGATTTTTTTGACGAGATCAAAATTGGGTCAGACGCCAACGTGAGGACATTTGAGGCCCCGACTGATTTAACGTGCACCAGCCGCTTTTGTGCACGACGGTCTTTGGAGGGACCGTGTTTCGAACTCGCAACCCTCTGGTTGCTAATCCGTTGCTCTTCCAACTGGGCTGGCTCGTCATCTTGACCGTGATTCAAAATTACATGGTGTTGTCCTCGAATTTTTCCCTTGGGGATTGATCCTCACCAATAGCCCGTTGTGTTGCTCCACACAGTGTGACATTAATTCAACTATACTCCCTTAAACGAAATCGAAGCCTATTCCTGAGTGAAATACATTAAAATCGGCGTCGATTTAAAAGAATCCGCGCACATTTGAATCAAATTTGATGCTTTTGTGTCTATTAAGCAACTAATTAAGATCTGCTCTTGCCCTCTTTAACTCGATCGCAGAAACCGGAAAATTAAAGAGGAATCGTGATTCTCCACTTGGAATCGATTCCAGTCCTTGGCTTCACATCACTGAGATGCCTATGACAAAGATCTGCAGTGCGTACTGCGCAAAACATTAGTGGTTGTCATAGAAGGGCCCCCGAATTCATTTTCGCTCCCCTTTGTTATATTCGCCGCGAAAATCTGAATTAATTGCCGAAGAGTTTCCAAGCGAAAGTGGAATAAGTACTGCCTTAGTGACTTATGAAAACAACGATTTTGGCTTTATTATCACTGGGGCCGCGGTAGCCCTGTTGGAAGAGAAACGGATTAGCAATCGGAGGGTTGCGAGTTCTAAACTCAGTCCAACCAATGACCGTCGTATACGGGGGTGGTGCACATTAAATCTGTCGTTGCTTAACATGCCCTCACGTTGGCGTGATGTGGGAGTTTGGAGATCGGGGTGCCAGCTCAGGTGTTGACCTCGTCATCTAACCGTGATTCAAAATGACGAGGTGTATTTCTCTTGTCTTACTATCTGTTATGATTGTACTATCTGATCATTTTTAGCATGCAGAATTTGTATAAAACTTATTTTTTCACTATTTGTTACATGTTATATCCACTTTAATTTTTTTTATCCATGACCTTTAGTTAAATTTCAACGCTGTCTAAAAATTACATTTTATTGTGATTTTTAAATTGACCGTCTGTTTTATCTGTCGTTTGGCGCAGTTTATCGTACTTCCTACCTTGCGCCATGAAACCAACCAATAACCAACTAACCAACCTATCACAAAACACGCTCCATGACGCAACTTATGTCTTACAACTAACATAGGGCCTCATTGTCTCAACACTTAATCTAGATTTCTTCTTTGACCAAATGGGGCCGTCGTGGCTCAGTGGGTATGCCCACTGCGCTAGCAGCCTTCGAAATATAGGCGGCGCAGGTTCGATTCCTGTCAGGTGCATTCCTCCCTGGGTATATTTCTTTCTTCTGTCAGTAAAACTTTTGTGTGTCTATTGCTTGATATTGTATGTCGTGTCTGGCGCAGCATGGCCAAATCTGGCCCTTACGCCATAAAAACCCCAAACCAACCAACCTTTAACCACATAGGTTGACACGGTTGGTAGAGTCACGGATTTGCAACCGGAGGGTTACGAGTTCGAAACTCGATCCAACCAAAGATCGCCGTGTACGTGGGACTGGTGCGCGTTAAATCTGCCGTGGCCTCAAATGTTCTCACGTTGGCGTGGTGTGGATGGAAGATCGGAGAGTGGGTGCCAGCTCAGGGTGTGACCTCGTCGTCTGACCGTGGTTGAAAATGACGAGGTGTCTTCCGCGGATCTTTCCCTTCGGGATTGCTCCAGGACTGGCGAAAACAGCCCACTGTGTTGCTCCAGTGCGACGTTAATTAACTACTACGTACCTTTTCGCCATAAATCTGTCTGGCAACCCAATACAGAAATAAAATATGAAGCTATCAGCAGTATTATTTACTGCGGCGTCAATAAGATCAGGGCAACTATTGAGATGGGGTCCTGTCATGTCTGCAAGGTCATACCGAGGGCGATTGAAGAATTTGACGAGCCAATTCCTTACAGATGATTTTGAAGGTAGTCGTGTCCGGCGAGTACAGGGAAACAAGCGACTCCTGCAGCCCTCGGAATAACCCGTTGTTACTCCAGTGTGACGTTAATTGAAAAATACCATACCTACAGCCCTCGGTAGATCCTGTGGTAACTGAGACGCTTGGCAAGGAGTTCCGGTCTTTCTCTTTAGTTCCATCTTTTGTAAATGTTGCGAGTTCGAAACTTGGTCCAGCCAAAGACCGTTGTGTACACGTGCATGTCAAGTTTGTCAAAAATGTCCTCACGTTGTCGTGGTCTGAAAGTTTGGAGAGTGGGGTGCCAGCTCAGGTGTTGCCTCGTCATCTGTCCCTGATTCAAAATTACGTAGTGTTGTCCTCGATGTCTCCCGTGGGGATTGATCCCGGACCGTCGTCAATACCCTGTTGTGTTGCTCCAGTGTGACGTTAACTGCCTACCTACTTACCTCTTGTAAATATTGAGTCTGGAATGCTTAATTTTTGTATTTATAATCCTTTTTCCTTTATGATATTCAATTGGAGGACATGGCTGGGGCAATTAGGAACCAGACATTTTATTTTCAAATGAGTTAAAATGTTTATATGTGCTCAGCTCACCCTAAGAATGATTCTTTTTCAACTGAAAATTGACTGCATTTTCTTTGAAATGTTCACTACAAATGACATATTCACTGATTGGGATATCAATGACAACGTATAAACAAGCATTACCCTCTTTGGCCATCGACCAACTACCAGAAACCTGTTTATCCTGTATAAGTACACTGTAGATGGCTATCTGATCTTTTTCGTGGATAAAATTTTTTCAGGCTGAATAGTATCTGTTGTGAAGATATTTCTCCTCTACATGTGGTATATTTTACGTGTCTCATTTAATGCGTATTTGGAATAAATATTTTGGTTAGAGATACATTGTTATTAAGAGGACTGGATTTTCAAAACAAATTTGTGAAGTTATGATCCAATTCTTATCAAAATTTATACAAACTGTTTTCTTAAAAAAACTGGTCCAAAAATATTGAGATGTGCAGGAATATAATGTCCAAGTTTTTGATAAATTACAGCGACTTTTTGCTACTATTTTTCAACCTTGGCGACTAGGGGTATTTTTTAAAGTAAAATCGATCTCAAAAGCTACTAATTTCAAAATTTTAACGACTTTTCGAAAATTTTGGCGATTGTTTTTAATTCAAAGGTCAACGAAAATTTAGTCCCTTTTTTCTTAAATAATAGCGGACGGAAAAAATATTTTTCAGATTTTTCTTCGGAAAGAAAATTTTTCAAGTGAGCCAATTTCGCAGTTTTAGCGCCAAGCAGCCATGAAAGAAAACATCGGAATCTGGTAGATTGTCATGAAAATGAGTTTAAGAAAATATGTAGTTTTTAAAATTTAAATTTATTGGCGACATCTTCTGCGTCTGTTTGATACTTAATTATCACATTTTGTATTTTAGCAATTCATTTTGTATCAGCTAAAATTGCTAGTAAAATAGGGTTTAAGTGGGAGGCGAAAGGTATAGCAGTGATAACGAGTTGGCAGGGAAACCATCCACGGCAATCTCTTCATTTTTGGTATAGCCTTCTAATGAGCTTCCAAACATGCTCAAAAATAGACTGACCCAAGTGAACTGCCTTCTCGTCGGAGCCGAACTATGACAGCCCTTCCCAATGCGAGTGGAACCACTTTTGTACAAATGGATTTTTCCAAGGTCATCTGCTTTCGCACCGGAGCCGCATTGCATTTACAGATATAGATTAGAGCACGTATTGTTAGAAGGAAGAATAAACTATTGATTGATCGGAATTTGCGTGATATAACCGAAAAGATTCAAACTTAGGCATCACAAGAATGACTACTTGGTCGATAAACTCGAATGTCAAAACAAAATTTAGAGGTGAAAAATACGACTAGCGACGACTAATTTCGAATCCTGCATTTTATTTATAACAAAGCTCCGCGTGTGTTCAAAAGGAAAGAATAACAAGGATACAAATATGAATCTGCTTACACGCATTTCAACGTAGTTATTTGTGAAATAACGTTAGACTCCGATCTGCTACTTTTTAAATATTTTTTATGAATGAGTGCTCTAAGAATATCTGGTATATCCGTATCTGGTCTGCGCTCCAGGTAAACCTATTTGGAGGACCTAATCTGGCCGGCGGGTAGGGAAAACCCTTCTGAATGGCCGTATCTGGATGGCAGGCCGGGTAAACTTTTAAGGAGGTCCTTATGTGATCGGCGGGGTGGTTAACCTTTTCAGTGAACCATATCTCGTCTGCGTGCGTGATAAAGCATTTCGAGGGCCGTGCCTGGTCTGTGGGCCAGGTAAACCTGTCCGGGGGCCTCATCTGAACTGCGGACCTGTTAAACTTATTCGAAGGTCCGTATCTCGCCTGTTAGCTTGATAAACCTATCCAGGGGCCGTATCTAGTCTACAGGCCTGATACAAATATTTGGAGGGCCGTATCTGGTCTCCGGCCTTAAGAGCAATCTATTCGCTACAACTGATTTATCTTACGTGTACGGTTTTTGTGACGACTTGGTTAAATCTCATCCCGACGAGAACAAGTATTTCATCAAATAGCTAAAGAGTGCATTTGTGCAAATTGAACATTGAATACACATTTTTAATTTAATGACCGAGACTTCATCGAAACTGGACTAACACCCGGACTAGATGTAATCTTGGTCATCACTTTTTGAATTATTTAATAGAAGTTAGTTTTTGTGGAAGCAAATTTCTAAGTCTGAAATACGAAGTTCTGATGTTTGCAAAGAGATATTCGTCTAGTAGTCATGCCTCTCGTAATCAAATTAAAATCGAAAGCCGGCCCTCTTTATGATTTTCTTTTAGCAAAATGTTTCCAGATCTCTCCTTAGTTAATGGTGAACATTGAGTATTTTGGAATATAGATTTTTAATTTAATAAAGGGGGCCTTCATCTAAACTGGGCTAGCACCCGGCCTGTAGATGTAGAGGCTTGGTCATAACTTTCTAGCTTATTTAGCAGAAGGTAGTTTTTGTGGAAGCAAGTTTGACATGAACGAAGTTCTGATGTTTGCAAAGAGAAATATTAGTCTAGTAGTCTTGCCTCTCGTAATCAAATATAGCCCGTTGTTCTGCTCCAGTGCGACGATAATTAACTACGTACCTCGTAATCAAATTTAAATCGAAAGCCTATCGTCCTTTTTATGATTTCCTATTTGAGCAAAACGTGTCCAGATGCCTCCTTGGGTAACGGTGTACATTGAGTATTTGGAATACATATTTTTAATTTAATGAGAGAGCCTTCATCGAAACTGGACAAGCACCCTGATTGCAGATGTAGAGGCTTGGTCATCACTTTTTGGCTTAGAAGAAATTAGTTTTTATGGAAGCAAATTTCTAAGTTCGAAATGAACGAAGTTCTGATGTTTGCAAAGAGAAATATTAGTCTAGTAGTCATGCCTCTCATAATTAAATGTAAATCAAAAGCCGGCCCTTTTTATGATTTTCTCTTTAGCAAAAGTTTCCCATATCCCTCCTTGGTTAATGGTGAAAATTGAGTATTTTGGAATACATATTTTTAATTTAATAAATGGGGCCATCTCTAAAGTGAGCTAGCGCCCGGCCTGTAGATGTAGAGGCTTGGTCATCACTTTCTAGCTCATTTAGCAGAAGCTAGTTTTTGTGGAAGTAAATCTCTTAGTTCGGAATGAACGAAGTTTCTTATGTTTGCAAAGAGAAATATTCGTCTAATAGTCATGCCTCTCGTAATCAAATTTAAAGCGAAAGCGGATCCTTTTATGATTTTCTTGAGCAAAACGTGTTCCAGATGGGAATGGTGAAGGAGTATAAATTCTAATGTTTGTGTAGTAGCACGCAATAAAGTCATCGCCACAGCCATAAAGCAGCTGCTTGCCGCCATAACTCTTGTGAAACGCATATTTTCTTTCGGTTTAGTTCACTCGAAACTTTAAAAATGTTAAATTACGGAATATTGAGAAATTAGTTTTTCTATACATATTAGAGATGTAAATTTCTCTAATCTTTTGGAGAATATTCTCCAAACGCTCATAAAAGGGGAATAATCGAGAATTTTCTTCTAAAGGCCTAAAAATTATTTGTTATGATGGTATTTTTCAATCATTGAAAAATTAATGCATAAAGGACAAAAAATAACAAGTTTAAAAATGTAGTACTTCTAAGGCTAACATTAAAAAAAAAGAAATAAACATTTCAGTTAATTTTGTACCCTGTTCTTTTCAACACTTATTAATTATTATTTGCTTTGACACTGCGTACACTTATTTTCCAGTGCACTCAGAATTCTCTTTTAATTTATCCCCAACTAATAACTTTAATTTGTGATCTACACAAGTACATGCAGACATGGGGCTCTGTGCTGCTTATCATATCTCTAGACTTTATCCTGGCAGCAGCATTAATATATGAAAATGTATCATTATCTTCAATAAAAAACTAAGAATTATAAATTTCTATAAAACAGTGCTGAAATATATTGTAAGTGATACATAAAATAAACTCCGGGTTCATTTCTGCAATCAATGAATTCCAATTTCCTGAAAAATAAGGTTTTAAATAGGAAATTCTAGAATATTATCTAAATTTCAAAGTTTGAAGAATATTCTTTTGGAAATATTCTCTGCTAATAACTGCAGCAGCTCATGCATAAGTTAGACATGTTCTGAATTACTGCTCTTGACCACTTCTAAAATTAAGTATTTTAATTTTTGAAGTTTTGTCCTAATGAGTGTTTCCGTAGTTTCCAAAATATATTGTGTGGTCCACTGTTCGCAAGTGTTCACCTCAAGGGAAAATCTATTTTGTCATGAAATCTGGGTTGACAAGTTCCAAATACTCCATGTGTGTAATAATTTGGTTGCTTTAGGTCTTATGGTGCGATAGCGGACAAGACCGCGCCAATGGAATAATTGGTTTATATCAATTTCTGTATAACTTTGTGCTAACTTGGGAAATTGAGTTGCTACAGATGGCAGCAAAGCCGTCTGTCGTTTAAAGAGAACCGGAGGCACCACGAGTAGGCGACTGACCCCTATCCCCCAAAAAAGTTGCCTTAGTGTCCCAAGTCACTGATATATATGGAAATGAACAAACTGACCAATTGGCTAAGGCTGGAGCACAGTTGCCCCGACTTAAATCCCTTTCCGTATCATGAGCCTTATATGCTAGTCTATGGGAACTAATAGATTTTCAATCTACGAAGAGTTGTTTCAGGGAAATTGAAATGTTCTATTGTGGAATGGAGCTCGTATCCCAGGTTCCTTGCTGAGCTTATGAAAAGTTCACCCGACGTGGCTTCGTTATCACCTTTTGTTGGGTACCGGGACACGTTGGAATTGTTGGCAACGAACTGGCCGATGTCGCTGCGAAAAATACCGCGACTCCATTCAACATTCGCATTCCGTACCACGATCTCCGTCGTATTGTACGGGATATTGTATGGAAAGAATGACGCGAAAACTGGAGTGAGCAAATCAACAATAAACTTTTTAACATCCATCCGATCATCTCACTCCAACCTTCACTTCCACCTCGATGATTCGACGTTTTTCTAACTCTTCTTTGCATAGACCATTCTAGAGCCACGCACAGATATTTATTGTTCGGTAAAACCACACCATCGTGTCAGCATTGCCAACAACCTCTTTCCATTAGTCATATTTTTTAACATCTTGTTCTGGTCTTAGACGGTTTTACCAACTTTTTTTAACACATCACCTATTTTATCTGATTTGTTGCATCGCCCACCAGATTCATCACTACCTTTTTGCATCACTGGATTTTTATCGCATATACAGTACATAATTTTAATTGTGTTTCATAATTAAACTCTTAAGCCTTAGCTTTGACAAATTTCTTATATTCCTTGTTCGTGTACTTGCATATTTTTAGATTTTTTAAAATTATTTTTATTCTCGTTATTGAATATTTAATCTTGCGTTTGGCGCAGCTTGTTCGTTATTGCGCCATAAAACCTAAATCAGCCAACCTAGGTTCCCTGCCCAGAGCTGTTGGAGTAGCTTCTTTTTGACTTCTTACCGGACATGACTACTTATAAAGGCACTTACACCGTATTGGAGTATCGAGATCACAGCTATTTGTCCTCTTTGCGATCTGGTCGAAATGACTGGAGACCACCTCAAGGACTGCCATGAAATTCTTGACAATACAGTTGCAAATACTGCCAGATAGTGCTTTTAAAAGAATTTTTTTTTCACTTCAGACCTCTATTGGGCTGCTCGTCGATTTATGGCCGATGAGTCGGAGACTGGCGTAGGATAGTTATTTGTCCTCTTTGCTAGCTGGGCGAAATGACTGAACTCAAGGACTGCCCTGAAATTCTTGACAATACAGTTGCAAATACTGTAGATAGTGCTTTTAAAACATTTTTTCACTTTAGATTCCTATTGGGCTGCTCGTCGGCAGTTAGCCAAGAGACCGAAGATCGGCGTAGGTTAAAAAATGTTAAGTTTTAGTATAAGGTTGTGAGTATATCTTCCTTTTTGCTAGTTGTGATTTTTCCATTGTATACTGAATTCATTTCTGATGGGTTTTTTATCTGTATGGAGTAAGATTTTCAATATCTGTCTTAATGATTCTTTGGCTTCTTGATCAGAAAGGCTTTAGTTGGATCATTAGGCTTAGAAGAAAATAATCCCATTTCTTTTTATTTGAATAGTTGGGAAAATAACTTTGTGCTCGTATTTCTATGGATTCCCTTTTTCATTTCTTTCATAGAACGATGACCTGAACAAAGGTTGTAACTTTCTTATACAGTCCGAGTATTTGAAGTTATCTGAAATAAAAAGTGTTACGGGGATCAGAAACCGATAAAGAAACATTATTTTTCTAGGCTCGCGGCGTTCTTCGTATTGCATTTTAAACTACGTTTTTCTGTATTCCCTAAATGTCCCATTATCTCTAACAGGATACGGTTAGATATCTGTCTCATAAATAACCCATGACAAATTATGGGGCAGATTTAAGAGCAGATGTTTTTATCTCGTGAAGCCGAGTCCACTACAACATCCAAAAAGAAAATGCCTCGTCCATTGCTTAAACGGTTTTTATACAGACTGGGTGAACAAATAAATGTCTTACCCAGTGGTAAATTGGACCTGGTATTTGTTACCTATAATGATACTCTTTAAATACCAAAAGTAATTAGCTGAAAAAGTTCATTATATTGATTATAATATACTTTTTCAATATAATAGGTGATTTGCTTTGCTTGCTAAGTATTATAAGTAGTTAGCAGAGAATATTCTTCAAACATTAACATTGAGAATTTTTCTATTTAAAACCTCATTTTTCAGGGAATTGCGGTTTAATGATTGCAGAAATGAACCTGAAGCTTATTTCATGTATCATTTCAATATATATGCACTGTTTTATAGAAATTATTTATAATTGTCAGTTTTCATTGAAAACCATGATACATTTTTCATTTTACTGATGCCGCTGGCATGGTCAAGTCTAGATATGATAAGCAACACATATTCCCATATTTCTGCATATAGTTGTGCAGCACACGCACTAAACTTATTGGTTGAGTAAATATTAGAAACGAACTCTTTGAGTGAACTCGAAAATAACTACACATTTTTTCAAAGAAGTAAATAATTCACACTTCGAGCAAAATTGTTGAAAAGAGCACAGTACAAAAATAAATTAAGTGTTTTCTGCAATTATTAAATACTTCATACTTAGAAGTACATCATACATACATTCATACTTAGAAGTACTTCATTTTTAAACTTGTGATTTTTTCATATATGTATTCATTATTCATTGATTAAAAACACATTGCATGACATTTTTGTGTGCCTTTAGAAGAAACTTCTCGATTATGCTCCTCTTGGAGAATATTCTAAAAAGATTATAACCGAGAAATTTACATCTCTAATTATAAGGACTCATTTCGGTACTGTCTGTCACTGCTTGGCGATTAATTGGAAAACTTAAACTTTCCAATGTTTATTAAATTTAAAAGCGTTTCTTGCTTTTGTGACTTTAAAAGTTAAAACCTTTTTCAATAAACGTTTTTTTGCCACAGTAGATGCTTAATATAGACAGACCTTAGATTTATCTGTCTGTTAAAAGACTTTATCGGGGTGAAAAACTTTTAACACTGAACTTTTCTCTGTTCCATATACAAGTGCAAAGTATCATTTATTGAAAGACTTTACTTTAACCATCATGTCGAACCTTATTTGAACATGTTTTTCGTAAAATTTTCGTTTTATTTAGTTATGAGGAATATATTGTCTGCGAACATTGTATGCTATTGATTAGAAGCTGGAAACAAACATAATGCAACTATGTAATTACGGGAATCACATATAAGGTCTGTTCAGAAAGTATCCAGCCATGTAATATGAAACAAGATACATTGCACCTAGGATCTTGGCACCTAATCTCCCTCAAAGTAGGCACCTTAGGACCTCACACTTCTTCCAGCGTCTCTTCCACGTTTCAAAACACTGCCAAGTCCACTGTTAGAATCGCCATCAGCTATCTCGTCGTGTTCTCCTGAATCGCATCCACGGTCTCGCAAGACACCAATTCCGGGCTGTAGGGGGCTAAAGCACTAGGAGATTTGATGTTTTACCGAAAACCCTGCACGAAACGTGATGAATGTTCACCGCCACCACACGGTTCATGCTAAGATCCTTTGTCAAAATCTCGAACAGTTTTTGAAATCTCCAAATCTTCCAATTCTGCACTGTCAGTCGCCGATCTTAGTTGATTGCAGTCTACAAATTCAACATTCTCAGATGTTCTGCTTGTTGAAGGCTTTCCAGAACGCGGATAGCTTTCAACATGTTCACGGCCATCTTTGAAGCGGCTGTGCTATTTTTATACGTGCTACTCATTGTGTTGTGCCCGAAAGCTTTCTTCGTCATTTTAATAGTTTCTGTGGGCGAATTTTCATGAAATTTTCTCCGAGCGAGTGGAGTAACGAATTTTCATCATTTGATGCAAATTCGTTACTCCACTCGCTCGGTTATTGCGAATGCGATGGTCTAACAAAACATACGCTCACTCAAGGACATCTAGCACCTAACTTGATTAGTCTAATGGGTTCCTTTATGACTTTTGACGATTCATAAAGCGTTTGAGTTTGTCACATTGGAGCACTTAGCGACAATTGGCTCTTCAGTCTTCGATGCTGCGAAAACCGTAAAGCTGAATTCAAATAGGAAGCACAAAGCAACACGCGCAAACTAATCAGGTTCCAGCGCGAGCCCCGTTCCGCTTCAAGTTGAAATCATTTCAACTTGATTTGACAGCGCGTGTCGCTTTGCGTCTTGCGCTTCCTATTTGAATTCAGCTTTATTGTTATGTTAACAATGGCTGGATACTTTCCGGGGAGACCTCGTATTGAATTAATCGAGAATTTAATTGAAGGATTCCAAGCAAGTAACACATCCAAGTAATAAGCCACTAAATTTATATGTTCCGTAATGAAATGAATTTAGACAAAATATTCGACAAGATCAAAAGAATTTCTAATGAATAAGTGCTTAATACTTGAAAATGTAAGAAAATACGACCTTTTGAATAGTGGATAAATCATCATATTTTTTAAATTTTTTATGACTTAAAAAGTGCTCTTCTGAAATCTTTGAAAAGAGTGGCTTTTTTTCCCCCAAGCCCGTCAATTCTTACATATTGCAAACAAGGCACTCCTAAGTGCTGTTATGTGATACTAGTCATAGATCCTGCTCTACTGTCTGTTTACCACGAGCATTGCTCCAGGCAGAAAGTTTGCGGCTGTCCGTAGAAACGAGACTTAGCTCATTTTCTCTAGGGAATTCTTGAAGCATTTGAGTTTGTCACATTGGCGCACTTAGCGACAATGGGCTCCCCATGCGTTTGTGCGATAAGAGGATAAACGACTGCAATGGGCTACGTTCATAACGTCGCCAAACTACCCATCGCCAAAGTCGTCAAATCTCATCTGACTCATCCCCACTCAAACTGCGAGGCCAGTTTCTGTAGTTACCGTCAGTTCCTAGATTTTATGTCAGGAGCATTCTGATAACACATAGTAATTAGCCCTCGTGCAGCAAAAAATGACCATAGAGCGATAAATCAAACTGATTCTAGTCGTTTCCTTAAAAGTTGTAGGGATAGTCGGTGACTAAGTCTTCTGTGTCAGCAAAACTTTCCTTTTCTGTGTATGTCTATTACTGGACATTGTCTTGTGTTTGTCACAATATGGCCAAATATGACCCTTGCGCCATAAACGCAACCCCCAACCAACCTTAAAAGTTATACTCAAACGAAGCTTACTTTTTAGTTTCAATGTCAGTTAGCTTTGCCTGTCTCAAAACGCTCATATCTGTATGTTCCCTTTCAAAAAAAGCTCATTTTTACTGGAATTAAGCCCAAAGGTCTTGCCAAGACACTCCTTATACTTGTCTACCTTTCTTATGCGCTTCCTTCTCTCTTAATGAATGTAGTGAAGAAAGCCTTCTATTTTGCCATTTTACTTTTTCACACTTGAAGCATTTATAGAGAAAACAAAATACATTTCACTGATGAAATCAACTTCATTTTCAAAACTTTGATTCAATGTTGCTATACTCGTAACTCCCTTTATATCACTTGGTTCAAAATTACTAAGTGTTGACCTCGGATCTTTTCCTTCGGGATTGATCCCGGACCGTCTCCAATTGCCCGTTGTGTTGGCCTAGTGCGACGTTAATTCAACTACCTACCCTTTATATCAATTTAACATTTCCCAGTTCAGATGCCACTTTCATGTAAAAGTAGCTCGGGTGTCCTCGTCATCTGACCATGGTACAAAATTAGGAGATGTCCTTGGATCTTCCCTTCGAGATTGATCCCGGACCGTCGCCAATAGCCTGTAGTGTTGCTCCCGTGCGACGTTAAGTAACTACTTGCCGATTTCAGATGTGGTTCGGAATCCACTTTGGCCCCCTCGTCTTGCAAAAATTTATGTTATAGCGACAAACCAAACCTTACACAACTGTAAGTAAAGAGAAACAATTAAAGTCAATGAATTACTGTGCAGACAAAATACGAAATTAAAAAGAATTAGCCTTGTCGAAGTTACCAATGAACATAAACGTTTGAAGGGCTCTGGGCAACATAGTGATGAGCCACAGAAATATGTTCTGTAATAAAAAAAATAGAAACAAAATATTCAAGAGAATCAAAAGCATTTCCGATTATTTGAATGAGTGAGTAGTAGTTGAAAGTTTTAAGACAACATGGCTTCTTATTGTGGATAAAGCATTATGATTTTGAAATTTTTTATAACTTGAAAATTACTGACCTGAAAAATTTGAATTATGGCTTATTGTTTCCCCGAAGTCCTTCATTTGATCTACAATAGTTTTTTGACGCAAGTTTTACAATATTAACCCATTCGCGTTTTGATGAGGTCAGCTCGCAAGACTGCATTACTCAATATAAATGCATATAGTTCAATGCCTAGTACCCAGATGTCACGTGTATGCTGCCTTGGCGACCTTTTTTGAAAATTCACCAAAGTTCAACGAAAATGTAGTCTTTTTTAACTAATAGCGAACTGAAAAATATTTTTCTTGAGGGAGAAAATTTTTCAGGGGTCACCAGTTTCGATGTTTTTCGCCAAGCCGTGGCAACCGCGAAAGAAAACCTTCGGAATCTGGTTGCTAAACTGTCGTGAAACCCTTATTAAGAAAATATTTAGTTAATTTCAAAATTTAAATATCTTGGCGAGATCTTTAAAAGACCTCAAAAAGTTGAAATTTCTCATCATAGAGTTTAATATTTTATTGAAAGTTTTTCATTGAGTTGGCAATGCAATGAACTAACGCTAAATGTGTAAATAACTGAAAACAAAAATTTACACTTGTCAAAACGCATTAGTAAGTTGACACTGTTGTGATTAAGGTTAGAGAATTGTGTTGTGCAGTGAATTTTTGTCTTTCATAACAGTAAATGTCGTTTTTTTTTCGTAAAAATTTATTATAAGTGAATAAATCGTTTTATAATGTTATTTGATGTTTTATACTAATTTTAAAGCTGAATGAGTGAATAAACAATTATGTGCAACGGGTTTTTTTTCTTTAAATCGTGTGCCTCAGAGTTAAAGGAGACTTTTGCCACTATTTTTAAGAACTTATGCTACTAATGCTATTTCAAAAGTGCTTTGGCTGTGGCAGCCCTGTGTGCGTACCAGGTAGTCGAGTGGTTAGCACTGCCCCTTGGCGGGTAACCGCTAACCTTTAGTAACTTAGATATTGCTTAAAATGCTTTATTGCTTGCACACCCATGTCTAAAAACGGCTTCAGTCCATTCAGAGAACTGCAGATAACAATTTGATTGATGGTTTACAATTCTTTGCCTAGTCACGTCCAGCATTTTAAACCGTCATCTGATGCATTGCCACCCCTATTTTCCCTCTACACACGTTTATTCAGTTAGACCTTTCCACCTGAGATTGCTTCGATCTTCCTTAGACGCATACAAAGTATCGTTTTTGTCAAAGCATATCGTGAACGGGGAGTTTTAACTTTATACTATCGAGCTCCCTTCCTGATTCTTAAGTGGTTTTATCTAGTACCTTGGGGAATTCTTTGAAGCTTGTGGTCTTCGTAATTAAGAGAGGGTTTTCTTTATTTCGCTGAAACTACCACTTTTTGGGGATTTTTCATTGATGGAACTATGCAATAAAAGCAATTCCAAGTTCTGTACGTCTATTATCATTTCAGGTATTCACAAAAAAATTGTAAAAATTTTATGAAGAATCACGCCTAGCCGTTCATAAAATCCTTGTTACTCTTCATATCTCCGAGTTTCATGACAAATCCGTATCACTGAAGTTTTGCCACCCCTTGGTTCGGGTTTTCTGTTGATTTTTGCTCGCTTAATTTGAGCTTCAGTTTTGTGAGTTAAACTTTATGATGTGAAAGATTTAAGACGCGTAAAATATCTGAATTAAGGAGAATTATCTTTTTTTCGTTAAAATTACCGTTTTGGGGGGATTTTTACTGACGAAACTATGCAATCAAATAATCCCAAACTCTACATCTATTTGTTATCTTTTCAGGTATTCGCAAAAATTTATTTTAATCATTTTCATGAACAATCACACCTGCTAACCCTCCTCGACCATGTCGAAGTTCTGTGGTCGCTATGATTTTGAATGGCGTTTTTTTCCCATTCACATGCTATCGTTTAATGAACCAGAAATTTTTGAACGAATATTTAAGAGATTAGAGACTTGTCAAATCGAAATAAACGCTTTTTCTAAAAAATTGACCGAGTTTCTTTCTATAAAAATATAAAAACGTACCATTGCTTTTCTGGTTCATTTAAGGACAAAGGGATATTTGCTCGGCCTGCTGCGAAAATTTCAAGTTGATCAATATAATAGTTTTATACCCCTCGGGGACACATCTTCGTTAGGTGTGTATGGGCTTCACGAACCCAAGGTACCCTAGTGATCTATTCTTTTCCCATGGGGTTTACTGCCTCTAGTAAACCCATGGTTTTCCCATAGGGTCGGGAAGCGAACTTTTCTCTTTCTCCTCCATCCTTTCTTTTCACAATTGCTTGACATTGTCTGCCTTGCGTTTAGTGCAGCTTGACCAAATATGGCCCTTGCGCAATAAAACCCTAAACCTCCCAACCAACCAATAGTTTTATAGGTATGCCAACCACTCGCGAAAAAGCTGTGACGAATAAACGCGTTTCAAATTTCAGTTAACTGATGCGTATTCGTTAATTATAACATTTTCCTGGGAATCTGAGGGGCCGTCGTGGCTCAGTGGGTATGCCCACTGCTCTAGCAACCTTCGAATTGTAGGTGGCGCAGGTTCGATTCTTGTCAGGTGCATTCTTCCTTGGGTGTATTTCTCTCTTCTATGTCATTAAAACTTCCATTATGTGTGTTTGTCTATTACTTGATATTGTATGTCTTGTGTCTGGCGCAGCATGGCCAAATATGGCCCTTGCGCCATATAACCTCAACAAAACAACCTGGGAATATGCTATGGCGCAGTGGGTTTCCCCACTGCGATAACAACCTGCTTGTTGTAGGCGGCGCAGGTTCGATTCCTACCTGGGTGTATTTCTCCTGTTGGAGTAAAACTGTCCTTGTATGTGTATGTCCATTACTTGACGTTGTCTTTTCTTTGGTGCAGCTTGGCCAAATATGGCCCATAAAACCAAACCAACCAAATATTATTTTAGAAATAGCTTTAAATTTAGGTTGGTTTAGGGTTTTATGGCGCGAACGCCATACTTGGCCAAGCTGGTTCTAACACAAGACGTACATTAAGTAATGGACATACACAAGGAATGGTTTACTGATAGCGAGTATATCGCGTTTTGACTCTGACAATGCTTTCTAGTTTTCGAAAACTAAAACTGAAGATCGCTTTGTAAAATTTTTTGAGGCATAAAATGTTTTTATTCTTGTATTTTCAAATCTGGCGATCCCTTACAGTTGTACCCAAACATACGTTGTTATGGTATTCCTGATATTGTGGGGACCGTAATGGCTCAGTAGGTGTGCTCACTGCGCTTGTAACCTTCGAGTTCTAGGCGGCCCAAGTTCGATTCCTGTCAGGTGTATTCCAACCCCTAGTGTATTTCTCTCTTCTGTGTCGGTGAAACTTTCATTGCATGTGCATGTTGATTTGTGTGTGTATTTCACTTACTTGATATTGTAACTCTTGTGTCTGGCGCAGCATGGACAAATATGGACCTTGCGCTATAAAACCCCCAAAACTACCCATCTAGCAAGAAATGACTGAAGCCTAACTACACCTGGTCATGAACTTTGACATGAACTTTGTACGGTTGGTTGGTTTTGGGGGTTTTATGGCGCGAGAGCCATACTCGTTTGAGCTGCGCCACACAAAAGTCAAGTAAATGGACATACACACACAAAGAAATCTTTACTGACACAAGATAGGAATACTCCCAGGGAAATATCGAACCTGACAGGAATGAACTTGGTAAGGAAATAGGATCATTATGTGGAGTGTAAACGCATCCCCAAGAATGTAAATCATCTTGTTATCAAACAATGGCCTGGGAAAGCAATGTGGGATGTGATACTGGTTGTAAAGCTGCTGTAAACAATACCTTTTCAATCACTTCCGGTGTTTCATTTCCTTCAAGACGATAGCTTAATCAATCATACCCTCTATTTTTATTTTTTTTAAACCTAGAGAGAAGAGTAGAGAAAAGTTAAATTGATGTTGGTGATTTGTTCGATTGAACGTTGCTGGAATCGCACTTTCTCGTGCAGCGGCAACTCAAAATAGACATTTCGTTCCCAATTAACGAAGATTCTATTGTACTCGAACACGAACCATAGAAAACAAATTACGGTGCCGTTTTTAGTTTTAAAAATATAAACAAGTTCAGGGCTACCACAAGCGACCTTTTGCCACTTTTTTCAACCTTGGCGACTAGAGGTATCTTTTTAATCAAAATCGTCTCGAAAGCTTTCTATTTTCGAAATTTTGCGACTTATTCGAAAATTTTGGCGATTTTTTTTTAATTCTTCAAAGGTCAACGAAAATTTAGTCCCTTTTTTCAACTAATAGCGGGCAGAAAAATATTTTTCTTAAGGTGCATGTATACACTAAAAGTCACGAAAAATGGCCAAAATATCGATTTTGTTTTTATTGCTTCGAAATATTTCTCAATTTCTGAGCTTTGAAACGATACCAAGATCTTGTAAATATTCGGAATACTTTTCTAGTTTCCAGGGTTTTTCGTTAGGTATTGTTACCATGTATTGTACAAACATGTTTCCAAAACTTTAAACTCAATTTCTGAAGAACTGTTTTTGCACTACGATGCTTTCTTCAAACAGAACAATGAACTCAACAATGAATTTATCTATTATAATTATTTTTGTATCATTATAATCTATTTAATACAGTAGATGTTCTGAACCTCAGAGTTTTTAGTTAAGAAATTAATTTTTAGTTGATTTTTAAATGTTAAAATTCCTGAAAAAATCTTAACTTTTTAGACTCCATTGGTGAAAACAATTGTAAAAAATAACCTATTCCCTCTAGCGACTTTAATGAGGGTCAAAACATGAAGAATAATATTAGAAATAATTTCCTACAGGAATTGTCTTTCTGAACACATTAGAATTTTAGATATCACTGTTCAAAAAACATGCTAATTAGCTGATTATACCTAAATTAGATAATTAATAATTAGCTTAATCTGTTTTTTTCTCACTGAAATTATTTTAAGCAGAAGCCAATGACTTGTTGGAAAAAACTGGATTTTTAAAGTCACAATTTTAAAAAAAATCTAGTGCAAGTCTCAAGGGAGAAAATTTTCCAATGGACGCCAATTTTGAAGTTTTAACGCCAAACTGTGGCAACCATAAAAGAAAAGCATTGGAATCTGGTTAAATTGTCATGAAAACTTATTAAGAAAATATTTATTTTTTAAATTTTGAAATTTAAATTTCTTGGCGGGATCTGCGTCTGTTTCATACTTAATTGGCATATTTTGTGTTTTAGCGGATTCATTTTGTATCTGAGCAACTAATATTGGGGGCTACTAAAATAGGGTTTAAGAAACCTTTGCTGATATTTAAAAAAAATTATGCTACTAAGATACTATTTCACAAGTGCTTTGCCTGTGGCAGCTCTGCAAGTTTTATCAATTTGGAATTGAGGTATAAAACAGTTTTCAGATTTTCCATCTTTTGTCTCTGTGAAATGTAATTTTTTGAGTGTTATTATCTCGCGAAAGTGCTATATATAATTCTCGTGTTAGTAAAAACCGGGAACCATGAAAAATTATAGGTCTTATGCCATTTTCGCAACCGGATATTTTGTGAGTTCTCTTCGAAAAATCTGCTGATGGATAAAGATTCTATTGTACACGAACCATAGGAAACAAATTATGGTTCCGTGTTTAGTTTTAAAAATATAAACAAGTTCAGTGCTGCTACAGGCGACTTTTTGCCATTTTTTTCGACCTTGGCGACTAGGAGTTCTTTTTAATCAAAATCGTCTCGCAAGATTTCCATTCGAAATTTTGCAAGTTATTCGAAATTTTCAGATTTTTAGAATTTTTTTTAATTCTTCAAAGGTCAACGAAAATTTAGTCCCTAGGGAGAAATGTTTCCACGGAACGCCAATTTTGATGTTTTAGCGCCAAGCCGTGGCAACCATAAAAAACATCGGAATCTTGTTAGATTGTCATGAAACTTATTGAGAAAATATTTAGTTTTTAAATTTCTTAGCGAGGTGGTTCAGCGTCTGTTTCATATTTAATTGGCACATTTTGTGTTTTAGCCGATTATTTTGTATCTGAGCAACTATTATTGCTACTAAAATAGGGTTTAAGATACCTCTTTTACTGATATTTAAAAAAATTATGGTACTGAGATACTATTTCACAAGTGCTTTGGACGCTCTGCAAGTTTTATTAATTTGAAATTGAGGTATAAAACAGCTTTCAGATTTTCAATCTTTTGTCTCTTCTGTGAAATTTAATTTTTTGAGTGTCATCTCGTGAAAGTGCTGTATATAATTCTCGTGTTAGTAGGAAAGCATGAAAAATGATAGGTCTTATGCCATTTTCGCAGCCGGATATTTTGTGAGATCTCTTCGAAAAAATATTTTCTTCAGCCACCAGGGATTCAAATAATTTTTTGACAAGTATTGAATATAAATTTCATGCACAACTGGTACTTTTTAGATTTACAGAGGTGGTAATTTTCTCTCTCAGACGGCACCTTTGCTTCCGTCTAGGATATTTATTAACTTAATTATTTATTATATCTAAGGATTCCAGACTGATACGCTCTTTTACTTCCGTTTTGCATGGTTGTCTATTACGTCTTGAATGGTTGTTTATTAAATCGGTTGGGATGAATTATAACATCACCGATTTTATTTCATTTCTGAAATGTTGATCGAAAAGAGTCAAGTGGTGTGTTCAAAAGATTGGTTGTGAGATGAGATGACTGTTTTTGTAAATAGTGTATAAAGTGATATCTGTTAATAAGGGTCTTGTTTTTAACATGGTTCTTTGTGGCCTGTTCACGTCATCTGACCGTGGTTCAAAAGTACGTGGTGTTGTCCTCGGTTCTTTCCCTTAGGGTTTGATCCCGGACCGTCGCCAACAGCCCGTAGTGTTCCTCCAATTGCGACGTTAATTAAAACCTGCCTACCTGCGGCATGTTAATTTCCACTACTCATCAGAATGTTATGTATGTTTGAGGAGGACTTCACTGCAATTAACGTCGCACTGGAGCAACACAACGGGCTATTGGCGACGGTCCGAAATTAATCCCGAAGGGAAGATCCGACGACAACATGTAATTTTGAACCACGGTCAGATAACGAGGTCAACAACTGAGCTGTGGCACCCATTCTCCAAACTTGCACACCACGCCCACCTGGGGACATTTGAGGCCACGACAGATTTAACGTGCACCAGCCCTCATGTATACGACGGTCTTTGGTTAGACCGAGTTTCGAACTCGCAACCCTCCGATTGCTAAACCGTTACTCTTCCAACCGAGCTACGCATGCATTTGGGAGAAGATAATATTATTACTCTCTCCTGTCCTTTCTGATATTAACCCTCTCGCTGCGCATCCCGCGATTTCCGCGGGCAACGTAGAAGTAGCAAAATTTGCGCAGCCCGCGATTTCCGCGGGGATGCATTTTTGCCGTCTATTTAACTGTGCAACCCGCTCTTTCCCCATTCATGGTTTCATTTTGGCTTTTCTGTGATGTTTAATTGTTTATTCAAATCTGGGTTAACAGATGACTTTAGATGTCCACATTTCTGCGAAATATACAAGCATTTTTTGCAGCATTTTGCGCGCTCTTTTCAAAGCCCAAAGATGTCTGGCAGGAAGCGTTTCGCGAGTGATAGAACCTACATTCCTGACAATATTTCCGACACTGATAGCAATTCTGACTCTGATATCAAGTATATTGAAGATAGTTATAGCGAAACTGATGAGAATTTCTCGGATTCCTCTGCGGATAGTGATTTCTAATAATTCTTCATTTCTAATAAATGTTTTGTAAGTATTTTGCATATTTTCATTAGTATATACGTTTTACCTTTGTATTTCATAAAATAAATCATAATTTAACCAAGATTAATTTTCAAAATTTTGCTTTTATATGATTATTCTTTCAATTTCAATATTCCGACAACCTTTTTTTATGATCTAATTCTATATTGAAAAAAAACTCTTTTACAAAAATTTTTTGTATATTTTAACTCTAAAATATATGTTGATTTGAAATATGTAATAAAAAAAATACGCAATTTTTGAACCTATTTTGATAAAAAAATTACGCAGCGAGAGGGTTAATACGATTGCTAGGAACTGCATGAAAGATTGGTTTTATGGCGCAAGGATTAGATTTGCATATAGCCCATAAATTTGCAGAGAGAACACAAAGGTTTTGCGAGGATTCAGCAGTTTGAAGGAAAATTGCTCGCTTCGAGGCAGTATCGAACAAATCGATGAGCTCTTTAGACTCAACGATCCTGTTACGAGTCCCTTTGCGTTCGGAATTTGGGCAAAAGTGGACTGAACATATCACATACGAAGCACCCACTGCGTAGGAGCCTATCTCCTCATAAAAGGGCCGCTGTACCCCGGTTGGAAGAGTAACGGATTAGCAACCGGAGGGCTACGAGTTCGAATCCAATCAAAGACCATCGTGTACAAACGGGGCTGGTGCACGTTGAATCTATCGTAGCCCCAAATGTCCTCTCGTTGGCGTGGTGTGGAAGTTTGGAGAGTGGTGCCATCTCAGGTGTTGCCTCGTCATCTGATCGCGGCTCAAAATTATGTGTTGTCCTCGATCTTTCCCTTTGGGATTCATCCCGGACCGTCACCGATAGCCCGTTGTGTTGCTCCAGTGTGACGTTAATTAAAATACCTACCTCATCATAAAAAGAGTATCATAAAATAATCTGCAGAAATTAAAAATTTGGAATGAAATTTTTGTTTAAAGGGGCTGTAACTTAAATTTATCAGCAGATTCAAAAGTTAAAGGTCACTACCGATCGGGACAGTTTCGATAGTGGTCACCATCCCGAATACTGACCGCGACTGAAGATGCTTAACTTTTGGTGGTCAATTTGGAGGCTGCGTGACTATTCGCTGCTCCACTTGCTTTGAAGGGCCGCGGTGGCCCGGTTGGAAGAGTAACGGACTAGCAACCGAAGGGTTGCGAGTTCGAATCCAGCCAAACACCGTCGTGTACAAAGGGGGCTGGTGCACGTTAAATCTGTCGTGGCCTCAAATGTCCTCACGTTGGCGTGGTGTGGAAGTTTGGAGAGTGGGGTGCCAGCTCAGGTGTTGCCTCGTCATCTGACCGTGGTTCAAAATTACGTGGTGCTGTCCTCGGATCTTTCCCTTTGGGATTGATCCCGGACCGTCACCAATAGCCCGTTGTGTTGCTCCAGTGTGACGTTAATTGAAATACCCCCCCCCCCCCCCACTTGCTTTGAAACAAATCTATTCAAAGATTAGCTGAATTACCCGGCGTTGCTCGGGTTGAATTGTTTATAATTCATTGCAATCTTTATCAATATTATTCCTATGGAGATTTCGAATTGTTTTTAGCCCCCTACAGACCCAGGACAAATCGAACGGGGTTAATATATAGCCTATGTGTCCTGCAGAATTCTACAGGATGAATGTACCTTATTTGGTGTGAATTGGTCTGGAGGATTTGGAATTGTCTTTGCCCCTGTACCATATCGACGACAAAAAAAAAACCATTTTCTATAAAAATTATCTTATATTAACATAAAAATTTACATTCCAATAATAAAGCTTGTTTAAGAATTTACAGACGGGATACATAAACGATTTGATACTGAGCGATTTTCAGTGCAACCGCGCTCATCTGCGATTGCATCATACTCTAAGATCCTAAAAAACCCTCCAAGGACATCTTGAGAGGCTACTCCTGTAGATGTTAACTCTGACGTCATCTGCACAGCCAGGCCGGGAGAGAGCGCCCCTAACAAGTGTTCTGTCCGGTATGACGGGACGTTACACCCCTCTGCACACCCAAGACAAATAGAACGGGGTTATTTGTAGCCTACGTTACCCGCGGGATTCCAAAGAATGTGTACCAAATTTGGTGTAGATTGGTGAAACGGTGTAGATTTGTATAGAGAACAGACAGATGCCAACTGCTTTTTATGTATAGATATGATTTAAAGGGTTTGTTGGTTGATTGCGTTTGGGTTTTATGGCGCAAGGGCCATATTTTACTAAGCTGCGCCGAAAACAAGACGACTTCAAGTAAAAAGTGTGAAAGGGAAAAAAGGATTAGAGAATAGAATAATATGATTTAGGAGGGAAAAGTTAAAAGATAAGCTATTAGTTTAATAATTAATTAGTAACTAATGGAAGTTGTAATGCAATTAGGGATCCTCTTATTTCCCCACTTAAAGGGTCGCGCATGGATTTTTATTGGTCGTGGAAATCGCTCCATCATGCCAGCATTGCCAAGAGCCTCTGCATCAATCATATTTTAACTTCTTGTACAGGTCTTAGACATTTTCATCGACGCTTTTTAATACTTCATCGCCAATTCTCAGACTTGTTGGGATGCCAGCTCAGGTGTTAACCTCGTCATCTGACCGTGGTTCAAAATTACGTAGTGTTGTCCTCGTATCTTCCCTCCGAGATTGATCCCGGACCGTCGCCAATAGCCCGTTGTGTTCCAGTGCGACGTTAATTTTAACTACCTACCTACCAACCAAAATTTACATGTTGGTAGATATGCACGCTCAACTTAGACATAGCAAATGCCAGAATGTTTTACACCTATAAAACATAAAATGAAACCTTTTCTGTTCTAAAAAAATTATTCTTATTTTGCTGTAACTTTTCGATTTATTTGCATCAGGATTATCTGGCGCGTGTTCTCAATGTGGGTTACTGAATAAACTCAACCTATTCGTCACGGTATTTAATTCATTCGATTGCATTGCAGTTTTCTATTACGTATGCGAGTGTTACAAATATTTATCGATGATTGATTACGTGATCACAAAATTATATGATTATCCATAATCATTTGCATTGGAATAAATTGACATTTAATGTATTATGTTTCTGGAGTCTTGTTGGGAAAAGTAAATATTTCATCAATATGTTTCACAGTAAAAAAGCAATGGTCACAGAAACTTTAAAACTTGTGAGTAAAAGCCAGGATTAAAACGTTAAAATATGGGTCTTTCAACCTCATGTCGGAGTCGCCATGGCTCAGTTGGTTCGCCCACTGTGCTAGCAACTTTCCAGTTGTAGGCTGCGGAGGTTCGATTCCTGTCAGGTTCAGTTCCTCCCTGGGTTTATTTCTCTCTTTGTCAGTAAAAATTCGTGTTTGTCCATTTATTTGAGGGTGTGACCTCGTCATCTGACCGTGGTTCAAAATTACGTTGAGTTGTCCTCGGATCTTTGCTTTCGGGTTTGATCCCGGACCGTCGCCAATAACCCGTTGTGTTGCTTCAGTGCAGCGTTAATTAAAATACCATACCATTTACTTGACATTGGCTCAGCTTGGCCGAATATGGATCTTGCGCCCATAAGACCCTAGAACCAACTATTTACCCTCATGTCCTTTGTGTATGGCAAGGGTGCACGACATACGCCCCACGATTTGTTGCTATCAGGTCCGCCATTGTCTTAGTCACATTGGTGTCCCCCGAAAACAACCAACCAACCGAAAAAAATGCGTTTAAAGTTTCAGTAGTTAATTATAGCATATTCCGTAGCTATAGTATTTTCTTGCTAAATCTACTATATCTGCGTAGTTAAGTTCAGATAGCTGTAGAGTTAAGTGTGTTGATCTTTTGATAACAAATCGTTGTAAGCCGGCTTTATGGAATTTACATCTTGATGAAGTAGCGCATGCTCCACATTCTACATCTGCGCGCCGAGTCTTAATCCTCCAAGTGGTTTCGACGAGATATCTCGTCCATCAAGATTTGAGCAATTTTGCGAATGAAGAGATCTCGTCATCAAGATATTGCCAATTTTGTATTTAGACGAGATCAAGATCTGGTCAGTTTTCTAACGACGAGATCTTGATGGACGAGATATATTGTCCATCAAGATCTGATTAGTTTTGGTAATGACGAGATACCTCGTCGAGACAATCACCAGGAGACTTATAACTGGGCGAATTTCGACTTGAAATTTGGCTCACGTGACCCTAAAGATTAACATCACTTAAAAGAATACGAAATCGAATTTTTTTCGACGAAAGGAAAAATCCCTCTTTAATAGAATCAAGTAACACAATCTAACCTGGAAGCAAATCTCTTCACTTATGGAGCGCCACATCTGTGTTTGTATTTCTTACTGATTTAGTATCATTTATGTATACTATTTCTAATGACATTAAGCACCTCGTGACCTCTCCATACTTGAAACAAACTGGGCATAAAACATTATTCATAGCTGTAGTCATCTTGTAAGCAAATGGAAACCAGATGAGCTAACAATAGCGTTTGCCCTAGGCAAACATACTACTGTGTAGAGTGTGCTTTCTCTCAATAAATACATAATTCTGCTTTAATAACCAGCCATGAATATCAATGAAATTTATGTCAGCTTCTCATCGTGGGGTTTTCATGTGTCCCAGCCGTGATAAAGTTATGAGAGGTATGTGTAAAGCAGTTAAGTTTAGTGTTAATCTGTCAGTCGCCTTTTAAATATTGCAATCGACACCGCCAATACTTTTTAATACATCAATTTTTAACTTGCGAGATTTGATTTTACGTGCAATAAAATTTTCTAATTCCATCTAGTGTTTCTACGTTTTAAACTAATCGTTTCATTTGAAAGAAAAATTATTTTTATTTCACTAGATAATACTACATACGATGATGGGCCTGTAATTCATCTGACTATAGTGAATATTTTTATTCTCATCGCATTTCTCATGTTTTTAAATCGATCTTTTATCTTTGTCTTAGACTATCAATTTTTAAATATTTTGTACTTCTGTTACATTAGATTATAATCCGTCTTATGTTTGGCGCAGCTTGTCCTCTTTTGGACCTTGCGCCATGAAACCCAAAACAACCAACCTTTTAAATGTTGGACGAGTGGTAAGATTCCAAAGGCATATTTTCATAGTAGTGGTTGTATTGGTCAACACCAATTAGATTAAACTTCAAACGTCGCCAAAACAGCAACTAAGTACATTTTAAGGTAACCCCAATATGTAGAGTGCATTTGGATAAACAAATCTTCACTTTCCGTCTGGTTTATTTGTTTACACTGAAAATACCTCTCAAAAGTGCGCTCCAACTAGAAGGCAGTCCACTTTTGAGTCAGTCGATTTTTGAATTGGTGTGAAAGCACGTTAGGAGAAGGGCTGCCGTACAAGGAAGCATGAATGACGATCGCCGTGGATGTTTCTCCCCCAGCCAACTTGTTATCACTGCTATCGATTTTGGCACCGAACGATAAACTTAAACCAGAATCCGCGCCAAAGACGCCAATTGTGGGAGCGCTTTGTTTACGTTACTACCAATCCCCTAATTTAATTAATAGACTCGTTCAAAACCACGTAACTCAACTGCCTTCTCAGGAGAGCCGCACTATAGGCGTCGCAGATTCGATTCCACCCTGGATGTATTTCTCTCTTCTGTGTCAGTAAAACTCTCCTTGTGCGTATAGGCCCATTACTTGACGGGCCGCGGTAGCCCGGTTGGAAGAGTAACGGATCAGCAATCGGAGGGTTGTGATCTCAAATGTCCTCACGTTGGCGTGGAAGTTTTAGAGTGAAGTGCCAGCTCAAGTGTTGGCCTTGTCATCAGATCGTGGTTCAAAATTACGTGGTGTTGTCCTCGGTTCTTTCCCTTCGGGATGCATCCTAGACCGTCCCCAGCAACCCGTTGTGTTCTAGTGCGACATTAATTAACTATCTACCCGACTTACAAGTCTTGCTAAGTGAAAAGTTTAGTATCAGAAAAATATTTTCGAGCGAGTAACAGCGAACAGCAACACTTCAATCGAAGCGAAATAAACGAGACGAAATCGTAGGTAGATAATAATGCTGGACATGTAAAATATATCTAATGGATGCTATTTAAAGAACCCATATGCACCACTCTTTGCTTTCTTACATCACTGCGGCATTTTACCATTGTTATAATTCACCATTTTTTAATTACATGTCCTTAGGATTTTAATAATCGACTGAGATGGGAATACCCCATCTTATCACAAGTTTCTCCATTTATATTTTTAGCCTTCATAATTTGTTTTTACCAATGGTGACCAATATACGTTACATCTTTTATCGTGCGTCTTTTATATCATCAAAACTACATATCTGTACCATAAAATGTGTAATTTAAAAAATGCTTTTTGTTGATCGGTCTATTTTAATTTATTTAATTTTACTGGTTTGCATCATTTTGTGTCTGGCGCAGCTTGTCCGTTTTTTGGACCTTGCGCCAAAAAATCCAAACCAACCAACCCAGAACGATGGAGAACGTCCTTTTAAGGGTGGTGGTGAAAGAAAATTATACTTAAATTCTACGATTGCTTAGCAGCACTTAGAGCAGTGGTTCTTAACCTGCTCCCTGTGCACCCCTGGGGGTGTGAGAGAAGTTTCGACGGACAACTGCGATTTAATAAAAGACTATCTTATTGAAATATGAACCAATGCACGTATTCAAATGAAATTTGAAAAACTGGACTTGGAACAATTCTGGTGTGCACAGTTAAAACCTTATACACAGCTGGCAAAAGCAGCATTACAGACACTTTTACCATTTGCCACCACCTACCTGTGTGAAATGGGATTTTCATCACTTGCACATAAAAACAAAAGTCAGAAATCGCTTAAATGCAAGTGATGATTTATGCGTGGCTCTTTCAAAAAAGAGCCTGGCTTCCAAAGTATTAATATGAATAAACAACGTAGTCATTAAAATTGAGATATTGTTTTGTATGTACGAATATGTAAATGTATGCGTTTATTTTTCAAAAAAAATTATCTTGCAATAGAAGTAATTTCCTAAATAAAGAAATAGAAACACATTTTTCAAGGGGGTGCGAGAACTTATTTTTAGATTCAAGGGGGTGCCGATCTCTGATAAGGTTAAGAACAACTGACATAGAGGTATCGAGATATCGATCTATCAAACTCCAGTCACGTTCCAGAGAAACGAAACTGGAACAAATATCTTCTTTCTTATCGAATCCATATCATGCAAGCTCGGAAAAGTCTGTTTACTATATAGGAATAAAAAAATGAAAATAGTCGTCCATGTTTATTGATTGAAGTATACACGCAAAAGTTGGCACACTCGCATTGTTTTTGCAAACGGCCTGCGCAGTCAGAAAATCAGGCTCTCAGAAAAATAAATCCCAGATAAGACGGGGCCACGGTAGCCCAGTTGGAAGCAAATGGAGGTTTGCGAGGAAACTCGATCCAACCAAAGACCGTCGTGTACGGTGGGCTGGTGCACGTTAAATCTGCCGTGGTCTCAAATGTCCTTACGTTGGCGTGGTGTGAAGTTTGGAGAGTTTGATGCCAGCTCAGGTGTTCTCGTCATCTGATCGTCGTTCAAAAGTACGAGGCGTCGCCATTGGATCTTTCCCTTCGGGATTGTTCCCGGACCGTCGTCTATAGGTCGTTGTGTTGCTCCTGTGTGAAGTTAATTACTTCCTACCTACAATAAATTAATTTCCCTATTAAATTACTTATCTTACCAATTCCGATCACCAATGACTAGGGCAATGGATACGATAGGCCGCCTAATTATATCTACTTTTAAAGTAATTTCTCTTTAATATCACCAAATTTTCTTAAATTTTAACTTTCATTGTTTCTTTTATGCTCTTGCAAGAGAATTGAGCAGTACATGGGATAAGTCCCGATCAAGTCACCAAAACCTAACCTATCACGGTTAGTAATTGCGAGTCACCACTTGACTACGTTGTAATTCGACGAGTGCAGTTTGGTTTTGTACTAGTTGAATTTTATGCTTATTAAGCCACTAGGATATAAATTTTTAATTTAAATTCCTCCCTTATGTACAGCTTGGCCAAATATAGCCCTTGCACAATAAAAAACCAAATATTTTTTATTTAAATAATTTTCTTTTATATGATGCGGAGATGAGCTGCTTCTCATCTTCGCTATCTGATCCTGAAGTACATCCATTCACTCTAGAGTAAACTCAGAAGAGAGACAATGTTGGTTGGTTCTTTGGGTTTTATGGCGCAAAATCCACAGTTGGCTATGCTTCTCCAGACACAAGACCATGTCAAGTAATTGACAAACACACAATGAAAGTTTTACTGACACAGAAGAGAGAAATACACCCAGGGAGGAATCGAACCTGCGCCTCCTACAACTCGCAGTTTGCGAGCGCAGTGAGGAAACCCACTGAGTCACGGCAGATTCCCAGGAAAATGCTATAAGTAACGAATACGCGTCAGTTAATTGTAATTTGAAATGCGTTTATTCGGCACAGCTTTTTCGCGTGTGGTTTGGCATGATATATAAAACTATTGGTTGGAGGTTTAGGGTTTTTAGACAATGGACATAAAGAATAGATTCGTCGAAAACCACGTGATTCAACTGCCTTCTCACGGGAGCCGGACAAAAATTCTTGTTATATATACTTCGCAAAATTTTAATTTTTTATTTCTATTTACTTTATCGCTTCTTATACGATTTGGCGGGTAGCAAAAAATAATATGCAGGCCCACGGGCTGGCCAGTGTAGTCATTAACGCTCCACCCGTCTCTGCGGAAAGAATACGTGAACTTTTTATGGACGACGGAATGAGTTGTAAAGTTACAACCCAACCACAAAAAGTATTTTGGGATGATCTCGCAAAGTAAAGCTCATCGTAGAGAATTCATCCAAACGTCTGCAGTCGCCACATTGCTTTTTTCGTTATAAACAATACTGAAAATAGAAAACCAACAAGTCAGATTTCCATTCTCTAACTTTTTCCTTTCACAAGATTCGGATCTTTCCCTTCGGGATTGAACACTATCCGAGACATTGTATGTAACGAGTGGCTAAATGATTGGAGTTTGCAAACAAACAATTAACTCCCATGGCATTCATCGAAGCATTTCATTACGACCTTCTCGACATTCCGACATGCTTTTGATTCACCATCGTATCAGCCACACGTTTTATTCAGAGAGCTTTTATTAGGAGAGAGTGCCCCTGTGTTAGCGCGTGTGTGGTCCCCTGTTACCTTTCATCATATTTTAATTAATTGGCCAGTTTTTAATCATCATCGTCGAAACTTATTTGGCAGTTCAATTTTAGACTTACAAGATTGGTGGGGGGAAATCCTCATCCAAATATTTTTAAATTTTTACGAAGCATAAAATTTGTAAATTTCATCTAATGTTTTTATCTTTCATGTCAAACTTTATCAAAACTTTTAACTATGACGACGATAATCTTATTTCACTATTTAATTTTTATATTCAATGTGCTTCAAATATTATATTTTTAAATCTGCCTTATATTATTGGTTGGACGAATGAATCTTAAAAACATTTTCTCATCTTTTATTGGGTTACTTTCTGTCAGGTGTTTGGCGCAGCTTGTCCGCATTTGGATCTTCCGCCATTAAACCCAAATCAACCAACCCTTCGGGGTTGATCCCGGACAGTCGCCAATAGCCTGTTGTGTTGCTCCAGTGCGACGTTAATTAACGACATACATTGCACACAAGACTAAATAATCCAATTACTAAAAGACAAGTAATTGGTGATAGGGCGAAAAAGTGATGACGTTCGAATGACCGTACTCTCCCCCCTTTAGGAAAAGTCGAGTGCTTACATGTTAAAAATTTTGATGAGAGCAGCTGATTCGTTGTAAGACTTTTTGCGCACGATGCGAAAAAGATAACAATGCTGGTTTTTAAAAACAAATTAGTTTCATTCGTTTTTTGAGGGTAACGTTCCTAACCTTCACTTTGACACGCGTCCTTTTAATGTCATTTTTTATCTCGATTATCTAAGAAAACATGGCCCCTGAAGCTTCCTTTAAATTTATATAGTTATGAATGCCATCAAAGGAATCATTTGAACTGATCCAGGGGCAGACTTCATTCTACGCTGATTAAATTTGGTAGTCCGCTTTCTCATGAGAAAATTTCTATGGGGAATTATTCACATGAAATTCTTAACATCACATTAAATTCTCTATGGATTCTTAAATAACCTTTTCTTTTTATTTAAGTCTCGAATTGTTTTGCACGAACAATAAACATTTCATTCTGTTAATGCACTCAGGGGCACATCTCCTTGAGGTGTGTTGGGGCTTCACGAACCCGAGGTACTCTATAATTATTTTTTCGTTTTCCATAGGGTTTACTGTCTTTAGTTAGTTTTGTTAATTTCATTAGAGCAGCGATGTTTCGGGGACAAGTGAAAAAAGCGATATAGCCGTGTGCACGATATATCGAGCTGATATAACGAGTCTACTGTACTTATTAAGGTAAAGTGCGTATTCTTTAACCCTTTGAAGGGTATTGTACTAAAAAAGAAAAACACTTGAGGGGTTAAGACCTATTACTTTGACTATATTTTGCATTCAAGAGAAAGATGTTTTTTATTTCCACTTTACGATAACATTGTATCCCATGTATCTCCTTTGGAATGAGGAAACCCATTTATATTTTAATTGTTAAGAGTAGAAGGCATAAAGCCTTGTTTCCACCACTGCTGTTTCTGTATTCGTAGGTTGGTTGTTTTGAGGTTTTATGGCGTAAGGGCCATATTTGGCCATGATGCGCCGAACAGAAGACAGAATATCAAGTAAGAGACACACACATGAAAGCTTTTACTGATACAAAAGAGAGAAATGGGCATACCCACTGAGCCACAAAGGCCCCTGTATTCGTATGAAAAATATTTTCATGTTAATAGTTTAACTTGCTGTTTTACACGTGAAAACAATTTTTTGGGTATGGAAAAGGTCGAAAAATGAAAAAATTTTAAATTGATACAATTTATAAAAACTCGTTAAATTTATAAATTTTAAATTACATTTTATATCTCCCATTAAAATGTTTATTTTTTTATTTAGAATTTTAAGTATTATGGAAGCTACACTGAATTGCGTGTCTCATTTCTAACACGATTAAACGTAGGGGGGCACGGATTTATTAAAATCATAAAAATAAAAAGCGGATTTAAATCAAATAAATCCGGGGATTTTTTTTATTCATAATTTTTCACACCCTGGTTATTACCTAACAGCCTTAACCCACCTGGTGGTTATCTCGATGGAGGTATCTCGTCATTAGCAAAACTGACAAGACCTTGACGAACTAACACCAACACACACTCCCGTGCCTAGTGTCGTGACACACTATCAGTTTAAATAAATGTGGTTGGGATGAATAGAGCATGCCACCGAGGTGACATGTCTATCCAGAACTTAGAGCACATTACTTTTATACATTATTACATCTATACAGTAATTACATCTACGTATATTATACTAAGTTACACTATATATACAACATGTGTGTGTGTGCAAGAAGAAAAAGTAGGTTTTTCAGTCTTTGGATAATCAAGTCCTGATGATTCTCAATGAATCTCATGTTAATAATTTTGACCCTCGAGCCCTTGGTATTAGGAGATATCTCGTCATTAGGAGAAAACACGATCGGGATCATGAGAGGAAAACTGACCAGATCCTGATCTCGTCGTCATAAAAAAGATTTGGCTTATCTTGATGACGAGATATCTCGTCACATTAGCAAAATTGGTCAGATCTTCATTGACGAGATATCTCGTCGAAACCACTTGGAGGGTTAATGCACTCAACCTTAACCATTTCAAGGAGATCGTGTCGTTTCTGATGTCCCATTCTGTGCATTGGAATAAAAGAATTAAGCACTGTTTTTTCAAAAGTGTAAGGATATTTTATGCAATGGGAAGTTGACGTTCTACTGTGAATAATCTGCCAGGGATGGGGACCTGCTGCCTTCTAAGATCCTATGTGTGGCCTTTGTTAGTCAATGTAATCACACAAAGATGAAATAAAAGGTTTTATTTATGTGGTATAAAACATTTCTGTCTCAGACCACAAATCAAACAACATTCAGCCATAACAAATTAAAACTCATTTAAGGACTCAGATATCTGATATTCATTTAGAAGACCAACTCAAGTTGCGTACAACTGAGCTGGAGCCTAATATTCAGTTATCTAATAAAAAAACAAAAATCTCATTAGCTAACTTATATTAAATTAATTTTTAAATAGTAGTTTTCTATTTATTCTTATATACTACACAGAGTAAAATAATTGCTATAAATTTTCATTTAAATAACAATTTGAAAGTTATTTATTATCTTTACAATTATTTTTTTAATTTTGTGTTGATATAAAATGTAGGTGGATATATTATGATGAGAATATTGTAAAAATGTACGTTTTATTGAAATTTATTTGTTTTTCCTATAGTTATATGTAATAAGATTTAACACTAATAATTTAGTATGTTTTACTTCGTAAGTAGTGGTTCGAAGGATCGGTGCGGCCTATCCACTATTTCCGAAAATGAATATGGCCTTTTATTCAGAAAAGGTTCCCCACATCTGATCTATGCCGTACCAATACGTGTTGCTTTCAAAAAATGTATTCTATTTTTAACAGTTCAATCAGACTACTTATGCACACATTCATTGGTCACACTGTTTAGGTTTACGTGACCTTGCTTTTAAATTCTGGAAAATGTTGAAATCGCCTTGATTCGGTTCACTTAAAACTGAAAGTCATCCCATATTATCAGTCATGAGCTTCCATTTCACCTGTGCTTCGTTCTTTTATTTTTGTCTCGAGTTATATCCACTTTATGAAGTAATGTAATTGTGAAATACTCGCTTGCACTGCTGCATTTCTATAAACTTAATGCAATCTGATAAGTTATATCGACGTGGCTAAATATATTATTTTCAAATTAAACGAAATAAAAATGAAAACACTTACTCTACGAGAATCGCGCGTTATAGATTGAATGGAGGTATTGTTGAAATACTCGCTTTCCGTTGCTATAAACTTATTGTTATCTTCTGATAAGTTATGGCTACGTGACTATTCTGCTATAACCTTTCAAGACATGCTAAGTATAAAAATTTATACACTTTCTACAAGGGTCGCGCGCGTTATTGACCGAATGGGGGAAATGTTAAAAAAAAAATACTCGGATTCATTGCTATAAACTTATTGTTATCTTCTGATAAGTTATGGCTACGTGACTAAATATTCTGCTATTCCTTTCAAGACATCCTAAATAAAAATTTATGCACTTTGGGAGGATCGCGGGCGTTATTGACCGAATGGGGGAATTGTTTGACTGATAACAGTTTTGTAATCTTACCGTTCTTTACCTCCCTATACTGCCTTGCTAATCACTTGTTTTCTCACTTTTCTCTTATTTTGTATTCTGCAAGCATTAAATTTATCTGATAACGGTAACTTTATTCATGAATCAAATTGTTTGCTCCGTGTGTTTATTCTAAGCTTTCACACTGTTGGATCAGTCCAGTTACAATACCCTCCATTAGATAAAAAGTTATCGCTATTTTAGTCTCACAAGAAGAAAGAGATTAGGTACTAACGACCAGTTTTCATTTATTTTTTCGTTTTACATCCAAAAACTTTCACTCGGTCGATGTGTTTAGAGTTCGCATTTTGGATTGTTCAAGCGACTTACCAGCGAACTGTAACATGTTATGTAACAAGCCTCAGATATGGATTGTACGTCCACAGGTGCTGTGTAATACTTCGCAAACAGTCAAATCCGGTGTTCAGAGTCGCGAGCAGAGGTTGGGTGTTTTTTTATGGCGCTTGTGCCGGATCGCGATTAGATATTAACGACCAATTTTCGTTTTACATCCAAAACCTTTTGCTCGGTCGGTGTGTTTTGAGTTTACATTTTTGATTTCGCGACTTACTAACGAACTGAAACATGTAATGTAAGAAACTTCAGATAAGGACAGTACGTCCGCAGGCGCCGTGTAATACGTCGCAAACAGTCGAATCCAGTGTTCAAAGCGTGCTTGCAAGCTAAGGAATTCACTGCTCTAGTGTGTGAAAAGGGAAAATACTCGGTTCGAGACATTATATACAGTACACACTAGCAACATATGATACTTACTGACAGCAGCAGCTCCATCCAATATTTAAAGAATGGAATAAGATAAGATTGGAATTCTAGATAAACTTTTGTCAGTACTCCTAAAGATACATTTAGAATGAACCCTTTCCCATGTTTACATCAATAGAAATTAAATGACATATTGCTTGGCAAAGTAGGGTATCAGTCTGCAATCAAATACTTCTCTTATTACGAAATTTTTGTTAAAAACAAACATCAAAACTATCTGTTGGAAAATTCCTTCTATCCATAGCTGGTAACAGAGAAAACATTCCAGAGGTGCCCACAAATTCGAGATTGATAGAGGTCAGCTGACTGCCATGTCTACTGGCCAATGGACATTTGAGATAAATTTCATTTCATCAAGGTTTACCATCTTTGGATTCTTGCGTCATAAAACTCAGATCAACCAACCTCCTTGATCGTCTGGGGCTATCAACCTTTTCGCATTTTTTGGTTGAGTTGGTTTTTTACATCTCATCTAATTTTTATGCAAATTCAAAATGACTCATCAATCTATTTTATCAAATCTTTTATTATTCAATCTCTTAAATTTCACACTCAATTTTTATGCATATGTAAATTAAACTCATTAGTTATGTTGCAGTCAATGGTCTTGATTTTATCATCTGACTATTTTTATTCTCATCTACACATTTTACATGTTTTAAATCTCTTATCTTTGTCTTGATTTTTCAATGTTGTACTTTTATTGGGTTATATTCTGTCTTGTGTTTGGCGCAGCTTGTCCTCTTTTGGACCTTGCACCATAAAACCCTAATATCGAATCCAATCCGTCTGGGGCTATCTAGGAAGAATCTATTTTAATCTATTGCTCGTCTTGGACTTCTTGGTACTTGAACTCATCGACTTGGTCTAGCTTATCTAGATGAGCAGACTGGTCTGTAAGTGATAGCCAAATTTGGAAGTACAAGGGTTAAAGCCTTTTTTAAGGCTAACAAATCTTTAGAAAGCTATCTTCAATTTTAGTTTTTAAAAACTAGAAAGTATTGTACGAGTACCTAAAGCCACTTACTCACTGGCCAACTGTAACAAACGATCCGAATAGTTGTCTGTTTTGGAGATGAACATGGGATCACAATACGATCGTAGATGGAATGTGTGTGGAGCTGGTTGTTGCTTATCCCCACTAGTACCGACCCACTTGGTCTAGCTTATCCAAACCAAGTGGATCGGTTAGCTTCGACTGGTCAGTCCAACTGATCGTATTGCTTCGAGCGTTACAATGATGTTCGCAAGACCTGTTCGATAGGCGTTCACACTGGTGAATATTGTTGCATTACATGTTACAGTTTACTGGTGAATGCGTAGCTTTAGGTACTCTATATTTTAACTCAAAAAATTTTTAGAAAGCAATCTTTAGTTTTTGAAAACTAGAAAGCATTGTCAGAGTACCTAAAGCTACATACTCACTAACGAACTGTAAAGAACGATCAGACCAGTTGTCTGTTTTTGTGATGAAAACAGGGGATCAAAGTAGGATCGTAGATGGAATAGAGTTGTTCGCTGGTTGTTGCGTATCCTCATCATAACCGACCCACTTGGTCTAGCTTATGTAGACCAAGAGTCGGTTAGCTTCGACTGGTCGGATCATTTCGAGCGTTAGAAGGCTGTTCGCGAGACCTTCACACTGGCGAATATTGTTGCATTACATGTCACAGTTTGCTGGTGAGTGTGTGACTTTAGGTACTTTATATTTTAAGTCTAAAAAATTTTTAGGAAGTAATCTTTAGTTATAGTTTTTGAAAGCTAAAAAGCATTTTTAGCGTACCTGAAGCCACGTATACTCACTAGCGAACTATAACGATCGATCAGACAGTTCTCTGTTTTTGGGATGAACATATAGGGAATCTCAAAGTAGTATCGTGGACTGAATGGAGTTGTTTGCTGGTTGTTGATTATCCTCACTATAACCGACGATCCACTTGGTCTAGCGTATCTAGACCAAGAGAGACGGTTAACTTCGACTGGTTGGATCGCTTCGAGCGTTAGAAGGCCATTCGCGAGACCTGGTCGTTAGGCATTCACACTTGCGAAATATTACTGCATTGCATATTAGTTCTGGTCAGTGTATGGTTTTAGGTACTCTGACAATGCTTTCTAGTTCTCACAAACTAAAACTAAAGATCGCTTTCTAAAATGTTTTTTAGACTTAAATTATATTTTAACCCTTGTGTTTTCAAATCTGGCTATCTCTTACAGTTGTGTCCAAACATGCTTTGTTTCGGTATTCCTGATATTGTGGAGGCCGTCGTGGCTCAGTGGGTTATGTCCACTGCTATAGCAACCTTCGAGCTGTAGTGGTCCATTACTTGATGTTGCCTGTCTAGTGTTTGGCTCAGCATGGTCAAATATGGCCTTTGCGCCATAAAACCCAACCAACCTGATATTGTGCGGCTCCTGTGACCTTGGAAGATGACTTTGGAGAAGTTCATTGTGGCAATTCTATTTTAATTCGCTGTGTGTATAATATGAATTTACTCTCTTTTGAATTGCTGTGCAACAAAGCAATTCACTACAATTCTCGCTCTTTGGGCCGCGGTAGCCCGGTTGGAAAAGCAACAGATTAGCTACCGGGGGGTTGCGAGTTCGAATCCAGCCAAAGACCGTTGTGTATAAAGGGGGCTGGTGCACGTTAAATCTGTCGTCGCCTCAAATGTCCTCACGTTGGCGTGGTGTGGAAGTTTGGAGAGTGGGTTGCCAGCTCAGGTGCGACCTCGGTCATCTGACCTTGATTCAAAATTTCGCGAGTTTGTCCTCGGAACTTTCCCTTCGAGATGGATCCCAGACCGTCGCCAATAGCCCCCGTGTTGCTCCATTGCGATGTTAATTAACTATCTACCTTTCCATTCATACGGGAACCTGTCCTTTTTCCATTTAAAAATGTATTGCATAAAAATCAAATAATTTCCATGTCTTTCGGCAGCATTAGATTCACCAATATAGTGGTCTTTGACCGCATTGATCAGTGTGTCTATGTGTGTTCAAGTTCTCCGAGTTCAAGTGACATACGATAAGAAACAGGATTTCCACATTAACAAAACGGACGTAATGTAAATATTGTATAATTTCTTACGAAGGGCCGGAGATTGACCTCCCCCTTTTTTGTTTACGTAGTTCAAACCTTTAAGCAGCATTTGAACTGATAACATGTTGCTCATTGATAATAAAGGTGACAGCACAAATTGATTAATTTTAGATCGCAAGAAATGTGAAGATTTCCGGGAGGATATCAACTTATAGCATCGATTTTTTTTCAACTTTTTTCTATTTCATATCACATAAACTAACTGAAACTCTGCGGACACCAAAATATGTATATTTTTGCCGATCCGACAAAAGATAGGTGTAATTTTGTTTGATTGAAAAGGAAATATAATAGTAATTACCAACCCTATTTGTTCCAAAATGATTGTTACCAAAATCTTTGGAAAAATTTATTTTATAATACTTGGTGATAAATGATATTCAAAATTATTTTTACGGGCACAGGGCTGCTACAAGCAACTTTTTTAAATTTGGCGACTAGGGGTATCTTAAGTAAAATTATCGCAAAAGCTCCTGTTTTAAAAATTTTGGTTACTTTTTTTTTAAAACTCACCATAGGTCAACGAAAATTTAATCTCTTTAAAACTAATAGCGGACGTAAAAAATATTTTTCTTTAAAGAGAAAATTTTGCAAGGGACAATTTTGAAATTTTGTCGCCAAGACGTGGCAACCATGAAAGAAAAATGTCGGAATCTGGTTTCTAGATTTGATGAAAACCTTTTCATGAAAAACAATTGCCACGTTGATAATCCTATCTCCGAAATCTTCAATTACGAGTTCGTAACTCGGTCCAACCAAAGACCGTGTACACGGGGCTGTCGTACGCGTTAAATCTGTCGAGGTCTCAAATGTCCTCACGTTGGTGTGGTGTGGAAGTTTGGAAAGTGGGGTGCCAGCTCACACAGGTGTTGTCCTCGTCATCTGACCATGGTTCAAAATTACGATGTGTTGTCTTCGGATCGTTCCCTTCGGGATTGATCCCGGACCATCACTAATAGCCCGTTGTATTGCTCCAGTGTGACGTTAATTAACTACCTACCTACCGAAATTTTTAAGAAAAACAATACAAATAAAAATCCTCAATTTTTGCCTTATGTGACATTAACAGTGCTTTTCAACCATTTTATATATTGCTGCGTAGAAAGATTACTTGGAAAAGTGAATGTTGTGGGGCAAAACCGAGTAAAATTTACCTTTTGCAATTCATTGTTTTTTTGTATATAATAGATTCTTTTATGAAAAAATGCCTTTCCTTTATATATTTAACTAATATTGATGTTGCTTGTGCTACTAAGAGCTATTAAAAGCATCTTTGACATGAGATCTTAACACACTATCAAATGCATTTTTTGCCTTTAAATGTTATACTAAATAATGTGTGTATGTACTAATCTCTTTGCATGTGTGTGAATTAACAAAAGTAAGATTGTGTTATAAGATAAAAAATTCTGCAATCTAGACTAAGAATCTATCTGTTTTACTTTCTATTCTATGTAACTAAATGTGCTTATTCTTTTCTAACCTTTCTCTAAAAAGAAACATACTTATTTCTTGAATATGTGTCTCCTGATTTCTGACAAGCAATATGTGTTTTGCATGTTCTCTTCTACAGTTCTTCGCAAATCTACGATCGAAAGATTACTACCTCAGATGCCTTGATGTCGTGAGTTTTCTCCCAACTTCTCTTCAGCATGACACTTGCATGTTGCTCGTTTTTACCTGCTCTTTCTCTGTTAAATGTCTCACTAACCTTTGCATGTGCCTTGAATATCTTTTGAATGATCGTCTAATTGTTAATCAAGAAATTGTCCTTTCAATGGCTGAGTTAACTGAGTTGTATGTGGTTACCATTGTTGACATCCTTTCAAGAACAAGACTTCCAGGACAGATATTTGCGTTCTGTATGAACTCTTCATTTCAAGTAGCTAGAGTATGGAATGATCACATGTTTACCCAAAAAATTGAAGAAAACGAAGAAACATCGACTTCAATCTTGTCCTCTTCAATCCGGAGATACGCATGTGTGGATGTTCATTTTTGCCTCTTGAAACCCAACTATAATCAAAATTCTTTACTGTAACCACGGATTTACGCATTCAGTACGCAGTAAAGAATGTCCTTAGTTGGGTTTCAAGACGAAAAAATTAATGTCCACATGTGGGGACGTTTGTTTTGACCTCTTGATACCAAACTAAAATCAAAATTCTGTACTGCAACCCCGGATTTATGCATTCAGTACAGTAAAGAATTTTACCCTTAGTTGGGCTTCAAAAGGGAAAAGCAAACGTCTACGTATGTGTACCTCCGAAGCGAAGAGGTTACGCGAATGTAATCCCTTTCTTAAATCCATCCAATATTTTGGGTGCTAGACGCACAACAAATGTGTCGCAAATACTTTTTTGCCTAACGCTCTCAGTATTGTTTCAATACACTCTGGTAAGCACACCGCTTGTACATAGAAAACTCTGCTGTATGGCACTTTCAGGCGGATTTGAACACGATTAAACCTCAGGAGAAACATTAGCCCGGCAACACATTGGAGCAACATACGATAATCGATCGTTTCTATACAGAAAACACGTCGGTACGCATACGTATTTCAGTCAATTTAGTGTGGCAGGACTTATGCTAGACCAATGTGTTGCCTTATGGTTAAGCCTCTTCAATAAATATAATACTAGTCTCAAGAGCATTAACCGCACGTTATTTTCACATTTAGTTGAACTCAAATGAGACTAATCTAACTAGTTGGCATTCTGATTTATTAAGTTTGAACAATAATGTAATTTTTGCAATGAGTTATTGTGTCTTTAATATCTGAAAAATTCGTTGTAATTTACGTTATATATATAATATCTTTTCCTTGATACAAAATTAAAACATTCATTGTTGTGGGAAAGCTTAAAATGTTCCTTACCTTATATCTCAAAGAATTAAAACGTATAAATTAGGCTGAAGCTGCTAAAGAATTCATGCCTAACTCTGAGCAACTTAATAGCAGATAGAAAAAATATTTTTAAAGCATAATTCAATGTATACCATTGCATAAATTATAAGTTGACTATAGTTTTTAACTTTACCAACATATATAGAAACAAGTTTTTTGAATAGTGGGACAAAACACTAGAATTGCAATGATACATTCTCTATGTATCGATACTTTATATTGATATAAGCAGGAAATATTTCCCGCCAAATTTTGAAATTTTAAATACACGATAATAAAGAATAAGAAAGCAAAATTAAAATAATTCAAAGCATTAATACCAAATAATTATTAACTTTATTTAAGTCAACGTATCCAACACGATGGCAGCACTCCGAAAATAGTCTGTACCGTTCCTCAAAGTCAATATAATAGCCCGTTGTGTTGCCCCAGTGCGACCTTAATTCACCTACCTCGAAGTCAATACATGCATTAAATAATTTTGTGGAAAGCACAAGAACAAAAAATACTATTACATACTTGCCAACTCTTCTGAAAGTCTTCTAGAAAAGTACTTTTTTCCCGGTCTTCGGTACGGAAGAAGTATCTTCTTAATTTCCTTTTCAATGTGGAAAATTTTCAAATGACGCCAAATTTGGCATTTGACGCCACGTCATGGCAACCATAGAGGATTGGATAATTTGAATATTGGAATTGGTTGGGGAGTGCCTGAAAAATTTGCTTTGGGAAATAAATTTACGCATACGAAAGAATTTTTCAATTGTTAGTAAGGTATCTGTAACTTCAATTTGTTGTGTTCGTTTTGAACTTCGGCATAGATTTTTATGCCTCTAAATATCTTCGGTGTATTTTTTCCTGGAAGCTGGCAGGTATACCATTACAAACAACTCACGGGAAAAGTAACATTTCTCAATAGATTATAACGTAGAGTCATCTCATTTAACTTTAGCTTTTACGTATATGTAAGAAGTATCTCTGTGGTATAAATAAAACTAATCTCTTTTCTTAACTTCTAGGTATGAAAACGATATAACTGGACCGAAAATCTTCGGTGTACGGGCCGAAGGTGATCGTGTATATATAACCGAAGAAGGCTTTACGAAAATTCCAGCGAACGTGAATATCACCCTACGAATATTTGGTAGTAACTTTTCCAACACCACTGAATTAGCTTTCACTGGCAGTAATCAAGAATGCGAAAAAATCGTTAAGATCGTGACAGTGACAAACCGCAACGTGATTTCGGTGAACGTGTTGGAAATCGAAATCTCTCTCCCAGTAATGGAAGAGACTGAAAGCTACTACATCTGCGTGAAAGAGACTTATGAGAATCGGCAGGCTGTCAAGTGGGTCCACCAAGGTGATGACGCGTGGCTTAGAATAGAACCAGTAGGACGCCTTTTACCCATGTGGATCCAGATCTGCATCATATGTTCTCTTTTAATTTTGTCCGGACTTTTCAGTGGTCTGAACCTCGGTTTGATGGCTTTGGACCGAACTGAACTACAAGTAATTGAAAACTGCGGAACAGAAATAGAGAAAAGATATGCACGCGTGATTTCACCATTACGTAAGCGTGGTAACTATCTTTTGTGTTCCCTTCTTTTAGGAAATGTGTTAGTGAATAGTACTCTGACGATTCTTTTAGACGATCTGACCTCTGGTATCATTGCCATTGTGGGATCGACTATAAGTATTGTTATCTTTGGCGAAATTATTCCTCAAGCTATCTGCTCTCGTCACGGACTTGCTATTGGAGCGAAGACGGTGTATGTCACGAAGTTTTTCATGCTTGCAACCTTCCCGCTGTCATTCCCTATCAGCAAGATTTTGGATTGCGTTCTGGGCGAAGAGATTGGAAACGTCTACGATCGAGAGCGGCTTATGGAATTTATTCGTGTAACTAAAGATTACAATAAGCTTGAGAATGAAGAGGTCAATATCATATCTGGCGCGTTGGAGCTGAAGAAGAAAACGGTTGCAGATGTGATGACTCAAATAGACGATGTCTTCATGGTGCCGTATGACGCGACTCTGAATTTTCAAACCATGTCTGAAATAATGAAACAAGGATATTCCCGTATCCCTGTTTATGATGGCGATCGCAATAACGTGGTTGCCTTGCTCAACATTAAGGATTTGGCTTTTGTTGATCCAGAAGACAACTCCCCCTTGAAAACTGTTTGCGAGTTCTACAATCATCCTATCAACTATGTGTTTGAAGATGAAACTCTAGACATCATGCTAAATGAATTCAAGAAAGGTATTTATTTTATTTATTTAATTGTTTCTCTAGAACAATATCCAATCACGGAATAAAAATATATGATCCAAAAAAATGCAAGGACAAATACAAATATAGTAAGAAAATAGGTTAAACAAAGCACTTCATTGATGCAGATTGCAGTGAAATTATTAGATAATATATCAACCTCCGAAAAAAATTATAGTTTAAAAATCTATTTGTAGCAAAATTGTTACATTCTTTTTTAGAGATTTAACAAACAATAATTGACAGTTTTTGTTGATATACCTGGGGGCTTTAAAATCAGTACAAGAAACTGAAAGGGGCGAATTAATTTTATCTTTAAAGTAGTAAACATTTTTGTTAAAAAACACAATTTTAGTGTTTGGTAAAATCCGAATCATTATCTAAATCGACAAAATTTCCTTTTTTATTACGACTCGTTGTTAATGTAATAAACATTCTCTTTCTCATAATTTCTTTTAGCTGTGGTGGTCAAAGCGAAAAATTTTGAAACAAGCGATTTTTATAGCACCAAGACTGCAAGTTATCTAAGTCAAGTTGATGTTTCTTAGTCATCTAAAACACAAATAACTACATTTTTAAATCATCAGCAAAAATCTTTTAAAATTTGAAAAATCAAATGTATTTATAATTACTTCAGATTTTCTGTATATATTTCGTAAAACGTTTACAAATATATTTAACATACAAAACTTTGGTTCTGGTGAGAAGACATGACATTGGATAAGCCCATTTCTAGCTGGGAAAAGGATTGCCATTCAAAATCATGTATGGTGATCGTAATAGCTGATCATTGGTTTCGCCAACTCATAGTCACTGTTATCGCTTACAGCACAAATGGATAAACAGGCTCGATTCCTCCCTGGGTGTATGTCCATCTACTTGACGTTGCTTGGCCAAATATACCTCCCCCTCTTGCTTCATGAAACCAAAGCCTAACCAATTGAAGGATGAACTTGGTACCAGAATCCGCGCTAAAGAAGCCAATTGTGAGAACGCATTGTATGTGTTTAACCTGCCTCCTAATTTAAGGAATAGTTTTGTTCAAATCCATGCGACTCATGCCAACTCGCCTCAACCAAACTATTTTCAGTTTGTATATTATTTTTTGTTTATTTGCCATTATTATTTAGGCATAAGTTATAAGCCATTAATGGGAAATTCTCGCAAATTTCCATACAATCGTAATATAAATTTGCGTTTGTATAATGCAATAATTATCTCTAGTCTTAGATCGTTTTCGTTCACCGAACATCTCAACGACAGATATTTTTTGTGTTTTTGTACTGAAATTTGCATCTCGCGCATTTATTTTCATTCAAAATTAGAATACTTTTGGAAAAGTTCGGATGCTTAAATATTTGGTAATGGAACTCATAAACATTACTTCTTTGGGTGTACATTAAGTACATTCTTTTTAGAGCAAGACGCATTTTCAATCAATTTTGAATATTTAGCATCGCCACACACTACCCATCGACCTTCTAATGAAATAGACGGAGCATGTGAGCTCAGATTCATGCTTTTTCATCCTGTCGCTCGGTTTGAAGATCTGTCACGTAGGTATGGGAAAAAAGCATGAATCCTATTGTGGGACAGATTCTTGATTGGTTAAAGTTATTATCCAGCGTGATTAAAAACATTATCGCTTCGATAACCAATCGTCCTAAGCCGATTCTTAAGGCTCCGCCCACATGCTCTGTCTATTTCGTTAGAATATCGATGACAGGAGCAGCATGCAATTTCTGTACAGTACGGCATGCTCATGCCTGCTTCGTTTCTGTACAGAAAACGTATCGGTAAGCGTGCATATTTCGGCCAATTTAATGATGCAGTACTGATGGACCAATGTGTTGCTTCCCTTATCCCGGCCACACAGTGGAACAGCATTTGACAATACATGCGCATGCGCACTCCGTTTCTGATACAGAAACATCGCTTCTCTATTTGCAGTTCATATTTTTTTGTCAATTTGGAATCATATTACTTCTCTGTTTATTCAGGACTCTCCCATGGGCCTTGAGAAGACCTGATTTTTCAATTTAGATTTTATGGGCACTTAAAAGATTTAATGTTTTCTGAAAGTCCTTAAAAAAATTTTAGTCTTCATTTTTACAAGAACCTAAGTGTTTTTCCGGAAGTGTTGATACTTATGCTTATATCTTATACGAAGCTATACAAGAAAAGAATTGGCTAAGACGTGCACTGCATATTCTTTTTTCTCCATTGTTTCTTAAAGAAATAAATTGGTTCTACGTGATACCTCTTATTCTAGGAAGCAGTTTGAGTGCTATGGACGAGAGGTTATTCGAGCCATTCACGTGTGTTGTGTGTTTTTGAAAGTGTTGATTTATTTTTATCCTGCCTTATTTCACGCTTAATTTCTGTAATGCTTATTGACGGATTCCAAGTAATTCGCTAAGATTTTATCAATCGATTACCAATTATTACTAGGTTGTTCAAGCCATTAACATTTTTGAAAGTGTTAATTTATTCTTTTTATCCTGTTCCTTATTTTCACGCTTAAATTCTATAATGCCTATTGACGGATTCCAAGACATTCGCTAGAACTTTATCAATCGATTACCCATGACTACTACCAAAATACTCAAAAGCAAATAATTTCTGGAATGATTAAAAGTAACGCTCATCTAACCAGCTTTCATAGACGTGGCCTTCTCGAGTTACTATGCAGTGTCCCTAGTCTTGTAATTGCATTGCTATGTTTGATAAATAAACAATTCAAAATTTATGAATATTAGTTACGCAAATTCTCTATGTGTGAGTTCAAAAGTAGGAACAAAAAATGTACCACTTTCTCACTACATGTTGCAACAGTACTATGGACGGTTGTAGAGAACCTGGGTCAATAGACCCTCAATCTCTTGTGAAGTTTGACTGAACCGAATTTAGTTTCTCGTAGCCTTTATAAAGTTTTGCTAGGACCTGGAGAAAAGATGTAGGGGGTAGGGGTACAGGCACCAATCAGGAAGCTTGCAGACACATCGAAGCTGGTCAGTATGGAAGTACTAGTCAACTTTCGTTTTACCCTTTGAAGGCTACTGCTAAAAACAGTTTTCTTGAAAAACCCTTGGGCGTGAACACCTATCACCACATGTGTATGTATTTTGCATATAACAAAAGTTAATGGGTTTTATGCGTTGTGAGCACGAACATGTCTCACCGCCTATTTAGACACTTCTAGACATAAGCGTATCAAATGAGAATATTTGTTGTAGCAGACTAAATATGCCTAGAATATTTATATACCTCAGCAGTCGTAATATACCTAGAATATTTATATATCTTAGCGGCATTAGTATATCTAGAATATTTATATATCTTAGCGGCATTAGTATATCTAGAATATTTATATACATCAGCAGCATTAATATACCTTGAATATTTATATACTTTAGCAACCTTAATATACCTAGAATATTTATATACCTTAACAGCTTTAATATACCTTGAATACTTATATATCTCTGCACATTAGTATATCTAAAATATTTATATACCTCGGCAGCATTGGTATACCTAGAATATTTATGTACTTTAGCAGCTTTAATGTGCCTAAAATATTAGTGCCTAAGCAGCCTTAATATACCTAAAATATTTGTATGCCTCAGCAGCTTTGATATACCTAGAATATTTATATACCTTGGCAGCCTTAAAATACCTAGAAAATATATACCTAGCCTTAGCCATTTCAAGGAGGTGGGATGTCAGACGTCCTACCGCCCCTAAATGGATTAATGTTATGGTTTTTTGGTAAATACCATTTTTTGAAGATTTTTTGGTGAAAATTACCGTCAGCGAAACATCACCGATTTTCTTTGATATTTTAGGTTTCTTTGCTTTATGTTTGTAATGTACTCCAGGGATCAAATTCAGCGACCTTAATTTCTCAGACTATTCTTACCACCTCACCTTACATGTGTCATAGTTCGAAACTACCTGTCAACCTGAATATGTCGCCGCTGTCCCGGAAGAACTGACACAAGTGCGATTCATCGATTTGTTGAGAAAACGAAGAATGCCGTTGTGTAATAATATTAATTACCACATGTGAGAAACTGGTGGTTATAAAAGTGGAGTTATTCAAGTTCCTTTCAACTGATGCTACTCATGCAGGTGTATTTTGAACATTCACCCCGAATTTTGCAATTTCATTGTTCTCCTGTCCTCAAGTGGAGTACAGGCTTCACGAACCCGATGTACTCAAAGGATCTTTTCTTTTTCCATGGAGTTTACTGTCTTTAGTAAACACGGGGGTCGCGCTCCCAAGATACCCACTTGCGCCGTGAAGCCCAAATCAACCAACCCACCCAAGATACCCAAGTGATCTTTTCCTGTTTCAAATGCTCTCAGAGGCACATTTTTAGGTGTGTACGGGCATCACAACCCCGAGGTACCCGAGTAATCTGTCCTCCTTTCCGTTTCACCCTCGCCTACCCTTCTGCTTTTTGCTTTGTTTTCCTCCCTCGTTGTTGTCTTGTGTTTGGCGCAGCTTGGCCAAATATGGCCCTTGCGCCGTAAAACTCCAAAACAACCAACGTTCTCCAAAAATTTGGAATGAAATATTCAGCAATCATTAGACAACGTTGCTATTGAATTTATATTATTTTTACAACCTATTGACACTTCTATTCCCCCATTCAGTTATTTACATCATTAAACGGACGGATAGTTCAGATTAACAATAACACACACTTACGTCGTTCCAATCAAATCCAATTTACGACTTATACAATCGTTCCCAACAGATCTTGTGTCGTCGTTGCACCGAGAATCTGAGCTACCGCATTAAAATATGAGGGAAGCGCAAGGCGCTAAGCGACACGCACACACCAATCAAAGCATTTTCACCGTTCTCGCCGGCACCTCTGATTGGTCTACGTGTGTCGCCTTGCGCTTCCAATTTGACCGCGGCTTAGCACTTGTGTCGTTCTTAAGGATGATGCGGAACAGTTGAAATTTAAACACTAACGCATGCTCTCTGACGGAGCCCGAATATTCTTCCGATTAATTGTATTGATGTTTATCTTTTTTGACGCAGCATGTGTTTTGGACCTTGCGTCATTAAACCCAAAACAACCAACCCATTGGAAGGATGAATCATGTTAGACAGTGACGACATTTAACTCAAAATATTTATATTTTGCACTTAACGTCGTTATTCAGTGATGGTAATGCTGCTCCAATTGCGCCAGCATGCGCCATAGCGTATTGCCTGCTCCAGACTGCTCCAAAACGCCCGTTTTTGCTAAGATTGCGCCAGAGCTGCTCCAAATCGCGTTCGAGTAATAAAATTCACTCTTGAGGTCTTCCCCCACTATAAGAATTACTTTCTTGCCTTCATCCCATGAAACGAACTGAAGAAAAATCTTTAAGCTCTTTGAAATTTTTAGTAGCATCTTTTCGATTTATTGTAAAACCAAGTGAAGTCTATCATATAAATGGATCAAATATCAATGTGAAACTATTGATAACTTTCATTTTCCAGAAGTTTCAACATGTAGTCGTATAGACCATCATTGGAGGAATATATTTAATATAAGAGAGTCACCTGGCAAGTTTAAGTTTGAGATTTTGCCTATTTTGGTCAAGTCTCTTAAGTTATCGCATGGAAACTGATGTAGAAAGGCTTCAGTGAGAACAATCGCATGTTGGAAAATAGGAGTAATCTGACTATACAGTATAAATGGTATAAAGCAAATTAAGTCGCATTTTACTAATACAGAAAGCATAAAGAACTTTCAAGTTACTACGGCTTTGATTAAATCAATTCGAAATTCCTGGAGGCGGTACCATGACAGATTGCTGTTAGCATCAGAACAAAAAAAGAGAAAAGTGGAAAATATTTGCCATAATGAAGATTTAAAATTAAAGTCGAAATAAATTGAATTGCAAAAGGAACTTTCTCAAAAACTATTAAATCATGATGAAAGCAAGATATTGCAGACAGATTCTTTTTAAAGAAGGTAAAGATAGAATGTCTAAAACGATAGCCTTAATAAGAGAAAATAGAAAGACGTAGTTGGAATGTAACAAACATAAGAAAATAATATTTTTTGTTTAATAAAATGTTTATTTTAGTCATGTTAATGTCAAAGTTATTTCTTACCTTGTACATAACTTTATGGATATGGAAAACACTTGGTAAGTTTTTATGTATGTTTTTCTTATTCATTATTTCATCAATTTTAGCAAGTATTTAAAATGAATTTTGTAATAGTTTACAGTTATATTTATTGTTTATCATTCATACAGTCATATGTTTAAAGTTTAAAAACCTGAATTTTATTAGTTTCATTATTAAAATATCTTCCACTGCTCCTTTGATGTGCTGCTCCAAAAGACAATCTGGCTGCTCCAAAATGTTAATTTACCTGCTCCAAGATCTGCTCCAAAACACTTTGTAGCAATTACCATCACTGCGTTATTGTTCCGGATAAACGATATGGTGTTTGATTGGTGAACACCTATTAAACGCCAAACGTCGATATTCGTCTGATTTGTTTACATTGAAAATCTTCGTAGAAGGAATCAAGAATCGATACCAAACATTGCCCAAAACTGCGATAAATCAAATTAGTTCTCAACCTGTGGTATTTTTTCTTCCAGGAGTTTATGTTCATAATGAAAAACCCTCAGAACAATTTATTTCATGGGAAGGTTTTGTTTGTCACTCTACGAACTTTTTTTTGCAACACGAGGACTAATGAGACCTAGGCCTTAAAGTTCACGGAAAGATTTTCCATTCCCATGATATACTCGTATGTTGTTTCTTAATTGAACTTATGATGTGTGTCTCTTTATTCCGATTAAAAATCCTGCAAAATGTCGGTTTAATTTACCCTCGGGGAGCAAATAATAACATCGGAGCGACTCTTCAAACTTGTTTCTGTTTGCTTCACACATAACATTTAGTGTCAAACTGATCAATAGTTGGGTTCACAGCTCTACACATAGAAATTAACTCAAAATCCTGTATGAGAGGCATTTTCTATCACGCTAAATATAGGTAGCGGTAGTGTTTATGCGGCGATGCGTGTTTCCTGCTCATTCTGAACGTGACATCAGTTGCCTTGTTTTTCGAATACGATTACAGCACTTCGCCAATAAAAAGTCCAAAGAATAAACTCCGAATTCATAACATGATAGTTGATTGGTCACCACCAATTAGATTCAATGCCAAACGGTGATAAACTACATTTTAAAGTATCCCTCATATGTATCATTAGAGATCATTTTGACAGCGGAAGTAAAATCTTCTCAGACCGTTTGATTCGTTTACACTAACAATCCCCTCATACCAGAAAATTATTTGCAATTAAATATTTTCATATTTTATTACAAACATACCCACATTTGCTCAATTTTTAAATTTCTAACAACAAAGAAATTAATTTGATAAATGCTCCACTTCGCCAATAAAAATTCCAAAGAATAAATTACGAATATGATAGTTGATTGGTCAACTCCATAGAAGAAATATAAAAGTAGAGTGAACATTGATAACCTTTTTATGTGCCCAGGATCATGTAACCAAAATGTATAATAACGTGACCCTTAGACTACTTTCATCCGACGGGCAGATGCGAACATCATCTGATTGGTACACGGAACGGAAGACGCCCATCCATTGATTCATCATCTGATTGTTCTGCGCGACATATAGCCCAGTGCTGCTCCAGTGCGACGTTAATTAAAATACATACATCCACGCGACATTGTAGTAGACTGGCGATTTCACCATTTTTGTCGCTTCTCTAGAAATGGGCATTCACACATCTACCCTGTCAAACGAGGCGATAAGATGCCAAATCGGCCAACCAAGTCAATTTTTCGGAGCAGTCATGTGACTACTAGTCGACATGTTTTCACCCTTTTTGAAGCTCCTCTCAATAGCAATACTCAGTCTACTTACATTTCACTTATATGGTCAACACCAATTAGATCAAATTATGAACTGCATTTTAAGTTAAACCCCCGATACGCATCATGCGAGGGAATTTGGACAATATAAGTCGAATCTTCGCAGACCATCTGGTTTGTTTACGCTGAAAATCCCTCATACTTGATATAAACTACCATTTTTTTAATTTTTAAGCACGTGAAATGTTAAGTAAACCTTTCCTAATTAGAGCTTTAGAATTATAATTTAAACGCTTACATTATATTAAAGTGTTCAATAGAATGCAATGGTATGAAATGTATAGTGTTCTGAGAAATACCAATATTTTTAGTTTTTTTTACTTGGACCAGTAGTTTCTACAAAACTTCTACTCCAGTGTAGGACTGAATGGTGAGTAGTCTTGTAAAACTGCACCTGACATCTTTTCGTTCGTTTGCATTTGAAGGAGGTCAATGATTGATAAAACATATCTAAACAGCTGATATACTTCAAGACATTGATACCCCGTTTGTCTGAATGCTTTTTTTGTACTTTGGTTACGTGTATCAAGAATTCGAAACTGAATATCTTATCGTTTAGATTTATGTCTAGAATTTTTTAGTCACATCTCATACTTCTTACTGTCACTCGTGTAAGAAAAGTCAGTAATCCAGAAATCATAAAATATCATACCTGCCAGCTTTTCCTGATTTTCCAGTCACACTTATTTTTCCAGTATTCCAGACGAAAAAAGTATTTTCGGGATTTTTCCTTTTGGGGAAAATTTTCAATTGACGCCAATTTCGAAGTTTTTGACGCCAAGCTACTGCAGTCGCTTTTTTGTGGCATTTCCTTACTGAGGCTTTTTTGGCGAGAAGTGGAAGTTTGGAGTGAGGTGCCAGCTCAGATGTTAATCTGGTCATCTGACCGTGGTTCAAAATGATGAGGTATTGTCCTCTGATCTTTCTCCTCGGAATTGATCCCGGAGTACGCATCTAATCTGATTGAGACATCAGTTTTTATTTTAAGGAATTTGATTCTCCTCAAAACCAACCATGGAATGCGTATGTCCCTTCCTTACAGAATCAAATGGTTTATTATATTTGGTTAATGGTATTTATCATGCCCAATGGCTACCTTCTACACACTCTTCTCCCCTACCCTATACTTCCTACTGAAACTAGTATCCGGTCCAATAATGTGAGCAATGAGTTCTTGACCATGGTCTATCGTTCTCTCGACATGGATGACTTGAAATGAAAGGAATGGTTCTCCCCTCATCTCCGAAATGTCAGTCTTTGTAAAAGACAGCCATCAAGCTCTAATTTAATCTACACATTGGTCCAACATCAGTCCTGCGACACGAAATTGGCTGATATACTGATATTGGTCATGTTTTCAGTAAGGAAATGGAGTACACATGCGTATGTCGCATGCTGCTCCAGTGTGTGGCCGGGCTAAAACCGTGTATGGATGATCTATACAGTGTTGCCACGATTGGGCCCGACTGCACCTTTTGAGCTCTTTTTTAACTTATGGTTAAACATTCTTTGTATTGTACAAAGCTAAGCGTTGGATTTTTGGTTTACGATCCAATCTCGGCATCCCCAGTTTTCAATGTTATGCCACTCTACCGGGGAAAGAAATGTCGATAACTTAAAAAATTATTTACGGTGTTCCAATTGAGATTCGATGAATTTGCCTTCATTTTGGGCCAAATCCATCCGGTGTCGAAGTCATTGAATTCGCCCTGTAACAATATGTATTTAAGAGACTGAATTCTTTCTGATGAGAAATAGACATTTGCAAGACTGCGAATTTTGCTACTATTTTTCAAACTTGGCGACTAGGGGTACCTATTTAAACAATATCATCTCAAAGGCTAGTAATTTCTGAATTTTGGCGACTTATGAAAATTCACCCAAGGTCAACGAAAATTTAGTCTCAACTAATAGCGGACGGGAAAAAAATATTTTTCTTTTGAGAGAAAATTTTCCAATGGAGCCAATTTCGAAGTTTTGGCGCCAAGTCGTGACCGTTTGGCGTCATGAAAGAAAAACATCGGAATCTGGCATCCCTGCATTTGCGTAAACGATTAAATTTCTTGTGATTGTCTTGTTTCTTTGATATACGCAAACTTTGGTGGCAACGCTTTTGGCTCGTTTTTTGGCGCACTTTTTATGTCGCCAAGGACGAAATTCTTAGAAAAACCGTTTCCTTAACTGAAAATAATTAGCCTTATTATCGTGTACACTTCCACAATTCCAAGTGTGACAGTGGAAGTGAATTTTTTGCAGCAACCTTCATCGTAACGTTGCATTTATCGCACAAAAAATCCCATTTAATTAATCCCGATTCCTTATTCCAAAAAACTGCTTATCCTAACATAAATGTTTACAAAATAAACAATTAGTCACTTCATCACTTCCTAAAGTGCCCTACCACCAAAAAAATTAAACTTAAAATTTCGCGAAAGAATACCCTAAAACTTATCTCCAACTCTAAATAAATGTTAAAGTAGAAAAAGATACAGATTTTCAAAAATGTAAAATAGTAAAAAACGATACGATCTGATGCGACTGCACTGGGCCGTGACTAAAATCAAACTGAACGTTTTAATTCTTCAAATTTACATGAAACAGGAAAAGAATTGGAAAAAATTTAAAGAACCTGACATCAAAGATTAATTTAACCGGACTGAAAAGAATATTCAAAATGAAAATGTAAACTTCCCGCTTGCCGAGGTTTTCATGAAAGCAGGAATATTCCTAATAAAGATGGGTTGACTACCTGCCATATCTTGCAACCAAAAGTACGTCAAAACGTTCCCACCAAAGCATGCGTATATCAAAACTGTACCATTTCTTTTTCTGTAGCATCCAAATAGGAAATAATGTGAGTTTGGAATTAGAACTTCCAAATTGGAGTAAGAGTGGAGTTGGTAAAAGAATATCTAGGTACAGTAGAGTAGTAGTAGTACCAGTAGAGATGTAAATTTGGCGGTAATAATCTTTCAGAGAACATTCTCCAAAAGGGAGAATCGAGAATGTTCTAAAGGCAGAGAAAATAAAAAAAATGACATGCAATGTATTTTTTAATCGATGACTGAATACATGAATGAAAATAATCATGAGTTTAAGAATATTTCTGAGTCTTACATCACAAGTAAATATTTCAGTTACTTTTTTAGCTCTGCTCATTTCAATTTTGCTCGAAGTGTTAATTATTTTGGAGTTAACTCAAAGATTTCGTTTTTAGTATATCCCGGGGCCGCGGTTGGAAGTGTAGCGAATTAGCAACCGGAGGGTTGCGAGTTCGAAACTCGATTCAACCACCAAAGACCATCGTGTATGTGAGGGCTGGTGCATGTTAAGTCTTTTGGGGCCTCAAATGTCCTTACGTTGGCGTAGTGTGGAATTTTGGAGTGGGGTGCCAGCTCAGGCGTGACCTCGTCATCTGACCGTGATTCAAAATTACGAGGTGTCCTTGATCTTTCCCTTCGGAATTGATCCCGGACCGTCGCCAAAAGCCTGTTGTATTGCTTCAATGTGACGTTAATTCAACTACTATAATATATCCTCAACCAATAAGTTTAATGAGTGCGCTGCACTATATGCAGAAGTAGGGGGTTGCTTATCGTATTCCTAGTCTTCACCGCGGCCGCAGCATATCAATAATAAACGGAAAATGTTTCAAGGTGTTCCCGGATTGTAAACAGGAAGTATAGAACAACGTTGGTTCGATATTTTTAGTGATTTAAGAAACAAATTGATGTGCCAAACCTTAATAAGATCTTAGACTCTGCCCTCAGTGGCTTATCTCCTTTAGGTGTGTACTGGCTTCACGAACCCGAGGTACTCTTGTGATCTTTTTTTCCATGGGGTTTATTGTCTTTTATATATAGGGGATCGCGTTCCCGGGATACCCAAGTGATCTTTTCCTGCTTTTATCCAACTACTGTCCCCCGCGATATCTTTTTTTACCCTTTCGCGACATTTTTTACTTGACGTTGTCTTGTGTTAGGCGCAGCCTGACCAAATATGGTCCTTTGCGCCATAAAAAACCAAAACAACCAATCTATTTCTTGCAGAATTTTTATTTTATCCATTCATGCTTTTCTTTCTTAAGCTTTTTTTTAAGCCCAAATGTTCCAATGCTGACAAAATACACTGCTATTCAAAATTAAGAGAATTTTCACTTTGGGGCGATTATCTCTGAAACGTCGTGGCTCTTGGACGGGCTGGGTCTTACATCCAAGTCTCTAGCAATCTGCACTTGAGACTGCCCTGCTTCCAGTCTCTTGACGATTCACCGCCTCATTCCATCATCCAAACTTGGTGTTTACTCATTTTAACTGTTTTCTCTTGAATTTCACCGAATGTTGCAAAAAAGATACCGAGGTGTGCGAGCGAAAGAAGCATGGAAATTGTCACGTGCGCTTAGAAAGCCTGTTCTAAATGCACCACCCACACGCACGTGTACACTTATATATTCGACACTAAAGATTTGCATCTTTGTTTGGAAGCATTAGTTTTACCTTTCGTTCAGTAGTTTTCGAGAAATTCGACAAAATATGCAAATTCTCTTAATTTTGAACACCATAGTGTATCTCGTGTCAAAAAAGTGTATAATTCACATTTTAAATTTATGGTCTTTATTTCAGGACGCTCCCATATGGCTTTTGTCCGCCATGTCAACAATGAAGGTGATGGCGACCCTTTTTATGAAATTATTGGTGTTGTTACATTAGAAGATGTCATTGAAGAAATCCTGCAGTCAGAAATAATAGACGAGACTGATATTTTAAGTATGTTTACTTGTATGTGATTGGTAGTGTCTTACGTGTGAAGTTTCCTAATGCAATTGCTTTTAAGTGTATGCTATAATATAGTATGTATAAGCAGCTAATGTATGTATAAGTTTTGCTATATAAGTTCAATGGAATTGGATTCAAATATTTCCTTAAGTTTTATACTGTAAAGATTTGTCTTCTAATCTAATCGTTTTATGAAATTATTGGTGTTACATGTCATTGAAGAAATTTTTCAATCAGAAATAAGAGACAAGACCAATTTTTTTGTATGTTTAATTGTGTGTGATAGTAGCGTCTTAAGCGTGAAGTTTGCGAATACAATTGTTCTTAAGTGCTGCCTCTTTGCTATGAGTTCTATAGAATAGGATTCAAATATTCCTTTAGGGCTTGATCTTTTGAGTTTTAATGCTTTTCTTCTAAATGAGAGAATTCAGTACACTTGATTTTTAAACACACAAATTTTCCTAAACACTTTGGAAAATTCACTTTCAGTTAAAACTTTGCTTTCAGTTCCCAGATAATTACTTATAGGAACTGTAAACTTTATTTTTCCTATTTAAATGTCTGTATGGTCAATTATAACTAATACAATTCTCTTTCATAAAATTAACATCTATATATTTTTCCTTTTGGGTTATAGAGATCATCCTTACTAATGAATGAAATGATCCAATGAATGAAATAACTGATTTTCCCATTCATCCGTTTTAAAACATGTGATACCATTTGCTATGATGCTCATTATACAAATATATATTTTATAAAATATGTAGTTTTTAATGCCCCTTGTTTATAACCAAATTTGGAGGATTTTGTAATCATTTATCATATTTCAAGTATATTGCAATTATATCTCACACTTTGGATGCATTGTGTTGAAAGGCTATACTTGATTGAATTTTCTTGTCCCTTATCATATCTAGTGGCAGTGTTTTCTACTGTGCTAGTATCTAAGATGGGGATATCCATCTTAATTATCATTTTATTATAATAAAGGTTTACATTTCTCCTGTAATTAAAATTTTACCTTCCTGCTTAATTTTTGTATAACTCATTTGGTTTTATTCATTCCACTCTTTTTTAATCTTGATTTGGTTATTATTGCGATATCTTTTAGATCTGTTTTCTAAATTTAATTGTTTTTTTGTTGGCGCAGCTTGTCCATTTTTGGACCTTGTGCCATTAAACTTAACAAACCAACCATCTTCTGTGCTGGTAATCTCATCGTTTAAATAACTTTACTTATTACCTTAAAGTGAAACTAATTGATCAATATTGTTAATATTCCTACTTGCAAGTTATTTGTGAAATGAATTTGAAACATACCATGACTTTTCAGCTGATAACCGAAAGAAAACTCGAAGAAAAGAAGGTCAACTGAAGCAAGACTTTTCTGATTTTGCGAAGCTTGGAGGAGGCCAGCAAGGAACAAATATTATTTCCCCACAACTTGCTCTAGCTACGTATCAGTTTCTTTCAACAAGTAAGTTTTTATACTCTTTGAACTAAGCTATAACCAATTTGAATCAGCTTGATTCAAATCGAGTTTTATTTTCAAAAATCGTAATTAAATCGAACTTAAATTTTATTTTTCTTAGAGTTTAATATTTGAAAGAAATAAAACCTGGCACAGAAAACCTGTTACCTGATACAAAGAGTTAAGAAATTTGCTTCTACTCAGTAACACCCCAAAAATGACCCTTTTTAACTGAAAATAATTGGCTTCCTACTTTGAGAACTAGAGATAATAGTATTGATTGGAATACACTGGCACCAACTTAGAGGAATTGTTGGGAACATAAGGAAAACACCACTTGCTTCATTTATGAGTTGGGATAACAATCGCTACCTGGAACTAACACATTTCTCTTTTTGCCCACTAAAAATAAGTCACTCACAAATTCGTTTATTAGCAGAGACCGTTTTATACATGTGAACCAGTCCATCCAGTGTTTTTGGTTAGTTTTGACATACTCTTCCCAGTGGAAATGTTGGATGAACTTGATCTGATGCCCTTCCAAGAGGAAATTTGTTCTTTTTGAAGGAATCAGCACTAACGTTTTCAGTATGTTGCAAATGGGTCTGGGTGTCCCTCACTTCCTAGCTTATTTAATGGCCAAATATGGTCTGCGCCATAACATTCAACTGAACCAACCAACCTGCTTATTTAATAAATCCTCCTGAATATAATCAACTGAGCTTAAAAAGAACTTCTTAATATTCACAAAATCTTGTATAATGCCTATAATTATTAAAATTCAAGTGAGAAAAAATTCAAGGTAATTTGTTTGGTTTCCTCTGTAAAACATTGTATCCCAATTGCCCCTTTTGGAATGAATGACTCATTTGGATTTTAGTGTATAGAAAACAAAACATCTTTCCACATCTACTATATTTATAGAGAATATTTTCAACTAAACAGGATGTTTATAAGAAATTTAAATTTTATCTTTATTAAAATGTTTCTATTTTTTATTTAAAAATGTAAATATGGATTCCTGTCATAAGAGAATTCAAGTGAAAGAATAAAAGCAACGAGACCCAAGAATAATTTTTTTTTTTTCAAAAATTAGCTCTGCTATATTTCCTGAACCAACGTTTAAGTTACATAATCAGTGATGTATTGAAGCTACACTGATTTGCATGTCTCATATCTATTTAATCCACACTTATAGAGACAAATTGATATACATCATAAAACAACAATTTAACTAAAAGAAAATATGATTTGAATCAAATTTTTTATTTAAAACACAATAACTTTTTCGCACCCAGTTTAAACACTAATATTCAATATTAAGAACATTAAATTACTTTTTGACTTACTATGAGTTTGGAATGTAAGTTAGTTGCACTATGAGATAACTTAGTTTCATAGTCAGGTTTTACACATGCTTCTTGATATCGATTGGGTGATGACATTACAATCTTATAGGAACAAAACTAAACATTTAACAAGATTCCATGGATAATGAAAAGAATGAATATCAATTTAAAGAATTCTATAAATTGGCTATTAAATCCTTATAAATTTTAGAAAAATAAAATTTAACTTAGATATGCAAGCCATTACAGTTTTAATATTGAGCTGGCAAAACCATGATTTTGACTAATCAAACTCATACTTATTAACATTTACCTAAATCGTACTATATAAAAGCCAGTTGTGTTCATTCATTTTCTTGCATTGAACTTTTATTTTTTATTTCTAATGTTTTATTTATTTTGCCATAAAAGAATGGATTTTTAAAAATTGTCTTATTTCATAAATATTGATCACTATTTTCTATAAATGAAAAGTATTTTACATGCATCAAAAATATATTTTATGTATTTATGTTTAAAGAACACTGTTTTATGTTGCTCATTTAATATTTACGTTATGCATTGTTGAATGAGTAATTCGAAGCATGTCTATTAATGAATTTTAAATAATCCTATTTTCTAATTCATCTAGTTGCTTTTCTCCAGTCTTAACTTCAAACACTTAATGCTCCTAAGTTCAAAACATCTTCAATTTTTATTCTTCAATTAAGGTTTTGAGTGTTAGACAGAATGAAACCAATTTTTCCTGAATTCTATATTTAATGTTATTTTTATGGTGCTTCTAATTAATCTTTAAATGCTTTTAAATTTAAATATTGCTTCAACTATTTGAAATTTACCCATTAAATATATTTTATTGTCAATGTTTTTTAGTATGAAAATTATCAACATATAATAACCTTTGCTTAAACATAAAACATGTACAAAACCACTTCAAAGATATCATGTTTCATTTCAAATATGTATTTAGTTTTAAAATTGTATTATCAGACACAATATCAAAGTTCTTTTCAATTTTCCCTGATTCTAGATTTGCTGAAGTTGTGCCAAAAATGCTATCATTTTTGAAAACATCTTAACCTCATAATTTGTACAGCAAACAAAATTTGGGTGGAATTTCTCGCTTTTAAGTTTAAAGACTGTTTTAAAATATGCTCTCTAACCCTCTGAGGGGTTCACATACGTAATTCCATCTCGCAACCTGCAGTCTTCCCTGCATGACTTCTAACTAGTATTGACTATCTTGACAAATAGAATCTTTCCTAGGATTCTTTTGACCAATCTATCTGGTTTAGTCATTGAGTGTGGAAAAGCAATATTACACTACTCGGAAATTTCATGATGCTCAGGCCAATTCTACTATCTATAAACACTTAAATTATTCAAACTTGGTTAACTGATGTATGTAGATTTGTTATAAATTCCAGATCAATCTTTTAAGTTTTTATTTATTTCCCTTAAACATTTTCTATTTGTGGCAACCCACTTTAAAATTTATTTTGAACTATCCAAAGGATATGGAAACTACTCTAAAACTTCAGTGATTTTAATGCCTCAAAACAAGCTGATTTTTCTTGTACAGCATGCTTCCTTTATGTGCTGCATTGTAACAATGATAGCTTTCTATTCCACTCACTTCCACTCTTTAACTATTTAGACCTTATATCTGGGTCTGACATTTCTTTTATACAATTTTTTTAATATACTATGAATCCTCCATGTCTGGCTTCCACCTACATAGTTTATCCTGTGTAACTCTTGTAGCTAACATAGTATTAACATAATTGAATACATTTTTTAAATTTTTGTTCCTGGAAATATTTTACAAATAAATGTTATGAGATTTAGGTGAAATATTACTTGATATTATCATGAGTATATATATATACTTATGTGGAATGTAATGTAGAGAAGTGTGTATTAGTTTTAAATAAAATGTTTTTAATATTACATTTTAGAATATTTTGAAAACTGATTACACATTTGTAGTCTCCCATCATTAACCTTATATTGCTTATAGTTATGATACGAAATTTTTATTTAATTGCAATAATTTTTAACTTTTTTAGCGGTTGAACCTTTCCGTAACATATATCTCTCTGAAACAGTGCTAAAGAGATTGATGACACAGAATATATTTTTCAAATCAAAACAAAATAAAGATGGTTATAATGCACCCTGCAATACACTCTACCAAGCAGGGAAGCCAGCTGATTTCTTTGTACTGATTTTAGAAGGGCGCTGTCGTGTGACTGTTTGTAAAGAAAATCTTATTTTTGAAACTGGTCCTTTCAGCTACTTTGGAATACCTGCAATTACAGTCACTTTAAATCCAGGTTTGTTTCTTATTTATTATTGCTTATTTTAAAACAGATAAAAAAGCTACCCTGTTAAAAATTTACATTCCTCTATAAGTGGTACTTGGAATACATGCTTTGCTAATCAATTTTTTAGGAACATACATTTTTCTTTATTTTTTTCAAACATTGGTTTCGCTGATAGTAAATGCATTAGAATTAATGTTCTGAAAGTAAAAACTATGATACTTTTGTTTGTAATGCTCCAAAGGAGGGTAAATTAAAAAAATATTTTTATGTATCCTTTTTAAAATAGTAATTTATTAGCTGATATGAACTTTTATTGATTTTGAGCAAATAGTTATTTTGCACAGGATTTTTTCTTTCTGTTATAAAAAGAGACACCTTGTACTAAATAAATGTACAACATGGTTACCACTTCGAAAGTTTTTTGTTTAACTCTCATGTCTAATTTAATTACATCTTTGCTTTAGAAACAAACTTGTTTTGTAGGTTTAAGATAGCTTTTTTCTACGATATTAGTTTCTTTTAAAACTTTTTTCATCTTTAATCACTAGCTACTACTTGTATATTTTGTCATTTTTCTATTGATATGTTATTTCCGTAATGTAGGTCAGTTAGTAATGTCACCAATTTAAATTGAAATTTATTTTCGTATTAATATAATCTTAATTTTAACTTAAAGCAGAACACTGTTTCCCTAAAGGAACATCAAATTACTGTTGTAGTAAAGGAACATATGATAAAAACAATTTCACTAACTCCTATCATTCTTTGGAATGTCTTTTAAAAGTTCAGTACAACTGATTTTTCTGCTGAATTCAGTGACCACTGTTTTAAGATACCATAGGTGTGAATGAGACCTTTTTTCCAATTACATCTATTGAAGTCAGTTTCTGTCTTATTAGATAACGGTTCTAGTTTTTCACTGACAGTTTCGTCTTGGTGCTTTGCAGTTCACAAAAGCTTCCTGTAGGACAACCACCTGATGTATTGAGCAAAATAAGACATTTACCCTCTCCAGAAACAGACAATCATAAATGCTGCTTTCATTATAACTAGATAATTAATTCCTCTTGCCTTCACTTTGAAATACCTGTGTCATATTTGTTCTTAATGTGCTATTTTCATATAGAAATCTATTTTCATACAGAAATTAGCACATATTCATATTCCTGATTAAATAGCTTTTAAATTTACTTGGGTTATTGGTTTCTTCCACTGCTTTATATCATTTTGAAAGTAAACTTATAATTCATTTTATAATAGTAAGCATTTCCAGCTGTGAAATCTAAAACTAATTTTTTGTATCTAACTATTTGCTTTATGAAAAATTTAAGTTTATGAATAAAGTTCATTAGGAATCACTTGTCAATTATGTATAAATGCTGTTATGGTTAATCAGTTTTAGGTTTAGCTTGACCACTGTATTAAATTTTAACTAACAAACTTCTCCAAATAATAAAGAAATTGTAACTATAGTAAAAACCACTTTTCTCTCAAACTTTGATATTAGTTTTCATGTTCTTTATTTAATGACTTGCTGAAAACCGGAAATGCTGGTGCCTGTTTTTGTAACTTATGGCATTCTTGTGATGATGTCATCACACCACCTTCCACCAGATTCGGTTTAAATTAAATGCTGATACGAACTCTGAATAAAATACTTGAAGACTACTTTAAAATACTTAAACTCCTGGAATTTGCTTTTCCAAAATGTGTACATACATGATGAATCTGCTTATTTTCTTATGTGTTGTAACCATAAATTTTTATTTCCATCTGGCATTGAATAATTTCTTTTTTTGCAGGTGACACTTCATCCCAAAGCCTTACTAGTATATCTGCAAGTCCAGATAATCCAATCTCAAAAACTTTCATTCCTGATTACACTGTGGTTGCTATAACTGAGGCACTCTATATGAAAATTCACTGGGCTGTGTATCTTGCTGCTTATCGTGCAACACTAATGGAACGGCACCATAAGTTAGATCCAGATAATGAAGAGATATTCAATAACAACTGGGAACAGGATTTTCAGTTTTCTTCCTTTGGATCACTTCATCTACAGCATGATGCTAATGCGATAAATGCAGCTCAAAATAGTAAACGAAATGGGCGAAGTCCAACCTTGAATAGAACATCAAACTCTAATGAAGCAACTAAAAGACGAGCTAGTGTTGAAGTGGGTTGCATTAGCCGTTGTTCAGATGTTGTTGTAGATGGAATCTTAAAACATCAAAAAAGTAAAGAGACTTTAGCAAAACCATGTATAGTGTCAAACTCATCAGAAATTCCGATGATTGACATGCCACATAATTTAAATAGTGTTGTTGAAGATGAGAACTGTGATTCTGTTGAAGTAGTGGTTAGTAAAAAACTAAAAGATAACATTGCAGGTAAAAAGAAAAATTCTGTCAATGGAACGGCTGAACAAACTAATGAACGAACAAGATTGCTGTATCCTTCGGAAGCTTAGAATTGTCTTTAACTATAGTTAATATGTGAAATATTTAAATATTTCTTAAGTGGTAAGAGGCTCATGTATTTTAGGGTTCATCTTAAGAGCTGTTTGTCTTAACCTACTGACTATTTGTCTAACTTGTTCATCTTGTACCCTTATAACTTTCTAACTAGTTCAATAACTCTAAGTATGGGAAAATTATTTTGAAATCAGTCAAAATTAGTATTTCCAACTTGCAGTGAAAAGATGGAAATTGCATTATGCAAAATGTGTGTGGTTTTGAAATTAATAGTTAATATTAACCCAGTTAAGCAATATTTTTGTTTTCTGCGATTAGTACTTTATATTTGAGAAAAAGGAGTGTCGATAAAAGATCTCATTGTGGTTAGGGGTAGAAATTTTGCTAAAGTTTTATTCCATTCAAATGTATCTTCATTCAGTACAAAGATATGGTTTTTCCTCATTATTATTCATTCTCTTGTAATTTTTATTGTTGATATATTACTTAGTAGGTCGCCTTTTCTTGAATAATGTGCCAAGCCAAGTTTGATATAGTTTTGGAACTACTTTTCCATATTTTGTTTACTGCCACTATCTTAGAACAGTTTTCAAGAATGAATAGTATGCTTTGCATATTGCTCTGATATTTGCTTATCTTCAATTAGATGTTTTAAGTATAATTCATTCACAGTTATAGTATCTGGGCAGTTTTCCCGATGTATATTAGCTATGAGAACTAATATGCAATTTTAAATATTATGCACATGCAGTTTTCAGCTTGAAAGAATTTTCTATTTTTGAGAAGGGTTGTAAATGCTGAAATATTATCAGATGCATCAAGTTTAGCTGTAGTTAATAAAGAGGAACTTAGGTATTATATTTATCATAGTTTTTCTTTCTTCCATTAGTCATAATTTTGCTTTTTGTGTAATTCTTATATGAACAATTCATTTAATCTAGATACATTTTATGCTTACAATTTTAGATTTGTGATAAAATTTTAAGCTACTGTATTCCTAATTGTATGTCAAAACTGTAATGAGGGGATTAATAATGTATATTTGTGTCTAACTATGCAAAATCTCAAAAATATATATATTGAAAAATATTCATTTAAGAGTCTTGAACATTAAAATTTATGAAGTAATTTTAAAATCCTATGCTATATAATCTAGTCTAGCCTCTTTAAATTCATGTAAAAGTTAAGACTTTATTTTGTGACAAGTATGCACTCTTCTAATTCATATGCAATTGTACTTTTTAAAATTTTTCTCATAATATATCATTTTTATTCTTGCCAGATTTCAGATTTTATAAATAATAACTCAAATTAATATAAATTTCAAGGATATATATAGGATGGCCATAAAAGAAGTTTCTCTACTGTGAGCATTCTGTAGATTTCTCTAAGTACCAGAATTGTGATACGTTTTTCTTTGACTATAGTTATTAAGGCATGGGGAAGATTGCTGTCATTGTCAATGCCTATGACACCTTTTCATGTTTTTTTAACTTAAAACTAATGTACTAAAAATCTGATGTCTTGTATCACAGTATTTCAAATGTAGAAGGCTCAAAGAACATAACTTGACGTATTAGAAATTTCTCAGGATATATTATGCCAGTAAACACCATGCATCGAATAGAATTTTTGTTCCACACATAAACATTGATAAAAAATAACTAATTAGTTTTTGAATTATAAAAATATTCTTACATAATGAATGGCATTTTTCTGCTTTACATGCTTGTGCAAGATATAAAATTTATCCTCAATTACAAATCCATTATTTCCAATTTCAAGTATTCATTTATATGTGAATTGTGAGGCTATTTCTTATACAGACTCGATTCTTTATCAGCAACCTGTGAAATTAAAATTTACTTTTGTGTAGACAAATTTTGTTCAGAATTCATTTTATCCAAGCCTTATTTAGTATTGAAATTCAGGTACTTATATAAAGCTAAAGAATGTTTCAAGCAGGTTACTTTTTGTGTGATTACTTGAGGGTTGATCAGAAAAGTTTACAGCTGCTAAAACATAAATGAATGTTGAATTAGAAGCATCATCTCAATTATTAAATTAATTCTTATTTTTCATATGAAAACTATCTTTTACTGATCAACCCTTATCCAATTTAGTTTTTACATTAAAGTAATCAAAAGAAGGTTAGAAATAAATAGTTATTGAATGCTTAAGTAAAGTAAATGTTTTCATCAGATAGTTACCAGTATTTGCCACCATTTGTTACCAGTTAACTACCAATATTATTTGCTACTCATTTTGTGCCATCAACTGTGAAGAAAAAATCCTATTTTGATATTTGAATTTGACAAAAATTAATCAACTTTCAGTGAAATCTTGCAAAGATTACCTCTAATAACCATCTCATAATGGCTACTAATGATAAGACCAACCTGCCGTTTACCTTCAAACTACCTCTGTGGCCCCTTCCATTAATTTTATAGTATTTATTTTATAGTTTTGATAATTCTGTGAAAATATCTGCAATTACTTCTGGTAAACCAAACTTCAAATTCAGATTATATACTTGGTTCTCTTGCACAATTATATGCAAGTGTGTTTTTCCCAAGTTCCTGATTAGAGATAAGGAATGCTTATGACCTTTCATATAATACCAACATAACATTGAGAAGATTAAGCAATTTAAAATTCCAGTTTTTATCAGATTCAACCATAAGGTAGTTTAAAAAAGATGCTAAATTAAGCAAGGAAGAATTTGCTGTGCTTTATTTTTATTATGCTTTTCATTAGGACCATAAATCCTGTTTGTTTCTAATATTAGCTTGATCTTGATATCTGCATATGCCTCAGTACCTAATCTTTCAGGATTGGGATTTTACTGTTGGAATTGGCATAACTAGGAAAGCATATCCAATTTGATGACAGATTACTGTGGAAGGGCTGTAGACTTAATCGCCATTATATGTAGTATGTACCTACCAGTTAGAACAGTATTAAGAATAACATACCAAAGAACCAAACTAGTCTACTGTGCAAGTAGGTATTTTCTCTTGCACAACATTTTTTACTGGCAGTTTACCGAGTTCTTTTCAAAATTTCAATTTGGCAACTATCTTTTCCCATCACCACAGGTGGTCCCTTCAGATGTTTTGTTGCATATTATCTTAAATAATCAAGTGTACAATCAGCCAATAAATGTATTACATTCAATAACCTGTATTCGAATGATAATTATTAAAATGAAATAAACAGCTTAAAGAGCAGTTAGATCAGGTTTTAATAGCAATGTCATTTTGAGCAAATTGATTGCTTGTAGAAAGGAAAAAATTGAACGAAATAGCTTTTCCTTATATAGCAGTTGTAAATATAGTTCGTATCCGATTGGGAGGAGTGAATTTGCTTTTACTCGCTCACTATTAGATTCGAGTAAATATCCTAACAGTTTGAGGCAAACAATCTGACAGTGATAGAATCCTTAGATTACTGTTGACCATCTTTCTGTTTAACGTTATGAATACACAGTTGTGGTATAGATAGGTCTAAGTATCCTAAACTCATCTATAAAGTAGTGCTGAGAAAAAATGCCAGGCAAATCTGAGAAGGACTACAATGGAGTAATTTTATGAATATATGGTTGAATAACACTAATCAACGTTCTATCCATTGTTACCAAGGATGTCTATTAACTTACTTCCATATATTGACTTAGGATAAACTATTTTAAATTTGAAAATTATGTTCTAAATTAATTGTGTGTAAAGAGTACATATTAAGTGCATTTATCATCTTGTGATCACTATCATCACTGAATCAAAGAGTATTGCCCTTTTTAAAAATTTGAAAAAAATTAAAAAGATCTCTGAATTTTTTTTCCTTTAGAAATCGAAAAGCCAAAAGAAATAAATCCAAAAAAACATGCTCAACTCGAAACTCTTTCAGATTACCCCAAAACTAAATATAAGCTATTAAAATGCTGCAAAATTTGGTTTACTTTAAAGTCATTGAAATTTTAGGAGTTTTCAAACTAAGCATTGATTAGGCATAAATTTTAGTTTCAAAACCTTTTTCTCCCCTTGTCAATTATAAAATCAAAAGTTTACCCTCAAAAATCAAAATCGGAGTAAATAGTGAACTTGCCAAACAGCATAAATATAACTTGCCCTTAATTTAATCTTTAGTTCATTTCTTTATTATCATTAGTGATATATTTATAACTTCCCTTTATTTTGTGGTATATTTTTCTGGGACCTAAGAGATAACGAATTACTTACCATAACAATAGCATTGATTTTTAAAAAGAATTAAATGATTATCTGCTTACACATAATGAAATATTCACATATATATGGATCAATAAAAAATGGCAATGTTAGTGGCTAAAGTGTTGAATAAAGATTCAGATTGTACTGAAAATGTAGTTTATAGAGCTATAACAATGTGTTTTTTTTATAGTAATTAAAGCTTAAAAATCAAAAGTCCCAACAATTGTTGAAATACGTACACATCATCATTGTATATAAATACATTACTATATCACATAAAAACTAAATAGGAAGTCATTTTGTTCAGTTGAGCAAACTTATAAATCCAGAGAGGATTATTAGCAATAATCCATACTATGGGTTTTAATATCTGTACTGTGATACTATATTAGTCTTATTATTTGAACATTGAAAATCGTTTCCCCAAATCTCGTTTCCAGATTTTTAATTGTCAACATCACGGTTTTCATCATTTTTAACTACCATCTCATTTTATGCCAAATTATGGTCCAAAAATGTTCAATTATAAGTACATTTAGTAAACTATTTTTGCCTCTAAAAATTTAATAGGTATTTAATTTGGGTTTGTTATTTTAACTTTATTGTATGCAGTATTTTGTGGTGAAATACAAAGAAACTATTACAATATGAAGTACTTTTCTGTCATTGTTTTTAGAAATATGAAACATGAATGCAAGATTATTTTTAAATAATGCTATATCTGAGATTTAAGACATGCAAAAAGCAGTAATTAAACAGCTGTTGAATCATATTTTTATTTAACACTTAGTTCTAGAGTGTCACTTTGCACTGATATTTTGTAGTCTTGTTTCTAAGCTTTTTGTGAGTTTCAAATATTTTTTTAATTTTATTATACTTCAAAATGTTTTTTCTTTTGTTATTTTTCGTACTTCACTCATTTGTCAACATTTTCGTAACTCATTTCTGTGTTTATAGATGTATTATCAGTATCTAGAAACAGTTTATAAACTGATAAGTATTCATCGAACTTATGTTTATTTTCTCGGTCTTTTTACTGTACGCATTATGCTATGTGATTTGTGTTTGTACTTTTAATTACTTTTTCCCCTGAATACATTTCCTTTAGTCTCCATTAATGTCCATGTTTGATGTTAAATTGATTCAAGAGTCAATTTAATTTTTTTAACATACGTCTTAAGTTGTCTGATAACAACTTAAAATGGTAATTCACTTTTCATAACTTATTTATGTTTTGCTTTTTATGTAGGAAGATTGTTATAGTATTAGTCCAGAATTCTGAAATAGGACTTGTCTCTAACCAATTTTTTAACGCATTTTTTCGTATTTTTTGCACTTTATCATTAGGGAATATGTAAAACAAATTGGGGGACTGCATTTGAACATCGAAATGACAGCCCCAACGAGTTTTATTTTAGGTGATCTTTACACCATTCTTATTAATGTTATTTTTCTAGAATATTTGTTTGTTTATTTTTTATTTATTTTCATACTTGTATATTACTCAGATTTTGTTAAGTGTTGTGAATAATTGATCTAAATTAAGATTTGAACTTTCTGTCCTATTAATTAAGTTTCACCATTATGATATTCAATTAAATATTTCGAAAATGTATTTTTAACATAGCTAAAGCTAAATCTAGCTTTAAATTATGTTATTTTTGAACATTTACTTACCATATTTCTGAGAGGAATAAGCGATTGAGTGGAAGAGAACTGATATCTGTTCTATACTTATTTGTTAGGAGATGATTTAAATGCAGCTATGTATATGTGTCCATTATATATATTATATTAATGTTCCATTCTTAACATAGCATTTTCCAAGAGTACTTTTTATATATATTGTGTATATCAGTGTTTCATTCTTAACAGCATTTTCCTAGGGTATGTGTTATGTTTCTGTAGATTCTTAATATTTTGTTTTTAGTGCATCTGATTTTTAAAAATTCAAAAATTGGAAAAACTGTTTTTATTGTTTCTCAAGTCAAATTATGACTTCTTATAATCTTACTCTGATTTGAGACTCATCTTAGTTATATAAGTTAGTTTTAAGGAATGGTGTAGATTTGAGGGAACACAACATTACTTAAACTCATTAAATCTTTTCCTGCTACCAACAACATTCTAGCTTTAGAGAAATTAGTTTGATATTGCTTGTGCAGACACGTAATTATTATTGTTACACATGAAATATTTATTTTTCTATAATGCATAATCATGATACTGCAGGTTACAAATCATGCTAAATAATTAGTTAGATAAGTAATTATGAAACACAACCCAGAGATGGACGAATTTTAAATATTATTGTTTTAAAATAAACTCACTTTAATCACTAATTGTTAATTACTTTTGACAAATATATTAATATTAAGGAAACATCAACTCTACATTGTAAGAATTTGAAGTATGCCCTCGTTATTTATTTTGGATTAGTCTTCTACACAGATTATATTTTTTCATCGGAGCTTCATAACTTGTTATTCTTACCCCTTAATATAAAACAATAAAATTTCCTCTGGAATGTTGTATTTTTGTCTTTATTACAGATACTTGCATCCCTATGACTGAATGTAAATATTAACAAAGATGCATGCATTTAATGATTTTCAGTTTGTAAAAATTAAGTTTAAAAAACTAATCATAAGAGTAAGGTGAACCATTTGAGCATTTGGCTTAAGCATGATCATCAGTTTTGAGGTTAGTTCATTGTGCTGTAAGTTTTTTTAAAACATTCAATAGACTCTTATCTGTAGCTCTTATACTATACTTTTTTATTCATGTGAGATATTTAACGCGATTTGTTTTACGAAGATTTTGCTTTTACTTCATACATGCAATTCATGTAAATTTTTCCATTAAAAATTCCATATTAAACAATACATAATGTTTTCTTTCAATTATCTTATATATTTCCTTATCAAATAGAGAATAGAAATATACTTTTAAATAATATAAAGATCAAAACTGAATGTATTGTGGTATATGGGTAGAGATGCCCCTAACTAGCTTGAGGCAAATGTTTTGGGTCAGATCTATTCCAACTCACCTTGAACCTAGCTCAGGGAAAACATTTTTGGGGTGCTTTCATAAAAGTTAATTGCCCATAACAAAATCAATGCTTTTATATTGCTAGAGTTAAGTGTATTTTCCTTGTGCACTAAATTTTAATTTTTGTGTTTAAAAAATGGCAGAATGGAAGTTTTTTGCTCAGAAAAGTAATGTCAATAGCAGTCAATAAGTGGATGTATATATTTCAATAATTGTAATACTTTTTTATAATTGCTTTAAACTTGGTCTCTTAAATCATTTATCATGCCTCCTATGTAAATGTTTCAAGTTGTTTCGTTTCTGTCTTTAAAGTTCATTCAATTATGCATTTAAAACCAATTTTTTGTAGTCTTGTTCTTAATATTGTAAAGGGTGATGTTAACTAGGCCTGATAGAAAAATGTAATATAGAAAACTTACATATATTTTTTAAAAATTAAAGTTATATTGAAAGAAATCTATATAAAAAGGAAGTGTTAACTATAGTAATTCCTGTTCTATTTTTTTATTTTGGATATAATTTGTTTGCTATATACTGAAATATGTATTTTAGTGATCTCTCTGTGATAACTGTACATGGCTCACATTGCTAATTTCATTTCAAGTAATAAGGTTATTTCATAATAGTATACTCATAAAAATGTAACATTAAATGGTAATGTTTTATATGAAGATTTCAGGAATTTTGTTTTAAGGGGGAATTTTCCTTTTTTGGCAAAAAGAATGGTTTTGTATTTTTCAATTTTATTTTGGAGTGTCCCCACTTCATAAAGATATATTAAATGTCATAAAAGCCAATTTGCAACGATTTGCCATCAAAATATCGTACTGTATACCGTTGATATCGCAGATTAGCAGGAAAATACTTAAAGGGCTGATTGTGCTTCCGTTAATATACTGAAACTTCAAACGCGTTTTTTTTTTCCGGGGCAGCTTTTTCGTGAGTGGTTGGTATATCTATAAAGCTATTGGATTGATAAATTGAAAATTTTTACAGCATGTGGAGCAAATATCCTTTTATCGTTTGGTGAACCAGAAAAACGATAAATCATGTTTTTTTATGGCAAAAAAACTCGCTCAATTTTTTACTAAATCTAATTGAGCTAATTTTGAATTTGACATGTCACCATTTCCTCAAATATTTTTTTAATATTCTGGTTTGTCAAACGATAGCTGCATGTGTGTAAAGTAAAACGGCGTTCAATTTTTTTTGTTTAAGAGGCGAGAGGCAGCGACCACAGAACTTCGCGCGGCGTTATGATCGAGAAGGGTTAGCAGGCGTGATTCTTCATGAAAAAAATTAATTTTGTATACCTGAAATAATAATAATTAGGTTTACAAAGTTTGGATTCATTTGAGTAGTTTCGTTTGTAAAAATTCCTAAAAAGTATTTTAGCGAGAGAAAGAAAATCCCCCTTAAAGTTTTGTAGTGTCTGAAATCATTGCAGTTTCCAAATAAAAGATATATTGTATGTTCTCATGAAGTGTTCTTAAAGGACTTACTGTGCTGCATGCACTTATGATAAATATATAATTAGTGTAATGTTTCAGCTTCAATCTGAAAGGCATGATGTACCTGAAGTTTGTCCTTTTGAAAGTATTTTTATCTAACAATTTCTTGAGTATTATTTCATTTTAATACAGTTTTTACTAATACTTGCAAGTTTTATGAATATGTGCTATCTGTTTTGTTATTTGTTGTGTTGTGTCCTATTTATTCTTTTTTATTAAACGTTTAGTATTTCAATTCTGCTGTTGGTATTGTTTTCTTTGAAGATGCATCACACTCTTATGCTCCAGTGCGAAGGACCGATGTCAAACTGAATCGCCTCCGCATTGGGCATACCCGCTTCACATTTCGTCATCTTTTGTTGGGAGAGTGCCCCTTTATATCATTTATGTTCAACTTATTTTAGTGTCCGTCATATTTTAATAGATTGTCCTGCTTTTAACCATCACCTATTGAAATTTTTTTAAGTACAATTTTAAACCTGCAGGATTTGCTTGGAGAAAATCCCCATTCAAACCTTTTTTCATTTTTATGTGCTATTGGTTTAGTATTTTCATGTTGCTATATAGTCGACATGTTTTAAATCATCACTTCCATACATTAATTTTTAATACAATTTTTCCGACATGTTTTTGACAAACTTTTATTCGAATAAAAATTCTTGCGCTTTATTTTTCCCACCTTCCTTTTAAAACTTTTATAACTACATAATTTTATTGTTTTATCTTGCGCTTGGCGCAGCTTGTCCGTATTTGGACCTTGCGCCATATAACCGCAACATCCAATCCATCACACTCTTATTTGAGACATCAATACCTATTTTTTATTTCCAATCAAGGTTTAAATGAAGGTACAAGATGGCTGAAGCCAAAATAAGAATGAAAGGAAAACATGCCAAATGCAGGGCTACCACAGGCGAATGTTTGCTATTTTTTCAACCTTGGCGACTATGGGTATCTTTAAATCGTCTCAAAAGCTCCTATTTTCAAAGATTTGGCGACCATTTTGAAAAATTCGACAAATGTCAACGAAAATATTTCTTTTTTAAATTAATAACGGACAAAAAATATGTTTCGGATTTTTCTTTAAGATGAAAATTTTCTAAGGAACGCCAATTTCAGAGTTAGGCGGCAACCACATGAAAAAAATCTGGTTGCTAGATTGTTATGAAAATCTCATTAAAAAATATTTAAATTTCTTGACAAGATCCGCAATGACTGTTCCATACTGAATTAGCATATTTTGTATTTTAGCTTATAATTTTATATTTCGGCAACTAAAATAGGGTTTAAGAGGAAACTTGCTATTCACAAGTGCCTTGGCTGTGGCAGCCCTTTGCAAGTGTATAGATAGTATTTACAATCCCTTTCACTCTCCTCACTCATCTGATATACAAAGTACCATAGAATTTTTAAAAAAAGACGCTCCATTGATTTTCTTAGCTTTGTAAATTCATTTATCCGTAAAATAAGCTAGAGGAACTTTTTACAATTTCTATGCCTAATTAAAAGTATTTTTGCTAAAAATATGCCCTCTTAAATGCAATTTTCCTATGACAGTTCCTTTGTCAAATAAAATTTTAATTTTACAGACGAAAAGTTTGGAAAATAATTTAACCCTCCAAGTGATTTCGACGAGATATCTCATTCACGATCTGACCAATTTTGATGAGATCTCGTCCATCAAGATCTGCCAATGGTTTTGCTTAATGACGAGAAACCTCGTCAAGACAACCACCAGAAGAATAATAGAATGATTAACTTTTAACACTTCCCCAATGACAAAAATCAAAACACAAAAATGGACTTAAGGACATGATCCTATGAGACCTTTATTTTCTGGAAATCAAAATGGTAGGAGATTCTAATTTTATTACACATACGGCAATTAAGTTAACTTTGAAAGAGCCATATCAATTTTAATTAAACACGTGGCATGTTAAAAAATATTTGGGAATTGCACACAACTCATCTTACACATTTCACATTGAGAACATTAAAACAAAAATAGATTTGAATTTTAGCTTTCAAATGGGGATGTTAATTTTAGCTTTATTTTTTATATTTTAAAACGTTTCCCGCTCATGAAACTAAAACGGATACTTCTCGGATTCTTCAATAAAATTAGACTACCTTTTGTGGTAAACCATCACATGGTTTTCTTTTCTGCATTGGAATGAATATACACCATGTTTCCGTTTGGATTTATTAATATTTAAACATTTATCCTAATCTAATTTTCGCACTCGTTAATTATAGAAGTAAATGTGCTACGAAAAAGATAGCCTTTTATCCAGAAATTGAAAGCTCGCATGTTCAGTAAGTATATTTTGCGCATCGAAATATTCTTAAAACTGATGTTTAGTAGAAAAATATTTCATGGATATATAAAAAGTTGGGCAGAGCGGAACACGTTACACACAGTTTTTGTACAAGATTTTGCCATAACTTCCAAGTTTTTCGAAGAAAGTATAGCTTATTTTGATTTCAGATTCCGACAATTGTATACAGGAAGTCAAAAAGTGACTAGATAATCTCATTTGATTTGCTCATGTAAGTTCATTCAAAGTCCCTTGATTCGTCACTAAATTAGATAGCTGGAAATGTCTTGATATCCGACCTTTCCGCAATTTTGTATTTATAATTATTTAGGGTTACCATAGTATATTTCACACCGAGACATTTTTAAACAGGCTTATCATTTTTTGTTCAAACCGGTACACATTTAAATGGTCGTACCATTTTTATTTGAATCGGGACATTTTTAAATAGGTAACCATTTTTTAATTCAAAACCGAGACAAAAAATATTTTCATCTGACCGGGAGCCCGGGACGTTGGTAACCGTATAACTACTTAAACTGAGTATGATTTGTATAAGGTTTGTTCTCAATCTGATCAAAATTATTTTCACAGGATATGCCATCTCGTGAAGTATCCTTTTATGTATCATTAAGAAAACAGCCGATCAATGTTTCCACAGGGCTTTTTCCACTTTTCTGGTTTGCCAATCAGTGTTCGTGGGAAAAAATGGCTAAATTTGAACATTAATGTAGTGGACGGAAGACTTAGTGTCCAGCAAAATGTGTTCAGTGTTTATTCGTAGCTGCTTTCATTTCTTTACTCTTCGGGGAACCAGTCTTCGTCTCTACTGTCTCTTCTTTCAGGAGCCGGCATTGGTAAAGTGTCCGGAAAACTATAGCTTATTTGAGAGTTATATCCATGTTGACATTGACAGTTGCTGAAGAACCCTTCATAAGTTCTTGTTATTGTTTCCCTTTTCTTACATCTTCGTGGAGCTCTTCGGCGCTCGGCAACATGGTGAAGAGAATTTCTATTGTCCACTTCCTATCAAAAATCAGAGTTAAAAGAATTTAGTAATGAATGAACAGTTTATACACTACCTGACATTGAAAATGCAACACCCAGAAGGAGTGCACAGAACTGGATGAAATTTACAGGGTAGACGCAGCTCACCGAGATATGTAAATGATGCAAACTGTGCAGCTGTCCCGCGCACGGCGAGTGAAAAACCAGGGAAGGAACCTGCAAAAGTGGTCAGTTTCGCGCCGCTCTGTTTGCCAGGTAAATCAAGTTGCAATTTGTTTTTGTGTCTCAGAGGAAACGTCTAGTAGCGGAGAATGCCAGGACGCCGCCAATCAAAACAGTTCCAGCAAACAGACGACTTCACGAGGGGTATGATGATTGGCCTCAGAAGGGCAGGTTGGTCCATACGTCAAATCTCAGCAGATACCCACCTACACGCGTCCACGGTGCACCGGTTGTGGCACAGATAGTTGGACCAAGGGAATGTGGCACGTTTGAGGGGTTCCGGTGCAGCCAGAGTGACGTCAGCACGCGTGTACCGACGCATCTGCCGGCAAGCATCGGCGGCCCCGCAAGCCACGTCTGTCGCCCTTTTGCAGCATGTGCAGGACACCCTTGAGGCTCCCATATCGTCCAGGACCATTATCCGCCGATTGATCGCTGGCGGCCTGCACTCATGGCTCCCGTTGAGACGACTACCATTGACCCAACAGCACAGACGTCTCCGTTTGCAATGGTGTCGGGATAGAGCCACGTGGACGACGGAATGGCACAGGGTGGTGTTCTCAGACGAGTCACGCTTCTGTTTTAGCAATGACAGTCGCCGTGTACGAGTCTGGCGCCGACGTGGTGACAGGGCCAATCCGGCCGCATCTGTGGAACGTCATACCGCGAGACAACGCGGTATAATGGTTTGGGGCGCCATCGCCTACGATAGCAGGTCACCTCTGGTCTGTATTCAGGGCACTATGACGGCCCAACGATACGTGGATGACGTGCTGCAGCCGGTGACACTACCTTTCCTTCAGGGGGATGCCATTTTCCAATGGATTTTCCAATGCCATTTTCCAGCAGGATAACGCCCGGCCGCACACGGCACGCATCAGCCAACATTCCCTGCAAGGTACCCAGGTGCTTCCCTGGCCAGCTGTCTCCCTTGATCTCTCACCTATCGAACATTTCTGGGACGTCATTGGACGTCGCTTGCATGCGTTGCCACCGGCACGTTCAGAAGACGATCTCTGGCAAATGGTTGACAAGGAATGGGCAGCCATCCCTCAGGACACCATCCGCACGCTCATTGCGTCTGTACCTAGACGTGTTGCTGCCTGTATCACCGCTCGCGGTGGTCCTACAACCTACTGATCAGACGTTCTTGCTGCTCAGTGGCAAGGTGTATAATGTTGCAATAAAGATCACTTATTGCTCGTTGCTGTCTCTCTCTGCCAAATTTCATCACTTTCTGCCAACTCCTTCTTGGTGTTGCATTTTCAATGTCAGGTAGTGTATTTTGCATGTTTAAGGTGTACCTATACACTAGAAGATTTTATTTTTAATTTTGACTTTAAAAATCCAATTTTTTTACAATAGATCATTGGTTTGTGTTTAAACTCATTTCAGTGTGAAAAATTCAGATTAATCTAATCTTTAATTATCTAATTTAGATATAATTAACTAATTAGCATGATTTTTGAAGAGTGATTTCTCAAATTCTAATGTGTTCAGAAAGACAATTTCTATTGGAAATTATTCCTAATATTCTTCATATTTTTTGACTCTTCATCAAGTTACTAGAGAGAATAGGTTTTTTTGACAATTTTCTTTCACGAAGGAAGTCTAAACTATCAAAATTTTTTCAGGAATTACGACATTTAAAATTCAACTAAAAATTCATTTCTTTACTTATAACTTTGACTGAGGGTCAAAACATTCACCGTATTATATAGATTATAATGATACAAAAATAATTATAGATCCTTTCATTATTGAGTTATCACTGAACAAAGCATCCTATTGCAAAAAAAAACCAGTTCCTCAGAAATTAGTTTAGTTTTGGAAACATGTCTATATGGTGAGTTATCTAACGAAAACCCTCGTAACTATTTCGAATATTTACACGATCTTGGTATCTTGAAAGCTAAAGAATTGGACAATATTTTAAACTAATAAAAAAATTATCGATATTCTTGTCGATTTTCGCGATTTCTAGTGTATACATACATCTTAAGGGAACAGTAGACTTTAAAAATCACTAAATCAATCGAAAAATCGATATTTTTTTTAGTTTAAAAATTAGTTGTTATCGAACTCTAGATAGTAAAAAGATCAGTCAATTACGATCATTTTTGACGGAGTTAGTGACAACATAAAACATTCGCTGAAGTACCAGAAAAATTGGTACACCAGTCTAATACCCAACCCGTGGGAGATACCACCAGGTAGGTCTCCCACAGGAACGTAGAACTGCAGAAATGCGATGTGGCATGGACTTCACGAGTTTGCGGAAGTATTTTGTAGATATTGAACACCGTATAATTCTGTTGTGTTAGATGTAGGATTTCTGTTTTCCAAAGCGCGTTGCATGGTGCCCCAGATGTGTTCGATAACGTTGAGATCTGGTGACTTAGGTGAGAATGGCAAGACCCCAAACTCAGACGAGTTCCTCTAACCATAATTTGGAGTGTCTAGACTTGTGTCTGCGCTCCGGGTAAACCAATTTGGAGGGCCATATCTTGCCGGCGGGCCGCTTAAACCTTTTAGGAAGGCCATATCTTGCCGGTGGGCCGGGAAAACCTTCTGAAGACCATATCTGGCCGAAAGGCCGGTAAAAATATTTTCAAAGAGCCGTATCTGGTTGGGGGTCCGCTTAAACCTTTTAAAATGGCCGGCGGGCTGGGTAAACCTTTCAGGAGGGCTGTATCTGGCCGGCGGACTGGGTAAACCTTTCAGGAGGGCTGTGTGGGACCGACGGACCGGGTAAACCTTTCAGGAGGGCTGTATCTATAGTGCGGCCAGGTAAACCGGTCCGGAGGGTTGTATGTAGTTTTCGGGTCTGAGATCAATCTATTCGCTACATCTGATTTATCTTACGCATACGGTTCTTCATCTTACGTGGATCTTTCCCTTCGGGGGTTGATCCCGGATCGTCGCCAATAGCCCGTTGTGTTGCCCCAGTGCGACGTTAATTGAAATACCTACCTACCTTCATCTTACGCATGTGGATTTCTGTGCACGGGCCGGTGAAACATCATTCCGACGAGAACAGCAGAAATTTTTCAAAAAATCGCTTAAAAGCATTTCACACATTGCATATTCAACATTAAACGGCAATTCATTTGGAATAGGGAACTAGAAGGAAGAATACTGACCACCCCAAAATAATTTTCTGAGTATGTGCCTGTTTCTAGAATGAAACAGAAAGTCCGTACACTCACAAAAACACTAGCGTCCTCTATGTAAGAAGGCCTCTCATTGATAATCCTTATTAATTTCCTTTCAATTTGAATTCTTTGTCTTTTCTGAATCCTCTGGATGTGTACAGTTTCAGAAAATAATTAGCTGCAAACAGGGCCTGGAATTTCTTTTCCCGGATTTTACCTTTGACTGCGCCTTTGTTCCCTAATAAGTACCAAGTCAGATGACGGGCCAGGTACTAGGTTCGATAGAACGCCAGAACTCACCTTTGTTCCACCGGACGAGGTACTAGGTTCGTCCCAGAGCTCACCTTTGACTACACCTGCTACAGACCCAGTACCAAGTTAAATGACACGTACGTCCCTGTACTTATATCGTTATATGGTGGCCCTTTGTGGAAACCAATAAATGTTTTAAGTATTCATTGTACAACTTTATTATTGCAAATACAAAGAGAAGATTTATTCATAATTTTTTAACTAGAAAACAGAGTACACACATAGCAGTGAAAAAACTTTTCACGATTCCCGGGTTCCTTTTCGTGCTTGTATCCCGGTACTACGGTACCGATGCCCCCCACTAAGGGGCCCTGCTAATTATACTCTTGCTTGAAGAGTTTATAGTATGCTAAAAGAATGCAATTGGGGCTTCGCAATAAAAATAACCGTGTGGAACTTAGAGAAAATATAAATGTAGGTGAGCAATGGTAACCTTTTTATGTGCCCAGGATCAAGTGATCAAAACTAGTACTAACGTGACCTATAGAAACGAACATTCATCATCTGATTGATCCACGGGATGGGAGAAGACGCCCATCCATTCATTCATCATCTGACTGGTCCGCGCGACATAGTAGTAGACTGGCGATTTCACCACTTTTGTCGCCACTCTATAGAAATTCACATTCACAAATCTATCTGTCATATGATCAGCATATCGCCAAACGAGGCGATAAAATGCCAAATAGGCCAGCCAAGTCAATTTTTCACAGAGCAGTCACGTGACTACTAGTCGAAATGTTGATCACACTTTTTGAAGTTCTTCTCAATAGCAATGCCCAATGTACTTATATTTCACGTCTATGGTGTATAATCGGTTCACATCGACTTCCCGTTTAGGTTCGTTTTGCAAAGAAACTAGGAATAATAGGACTATTTATATGTCTCCTAATCGCTAGCCAGACTTATTAATTGTAAGTGGATACGTTCATTTTTTCCTAACAAAAGATTATACTTGTCAGAATTTCATGTAAAAGAATAGGGTACTTACTGTAGTTTTGTAGGTTTCTGGGGGACCACTTGTCACCATTTTGTACTTCATTTCACTTACATTCAAATTCTTTTTCTTTGCTAGAAGTTCGAGAAACGTCTGGTAACTATTAAAATTGAGAGTCTTCTTGAATCTGTAAAAAAGGAAACAACTTTAGTTTTATTCGTTCTTTCACGGGCCGCGGTGGCCCGGTTGGAAGAGTAACGGACTAGCAACCGAAGGGTTGCGAGTTCGAATCCAACCAAACACCGTCGTGTACAAAGGGGGCTGGTGCACGTTAAATCTGTCGTGGCCTCAAATGTCCTCACGTTGGCGTGGTGTGGAAGTTTGGAGAGTGGGGTGCCAGCTCAGGTGTTGCCTCGTCATCTGACCGTGGTTCAAAATTACGTGGTGTTGTCCTCGGATCTTTCCCTTTGGGATTGATCCCGGACCGTCACCAATAGCCCATTGTGTAGCTCCAGTGTGACGTTAATTGAAATACCCCCCCCCCTCGTTCTTTCACTTTTAATCTCATAATCATATTTCCTCATTATTACGTGAGCCTATGTTTTGAAGCTATTTTTATGAGGGTTCGATTTAGTGTACTACGTATCTTATTTTTTCGACTATTTCCAGACTAATGACAGGGCCGCGGTAGCCCAGTTGGAAGGTATGGTATCGTATTTTTAAATAACGTCGCACTGGAGCAACACAACGGGCTATTAGCCCGGTTGGAAGAGTAACGGATCAGCAAGCGGAGGGTTGCGAGTTCGAAACTCAATCCAACCAAAGACCGTCGTGTACGTGGGGGCTGGTGCATGTTATATCTGCCGTGGCCTCAAATGTCCTCACGTTGGCGTGGTGTGGAAGTTTGGAGAGTGGGGTGCCAACTCAGGTGTGACCTCATCATCTGACCGTGATTTAAAATTACTAGGCGTCCTCGGATCTTTTCATCCGGGATTGATCCCGGACCGTCACCAATAGCCCTTTGTGTTGCTCCAGTGCGACGTTAATTAAAATACCTACCTACCAAAATCCTTTCGGAAAGAATTCGAGCCCGGGGTCTCCCCCTCAAAAGATCCCCGCACTTGATGAGTGTTCTTGAATATAAATTCAGATTAAACACCGCTGATTCAAAAGGATCTTCTATTACAATCGCTAAAAGAACTGGAAAGGTAGGAAAGTAGTTAAATAGCTTCGCACTGGAGTAACACAAACGGGCTATGGGCGACGGTTCGGGATCAATCCCGAAGGTAAAGATCAAGGACAACGCCTCGTAATTTTGAATAACGGTCAGATGTCGAGAATAACACCTGAGCTGGCACCCCACTCTCCAAACTTCGATGCCACGCCAACGTGAGGACATTTGAAGCCGCCACAGATTTAACGTGTGCCAGCCTCCATGTACAGCCCCGGTCTTTGGTTGGCAGAGTTTTGAACTCGCAACCCTTCGGTTGCTGATCCGCGACTCTTACAACAGGGCTACCGCGTCCCTTGGATTGATTGAGAAAAGATAATAGTTGCTACAGAGTCTGCCTACAGCAAGTTGACATTTGAGTTATGTGGTTTTGAACGAGTTTATTCGCTAAATTAGGGGACAGGTTGAATGTCAACAATGTATATTCACAAAATTGGCGTTTAAAGCGTAGTTTCTGGTTCCGAATTTATCTTTCGGAGTCGAAGGATAGCAGTGATAAGGACTTGGTGGAACAAATTATTATACATGGCGATTGCATACATAATTTTGTGTTTGGAGCCGGTTTCGAACTCGTAACCCTCCGTTTGCTAATCCTTTCTCTTCCAACTGGGCTACCGTGGCCCAAAATATTTTGCAAACTGGCAAAGAACGAATAAGTGTAAAACTAATAACATAAAAAGTTATTGCTGGGTATGTTTAAAGTTAGAGACATACTGTCCCTTACCGACCACCTATATTCATCTGAGTACATGCAAGTGCACGCCCAGCTCATCACTCAGGAACGGCACAGCCTTGCGGAAAAAGAATGTCCCTGATGTGCAATTGCCCATGAAGAATGTTCCACAACCTTCACCATAGCCAGCCAGCCTTAAATTAAAATAGTTCTACTTATTCCAGCGCATCAGGCTGGATAAATAGGTTTGGATTTTATAGCGCAAGGGCCATATTTGGCCATGCTGCGTGAAACACGAGAGATGCAACGTCAAGTAATGGACATATACACACCCAAAGAAAATCTACCTATTTCTCCACATTCGTAAAAACAAGCTGAAAACTTGTGTTGACTTTCTTCTTAAAGAACTCACTTGTATAACAGCTGAATGAATGGAAACTTAAGATGAAAATTAGATATGGCAAGGTAAGTTTTGTGAATAAATTTAGGTTGGTTGGTTGCATCGAGTTTTACGGGACCACATTTGGTCATGTTACGCCAAACACAGGGCAGACTACGTCAAGTAATGGATGGACATACACACAAAGAAAGTTTTACTGACATAGGAGTCAGAAATGGGGAGAAATCGAACCTGAGCCGCCTACGACTCGCAGGCTTGATAAATAGGCTTTTAAGTACAATTTATAGGTTGATCACTTAAAAGTTTGCATTCCATCTTTCTACAGCAACTGCCAATGCAAAAATAATAAGAACCAGTTGAATTCTACCGCTCCGGTGAGAAGGCAAATGACCTTGAAGAAGTCAACTTATACAAAGGGTTAAGCTTGCAAGGGGAACCGGCTTCTAAACACAAAATCATGTATACGATCGCCATATATAATATGTTTCACCAAGGTCATATCAGTGATATCCCTTCCGACTCCGAAAAATAAATTCGGAATCAGAAACCACTCTAAAAATGATAATTATGCGAATATACAGGGTGATCCAAAAGTCACAGAAAAAGTAAAAATTCAATAATTCGAAAAGTATAGACAGTAGCACGATGCGGTTTTCCCAGACAATGCACATAAAAGACATGGGATTGGATGTTAGCGTTCTATGGCGCAAGATCCAAAAGCAAGAAAGACGGATTTTTTTAATAACGAACATTTTTATAGACAGGATAGTTACATTTGCCACCGACAGGTGGCGCTTCAGTTGTGTCAATAATTTATACAGTGGCGCAGCATAGTTCTCAACGCAGCTAGGATTACAAATGTTCGATTGACAGCCGTCATTCATGAGAAGCATCGAAAAGGGTTTCAGCTGTAATTTCTGACAGATGATGGCGAATAGCTTTTTCAGCATGGTCAATGACGTCGGCCGACGTCTGTACACCTGTGACTTCAATCAGCCCCCCAGCTCAGGGACCACTACATCGCCACCTGTTGGTGACAAATGTAACTATTCTGACAGTAAAATTTTTCATTAAAAAAAATCCCATATCTTCCTGTGCATTTCTGGGTAAACCGCATCGTGCTACTGTCAATACGTTTCGAATTATTGACTTTTTGCTTCTTCTGTGACATTGGATCACCCGGTATATTGTTGATATTCAACCTGTTCCCTAATTTAGCGAGAAAACTCGTTCAAAACCACATAACTCAAATGCAAATTTCCCATGGGAAGACTATAGCAACTATTATCTTTTCTCAATCAATCCAAGGTTCGCGGTAGTCCCGTTGTAAGAGTCGCGGATCAGCAACCGAAGGGTTGCGAGTTCGAAACCCAGTGAAACAAAGACAGGGGGCTGTACATGGGGGCAGAAGCACGTTGAATCTGTCGTGGTCTCAAATGTCCTCACGTTGGCGTGGTGTGGAAGTTTGGAGAATGGGATGCCAGCTCATTTCTGGACCTCGCACTCTGACCGTGGTTCAGAATTACGAGGTGTCCTCTGATTTTGCCCTTCGGGATTGATTCTGGACTATCGTCAATAGTCCGTTGTGTTGCTCCAGTGCGACGTTAATTAATAAACTACCAACTCCAATCCTCCAATCTATTGTTAGACTTATAAAAAAATAAAAGTGGTTCTTTAAGTTTCGATAAAAATGATTGACCTACTGTTCACAGCACACACTCAAAATTTTAAAATGTAGGTATCTTAATTAACATCGCACTGGAGCAACACAATGGGCTACTGGCGATGGTCCGGGCATAGGCATTTTTAATTAACGTCGCACTGGGGTAACACACCGAGCTATTGGCGACGGTCCAAGATCCCCCGAAGGGAACGATCCCAGGACAACACCACGTAATTTTGAACCACGATCAGATGACGAGGTCACACCTGAGCTGGCACCCCACTCTCCAAACTTCCACACCACGCCAACGTGAGGACGCCCCCTTTGTACACGACGGTCTTTAGTTGGATTCGAACTCGCAACCCTCCGGTTGCTAGTCCGTTACTGTTCCAACCGGGCTACCGCGGTCCTGGCGACGGTCCGGAATCATTGCTTTGACACAATTTTTACAACCTCCTACATAACAAAATTAATTCACCCTTTTTGGTTTCTTGTATTGATTTTAAAGTCCCCAGGCAACGACCAGAAACTGTAAATTAATTTTTCATAAACATTTAAAAAAGAATATATATAACAATTTTGCTACAAATGGTTTTTTAAATTGTAATTCTTCCTCGGGATTGATATATTTTTATTGATTTCAATTGTATAAGTATCTGCTTCAATGGAATGTTTGTCTTACCCCTTATCTGACTGTTTTTGTGTTTGGTTTTTTTATTGTATTTTTTGGGTCACACACACATTTTTTTGTTCTCAGTAATCGAATATTTTTCTACAGGGAAACCACCAGAAATTGTAAATTAAATTTTCATAAACCTTTAAAAAAGAATATATATATATATAACAATTTTGCTACAATGGTTTTTTAACATTGTAATTCTTTCTCGGGATTGATATATTTTTATTGATTTCAATTGTATAAGTATCTGCTTCAATGGAGTTTGTCTTACTTTTATCTGACTTTTTGTGTTGGATTTTTATTGTATTTTTTGGGTCACACACATTTTTTTATCTCAGTAATTGGATATTTTTCTACAGGGGGAAACAAAAATTAATTAAATAAATAACTAAAACTAATTGAGGAAGTGCCGCTTCAATAGACATTTTAAGCTGTTAATTCTTTCTCTAAGGTGATATATATATTTTAATGATTTCAATTGTATAAGTAATCTGCTTCAATGAAGTGTTTTGTTTTACCTCTTACCTAATCGTATTTGTGAAGGTTGAATTTTTTTGGGTCGTATGTTTTTTATTCTCTATCATTGGATATTTTTATGCAGTGCGACGTTAATTAACTACTTTTCTTACCAACAATTAAATAAAAAACTAATTGAGTAAGTCTTACTTTGCAACTTGCTTGAAGTATATCCCAGTATCCGTTGTACTAATTCTTCGGTTGTCCACTATTTTAGCCTGCCGCAGCCATCTGTCACTGCAAGTAAGAGTCATTGTCTCTCCACTTCTGCTCACGTCTCCGTATTTGGCATATAGGCGGAACAGTTGACGAAATGACATAAGATCGATCATCCAGAAGAATCGTGATTCCGTGTTTCCAGTCTCCGAGAAAGAGCTCTTCATTTGATGATTCAGGGTGGAGAACTTGGCGTCGTAAGGATCATCAAAAGGCTCAATCGATTCAGGAGTCGATGTCTTTGAAAACAATGTAGGTGGTAGCACTTCTGCTCTTGGATGTCCGATTTCACTTCCGTCATCTGTGGCTCCGGATGGTGTTTTAGGGGCTGCCAACTGAAAAAACTATTTTTATGTAAAACAATTTATGTAGCCTTAGAGGTTTATGACACAACGTACAATTTATGTAGCCTTTTTCTTGAAATTTATGCAAAACACATTTATATTTGCTTCCTATGCAAGAGCATTGTATTTCAGGGCACTTTTCGTCGAGGATGTGAAAAGAGACTCCATTTCCACTACAAAGGTAATTATTTGTGTTGGGATCTAGAAAATATCCTACACGTAGCAATGAATTTTGAACTTCTGAAGATGAACCAGAGTAATGTTTAAATGTGAATAGATTTCATCTCTACTATTATAAAAGGAAGTGTGTGTTCGGTGTCCAGATGAATCTATAGCACTTACAGCCGTGAAATTTGGCACACAGGTAGTCCTAAAGGTGACTGAATATCCATCGAAGCCCGAATTTTAAAATTTAATCTAGAAAATTTTATAATTAATTTATTGGTATATTTTGTATTATTTGGTTTTCTAAGAATGACAACAGTGTGAAAGGAATCCCACAACTTCTACTCTTGGCAATAAGCCAAGACTCTGTTTCGAAAAGTCATCGAATGTGTTCAAAGCTCTCTGGAATCACGATTTTTATTTCAGTAGTGGTTATTTCATAACTGACTCGATTTTTACTTCAGTAGTGGTTATTTCATAACTTAATTTTGAATTTGCTTAATCTCATTTTATTTCAGGCAAAGAAGTGGACGATCATCAATCGTGAGTACAAACTATTAACCCTAATTACATTAAACTTTTGATTGGGTATTTTTCGCAAATAATATGTTTGTGTTAATAAATTACATGAAATGAAGTAACAGTGTTTATTATTATTTACTTGGCCATTACTAAACTTTGAGCCATTAAACTCAAACCAACCATCTTTCTCGCTGTCCATAACAGCATTTGAGCACAATAAAATATGTTGTTACAACCTATTTTCACATATGAAAGTTACACAATGAACTGAGAAGCCTCCTAGAGGTGAACCACTTATGGAAATGCCGATGCTGCGAATGCAGTGTGTGCAGTACACCAAATTAATCCGATCCGTGCGATGCGTGCTGTGCGTGCGATGCGTGCCGTCCGTGCAATGCGGACTAGTGTGCGCTTACCTTTAGTCACCAAAATGCTATATCACCCGACTGCTAAGATTACCTCCACTGGATAATCACAACAATACGTGCAGGGAATTGTTATGATTAGAGAGCTCAGAAAGCTATTCAGGGCGATCGTGACTCAGTGGGTATTCCCACTGCGCTAGCAATCTTCGAGCCTTAGGTGGCGCAGGTTGGTTGGATTCCTGTCGGGTGCATTCCTTTCTGAGTGAGGCCCCTGGGTCATTCAATGACTCTAAACCACTGGTGAGTCGGCCCGAGGAGGGTCTACAATTCCTTTCTGAGTGTATATCTCTCATCTGTGTCAGCAAAAATTTCATTGTGTGTGTCTATTACTTGATATTGTATGTCATGCGCCTGGCACAGCATGGCCAAATGTCTCTTGCGCCTGAAAACCCCAACGCACAACTGCATACCATCCCCAAGTCAACGGTTTCGTCAAACGATGGCATCGCACTCTAAAAGCAGCAATCATATGTCACCATAATGAAAACTGGTTTCGTGCACTACCAACAATTCTGCTTGGCTTACGTTCAACTCTCAAGGACAGCCTTACAGCGACACCAGCTGAATTAGTGTATGGTGAAAATATTCGTTTACCTGGAGAATTTTTGCAGGAATGCAAAAACAATCCTCAATCAGAATTCGTTAAACAGTTACGAAGCACCTTTGAAAACATGCGTCCTGTACCTCCAATGTGTCATACGAACAAGAAAGTTTTCATTTTACAAGACCTGAAATCATGTACACATGTCTGTTCGCACACTCGATCCGATCTTCTCTTCAACCACCATATGAATGTCCATACCTAGTACTCGAGCGATTTGACAAATACTTCAATGTCAACATCAAAGATCTAAAAAGACAATCTCCATCAATAGGTTAAAACCGTGTTTCTCAACCGATGATGAAATATCTCAAATGGCAAGTAAGACACCTGAAAAAGATGCCTCTACTTCCAGTTCTCCACCAGCAGTACCTTCATCAAAACGTGTTACTTTTGCTGATTCCCATTATTAACACGTTCTGGGCGAATTAGCAAGAAACCCAGACGATTCTAGAGTTCAACTTGTTAAGTGGTGAGGGAGTAATGTGGCTACCTGGCAACCCTTGCTAGTTGCGAAGTTTTAATTTGAGTGGCATCAACGAAGATCGTAAATCGTATAAAAGTAGAAAACAGGCCAGGAGATACTCCGTCTGCAAACCTTGGGGATAATTCGTGCTCTTTCCCTCGAGGAGGATTCTGTATTCCGTGGCGTTGATATGGTAATAAATGTTGGTTATGTTATGTTAAAATTGCCTTCTGATTTTCTCAACTTCACTAGCCAACAAGCTGTTCGTGATTAACTATCCCTTTTCTGGAAAATAAAAAGACCAAATGTTTGAAAATAAAATGTACTCACAAAGGGGGGCGTATTTCAATTAACGTCACACTGGAGCAACACAATGGGCTATTGGTGACGGTCCGGGATCAATCCCAAAGGGAAAGATCCGAGGACAACACCACGTAATTTTGAACCACGGTCAGATGACGAGGCAACACCTGAGCTGGCACCCCACTCTCCAAACTTTGTACTCACAAAGGGCCTTGTTTCGCAATTTCAGGGGATGCGTGTTACATTTATTTTTTATTTAAAAATCATTAGTTACCTAAAATCCGATACTTAGTATTTTGCAGAAGTCAAATGAAAGTCAATAATAAATCACTTGGAAGGTTAAATATAAAAGCATAAAAAGTAATTTCCAACGTACCGAGTCCTTTTAAAGCTTGTTGGTCTGATCTTGGCGATAGGAATAGTTTTTGAAATTGACATGACGAACTTAAAGTCTGTCTACCACGAAAACTGCTCCCGCCACAAAGTCTGGATAATGGGGATCAGTATAGGAATAGGGCACGTTCATTTTGAGTTGGGGTGACTCTGGTGGATATCGTAATTTCATTTGTTTTTAGCGAATGTTGACCAGGAAAAAGTAGTTTACTAGATTAGATCTCGGCAACAAGTAAAATTCATGACAAATAAATTTCCAATTTGTCAATGAGTGAGCCAATATGACAAACTTGAATATATTTCTACAATTACACCCTAGGGAAAATGGGATAATATCTGTTTCTATGGCAACAGACAGGCGAGGACTTCGTATAGGGAGCAGCTCTCGTGTGGTAGATAGACGGCAGCAATGTTAAAAGTCGTATTCTATGAGGCCGCGGTAGCCCAGTTGGAAGAGTAACGGATTAGCAATCGGAGGGTTGCGAGTTTGAAACTCGGTCCAACCAAATACCGTCGTGTACACGGGGGCTGGTGCCCTTTAAATCTGTCGTGGCCTCAAATATCCTCACGTTAGCATGGTGTGGAAGTTTGAAGAGGGGTGTCAACTCAGGTGTTGACCTAGTCATCTGACCGAGGTTCAAAATTACGTGGTGTTGTCCTCAATCGTTCCCTTGGGGATTGATCCCGGACCGTCGCCAATAGCCCTTGGTGTTGCTCCAGTGCGACGTTAATTAATTGCCAATTACTAACCTCTATTCTACGAATGAAATAAATCATTCAGTAAAAACAATTAAGAATCCATGTTTTATAAAGAAAAGTGTAATGTAATTTGAAAGCAATCTCGTCTTAATAAAAAGATTTGCTCACTAAGTAAGTTATGCATGATTAAGATTCTTTTATGAAACTGCGCAAATTTCAGCACAAAATTGACAAATCTACTTCTCCAAGAAAAAGCTGAATACTTTTGTTAACTTACTGCTTAAAGATTTCACTTCTATAAGAGCCGAATGTTTGAAACTAGATGAAAGTTAGATTTAACCAGATAAATCTTATGGATAAATTTAAGTTGATTGGTTGCATTGAGTTTTTTACGGCTCACATTTGATCAAGCCGCGCCAAACACACGACAGACAACATCAAGTAATGGACACACACAATGAAAGTTTTACTGACACAGAAGAGAGAAATACACCCAGGGAGGAATCGAACCTGTGCTGCCTACAACTCACAGGTGATAAGGTAGGTAGTTAATTAACGTCGCACTGGACCAACATAGCGGGGTATTGGCGAATGTCCGGGATTAATCCCGAAGGAAAAGATCCAAGGACAACGCCTCGTAGTTTTGAACCATGGTCGGATGACTAGAACAACACCTGAGCTGGCACTCCACTCTCCAAACTTCCACACCACTCCAACGTGAGGACATTTGAGGCCACGACAGATTTAATTTGCACGACGGTCTTAGGCTGGACCTAGTTTCGAACTCGCAACCCTCTGTTTACTAATCCGTTACTCTTTCAGCTGGGCTACCGCGGCCTCCACAGGTGATACATTTAGGCATACTAAACAAATGCGTACCTAACTGATAGCTTTTATACTTTTCTTCATGATATATTTTTCATTTGTTTTTCAAACAAAATATATTTAATATTAAAAATACACTAATAATTGCTTTAGATTAAATAAAACTAACGCTTTTTATAGAAATTCAGAGTCAAAGTTCAAATTGAATGACCATGAATTTGAAAGGGGTCATGTAATATATCATCAAATGGGTTATGCATTTATTTGCAAACGCTATATGAGATGATCGAACGATTAAGTCAAACGATACAAGTGTTTATATGGGTAGTGTTTACATGTACTTGGAATATCTTTTCGCTATGAATCCATGCATGTCCCAACTTGAAACTTTCAGAAAGATAAGATGACTAGTGTACCGTTAAGATACATTTTTTAAGAAAGCATTTACTGCATACTTTTAATTCAAGTTCAGAGGTCAAATTTAATGAACCTAAAACTAAAAAGGTCACTTATATAAGGTCAAACTATACATTTATCCACAAAATAAATCCTGATTTAGTTCGAACATTTAGATCCAGAGATACGGGCTATTTATAGTGAGTCGTCATGAATAGTTGTCCAATTTTCAAACAATCAAATCGAGTGCCCAATTTTTCAAATTTAAAATTAATGTAAAAACTATTGTAAGTAGCTAAAATTTTTCATAATTTTTAGCAACAAAATCACCAATTCAAAAAATAGGTTCGGGTTGAAAATACCACATTTCGTGCGGTTTGACATAGTCTCTCACTTTGTTTATAATATTTCATTCAAAATGACTCTGATGGTTACACAACTATCCATAACTTGGAATTAAAAAATTGGAACTGTTATTCTACTTGATCATGCATAAGTATGTAACATAATATAAAATTTATCTACATGGAATATAGATATTATTTAAAAATCAGCAAATTTCAATTTTAGATTAAATGTTATTGAAATTCATGAAACATATTTCAGTTAAATATGAAAATTTTACACATCCCCACTACATTGTCATTATAAAACTCCCAGCTTAACAAGCAGAAAATGATCATTATTGGAACATATTCAATTAAAAATCCTTTACAAAAGTAGTTATTTAGCATTTTACACAATTTCACCATAAAAGCAGGTTTGAAGATTTTTTCTTCAGCCCCCTCATAATTTGAGCACTTCCGATGCCTCTGTAGGGTTCAGAGATATAATTTAATTTTAATGCCCTGTGGGTTTTTTTCATTTTGACGAAATATTTTTTCAAAACTATCGATAAATTGCATCTATTCTTAAAACTTGAGGGCATAAAATTTACAGATCAAAAACTTGTTTCTATTACATACTTCACTTACCTTTATCAACTGTGTGTGGAGCATGACTCTTAAAGAAATGGAAAATCAGCGATTTTCTTTTCCGAAACAAGAACTTCATTCGTGTCCTTATCTCACTACAAGTAATTTCGACATTCCCAAAGTTTTTAACAGTCTGAAAAAGAACACCGCTTAAAATACTACTTTTGGAGAAAAGTGATCACATTCCATGAGGTGTTCCAGTCACATCTGCTCGGTTTTACAAGAAGCGCGAAATGTTTTGTGTCTGACCTTGAATCTAAGCCACGCTTCGCAAATCACTCGAACGACAGAACTTTTAATCAGAGTAATGCCATAGCCATGAAAAAGAATAACATTATCGATCTTTTCCGTTCTCATTGCCTTGGTTTGTGATTATGTCTGAGATTCCTCGGACCCAATGAAGATTCTTAAAAGCATAGCAACGCTTGTACCTCATTGACCTAAGTACTCAGTCAATGAATACTTGATGGATAGGTGTGGCTTGCTTTGTTTGATGCCACTTCTAAATTAGCATTTAATATATTAGATAGGTTGAAACAGTTTCCCAAGCTTTTTTGGCTCCTCACAGTTAGACGTAGTCCACAGTAAAAAAAATTACATGTTCTATAGTTAAAGAATTTTCAACTTACGTTGAATTCCTTCGATCGATATTTTGATAAATTTTGTATATAAATGTCGCATTTTTTAATTTTCACTACCCACCCACTGTTAGAATTGAATTTGTTAACAATTCAATCGAGATATTGATAGCGAAGTTTTTGGGCAAAGAGTTCTTTCCCCAAAAAGGACATCAGTCCAGCCTCTTCAAAACAAAAATTCTGGGTGCATGAAATATTTCGTAGAATTTAGTATTTATAAAAACACGAAATATTTATACTAAATAATTGTGTTTGCAATTTCAAAAACCTCATACCAAAACATCTAATTCATAGTTCCCAAACATTTTTTGGCTCAACGTCCCCTTTACAAAGACAATTTTTTTGGTGTCCCCTGTGGAAAACTATCTCAACTTATCTAAATTGCAAACTATCTATAAAGTGTAGCTATGCCTATGATTTTTGAATTTCATCAAAATATTTATGTAGCTGTGTGCGTGTAATTTTGGAATTTCAAAAAGTTGGCTTGGAAATAAAACTTGGAACCGAAATTATAAAGCTAATTATTCAAATGAAATAAAAATTAATTGTACATAAACACATGAGATTGATCACTATTGTTATTAGTTCTTTTCATATCAAATCAGTAAAATTTAAAATAATCACTAATGAGAAGGATAAGCCAGGTTGTGACACCAATTTATCTATCTATGAGGCTATATTTCATCATCAGCATCTTTAAAACTCCGGTCAATGTTTGCAATATGTTCCTCTTTTAGTTGAAAGAATCAATGACAATGCATCATTGTAGTGAGTGTGTAGGTCAAGTGAATTAGTGTTTGCTTAATCCTCAAAGTTTTTTCGACGATATATCTCGTCCAAGATCTGATCAATTTTGTTAACGACGAAATACCTCGTCATCAAGTTATTCCAGATTTTTTTACGATGATGAGATCAAGATCTGGTCAGTTTTTTCTAATCACGATATATCTCGTCCATCAATTGCTGGTCAGTTTTGCTAATAATGAGATAACTCGTCGAGAAAACCACCAGTAGGTTTTAAACATTTTTAGGTAATAATTTTTTAGAATCTTCTTATTGCCCACTTTTGCTCCTCAATGCCTCCTATTTCCCCTGGATCCAGCATTGCACCCAAGATTCCTTCAGCACCCCACTGTGGGAAACCATGGGTTAAAAGATCTTCCAGGGTGGAATCTAGAAATTGGAACGGAACGGACGTATCAATTACGGAGTACCTGATAGTGGGACTGCTAACCACCACATCAAAATTAATAGAAAGTTTAATGATTTGAAAGAAACTATAAGCGGAGAAAGTTAAAGGTAGTGACAATGCACTTGCAAAAGGAGAATAATTGAGATAGAAGATAGAGTTTAGTAACTGATACAATTAGGAGTCCAATTCACGTTCCAAAGGGGCGGGAAGGCAATCAGTACTAAAAAGAGGGTGGAGATAACGCACGAGCTGTGGACTTGATTTAGAGGATAAATAAAATTTTATAAATAAAAATATAACAAATAAAGAGGGTCACACACACAAGGTGGTGGGTTTAGGAGATTCCCTGAGGAGTCCCTGAACTCACCACAGCGACGTTTTGGTCGTGGTGGGAAAGTATGGTATTCCTTTTCTAGATGAGATCGTGGTCTTTTGCGTGATTTGGTTAAGGTGTCATATAGTGTGGGATGTTATGAAGGAGTGTATTAGGAACTTGTGGAATTTTATAGAAGAGTTTAGTGGAGAGGGCTTTCATAAATTCAGCGATAAGTTCGATTTTAAGGTCTTTGTGAATAATTTCATGTCGGACATAATAGGGGGCATTAACAATATGGAGAAGAGTGGTGTTTTGGAAAGCTTGCAAGGATTTGATGTTTGTTTTGCAGGTGGAACCCCAGACGGAGGATGCGTAGAGAAGAGTGAGTCTAATGATAGTTTTATAGATGAGAATTTTATTACTAAGAGAGAGGACTACGATGACTAAGGAGAGAGGCAAGGTTAGCTCTGAGAGCAAGAGCTTTCTTGCGGATAATGTTATGTGAGGAGTAAATGTTAGTTTGGGTCTAGAAATTGAGAATAGTAGTGTGGAAAACTAATTTTAAATTCATGTTATGTAGCTAGTCGGAAACATTGTTCATATAAGTATCTTAATTTTTCTGGGACTCAATTAGTAATGCAACCCAGTGGAATTAAAATCAAATCAAGACCTGCAAAAATGAAAGTTATTTAAATAGGGCATTTAAGAAACTCAAAAATAGCTTTCATTAACCATCCAAGCGAGACCCATAGACGAGATATCTCGTCCATCACAATCTGACCAATTTTGCTAATGACGAAAGATATCTCGTCATCAAGACCTTGCCGATTGTTTGATGATGACGAGATGGAGATATGGTCAGTTTTCTTCTAATGACGAGAGACGACGAGATATCTTATCTATCAAGATCTGGTTAGTTTTGATAATGACGAGATATCTCGTCGAGACAACCACCAGGAGGGTTAAGTTTTAAACCCCTGAGCGTCGCGAGATTTACGAGTAGATTAATATTACTTTTACACCACAACACCATAATGACTAAATTACCGCATGGATTGGTCGAAAGAATCATAGAAACAATTCAATTGGTTAAAAAGGTTAAAACTGGTTAAAGGCATGCAGGGAAGACTGCAGGAAGGAATTGTACATGTGAACCCCCAGAAGGTTCGAGAACATATTTTGAAAGTCCCTTTAAAATTTAAAATAAGTAAAGAAATTCATCCACATTTTGTTGGTTGCACAAATTACGAGGTTAAGATATGTTTAAATGGTAGGATGGTTGGTATCTGAATTTACGTCTTCCTGGAGTAACACAACGGACTATGGTCGACGGTCCAAGATCAATCCCGTAGGGAAAGATCCGAGGACATCTCAGATGATGAATTAAATGGTAAGAAGATATTTTTGGCATATCTCCAGCAAGTCTCGAATCAGTAAAAATTGAAAACTTTGATTTATTACATCAGTTTGTCCGATAATGTAATATAAAAACTAAATATAACTTTAAATCGAAAAATCATACCTTTTAATTGGTTTTGTATGTTAATTGTTTAATTGGTTATGTTCTGTCAAAGGTTGTGTCGATAGTTTTCACATTGTAAAAACTAACTACAAAATATATTTGATGGGTAAGCCAAAATCAAACAGCATCAATCAGTTGAAACAATATGAAAATTTAAAAGCATTTATAGATTAATTTGAAGCATCATGAAAATGTCATTAAATGTAGAATCTGCAGGGTGCAGAACGGATATATGAGTGTGCAACTCTTAGAGGGTTAAATTTACGAAATCGTGGCGAAGGGTTCGTAAATAAAAACGCATTTATTTAACCCTCCTGGTGGTTATCTCGTCATTAGCAAAACTGACCAGATCTTAATGGACGAGACATCCCGTCATTAGAAGAAAACTGACCAGATCTTGATCTTTGGCAACATAAAAAAATCGGCAATATCTTGATGATGAGTCGCTATCAAACTTGGTCAGATCTTGATGGACGAGATATCTCGTCGAAACCACCTGGAGGGTTAAGACCCAGTTGTAAAATCAACATGCTACCATATGCTCCATCAACATATGACTAGTTCGAGCCCTCTGAACGTCACGAGATTTCCGAGTTATTGCTTTACCCACAATACTCAAGCTAACTAAATAACCACATCTATTGGTTGGCAGGTTCCTAGGGAAGATTCTATTAGTCGAGAAGGTCGAAACTGGTTGGAAGTGATGCTGGAAAGACTGCATGTTGCAGAACGGATAACTGCGCGTTTACCCCTCGGAAGGTTAAATCTAACCTAGAAACCAATGGCGCACCCAGGGGTGAGTAATGGGCGTCAGCCACCCCTAAAGCAGTACAAAAATTGTTCATTGTTACGTTTTTGTGAGGGAACAAAATCTTTTATATTTTAAGGTGTTCCATATTTTTCAACTGGTAATTTTTAAAATATGGATAAAAGCAGGGTTATGGACCTTATATTTTCCGTTTACATAATTATTTATTTCCTCTTGTATAAGTTTCGGGTTTTTGAAGTTAAAGGGGATAAAACAAGCAGTCCCAGTTCTCTGATTGAGCTGTTAGTTTGGAGGGTAGGACTCCGACTATTTAAATTGTTCAGTTCAAACCTCTACGAAATGTTCTTCGTATACTTGAATAGATTTCGTCGAGCTTTAAAACGATACAACGCAGTTGTGTTACACCCACGGTTCACCTAAACCGCGATATTTTAAGTTATTTCAACAGACGCTTTTTTTTTTGGTAAAAGTTCAAGTACTAAACAGAAAATATTCTAAGCGCTTAGAATTTTACAAGAATGATTTCAAGTAATCAATGTAACTATAATTCTATTTTCAATTTTATTTAGCTTTGCAATCAATGTATATCCGAAATGATGTTTAAAAGGAAAAATTTATTCGCGTGGTGTTTTCTTTTATAAACTGTGCGCCTAAAGGCTTGAAATAATAAAAAGAATAAAATGAACTCGGAAAAAAATGTGTTGAATCGTTTTCGGTCATGGAGATGACTTATTACGCAACTCGAATCACTATTTTGTCTAGTATGTTATACGATAAATAATGTTATGGGGAAGTGATAAACTTAAATGCACTTAACATTTTATTTCTTGCTGAACAATAATGTTTAGTATCAACTCATCGGTAGGAGAATGAGAATTGCGAATTTATAAGGCCCTGTTCACATGAGGCGTTTTCCAACGCGCGTTTGATGTCAACACAAAACGCGGGTAGCCAAAGTGTACGCTCCAGTAGAACTATAGTTCTACTGGAGCGTACACATGAAGAAATCGCGAGAATTCACGCTCTAGATAGCTTCGGCTCTTCAACAATCTCCGGTCGTTCTAGCGATTAGAAGGCGTTTCGAGATACATAGGAATGAACTGCACTGTACACATGATACGTGTTTTGACGCGCATGGTTTTTTATTCCTCTAGTCCAAGTTTCTATCTTCGCGATCATTAGAGATAGATTGGAAGTTCAGACGCATTTGAAATCTGCGGAAAATTTTAGACCAGATCGATACCTGAAATGTGATTTTATTTTAAAAAATAGTTTTCAATTGTGACTTTAATATTTTCGCGATACGCATTTGGCCGCATTGGACGAAGATATTCATTACAAACACGAAAAGGACTATTTATCTCGTTTTTATAGAAAAGACATAACTTGAATGGAGTATTGTGTCGCCTTTCCTTAATCTATGATTTTAAAGCACAAACAAGCTTAATGCTGTAGGGTAATATTTAGATCTCCCGCATTTGACCTAAACTCTTACTTTTTTACAAAATAAACTATTATTATTAATTTAGGAAAAAATCACCTTATTAAGTTTCCGTTTTGTGTTTGATTAAGATTGTAAAATGTAACAACATTGCATTTTAAATGTACGAGAGTCTTTATACGTAAAGGCAAACCCTACGCACAGAAACCGGAACATATTCCCGCGCGGCCTTGGTGCTAAGCGCGGTGCTGACGCGCCGGTCACGTGATCATCAACCTTTCCCTACACACCCCTAATTTTCTTTGTCAGTTGGCTTACAGCAGCCGTGGTATGTGCATAGATTTTACTTGCTTAACGCCATGAGTAAAAAAGCTCATTCAACTAGAAAAACAACAGAAGTGGCGATAATCGGTCAGCCTGTAGATATTAGTGATATCAGTGTTTTGCCGACTAAATTGGATGTGTTGCGGTATTTTGAATGGGTGCGAAATCATCTGAAATCAGAGGGATGCTATCAGCCAGAAAAAGGCAATTGCCATGCGAGTGGCTTGAATGCTCGAAGAAATATGGAAAAGGCTTCTATTCCTGTTTCTAGTACAAACAACATCATTTTTATGATTCTGAAACTACACGAGCAATGTGAAAAAATAAAAAATCTTCAGGAGGTATCAGGAAACATTCAAACAGCTATAAGGCATCTGTAGAGAAGTTCAAGTCTAATATTGTAAATAGTCTTTTTGATATTTGTTCCTGTAAATGTGATTTAATTAATTGACAATGCCTAGCTCCAAGAAAAGTTCCGTTTATAGAGCGTGATTTTCTCAGCAACCAACGGAATCTAAGACTTCTGATTATTGGGGGTTGTGATAAAACAGAGAGTAAAAAACTCAAGAAAAGAAACGAAAGAAAATATAAATCTTTACAATCAGTTCTGAACGTAAGCCTACAACATTCGGAAAAACCGGAATTGGAAAATAAAAGTCAGCTTACTGTTAATGAGTCGCAATCTGAAAGTGAATATGATAAACAATTTCTAAAACCAGGACAGAAAAAGTTGCTACAATTTCAGTAAAACAAAAGCTACCACAAAACCTCACTTCATTTGCTAGAGCATGTGACCGCAGAGCCATTTCTAGTAGAGCAGGAGCTCAATTGGCTAGAGCCCTTTTGCAGGATCTTAATGTAGTAACTAGTGAAAATCAGGCCGCGGTCATAGATAAAACAAAGATCTTTCGTGAAAGGTTGAAATCTTGCTATGCCATCAGCACAACTCGTACCTCAGAACTCATTACTTTGACGGACGAAAGGATGAAACAATATCAAAAGAAGTTGTCGGTGGTAAATCTGTCCGAAGAACTGTGCAAGAACACATATCTTTGGTTGAAGAACCAGATTCAAAATATGTTGGACACATAACTCCGATAAGTGGAACTGGGAAAGAAATTGTATCATCAATACTACAGTTTTTGAGAGAAAATTGCATTGATGGAAATACCATTGAAACTATTGGTTGCGATGGAAATACAGGAATGGAACTATTGCACTATTTGAGGAAGCCTTAAAACACCCATTACAAGCAGTGGTTTGTTTGTTTCATTTAAACGAATTGCCTCTTAGAAAAGTGATGGTTGCCCTCGATGGTCGAACTTCTGAACCTCATTCATTCAGTGGTCCAATTGGAAAACTTTTTATTAATTGCCAGGATTTACCAGTGGTGGGGTTCAATAAGATCGATACTGTTTTTCCAAAGGTAGAAAGAGTTAAGCACCGACCAGAAATATCTATGGGATATATCTCAGGCTATAATGACAGGTGAATGTCCTCAAGATTTAGCTTCTAGAAATTCTGGAAACATCTCTCATGCAAAATGGCTGACAATGGCAAATAGGATTTTGCGTGTATACATTACATCAGATAATCCAAGTCCGCAGCTAAAATAGTTAACTGAGTTTGTAATGAAGGTTTATGCTCCCTCATGGTTTATTATAAAATGTCACCCACAAATCATTCATGCATCCAAAAAAATGTTAAGTTAGTACAATGCAGCAAGTACTTGGAGGCTGATCTAAAGGCTATTGTCCATTCAACTCTTCAGAGAAATGCTTTTATGGTTCACCCAGAATATCTTCTTTTGAGAATGACCCACGGAAACATATTAGAATACTTGCAAGCAAGAGGATACAAAAAGCTCGTCAAAACAATATGAGAAAAAGATGGTCTTTAAACCACCACAAGTGAATTTTGATGCACAAGATTATATTGATCTAATTGACTGGCAATCTACGTCTACACCCGAGTCACCACTCTTAACCAGCTTTAGAAATCAAGAGCTAGAATTAATTGCCGAGACTGGAATTAGTGATAGGAAAGAATTTAAAATTCCTTCGCACACTACAGCAGTTGAGGGAATTGTTAAGGAGGTTACAGAAGCTTCGAAACACGTCTGTGGTCATAAGGAGCGAGATGGATTCATTAGGTCCAGATTGTTAGACCGAAAAATTCTCCCCAACTTTGAAACGAAAGTCACTTCAAAACAACAGCTATTACAAATACCAAGGATTGAACATTTGAACAAGTATTTTTTATTCCGAAATAAATAGTTTCATTACTATTCTTAAGTAATTATTGAATTCCGCTTTATTTTGATTATTTTCTAATAGCCTATAAATACATTTTCATAAGCTTGTCACACTCACAACCATCCTAATGAGAAGCTTTGGCTGCAGGTTGTCGCACAGAGCTTTCATGCCATGTATATTTTGGAAGTCTCAATATTTAACAATATAGAGATGAAAAACTTCTAACACTACATCATTTACGTTATATGACCTGACTGAAGGATTGTTTTGATTTGGGATTTCATATTTGGGTTGTAAATAGTTATTGAAAAATAAACCACTTTGAAAATACCTATTTTTCATTATTTAATTTCTTTCGCAATTTAAGTACTAGGCATAAGGCATAATAATTTTAATATGAAGGTTAATAATTTATATTCGTATTAAAAGCTGGACCTGTGTTAATCAAAACAATTTTGTCATGAAAGTTTATTTCAAACAAATAAAGTAGATTTTTAATAATTAAAGGAAATACATCATTTTTTTAATGAGTAGTTATCGGCTAAATGCGGAAGACCTAAATGTTGCACTACGACATTCAAATTATTTTACCTTTAAATCATAGATTAAAGCCAAGGTTTTTTAACTTGAAAATAAAAATTCAAATTATTTTCATCGTAAAAAAAATATTTAAAAATCACGTTTTTGAAAAAAAAATTGAAACTTTAGGCCTCATGCGGGAGACCTAAATATATTTCAAAAAGACTGAAAATTTTTCTCGTAAATATGGGGCCCTAGGGACAACTTTTTATCAACTTGAAATTTTGAATTTCAAAAAAGTTTTTTCGAAACACCCTACTGCGTAACTTTAAATAAATATTTATATTTATCTGATGAGAAGAGAGTATATTAAAGATGTGTAGACCAGTTGAAAATCCTTTTATTCGGTTGTTATGAATTTAGAACTTTTAGTATATTCTATTTATTAGTTTTCCCTTAGATGGGAGAAAGGAGAAATTTGTGGAAAACAAACACTCAAAAGAGAATTGTTTTGTTAAAATTGCTTAAGCATTTTAGGTGAAGTACTTTTTTATGTTTCATAAGTGATTTTTAATACATGTGCCAAAGTTTCATATTTACAGATTGTTGGTTAAATAATATGAATGTGACAATAAAGTTTACAAGTTAATTGCAATTGAATACAAATTTAATATAAAAACTACACAGAAAAAAACCTTTGTCATAAAAATTTAGAAGTGTAATTAATATTTTTTTGCTTTGATAAATTTCAAAATTTTTATGTACGTTTAACTTATTTCCACGCTTTTCAAACAAGAAGTCTAACAATGAATGAACAACGTAGCTTTACAATCTTAAGTAAAAAGGGCTTCAAAGAACTATGTATGTATGTTAAATGGGTGATCCCATTATTGGTTTTCCTATGTGGAAAGTCCTAATTTAGAAGCCCTATAGCTAACTTTTGAAGCTTTTTTTCCAGTAAACTGTCATTGCAAACATGCCAATTTTCAATTTACTTCAACTCATTTACTCTAATGTTTAAAATATAAATCTGAATTTTTGCTGCTGTTTAATACGTAAGGATATTTGATATTGTGTGTGTTGCTTCCCCCTTTATACCCTTTTTAAGGAAACAAATGATGGTGAATCTAATGAAAAAAAATTTTAATTAAGGGAAAAGTATTCCTGTTTAAAACCTCCAATTTCATAATAATTTGTCAAAATTTTCATGCAGTAATCTACTACAATCTATAAAGAAAATAATTTTTCAAAGTTAGAGGGACAAATTATTGATGATTTAATAGTTGAAAATAAAAAAATTAAAGGCAAATGTGTTTGGTCAAACCTAAGAAATATTCATCCGTATACACTTTCACATATCTACCCTGTCATAAGATGTTATATCGCCAAATGAGTAGATAAAATGCCGAATCGGCCAACCAAGTCAAGTCTTCTCAGAGCCGTCACGTGACCACTAGTCGACATGTCAGTCACTTTTTGAAGCTCCTCTCAATAGCAATGCTCAGTCCAGCTATATTACATGTCATGGTAGGTATAACATTTAAATGTCAGCCTTTAATATTAGTCTGAAAATGAATGTAATCCTCTAGAAACCTCTTTTGACTAGATATTTCTTTAAGCATTAGTGTGTCTTTTTATGCATGATTTTTGGTATTGTGGTTCCCACGATTTCTCTCAGTTCGATCGAACAACCATTCCTAATTTGAATGGTTCTTTTGTACATAAGTTTTTGGAATTGACAGGAACTAGTGGATTGTCAGTAAAACAGGCTTTTGAAAAATCCCAGTCTTTCTCTTGGAGAAGTCGTCGTGTGTAAATGAAAACCAAGTGTATTTTTACAAATTCATGGTAGGTGGGTAGGTATTTTAATTAACGTCACATTGGAGCAACGCAACGGGCTATTGGTGACGGTCCGGGATCTATCCAGAAGGGAAAGATCGAGGACAACACCACGAAATTTTGAACCACGGTCAGATGACGAGGCAACACCTGAACTGGCACCCCACTCTCCAAACTTCCACATCACGCTAAAGAAATTCATGGATGTTTAAATAAAAAGGAGCAAGGTGGGTGAAAGTCAACTCTGCAAACGCATAGCAGTAAACAGAAGTTACGGAACAAAATTGATAAAGTTATTGACTGAACGAGTTTTTCGAAATTTTCTACGACGAGTTTTTAGAAAAAGCCGCTCATCATCTTGCAAATCTTAGAACCATTTAAAACAGCCTTACTCATAATCTGATCACCCGAAAAGTGACTAGGCAGTCTCATCTACAGGGAAATATTTTTTAATTTTTCATTTTGTCCAATGAAACTTGTCTACTGCTCTCCCTTGCAGAGTTGGGGCCGTCGTGGCTCAGTGGGTATGTCCACTGCGCTAGCAACTTTCGAGTTGTGGGCGGCGCAGGTTCGATTCCTGTCAGGTGCATTCCTCCCTGGGTGTATTTCTCTCTTCTGTATCAGTAACTTTCCTTGTGTGTGTCTGTTACTTGATGTTGTATGTCTTGTGTCTGGCGCAGCATGGCCAAATATGGCCCTTGCGCCATAAAACCCCAACCAACCGCCGCGCTCTCACACTGAACAGTGTAGTGCGGCTCCAGGGAGAAAGCAGTCGAGTCACGTGATTTTGAACGAGTCTATTAGCTAAATTTGGGGACCTGTGGTAAGAAAACAGAGCGCTTCCACAACGAGCTTCTTTAAAGCGGATTCAGTTTATCATTTAGTGTCGAAAGCGATAGCAGCAATAACCGGCTGGCAGGGATGAAACATCCACGGCGATCACCATTCATGCTTTTGAGTACGGCAACCTTTCTAACGCGTTTTCATAACTTTTCAAAAATCGACTGACCCAAGTTCCACTGCCTTCTCGTCGGGGTCGTACGAAATTAGAGGTATTTCCAAGTGTAATCAAACCTTTCGCCATAAAACCCAACAATCAATCAATCCAAGTATAATCAAATAAACCACAGAAAGTGAAGTTTTTGTTTTATGTAAGTGGGTCTCTACATTTCGGGGTTACCTTAAAATATACTTTGTTGCCGTTTAGGAGACGCTTGACGTTTAATCTAATTAAACTTCTAGATTAAACTTGTATCACAGATCAATTCGGAATTTTTTCTTGAGAATTTTTATTGTCGAAGAGTTGAAAAACAAGCCAAATGACTTCACGTTCTGAATTCGTACAGAAAACACGTACCGCCACAGAAACACCACCGCCACTTGCATTTAGCTTAACAGGAAATGCCTCTCATACATTGCAGTACAAAAACTACACTTCTCGGGCTCCTCTTCTTCGGCCTCTTTGCCCTCAGGGGTACATCTTCAGGTGTGTATAGGCATCACAACTCCGAGGTACCCAAGTCATCTTTCCTCCCTTCATTATTACCCTCACCTACCCTTCTGCTTTTTACGTTTTCTTCCTCCCTCATTGTGTCATCTGTTTTGTGTTTGGCGCAGCTTGGCCAAATATGGCTCCTGTGCCATAAACCTCCAAAACAACCAACCATTCTTGCCGTCGGAACCGAGTATCATGGTGACGGCTACCATGTGGAGGCTCTAAGCATGGGAGGGTTTTTCAATGAAAACATAAGCTACTTACCAAGAAAAGAAATTAAGATATTTCTTCGGTTACTAACTAATTGTATTTATCGCCGTTTTGGTGATATTTGGCATTTTGGATGTTTGGTGGCGTGCTGACCTAGCAGACCTTAGATCTCCAGACCTAGATCTCAAAAGCAAAAACTAATCTTCACACTCACAATCATGCCCTCATTTCCTTATGCGCGAGTCCACCCTCGGTAACTACATCACAAATAAACATAAAAAAAGCATATCAAACCTGCCGACGCAAAATTCTTCGAAAAAGTGTAGACGTTGTGAAGAACTGTAATGAAAGGCTCTTTCGTTCATAAGAAGTAAACAAATGATCAAAGACCTAAGCATTCACATCGTCAATAGCCCGCTGTATTGCTCCAGTGCGACGTACGTTAATTAAAACACTTACCTGCCTACTTACCTACTACCCCTTAACATTCACACCTTTCAAAACGCTTTTTCAAAGATGAAAACAAGCTTTTGACGTAAAACGTCTTTAAAATCGATGCCAGGTGTGGGGAGGCAATCTCGACCAAATGAGCGACAGTTTCTGTCGAAGTAATTTTAAACTTCAATAACTCGGCCAAAAATAGACATAGCACCGCCATCTTAGTCTCGTTTTAAAGAGGAAGGATGAAAGTTTATGCCAGTATCACTCCGACATTCGTGGCGGCCGGAAGTCGCGAACTACTCACGCGCAAAGTGAACCCACGATCTTAGACTTTCCGGATTCGGCACGTGTCCATAAACTGGATCATATCTCAGAGACTAATTTAATTATCCGATCCGATTGAACTAAGTGTTGTTTTGAAGAGGAGTGTATATGCTACAACTCATCTTGAGCTCCAAGTGTGTATCTCAAAAACTCAAAAAGATACAAGGCTGTATATTTGAAAAAGTTTGAAAAATTCCCGATTTTCTTAAAATGTTGCGATATATGAGGGCAAAGTACAACCAGAATTACAAAAATTGAGCACGAATGCGTAGAGCACAAAATTCCAGAGAATGACACCGGAAACGCCGGGCCCGGACACAAAACCAACACGCAGTACTGCCGCGAATATAGGCAACGTAAGCGCGCTCTAACAACTCAGGCGGCATCTGACGAGCCTTGGTCAAGTATGGATGTGAATTTCGTTGCTGATGAGATGGAGAGTGCAATGGAGGTCGATCTAGACCCATCGGACCCACTTGACATACCCAATATGGCAACGGGGGCCCAAAACTGGACTTGTACCGGGGCCGACAACTACTTTAAAAAACATTCTTAGACAACGACTTTGACAACAAATGTAACATTTGCTACCTCCTGTGTTTCACAAATGATTTGAAACCTACCAATAGGAGTACCACTGGCGTACTGCGAGAGGAGTTCCCTACGGAGGACGTGAGTGATTTCAAGCTCTGTAACAACTGCAAGGCGCAGTGTTCTAAGGGACGGATTCCATATACCCTGGGCTCTCTTATAATGACATCAAGCTGCCATCACAAGCCAATTGATACAATACAGTGAATATGCAGAGACATTCGAACTAGAATATAATAGTGACATACTGCTCGTATTGATGGGCGATTTCAAAACTAGTGACGAAAATTTAGAACTCTTAAATGTATACCTTTAGAAATTCTTTAAACTTGAACTAGTGAATGATTTGCGCAAACCAACCACGCAAGGGAAAACTTGTACAGATTTAACATTTGTAAGAGGTATTCAAACAATTTCAAAGCCATATGTATCCTACTTCTCATACCACTACCCTGTCTCTACTATTATAAAAGGAAGTGTGTCCAGACGAATCTATAGCACTTACAGCCATGAAATTCCGCACACAGGCACTAAAGGTGACTGAATATCCCTCGAAGCCCGAATTTTAAAATTTAATCTAGAAACATTTTTAATTAATATTTTGTGCTGCGCGTGTAGCCCCTCCTCCACTATGACGTATCTGCGCAGACCGATCTGACATACTTATCGCGAATGTTATCTTTTCACTAAAAACACCACTCCTCATATTGAAATGATGGCGTAGTGGATAAAGCGGCGAACACATTGGAGCCATCTGGAGTACCCTCGCACATATTAGAGCTGAAGATTGGGGCATCGATTATGCTTCTCAGAAATCTGCATCCACCTTCACTCTGCAATGGAACAAGACTATCAAGAAACTAATGCCGAATATTATTGAAGCCACCATCATGACTGGACATGCCGTAGGCGAACACGTATTCATTCCTAGGATCCCAATCATCCCTTCGGATCCCCCATTCCAATTTAAACGACTTCAGTTCCCTGTTCGTTTAAATTTCGCCATGGGCATCAACAAGGCACAAGGTCAATCGCTGAAAGTTGTAGGACTCGATCTCATTAAACCGTGTTTCTCCCATGGTCAACTGTATGTGGGTTGTTCAAGAGTTGGAAAAGCCGAGAATCTTTACATCCTAGCTCCAAATGGAAGAACATTCAACATAGTGTATCATGAAGCTCTCTAAGCAAGAATCAGTGAGGTGGAAGGAATGAGGCGACATGCTCGTGTCATGTCGGGTGGTGTGGTGGGACTCATTCTTAAAAGTATTGTTTTATCTTTTTAATGTTTTTAGAATCAGTGAGATAAACAAGAATGATGTCACGGAAAATGCCGTGCGGGTACTGCTAGTATTCAATAAATGTAAGTTGCAAATGAAATAAACGATTCAAAACAAATTTGGTTAATTTCAATATACTATTCACGATTGACGTTTTCATGAAAATAACTGCGGCAGTGTGTGACACTGCCTTTATTTTTTAAAGACAGCAATGAGGATTTTCAGTGTAAGCAAACTAACCACGGAAAATGTGGATTTTACTTCTGGTTACCCAATACAGAATATGTACATGAAACACATTTTGGCACCAAAACACAAACTTCATCTACATATAGATTTGCAGAAAAAGCCTCTCTTACACTGTGACCAAAACCGTCGTGAACAAAGGGGGCTGGTGCACGTTAAAATTGTCGTGGCCTCAAATGTCCTTACGTTGGTGTTTGGAGAGTAAGGTGCCAGCTCAGGTGTGAACTTGTCATCCGACCGTGGTTCAAAATTACGTGGTGGTGTTCTCCGATCTATCCCTTCGGGTTTGATTCCGGAACGTCGCGAATAGCCCGTTGTGTTGCTCCAGTGAGACGTTAATTAAAATACCTACTACATACCTACCTACCTCGAATTGGCGTGGTGTGGAAGTTTGAAGAGTGGAGTGCCAGTTCAGGTGTGACCTCGTTATCTGACCGTGGTTCAAAATTACGTGGTGTTGTCCTCGATTTTCCCTTTGGGATTGATCCCGGACCGTCACCAATAGCCCGTTGTGTTGCTTCAGTGAGACGTTAATTACAATACCTACCTCAGATCTACCGAATCAGGTGGGTAGATATTCAGTTTTCGTCACACTGGAGCAATACAACAGGCTATTGGTGACAGTCTGGGATCAATCCCACAGGGAAAGTCCTGGGACAACACCACGTAATAATGTCACACTATGATAACACAACGGGCTATTATTTAGAACTAAATGTTGTTCATGATAAGTAAGACATACGGACTGATGTTGTAGTTTTCCTTCATGAATTCATTTGGTTATGTTTCATTCAATTTTGCTGCGTCGCTGTGTAAGGTAGGTAGGTGTTTTAACTAACGTCTAACTGAAGCAACACAACGGGATATTGGTGACGGTCCGGGATCAATCCCAAAAGGAAAGATCGAGGACAACACCACGAATTTTGTACCATGGTCAGATGACGAGGCAATACCTGAGCTGGCACCCCACTCTCCAAACTTTCACTCCACGCCAATGTGAGGACATTTGAGGCCACGACAAATTTAACGTGCACCAGCCCCTTTGTACACGACTGTGTTTGGGTGGATTCGAACTCGCAACCCTCCGATTGCTGATGCGTTACTATTCGAACCGTGCCACCGTATCCCCCTACATGAAACACATTTTGGCACCAAAACACAAACTTCATCTACATATAGATTTGCAGAAAAAGCCTCTCTTACACTGTGACCAAAACCGTCATGTACAAAGAGGGCTGGTGCACGTTAAATCTATCATGGCCTCAAATGTCTTCACGTTGTGGTGGTGCGGATGTTTGGAGGGTGGGGTGCCAGCTCATATGTGACCCCGTCATCTGACCGTGGTGTTGTCCTCGAATCTTTACCTTTGGGTTTGATCCCGGACCGTCACCAATAGCCTGTGTGTTGTTCCATTGCGACGTTAATTAAAATACCTACCTGTAGGCTGTTGGTGTAGTACTCGATTCCCACAGTGGTCCACCGAGTATTAACGAGGGGTGGGGGGGGGTATTTCAATTAACGTCACACTAGAGCAAAAGTATTAACGAAAGTGACCACAGAGTAAATAGCTACGCATACAGAGGGATCACTGCCATAGGAAGCAATGTTCTGATAAATAACATGGGAAATTGCATAGACGGTGGCGCCCTAGGTGGGAGTCCAGCACCACGACCTTGGCAACCGATTTAGCCTCGTTTCCATATAACCGAACTAGGTGGTTTGTTTATTTATTGTTTTGGTGTTTGTTTTTTATTTTGGCGCTTATTTATTTATTATTTTGGCGTTTATTTATTTCGTAGGTACATTTTAAGTTTATGCTAATGTGCTGGGGTTGTTTATTCAAACAATGTCAGTCATCTGACAGCAGTTCAAAATTACGTGGTGTTGTGAAAAATTACGTTCCTCGGACCTTTCCCTTTGATCCCGGACCGTCACCAATAGCCCGTTGTGTTGCTCCAGTGTGACGTTAATTGAAAATACCAATACCAATACCAAACAATGTCAACAGGGGGGGTATTTCAATTAACGTCACACTGGAGCAACACAACGGGCTATTGGTGACGGTCCGGGATCAATCCCAAAGGGAAAGATCCGAGGACAACACCACGTAATTTTGAACCACGGTCAGATGACGAGGCAACACCTGAGCTGGCACCCCACTATCCAAACTTCCACACCACGCCAACGTGAGGACATTTGAGGCCACGACAGATTTAACGTGCACCAGCCCCCTTTGTACACGACGGTGTTTGGCTGGATTCGAACTCGCAACCCTTCGGTTGCAAGTCCGTTACTCTTCCAACCGGGCCACCGCGGCCCAACAATGTCAACAGATTTGTTTGTTTTAATTCTGAAATAGATGGGTCAGCACTGCTGTAACCCAAGTTTCAAATATACGATAAATCAGAAAGATTTTTGATTTAAGTACATCCCTATCCGTTAGCTGTTTATTTACTTTGGCTGTTTCATTCTCTACGATTTGAAAGGCCATTTGTATTTTTGCTTTGTTTTTCTAATTAAAAGTTAAGTATTCTTTATATATTTTTAGCATAAATGTTTTAAATTAGCAATTTTTAAATGTCTTCTGAAATTAAAAAGAACCTTAATTTATGAAAGCCATTTGTGAATTATAAAATTTTAATAATGCGAGAACTTGTTTCTTCAATTTTAGTTGATTCTTTTTAAAAATACGAAAATATTCCAAAACAAGCCCTTTCGATTTATTATTTAGAAGATTGTTGATCTCTGTAGTCTGAATAAATTATTTGAACAAAAACATTTTAATTTTTTTATTCACACGTAATCAGGTATTTAGTCTGTGATCAGGTACATCATCCACTTTTGAACAAATTATACAGTTTGAAAAGGGAACAGAAATGAAGTATTCTGTTGAAGCGCACAATAAGTTTAATTTTATTTAATTTATTTCGTTAAAATCGTTTGCAAATATTTTTATGATTACTCAGCGAATGAGCTTGAATCACATCAGTTCTGCTTCCGTTTGCACAAAGCGAATGAGCTTGAATCAGAACACGAGTTCCGCTTCATATCTGAACGATATTTTTCCTTGTTCGGGTTCCTGCAATTGGTTGTTAAAAAAAGGAATAGCGTTGATTTTGGAACGGGGATAAAATTTCATTCGATCTAGGCTCCTAGAATAATGGTCACGTCACTCACCTTGGATGCAGTTAAAAGGACTTCTGTTTTGACATTTGTGCACGGCATATGTATGCCTTTTAAGTAACTTTATTAAATTCGTTGTTATTGTTGACTTGAATTTACCTTTCTCCCACATGTCAACATATTCATATTCGGAACTAATAAGAATTTTGAATATCCTTTCCGGTTGAGTATAAAGAAAAAGTAATAAATTACTCCTTTCCGCTGCTAGGCGCCACAGTTCCTCCGCGCGCAGACGATTTCCTTCTCTTATGTAATCACTAGAACTCTAATAAGGGCAGTACGCAATATGTAGTGCAATGAAATTGCCTTCTCATTTTTTTGTATTCTCCAGCTAACTTGTAAATAAATTAATGTCTTAATGTCAATAAATTCTTTTATTCGAGCCTTGAGAAACCGCTGAGCTTCTCAACACAACACAGGCCACTGGGAAGGGTAATACGGAAAATAAACTCCAGCTTATAAATGTCTGGCACTTCGATGCAGGAAGAGTTTATTAGATCTTGACATAAAAATAAAAAATACAAATGTATATAAATTAAATGTGCGATAAAATTTTTATTTTTTTGAAACGCTTATCTTCGAATGTGTAATGCATTTAATATTTTTACTTTACGTTTGACCATCATACGACCAAGCACTACACACACAATTTTACACATAAATCTATATGATTGTATTTATAAAATAGGTTATAATTCAGAAAAAGATCAATTTTAATTATATAAAAACAGTATGTAAATAAAATCACCAACGAACAGTACAAAATAAAATATATTAATCAGAGCACAATTGTTCAGAACACATTTTTCGTAAGTTCAATTACGATCGATTTTAATTAAATAAAAATGCACAAATTAACACTTTGAAAGATTGCTAACAAAAATCAATAATCTTGGGCGAATGTCTTAACACTTAATAGAACGATTTCGTTTTTATTTCTATCAAACAATTGGGATTTAAAATATTAGCGTAATTCATTTAACTTGATTGTAAAACGATTTTTAAAATGACACACAATTTCACATTAGTGGTTTTGTAATTTATGAATATTTTTATGAAAAACTAAAAAGAAACTTACCTTTCAAGAGAAGCGGGAAACATGAACAGAAGTCTCTTTTTGCATCAGCAACAAAGTGGCTACTGCTCTGAGTGGAACAAGCATTTCATTCTAGTGTCAAGCTCCTCTCACAATTAGGGACATCGGACCCGCACCGAGGGCGCTGTAGGTCATACCTGCAGTGAAGCTTCTGTATCTTTTACTCTGTGGAAAGTGACAGTGATAAAAATTGAAGTAAAGTGAATTCATTCGCCAATTATCAAAACATTGCAGTTTCGTTTGAGATATTGTTTTTTAATTTGTGTTCAACAAAATTTTAATTGAGTTTTATGATGGCAAGTAGATCTAGGCAAAAACCTGCTGCAAAGAAAGGAAAGCCGAATCAGCTTGCTGAAGTAAGTATTTTGTTTCGCTTTTCTTCATAAACAAGATTTTTGAAGTTACATTCGTATTTGTTAAGGGACAATTTGTAATGGGAAAACAATCAATAAACAGATGACGGTCGCTATTTAGTAGTTAGTCTTAGTGTTTTTAAAAAATACAGTATTATGCAAATAAGTTTTATTTTCGAATTGAAAATTTTTTTTGACAGACTGATGACAATAATCCTGTAGATTTAATTATAGATATCAGTGATAAAACACAATATGCTAAAAAATCCCATAAAAGTGATTGGACAAATTTGAAGTTTTAAATCATTACGCTTTGGGTTTTTTATTTGAAAAGTTCAAATCGTCTCCAGAAGATAGTGAGAATTAATTTTAATAATTGCAGTGCCAAAATGAAGAAAGAAGTGAGTCATTCCATGTCAAATCAACCCACTGTTCTCTTGGAGTTTGATGAAACTTAGTGTATCAAGTGACCTTGCGTACTTTTAAATGAAAAAATAACTTACAATTTTCTTTTCCTTCCCTTCGAAAGTTTTATTATTTAATTATTAAATTAAAGTTTTATTAAATTAAAATTGCTGCATCTTGAAGTAGTTAACTTTCATTTACGCCGAAATTTAATTGGCCAAATATGCCCTTGTGCCATAAAACCCCAAAGCTAACCAATCAACTGGAATTTAATAGGTATTTGTATAGTCTGACTCCAATTAGTTGCATTTTGGTCACATGTGATTTTGAATGAGTATTCATTAAATTATGGATGTGCTTCCACAATTGGCACCTTTAGCATGGTTTGTGGCTACAAGTTCATCATTTGATGCTGGAAGCAAAAGCAGTGATGAGTTGACAAAACTAATAATTACATTTTGCTGTTGCCATACAGGATTTTATTCATGGCAGCCTTTTCTCAACAAGTTTACCCCCACCCCCAAAGGTTTCTGCTTTCTTCAAGTAAACATGGGCACCACAATCCGAGGTGCCCTAATGATTTGTCCTCCCTTGATATTTACCCTTGCCTGCCCATCTTTTTCAGTGGGTTTGCCCACTGTGCTAGCTACCTGAGAGTTGCTAGTGTGTGTGGCACAGGTTCAATACCTCCCAGGTATTTATCTCTGTCAGTAAAATTTTCCTTGTGCGTGCGTGTCCATAACTTGACCTTATGTTGTCTGTCTTGTGTTGGGTGCAGCTTAGCCAAATTTGGCCCCTGTGCCATAAAACCTGGAACAACCAACCCTGTAGGTCTAACCACCATTGTATAATGGACTTCCGATAGGTCATCTGCCCTTTCTCCGAAACCACTCCTCTTTACACAGCATACAATTAAAAGCATGTTTATTTTATAGCTTGATTTTAAATATGTTGAATTGTTTTTGCTGGAAATATTTCAGGTTTTTTTTAAGATTTAATAGAATTCTATTTCTTTTGGTTTAGCATTTTATTTATTTAATTTCACAAAAAAATAGCCTTTGTATCAGCTTTCAAAGGTAAAGATGTCAGTTGTGGGAAGGTAAAACTAGCAAGCATCGGCATCTGTGGTAAGTCAATATGCAAGTCTGCTTTAAAATTTTGAATTGGACATTTTCAATGTAAGGGATTTGTTTCTATATTTATATAACTACTGTTTTTTTTCTAAATTTATTACCGTTTTGTTCTAAATTTATAACTACTCAACTCTTTGATAGCTTGGTCTCTTTGATATACCTGATTTAAACGCAATGGGTAATAGTGATGATGAAGGCAGTGAAGTGGATGAAAGTACGCTTGAATCCGAATTAGAAGCATTACTCAGTGGCAAAGCACCAGTAAAACCTGCTAGACCAAAACCAAAAGGTTGTATTTGAAAGCTTTTACTATTCTTTTGTCATAAAACCATATTTATTTTTTCTGTGGAAGGAAAAATAAATGTTTACATTAAATTTGTTTATTTTTTGTTATATATTCAGGGTCCAGATTCTGATAACCTGTCACCTTTTTGTTCACATTTTATAGAAATGCGACAATTGTTTGTCATATCAGTATTTAATTTGTAATTAGGGTTTTTTTAAACATCTATTATTACAATTCAAATTTACAAAGCATTTTTAAATTTTGCGTATTTTAATTTTGAAGTAAATGTGTTCATGTGTAGATTATAAAGTTCATAGATGGTAGAGAGAATTGCAATTAGTAGTCCCAATTTTGCTTAGAGTTTTCATCCTAGCATTTGTCTGTTTCTGGAAATGCTATAGTATACTTGAACCTTTTAATAACATGAGCTCTATCATAGCTGAGTGATTGAAATGTATTTTATTATTTTTAATTGTTTTTTACCAATATGTATCTCATAGTTGCACCTGCCATTGACATTGAATCTTTAGCTGCTGATTGCATGAAGGAAATAGATGATGACGATGACGATGATGAAAATTTATCCAATGATGAAGATCTTTTGGTATTCTGCATATTTTATGACAAATGTGAATTTAATGTGTTGAATTTTCACTGTCTTATTAATTTTAAGTATATCTTTTATTAATTTTAAGTATATCTTTTATTAATTTTAAGTATATCTTTTACTCTATATTGACAAAATATTCAGGATACATTTCATATGATATTGAGGAGGATGGAGCACATTGTGATAAAATGTTTAATTGTAACATGTCTCCCATGTTTATACAGTTACTAAAATTGTTCTTTTTTTTAAACTATTGATTGGTTAAAGACAGATTTTATTAACCCATTAGTTTTGTTTCTTATTACTGATTATTTGTTTAACTAATCTGCTGTTCTATGCCCCAGTATGAAAGTACATAACACATAATTGAATGCAAATATTCTGCTACTAGAGTTAAATTTTCTCAATTTTTATTTATTCTACTACAATACATGTAGTTTTTGATTAAAAATTTATTTTGGCCTTTCTACCCTGTCTGGGTCGAATCAACCCATTTTTGTAATTCATTACATAATGTTTCACTGAAATTATAAAAGGCCTTTTATATTTCATGTAATCCTCAAAGACCCATTTATCTTCATTTGAATTTATTTTAGGAGTTGTGAATAATTTTTTATACCCTATATAAAAATGATATTTTTGTATCATCGACCTGTATGGGTATAATCAGCCCATATTAATACCTTGGATAGAAATCTGCGATTTTTTTAATTAGTGGTATACTCTTCATGGTTACAATACAACCCAATAGAAGGCCATTCTCTCTTATTCATTTTAGTAATTTTTATTTATTTTATTTTCTTTACTTATGTATTATGAAACTTGCACCATTTCGCGATTCAGCAGATAACCGAACATCCCATATACACAATGAATCTTTTTCTATCGGATGTCATACTGAGACTGCTCTTGGAAGAAACCAATCAAGAAATTAAGAGGGTCTATGAAGAAAAACACTAAGAATGTTCATTAATTTCTGCTGAGTTGCTTGAAGCACCAAATGTAACAACTGACGACTTTTTTATTCATGATTCTCTTGCTAAAGAATTGTAGAAAGCTTTAATACGTGTTTGAACTCTGCAAAAATAAACCATTTATTCCACCAGAATTTCAGTCATCACGTAAGAGAGTGCCATTTCCATCATTATTTGGATTTCAACGTAATACAACATAGGTGTTAAATGTGCCCCAAAAGAATAAATCTGTAATTCTTTCAACTATGCACCATGGGATCAGTTTCAGAGGCTGAAAGTCAGATATCACTTTGCACTATAATGAAACTGAAGGTGGAGTGGGAATCATTGATAAACTAGCTCAAACCTACATGTACAAAAGAGAAACGAGAAGATACCTGTTTCTCTTCTGTAATATAATTCATTGATCTAGCAGCAATAGATGCTTACATTGTGTTATTGTTCTATTATACTTCCTACAATGAAAATAAACTAATTAACATCCCTTTCTAAGTTTGGGAAACCGTTTACAGATATTTAGAAGCATGGGGATGACAAATAATGTGGTAATAAACATAAAATTAAGAAACATGGATAGGAGAGAAATTTTCACTAACATCAATATGTCTAAATGTGCAAACAGTGGTTGAAACACAGCCAAAAGACTGGCAGTTATTCAACAACTACAAAAAGGACTGCAAAACCCAAACAAGGTATAAATCATGCCTTGATTTCCTTTGACAGCAACATTACAATATATATTGCAAAAGCTGTTTGCTTAGTAGGCATAGTTTATCAATAATATTGTGATTAAAATAGCTTAAATATTCCTTTGATATGTGTCTTAATTTTTAATGCCTTTATTTTATTTTTTCTAATTTTCAAAAAATTAGTTTGAGATTTTAGTATTTGCTTAAGTTTAGAATAAAAACTAGATGTCTACAGGAAAGAACTGGAATGTTTTATTGAGAAATAAAGCTCTTATCCCAAATTCCTTGCCCAGAGCTGTAGAAGTCGCTTGCTTTCGATTTTCTACTGGACTTTCTACCTACAATGACACACCTTATTGTAGTAGCGATATCAGCTATCTGTCCTCTTTGCAAACTGGACGAAATGACTGGAGACCACCTCAAGGACTGCCCTAAAATTCCTGACATAATTGCAAATATTGTAGATAGTGCTTTTAAGCCATATTTTTCACTTCAGGACTCTGGGCTGCTCTTCGATTGATGGCCAATAGGCCAGAGACTGGCATAGGATAAAAATAGATTAGAAACTTGTGGAAAGTGGGAGAAGGGTTGTGGTATAGTACTTAAAACTATAACTATATGAAATAAACTAATTGCAAAATTATTTTTGATGTCTACAGTTCAGTTAAACAAGCCTGGGTCGAATTGACCCATACAAGTGAAGCATTTTTTTTTAAATAGTAGGAAGGTCAAGCATATTTACATTTTCTTCTAATTAATATGTATTTAGGTTATTCATATTAACTTTTCTACCAAGTTATAGTTTTTTCATCTAGAAATATGTCATACTCTGTTTTATGTATATAGACTTAAATATAGCTCAATAAATTGCATCATTAGTCATTGTAAATTTGAATTGGAGAAAAGTTATGTTTTGATGTCAGTAATCAGATCAGTCAGTAATAAACTAATTGCATTGAATTTTCAGATGTCAAAATTATCTTTTGTCTCACCATAATGGACATCTAATGTTTCACTGTACAATTAAGTTTGTAAAGTTACCAAATTTTAAATATTCTGAATTTACATAGATTACTTTTTAATCTAAGCAAAGTATAAAATATGCAATACCTCATGACTGAATTCTTGTTTTACTTCACAATCATTGTTTTTAAATTTATATTTTATGAACATTAAACTGGACAGACCAAATTTGTTCAGATATAGATACATGTGTTTTGTTAAAGTTTGTCAGAAATGGACTTCATTTGGAAACATGGTTTTCTCTATTTTAGAGGTTAGGATATTGAAATTTGATTTATTTTTAGAACTGAAAATATATGCTGAAAATCATTCTTCATTTGATGCATTTAAAAATTTAAAGAACTTTTCTGCATGTATAGTATAATTATCTCCTCAGAATGAATTGCAAACACTTGCTACAGACGATAGTGAAAATGCAGAACCTGAAAGCATACCTGAAAGGAAACAATCTATAGAATCAAGTCCTGCTGAAGTGTCCAGTGGTTCAGTTATTACAATCCTTGAAGAAAGGCTAAATATGTATAATGAAGCATTAAAGGCTGCAGCCTTGATTAATGAAATTTCTAAAATCCGCCGTTACAAGAGAGCAGTAAAGGTTTGTAAAATACATGTGTGGTTTTATTTTTAATTTGTTTAAACAAATAATATGCTAAAAGAAATTAACTATGTAAACTTTGATATTGGCTCACAGTAAATTTATTTTTAAGCTTGAAAATAAGTGTTGGGTAAAATTAAACCTATGAATTTATCCTCATTTTTTGCTTCAAATAAAGGATCTAAATATGCCCTTTTCAAATTCAAAATTTGCTTTTCTTCTAATACAAAGAAATGTGTCATATTTTTGAAGTGTCAAGGAATTTTCAATGAGCAATCATTCAAACAATTTTAACAGAAAATTCAAAGATGGCGTTCAACAGGAACAAGCGTCTTCTATAAATTCAAATGTATAAAATTTGCATGAGGGGCCGTTTTCATATTAAATTGAGGACCAACTTCATAATTTCCAATGGAAACCCCCTATTTTTACACCCAATTTCAAATTTTTATCAAAATTTAACTTCCGATACCAAATTTCATGTCATTAGGTCTTACCATTTCAAAGTTATGAGTACCCAAAATTTGGAGCTCCTGATGTTAAATCAGTTTCTTAGACTTTTATGGATATCTTCCTAAATAATAATTCTATAGTGCTGATATTTTGTACCATGTTACTGTTGAACAAACCAAACAAAATCCACCTAATATTTTATTTTAAAAATAGTTTTTAGAATAATAATTATTAAATTAATGTTTGAAAAAATTATGAATTGGAACCATACTATATTTTGATGGGAATCGATTTAGAAGGACTTCTAATATAACCATGCAAAATTTCAGGTCATTCTAAATTTGAGTTTTGCATTACATTAAATTTTCCTCATGACAATTTTAGGGTGCAACCAAAAATTTAAAAAACGTCTGACAAACCTCGGATAATAATTTTAGGGTCATTTGCACTTGTATAATAAATATAACATAATTCTCAAATCATTTTCACTTGCATAATGAATATAATAATTCTCGGATTGTTTGCACATGCTGCCAAATACGTTTGAAATACTGTTCTAATTTGAAGTTCGGGTAGCTATAACTACAATTAATCTCAATCTACAAATAGTGATTTTCAATGTGGAGAAGATCCCTTAAATTGACAGCAACTTTAACATTTATTATCTCCAGATATAAAGATAGTAAAGTCATGAAATTTTATATTTAGACTAATTTAACAATGCATAATCTGATTAAAGCATCAAAATAGGGTGTTATTGAAAATTTTGTTGTTTGTGCAAAATTTGATATAAAGACGTCCCCTTATGCAGTTTTTTTATATTTGAATTTGTAGAGGACATTATTCTCTATTGAATGATATCTTTGAATTTGCTCTACTGTGAATAGTGCTCGATATTAAGGGGGGTTCAGGGTTTTTTCTGCCACCTTAGAGGAATAAATTGTATAAATTTTGTATTTTTTCAATGATATTGTTCTACTGAAAATGAATAATTAGTTACATAAGTTTGATCTTAGTGAATGCTTGTTTGTTTGCAAATATGATAAATTCCTTTTCCATAAATTGATATTGTTCATCGTGTCCTTTTATAATCCTAATATATGTTTATTCTATTCTTAAATCTCATTGTAATCCATGCATAAACAGTTTTCTTAATATATTAAAGGTTACCATGCAGTTTACTTTTTCTTGAATTTTACTGTCTTCATGATTGAGGAATATTTATTGAATCACTACTTTGTCCCATTCCATTCTTGTTCAATATGTTTGGACTTGGTTAATCTGGCCAAATAGACTGAGGGTACCTTAGGTTTATAGGTATTCATAGGTTTAATTTTACCCAACACTTATTTTCAAGCTTAAAAATAAATTTACTGAGATGCATTTTGCAATTAAGAATGATTTATATTGGCAAATGTCAGGTGCTATCCCTTCCTCCCTGTAATAAATTAGAGGACTTTTGAATCTATAAGTAATTTTAACACATAATTTGCAAAAGCTTTTTAATACCTCACCATTGTCTCTGGTCTTTGGCACTACAAGGGGCAAATTGACAGCTATTTGTGAAAGGTCACCCAGTGAGTAAGGCGACGTTATTTCTAACAGGGACAATCACCAACATCTATGCTTAGAAATTGGGATTCAAACCAATGACTTCATGGATGGCAGACAAATGCTATGACCATTATACCAGTTAGGCAGCTCAAGCAGAATTGATCAAGGTATTATGTAGATGCATATTAGTTTTTGTAATTAATATGCATCTTATTAGACATGTTGACATCTATTTTACCTACATATTTTCAAAGATTGAAAAATAATTATTCACATTTCCGTATTACTTAGCATTCTTAGAAATTCAGACTTATTCCATATGCAAATCTAGAACTAGGAATGTTTTTAAGAAAAGAAAAATTATACATTCCTAACTTAATTCTTCCATTACTCAAATAAATTATAACAGCTGTTGTATGAAAGTAGCTGTGTCAGAATGCAAGTTCAGAACATAGTCCCCTGTATTTCTAAGAAACAGTTGTGACATAAACATTGAATTATGAAAAATTTCTGCTTGGAAATTAATTACTGTAAAAAATGTGAATATGAGAAATTGGTTATTTTAAATATATTTTTTATGTATTTACTGATTAAATAATTTCTGTTTTAGACAATCGAAGGATTACTAAAATCTGCTAAATCTGGTGCAAATGTTAATGAAGAAGATATTCCACCTGTGGTGAAAATACCTAGCACACACACTTCATCTGCATCCTCTAGTAAGTTGTCAAGTATAATCGAAAGCAAGGAAAATGTATACCTTTAATTTTGGGTATGGAAGCCAAATAAAAATTTTTGATTGATTTCAAAGAAAAAAGTTTTAGGCCTGCATGATTGTGATGAATATACACTTATGTTTATTTTCGAAACTAAACGTGTTATGTAAGTCTTGAAATTTGATAGTGTTGATATTTTCCGTGTCATCAGGGTAATGTCTAACAAAAGTTTTAAAAGTTAAGTGAGTGTTTTCCTATTTTATTTAGGCAATGCCAACATTATTAAAATTATAATGTAACATTACTATTAACATAACAATTAAATGAATAACCTCTGACTTGCAGTTATTCCATATTTCAGACATCCTGTGGACCCAAATTATGACATTAGCCCTTTGGATTTTACCCATAATGTGATGCATAACACTTCCCATTAAGTTTTTAATTCTATAACTTTTATCTTGTCATTAATTTTTAAAGAATATCCAAGCAGGTCCATTCCTCTTAATGATATAATTAACAAACAGCTTTCCTCGTTATGCCCTCTCAAGTTGTATCATCAGAAAGTTTACTTTTTTAATTAACGTTCTAATTACAAAATATAAGCTTTTGTATTTAGGATTTGGTTCTAGATAAAGTGTTTATGAACCGTGGCATCTTTTAAGAAGTTTAAACTTGTATGTTACTTTTCTAAAAGAAACTTCTTTTCGTTACAGTTCCTTCTAAACCTCTTTTGGATCCACCATCTGCTGAAGCAGCTCCAAGTATCAATAAAACAACTGTCACCAGCACTGCTCATGGAAGTTTATCAATAGAAGGTAAGTACCCTAAATATAAGATTGCTTAAAACTTCCTCTTGAAAGAATTTATGTAAATTTATCTTCTGAATTATAAGTTTGCTTTTTTGCACCCGCTTATAATATACTGGACTTGTGACCCTGATTTCATAACCTAACATGCTGCAGCTACATTCTGCTTAAAAAATCAAAATTTCCTGAAGCCAGTTGTGTCCATTTCTGAGATGGATGTCACTGTGTGTATTTTGTATAGCTTTGGTGATGTCAATTATTTTCTCGCTGTGAAGCTGTTTTTCAGGATGATAATCGATGGTTTGAAGAGCAGCTATTATTGCAGGACAGGTGAATATATGATTAGGTGTGGGTTCAATGCCCAGACAGTTGTTACTATGTCCATATGTGTTGGTTCCATCATTGTTAAATTTCATGTTCCATCATTGTTAATTCCTAGAAAATTCACCATTAAGGATTAAGTAATTTTTGACTATTAGTGGACTGAAAAAAATATTTTTTGAACTCTTCAGCTAGAAAATTTTCCAGATGCCAATTTCAAACTTTTGGTGTCAAGTTGTGATAACCATGAAAAAAAACATCAGAATCTGGTCGGTAGATTGCCATGAAAACTTAATTAAAAATATTTACATTTTAAAATGTAAATTTCTTGGTGAGATCAACATCTGTTTCATACTAATTAGCACATTTTCTATTTTAGCCAATTCATTTTGTATTTGAGCAATAAAAATTGCTATTGAATTAGGGTTTAAGAGGTGACTATTTTGCTTGTATTTTTAAAAATTTATGCTATTACTTCACAAGTGCTTTGGCTGTATCCAAATAATAAATAATCCTAGATTTAATATTGCAGGCTGTAGCAGTCCTGCAATATCAAATCTAGAGGACTCTTTAATGTAGAATTAATATCAGAAAAATCACAAGTCCCTCTGATGGCTATACATCCAATATACAGGATGCTATGGAATCAAACAAAACTCTAATGCTATCCTGTAGAAAATTGTCTAGCATTCTGTAGCTGTTGTTTTATATTCTGGGATAGTGCAATTGACAGCCTAGCATATCTTGAACATTCTCAATGAGATAGATCTGGGAGAGATAGATCTCTGGCCAAGGAATAGTTTCAACACCTCTGAAGCACATCTGGGAGAGGGAAGCCATGTCTGACCATGCGTTATTGTGTTCGTATTAGCTCCTCAGGCCTTTGACATGAAAGACTAAACAAGTTGTAGGATTTTCTAGATGAAACGATGTGCTGTCAAACTACCTGATATCACTACTAGTGGGGATTGGCTGTGGTAAGTGATGGCTCTGCACACTATTACTCTGAGTTATATCACAGTATACCACTTATCAGTAAATCGAGAATGGTATAGTTGACCAGGTCTCCACCAGATATGAGTGGTGATCATCTGCCCCAAGATAAGCTGGATTCGTCACTATACATGATACACTGCAATTCCATGCTTGTTCCTGACTGGGACATGGCATCACTCCAGATGCAGTCCACGGATAACATACTTGCAGTCCTGCCTCTACCAAATGTGACAGTGGTTCTTAATGATACAAGAGGCTGTTGTCATTTCTCATGTTCTGATAATAGTTTCTTTTAAAGAAACAAATAAATTAAATTAATGTTTAAGAAATTATTTCCTAATAACAGTCTCTTACACAAGACAGCAATTTACATAATATCGAAATTAATTTAAAAATTCTATGAAGCAGCATCATGGTTTTACAGTACATTTAAAGTAGCAAACGATGTATCTGACATCCTCCCTTTTAAGTTTTCTTGAATACATACCCAAATTATACAAACATTATACAAGTTACCATAAGTTTTTTACAGCATACATCTTTACATGAAATATATACAGCAAATAATCTTTTAAACTCAGGTTTTCTTATGAAATAATATTCATCACAAAGAAATATACAAATTAAATATCAAAACAAATTAAGATGTAGCATGATCTTTTAAGTATTTGAGTTTTCTGCTAGCACACCCACTTGTGTGCATATGTTCTTTGTTTAAATTTTTAGAATTATTCATTCTTGAGATGTTTGTCGCATTGGGATTTGAATACATAATATCAGGTTTTTTTGTTCTACAAAAGGGTTTTACTAATGTATTTCCTATTACGTCTAACAATCCAACCTGTTTGTCTCTGTGAGGTATGATCTAGGTACTGATTTTTCCTTTGATATTACTTTGACTGTTTCTCAGGTTTTATTTAAATAGTTTTGTAGTATGTTCATATTGTCCCCTGGATTAAGATTTGGTAATGCGTAAGCTCCTCTGTCAAAATAGAACTTCTACTTTTCTGCCTTTTGTCTAATTCAACAAAGAAATGTTTTCAAAAAGTTCAGCATTCAATAATTTGTTATTGGGCAATTTTATTTTCAATTGACAATTGAACATCATCTGGGCAGGGATAGATCAAGTCCATAATATCATCAAATTCATTCATTTGTTTCAAAGTAATATCAAAGGAAAAATCAGTATCTAAATCATGCCTCAAAGAAAAAGCAGATTGAATCCTTAGATGTAATAGGAAACACCTTAGAAAAACATAAATCTCTTTTGTAGAAAAACATAAATCTCTTTTGTAGAACAACAAACCCTAATGAGGTTCACATTGTCCCCTAGATTAAAATCTGGTAATGTATAAACTCCTCTGTCAAAGTAGAACTTTTACTTTTTCTGCCTTTGGACTAATTCAACAACTAAATTTTTTCAAAATGTTCGGCATTCAATAATTTGATATTCTTCTAGCTGGGGGCGCAGCCCCCTCTGCCCCGACTTGTGCCATTACAAATTAGGAAGAGGCGGCTCCAAAATAAAGCGTTGGTAGTTTCGACAAGCGGGAGCAGAAACCCGTATCGACATCCAGACCCGAAGGTCTATCTAAGACCACAGGGTCAACTTTAAGTTGGCGCCTATTTTATTAATGAACCTTTAATCAAGTTATAACGAGAGAACGGCAGGGACTCCCTCCCCATGCCGACTCCAGAAATATCAATGTGTGCCAAAGCGGTGCCTAGCGCGACAACAGAACCACACCAAGTAGTATACCGAGGTATACAGGGTGGACTGTTGCAAATATGCGCCTATCATTTTAAGAAAAAAGCTAACTTGCAAAAATGCATGCTGGCTATATAATTTGGAATTGAGACAAACTGATTCGTCTATACTCATAGACGACCTGCATACGCATTACATGGAAGGAAAACCAGCAAACCTTCCGTGGTCGGGTGAGCAGGGACACTGGGTATGGCATTGGTGTCTTTACAATTGACATAAGAGATTTATGATTACTTTGCACTAGTGATTGCACAGTTTTGGTAAAATTCAAAACCGGTTTTGTAAAAAATACGAAAAACACTATATTTAAGTAACAAACATTAAATAAATTTATTTCTTAAGTATGTAACTTATATGCATACATAAAACGATTATTATCTAACATTGAGAGCTATAAAGTCACTTGCCAGTACAGTTAGCATTAAAGTATGCTCGCAGAAAACAGTGAATTTATGGAGACATCATTCAACCTTGATCTTATTTTGGTTATGAATTGATCTGATGATGAGAATGCCCGTTCTTACTCCACGCTTGTCGGTGGAATAGTGAGCAAATATTTGTAGTACAGCTTCATAATTGTGCTTTTGGCTCCCCCTCCTAACAATACTGCAACATCTTTTTCAATTTCCGTTTCAAAATCACTATTTGTACAATTATCCAGTGATGCCGAACAGCAAGCTCCTTGTCAATTGCCCTCTGCCGCAATTGTCCCATGTATAAAACAGAAGATTTTTCCACAACATCATCGTCTTTGTCATCGAAGTTGATATCCCTCGCATTGGATTGTGCTGGTGTTAAAAAAGACGGCGATAAACGTTTTATCAGGTTATTTATATAAACCAACAGATAGCCGGTTTCCCCAACTTTTTAAACACATATTCCGATCTTTTATCACTGGTTCGATACCCATTATATAGAAATTGAAATACTGCTGTCGTGTGACTTAGTGCGTCTTGAATTCTTAATTCTAGGGATTCTTTCTGTTCATTACCGAGTGTATGAAAATCATTTAAAGAGGTCAACATGAAATTTAAAGTAGCATCAGCAGTCAATAGATTTGCATCTGCTCTACATAATGCTTCCACTGTAAGTTTTACTGGCAATAAGGCAGAAATAGTATCCACTAATAAATTAAAGTCCTGTTCAGAGAATGAAATTTTCGAGGACAAATCAATTAGGGCTTTCTGAATACATGATTTTAATTTGTTGAACCTTTCCGACATGGTGAGTAAACTATTCCATCGTGTTTTTGAATCTCAAATCAATGAGTACTTTCTACCTAATTCTAATTTATGTCATCGTTTTTTTGTTGGGTATTTGCGGAACAATCGTACCACCACTCTGATTTTTGTAATAAGTGGTAAGATGGTTTCATTTTAACATCTGAAGCCAAATTTCCATCTACATCATCTGAGTAAGCAATGCTGAACCCACTTTCAAATGAATTTTCATCTTCCAATTCCGAATCGTCATCATTGTCAATATTCAATTCAATATTCTCCTTTAGATTCTGAGACAGTCACATTCCGATTCAGGCTCATTATATCCGATTGTGAGTTATTTTTTCAACTTCGCAGGTACTTTTTGTACAGCACTTTGATTACACCAAGCTGAATGGCATGCACTAGACAGCTGTTGCTCAGCTTTAGCCAATTTGCCTACTTTTTTCATGATCGACGCTCTGTCTGTAGTGATACATACTATATCAATGCACAGACCAAAAACTTCGACACATCTCAGCTGGTAAACTTCCATGTACACGAACCAGACCTAGACTCCAAAATTGTTTTTGACAATGTACATTGATGTTCAAAAATCGTCGATTCCTTACTGATGTCCATTCGTCAAGAGTTAGACTCGTTCTATATCCTTTTAACTTTAGCCCATTAAATTCACTGACAACAGCTGCCTGCACTTTGTGTGAATAGGCGACCACTAATTTCTGAATGGTATTTGAGGATTTTGGAATATTTTGAAATCCCCTTGCAATGAGAAATTTATGAAGATCAGTTTAAGTGCAAAATAGGGAAAAAGGAAGTCCATCCAACACGGCCATTCTTGATAAAACTGCTGGCAACGTGTCATCAATTAGATTATTAAAATATTTTGTTATTTTTGTCGGAACATGATATTGCTGGACTTTCTTCCGAAATAGGTACTTTTCTTTTCAAAATGGAAATACTATGCAATACTATGGTATACCTTGTGGTGAGTTTCTCTTATGGGTTGCCAATGCTTAAAACCGAAAACCCGGTTTTTCAGTTTCGAATTTTGGGTCGATTAACCGGTTTCACCGAAACTGGTTTTGCAATCAGTATTTTGCACTGTTTACCTTTCGTCCATATACCAAGTAGTGATGTTTTTCAAGAGAACACTGTTGCTAAAAGTTCTTTTTGGATTTGTGCATAGTTTTTCTCACTTTGTATTATACATCTAGATACAAAGAACACAGGTTGGCAATTCTGAATTAGGCATGCACCCAACCCATCACATTGTATTATTTCGTCTTGTCCTGAAAACACTTTAAGTACAGGTGCTTTAGTCTGAAAGTCCATAAATTTTCTTAAAAGACTCATCTTGTTGTTTCCCCAAATGAACTGTACTTTGTTCTTTCTCTTAAGGGTACAGTTACTTTTGAGACATTTGGCATACATTTTGAAAATAAATTTCATGCCTAACAGTCTTCTAATTTCCATTTTAGATCTGTGTTTTGTTATATCAACAATTCTTAAAATATGACGAGAATCAGCTATAATTTTATCCATGTATCTTATTTTAGATACCCTGAACTGAAATTTCCCAGGATTAAATTTCACATTTAACTCTAGCTGTTTCAAGTACCTTGAGTATAATTGCATCATGCTCTTTCATTATGAAACCTGCAATAATAATATTGTCAAAATATATTTCAACACCCATAATGTCCCCAAAACGGTTTTGATGTCTTTTCTGAAATCTTATAACTCCCAAAAGATAGATGTATTACAGATTTCAGAGCTAGCTTCATCTAGAGGCACTTGCCAAAACCCATCTTTAAGATCTAGCACTGAGACTACATGTCTGCCTTCTAGTCTTAATACACTGCTGGCCACCGTAAATGCAACACCCTGAAAGAAGCATGCAAATAATATGAAATTTACAACATGCATTAGCGGAGGTGAGATATGCAAATGATTAGAATTTCAGCGCAGACGCACATCACGCGCGCCTATGGCGCCACTTCAAAGCGCTATTTAAGGCTTGGAGATTTCGACGATTTCAAGTACGGCAATTGTGTTTTTCTTGTGGTTTTTTTTCAAAAAAACGATCAATTATGCCTCGTAGAAAACAGCGATCATCTTTTGATCAAGTATCCGAGTTCGACAGAGGAAGGATAGTGGATTATCTTTCAGGGAAATCGGTAGTCGTGTTGGACGAAACCAAACAACTGTAATGCGGATATGTGATCGTTGGATGCAGGAGGGTACGACGGACCGACGTGTTCGATCGCATCCACCTCAGTGCACCACTTCACGTGATGACAGGCATATTGTGCGTATGGCAGTGACGGATCGCTCAGCCACATCACGAACCATAGCACAGCACATTCAGTCTGTACCGCATCATCCAGTGTCTGCGCGTACCATTCGACGCCGTTTACAGCAGAGTGGTCTGTCCGCAAGACGTCCATTGCTTCGTCTACCCTTGACGCAGAACCACAGACGTTTCCGCCGCCAATGGTGCGATGAAAGAAGGATGTGGACGGCAGAATGGAATGAAATTGTCTTTACTGACGAGTCACGCTTCTGTCTGCAACACCACGATGGTCGGATTCGAGTCTGGAGACACCGTGGAGAGAGGATGCTGAACAGCTGCGTTATGCACCGCCACACTGGTCCTGCACCGGGTATTATGGTATGGGGCGGTATTGGATATCACTCTCGCACTCCTCTAGTACGCATTGCCGGTACTTTAAACAGCCAGCGCTACATCTCCGAAGTGTTGGAGCCAGTTGTCCTTCCTTACCTTCAGGGCTTGCCCACAGCCATATTTCAACAGGATAATGCGCGACCACACGTGGCACGCATTGTCCAAGGGTTCTTCGTCAATCGCCAGATTGAATTGCTTCCCTGGCCAGCTCGCTCTCCGGATCTTTCGCCGATAGAAAACATGTGGTCCATGGTTGCTCAACGATTGACCCAGAATACATCCCCAGCTGCCACACCAGATCAACTTTGGCAACGTGTGGAAGCTGCTTGGTCTGCTGTACCCCAAGAACACATCCAAAGTCTCTTTGAATCAATGCCGAGGCGTGTGGCAGCGGTGATCCCCAACAATGGCGGCTACTCTGGCTACTGATTTTGGCAGGAACCACACTTCACAGAAGTCTATAAATTTAATCATTTGATACTTGGTCAACATGTTATCTACAAAATAAATTTTGTTGTGATATCTCTTGTCTTTCTTGGTGTTGCAATTTGGGTGGCCAGCAGTGTATGTCTTCTGTCAACTTAATATGTCTTCTGTTGAAGGAATTAGGTAATGCTCCTCTTTATGACTTAGTTTAGGTCTCTGGGATCTAGACATAAACGAAAACTAACATTAAGCTTCTCTACTATAACTAAACTCTGAATCCAATTGGTGGGATTGTCAACTTTAGAAATTATTCCTTCGTTTTCTAAGTTATTTAATGTATCCTTTAATCTATATTGTAAAGCCTGTGGAACTTATCTAGGTTGGTGAACAACAGATATAGCGTAATGGCATAATACTTTTATACTATGTGGTAAAATTCATCTGGAAATTCACCTGTTCCACTAAATACATTTTTATATTAATTATATCCTCTTTATTCCAGGTTTAAATGTTGTCCACTCTTTTGGTTAATTCTAATTTTATTAATGCATTAACCCTAATATCTGAATTGATTCCATATCTATAAATATAAAATTCTAGCTGTGAATTTTTATGTCTAATTTACTATTTTAAAACAACTGCCCTTTTGGTTGAATCTCCATAAAACATTAGAGTTGTCCTCTTGTTTCTTTCAAGGTGATTTCTGGATTTAACTTACTTAAAAGATATACTGGCAAAATATTAGCTTCTTCCCAGCATCTAATTTAAAATTAACTGGCTTTATTTTCTTATGATTGACAGTTATTGATAATTTTAGACCAGGATTGACTTACCTTATTAACATGCTTATACTTTTCAGAGTCAAATATATTTAGTTCTTTGATGCATTGTTCAGTTTTTTTTAACTTTCTTCTCACTCAATAGCAAAGTAGTTTTTCTTTTTACGCTTGGAACACTTTCATAGGCAGGGCACTGTCTTGGTCTATGGCGTCTTCCACATTTCTTACAGTCATTCCAATAACAGCTTGGAAAAGTTCTGGGTGTTCTGATTTTTTTTATCACAGTGTATATTTTCTTTAACCTAGATATCATCCAATAAAACTATTTTTATTTAAATTAATATTATAATTTAAATAGTTCAACCCATTATTGTATCAACAATTCAACTTTGAGTCATTAATACAACATAATTCAAAATGTTTTATTAAAGCTTTAAAATGTGTCAGCTTCTTTATCCCTTATTGATATGGCCTACAGTTGCAAAAGCAAACAGATACCTAAACTATTGTTTTCTAAAATTCAGTAAAACCATCATACTTCATGTATAATTTATTGATTATTAACGAAAAACAAGAACTTTAATTTCTAATTTATGGACGTCAATTTTTTATCAATAGTTCATTATGGATTCTGCATAATTTTGAATAAAAACAAAGGGAAAATAGGGGATAATGAGAAATATATAAATGGAGTGATGGTTATATTTTGTTCAGACTAATAGTAAGGCATTATGTCTGATTTCCAGAAGTTTGTTATTTTTAAAGTACACATCCTAAAGAATAGAGTGCATTTTTAGAGTACAACAGTACATTTACACATACAACAGTGCGTTTAAAAACGTCATCTGAACGCCTCTCATTCACACTTTTGAAGTCGAAACATCTAACCTAAAGCATCAACAATCTCAAAATAATGGCTACTATAAATGAATGAATCACATTTGTGTAAGGATCCATCTCATTTTAAAATTTCTATTAATTCAACTTCTTTAAAGAGCAACATCCGATTCTCTATCATTATTTTGTCCAAACAAATGTTGAGTTATAAATTGTTGAAATTCAGCTCTTAATATGTTTAACGAGTGTTTTAGTCTTCCTTTTACTGTTCAAAATAAACAGAGTTCAAGTTTTTTGTAATATTAAACTATTATATAACCCAAATGCATTTATGCTATTTTTTTTATTTTCAAAGCACTCTTAATTATGAATTATTAAATTCACATCTAATGCATATTTAAAAAATATGAATTTGGCATATAAACAATTGCAGTCCTTGCAGAAATATCTCAATCACAGGTATGTAAAATTTTAGTTTCTTTCAGTGGTTATTGAGTTACAATCCTTTATTCAAAACTGCATCATTTTGTCTCTTAATGAATACCATTGTAAAATTTGTGTTTGCACTTATTTGGAAAAGCATTTTCTTTTCAAAGTTTTTATGTTTACTGTAGCTAATTTTCAAAGTTTTCTGTGAAATGCATATACTCATCATGAAGTCAACAATGCCACATAATACGCAATGATATATCATAAGTCAACAATGCCACATGAATTAGATGAAGTATGAAAGAAACCAAATTATCAGTCTTTATTAATCTGACCAAAGATTCATAGATTTGGCAGGATTTATGGTGATAGTCCTTAGGCATCGACATGGTAGTTTATTAGATGTTATCATTATTAGATGAGTCTTATGTACGTCATTTATCCATTCTACAGCAAATATGAGAAGTTAACTGGAATGGTTACAATATTTCATAAGTTGTAAAAAGGGAAAAAAATTGTGATTTAAAAGGAAGAAAAATAATTTTTAGCTCTTCTATTGCTCAGCAATTATTTATGTTATGTCTGTTAATTTAATATGTCAATCCCAAATATCTTTTGAAATATTTCATTTAAAATGAGATTTGGCAGTATATTTAGGATTGTTAATCATACTATGCATGACATATTTTTAGTCTTAAATATTACAGATCGTGAATGGTTTTTCACTTAAATCTAGCCATTTTAATCTAATTTGCATCAAAATTTATACTAAACATAATTTGGAAATGTCTGCAACTGCACTAAGTAAATTTTACCATTGTAAGAATTTATTAAGACCGATTTACCCACTAGCTGTCAGGAAAATTATCACCTGTTGGGACACTGTTATGTAGCATGTGAAAGCATAACAAAATGCCAATTACAGTTGACTGCTGAACATTCTGCTCATTATCTTCAAGTTTTACATTATCTTCAAGTTCTCTTCATGTATATTATCACAATGGTGAATATACATGAAGAGATTCCTTAACTTGCTCAAATCTTTATGTATTATATGCGTTAAATATGTTGTGAATAAATATGGGTTGTGCTTCTTCCTTTTGTATATCTGCATTTTCATGTAATTTGTTGGAACTAAAATGTTTTTTGCGAAATCCTCTTTATCTCTTGAATATTATGTGTACAAATTTTAGTGATGTTCCACTTAGTTGGAGCTGCAGAGCTCTGGATGGAATAATTTTTATTGCTATCTTGTATTTCATTCCAATTTTAGAATATTTTACTTATTAAGTATATTTATGACAGCTGAATCTACACTGTCACAACTGACCCTCCGACGTGATCAGTATAAAATGGCAGCTGTACAGGCAAAAAAAGATGGAGATAAAGATACAGCTTTAAATTACTTAAGGACAGTAAAAGTAGGTTTTCATTTTTCTTTATTTAGTTATTATAGTTTTATTAATTTAACTATTATGTATGAAAAGAACTCTGGTCTGATAGTTTCATTTGTGTTGAATGTATGTGTATTTTAAATTATGTATACAAATCTTAGAATACTATGTGTCAAATTTGTTTCATAGAAATAATTACTAACCAAGATTTTTTTACTTGAATTGTAAACTATTTACATTAATTTGTACTGATATATTATGTATTGCAATATAATATATCAGCCATGTAATTCAAGTGAATTTCTTCTGAAGCTAAGTTTTTAATTGTACAATTTTCCATTGAATTTTTTTGCAGTTTCCATTCAATTTACTTTAAAGAAAATATGAATAATTCATTACATTAATTTTTCTTACTTTGGACTTTATATTACACTCCATCTCCACCCAGAGTAATTTTACAATTTATGTTCAAACAAGTGCATGCATTATAATCCATAACTTTGTTATTTCTGAAAAATATTTTATATATTTTAATATTATTATATTAAAATATATAAAAAATATATATATTTATATATAATAATAATATTATATATAAATAATTTTTATATATAATAAAAAAAGTAACTTAGAGAGTAAGTAGATAAAATCACCATTTTCTGATTTCTATGGAAATCTGACTGCTTAAGTTAATCTGAATAAATTTGAAAAAGGCTTGCAAAAATAAAAAGTGGTATTGCAGTCTTAACATCGCTTTTTGGATGACTGCAATTAAAATGTTTAATTGAGAAGTTACATACTTTATATGTTCATTTTTGCCATGTAATATTAAATGTGTAAATACTTACTCAATTTTCAGACTTTTAATGCTGTTATTGAAGCTGTGAATAATAACCAGCCAGTAGATTTATCAAATATACCACCTCCACCCACAGGATTCCCAGGTAAATAAAATTTTATATTTCCTTATTTAAGTATTATTTTTATTTATATGTTTAATTTTAATTTTTTTTCTCGTTTTTCAAAATAGATTCTTTCTATGTCTTAACATAATCGCATGATTGTTAGAGTTTTTATAAAATCCACTCAAATTTATCTTTATGTTAAACATGATTCTTTAAACTAATTTTCAATTAAATGCCTTTTTAGTCCATTTAGATAATATTACCTCCAGAACACTAGCACACACAACTTAAGAAATAAATTTTCAGGAGAAAGGATAAACCAAATTCTAGTTACATTGCATAAAATTGTGAAGGTATTAAATACCAGAATTGTGATGCTTGGTTATTAGACAGACTTATGACACTTTTTCCATGTAGTTATCATTTTATTCATGCCCCTTCTGTTGCTTAAATTAATCCAGGATAGACAGAATTAAATTTTTTTTTCAAATTTTCAGTTTTCTTTTAGTGTATTGTTCTTATGATGTTAATGATGCATAGCCAATTTTTGTGGTGAATTTTAAATAATATTGCCAAAAATGTGTGGTACAGCTAGTCTTTAAGATAACAAAATCAGCAATAGTTCTGCAATTTCTTATGGTTATACATTGATGTGCCAAAAGTCATGGGATACTTCTCTAATATCGTGTGGGGCCTCATTTAGCTCAGCAAAGTGCAACAACTCGACATGGCATGGACTCAACTAGTCAGCATAATAAAAGGAGAGATATTCAGCCATGCTTTCTCAATAGTCGCCCATAATTGTGGTTATGAGGTGCTGAATCTTGTGCATGAATGACTCTTTTGATCGTATCCCACGAATTGCTCCAAAGGGTTCATGTCTGGTGATCTAGGTGGCCAAATCATGTGCTGGAATTGTCCATAGTGCTCAAACCATTTGAGAGCAAAATGGGCCTGGTGACATGGAGCATTATCCTGGAACATACCATCGTTATTGGGGTATGTGAAGACCATAAAGGGCTGCAAATGGTCACCAAGCAGCTGTACATAGCGATTTCTTGTCAATGACCAGTTCCATTTGACCAGAGGACCTAATTCATGCCAGGTAAACACTCTCCACACCAATATGGAACCACCACCAGCTTGTACAATGCCTTGTTGACCATCCAGCTTGTACAATGCCCAGTTGTATCCATAGCCTAATGGGGTTTGCACCACACCCGAACTCGACCTTCAGTTTGTACCAACTGGAAATGTGACTCATCTGACCACGCTGCCTTCCAATCATCTAGGGTCCAATGCATATGTTCGTGAACCCAGGTACAGTGCTGAAGCCGATGATGAGTAAAAGCACTTGAGTCAGTTTTCTTCTGCTATATCCCATCAATGCCAAATTTCACTGCACGGACCTCACAGACATGTCTCTAGTGCGTCCCTCATTGAATGTGGCAGTCAGTTTCTGAGTGTCATTTGTCTGTTAGCACGGACACTTCTGCTCAGACGTAGCTGGTCTTCATCATTCAGCAAATGTGGCCAGCCACTGTGCTGTCCCTTGTGGAAGGTAATACCTTCAATGAAGTATTCTCGATACACCCTTGACACTGCAGCAAGGAATCTTAAAAGTTTCAACAACTTCTAAAATGCTATGCCCCATGCATCAAGCTCCAACTGTCATTCCACGATCAAATTTGATTAATTCTCGTCGGGTAGCCATCATCTCATTATTAAACATTTACAACATTCAAGAGTCCAACAGACAGCACCGATAACATCTGACTGTTTATACCCTTTTAAAGTGATGAGAGTGCCACTTGTAAATTTGCATACTGCTAACCCATGACTTTTGGCACATCAGTGTTAATAGTAACAACATATATTTACCAGTTTGTAACCTGAAAAATGTTACAAATTATGATTTTATAGTACATATGTTTGAAAGCCAACAAAGCAATTCACACGATGTGCTCATCGTAATCCAAACACTGATCTATATGGCAGTTTCAAAGGGCTTTTTTTTCTTTAGCATATCCATTTGGGGAATTTATGTACATGGTTGTCATTAGGATCTGTTGTCAGCACATTGTATATATCTCATAATCTGAATAAAGCGGTTTTGGTGCATCACATTGTGTACTAGATTATTTTGAAAATCCGTTGTATTTTCCCAAAAATGTTTATTTTTTTGTTCAGAATAATATTGTACCCACAAAGAAGGAGGATTTCAATGAATACTTTCATCTCTTCTGAGCCACTTGCTTTATGTAAAATTTCAACTTGGGCACGTAACTGATGTCCAGACAAATTATCCATAAGGCCACCTACGTCTTCTACTGAGTCCTTGTTTGATATTTCTGCGATTTCCAGAGGTCCAATGTAGATATCTAAATCTGAATCTGAGTTCAGTTCATCAAGTAGTTGAAAAGTTTCCTTTAGCATTAAACTCCTGAAAAATAAAACTATTATTCAGTATAATTTTTATATAAACCTTATTTCTCACAAAAAAGCTGATTGAGTGAAAAATAGCTATGAAGGCACAAAAATTTAGAAGCAAACACTATTAGTTGAATATTTGTCTATTAACATGCAATCAGTCATGCCATGTTATGTCTATAGTACATTCTATACAATCCAATTATATATCTAGATTTGTTCATAAACGTTTTCAGCATATTTTGTTTATCTGAAGCACTAAAATCAGCAGAAATAAAATACGACTAAAAGACACTGCAAAAGCCTAGTAGTACCAAGTGGTACCACTGCTTTTCAAATGAAAAAATTGTTTATCTAATAATATATCTTTCTGAATAATCAGTATTTAATCATCAGAATCATTCATATTATTATGGAATCAGTATCCATATTAATAATAGGGATACTCTGGTCGCATAAGATAAATATTGCACCATAGATATATTTCTATTTATATAAAAAGACGACTGGAAATATCTACTTATTTTCACAGTATGTCATTGCAACGACTAGACTATATACTTTTCACGCTGAAATACAAACACTGACACCTTGCATGACTCAACAAACACTTGGTGGTCTTCCTTCACTCTCTTATAAAACAGCATCTGCTATACAAACATTTAAAAATATTTATGTTCATGGGTCAAATCTTAAATTTCTGAACCCATTTCCATTGGAACCAAACAGTACACAACTTTCCTGGATTAAAGTATACATTTTTTAAAAGTATGACATTATTCTAGGAATGCAAGGAGTATCCTGCTTTCCAAGATTTGTAAATTTTTCTGTAACTTTAAAATAATCGATATGTGGTGAAGAATTTAAACCATTGTGCACTCAATTTACCTAAGAGCATATGCATTAAAATGTGAAAAATACCTACTTGTTAAAGGGAAATGGGATAACAAAACCATTTGTAAAAAAAGGAGGGGGTAGAATCTAATACATATGCTATTGTGAAATCAACTCATTGTAGCCAACTTTTATCATGCTAAAAATTTCATAGTGAATTCTGCTGAAATTTTGTTTTAGCCAAACAGGGGTTTGGCCATGTGCTAGTCGACATAGTTCAGTTGGCATTTGTAATCATATTTACAAGGTGCTTTGAATTTTTTATTAGTTTCAAATATATTAAATTTACTGGTAAAGTTAAAAATGCTTATGGGACCTCTAAAATATTATCTTTAATCACAGTGTTCTTTTGTTAAAATTTAATTTAATTCATTACTGTGTTGTAATTGGTGTCCTTCGTAAAATAGGTTATGACTTTATTAATCAATGGTATTTTTCAATGACTTATTCATTTCAAATCAAGTTCGCTTATAGTGATCTAAGCACAAAAAAAAGCATATATATATATATATGTGTGTATGTATGTATATATATATATATATATATGTGTGTATGTATGTATATATATGTGTGTACTCATATATATATAAAAAACACATACATATAAAAATAAAAGCACATACTTATATGTGTGCTTTTATTTTTCTTTTATTTGCACTGTTATTAGAAGTTAGTTTTACTTTTTCGAAAAGTAAGTTTCTTTATGTTTAGACTTAGCTACTATAACCCCAAGGAACACTACTCAAAAAGTGGTGCATGATGAAGTTCAGACCTCTTCAATGGAACAAGCTGCATTAGCTGCTGCTAGTGGTAAGTTTTATTATAAGCATAGTCAGTCAATATCTAATTAACTCAAGTGCATTCTAAACAAATTTTGTAATTGTTAAATTGCTTTAATATTATAGGGTTTTAATATTAACCTTCAAGATCAACAGAAATGTTGAGGGTTTTTTTTTTTTTTTTGTCAATGTATAACTTAATATATGCAATTTAGTTTTATAGACTAGATTACCACTTGATTACCAAGTTACATCAGCCGAAACAAAACAAAATACCATTTCCATTCATGCTATTTTTGTTATCTTTTATACTTGTCTGTTTATGGTCATGTGAATTTTTCTAGCAAATTGTAAATGCTGGCTTAAGGAAAGACTAAAGAGCATCATGATAATTTATGTTCCTGATTCCAAGTTTTCGTAGTTCAGCACTCTTGTCTATTGACTAGTCATTATTGTCTTCATGCCTATTTGTTTCACTTTGGACTGATTACTCTGACAATGGACATCCTATAAACAGTGAACCTCAACACATGAACTACTCAGTGGTCTTAATTGTATTGTTCAAAGCATTGGAAATTTAATGGTTTAAGTGCTTATCACCCAACATTTGTAAATAAAATATATAAATTACTATAATTAATTATCATAATACCTTTTCTATCATGTAAAGTTCAATATTGATTTCTCAGATGTGTTCAATTTTATTTCAAAAAGGTATCGCTTTCTAATTGTTTTGTGTGAATAGTAATTATGATCTAAATCATACTTTAAATCAACTTATGGGTGATATATTTATCATAAAATTTAATTTTTAGAACCACAACAGGAGCCAGAAATATTTGATGCTCCACCACCACCATCTACTATACTTGAAGCTTTAGAACAAAGACTGGATAAGTATACTGCCACGAAGAAAGCTGCTGAAGCTGAAGGAAATAGTGGGAAAAGTAGACGGCTTCAGAGAATAATAAAGGTTAATCCATCTTCTTAGACATGCCTTTTAAGAAAATAAGTTATACTTTACGTGTTCATGACTTGAGAAATGGTTCAATTTATAAGAAACAAATTTCTTAACTGTACAAAAGATCAAACATGTAGTTTAAAGAAATTTGAAATTGTTTATTCAATGTTTATATATTTTTATTTTAAATTCAATCTAGTTTTGCTGGAAATGTCTTCCACATACCTAATTTACAAATCAAATTGTTTTTTTTACAACTATGGTTTATTCCATGACTTTGAAATGACTCAACTTAAGTATTTATAAGATGTTCTGAGGGGACTAATAAGAAATGAAGCTAAGTAATTTTCTCATAAAGACAACATGATGTTTAGATGCCAATTAATTCTTTTAGAAGTACTAATTCTGGAGTGTGTTCCATACATAATCAAAAGTAGTTCTTGGAACTTGAATTTGAAATACTATTTTTGGAACACGAAAATTTGAGTATTGAGCCTAGCAAGCAATGTTTTCATTTATTTTTATATGTAATTGAAAGTATATGATAATCTAAGCCTAAGAGATCTCATGCTTATTCTAGATAGTTACTCTTCACTCTGTTTTAATGAGATGGACTAAATAAAATAACCTGCTGTAAAATTTGTAATTCCATATTCTATTGGCATAAACCTCAGTGATGAAAGTTTTGTAATTTTAAATAAGCATTGAAAAGTTCAAAAATTCAAAGTTATCCTGATTTTTCTTTGTTAATTCAAAATTGTGTCTGGAATTAATATTTCTTGTATCTTATAGGCCAAATGTACAAATAGCTTTGAATTTTGTATTAATGCATTTCAAAATTCTGTAAACTGCACTTTTATTTTATAGCAATATGAAACTGCTATCAAAGACCACAAATCTGGGAAAGCAGTGGAATTTGATGCACTTCCCACTCCCCCAGGCTTTGCTCCCATTCCTGTTCCAGGCAAACAAACTGCTTCAAAACCTGTTGATAGTGAAAGGACTATCAACAACAGCCAAACTTCAAGTAGCCCTAAGGAAAAGGTAGCTGAAAATGCACCTACCAATATTGCATCTGGGAAGAAAGCAAAAAGTAAGAATTTGTAATCACTTTCAAGTTTTTTCTGACTTATAAAATTTGTATGTGTTTATGATATAATAATGTTCATTTTCTTTTGATAACTCCTTTTATTTAACTTGTTATAGAGAAGCTGATATAAATTTTAACTGAACTTATTCTGTGTATTCGGTACTTAAAAGTCACAGCATTAGTATTTCTTTTTGAATTCGCTATTTAACATTTGTAACCATGGAAACGACATACATGTACACATTATTCTTCAAACTTGTTTTTATTACAAAATATAATTTTTAGAAAGCATTAAACAACTGGAACACTCTCACTTATGATTTCCGTTCTCTAAAATTCTAGTTAATAACAGCAGCACATACTGTTTTGCTCCCTTAACCTTTATTATAAAATGTATTAAACTGTTGTATAAATCAAAGGAGAACTTTGATGGTTTTTCATGAGTCTGAATGGAGAAGATTTGGTTAATCAAAAACTTTACTCAAAGGAAGGCAGTATATGAAGAGAATAAGAGTGGATTCTTGAAAATGCCCCTTATCTGCACTCCGAGCCCAGTTACCAAGACAGACAACAGGCCCCAGTATCAGGTTAATGATGAGCCCTTCATAAAATAAAAATATACATTCCATATACTTAATGTTCACTGTTACATAATTATTTCTCTTGGGACAGATGTGCTTGTTTATACGACTACAGCACAAAGATTTAAACTAAGAAAACTGATTGCGCATTATATTACAAAATCTTTTCACACTTCCTGGGCTCATTATACCCCTTGTGTGGACTCCAGTTCCATCATACTGGCACTTCATGTGGGATTCTGGATATATGTCCTTGTGAACTAAACGATTATTTTAGATGAAGGAACCTCAAACTTAGAATCAAATGTAGTTAGTACCTGGAAATTTTTAAAATAAACTGCTCTTACATTATGTGCTCAAAATTTTAAATTGAATTCCCTTGAATTATATACTGAATCCTTTTTTATAGTTCAGAGGACAAATACTTCAACTGTTGGTGAAAAGCAATTGGAGTTTTTACTGGAACGACAAAAATTATTTAAACAGGCAGCTCTTACTGCAAAGAAAAATGATGATATTCCACTAGCTAAACACTATTTAGGTATGGCTAAAGGATTTGATTCAATGATTCAAGCAACTCAGTGTGGATTACCCATTGACACGACCACTGTAAGATTTGTGTTCTCTTATTTGATAAACGCTACTTTGGTAGTAGAAGTGTATTTATTGTAAACCCATGGAAAGATGAAAAATATACTGCAGGTTTTCAGATTTTTTTACTGTTATGTTTACTGTGAAATATATTTTGCATCCAAAAATTAAACACGAAATTTAAATTATTTTATGACAAGCACATAAGGTATGTTTCACATTTTTCCAGACACTGCAAACAACATTTACATAACTGTTTGTATATATAAGTATATTGAAATAAAAATTCACAAACAGATGCAAATATTATCCCTTTCTGGAATATTCCTTAAAAATTGGAATATTTCATTCATTTGACATTCCAAATTTATTCAGACTGCATTCAGTTCAATCACTTTTATAAAGCTCTATAAATTGTCCATTTCAACAAATTACATCGAATATTCTATTATAGATAGGGTATGATATTTTATAGATGATTTAAGTGTTTTTAAAATAACTTCTGATTACAGCATGGAAACACAGTGTTTAAGGAATAAAGATTTTTAATTAGATTTCAAATTATTTCATTTTAGTATGCTTATAAATTTATGTTTAACTGTTGCATACTTTTTCAAGTAAGATTTTATGAAATTTTTATTTTAATGTGTAAAAGTTTAAATAGATTCCTACTCCACCTCAACTTGAATCAGACTTTGTCATAGTTGATGTATCTGAATGTGTTCCAAATGCTGATCAAAGTCAAGAGGAGCTGTATGAAACATTAGAAAAGGACTTATCTCATCAAATTGAGGTATTGTGAGTTTATATTAAAAACTGCATAAACCAGTTTATTTAAAATTATGTATGTCCTATAATCCAAAACTATATTAAATTTTAGTTTGTATGTTTCTTTAAAAATAATTATCTTTTTGCAGTTAATTTGTGGGTTGTCAAACTTTCTAATTACTTTAACTTCCTTTAGAAATTGAATTTGAAAATATGAGTGATACATTTATTTGTATTACTGTGAAACTGGGGCATTTTGTATATTATATGCATATAGGATTCTTGCTATATAATAGGAAAATATCCGACTTTACAGCAATGTAATTACGTGCATTTAGTGAAATGAAACAGAAAAACCATATAATTACTGTAGAAACATGCAGACATCATTGTCAACAGTTCTTAATCATCTCAATTTTTAAAATTCAACTAGAAACTGGAAATAATTTTTGAAAAAATAAGAGTTATTTATTGACCCAATACTGGTATATTTAAAAAATCAAGGTATAAATCATAAAAAAAAATAGATTTGATTGTTTAATCTCTTAAAACCCCAGGGATTTTTTATCAGCATTTCAATTTCTTCTATTTATTGGATATTGTGCCATAAAATCCTAATCAATCAATCCTCCTGTCTGTTAATGGCAAGCATAATCCCAAGAGTAAGATCAAATAAATATATATATATATATTGTATTGCAAATTAATTTATTATTTTAAATATAATTTTCTTTTAAAAGTTCACAATAGCAAAAACTACAAACGAATTAATTAAATATTATTGAATTGTCTTTTAGAATTACATGTACAGTGTAATGCAAATGTTGGTAGGTATAATGTAAAAAATTATTAATGTTCCAATCACATTGTACAAGTAGTTTATTTGGTATTTTGTGACTGATAATTTGAACAATGAATGTAAAATTAATCTACAATTTATTTAGGTATGCATTAAAAACAAAGACCATTTCCTGCGTTTGGGAGATGTATCGTCTGCTTCAAAGTAAGTTTTAAAAGTATCTTCTTTCTTTCTATGGGGCTAAAATCCTTTATACCAATTTAAGTATTGCTAAAATTTATTTCAAATCTGGTAATTTTGTAATCGTAAAAATATAAGTATTGATATATTTTTCTGTTTAAATTTTTCCTCAAAATAACATCTTTATAATTCTTGTTTTGTGCAACTCTTTTTAATTTATACTACTTTAATATCGAGTTGTTTTTCTTTTGAACTACAGTACTTTCATGTGTCCAAAATTTTTCGCCAATTCTGTTATACCTCATACAAAACATTTATTGTGTCAACATAAAAATGTGTTCCTTGTTTACTCTGGTGTATACAAGTTTAAAAATTCACTGTAAGAACTTTATTGTCTTTATTGGGAATTGATCACACACACATATGCAAAAAAACTTTTTAATAGAATATTTTTAACTTTTCAGGTTTGAAAAGTTAGGTTTGGAATCCAAAAAAGATCTGTCTGTGATTCAACATTTAAAAAAGAAGGGAGATTGTGTTCCAACATTTCACTATGAAACACGTTTATTTTCAATGGTTCAGTAAGTGTAAATTTTAATATTTTCTTTGGCTATGCAATTATTTTTCTTTGTTTTTCTAGTGTACTCATTCCTGTTTAACTTATAAAGATATAGATGACTTTTCTAACTTTACATTTATTACTAAATAAAAGCTTTCAAAAAAATTTCTAAGCATAAAACAATACTCGTAAAGATATTTTTCTATATCTTGATCATTGTATTTCTAGATGTCATACGGATTTAAGTGATAATGACCTTGAGGTAAGAGTTGAACGTGGCATCAATTTACCAGGTAAGAACATTTTTAGTATGTTTTTGTGAAAAATGTGCGAGTTTTTTAAAGCTTTAATGAACTTTATCTTGCATTAGAGTTAACAAGTTTGGTACAAAATGCATTCAAGGTTAATTAGTTTAAATTTTCTGAGAGCACCATAAAATTATTTATCCTTCATCCTGTTTTGTTCATTAAATGCAGATTCTTAATTTAAATCTTTTTGAATGCTGGTAAATGTCTAATATCTGGGCAAGTTGTGCTTCCTTGACCATATTCTTAGGAGTTGCCTTAATATCTTTAGATACCTTCAATTTTGCAATTGCAAGTGTTGAGCTGTCTGAAATATTCTGTAAATGTTTTCTTCTGTTGATTGATTGATTTGGTTGAAAGGTCTGAAGGAAACCTTCACAACTATAAGAGTTATGAATATATTTTCAGATGGGCTTTTTCAAAGTTCAAGCAGAAATATACTTTGTAAAACATGACATTTATTTAGGAAGAAACTAAACTGTATTTAGTGTAACTTTTTGCTTATGACAAGCAAAGATAGTAAGGTAAAGTGCCTAGTGTGGACTGACACATTAAGTAGAAAACATAGATGCAAATTATTTTACAGTTGTGCTCCTTCCAAAATCAATAACAGTAAGTTTACCCTAAGAAATTATATCAGAAACCAAGTAGCTTTTTTCAATGCTTAATCGTGTAATACATATTCATTATATAGTAGCACTATACCTATATACCATCATATATAAAAATATTCACAAAGGAAATTGCAAAGTTCCTTGATTTAACTGCCAAGAAAGCTAAACAAATATTTATGAATGGGAGGTACCTAAAGGTATTGTAAGATCATTTGTAATTGTTCACTTTGAGCAAAGAAAGATGTAAAGCAATTCATAGTGCAAGTTCTGTCAACTTGTAATGATTTTGAAATCTCATTGATAAGAAAAGTGATGTTGGTGTTAGAGTTTCATGTTAAGTCTAATGATTCAGCCTGGCTATCAAAACTGATATTCTGAAGAACCGTGCTAAGACAAAAAAGAACAAGTTTACGATATTTCCCCAGCACTTAATTTTAGTCACATAGAGGTGCCTGTTTTATTCATCATTTCTACTTAAATATCTTTATTTAAATCATTTTCTTGATTTTTCTCCCTTATCATTGCTTATAAGGTTTTGATTTATAATATTTCAATGCAAAATTGGAATTTTAACTCTTATTGGGAATATCCCATTTTTTCACTTAGTGGGCCATCATGACTCAGTGAGTTTGCCCTGTAACGTTTCAGACTCTATTTAGACTTAACACTGGTTACAGCACAATAAAATATTATTTAAAATAAAGAATTTGAAGTAGTACATATTATTTTTACAAGTTATGAACAGTCATTTAAATGGACGAGCTTACCAAATCTGCCGCAGAGCCAGGAGGCTCGCCAAAATTTGAGTCTCAAAGGTGCATCTGCTCCCTTCGAGATTTCAGTCTACTCTGCTGCACTCATCTTTAGTGGGAGTACGCCTCAGTATTGGAATGTTCATCCTAGTGGTCTCAACGCCACCTGCAACGGAATGTGATGCAGAAATTCCACAGCTGTGAAACCATTTCTTTGCATCACAGAATCGTTAAAAAAGACGTGTTTGAGTTATCAATCCCCTTCTGGATGATAATGGAAAGGAAGAGCAAGAAGTCGGATTACATTCTGACCCGAGGATAGATTTAATGTATTTCTGGTCTGGATTTCCACAGAACTGTAAACACAAGTATTTGTCTGGGGTGGCCCTGTCTGCATTTTCCTCGTGAAGGGCCCAAGGTAATTTAGAAGTGTTGACAACTTGTTTGGTAGTCGAGGGAGGTCTGATTTCCAGATGTGAAAATGCGAGACTAACTGGTACAGCCCATTGTGCTAGCAACCTGCAAGTTGTAGGCAGCACAGGTTCTATTCCTGTAACTTACCCTGGGTGTATTTCTCCTCTGTGTCAGTAAAACTTCCTTTGTGTGTGTCCATTACATTGTCTGTTTTGTGTTTGGTGCAGCTTGGCCAAAATATGGTCATTGCATCATAAAACCCAACCAACCTTCACAAGGTATGTCCTGTTCCATGATAAATGTATATGATTATAATAAAATTATTTTTCAACTATTGACATTCTATCTGAATTTAGTTAATATATTCCTTGAAATGTCCCTTTGTATCATATTCAGTAATTACTTGAAATTTACCTAATTAAAATTTGTATTTATTTTTTATTTGTATGCATTTAAAAAGCATCAAATGTGAAATAAAAACCGTTAAACTAATTTGAACTGCCATATGTGTTAAAAAAGAGAAAATAGAAGTTAAAATCTTGTGCATTCATCACATTTCGTATGAAATGGCCCTTATATTTTATTATCTTACTGTTGTGCATATTTTATCCGGTTATTAATTATCATCTCCAATGTGATATTTGGTTATGTCATGTTTGTGACTAGATAGTTCCAAAAATGATTTAATATACTCATAATCAGTTATTGATTATTGTGTTTGTTAAAAACTGTTTTGTTAAAACATCGACTGTTTATATATTTACATAACTTTTAAATACACAGTTTTTACAATATTAATTCAAAATTTGTTATTCAGTAATTTATTTCTGCACATTGGTAGAAGGCACTTGGCACCAGGCCGATCAATGTCCAAATTCGCTGATTTTTAATTCTGTTCACAAATCACTGCAAAGTAATGAGTTATAATTGAAAAAGTGCCCATGTTCTCCTGGAACATTGGAAAATATCTTTTTTTATGCTGTACTAAAAATTAAAACAATACAAATTTGTAATCAGGTGTAATTTTCTACCAAGGTACAGAACTGGCGAAATATGGCCCTTGTACCATAAAACCTAAAAAAAAACAGCCAACCATGGTACAGAACAAAGTTTTAAACTTTGTTCTGTACCATGTGCATTTCATTTTCCTGATTATTTGAAAAATATTGATTACTAGGTGTACTAAGAATGCCTGGAAATGTTATTTAGTTTGTTGTGAAAAGTTACATGTTGAAATCATTGAATGTCATTTGTATAGCAAAATTTTTGAAAGAAATATTTGCAAGAATGTGTTATTCAATGTTTTAAAAGAAGCCTCTAACTATACTAATTCATTATGTTAGGGAAGCCTGATGATCTAGATTCTTTTGTTCGACTTGAATTTCCAATTCCATCGGTGAGTATATTTTTCTATTAACTTGACATGTGTGACATCCCTTCTGCACTTTCTGAATTTGTCTTTATAGCCTATTTAAAATTAACGATTTGAGGTCGCAGAAATTCCTTCCCTTTATTGAGACAACCAAATCTACAAATTCCTCGAGTAGCAAAATATGCCAATAGAGTGAGTGACAAACCAAACCTTTTCAATTCGGGATGATAACTACTTGAAACCAGTACGTCATAAATCTCTAACCTCAATTTTGTGATAGAATGAAATCACAAAATCATTGCTTTTCATGGTCATTTCCATGGTTAATAGTTTGGATAGTAAAGAAAAGTGTGACCTTGAATCTTATTCTAAACTAAAATTTTAAGAATTTGTAAAATCATTTTGATTCTTCACTTAGTAAATTATAATTAACCCTCATAGCAGCATGCCCGAGTACAGTTCAAGGAGATTTCATTGTAGTGGGCGGCATTCCTGAAATACTTCAAAGAGCAAGATGTCTGGGGTGCAATATGTCCGAATATTTCGAGTTTGCCACTTACTGTGTGGGAATTTTTCCAGATTGTATTCTAATTGAATTTTCCTAGCGTGTTCGGGCATGCCGCCTGGAGGGTTAAAATTTGTTTTGCTAGATGGCTTCTATTAAATATCCTGTAGATATGCTATTATTTTGTAATTAATAAACTAACTAATTTCAGTTATGTTTGTTTTTAGGATGCTCCTCAACGTGCTAAGACACATACAGTTCGTGATACTAACAATCCAAGTATGATGTTTTGGGCGCATTTATTGTTATTTATTAAGAGTATTGTTTCATATAAGTTTTTAGTGAGATTTTTTAAAACATTTTCATGCACAAAAATGTATATTATTCTTCATTATATGAAATTAAAGTGTTAAATATTCTTTCATCTTAGTTTTTCAAGAAGAGTTTAAATTCGAGTTCAATCGCAAATCTCGTTCACAACTACGGCAGTTTAAAAGACAAGCTTTAAAGCTTGATGTATGGTCCAAAGGGCAAGTAAAATTTACTTTATATTGAACAGATAAGTCTTGTTATTTTGTTTGCTATGCCTCTTGAACCATGTACTCTAATAACTTTTAACCCTCTGAGTGTTGTGTACACATTATTCTATACTGCAAGCTGTAGTTTTCTCTGCTTGGCTCCTTGTGAGTTTCTGGTGAGAAGCCAGTTTGACCCTTTTGACTAATCAAGTTTCCTATGATTCTATTAAATGATAGATATAGCTATTTACACATTAAATGTGGTTTAGAGGGAAAACAATAGGACTGTTGTGAAAACTGAGGTTTTTAAACTTTCTAGTAACTTTTAATATTAAATTTAATAGTAACTATTTTAATTCCGTACTTTCATACATAATTTTTTGAAAGACAAGTTAGTGTGGTTTACTTTGTGACAAGTTATTTGAGTACAATGAATAGTTTTGGAATATCTGGCACAATCGTATGAATTTTACTCTGATAAACTTAATTCAATAAATCACTTCCTGACATACGGCAAAATTATCCCTATAAAAATTTTAATTAAAAGGTCTTAGCCAGTCCCTTAATTTTTTGTTGAAGTTCAAAGTATTTAAGATTTTATGTCTACATTAGTTTTAAAATACTATTTTTTATAATTGTACGTTTTTCTAACTCCTGTGGTATAAATTATTGATGTTGCTGGTATAATTGAAAAAATAATACCCAATCGTTTAAATTGGTAATAATCTTTTAAAATATAATAAATGGACTTTTTCCATAACTTAATGACAAATTAAAAACAGGCATTTGGTTGCAAGTTTGTACATTGATATAAGAAAGAGAAGGAAGCTTAGTTCCTTAGTGATTATGCTTATTGAATATTAGGTCTTTTGGTTGTTAAATGAAGCTTGGCAAAGAAGATTTATAACCAAGGATATCATTTTGTACTTGGCATCCTTTGGTGAATTTCTGGATCCAACAATAATGTTAAAATAAGCTAAACATTGTGGGGAACCCCAATGATGGCACTGGTATTGTGCACTTAATCATTTTCTATTTAACTCAATTTTATCACACTTTGTTCAAAAATTGAATATTTATTGTATATTCAAAAAGAATGCTCTACCATTCATAAAACTGAGTTCTAAAATACTCTTAATACATTCAATCATGAAAGTTATTTTACTCATGCTACTGCGTTTTTTCAAGAGTTGTATGGATTGGATTTTGCAAAATTCTTCTAGTTCTGTGAGCCACATTTACCATGTAATATTAATGCAGGCACTCCAGTTAACCTTCCAGACAAATTAATGAAGTAGACTCAGTATTCTTTTTTGAAAACTGAATTTGGGTATGCATTGATAAATCTAGTGCTTTAAAACATACCAACAAAAAAATATGTGAAGGTTTTTCTAATTTGGCAGCCAATGTGTTAAGTACTGAAAAATATATCAAATCAAACAAAATTTGCCTTATTCACTAGGATAAATATGTTCAATTATATTTTGTGTAGCATTTTAAGTAGACATTTTGGTTTCCACTTAACTGTTTGTATCTTATCTTTAAAATCGGAAAATAGTGTATTCAACTAAAAATGGTTTAACACATCAAAGTGAACAATTTTTTTCCTCGTATAAATTGCCTCACCTTTTTGTCATTCGTCACCTTTATGTGAGTTTTAATGCACATAGCAAGTTATTGGTTTTGCATAACATCAACTTAAACTTAAGTTCTTTTATTCCTAAAGTTTAGAATTTTAATGCATTTCAATAGTTTATAGAAAAAATTTGGTACACAAGTTGTTTTCAAAAATTTAAGTGCGTTTAACTTTTGGAAGTATCCAATTAAAAATGTTTTCTTTAAAATAATTTCTGGATGAATATTTAAAATAATGATACAGCTAAAATACATCAACTTTTTGCATTAGTTTTTGCCTTCCATATCCAGTGCAGTTGCATATACTTTACTAGTGGAAGTATATTGGAATAAAAGGTTGCTTTTGTGTTGCACAATTTTAACTTTCGTAATGCAATGTTGAATACAAGCTTGTATAAATACTTTTGTTTTCATCTCTAGTAATAGTTCAATTTATAACTTTAATATTAGTGACATATTGATATAATTTCATAGCATTGAAATATTTATCGTTTAATTCTTTAATTTCAGTGGCTTTTTAAGAAGTGATACCCTTTTAGGCACAGTACATGTAAAGTTATTGGAATTAGAATCCAAATGCTCTGTTCATGATAGTTTTAATGTAAGTAACTATTGAATATAGTATATTGTTTTTTAGATACATTAAAATGAAAATTATGAACTTGTAAATATGAAATTTACAAACGTTTGTGGAACTGGGCTTTCCAACAAGAAGTGCATGGATTACTTCCAAGTCCTCGATCTTAAGTTAAATTAATTTAATCATTGAAAAATTAAGCTAATGGAAAGATTATACCAATGTTGGAGGTATAGTTTGAGAAATTGTATAAATCGTCATCCAGGATGGAACAAATCAATCTTTATTTAACCCTTTCAGAGACAGTGGGACATCTGTCATTCCACCTTTTTAATGATTTTCTCGTGAGCATCCATTTCGTCATCTTGTTTTAAATGATAGATTGTGAATTCACAAAAGCATAGTAAAAGGTCAACACAATACAGATGGAATAGATTTTGTACAGATGATCTTAGATCAAAGAAATGTTATTGGTCTTCAGATACAAATTGAAATTTATCCATGTTTGCCATCCACCATTAATACTTTTCATTTTTTGAGGCAGCAAAGTATAAAACCCTTAGAGTTACACAAGATACCCATATTTTCTCTGTAACAATGCTAGTTAAATAATGGTTAATTATAGATTGTTTAATAGCAAATTTACTGTAAGATGGTCCCTTAAAGACCATAATATCACTTATACTGGTCAATGTGTTTCTATTTTTAATATATTCATTGATGTCAATGAAATATAATTTACCTTCCAGTTGATGGATGGAAGAAAAGCATGTGGAGGTAAATTGGAAATAAAGATGAGGATAAGAGATCCCTTATATTCCACCCAAGTGGAAAAAGTACGAGAAAAGTGGCTGGTTATTGGCAGCTGATGTTATTCATGTATAATTGTAGATATATATTAATGTGATAAAAAGATACCTAACTGCAAATAAGGGCCTTACACAAAATATTTTCTTATATATTTTGTTTCTTAACTGTTAAAGAATATCACAAAAGAAAAGCATGTAATGTTTTTTTGCAAATATAATAAATATTCAGTTTGAACTGTTTGCACTTAGAGAAATTAAGTTTTTTGCCATACTCATAACATTGATGTTTTTTGCTTCTGTGTCATTGAATGAATGCATCCAACAAATATTTTCCTTGTTCACAAGTTAGATTTCAGTCAATATTTTGATTTACTATCATATTCAATAAATATATTAACTCAAAACTTATCTTGGTTTCATTGTTCAGAAGTGAAATTAATTTCATGCATTTAAATTTTCAAATATGAAAATTTTCCATTGCCTAGATTGTGTATTTATTGTGTTTTACAACTGAATTTATCAAAAAAAGTGTCCTTTAAAGTGGCCATGGGGAGTAGGGCTGATATCAAAATTTGGCAATCTGAAGTAGGATCTCTATTAAGTGACAATATTTGTCCCTGTTAAGTGATCCTAGATTAGACTGTTTCTAGATTCTTTTAAATGTGCTAAATCTTCTGAAATGTGATAACTATGAGCTTGAGCAGGTAAGTATAAAAAGCATAACATCCTGTCCTACTTTTTGTTAACTTTCAGTTTTGATGTATTTTCAACAAATGAAGATGTTATGAAGTCCATTTGGTGAGCATGGCCTAAATTGACACACTTTGCCATCCAAGAAAAAAAAAACATCTGTTTGACAGCAGTCCAATAGTTGCCAAAAAAATTAAGGCATCTGGATATGAGTATCAATTCCAATTGTTTACCATGGTTGTGATTTGCCACTCATTCAAGCAAACCATGATTATCATTACTTAGTTTGGTATCTAAGGGCAAAAGTCTAAGTTTAAAGAACAGGAAATAACCTTGCGTTTGAAACATAACAGCATATCCCGACACTGGTAAATTTAGAGCTAATTGAATATTTTGCTTTTACAATACGTCCTTCCCTACATAGTCCAACACCAGTATTGCTTCTAAGAACATTGCACCCCACTGAGTTTTTAATGTTTTTTGTCTGATTTTATTTTAACTTGTGCTTGGCAACAGCTTATCAGTTGGACTTTGCTCCATAAAGCACCAACTACGTACACCATTGAGTATCTATGCACCCATGCATTGTGAAACCTACTTTTTCAAAAATTACTGATTCACTTAAGATGTATGTAGTAACCAAAACTACTACTTTATTCATTTTAATAAAACCTGCAAACTAAACTTTGGAGGAAGCTCATCCCTTAGAATTTGACCCTTCTGATTATGCTACTGGAGACGCATTTACAGTAATCCAAAAAAAGAATTTGGTTTAAATTTTATGAAACTAAGCATTTGAGCTATCTAAGTGGATTAAATTTAAAATTATTAATTACCAAATATTAGAACTTAAAATATAATTAAGCTCCACACATACCTATACGTTTGTTTTCATTTAGTTGTGAAATATGGCAGTTAATGTAAAAGTTTTAAACCAATCCAGTGAGAAAAAGCAAACTACAGAATAAATATACTGTTGAATTGTTTTGTCTGATATGATCATATACATCAGGGGTGTCAAACTCAATTAAAACACGGGCCATTTAATGCAACTGGTAAGATTCACGCGGGCCACATCACATTTACAATTTTTTTTAAATTATATTTTGAAGTGAGGATTCGGGAATATGGATAGGATAATTAAAACACATTATATAATTAAGTGAATTTAGGGTAATAATTTATAATATTGCTATATAATTGCTTTTATTTAAACATTTATTTAATTTAATGTATTTATAAAACTAAAATTAATTTTTTTACCGGAAACTTGCCAGCTCCTACTAGTTTTCCAATATCTGGACTCAAAGACTGAGAACAGACAACCTTCATTATGGCAGATAGATGTTAATCTTGATCTGTAGGCCGTTTTATTTAATTTCATGGACGAAAATAGTTGCTCACACAAGTACGTACTCCCAAAATAGCATAAAATTTGTGCAGCAAACTTTTTAATTTCCGGGTATTTTCCCCTAAATAAGAATATGTTTTGGGAATTCCTACTTCTCGATATTTGTCTTTTAAAACCTAATCATTCTGGAAATCAATTAATTCCAATTGTATCGAAGTGGGAGCATTTTCAACTTCAAAAGAAAAGGCCTAGTAAAAAGAGAAATTTTTTTGTAACTCTGAAATCATTAAAACGTTTATAGAATTAGTTTTTGATTTCTTCAATTTTACCACAATATTGTGAAAATGAGCAACTTTAACTGCTCACACGTAGGAAAATACGTCAAAACGTTTTTTGTAGATGATTTTTTAAACAGTCAGTTTTTGTACAAAACTTGCTATTGCATCGTACATATTCGTTATAAATTGATCCTTGCCTTGCAATGTAATATTAAGATTATTCAGATGACCTGTAATATCTGTTAAAAATGCCAGATCTTTTACCCACAAAGGATCTTTTATAATCGATATATTTTCATCTTTCATTTCAAGAAATACAATTATTTCCTCCAAAAGCAGATAGAAGCTCTTCAGGACTTTGGCAGGACAACCAACGAACTTCTATGTAATAAGGAAGATCTTCGAATTCTCATTCTAAATCTTTAAGGAACGAAGTAAATTGGCGATAGTTAAGTGCTCTCGATCGAATCAAGTTGGCTGTCTTTTTTATTGTTTTAATTACTTCGTCCATTTTTAATATTTTTAAACAGAGAACTTGTCGGTGAATTAGGCAATGGAAAGTACTGATTTTCGGTTTATCTGGATATTCATCTTGTAATTTTCTTGTCAGTCTTGACACAAATCCTTTAGTTTCATCCGTTATCAATTTAGCGCCGTCAGTTGTTACAGAAACAAGCCTGTCAAGAGGAAGATTAAATTTTCCTAAAATGCTCCATACAACATCAAAAATATCTTCACCAGTTGTAGTTCCATAAAGAGGGATACTAACATCCAGAGGGCTCTAATTCATTTTTAACATGACGAAATTGTATGTACGGTATTGCCTCGATCTCCCCTAAGTGCTATTTTCTTTGTAACATATTGTCCTGTTTTCATTTTATTTCAGAGCATTGTGGGCCACAAAAAATTACCTCGGGGCCGCCAGTTTGACACCCCTGATATACATATATGTGGTTTTGAAAACCTTGATAAATGAAACCTTATAAAATTGACGAGACATGTAAAAATTTAACTTTATCTACTCAAGTTAAATAATAGTGATGCATCGAACTATGAAAAAAGCTTATAATTAATCTTTAAATTCATTCACAATTACTGAATTTCCTTTATGGGTTAGTTGTTGGCTTTGGGGTTTTATGGCGCAAGGGCCATACTTGGCTAAAATTTCCTTTATGAAACTTGAGTGGTCATTTCTTTATTTCATACCTTTTACGGTGATTGGTGCAGTACATAACACATTCCTTCATTAATTCTGAACAGCCATCTACACTTAACATTTTAGTTCATTTCTGTCTTCTGAATGTAATGTACACTGGCCTCCACAGATGAATGCCTTCCTTCATCCATGTCTAACCCTCAATCCCTTTTCCTCCCAAAATTTCACTGTTCAAAAGTATTATTGGACACTGCAGGTTTAAGATATCCAGGATTGCAATGATTCAAGTCCTTAAAGAAATCCCATCTACCATATTACTGAACAGTACTTAGTTGTTCAGCCAAGAACTAAATAAATCTGACATACCATAGCCTTATTTGCTTCGAACATGTGACCATCACATTCTCGATTACCACCATCATGACTACTGGATCCCCTGTGACAAACTCGCCTTCACCAAAAATAAAGCAACACTTTTATTAGAAGTCTGCCATTGTGAATTAGTTTGGTCTCGTATTCAACTTATAATCGGTGCAGCATAGGACAAATTCTTCTAACTCACTAATACTCTACAATATACAATTTTTATCAGTCATTTCATTTCCTGGTTTCTTGGGCTCCTATGTTCAACCAACCAAATGTGGTTCCTTATGAATATGTTTTCATGAACCAGAGACCCTCACAAAACTAGAAACCGAAATGATACCATATATTCTAAATTTTTAAATACCTGATTTTTTCCAAATTATAAATACGATTAAGTGATTTAAGTCTAAGCCTATCTTAATATTTTTTCTTAATACAATTTTAACTGAATCTACTGCACCCAATTGGGACTTTTCTACTGTAAAAGGGATAAATCAAACTCGGCATAGCAAAAACACAGGTTAAGTGATACAATGCTTGGAGGAAAGAAATGTCATACTAATATATAAGAATGAGATAATTTTACAACTTTCATTAAAAGAATTTCTGTATAATGTAAGCCTCTGCAAACACCAACCCAGAGTATTTAATTCAATTAGGGAATTTCAGGTCAATAGGGTGAAGTGAAGCACACAAGTACGAACCTAAATATTCTAAGTTCATATTGAACCAATTACTACTCTGTCCCAGTAATATTTCAAATTTTCATGTGTGGAGCAAGAGCATAATTTTATGCTCACAATCTCGCCTGCGCAAATTCTCTGCTGAAATTGGAAGTGCTCTAGCAGTAAAACTAATCTAGGGCTCCAAGCATTCCCAGCAGGTGACCCTTACTTTAATCAGACATGTTTTATATTCAGTGGATGCACTTACCTCCATTTCATCCAACTTAGATACTGATAAAAATTTTGCTAATTTTCCCCATTTTAATTCAGGTTAGACAAAGAACAATGCATAATTTAGCAAGCATTGTCTTATTTACGATAATTTAAAATGTAACGTTAAGTATGAATTCTTTTATGTGACATGTGAAGTTAGCTTTGTCTATTTTTGAAATTACCAGAGCTTTACAGAATCTGAAAAACTTGAAATGCGTAGAATGCAGGCAAACTGGAATCAAATATAGTATCAGACATGAGCCAAAACTTATGCAAGCAGAACTATTTTCCAGCTATTTTAAGCAGTCTACTTAACACTTTTCAGAATTTTATTAGAAGGTAGGTAGGTATTTAATTAACGTTGCACTGCAGCAACACAATGGGCTATTGGAGACAGATCCCGAAGAGAAAGATCCAAGGACGCCGCCTCGTAATTTTGAACCATGGTCAGATGACGAGAACACCTGAGCTGGCACCCCACTCTCCAAACTTCCACATCACGCTAACGTGAGGCCATGGCAGATTTAACGTGCACCAGCCCCCTCTACATGACGGTCTTTAGCTGGACCGAGTTCCGAACTCAACCTTCCGGTTGCTAATCCGTTGCTCTTCCTATTGAACAGCAGCCCCTTTTATTAGAAGGAAATATAGTTCATATTTAGAAATTACGAACTAGGTTCATACATCTAGAAATCCTTGAAAACACCTGGAAATTGTTTTCTCAAGAGCTTTGGGGATACATGAAATTACCCGTGACTTCCATGAAACTGAAATATTCTGAAATTCATCCCAATTCTTATAATGCAGAAAATGTTCAAAAATCAATTTAAAAAAAGTTGGAATCTAAAAGAAAAACCAGCTTTACGTTGTGCCCCCTACATGGTGTCACTGAGCAATTTTTCATACAATAGTCAAACTAAATCTTGAAACTGCTTATCCATCCTATAGTGAAGAGTATGAAAAGTATTGCTTGACCTGAAATAGGAAGGCTGGTACCAATTAGGATAAGTCAGGGGAGAGAAGTAATGAATAAAGTTAAAATCCCTTTCCTCTTAATATTGCTTGTTTAGTTCCCATTTATATATTCTGATTTGCTCAGAAACAGGAAGGTGTATTTTTCTGAATTTTTTGACTGACTTGGATTTTTGCACTAAGATGTCATTACACACATGATAAATGACATGTTTTAAAACTAAATCATGACAGTCAATAAAAAATGTCAGTGCTGAAAATGAATATTTTAACTGCTTGTCCTTAGCAGTGGCTTTCAATACAATTGCAATACCTTCTAGAACATTTCTTTTACATTCCAAATTTCAATTCCATAAATATTGAATTATTCTAGTAGTGTAAAGAATTCTAAAGAATCAATGCAAGAAATTTCCCAATTAATTGAAATAAAAATTAACCACTATATTACACAAAATGAAACTTAAAATTCCAATTATAAAGATGTATGTGCAAAATTGGAATGATTTTGTGATACTGCAGACAGGGTATGCCAGTATAAATCAAGTGATTTTATTTTTAAAAAATCATTGATTTAAATCACTAATTTTTTCTTAAGTTTAATATTGAAAATGAAATAACCTAGGACAAAATTAGACAATACAAATCATTTTAAAAGTTTGCTTCTACTCAGTAACCCCGCGATTGATCCTTTATAAAACTGATAATTACTGACCTTCCTACTTTGAGGATAATTGCATTGCTACTAAAGATAATTGCATTGATTGGGATGCACTGGGTTCCAACTTGGAGATATGATTTGCTTCATTATAAATATTTTGGAAATCTTTATTTTGTTTACATAAATCATTACCAATATTATTAGTATATTTTTGATATTATCTTATGTTGGAGGGGGACTTGGCTCGAACTATAAAAATATTAGGGCCCAGAGTTCCGGGTCTCTAGAACTTTGCGACCCTTATAAGCAACCTAAAACCACTCTGCATATTTGGTTACTCATTATTTGCCTCTTATGTTTGGGGTCCTGGGCCCTACCATAAAAATTTTAAAGGGTTTCAAGAGGTCGGATATGCTTGGTGTTAGATGATTTTTTTTTACGAGTTCAGTTTCTCATTGGAAATATTTACCTCTCGTTTGGGGACAAAAGGGATTTGGGTCCCTAGGGGTTAACTGCTCATGTTGGGATGACAACTGACCAACAAATATTTTTCTTTGCTCACTTAAAATTAAGTGTCACTAAAATCTGTTTATCAGCAGATGCTGAGTTTTATACAGATGAGATCAGTCCATACATTGTACAAAATGTTTTCATATAATTTTGACATACTCTTCCCATAGAAAGGTTAGTTAGATTAAATTGATGCCCTTTAAAGAAGAAATTATTATTTCTGATAAGGGAATCTAGAATTCCTAAACCCTCAGACATGTTTAACATAAGTTGATATTATCTAGTAACTACTCTAATTTGCATGTCTCATATCTAACAAGTTTAAACACATAGGGGGAAATTAAAATCATAAAAATCGTACAAAATGTCTGATTTGAATCAAGAAACCCAATTTTTTAAAATAGAATCATGATTTTTTTCAGTCTCAGATCTCCTTTTAGAATTGGGGAAACTTATTTGGATTTCAATATTTGCGCAGAAGCCTGGTAAGCCTGTATAACATAATACTAACTAGATCCTATACTATGATTTGCATCTCATGTCTGACGTTTAAACATATAGGAATCTGATTTTAAGAATTTTTTTTAATTGTGATTTTTTCACACGCTGTCATAAATCAATGCTATCTATGATCTATAAAAGTATTTGCATGTCTCATATCTTATAAGTTTAAGAGAAAGCAGATAAGTTTCTTGGTTTTCTCTTTGTGCAAGCATTGCATTCCATAATGTGGAATTTCCTTTTGAATGGGAAACAATTTGGTTCCTGCGAATTTAAATGAGTTTAAATTTAGATTTTCATGTCTGTAGTAGATAAGAAATGTGTTAATAAGAAACAAATTGGGTAACAAACAGGCCAGAAAATTAAAATTTGTTTAACTTTTATTATGATTTATAAAAATATATTAAGTTTAAAATTAAAATTTCCTCCCCTTAATTAAATTATTATTTTTTAATTTAGAATTTTAAGAATAATGGATTCATATCTTGAAATATAATTCAAATGAAAGAATAAAAGTAACAAAAGAACTAATGATAACGTTTGTTTCAGTCTCAAAAATTTGCAGAGTGCGACATTAGTTAAAATACCTACCTACCTCAAAAATTTGCTCTGTCCTGCTAAAGTTTCTAAATATTTATATACTCTTATTAATGTTTAACATAAATCAATGCACATTAAAGAATTTTGGTAAATCTCCAATAATGAATCATAATGCAGTAAATAAATTAGATGCAACTCTTATTGTAAGTTAATGCTGTGAGATTGCATTTATACCTAAAATGAAGGCTATCTTCTGATGGGCATCATTCTGGGTCCGAAATTTCCTCAAATGACAAGCCTACAGCATTTTGGAATCTGACAAAAAAATTCATGTTTTATAACTTCTTATGATAGTTATAATGTATAATACTTTTTATGAATTTTACATAAAAAATAAATTAGGTTGACCATATTTCCTTGAGACAAAAATGGGACTGAGCTTATGTAATATTCTGTACACATGACAAAAGTCAGACGATAAATTCTTTCTTTAAATCATCATCAAAACTAGTTTCACCTCTTTGAAAGTGCAAGGATAGACAAAGCTTTAAAAAATATGAAAATTAAACTGCAGCATTGAATAACAAAGCTAACAGTTAGCATACCAGCAAAACAAAAACCAGTGCTATGGCAAAACAGATGCTGTGTTTGAGAAGCACAAGGGTTGTCAATATATTTTTATTCTCTAAATAAGTCACTGCATATGTCGATACATCGAATGTGACTTTATGATTATACAAATTACTAGTATCCACAGGGGGATATTGATGTATAATAGATTGTTAATAATTCATGATTGATCATCATTAAAGTATATTTAGTTTTTATCAAAAGCGGGACAAAATTGAGATTTTTATTAAAACAACGGGACAGTTGGAAAATATGAAAAATCTACTGTCACGTTCAAAACTGTAAGTATCATCAGCTTAATGAAGGTGAAAGCGAACACTGGGTCCTAAAAGTATCCATGTAACATGTTTACTTTCCCCAGCCCAATGTCCATTCTGGTGCTACATTAGAAAAAGGGTGGAATTTGACTCACTCCAAAACCAGGGGAGGGAAGAAATACATCAGCCACCCCTCTGGGTGGACCACTGCTTCAGCTTCTGAGAGGCCTTGCAACCCTCCTCCCCAGAATATCTAGCCTTGTGTTTTGCAACCTATTTTTTCAGACAGCACTGCCTAAAATGAGTATACTATCAGCAAACGGCAATTTTCAACTAATGTGCCTCATGAATGGCATTGGTGGTGCCTTATGGATGACAGTTTAAATTGTGTAAGATTTATTTAATTTCAATGGTATAGTTTTGAACTTTTGATAAGTGTGTTCACAAATAATTTCAAGTAATACTCATGTAATTTATTTTCTTTTTTATTATAAAGTATCTTAAATTGTTTAAATAAAGTTTTTAAAAGTTACTTTAGAGCAAAAAGGGGTAGGTATCAAAATATTTCATAAATCAATAAAAATTATACCAGTTTTGTTAGATCAGCACAATTTTTTTGGTGTGCTGTAGAAGTTGTTTTTGTTTAAGTGAGCGAAAAAGGTTGAAAATCAATGTCATACAGAAACACAGGAAGTAAAAAGGTTCAACTTTAGAAATTTTCAGTTTCACTAGCCTTAATAGAAAATCACTGGCAGTCAGGGTATGCTGCTTTAGATCAACTTGATTTAAACCACAATTTTAATCATCATTTAAATCAAGTGATTTTTATTAAAAAATCATTTGATTTGAATCAATATTTTAAATTTCATTTTCCTTTCGGCATTAAGTTTATTAATTTTGAAAATGAAATAACTATGAAGATGCATGTTATTTTATTCAAATAAGAAAAGAACTTTGCACTCAGTTCACCCCGTTATACTGAAAATCATCCTTCCTTTGAATACACTAAATAATAGTATTTGTTGATTGGAAATATAGACAAGTATATATTTCCCTCTTGAGCCATTGACCAACAGGTGGCACTCACAAGCCTGTTCATCAGTGTGGGTTGTTTTCAACATTACTTGTGACTATAAATCCACGTTGCCAATTTGGAACTGTCCTTCGTGTGATGGGTGAAAAAGATGCTCGAAATAAACTCCCTCAAATTATTAAAATTGTGACAACTTACATTCTTTTTTAAGATGTTCTAGTTATTTAGTATTGCAGTCTCTTCTATAAGGTTGGCAATTTTAATATTTTCATTGTTTTGAGTAATATATGTGGATTTTTTTATTTAAATTTTATTAGGAAATTTTCTGCATTGATCCCTAGGAATTCTTTACCTGCTAGCATAACTATTCTGTATTTATGGAATTGAAATTTGGAATGTAAAAGTTAATTCGCCCATCTGATAATTGAGTATGTTAACAAAATAACTTATGGATTGAAGCAGAGAAAGTTATTTTTATGATCAGGATTGCAATGATGAATTTTTATTGCAAGCTTAAAATTCCACTCAATTGGCATGTTCTGAGGGAATGCTATCACACTTATACTATGCTGTTCAGAGAAAAGCTTCACTTTTTTGTATGTTTTGTTACGTGCTTGGAATATAACTTCGAAATAATAACTTTGAATCAATGCTCAGAGAAAATTTCAAAAATAGACATATTTAATTTCAATTTATGTATATTTTCATGTCTTGTCTCATTTTTATCTATTTACAAGTAACATTTTTTGCCACAAATCAGTATTTTTTGCCAGCTGAACATTAATGAGAAGTAGGAATTTTTTTATGAATTTTTGACAGAAGTTCCTTTTATTTTATTTTTTATTGATGACATGATTTTTTTCTCAAAAACAAGTACTTAATCAATTAATTATTTTATATAGAAATAACTAAAGAAATTCTATACATTTTATTCTGATAAAACAATTCTGAAATTCGTCTGATTTTTGATTAATTTTGTACAAAAATTTATAATATGGTGTTAGTGGGATCCCACAATCTTATTTATCTAGGTCCAAAAAATTTCATGTCACTGGTTATGGGTTAAAATCAAACAAATCTAAACCACTCAAGAACTAGATGGGAAAACATTGCTTAATGCATGGCATTTGTTGTGCTCTTCTATTTACTCTATCATGTGATTAAATTTGCTAATTCCAATATCACGTTCTAACCTTTCAAAAATTTACACTGCTATATTTCCTAATACATTAATGTTATTCATAAATATTAATGTTTAGCATAAATCAAACTTATCTAGAAACTACACTGTTATTTGTGTATCTCATGTCCAACAAGTTAAAACTTGTAGGGACAAGGAATTAATTTAAATATAAAAAATCTGATTTAAATCAAATAAGTCTAATTTTTAGGATTTTTTTTGCTGGCAGTTGTAGTAATTAAAAACCGCAATAAAAAATAAGATTGCCATGCTTATAAGATTACAAAATTAAAGTTCTTTTCAGAGAAAGTATTTCACTTGAGAACTGACCACTAATGAAATAATACATACAGAATTGTAAATTTAAAAATGCATGCGAAGGCTCTATTGCAAGATATAGATAGAAAAGACAATCTGAATTCACAAAATGCACTTAATATGCTGTTTGACTAATATAAACATCACTGAATTCTAAACTGCTGGTATCCTAAATATAATAAATAAAACGACAGAATAAAAAGTAACTGATAAGTATATACCAGGTTTTTGCAGGTTTGTATGAATAGATGTTGGAGAAAACGGTACTTTTCGGTTACCTCCTGTCACATTTTCTTGCTGACAAGAGACGTCCTCGGAGCAATTTGAATTTACTCATGCGGTCCTCTTTTTTTCTACTTTTCGGTTACCTCTGGTCACATTATCTGGGTGACAAAAATGAACAACGAAGTAGCAGACAATTAATCATATACAATTTTGTTGATCCTGCTATGAAGACACACCCAAGACATTCAATAGTTATGGGACTCCGCCAAGTAGAATAACAAAAACAATGTGGCCCTGCTAGACACCACTTAAGATACATATTTAGCGGAGCATATTGGTAAAAAAACTTGCACAAAAATACCTTTGATGCATTATGGTTCAAATAGGATTGTTTCCCACTGGAAATAAGTGTTTTATGATATTTTACTTACCCTCTTACCTTACTTGAGATTTACCCTCTTTTCTTTTTGTTTACAACATGTAGTTCCCTCGAAGTTTTTGTGGCGAAATGCAAGTTTTCTCAGCTCCTTTGGTGTTTTTTTCGTCGCCAAGAAAATGTGACCAGAGATAACCGAAAATGTACAAAAAAGCACGGAAAGCATAAGTAAAAGCAAATGGTGCTAAGGATGTCTTTTGTCGCCAAGAAAAGGTGACCAGAGATAACCAAAAAAACACTTTACATACATGAAGAAATGCTGCAATGAATTTGAAAAAATATTTGAGAATATTTATAATGTATTTTTTCAATCAGGCTGCATGCAGAGAAACATACTTTTAATACAGATTGATTAAGACTAGAATAAATTATTATTTATTCTAATGAATGAAATTACATTTGTTGAATTTTGAAAAGAATGAAATATTTGAATTGCAGAGCATTGCAACTAAAGAAATTTTCATGTTAAAAATACAGAGGTGAAAGTTAACACTTGTCACATAGGACATGCAAAAATGGAAATTTTAAATTGCATACACTAACAAAATGCTTATTTAACTAGATTTATATCCACTAAGTTTTTGAAAGGTGACCTCTCCGAAAACCTTTTTAGTTATAATTTACTCATGTCAAGAAAGTAATTTTTCAGCATCTTGTGAAGTGCAATAAGAATTTTTTATCTTTAAAAGATATGTGCCAAATATATTATTAGATTTTATAGAAGTATGCATGTCAATTAAAAAATTTTTTAGTAATCTTTCATATTTTTTCTACTGTTTATGGTAAATTTAATAATTAATATCTTAAGGTCTGTTATGCTGATAACTTCTTTGAATTGCAACAGCAGATTTAGATCTGTGCCTACGAGTAGAAAAATTTTCAGTATCTAATTTTTCAGTTTGTAATAATGTAAGACTGTTCGACAGCTGTTTACCACTGAGTCGACCACGAAGACTTGCAGATGATGCCCTTGAGAAAGTGCTCACATTTTGCTCAGACTTAGATGCATCTTTAGAACCAGAAGATGATCGAGACAGTTTCCCACAAGTACCTTCAACAGGTTCATCACTAGAAAAGGAATTTGACTCTTTCAATGTTAAAATTCTTTTGAATTCACTATTTTGGATAAAATTACTAGCCACAGACCATGAAGATGCTTGATCACTTGCATTTTCTTCAAGAGAAGACAAGAAATCTGCTTCAGACAAATTTGATGAACACTTTTCCCCTTGTTTACAGATTTTTGAAAATTCTTCTATTTTTATTTTCACTTGGTTATCAATAATGCTTGCTTCATAATCGAATTCCCCAATACAAAATGAACTTTTCATAGCTCTGATAAATTCTAAGAATGATAGGTGCAGTACCTCTTCCTCTTCACTAGCTTCAAATGATGAAAAGGCAGCATTAACTTCATGAAATGGCAAGTCAGGCCACACTAATTGCAACAAGGAATGATAATCTTTAGCATTTAATTTTTCTTCTTTGTGAAGAAGAGGTTTGTATATTTGCATAATAGCTTTCATGACACAGAGACGGTTATATGGTGTAGCACTTATGAATTCACATTCACGAAATAAAACATGTGTTCCTTGATGCACACTGCAAAAATACTCCTTAAGAAATTTCGAAGGTTTAATTTTGTTACTCTCTAGCCGCAATGAAAGCATTTGTGAAACTGCATCATCAAGATAAATTCTCAAATGATGTTCTTTTAAATATTCCTGATTTTCATGAAAAATATTCAATTCCACTGAGTCCGATGTCGATATCGTTTCCCACTCATCTCTCGAAAGGGTTACATTTGATTCAGCTTCCCTTGGGGTCGTCATTTTGATAAATGAAATGAAAGCAATATTTTTGAAATCTGGATAGATTTTTTTTCTTATCAAAGTTGGAGCAGGAACCGATTACGTTGCAGGGACAGCAGTAAAATGTGCGAATGGAAATTAGATTAAAACATCACAAATCGAATGCACTTAGTCAGAAACTGAGATCAGTTTACAAAATTTAATTTTCGTACTGAAAATCTTTACATGAATGATGTACAGGAGTAACACAAAATTAGATCGAATGTACTTTAATACTAATCAACATGAAGTAAAATATGATAAAAAGTTAAAAACTCTGATTACGTTTTATGACATATGGTGTTTGTCGTTCCTATTTACTCTCCTTTGTGAACAAAATTATTTTTAGAAGCTGGCTTGATAGTTTTGCAGAAGCAGCACCTAAACATTTGTATTCCATCTTCACTTCTGTTTTGATTCGGATTTGTTTGGCTAGAGGATTTTGCTATGACGGAACCGCGCACTTCGCCAGTATTGTAGGAAAGATTTATTAAAAATTTTTTTATAAAATTAATTTATATTATGAAAACGGTATTTTTAAGTCTTTTCAAGAATCAATCAATTTCAAATAGAAATCAAATTACAATTTTTGATTTTTTTAACGTGAATAATTATGCAGACGATAAAAGGAAAGAAACGATCTGCTACCTACCCACACTTCTGGTTACTGAAAAATACGAATCAATTGAGCTATCCCCAATGGGTAGGTAGGTATTTTAATTAACGTCGCACTGGAGCAATACATCGGGCGATTGGTGACAGTCCGGGATCAAACCATAGAGGAGGTATAAAAGTAGAGTGAGCTATGGCAATCTTTTTATGTCCGCATGATCATGTGACCAAAAACAGTAGTCGCGTGATCCCTAGACACTTTTCTCCAACGCGCATATAGTTTGCGCATTCCTACTTCCATAGCAAATGCATTGAAACTGAAAGATAACATGGTTCTACCATGCTGTGCATATGATTGTAATTATAAATTTATGAAAGGTGGAAACATTACATTTCACAGGTGAGCGATTTACTTGCATTTTACATTTGTTTTTTGTGTTTTTCAGTATTTGCTAGTATGATAAAAATAGATGTTCTAACTTGGAATTCTTAATACAACCTGCGGACATTTCCCGTTCTATAAAAAAGATTTCATAGATTTGCTATCAATACATATCTAAAATAATGTTTAAAATAAAATAACTGATGTTCGAATGTGTTTATTATCGTAAATTGTACATCTATAAGGGCTTAAAATATTAAAAATAATAAACCGAACTTTAAAAACTTGTGAAATCGTTCTCTGTCTTGGCGATGATATTTTTAGCGCCAACTATATATATAGGATCACTATATTCTTTCGTGTTTTACACAATAAAAATGTTATGGATTGAAAACATGAACTGAAGTACATTATTTAAATTATTTCTTGCTGAACAAAATTGTTTTGTATGCACCCATCTGTGGAATTACATAATAATAATAATTAAAATAAAAGATAAATTTTGAAGCTTTTAAGAATTATAAATTAAATAAAATCGATTTGTTAAAAATAGGATTAAATCATTTCTTAAACCGTATTATAAATGTGAACCACATTTATGCGCTTTAGGGAACCTTTTTGTTCATATATTTGGAAAATCTTTCATTATAAGATTGTGCATTTGACAAAACCTTTTCTTTCAAATAATTTCCCTTGAACCTATAACTTTCTACTGGAATGGCGAAACACAAATTGCCGTTCTCTTATGTGAAAAACAAAAACAGTGATTGAACGGAAATTGAAATACTGTATCAGTTTTGACGTATTTTTATTCTTGTTAATGAAGCATGCAATATAGCAAATTGGAAAAGCAAACAATTAAAGAACGAAATGAAACTTCTTTTGTATTAATTCCAAACAATCCTCGCTGCTGGAAAGTTCCTTTTCTAAAAACATCTGCTTGACATCCTGATTTTTTTCTTCGTATTTAAATAAACCTAACTTTAAAATTTAATTTTTTCCACTTTTAAGTCAGTTTTATCTGTCTTATATTTTTTAATCTTGAGATAAATCATACTAACAATATTTGTGAGCATTTCAATGTTTATATCGTTCTTTAACTCGATAAGAAAGCTTGGTGGTGATAAAAACACATTCCACAGCGGAATGAAATCCTTCACTCTATTGTTTTCTACCTGGAAAGGGGACACTTTTTAAATTTTTTTCTCTCTAAATAAAGTATTTTAACGAATTAAGTATATTTTTAAAAATTTATGTACACAAAACATGCTTCTCAATTGAGCGAAACATTTATCTTCCACAATTTTTTAAGTTGAAAAACTATTTTTAAAAGCGTTAAATCTGTGATAACTTAAGCTTTTAAGGTTCCAATAAAACAATTTTGTATTTATGATTTTTAGAATTATAAGTAAAACAATTTATATTTACTCGTAATAAGAACTTGTAGAGATGTGTACCTGCTAAAAAATCATTTATTCAGTTCTTTTTTAAAATTATTATTTTGTTCCATTTATTAGTTTTCCTAAAGATGAAGAAAGAAGATGGCTAGTAAATGGCTACATGTTTCTATGAGTTTTATTCAATGGATTTAAAATGTGATGAATGTGATAATAAATTTTATAAGTTTACTATTTCTTATTTATTTTTCGTATTTATAAAATATTGATTTCACACACACAATAAGTAATACAAATTTAGTATTGAAAATCCAGCGCAGAACTTTTACACACTTAAAATTATAAAATTTGTCAAGAGTTATTTACTTGAACACTTTGATAAATTTAAAATCCATATAACGACACCCAGGTGTAACTTATTTAGTTTTTGAACCAAAAATCTAAAATTGTGTAAAATAGCTATCAACATGGTTTAAAAAGTTACCTCCCATCTTGTAAACATTATATGTATAACTTTTCATGTTAATAACACTACTATGCGTCCTAAAATAAATTTGCGTTTACAAAAACATAAGCAATTATGTATCCATAAAAAATGAAAGCTTTCAGTGATGACCCAGAGGCGATTTGAGCACGCAACCTTCTTATCTGTTTTCACTATTTTTATTTTATACACCAGTAAAATATTTATTGAGGCAGTCATTTCTTAACTTGTGCATTTATTTTTCAATTTATTCCAATTCGATGTTAACCTCATTAAGTTAAAAAAGGAAGTTAGAATTATTTTCTGCTATTAAATCTTTAAAATAATTTTCACAATGCCTAATACAGTTGTTAAAGAAAAATATATAGTATATTGAATTAGAGAAGGTCAGGTTTTGGACAACTATCTTACACAAAATTTTAACCAGTGGCGATATACTTGTGAGCATCCCCTAACCCTTTTGACATTTTCTCTTAATAGCGATAAATCAAACCAGCACTACAGGACCGATCTCGACTGCGGGTCTGGTAAACTGCACAGGATTGTATCTGGACTGCAGGCTGGTTAAGCCGATTTGGAGGACCAGGCCTGATAAAAAAAAATATTTGGAGGATTGTATCTGGATTGCGGGCTAGGTAAAACTGTCCTGAGGGCCGTATCTGGCCAGGTTAAACCTGTCCAGTATCTGGTCTGCTGTCCTAATAAACATATTTGGTGGACTGTGGGCCGAATAAACCTGTCCGGAGACAGTATCTGAACTGCGGTCCTGATAAAAATTTGGAGGGACATATCTGGTCTGCGAGCCGGGTAAACATATCCGACGGGGCTTATTCGGCTTGAGGGCCGGTTAAACCTGTCCAGAGAGCCGTATCTGAACTCCGGGCCTGCAAGCAATCTTCACTACAACGTATTTCTCTTACACGTACGGATGTTTGTTGTATACGTGCTAGTTAAACTTGATCCCAATGCGAACTTAAGTTAATTAAATAACAGCTCATATTGCTAAAATCATTAAAAATTACACAAATTCAATAAATATTCAGTAGTATGCACATTCGCATCACCTAACAATGTTAAAACGTAACTCAAATTCCAAAACTATTCAGTATTATACACATTCACATCGCTAACTTTTTAAATAATTGTTATGTCGCCAAGAGAAGCGATAAAAAATCAAATCAATCAAGCTGAATTTTCGAGTAGCAGTCACGTGACTACTAGAGACATGTTGCTCCCACTTTTCGAAGTTCTTCTCAATACGATGCTCAGTCTACTTATATTTCACGTCTACGGATCAAACACGAAGGGAAAGATCTGATGACAACACCACGTGAGTTTCGAACTCGCAACCCTACGGTTGCTAATCCGTTGCTCTTCCAACTGAGCAACAGCGTTCCTCGCTAATCATTTTTATCCGACCCAAAACTACTATTTAGTCTTTAAAAAGCTGTCCAGTAAGACTTATCTCGTCAATTAAGTTTCTGCTTAAAGCTGACGATATTAATGTATGGTTTAAGCAGAAGCTTCAGTTTTATTTGAAAATATTAAAGTAGTTTAAGGTAGCGTTATTTGAAAGTATATTTCAGAATAATTGGAATTTTGAATCTAGTAGCACCCGAACTTCATCTAGTTGATAACACCAATGCATAAAATTTCGGTAGGTAGGTATTTTAATTAACGTCACACTAGAGCAACACAACGGACTATTGGTGACGGTCCGGGGTCAGTCCCAAAGGGAAAGAACCGAGGATAACACTACGTAAGTTTGAAGCACGGTCAGATGACGACATAAAATTTCGGACACGGGAAATTCTTTATCCGGATTTAATAGTGAGTCAAAAGGGAGCGAAAAGTAACGCCCAAGGCTTATATTGAGGGAAATCCTATTTGGAGAGTTATGGCTCTTTACAACTACCGCATTTGCATATTTCACTAGTTATAGCTAGGAATGATACAAGCGGCAGAGCAAGAATCCTAATGTTAAAGGGGCCGCGGTGGCCCGGTTGGAAGAGTAACGGACTTGCAACCGAAGGGTTGCGAGTTCGAATCCAGCCAAACACCGTCGTGTACAAAGGGGGCTGGTGCACATTAAATCTGTCGTGGCCTCAAATGTCCTCACGTTAGCGTGGTGTGGAAGTTTGGAGAGTGGGGTGCCAGCTCAGGTGTTGCCTCGTCATCTGACCGTGGTTCAAAATTACGTGGTGTTGTCCTCGGATCTTTCCCTTTGGGATTGATCCCGGACCGTCACCAATAGCCCATTGTGTTGCTCCAGTGTGACGTTAATTGAAATCCCCCCCCCTAATGTTAAAACACGAATTTTCGAAGGTTAGCGTATGCGCATTAGTTATAATTTTGTATGGGGAAATATACTTTAGGGAAGGATATTCGCGAATATAGGGAAAATCTCGGCCATGCAGTAAGAATTCTTGCTCAGTCTAACCTGGCTTCCATAATTCCATTAGTTTCTAGATAGGTATTTTAATTAACATCGCACTAGAGAAACACAACGGGCTATTGACGACGGTCCGGGATAAATCTCCAAGGGAAAGAACCGAGGACAACACCACGTAATTTTGAATCACTGTCAGATAACGAGGTAACATCTGAGCTGGCACACCACTCTCCAAACTTCCATACCACGCTAACGTGAGGACATTTGAGGCCACGACAGATTTGACGTGCACCAGCCCCCTTTATACACGACGGTCTTTGGTTGGATTCGATCTCTTCACATTCCGGTTGCTAATCCGTTACTCTTCCAACCTGGCTACAGCGGCCATTAGTTTCTAGGATTTTTCTTCGTTTCGTTCGATTAATAGTCGAAAGCAAACACGTTTCATTGTCGATTATTGGAAGAATAACGGATTAGCAACCGGAGGGTTGCGAGTTCGAATACAGCCAAAGACCGTCGTGTGCAAAGGGGGCTGGTGCACATTAAATCTGTCATGACCTCAAATGTCCTCACGTTGGAGTGGTATGGAAGTTTGGAGAATGAGGTGCCGGCTCAGGTGTAGCCTCGTCATCAGACCGTGGCGTTGTCCTAGGATCATTCCCTTTGGGATAGATCCCGAATAGTCCGTTGTGTTGCTCCAGTGTGAAGTTAATTAAAATACCTACCTGACTGACAGCTTATAAAATTATGAGTTTAATACGAATTTAATTAACATATTACTAGAGATATTTATTCATATAGTGAGAGAACTTAATATTAAACTAAAGCTTTTCCTCTTCAATTATTTCAATCAAGTACATATACATATGAATAAGCTTATTTAAATTTATTTTTTCTTAAATAGTGCTGAAGAGAAACTAGATTTGCTTTGAATGCAAATCTCGCTAAAACCAATATTGGTAACGGTTTCCAAAGTTACAAGAATTGTCCCATCAGATTGCAGCTACAGAAAATTTTACGACTTACATTGTCACCAAACTAAAAATTGTTTGCATTGCTAAAAATTATTTGTCATTTATGCAGGATGTTTATGTAAGGACATTTTGTTTTGGAATTCAATTAATGACATTACTCATAACATCGACCAAATGACTGACAGTGCCGCAAATTCAGTCTCGACCACATGATTTCTTCGGACCATTTCCTCTAAAGCGTTTACTGGATTTGATTGTCATTTATTTAGGAAGTTGATGATTCTGGGTGGTGAGTTTGAAGCTTCAGCATGTTTTAGAAATTAAAACATTTTATCAAAATGCATTGTCTATGGTTGAGACTCTTAAGAAAATTTTAAAATTCTTTTAGGTTTCATCATGTGCCTTCAGCAAAGCAAATACGTGTAACAAAAAAAAAATTTCGAAACAATGTTCTCTGCAAGATATGAAAAATCCTGGCTTACCTCTTAAAAGTTCTCAAGAAAACATTGACACTACGATCAAGTGTTATGAAAATCGAGGGACCTTTGATGTCTTACACAAGTAGGCTTTTCTCTGAATACAGTATGGGAAATATTTGGATTTTCATCTTTACATAAGCCAATAAACATAACTGCAAGAAAATCCAAGCTCTAAATGACCTCTTTATCCATTTAGTCACTTGGCTGATGCCAAATTCCATAAATATCATTAGTTGAGCAAACAAAATTTAATTTAAAATACTTTCCAAAAACAGTTCAATCCAAAAATATTACATAAAGGCACCAACTCGAGTTTAAAAATACTTACATCATATCTACTTACATCATCATTCGTTTTCCATGCCTCCTGCAGTAGTATTTTGGGTGGCAAAGTAGCAGGAGACAACAAACCAAGAGGATCAAAAAACTGTTGCTCCAATGATAAGACATTTCGTTTGGTTTGCTCTATCTCAATATCGGTTTTCTTAGGAATATTGCACTTTAGGGAATCCTGATCTAAATTCAAAATCATTCCCAAAAGAAAAGTTTCTCCAGAAGAATTGGAAAGGTAAGGACTAGCAATATTCCCTTCCCACATTCGTAAATTGAAACATGCACTTTTCATAAATTTTTGGGTAAGAGGTACAAACTGTTCCAATTCTTTTACATTATTGATACCCGTGACACAATTATCCACATAAAAAGAATGACACAGTTTATGAACTATCTCTGAATACTCTTCAGAGGCATTTTCAAATAAATGATGCAATGATGCCATTAACAAGTACGGGCTAGTTTTAACACCAAAAAAAAAAAACCAAACGACAGTGCCTATAAATTATTGCATCTTCAGTCTGAGGGAAAGAAAAAGCGCAAAAAATCGCGGTTCTCAGGAGCTATACTTAACTGGAGAAAAGCTTTCTCAATATCAGCAGATAAGCCAATCGGATATAGCCTAAACTGATCAATTATAACCGAAATTAGCTCAATTAAATTTGATCCTTTGATCAAACAATCATTTAAGGAGGGGTTTCTTACCCTCATTTGCACTAGCATCAAAGACCGGCCTAATTTTGGTGAATTGGCTAGATTCTTTAATTACCAGCCTGTGAAGCAAATAGTGTCCAAAGTTATCTATCTCATTGACAGGAACCTTTTCGATTATTTGCATTTCTTCCCACTCTTTAAAAACATTAATATAATCTTTTAAATAATTTTCCCTTGATGCACGTTTACACATATTTTTATACCTCCAATAAGGCCAAATTCTTATTACTTGGTAAATCACTTTCACATGTGAATGGTAAAGACAACTCGTACGTTCCATCGGGAAGAATAATTAAATTGTCCTGAAATTGCTTAAGAGTATCAGATAAAACAAGTTTCTTTCTAGCATTCTCCCATGGATCGGTAATTCCAATGACATCTAGATCCCACATACAATTTACATCACAGTTCATAGCATACATAGTTATTACATCAGAAACTTTGAAACACTCTTCAGTACCTGAACCCGATACATCACACTATCAGGCACATTTTCTTCTTTTCCGATTAAAGTATTACCCAGTTTTGTACATAACAGAAATAATCCCGACTTTAAATTTTTGTTATTACCAGTCATTATCTGACCAGCAACATCAGCTCCGAGAAGCAAATCAATATCATATTCTTCAGAGCTCAAGTCAGGAACAAATAAATTATTTTCCTGTAATTCCTTTAAAGTCAACAGTTTTAGCCTTAGGCACAGAACCACAAATCTTATCTTAAGACAACACTTCTAATTTGATAGAAAAACTATTATTTAAATAACAAATCTTCACCACATAGGTTGTAATTTCAGATTTTTACTTTACTTAAATATGACAATTGTGAGCCCGTATCAATAATAGCTCTTACACACATCTCATTTCTTACACTCTTAATCTTAACAACTAATGACATTAACAGTACAGTATCAACAGTGCAACTATTCGATAAATAACTAGTTGATTCAGGATTACTTTTATTTTCATCTACACTTTTATTTTCACTAGTGTTAGCTTCATGGTATGGACACATCAAAATGGTTTCGATTACACTGTATACATTTGTTTTTAAACATGCAATTTCTAACAGAATGTCCAACTTTTAGACAAGAAAAGCAAGCATGACTCTTGGATACTGTTTTCCTTCTGTCATCAAAAGTCAGCTTTCTAGCAACGAAACAATTTTCATTCGAATGTCTTTTCTGACAGAATATACAAACATTTCTCTTACCTGAACTGTCCTGATTTGTGTTTACCTAGGAAACAACAGAAGGAATGTCCTGTGCACTTCCTCTGACTTGCGGTTTCAGTTTCTTAACAGAGTTCGTCTCAAAAACACTGCGTGCAAGTCCTACCATTTCTTCTCCTCAGGGCCGGTCCGAGAGAAATTTATTGCAGATACCAGATGATGATTCGGCACCCCTCCCCATTTCAAAGATTCACCGTATTGTTTCCCTCCCCTTAGAATAGTCTAATGTGAAATTAATTTATTTCATTGCGTATAATGTGTATTTTATATTGACAGGTTTTACTGCTAGGCCTCCATAAGCTAATGGATTTTGTGATATTAAACACATCTGTTGTACTTAAAAATGGTTATGTCATGGTAATTGGTTTATAAAAAAGTCAATGGTACTTCTTCATTTCAAAATCATTTAATACAATCAACATTAAATTTACATTATAGCATAATATGTACAATATGTATTTAATATTTCAGCAATTGAATATTAAATCATTCATTTATTATTGAAAATAAAATACGCTGAAAAATGCTCTTATTATCATGTGATTTATGAAACACTTGTTCAACACTGATGAAGAGAAAACTACAAAATAGAAACATCAAAAGTGTATTTTTCTGGCCTTTTGCTTTGTAAAATCTCTTAAGATTGTGTCTGTATCGATGGCATTGAGCACCTCATTTTCTATAGCCAAGGTCGCTAATCCACTCAGACGCTTTTGGGAAATGGTCGACCTCAGGTAGTTTTTGATTAGTTTCGATTTGGAAAATCTTCTCTCCCCACTAGCAACTGACACAGGAATTGTAAGTAAGATTCTTAAACTCACTAAAACATTGGGAAACGTATCTATGAAAGAATTTGTAGTTAAGTAACATAAAGTCTTTTCGGGGCAGCTCTTTTGTGTCAGCATTGATGCTAAAAGTAAATCTCATCCAACAGCTTGTTTCCATCTACTTCACATTCTGTTTTGTCAGTCAAAACTGTCTGCAGATTTAAACAGCACTCTCTCAGTTCATTTTTTATCCATTGCTAAAGGTTATGAACGTCATAGAAAATTTTGAAGTTATCACTATGCTTCTGCATTTGATCAAACCTTTCTGACAAAGAACTGATTTCTTGATTTAAAACCACATAGAAGTTTACTTTGAAAGAGGTCTTTCCTACCCCAACAGGTTGATCTTCACCTTCATAAGAAAATTGTTTCATTATTTTCCTTGGCCTGATGTGAGTTTCAGCTGAGAACTCTGGACTGATCTCCAATTTCTCTGTCTGCTCTTTTGCATCAGTTATGACATATTCATACCATTCTGCGATCTCATACTTTCCAAGAAAGTCTTGACGTTTTCAATCAGGTCTAAAGCACTCTGTAAATTGACATTTTCTCTCTGAAGTTCTTTACTCATAAGATTGATTCTAAATAATGTCATACCATGCGACCAAACTACACAAGAACCTGAAATCTTTCAGTTTCTTGGCAGTACCAGAAGCAGTGTTTTTTCCAAAAGCATCAACTTTGGGGTTAGTTGTTGCTTTGTATATTGCATCATACACTTCTATGTTGTATCGCAGAGGTTGGAGAGCATCTATTCTGCTTTTCCAAGGAGTATCACTGAGAAGTTTAACCGTTAAAGTTGTTACTTTGTTAGTCAAAATGCTCCACCTATGAGTGGAAGCTGAGAAAAATTATAGATATCTTGTACACTGCTAAAAAATGCATAGCCATTGGGCATGATAGAGCCGCATCGTTTACCACGAGATTTAAGGAGTAGCTTCCACATGGGACGTAAAATGCTCGTGAGTTGAGATTAATGATTCTTTTTTGAACACCCACATTTCCCCCTTCATATTTGAACCATTGTCGTATCCCTGGGCACGCATATTTTTCAGGGGTATTTCCCTCTTTGCAAGTTCATTTAACAAACGATCTATCAATCCCTCACCAGTTGTATCTGCTACTTCGATGAATCCAAGAAAGTGTTCTTTCACTATAACTTCTTGGCCAGCCTCTGCATGAACAAACCTTACTACCATCGTCATTTGCTCGGAATGACTGACGTCGAGTGTACAGTCAAGGACAAATGAATAATACGTTGCTTTGTTGAGTTCATGAAGGATATGTTCATTCATTCTAGAAGAAAGTAAACATATAAACTCATTCTGTATTGTTTTACTTAAATAATGAACGTGTGTTTCTTGAGTAGATAGTGCCGTATATAGGGATCTGGCAAAAGTAGGACTTGGCACCCCCATGTCAAAATGTATGCAGGAAGAACTAGGACTAAACACAAAAAGCGTAACTGGATATACTACTTCATTTATAATAAAAAAATTTCATAAAATAAACTACATGGAAAATTGTAAAACCTAAAACCTACAACTTTACTTTTCTTGCTTTTCACAAGGCAAATTATGTAATTATGTCGTAAAAGTCCATATTTTCTGCCACCTTTTGTAAAATGGATGAAATAGAAAGGTTTGTCAAACGTTCTTGCTCCATGCTAGACCGGAGGTAGTTTTTAATGTTTCAACTTACTAAAACTGCGCTCGCAGGACGTCACTGTAACCGGTAAGGTAAAAAAATCCTGAGGGCAATTTCTGTATTCGGATATGGAACTTTAAGAGAATATTTGCATATACACTTTAACAAGTCAAGTTGGGTAGCTGACTCTATATCCTCAATGAGTTCCACAACTTGAGTTTTGAAACATTGAATTTCATTAACTAAGTCTTCAACATTAATATCCTTCGAATACTGAAGCCCCAAATCCATCTTCCGACTAGAGTATTTAATTCTTTTGTCATTGTCATTATTATACTATCTTCGTTGGAAAAGAAAAAAAACATAAATTCTGTCGCTTCTGTGTGGACGGCTTTTTTTACTGAGAGGTTTTACTGCGCCAACCGGCATCCCCATCTTGGCGCCCGATGCTACCGCATGGGCCTCTGACCGGCCCTGCTTCTCCTATGACTTCTTGCTTCAAGAAACTCATCAAGTTCGGCAATGTCCGCTCATCTGAATTATCTCCCCCCTTGTTGCGGCTTCTTTCCCAAGCAAAGTGTCCTCTGGAAGGCAACACTCCACAAGCGGTGTCAAAAGTCTCCATACTTCTGGGACGTCCGTCCTAGGCATTCCAGGGCTCTTAACTTTCCTTCAAGCTCGTCATATAGTGACGGTAAATCTGTTTTGACATGTCCGGTTGCGGCGTTACGCATAACCATGGTTAGTAACTCGCGGACGTAAATATGCACCAGCATGTCTTCTCATCCGAACCTTTCTTTTAACTGCTCCACTCAGCTATCACAAAGGATGAACCATTACCTGTGCCCCACGTTGGGCGCCAGTAATAATATGTAAGGAACAACTCTAAAACAAAATGTACGTATTCCCTTTCAATAAAAGTTGAAGGGCCGTGTTCACGTCAACTTGACACATAATGATTCTGTATCAAACAAAAGGACAAGGAGTCTAAAAAATCCACAACCATCGTCCGAGATTGCTTTTTCAAATCTGACTTTTTATTACACAGCACATACATGAACATCAACACATACAACATAGAAACAGAAGGCACATAAATAACAAACAAATAAAAAGCGACGCTCGCACTCGCGAAAGTGCGAACTAAAATCAGCAGAGGGGGCGGAGCCAAGAAGTGAGAACTGAAACTACACTCGCCCCACTTCATTTGAAATGTCTCTCAACAACTGGTGTTGGAGATGGAAACAGCAAGACGACCCTGACGAATTAATCACAAAAGCATACACTGAAAAGAATGAGTCATCCCGCGGTTCATTTCCAATAGAAAGATCCAAGGACAACCACGGTCAGATGACCAGGTAACATCTGATCTGGCACCCAACACTCCAAACTTCCACACCACGCAAAAGTGGGGACATTTAAGGCCACGGCAGAATTTACATGTTCCAGACCCGTTGTACACGCGGTCTTTTGGTTGGATTTGAACTCGCAACCCTCCGGTTGCTAATCCGATACCCTTCCAGTCGCCAAAAGCCTGTTGTATCGCTCCAGTGCGACGTTAATTAAAAATACTTACCATACCATATCATATAGTTACCCCGTTGTGTTGCTCCAGTGTGACGTTAATTGAAAATACCAAAATACCAAATACCATATAGTTACTTTTCCAACTGGGCTACCGCGGTCCGATTTAAAGAAGGTAGGTAGGTACGTATTTAATTAAAATCACACTGAAGCATTACGACGGGCTATTGGTGACGGTCCGGAATCAATCCCAAAGGGGGAGAGAGGGGGGAGATTTCAATTAACGTCACACTGGAGCAACACAATGGGCTATTGATGACGGTCCGGGATCAATCCCAAAGGGAAAGATCCGAGGACAACACCACGTAATTTTGAACCACGGTCAAATCCCAAAGGGAAAGGGGCCGCGGTGGCCCGGTTGGAAGAGTAACGGACTTGCAACCGAAGGGTTGCGAGTTCGAATCCATCCAAAACACCGTCGTGTACAAAGGGGGCTGGTGCACGTTAAATCTGTCGTGGCCTTAAATGTCCTCACGTTGGCGTGGTGTGGAAGTTTGGAGAGTGGGTTGCCAGCTCAGATGTTGCCTCGTCATCTGACCGTGGTTCAAAATTACGTGGTGTTGTCCTCGGATCTTTCCCCTTGGGATTGATCCCGGACCGTCACCAATAGCCCGTTGTGTTGCTCCAGTGTGACGTTAATTGAAATACCCCCCCCCCCCCAAAGGGAAAGATTTAAAGAAGGTACATTAAATCATCAGGCTGAAATTGTATTCTAAATCTGGCAGTGGTAGAACTTAAAAACAAGTTTTGGTGTTGAAGTTTAACAGGTGCATAATATACATATTTTCCAATATTGTCATTTACCGGACTTCTACAAAGAATTTATCTCATTTCTTGTTTTATCAAAAGTTGAATTGATGTTTCAAGCATTATTCTCGTTGCCCATCATTGTATGACATGTCAGAAAAAGTAGGTAAAATCGAAGTGGTAATTAAAGGTGGACAGCCTTGGGGATTTCGACTAGAAGCGAATTCTGAAAACAGGTCCACACTTACAATCATTGAGGTAAGCTTTTTTCTTTCTACTTGGGAATCTGGGGAAGTGTACTTACGCTATGTACTACATTGCCTTTTAAATATGTTTTATGTTTCCCTGCACAATTTGCAATCGGTAATCATTTCTTTAACCCGTTGGAAATGGATCGTTAAAAGAAAGACAGACAGACGAAAGAATTACCAATATATACCTATGAACAATTAGAAAACGGCTTAAAACTTTAAAAAAAATGTTCATATCCTATTAGATTGTTTTTATTATTAAATGTTTCGAATAAACTTTTACTTGTATTGAAAAAATTCGATTTCTAATTAATCTATTTTTGGCAATGAAAAATCTAAAAATATCGGGATCTTTGGAATATGTCTTGCTTAGTGTTTGAGGTTGACATTTCTTTGTTTGCCTTGTGAGTGAACTTGTCCATCACTTCAAGTTTTCTTAATTGTGATGGTTTAAAAATAACTGCAATCTTAAAGAAAATCACATTTTTTATATTTAAAATTATCTGAATACTATACTGAACAAGAAATTGCTTAAAACCATAAAAAATAGTCCAAAATATTTACTAATGTTTCCAAGATATGTGAATGTCTAGGTATTCAAATTATAAAAAATCATGGCTAGTTTATGAGTTGCCAAATGACCTGAACAATAACAAGATGGTGTGTACTTTTTAATTGTTTTTACAAATTTTTAATAGCATACGAAATTTCACCTTCATTTTATGAAGTAAATTTTACTAGTTAGGAAACTATGTTGTGTTTTTGTACTAAAAATTCTTCACTATCAAGGTCTAAATGGACTAAAAGAGAGGCAAGCCAAACAAATCTTTGCCATCAAAACCATTTGGTCAGAATAGGGTTAAAAATTATTGACATTCTGCTAAATTACCAATGGAAAATTTTAATATTGGTTTTCAACAGGATTTTAGTTCTAGCAGAAGGTACTTTCAGGATGTGGGTTTTGCCAAATGTGGCCGTTGTGCCAACCCCGTCAATTATCAGGCTGTGGTCCTAGGAGTAATAGAACTTGAAAGGTTGGACATCAATGGTGTACTGCAAAAAGTAAAATATTATTTTGTACGGAAATGGATTTGGCAACTTATACCTCTGTACAGAATTAAAATCTAGACAAAACACAGATATGTATACCATGAATTTCCCATTGAGCTTTTATCTCAATGTCCATTCCAAATGTCAATTCAAACAATATTTCACACATATTCCTAAACTAGCCACAAAATGATTGTTAGAATGATAGAATATACAGACTTTTAGAATGATGGATGGAATGTTTCTTTTCAGATTTTCCCTGGAGGAAAAGCGAATTTGCAAGGTGAACTTAAAGTTGGAGACAATGTGATTAAAATCAATGGTATCCAGTGTCTTTCTTTGGAAGATGCTTTACAACTTATAGATTCTGCTTTTCGCACATTAACTGTGTTGGTATGGAGGTAAGATCAAAGTATAATGTTTTAAAAGTACTGATTTCAAGTAGCTTAAAAATTGAAGAATTCTTCTTGCTCTCATTACTTAAAATATTGAAAACTAGTTGAATTATCTAGCATTTTGACTTGAAAAAAAAAGACTGCTATAAGTAGTTTTGTTTATGGAAAACTTCATTTTATTGATTTTCTAATTCCTTTCCTTGAACACATACCAACCTACCGAATACGGATTGTAATTTTTACATTTTCTGATTGTTCTATACGAATAGCATTTTTAAAACTAAAGATTGTCATGTTTTGTTTAGGCTTAGAAAAATAGTTATTTTCTCTAAGCAATCCCTTATATTTGTATTTTAATCTTTCTGTTACTTTATTCTAAATTATTTTTGCTGTATTTCAACATCAGTTTTATTATAATTGTGATTAGTAAAAAAGTTGCTGTAAATATTTCAGTGTAGGGGATTTTGAATTTTTGCTTATTGTGGTAAATTTGCCAAGGAATTAATTTTTATGAAAGTGAATTATGTCATTATTTTAAGAAATAATATATTTAATGTTATTTTTTCACTTGCATGTAAGTTAATTCAGAAAAGCTTTGTTGGCGAAAAGTATGTAAGTATTATAAGTGTGATGCTATGTATGGACAGTATAGTAAATGTGTATATCTTATTTCTATTATACATTGTTGATTTAAATTGTAATCAAGAGTTGCATGCACTATCATGCTGTACATATTAATATATGATAATTAAATATATAATTTAAGAGTATACACAAGCTAAATATTTTTAAATAAAGAATTTTGTTTTGTAGCACTTGTAGTTTTGAATTTATTAAAATAACTATTTGGAATAATTTAAGATTATAAAATTGAAATTGATGCAGCCACAGAATTTTCTCATTATTTTTCATTGGTTCTTTATCCAGAACATATATTCTGTAAAGCTTATTTGTAGAATTTTCAAAAGAATATTTTTTGTAACAGTGGAAAAATAATTTATGGATGGAGAAGTTTTTAAATGAGAAATTCATAAATTTCATTTGCAGAAAGTTACTATGCTGTCAAACGAGACCAGTATCATAATTCCAATGCCCATTGTAGAGGGGTGAAATGATGGAAACGCGAAAAATTTATGCAGTAATGTTCATTTTATTTTCTAAGTTTAAAAGCCTTCAGGGGGCACATCTTTAGGCGTGTATGGGCTTCACAACCCCGAGGTACCAAGCGATCTGTCCTCTCTTCTGTTTTACCCTCACCTACCCTTCTGCTTTTTTGCTTTTTTCCTCCCCCATTGTCTTATGTTTATGGTGCAGATTGGCCAAATATGACTCTTGTGCCATAAACCAACCATCTAAGTTTAAAAATTATAAATCTGTACAAGTGTATAAAGGAAAAGATGCAAAAAATTCATACATATGGTAAGTTAGAAATTAATATTTGGAATATGTACTTGTATTTTAATACAGCGTCCATCACATAACCTGGTACTAGGGCTCAAAGCACATATCTGCAGAACCTAAATCAAACCATATTTGATTCTACCTATTGTTTCAGTTGTTTGTTTAAAACAAAGTTAAAATGAAATTTTTAATTGAATAATCAATTTTTAAGTTATCAATAACTCCCTTGTATTTTGCTCCTCATCAGTAATTTTGTTTTCCCAACATTATGTATTTTAGTGATACCAAAAGATGGCTTGTAAATACAATATTAGTGGCTATTCATTTTATAAAGTTATTGTTTTTCTACTTCAGACAGTAAGTACATTTGATGTGATCTAATAGTTATTGAGCCCAAACCTACGGGTACATCAGTAAAAATAAGGTGCATGTGTAAACTCTTACTGGCATACAAGTTGTAATCACAAATACATGAATTTACTAATACCAAGAAAGTAAAAGCCTTCTAAATTTACTAGCAACTGTGACTCATACTGCAGTTGGAATCCTCATCACTAAATTTTGCCTGCATGAATCTGTTTTGGCGTATCAGTATGGAGTCTGCTAGTCCTGTTTAATCTTTGCTCAATTTCTATTGTTTATATTTTTTATACAATAACGTTCAAAATTACAAAACACTTCCTTGTACTTTAAGAATAAGATTGTCGGGAAAGTTCACAATTCTCCTGTGTTAACTCTTACTGGTATGTAAATTCATCTAGTGAATAGATTGTTGCCAGTAAATCATGCATTTGTAAACCAGGTTTAACATACAATGCATTTATATTGTAGGTTAGCCATCAAACAATTGAGCATTAAGCAATGAGATTAATTTTCTTATTAAAAATTTATTTCTGCAAATAAAAATTTCTTTTTCTGAAAACAATAGAAAAATTTGTTTCTTCAAATGTTTTATGTTGCATAATTTTACTTATTCAGTTAAATTTTTCAGGCCTAGCCAGTGTTCAGAAGATGTGAATTTCTTGAATGATAAACCCTTGGAACCTTGTTTCCAGAAGTTCAATGAAGAATCAATTTTTTCTGCAGAATGTTATCCATCATCCTTCCATATTTATGAGAACCTCCAAGATATATCTCAGGGAATAGTACAAAATTGCACCGAAACATTCTCACAAAGTAATACTACTTGTAAAGACATGTTTGTATCATCTCCAAGTACTGGCAGCAAAAATACTAATGATGTTGAGAAATTAAAAAATACTTCTGAATGTGTTCCCCAGCAATTAATATATTCTAATTTATATTTAAAGGCAGATTTTGGTGCTAAATGTGAAAAAGAATCATACTCTGATGAAAAATGGAAGTGTCTTTCGATGTCCAAAGAGATACAACATGATTTAAGTTCACTTTCTTCTCAACATTTTCCAACCAATTTAAAAGAAAACTATCATAATGCATATGAAGAAAATTATGTGCCAACTGTAGAATTTCAAGAAAAGGACTATGTATCTCAAAGAAATGTGAATAAACATTTTTCAGAAAGCTATCTGAAAAACAATTTAGGTAATAGTAAAGTTTCAGCTGAAGCTCAAGGATGTATGTACCCCAATTGTCAGAATCAGTATCAAACTTGTAAGGTACATTCTCCTCCTGAACGAGATATTGTAAACCCTATCTGCAATCCTTATAAATGCACTGTAGGAAATCAGCCTACTTCACAATATTTGTCTCATTCCCCATTAAAATATGATCAAATCAAGTATGAAAATATGGAATTTTTGAATAGTTCTAGAGAAAATAATGCTGTCAAAAACATTAAAGCAACCTCATGGGTGAATGAGCATTCTATATCTAAAATTCCCTTATCCAACCACTCTGAGATTGAGCTTAAGAAAAAAAATAGTTATTCTAATCCAGTTTATGAGAGTTGTTTCAATTCATATAATTTGAAAGACATTAACTTACCTGATAATTTCTCTAGGATTGTTAATTATGAAAATATCCCAAACAGAGATATTCATTCATTATCACAAACTAGAACTTCCATTCAAGATGTGCATCAAGATGATATTTTTGATCAACCTAATTTTACTTCATCTGACTCGCATGTGAAAGGATTAATCAACAGCACATTGTACATGTTTTGTAACAAGTCATCCATAAATTCAGCTACATTGACAAATTCCAATGAAGTTTGTTCTGGATACGACCACGATAACTTGGTAAGACTCATGCTAATTTGGTGCTCACAATTTTTGTAGGTATTGTTATTACAAATAGACATCTTCAAAATATGCAAGATTGACCAATTCTATTTTGCTTTATTCACTACTAACAATCTGATAACAAAAATATAATAGTTGAGTTAGATTTATCTGATAGATATTTATAATTAGATACCTTTGTTGTATTAAAAACTTTGCATAACTTAATCAAGAATTTTCTGTTTCAAATTTACTTATTTAAATTTGAAGATAGTTTTTGTATTTTAACATCTAATAAATGAATAGTATTTATTGTTGTGAGGTAGGTTAGATTAACTAATTTAAATTTAGCACATTTTCATTTAATCTAGGTTTGGGAAAAAAATCTCATGCATCTATTAAACAATAAAATTAGGATTCTAATAATGAAATAATTTGAAAAAATGATATAAAGTATGGTTGTAGATTTTTAAGTCTAGTTTTTAAAAATGTGGGGCTGCTGTGGCTCTGGGTTTGCATACTGTTCTAACAACCTAAGAGTTGTGGTTGGTGTAGGTTTGATTACTCTGAGTGTATTTCTTTTGTGTCAGTAAAACTTTCCTTTTGTATGTCCATTACTTGGTGTTGTCTGTGTTGTGTTTGGTGCAGCTTGGCTAAATATAGCCCTTGCACCATAAAAACCAGCTAACCAGCCTTAAAAATATGCTATTGATCAAACTAGGTTGCAATCCCTTGTTTTGAAAATTGATGAGTCTCCGTCATTGTCAAGTTTAGCTGTTTCGTTACCATTTTTGAAAGCTTTATAAATTAACTGTATTTTCATTGTTGTGTTATTTATCAATATTCTTATAGGACGAAGAATTAATAGAAATTGAAAAGAAATTTGAAAATTCTTTGTATTTTTCTGATTGTCGAACACCACCATTACCCTCACCACCACCAGAATATGAAACTGAAATTTTGGAAACTGATGAACCACTACCTCCTCCTCCGTAAGTTCAAAATCTGTTTACATTAGCTATTAAGGCACTTGAAATGCATATACATGTAAATATTGTGTTTTCAGTTATTTATAGTAAAGTTTGATAAGTAAAATGTGATCAATTTTTAAAATTAGTCAAATGTCAATTTTAAAAGTAAAAATATTTTTAGTTATAAGAATAATATAGATAGGGTGGTTATAAAGTAACTTCTCCAATGAACAAGATTGTAGTGACTTTTCAGTTTTGGAAAAATTGAAATGAAATCCTATATGTTTAATAGTAGAGAGACATCTAGGTAAAAATGCTCCACCTCTAAAGATTATAGTCAGAGCTGATGAATTTTGGAAATTTTTAATGAGAACATCCATTTATTTTTATCTTTTGATTGGCTTGTAAAATACCATATAAACCAAAATTCCTTTTTTTTCCAGCATTTGGCTACTGCATATTCTCTACACTGTTCTAGATTTGAAAGTGCTCTTTCCCACTAATCTCTTTGATCTACAAAAATTTTTAAAATAGCTTTTTAATAAACTGGTTTTGACATTGAAAGTCTGAAATTCCTGATCTCTGATTTACAGAAAGCTGAAGTAATTTTACCTGCATATGTTTACACCATTATAATGTCTAAAGTGCATATTTTGAAATGAGTAAATCACAAATTTCGCCTCAATTAAAAAATTGGTAACTCATGTTCGTGAAACTGAACTAAAACCTACTAAATGAGCCCCTAATATTTTATAATCCTGGAAAAGGTCCTTAACATTCCCAAAATAACTTATCTCTTATGTCGTTTCTCTGATTAGTCCTTGTTTCTGAACTCAATTCACAGCCACTATAATTGTCTCTCACTGCTTCATTAACATACAGTCATCTTGTTCTATCCTTCATTTGTACCACTAGAATTTAACTTTCTGGCTTTTCTCACCAAGCAAATGCTTACCAACTAGGGATCAAAACAGACCCAATTACAAATGTGGTATTTATTTCTCTTCCCTTTACAATAACTGGCATTGTACAGTGCTTAAGATGCACCTGGGAACTCAAATAGAAAACCTACTTTTCCTGCAAATCAACTTATTTAATTCATCACAATATTGCACAGCTTTACTTATGCTTTGAAGAACAACTTTAAATTCATTGTGTACTTAATTCCAAACCGCTTTCTGATATTACTAGTATTTTTTATACTAAAATGTGTTACTCTCATTTAAATACAGGCTAGCTAATAAATTCAAGCATCTATATAATTGACTAATTTATTAAGTGTTTTTTTAATGTAGCTTTTATATTTGTGTTATGTTTTGAAGTATTTTTGTATTTGTTAAGTTTAATAAAATGTGTTTTATCTATTGAAGCTCTTTTTCACCTGATGTAAATACACAGCAAAGTGTTCAAGAGGATACAAAGATAGTACAAACTATTTACGCGAACTTAGAAATGTTAAAAATACAGTGTTCTGTGGTTAGCTCTGCAACTCAAACAACTCTGCAACTCAGCAAGAACCCGACTGTAGAAGATTTTTCCAAGTTAGAATTAGAGATGCCTGTTCAAAAACTTCCTCAATATGCAAAAGGTAGAGCACATTAATGTATATAACAATTTGAAATATGAAAATTTAGTTTTCTATGCATGTTAAAAACATTCCTGTGTTGCCATCTTTTTCTTTAATATTTAAGAGACATCAAATCCCCAAACCTACCTTTGCCTTTTATATTTTGTGTATGGTAATAAACAATCACTGACATATTTAAAAGATTTTGTATAAACAAAGATTCTACTGGGTTTGTAATTTACCCCCGTCCCCCTGATCACAGAAAAATTGGTACTGGTACTTTTCTGCTTAGGATGTCAGCTCAGTATGAGTTAATGAAGGCTGTTTAAACTCTAATTATGCTTATAGATTAAAGGATCAATTTCTGCTACTTTCTACACACATGTTGTTTAAATAGCTGATAAATTATTGACTTTGCTTTTTATATATTCTATTTATAAAGGTTTAGTCTTTGTATTGTGGTGTACAAAACTACATCATTTAAATCACTAATATCTGCCCTTGTATTTTCAAGTTATCTATTACCCTGTTATGTGACTTTCAAAATCAGCAACCTTTTCATTTGGACTGGCATGTGTTATATTTGCCTGAGAGTGGTTTTGTGCCAAAAAGGGACAACTGAAGTTATTTGTATTTGTGAGCTGAAATTTAAACAAATCTGAACTTTAATATAACATTCAAAATTAAACAAACAAATAAATTAGTAAAAAATTAAACCAAGTTATTAATATCATTGAACAATGCAGAAAACGATAATTGTGCTTTGGTTTATATGCTAATATTTCACATTAATAAACTCCCAATCAATTCTTTTAACTTCTGCTTCCATGTGGCCTTTCTGCCACATACTTAAAAATATTTATTATTGTATTTTGATATTACAACTTTACACCTCATCATAAAAGTGACTGCTTTGCAAACTTTATTTTTGTTTTAGTATATCTGATTTTATTTTCCTTTTAATAATTTTATAGGTCTACTGCCACAGATACAACTAAAAAGTAGCAGAGAAACTAAATCACTTCAGACCCAGTTCCAAAATTATACATCCTTAATGAAGAAGACAGTTCAAAATCAGGAAAAGAAACTCTATAAGTAATTCTTTTGTAATGCTTTGATGAGATCCTATTCATAAATTTGATGAAATTTAGGTTCCCAATGAGAAATTTGTTAGAGATATTCAGATTCATTTCATTGGAACGATTGTTGGTGTCTTTTTGACACGAATACATTTGTTGTTTTCTCCCTTTTGCATTTTTGTCGAATTTTCACAATTTCTTGTGACTCTTTTAATCATTTTACTTGATAAGCACACAACAGAAACCTTTTTTGTAATTAAATTTTGAAAAATTCTACTGCTAAATTTACCTTGAATGACTGCTGGCGTCTTTTCGACACCAAGCTCATTTCCCGTTCTAAATAGCTTTCATTTCAAAACATGACCATAGAATAGCAAACCAAGCAGTTTACTTGACCTTGAATATATAAATATCCCTTTCAAGGTGGAAATGAGTCTCAATCACATGTTTACATCTGAGTTTATGCATCATTAGCAATTATTCCAAATACAATGTTAGTCACAGGTGACTTTCACTTTTTTGTTACAAAAACCATCACTGATCGGAAAGGTTCTGAAGAAATTGGAAATCTGATGCAAGATCTAACCGAAAATGAATGTGATGGTGCTGAGGTCTCCTGTTCCGAATTAAATTTGGATAAAGAATCCTGATTGGGTTAAAATATATTAGAAGAACCTGAAGAACGTTATAAATGTTGCTGACAATACCTAGAATAATTTGAATTTATATCACTTGGGATGGCACAGAAAGGAAAATATAATGAGTGAATGATTGCTTTGCAGCTATAAATATTATGTGAAAACAAGGTCCTCTAATTTTGCCAAACGAAACGCCATTAAGTCCATCCTGAGTTTAGGTAAAAGCATCAAAAATATAAATCAGAATCATAGTGAGAAGCTTATCACATATGCAGGAAATGTGAATTAAAGAGTAATTTCATATGCAATAAATGCGCACAGAAGACATGTTCAGTGAGTAAATGAAGTACAAAAAGTGCTTATTACTGTATCAATTGTAAATAGGGTATGTATATAATATATTTTGTAAAATAATGGTAAAATCCGCATGAATATTTGTTGCCAAGAAAAGATTCACGTTTCTTTTGTTTTCTAATTTTCGTTGATTTATGAGTAATCTACGAGTTTGAGATTCAATGTTATTTAATTTTTTGTTGCAAAAATAATTATAAGCTTATGAAAATATTGTATAAGCTTTAAATTAGCTCAAATGAAAAATTAAGGATATCATTTAGATATTATTACTATTTTACACAATTCATATACTGGTGTCGAAATGACACCAGCGGAAGTTTTAGGATAATTGGAGTGCCTTCTAATTCTAGTGTTAAGAGATAAATTCATACTATCAAATTACTTGTGATGTTATTTAGTACCTTAAAATTAAAATTGATAATTTTCATGTTGAGCAAATAATTTTGAAATTTTATTATTATTTACGAAGGATTGTAAAACTTCATTCTTTTCATACAGTGATAAAATACATTAACAATTTTATAAATTGTGAAAGCAAAAAGAGGTGATGTATTGGAAAGTTGGACTGGAAAAACTTGGTTTATGTATGTGGATTTTCAAAAACTTTTGATTCATATAACAAAAAATGGCAAAAGACAAACCAAACCACAAGTTCTTGAAAATGTGTAAATGTTTATTTTCATCTCTACTAATGAGTCAAATTTGTTTTTTGAACAATACTTTCAAATATCTTTTTGGAATGTTTTTATCATATTTTATCTGAATTTTAAGTTTCAAAAGTAGAAAAAGGAAGAGTAACTTTTTATATCCTCTTAGTACTCATAAATTGAATGGCTTTTACACGATTTTATTTCACCTGAGAAGATTTATAGCTGGGAATGATTTAAAATTGTAAATTTTAAGTAAAATACATGAAAATGGCTTTGTCGATCTCAATTGAAGGAAAGGAAGCATTTTATTTCCTTTGTAAGGTATGATTATGTAATGCATATGCTGTCAACACTCGTTTCCATGAAACTGTCGGAGCCAGAATAAGGTTAGTGAAACAGAAAGTTCATTAAATGGAAATAAAATTAAAACATTTAAGAAATATAGTATAATCTATGCATACAAATTTTATAAAGTCAGAAAATTATTCATACAATTATAGAAGACAACAATGGTAGTTAGCACAAGTTAAAATTTTGATTTAATATATTTTAATTGGTTATGTTAAATAAAATTAAATAATATATTCTTAATTATATTCAATATAATATGTAGAATTTTTACCTTTATTTATCCATGAAAAATATCCAGATATCTATTTTGCAGAAACACTTTCAATTTAATTTTTATGCACCCAGCAATAAGCTTTTTCAATGTGTGGATATTTTGCATTGATCAGGTTCTGAAGAAAATTTCTGGGTCTGTCTCACTGGAATTGATATGCTCTGTTCTATCATTCAGTGATTTGTTATAACCTCACAATTTGGTCTTGACAATGCCCAAAGTAGATTTTGTGTTTAGGATGACAGAAATCTATCTTTTTTTCCCAAGAGTATTTATTTTCGAGGATAATTTTTTCTCCTATTTGGTTTATCATAGAATCTTCTAATGATATCTGGACAGTACTTGATGAAAGTTTGTAAAATAGAGGTTTAAGAGTACTTATTGCATTTTATACATCCCATAAAAAGTTTTAGCTATGGCTAATTTAAAATGAACAACTTTAAAATCTGCTTAAACGTATTTGACAGTACTTCCATGTTTCAAACATTTTTGAATTAGTAAATATGTTTTTGAGAACTGTGTTACTATATTTCTAGTACATTAAAACTTGTGTATTGTTTTGAATTATTTTAGGTTAAATATGTATCTCAATTTTTGACTATCAATCTGAAAATTTGAATTTTTGTTAATATGTTACATTCTTTAGAAATGATATACATTCCAAAAATTTGAACCTGTTTCATAAAATATTTATTTTCAGAAATACCTTGAGCTTGCCTATAACCAGTGCTTACTTTACTACTTCAGTTCCAAAGGCAAAACTTCTAACTCAATATACTTCAAAGTTTGAGCATAAAAATATGACATTTGTGAAAGAACTTTCCAATGAAAAGGTATAACATTTTTAATTGAAATAATTTTTATGGGACATTAAAGGTAATTTGGGTTTAGCTTTATATCACTCCAAGAAAGTCCTTGTTTAATGAATGGCCTTTTAGTTTGAACATATGAACTTAGAATTGATAGATGACATGAATAAATGTACACATTTTATTTTAGGCTTGCAAAATAATGCTTACATAATTTACAAGGATTTTAGGGCACTGAAAATTTTACTATTTATAGCAGAAAATACTGACATAAGATTTGAATTTCGTAATCCAATCTTATCTCTGGATTAAATATACTGCTGTTTTCCTCTCCTTTCCTATTCTCTGTTGCTCAAGTGCGACATTAATTAAATACCTACCTATTTCTCTCTCCCCCTTACATATGTTATGTCGACAGGTGCTCAGTATTTCTAGAGAAGTCTTAATATATATCCATGTGAAACTTATGAACAATTTGAAATCTTGGCTCGAAATTGAAAAGCAGTTTCCATTCAATTTTAAAATTAAAGAAATTGTTCTTCAATTTCAGGGGAAAACATAAGAAAAGTCTTACTCACAATCCTGACAAATTGCTAAAATGAAAAACAATTGCTGAAGATTTTTCTGAAGTATTTTTTAATTATAGTGGAGTCATTCCATGTAAATTTCAACACAGCACTAAATCTTAATATCTCCAATTTCAACAAAATTGTAAGATATTAAGATCCGAAGGTACTCTTAGGAAGGTACCTTCTCATCCAAAAATACGAGTTTTGAAACTGTTATTTAATTTGTTTAAAAAATTAATTGAAAATTTGGATTTATGTGCTTTTTTAAACTTTTGCATTAACTCTGCTTTTAATATTTTGCAAAAATCCATGTTATAAGGCTATTTTGGTGTCAATTGAAAGGCCATTAAATAGGGTTTAACATGTTATACGACTTTGCTGAATGTTTTTCTCAAAAGCTTTTTTAAAAAATTTAAAATTTAATTTTTCAAAAACCTACCTTTTAAAAATTCTGAAAAAAAATGAGTTCATATCAACCTAGTATGCACTTAAAGTTTCAAGATGAAACACTAAAACATTTTACGATATTTTGTTTTTGATAAAAATTTTACATAAAATTTAAAGGGCAATTTGCAAATATTTCATTTATGCAGCCCTTTGTTTATTTTTAGCCAAACTTTTAGATACTCTGAATTATAAAATATTAATTATCTCTAAATCTAGTGAGTGTCCCAACTCGAAATTTATAGCATATATTAAGCATTCATAGGCCTAAAAAATTTGTTTTTCAAAATTTTTACAATGTAGGTTTGTAAACATCCAAGGTAAAAAAATATGACTTGATTTTGAAATTTTTTCTTTATAAAGTCATGGTTGAGCACATCAATTATAAGCTAGTTTCATGTGATTTAAAACAAGCCCAAGTTCAGCTTTGTAGCATGCAAGGGAATTGAGATTTTATGAAATTTGCCTTATCAAATTTGTTTTTTCAAGTTTTTAGACCAGTAATTCGAAAACTAATTAAGATATGCCTCATATTTTGCACAATTTAATTTTTTATGCACACAATTTCATTGAAATCGAAAAAGGTCAGTTTGAAAGTGATACTTTGTTGATTTGACATGGAATGACAGCAATTTTCATTATAGAGCTTGACCCATCTTACAAAAAATACTTTATGCAAATCTTACAAACATTTTTATTTGTAGTATGATACATTTGCCATAGAAGAAAGTTTATAAATAGTGATTTGCAATAGGAAATCAGAATGGATATAAATCATATTTTCTATATTATTTTGTGTTAGAAACTAAATACTAATTAATTGACAGCATCCTAATTTCATGGTTTGATATAAGTATTATTAATTGATCATTTATAATTTTTAGTAGATTTAAATAATTAAGATTTTGATGCACTATGTAAATAGGCTATTTTATCATTAATAAATATTGAATGTGCTATTTTTCAGGAAGAGTTATTAGAAAGTATTGCAAAAAAGTTGAGAATTCTAAAGCAAGAAAAAGCTGCTTTACAAGAGGAACTAAAACAAAATGAAGAATTAGGCAGCAATCTTGCTACTAAACTGGAGAAGCTAGCAAATAAAAGCGAGACTCAAAAATTCAAACTTCATGTTGAAGAGTTAGAAAAAATTACAAATTTATTGTTGTCCTTATCAGGAAGATTAGCCAGAACTGAAAATGCTCTTCTTATTTTACCTGCTGAGTCTTCTGAAGAAAAGGTAATTGCACTATTAATTTTGAAGCTTTTGTAAATTTTTAATTTTTATTCAATATCTAAAGCAGGGATATTGTATTTGAATACTAAAAGGTATAAGGGTAAATTCAGGAAAGGCTGTGCACCTCACAGGTACATTTTGGGTCACCTTGAATCAACATATTTTTTATAAACTGGAAAAAATGTTTTCTTACATAACACTTACTTAAAAATCGCATATCTCCTAAAGTATTTAAAATAGTTCAATTTTGTTTGTTCTGTAAAATTGTAAAACGTAAGAGCAAAAATTAATGCTAATTTCATTGGAACTTAACCTTTACACTACGGCAGGTACAAATGCCTCCCATCAGAAGTTTCTTTCGTAGAGCAGCTTGGGAAGTTTTGAGATTTCCCTGTTTCAGTGACCACTGACATCGATCACGATTTACCAGCTGTCAGTGACTGGCTTTTAAGAGTGTCCTTCTTTTTGTTCGATGCCTCCCCTATCTATTATTGTGTGAACTCTTTGGGAAAGATGGAAAGTGGCGCAGTTGATATCTCTCTCACGCCAAAGAATATGCCAAGAAGTACAAAGTCATTTATGGGAACGCTTTTCTTATTCAACACTACTCTTAGTACAATTAGTATAACACCAAATATCTCACTAACAAAATTTTTTGTCTGCGTTTTTAAGATTTTAGTATAAAAGATTGAAAATATTACTTATGAAATGATTCGATGTTCTAGATGTTTAAAATGATTTTGTTCAGTTCCTCCAGCACCTTGGATAAGCAATACGGAATAACAAGTTACTCAGTTTTTATGTAGAGAAAAGTAAGCACATTGATCGTGAATTGTTCAGAAAAGGATACTTAGTTGCGTAAAAAAATTCCCATGATTTAACCTGTACTTTTATAGAATGACTGAGTAGAGTGGTTGGGTAATTTCACGCAATCACTGCTATGCTTATGAGAGCCCATAGAACCCTTATTTTAGAACCCAGCTTAGTATGAAATCTATTATTGGCAACCAATTTATGAACTGTCATTTAAAGTAATAGGTAAATGAATTTAATAGGATTATTTTAAGATATAAAAAACAGCGCTTTAGTCTTAAAAAATACGATTACGTAAGACAAATAAATGAATTGGTACAGTAATTACTCGTTATATCGGATATTCGGCTATATGGCTCTTGTTTTTGAATATTAAAGTTTCGGTCTTGAGGACAGCAGAAAGACAGAAAACCGCACAATAGTCTTTTTCGTAATTAGTGACTTAAAGGCAATTATTTTTAGCAGTTTTCTTTACCTTTTCACGTGGGATTCGTTTTCACTAAGCAAAATTACAACATAGTTGTTATGGGGTACAGGTTCATAGGAATTCTTGAAGGAAGGTGAAGAAACCGTAAATCACTCCTATTCAAAGTGGCTCATAAAAACATCTTCACTGCTTGAGAACGAAAACATGCTATTCATGATGTTGTGACTCAGTGGGTATGCCCACTGCACTAACCTTCGAGGTATAGGTGGCACAGGTTCTATTCCTGTCAGGTGCATACCTCCCTGGGTGTATTTCTCTCTTCTGTGTCAGTAAAACTTTCATTGTGTTTATTACTTGATATTGTATGTCTTGTGTCTGGCGCAGTAGGGCTAAATATGGTCCTTGCGCAATAAAATCCCCAAACAAACCCTTCTTGAGAACATTCGAGTTATATAATAGTCCCAATTCATTATATTTTTACAATGTATTGTCTATTGTGTGTTCAGCTTATAAATGAAAACTCGTAATTTAACCTTCGCAATCCAGAAGCAAACGGAAGTTGGGTCCCAAGGTTTGTTTACCAGTTGTTTCTTTTATTTTTACTATACTCCGTTATTTACTTTTTAGAAAATTTAGTTTTTACAATAGTTTGGATGTATAATTTAACCTTTGGATAAAAGTAATATTTTTTGCTATTCTGAAGAACTGTTGGGTATTTAAGGAAGGGCAAATGAATTTTTGTCAGATATCGATTATATGCATTATAACTAATTTTTAAACATTTTGGATATCTAGTTTATACTCTAGTTACACAACGTAACTTTGACTTGATCCTTTAAAAAAACAGAACAAATGCAAACTTTTATTATTTATATATAAAACAATAACTTTTTAAAGGCTGAACTATAAATGGAACCTAAAATTATAGCCCTTTCAGTCAATAAATTGTTAAATTTAATTTTTAAATTGTTCAAGTTGTAGGATTTTTAAATTTCCAATTCTATATTGCATATGCTATTGACTTTTTTCTAGATATCTGATTTCTGGACCTTGTATTAATTTCGTAACGGAATTTCTTTGCAGTTTTTTTAAAGATTTCTTTATCTGTGTCTTTAGTATATTAAGAAATAATCTACAGATTTCACAAGTTCACTACAGAACAAGAAATGCTTTTTTGTGTGTTCTAAACTAATCTTGATTCTTTAAGTCTATCTCTTTTCATTTATTCAACCTTTCACAGACTCTAGATGCTCGAGGATAAACGATTTGTGAGGCTCCCCGTCGATAAACCTGACATCTTTCTCAACGGGGAGATAAGGTTATTCACATGCGGGTCTCTTTGTATGACAGACAAGGGGGATGGACTCAACTGTTTCTTAGTTTGAAGTCGGAAAGAATCCGAGCCTTTCTTAACGAGGGGACTTGGAACGTTCGACCGGTATCTAGAGGGTTAATTTTTTCTCACGCTTTGTCGAAAATATTTATTACTTTCTATAGAAAATGGGAAGCTCTTGAAATCGTCACACAAAAATATTCTGTGAGCATCACTCATGTCTTTACTTGAACTATCACAATGACCATTGCATTCCTTCTTGTTAACTAATGACACTCAAGTATGCGGGAAATAACATGTCATGCCTTCCTTTATCACATTGGTAGAATGGCTTAAAACATACAGACAGCAATCTGACTCGAGGGGGCACTAATAGTTCTCACGATGACCATCGAAGTATCTTTTCTTTGTATTGTCAAAGCATAACTCACGACGGAACGGTTGTACAGCACTTCTTTCTTTATCTCCACTTGGATTGGAAACATTTCGAATGTTAGCACTATTTTCAATCTTCCTCTATCAGTCGTCTAATTAGCCCTTATATTGCAATACATGACCATGACCAACTTGCTTTCAATACTATACAGGGTGTCCCAAAAAGGTTGTTACACAATTTATCTTTTTACCATTTGGAGATAGGTAGGCACTGTAAATTGCAAAAGTACACCAAATAAGGTAAGTAATTAAGATATGTGAATAAAATTATCATGTGATAACAATTTAAGCGGATTCAGTTTTTAATTTAAATACGACCCCTCTAGATAAAAATCCGAGATAGCAAAAATGTTCCTTACCTGTATCCCTATCATTAGTAAAAAACTACATTTCTATAGGTTGAATAGTAACGGAGATACAAGAGGTCCCATTTTAGGGGGCGTATCTAAATATAGAACGGAAACTGACCCATGGCCAAAAATGAAGAGCTAAGTTCTGCATTGCTGCAGATGGAAAACATTTTGAACATGCGTTGTAAATTTCCTTTTATTTTTATTTTAACCATTTTTCTATAATATTTTTATTAAAGATTACATTGTCTACTATTCATTGCGATTTTCATCTGCAGTTGCAATACTACATTACTTTGCACAATGTTGCACTTTCTGACCGAAAAAAATGCTTTTTAGCATTGTGTATACGGTCCCTAATCTGACTGCTTGAAAGCTGTGCATAAGCGGTATAAGTCAACTTTTTTGCGTCATTATGCCTCCGTGGGTCGTATACAAATTAAAAACTGAATCCGCTTAAATTGTTATCACGTAATAATGTTATTCACATATCTTAATTACTTACCTTATTTGGTGTACTTTTGCAATTTACATTGTCTACCTATCTCCAAATGGTAAAAAGATAAATTGCGTAACAACCTTTTTGGGACACCCTGTATATTATGCGGTAGTTTTTCATATTCAAATCCGTTTATCCTTTAATGAAAAAAGAGGTTGAAGGAATTCGACGAAGAAAATTTTGCAGATAGCGATTCAGAATGGGAAATTGAGCATCCTGAAAACGGATCTTGTGTCTGAACAAGAGACTTTTGCAGTTGATAGCTCATCTACAGAATTCCCAAATATAAATTGGAAATTTCCCAAACCATCAGATGAAGTAACTGTTTACGACTTCAGTGGAAATGTTGGGCTTTCCTCAAAGGTCCAACCATTAGAACTGAAACAATAGATTGATTATTTCCCCCTGATGTTCAATTTGGATGTTTTACGAATTTTAGTTGAACAAACTAACAAGTATGTAGTACAAATTTTAAAAATACGTGCAAACTTTCCAAAGAGAAAACACTCGTCGGATTGGAAGCTCACGACTCCTTCAGAAATTTTTAGGATTGGTTCTACTCATGGGCCACATAGAGAAGGAAAATTTCCACTAATTTGAAATATTTTACTTTACAAATTGCCAATTTTGAATTGGTTGATTTTTACCTGATTTGCACAAAAGTATGTTGAAGAATCAGAAAATTTTAAATTTCTTAGTTTACAAGTTTACTAAACATCAAAATTGCAGCATTTATGTTATTTTAATGTTGGTTGGCTTCGGGTCTTATGGCGCAAGGGCCATATTTGGTCAAACTGTGCCAAACGTAAGACACAACACAATGAGGGAGGAAGAAAAAGCAGAAGGGTAGACTAGGGTAAAATTGAAAGGGGAGGAAAGATCACTTGGGTATCTCTGGGTCGTGATGCTCGTACACACCTAAATAAGTTGAGGGCGTTATTTTACCATAAAAGAAGCATCCACTTTTCATGACCTTAACATAATGGTAGAATGTGACCATGTTTTTTATTAGCCAAAAATTATTCAAACTGTTCCAATAATTTATTTTTACAACGTTTTGATTGTACTTAAACATTCAATATTTAGTGTTCCATCTAAATTGATCTCCAAATTCTTTTAATTTGAAAAGATGATTTTTCAATCATCTTTAAAACCATAAGCAAAAGTAACCAATGAAACTGTCGGTCAATTTTCATAAAGAAAGTTTGTACATCTTTTTTTGACATAAAATCTTTGTCCCCAAAGAAGTGATTTTCTTAAATCCAATGGAAACTTGAGCGCTATAAGATTAAAATTAGATCAAAATGTTGGAGACTGGTGTGCATGATACTCACTTGATAAGGAAATTTAGTCATTTTATATATCTTCTCTTTATGACTGAATTCTAAAACTGATTTTAAAGTGAATTAAAACCTTTACAACATCTATTAAAATAACAACCAATTACTTCCCTACATGTACAATTTTCAATAAATTTCAAAACAAGGATTGACGGGAGTTACACATTCAGTTAAAAAAAGTTTTTTGAAAGCACAGTAGTAAGTTTTTCTCATAAGGTATTGAGCCTATTGAATACCACCGGTCAAGCAAACATTAATTTCATTATTTAATCATTTTTAACGAACTCATAAAATAATAAAATTTCAATCATGTGCAATAAAATAATACTCCTAAAGAGAACGAAACGTGTGTACTCTTTATGTGCTTGTTTACGTATTAATTATTTAAATAGAAAGTATCTGCCATTTTTTGTAATGTAAACACTTTGCACTCTATTTTCTACCAAAATATGATTATGAACGATAATTAAGATAAACGATTATACAAAATCGCACTGACCATTTTAAAAATGAACTATAAAATCTTGTATTTAAATTGAAAAAATGATTTGTGCTTATCAAAATGAGTCATTGAAATACTAATATAAGTAAAACAAATGGAGTATGCATTTGCGACTGCCCTAACGTTAAACGATTTTTAATCCAAACTTCAAACAGTTCCTGGTACGAAGAATCAAGTGGGGTAGAAAAGAGCGCTTATAGCGAAAACTGGAAACCCCTCCAAGAGGTCCAAGAGAGAATTTTCATTGAGCGGCATTGGGACAACTCTATGAAAGGAAAGCGCGCTAGGTGGTCAATCGTAAAAGTCATTCAAGACTCTCGCCCAAATTCTGTAGGGGGATGGAAGTTAAACGAAATATGCCGTTCTACGAGACGTTAACGAAATTTGGCCACCACATTGTAAAGGTTAAATAGCATTGTAAATGTGGATTTTTCAATTTGATCAATTTAATTCATTTTCCCCCAAAACGCCATTTTTTAAAAAAAATCTGATTATTTTTCTTAGATCCTATAAATATGCTATCAGAGTATGTTAGCACTTTTTGCAGTATTTTTTGTATAATGACACTGATCTAAATTAAATTTCCTGATTGAGATGGACAGCTGAAAATGAAGTAGCAAATAAGATACAGTGGTGGTAAATACGGATAAATCCACATTCCAGCTTTTTACACTCAGTAAGAAACATTACGATATAAATTTATATTATAAAAACTAATAATTAAAGAAAATAGATTATACAAGATATTCGTATTGATTTGGATTCAAAATTAAATTGGGGGACAAGACAAATTGTGAAGTCATTGATCGTGGAATCTCAAGATAGACCCTACTAAAAAGACTAGCAGGCATTACCTGTGGTTCTCACAGCCTATAAAACTTATGTTAGACCCTCTATTGAGTATCTTATTACAGCTTAAAGAAATAAGAAAACACCTTATGTTTTGCAAAATCATTTCTTGATATTGATAACTGGAGGTACAAAATCAACACCACGTGTCATCTTCCCTGAACCACTTGTTTTCGTATAATTTCAACTTGGGCACGTAGCTGATGCTCAAACTATCCATAATCATGAATAGATAAAACAAAATGTATGTTTTCAAGTATGGGAAGTGAAGATGGTTTATTTTCTGTGAAATTTTTATCAAGGAAATGATTAAATTGAATGAACTTGTTTGTAACTAGGAATTGTTTTGTTGGTGTGGGTAGGTTATGTAAAGCTGCATACTCATTAGCAAACTGACATGTAACCAGCATCAGATGTTGGCAGTATGTCCTTGTAACATGCTACAAGTCCCTTTGTGTTTGTCCCCAAACTAACAATTGGTCTGATAGTTTTGAGCATTGCAAATCTGTCCACAGGCCTAGTTTGATTGGCACATTTATTGCATGTAATGTAACCAGATTCACAAGTCCCTAGTTAATATGGAGCTTTATGTATGATACAATAGACATTGATAAAGTAAATGATGGTAGTGGTATGACAGGTTCGGTGGCTTATGCGTAACTATACCTAACAAAACATCCTTCTGTTGTAAGGTGGCATATAACACCATCCTTTTTGATGAATAAATCTAGGAAATTAAAAACTACCAATATTTATATTAATTTTGTATTGAATTTTTAACTTTTCTGATTAAGGAAACCAAAAATGTTACTTTATGCACAAAAAATTAAATAAGCATGTCAATATTCACTACATAAACTCATACCTTCTGTGGCTTAGACATGTTATTGAAGAGATAGTAATCAACAGCAGAAACTCCAGAAAACAACACATTGTAGGAGAAAATGCTGTACTTTCATTTCTATAAACTTGTGGGATAAACAAAATTCTCCACTTCCATTTATTTAAGCTTTGTGCATGTTGACATCAAGCTGGAATTCAAAAATCACCCCATTTTATTCCTATAGAAATAAATAAAAATGATTGAAACTGAAAGTTTATCTGTTCCAAATCTTAAATTTTTATTCAAAACCACAAATCTTGGATATTTTGTAGTAGTTGAGGATATAGTACCACTAATGTATTTGATTAAGATTTTTTAAAATTTCTTTTTAGGAGCTACTTGAAGCAAAATATTACAAACTCACTCAACAGTATGATGAAGCTGTGCATTTGCAGAGAAACATTGAGAAGCGAAATAGCCAAGTATCTCTTTTCTTATACAAATATTTAACTGAAGATGATTTGGTGGATTATGATCACTTCATTCATATGAAAGTGAAGTTATTAATTGACTATAAAGACTTACTTGAAAAAATTAAATTAGGCGAAGAACAACTTTATGCCTTGAAAAGTAGCTTCAATACAAGTGATGGCAATGAAATCAAAAGAGATCTGTGTGATAACATTTATGTATAATACTTTAGAATAAAAATTTTGTAATTTTTTAAATGCCTTTTAATGTTTGTAAAATGTTAAGAAAATACTGATTTGTCTTGCTCATAATTCAATTCAAGAATAATATTCAAGAAAATGATGAGTTTGTACCCTTAACTTAATTCTAAATTGTGTTGGCCTCTTAAAAATATCTAATTTGAAATATAGTAGATAGCAATAACATTTCTTAACTCTCATTTCAATACCTTAAAACATTGCTATGTACCATAGCTTGCCCCATAATTTAAACCATGAGAGTTGTGTATTCTATGAGCTAGTTTTAGGTTTTCACCAGGGTCAAAGAAAATCATTTTAGGTCTGAACTCAAAGGCTGTATGTCCATTTATACGAACTGAACATATTTTCAATAAATCGAGAACATCAATGTACAAAAGTTTTATTTGTAACAATATCAAAATAACTTTATAATAAATTGTATCACAATAGTTTGACCGGAAATGAATGAACATGGTAACGTTTTATTTGGTAATGGATATGCTTCCTTCTCCATTCACAATATTCAAACTCAAGGTATGAACAGATGGAATGAATTTCCTAGAAATGCAATAAAAATTGAACTGTTAACAAAAGAAATTAACAAAAAATTGTAATTATTAGAATTTCTTATCTTTATTTAGAGAATTGAATGTAAAAAATATGAAATTTGAAAAAAATTATAATTGATTTTATATTTCGTTTCAGGGTAAAAAGTTCGATTTTAAAACGCAAAAATAAACAAAAAATGTAGCGTGATATCAAAATTACACTAACTTGCAAATGATTCCTGCCAAAGCAAACATCTTCCGAGAAGGAATTTGTTCATCCACAGGATCAGGTTTCTTTTCAGAAAAAATTACTTGACTTATTCCAGCTTGTATTATTAATTTGGCACATTCAGCACAAGGAAATTTTGTAACGTATAGACAAGAGTCATTCAAATCTGCTTTCCTACCATTCATGATAGCATTCATTTCAGCATGACATACTGTAAATATTGAAAATCAAGCAATATATTAATAAAAAGAAAGAAATATTTTAGTAATAAGCCTTCAGAAATGCAATGAAAAATTATCAATGATTGATAGATTGATTTTATATTTCGCTTAATAGATTTAAAAAGTTATGTTTATAAACAATTAAATACACATTTAATAAATGGGTCCCATAACCAGTGAGAATAATTTTAATTACATTACATGGTTTTATAATGGAAATTGACTGTTGAATCATGAAACAAAAAATGACATTACTATTGTGGATTATGTCACAATAAACCAAGATGAATAAACCACAAAAAGGAACATTTCACTTTGATGTTTAACCCTGAGGCCTGCAATTTTATTTACAAAAAGATTGATTTCTTAGATTTAAGGTTTTTCTCAAGGTATGCTGATTTCATTCAAGTGATTATTTAAAAAAAATCACGCTTTAAATTTGTTTTTTTCAAGTTTAAAAACATTGAAAGTGAAATAATCAGAGTAAAGAAGGCATGTTATTTTACAAATTTGATTATACTCAAAGAATGACCTCCTTTCTTTTAACTGAAAATAAGTGGCTTCCCTACTTTGAGGACACTAAGGATAAAGGTATTGATTAGGATGCAGTGGTACTAACTTTGAGAAAGTATTGGGACCTAAGAAAGATACCACTAGCTTGATACACATATGAGGCAGACCATAGGTTGCACTAAGTGTTTCAGTTAATTTTGACAAACACTTCCCCATTGAAAGGTTGGATTGACTTGAACTGATGCCCTTCCAAGGGAAATTTTGTTATATGTAATAAAGGAATCAGAACTGCAACATTTGTTTTCAGTATGCTATAAACAAGTACTGGGTGCCCCCCACTTCCTAACTTATTTGATAAATCTCTCTGGAAGAAAATAAACTGAGCTTAAATAGAAAGAATCGATATTTGCAAAAGCAAAATAGTAATCTAGTATAATGCTTGTAATTATGAAAATTCACGAGAAAGCAGAAAGTTTTTTATTTCCTCTGCGAAAACATTGTATCCCAGATATCTCCTTTGGAATGGAGGAAACTTGTTTAATTTTAGTGTTTGCGTAGAAGACAACTAAACACCACAGCTACTTCTGTATTTGTAGAAAGAATATTTTCAACTTAACATTTTAACTTGCAGTTTATAAAAATTGAGTAACAAACATTAAAACGTATATAATTGATTTATAAAAATTTATTAGCATTTAAATTTTATTTCCCCCTTATTAAAACATTAATTTGTAATACAGAATTTTAAATATGGATTTGTTTCATGAAATAGAATTCAAATGAAATAAAAGCAAAATAAGACCCAAGAATCATTTCAATTTCCTCTCCCTGCTATATTCCTTAAATCCTTGTATGTTATCAATACTATATAGAAACTACACTAATTTGCATGTTTCATGTCCAACAACTTCAAACATGAACAAATGAATTAAAATCACTAATCCGACTTAAATAAAACATAAATCCAATTGAAATTTTTTTCACATCTTGTTTTTTGGTTAGATTTCTGTAAATATTCATTACAAATTTTATTTCAATTTTTGAATAAATTTTTAATGCTATTATTTACTGCTATAATATTATTACTGCTATATAAATGCTATTATTTACTGCTATATAAATTTTAATGCTATTATTATGCAAATGCTATTCCCTACGCATTACAAAAATACAATTTTCAAAAATTTAGCTTCAATACATGAGTATTTCATACATATTACAACATAGAATTTAAAAAATTGTAGTCCTTTGGAATATGAAAGTAGAATTTGTTTACATCATATTGACTGACAGCTAATTCATGTAATAGCTTTCCAATAAAGTCCTGGAAACCCTTTTTACTATCTACTGATAAAAATAAGAAACTGGTAAATAGACAGAAACTGTTTTGAGTAGTTCAAATAGGACCACTAGGATGCAATGGTTGTTTTTAAAACAAGTCATGAAAACAAGCAGTGGTGCTTGGCACCAATGGTCCTTAAAGGGTTAAAAAAAGCTGAACACAAGGTTCATGTCAAGGTTCTACACAATTCTTATTCATGGGCAATAATAACATACTCATCAATTTCAGCTGGAAGAGGATTTTCTTCAAAATGGATATATGCACATGAGTGTGGTTGGATATGAATGTTATTGAGTGTGGGGATGCATTAGGGAAAGCACAAGCCATTAACAGCCATTTAGCTGAAAACAGCTCAGATATTCAGAAGTGGGACTTTTTGCTTGCAGTTCAGACAACCTCATGAAAAGTCTATGGGGTCTGCATGGCTGTAAAATAATCATACCTCTCAATATGGTCATGACCAGCATTTACTGTTATTCCTATGTAAAACGAAAATGGCATTTCATTCCTGCACTACAGAAAAAACCAGGGGTTCCCAAACTGCATTGCAACTCCCTGGGGCGTCATCAGTCTAGCTTTGGGGCATCATATGTATAAGAAAAACTAAAACACATAATACCCATGTCCCATTAAGCAAATACTTACTTCTTACAATACTTGTTAAGATAGTTTATAGAATTACAGTAAAAATGTGAAAACCAAATGAAGAGTGCTTACATAATGAAAGACATTCATGTATTTGTTTTGCCATTATGAATAAACTCAAAATTGATCATTTTATTATCCACGTTACCTGAAGGTACCTACTCAAACAGAATGTGAAGACTACATTGACTTTCACATTAAATGTCTAAAACAGTTGGCTACTGGGTATATATTCTGCACTCTTAAGTATATGTGAGCCTAAGATAATCTAGTTTGAGATACAAGTCTGATAAAAAGTATACAACCTTGGCCAATAAGATAAAACTCATATTTTATTTAAACATAGTCCCCTTTATAATAAGCAATTTCTGAGTTGACTCACTTCTTTCATTTCCAAAGTTCATGAGGTCTAAGTGTAACTGAGAATTGGAGATATACATGCATCAAGAGCACATATTTTGAAATGATTTGCAAGCATGATGAGATATTAACATTAAAGAAGGCATTTTCCTATGTTGTGTTTTGAGTGGGTATATGGTAATATACATGAATGAAACTATTGATCATCCACATTTAATTTTTAGAATTGAATAAATATGTTGTAGGGAAGACAGTGAAGTAGATTCAAATCTGACTAGTACATCAACAAATTTAATAAATCGAAAAACAAACTGAAGCAATTTTTTAGGCTTTCAGGGCTAGTAACATGGTGCAATTCCCCTAAAAATCTTTTACATAAATCATGTCTTAATACTTAATGTTATACATACAAGTTGAGATATTATAAATTGAGGGTACTCTGTATAACACTATCTAATGTATTCAAACTACGAAAAATTTGCATAAATACAATGAACACAGAAAAGTGCACTGTTTATAGCTAATTATATAAAATTTAAGTGTTCAAGTCATGTTATCAGTAAGTTTAAGAGAAGTAATTTTTTCCACTCTTCCAATCCTTTGGATATGCTTGAAGTTGGGCAACACCCAATAGTTCTGTCAAACTGTTTGAACAATAAAATTTGATGGAGGTTCAAGTTCAATATTGGTGTGAGCATCTATAAGATCAAATTGGTTTTTCTATTTATTTAGAAAACTTAACAAGGATGCTCCAATAAGCTGCTTTAATTAGCTCCCATGAGCTAGTTCAATTAATAAAACGAAGTACGTTATGGACCATAAAATAAACGGATACAACAAAGAAGTTCGCTATGGACCATACCATGAGCGTGAACAAGGAAGCAATCAGTTCAATATCGAATGCATCGGGAACGCCCTATCTTGGCGACCTAAAAAAAAGTCAGCAAATCGCTGCTAGTTCATAACATTCCGCGAGACGTTGAAATATTCATATTTTAAAATATAAAAATACAATTGATCAAATACAAACTAAAGAAATTTATATACAAAGATATACAACACATTGATAATATACTAAATTGCATAATAAGAACATAATAATTTAATTCACATTAATTGGTAACAAACATTTTGGAAATGGGCCTTTTAAATTCACCCTGTGGTGATTTCACTATTACTACTTGAACCTTTCCATCAGAACCAGGTATAATGACCTGAATTCTACAAATAGACCACTTTAAAGGGGTAAATTATCGTCCTTTAATAGTGCTAAAGCACCTGGAGTAACATTCTCTTTTTCGAATTGCCATTTGGCTCTGTTGAAGATGATTTAAATAGCTAGAACTCCATTTTTTCCATGTGTTGGACAATTTTTTTTTTCAACATGACAATCTGCTTTCGTTAATATCTATAAGTTTAGGTTCAGGAATTTGATATAATGGACGTCCAATAAGGAAATGTCTGGATGTTAAAACCTCGAAATCATCAGGGTCTGATAAGGGCATAAGAGGTCTAGAATATAGGACACCTTCAATTTGATTTGAGACAGTCAAAAATTCTTCTAATGTTAGTTTAGAATCTCTGATAGTTCTTTTCAAATGAAATTTGAATGATTTTACACCGTCTTCCCAGAGCCCACCAAAGTTTGGGGATCTTGGAGGGATAAATTTCCGATTAATATTTTCAGATGACAAATAATTTTCTCGACTTTCGTCTTTGGATTTTTATCAAACCTTTATACGAATTTCTAACCAAGCACCAACGAAATTAGTAGCATTATCAGAAAATATTGTTGAATACTTGCCACAACGTGCAAAAAATGGCAATTAGTGCTTCAGATGTTAGGTCACTTATAAATTAAAAATGAACAGCCTTTGCAGCCATGCAAATAAAGATAGCAATGTAAATTTTGTGGAAAATTTCTTTTCTCTGTCCTCTGTATTTAATTAAAAATGGTCCACACAAGTCCAACCCAGTGTTGTAAAATGGAGGACTAGGAGACATTCGTTCGAGGAAGTTCCCCATTAATTGATGTTCAATTTTTGGTTTCAATCTATGACATTGGAGACAATGGTGAACTACAGATCAAGTTAAATTATGACCATTAATTGGCCAAAAGATTTAATGAACAGTGTTTAATAATAAACTTTGAGGTCCAACATGTAAATCACGTTTATGAAAATATTCCATAACCATTCTAGTTAATTTATGGCTAGCAGGCAATATTATAGGATGTTTCTGATCATAATTGAGGGGGTCAGAAGCAGAAGGATGCAAGTGAAAAAACTGACTTTTGAGAAAAGAGCTTCAAAGTTGAAGTGATCTTGAAAATTCCGCGAAACACTTAAACAGAACAACCATAACATTTTTGGAGCACCCAAACCTTGTTCCTTCCTGTCTTTCATCTTGATTTATCCCATGCTTGTTTACCCGAAGGTTATTATGGGCTTATTTCAAGTAATCATGCACTTGCACCCCTTTGCTTCCGAGAGTTCATTGCCAGTCGGTATTCTAGTGTTGAAGGAACTATATAAGGGAAGGTTAAAACAGTTTAATGTACGAGTTTCTAAGAAAAATATAACTGATAATAGATAGAATAACTGATAAATATATTGAAAAAGTATAGTGTTTCATAAGTACTAAAATAATTTTAAAAAACACTAGCAACATGAGCATAAGATAAAAGTAAAAAAATGTTTAAGAAACCATAAAATTATTAATCGTAAACAGGTGCTAAGTATACAAAAATTTGTCGACAGGTGAAAAAAATTAAACAAAATTAGTCATCTTCAGATTCCAGTTCGGTTAGATCTTCGGCTGGGTCTGTGATTGCAGGTAGGATTGGATGTTAGGGTTTTATGGCGCAAGGTCCAAAAGCGGACAAGTTGTACCAAACACAAGACAGAATATAACCCAATAAAAGTACATTGAAAAATCAAGATGAAGATAAAAGAGATTTAAAACTGTAAAATGTGTAGATGAGAATAACTACATGCAAATAGTCAGATGATAAAAACAAGATCATTGACTGTAGCATAACTAATGATTTAATTTGTATATGCATAAAATTTGATGGTTGGAAATTTAAGATTGAATTATAAAAGAATTTGATAAAATAGATTGATGAGTAATTGTGAACTTGGAAGAAAATTAGATGAGGTGTAAAAAACCAATAGAACATAAAAAATGCAAAAAGGTTTGGATGGGGATTTTCCCCAACCAAATCTTGTAAGTTTAAAATTGTACTTCTAAAAAATTTTTGGCGATGAGGATTAAAAGCAAGACATATAATTAAAATATGAACTGTAAAATCTGAAGAGCATGATGAACAAAAAGGGGGTTCTCGCCTAACAAAAGATGGCGATGAGTAAAACGTGTGTCCAATGCGAAGGCGGGTCAGTTCATCTGTCCTACGCAATGGAGATAATGGCCATTGATGAACGATAGGTTTTATACAATGCAATTTGTTGTTGACATGCAGGTTCCATGACTCTTGTCACAAGGAGCTGATGAACTCCTTTGTGGACATCTTGATGTCACAAGGAACAGTATGCTGCAGTGGAACGGAAGCTGTCTTCGCAGCACTGTCAGCAAGCTTGTTACCCTTGATGCCCACGTGACTAGGGACCCAACAAAACAGAATATAGAAACCCTTACTCTGCAAGGTACGCAAGATGGCAAAAATATCTGACACGACAGGATGGCAAGTGATGCTATATTGCTCCAACTGTTGTAATACACTCATGCTGCCAGTGTGAATGCAGTACTTACGGTGGGTACTAGAGGATATCTGTCCCTGAAGGGCGCAATAAATTGCCACCACTTCAGCAGTGTAGACGGAGCAGGAAGTGTGTATTCCGTAACTATAAACAGTATGTATAAATAGTATAACTGTAAGTTTTGCTTTACCCTGTATGGTCTCCATTTTTACAGCCTAATTTTATGGTTTACATGAAACTTTGAAACACATTTCTCACCTGGGGATAGATAATTTTATTGTTTACATGGACTCTAAGTATTTTGGAATGTTTGCCAGCAGAGATCCCCACAACATCCCTTAACTATTGCCGTGCTGAAATTCCATCATCAGATTACTCGACGTGGCTATAGTATCTTTCTGTTGGATACCGGGCCACATAAGGATTGCCTGCAATGAACTTGCTGACACCGCTGCCAAGAATGCAACAACCTTTTTGAGTCCGTGAATTCCATGAGGATATTCGAATAACTATATGCGACATATGGAACGATTGGCAGAGACTGGGAACTGCAGAGTGGTAATAAACTTCATGGGATACAACTAACCATATCACCCTGGCCTTCTTTGCATCCTCGTCGTCTTGATGTAATTCTAACAAGACTTTCCATTGGGCATACGAGGATTACCCATCATACTTACTGGCTGGAGAAAGCTCTCCTTTTTGCCACTATTGTAATATTGAGACCTGACTATATCTCACTTTTTAACTTCCTGTCCAGGTCTGTGGCATTTTTACGTTACACATTTAAACTCCCTTGCCTAATTTGTCTGTCTTGCTGGGTAATCCTCCCCACTCTGCACTTTTCCATTTTTTACACTTTTTTCCGAAATTTTAACATGTACCACTTTTTTAAAATGTATAAAATCGTACCTTTTTAGCTTTTCTTGTGGACAAATGTGGAAAACCCTGTCCCCATTTCATTGAACATTCAAATCTTTAAATTTTTAAGACCAATTCTGTATAGAATTTTTATCGCCTTTTAAACTGCATCACTTCACCTACTTTATGTTCATTCGCTAGATCGAAAACATTTCATTCTTTTTATTCAGTCTTAATATTCTCTAATGTATTTCTATTTTTAACTGATTTTATTGAATGACATTTAATCCTGTGTTTGGCGCAGCTTGTCCGATATGGACCTTGCGCCATAAATCCAAATCAACCAACAATTATAGCCATTTCCTGCCAACCAAGTGAATGTGCAACACTGGTTTTACTTCACGGCAAAGAGACGTAAGTGACTTGCATCATTTGGCACCAAGCCAAAGACGGTATCTCTTGAGCAGATTATCTTTCTCTCATTATACGGCAGTACCAGTACACATGACGGCTCCGACAGTCCGTGGCCAGTCAGCCACGTGCCTAAAGAATCTCTCCATGCATTTAACCGTTACCACCGAGATAACAATTATAGCCATTTCCTGCCAACCAAGTGAATGTGCAACACTGGTTTTACTTCACGGCAAAGAATTGTTATCTCGGTGGTAACGATTTAACTTATTCTGGCAAGTTTCGTCACTTGCACCCCTTTACTTCTGACCCCCTCAATTCAAATTTGCTTTACTCCGCCTACTACCCACTCGAAGTAGACCCTCTTTATCTAAAAAAGATGTAAAAACTTTTAACTTACTTCCTTTAGGAATCGACAAACTTTTTTTTTTTAGTAGGGATATTTCTTCCCCAAAATTAATTGCCTGGATCCTCTCTATATATTTCTTGATGTGAGTAATTCCCGAGTTTGAATCTCTCCTGATATTCGACCATTTGCACTTTTATAATTTCTAAGAAACCTGTAAATATAACTTAAGATTCTAATTAGTTTTGATAATGGTATTTTTCGTGGTTACAGCTAGAGTCAATTCTTCTGTACGCTTAAGGTCAATCAGATAATGATTGTCCACAGTACTGTTCACAGGATCTGTAAGAGGGATTGTTGCCTCTCTTAAAGGGAATGCTGGATCCTTCCACCATATCTGATCAAACCTAGCTCCTCAGCATGCATTCCTCCGGAAATTATGTCCGTAGGATTGTTGGTTGTTGAAACATGTCCACTTATGCTGCTCGCTCAGTTGCTGAATTTGAGACACACGGTTGCTGACGAATGTCTTTAATTCATGAGGTGTTTATCCAAAAAAGGGCAATCGTAGAGTCTGACCCCAGGTACACTTGGTTAATTTCTAACCTGAGAGCAGTTAGAACTTCGTTCACCAACTGTGCAAGAAGGCAAGCAGACAGTTCAAGTCTACGTATAGTAATTGTTTCGCTTTACGAACGAGACCTCATTATAAAATAAGAGGCGAAATTTGCAAGTTAAACAATGCAAAGAATACGCTTAAATCTTAGTTATAAAAAACAAACAACCATCTTTTTCTCCATATATTTATTTATTACTGTTGCCAGATGCAACTTGTTATTTATTGAGTAGATAATCATAACGAATACGATTAAAAGTATATCGATTCGCAACACTCCCACCTTTTGTATTGATTTTAATCAAGACAAAACTTGATGAACGTATGAGAGTAGACTAAAAGGGGAAAATGTTTGCGAGAGAAAAAAACAACCTGAAAGTGATATTACAACTGGTATGAGAAACTACTATTACAGAATATTGCAGAGTAATACTTAAACTTAAATATTGCTTAAAATTTACATTACTATAACTTAAAGTCTCTAAAGTAAAGTCGATAAAGTTTCTTTCTAGTCAAAGGTCTAGTCTCTGTGGCATCTTCACTTGACGACCACTTCGGGTACACTTTACTTCAGAAGTCTCTAGGGTATTGTCTCCAGAAACATCAGAAATCCGTGCTTCGGTGATGGGTGGTAAATCCTCGGACCGTATTTCTAAAGGATAGAGTCGTTGAATAGACCGAATAAGAGTAGTATGAGCCAGTTTCAATCGAGCGACTCTTCGTTTTCCATCTTTGCCCGAGATCAACTCCTCGACCCGTGCTAAGGGCCACTCTATTCTCTTAGAATTATCAGATCCCACAAGAACGATATCACCCGCCTTCAATTTGGAACGTTGTTTATCTTCAGGATTTTTCACCAACGCAGCTAGATATTCTCTTTGGAACCTCTTGCGGAAGCTCTCACGAACCTTTTGAAGGTAGCACAGTCTCTTTCGTAAATGGTTGCTGTCAATCAGATCTAGATCAACTGTGTCACGATGTAATGGTGGACCAACTTCACGCAAAAAATGGGCAGGGGTCAAAGGCTTTGGCTCTTCAGGATCCTCAGATGTGTAGGTTAGAGGTCTTTGATTGATGGTACTTTCGCAGTCAGCCAACACAGTAAGCATCTCTTCGTAGTTGAGACTAGCTTTGCCGATGTTCCTCTTCAAAAGATCCTTGAGAACTCTAATGAGACGCTCCCACCATCCACCGTACCAAGGTGCACTTGGAGGATTAAAATTCCACTTTATTTGTTGTGCTGCACAGTCTGCTTGAATAGCTTCCCAGTCCAAATTTTGAAGTGCTCTTGCGGTACCTAGAAAATTTGTTCCTTGGTCTGTATAAATAACACTGCATCTCCCTCTACGAGCGATGAATCTTCGCAAAGCTTGAATAAAGGCATCAGTTGACAAAGACGTTACCAACTCAAGGTGCACGGCACGATACACAGCACAGGTAAACAATATGATCCAAGCCTTGATACCTCCTCACAGAAAGACTGAGCCAGCTAAATCTGCACCGGTGACTTGAAAGGCAGCAACTCTCTGAATACGATCGGCTGGTAATGGCACACACTCTGTTGTCGCATGTTTCACGGAATGCCTCTTACAGGGAATGCACTTAGAAATCACTTCCCTGATAATCCTCCGTCCTCTGGGGATCCAAAATCTTTCTCTCAAATGTCCCAGTATGGTCTGTACACCAGCATGATTTAGGGTCTTATGCGTATAGTCAATTAAACGTCGAGTTATTGGATGATCAGGTAGAACAATTGGGCATTGAAAGTCTTCGTTATCTTCACCAAATACAAGGCGAGTTCTGACCTTCAGTACACCTTCGTCTTCATAAAATTTCATTGAAGTTTTATACTTTTTCCTGTTCTCCTCTGACCACTCGCTCTGAATCATCTTTATTAGACATAGTTCAGCACTTTGAAACTCTTCACTGGTCACTGATCCTTCAATCCTCTCTTGAACTTTACGAGAGTTGACACAGAAACGGAGAATCCACGCAACCATCCGTACTATCATTGAGTATTTCGAAAAGTATAAGAATCTTTGACTTACAACTTCTTTCTGTACACTTGCTGCGCTCGTCACTATCTTCCTGCATTCTTCCAGCGCTTCCTCCGGACACGACAAGCTCGTTTCAGGCCATGACTCTTCATCTTCTCGTAACCACAAAGGGCCCTCCCACCATTTCTGTTTGAAAAGGTCGGACCAATTACAGGAACGAGATGGTAAATCTGCAGGGTTTAATTCTCCTGGTATATGTCTCCATGCGTTGATATCCGTCAGCTCTCTTATTTCCTTTACTCTATTCCCGACAAAGGTATTCCAAGGTTCTTGTTTCTTAATCCATGCTAACGCAACCATGGAGTCACTCCAAAAAAATGTCCTAAGAGGCAACTTCAGAGATTCTTGAATAGACTTATATAACCGAGCAGCGATGGCAGCTCCTAATAATTCCGCTCTGGGAATCGTTGGACGGTTCATTGGCATCACTCTGGATTTTGCAGCCACCAAATTTATGAAAACTTCTCCTTGGTCTTCACATCGCAAGAATGCACAACACGCATAAGCAAACACTGATGCATCTGAAAAAATGTGTAAAGTTGCATCATCGAGTTTTCCTCTAAACATTCTTCTTGGAATAGAGCATTGTTCAATCAGACTAAGATGTCTTGCCCAACTATGAAACCTCACTTTAAGATCCTCAGGAAGTTCTTCGTCCCAACTCAATTTCTTTCTCCAAGCTTCTTGCAGAATTAATTTTGGAACCAGCATTGCAGGGCAAGAAAATCCTATTGGATCGTATACGCTGTTTACTATTGAAAGTAAGATTCTTTTAGTTGGTGATAGACTTAGGTCGACAGATGTTTTGGGGGAAACACATGACATTTCATCTGTCTCACAATTCCACTTAAGTCCTAATACTGACTGAATTGAATCTTCTGAACTACCTGTAGAAAACCAGCATCGTAAATCAAAGCATCCAGCGGCCATTATCTCATTTGCCTGTCTCTTCAGAATTTGAAACTGATCTTCATCTTTGACACTGGTAATCAGGTTATCTACGTAAAACCCATCTTCCAATTTGCTCCTTGTAAAAGCCATATCTTCACCTCTAAATTTTTCCTGGCCAAGGTGATGCAGTATTGTTGCATTCAGCAGGAAAGGAGATGTAGTTATCCCAAAAACGACGCGGCAGTGTCTATATTCGGCGATAGTTGAGCATTCAGGATCCTTCCACCACAAGAATCGTAACACATCTCTGTCTACTGGATTTACACTTATCTGCAAGAATGCTTGTTTAATGTCTGCTGTTACTCCCTTGGCACCCCATCTGAATCTGTTTAGTAATGGATGAATTTGTTGTGTCAAACTTGGTCCTGTACTCAAACAATCATTTAATGAAGCACCACCCTTAGTCTTGAATGAACCATCAAACACAGGCCGTATTTTCGTTGTAGCGCTTGATAACTTAATTACCGGTCTGTGTGGTAAGTAGTAGGCTGAATTCTTCACCTCTGAAAACTCAGCCTCTTCAATAATTCCTTCCTTTTGCCAATTCAAGAAAACTTCGTTATACGCGTTGAATGTGTCTTCTTGCACTATACGCTTCGTAACAGAACGAAGTCTGGCTGCGGCTACTTCACGATTGTTGTACAAGGGAGGATGTCCAACCAACCAAGGCAGTGTAACTTCATAACGTTGTTCATCGTTAACTTTCAGGGTTTCTTGAAAATGGATCAACGTGTCTTCTTCCAGCAGCTTCTTCTCGTATACTTCTGTTGGATCAGTTATGCCCAAAACGTCTAAATCCCAAATGTTATGCAATTCAAAGTTCTTCAAAGCCAACGATACCATACTAAAAACTTCTTTTTTCTTGCCAAGACCCAAGATGGTCCAACCAACTAAGGTTTCTACAGCTGAAATCCCCGACTTGAAAATCTCTACTCTTCCTGTTAAAATGCTACCAAGGATATCCGCTCCAAGTAGGACTCTTATAGGCAGCGCATTTCTACCTACGTCAGTTAGGACTATCCCCCGGGAAGAGAGTTCGGAAATAAGGTTTTCATCTTGAATTCTAGGCAATGACGTACAAATCTTTGGCTGATCGAGGAATGAAACTGGTATCGAACATTTTCCGTCTAAACCCTCTATATTTACTTCATATTTTCCATGTTTAGCAGCAGGTGTTGTTCCTCCGCCAAATAAACCTTGTGACAATATTTCCGTACCTGAAGATTTAACTCTTTAACTAAACCAGTTTCAATATATGAACGGTGCGATCCATCATCCAATAAAGATCTTACACAAACCTCTTTGCCATTATTACGAAGTCTTAACATAACAGTCTTGAGATAAACTTCTCGTTGGGAAGACTGGGAAGAAAGCAGTGCTGTGGCCTTTTCTTCTTGCTCAAGCTCTTTAGAAGGAGAACTTACGGATCCTCTGCTGAGATTTGGACACATTATCACATAATGTCGTTGATTGCACAGCAAACACCTTACTTTGCTTCTACAATCTCGGAAAAAATGTCCTTTTTTGAAACATAATAAACAACATTTTGCATGCTTAACCGCATTTTTCCTTTCTTCCAAACTTATTGCAGAAGCCTTTCGACAATCTTGACTATTATGAGGCTTATGGCAAAACAAACAATCGGGCTTTCCAAACGATTTATCAGGAAGCGACGATATTAAAGCAGCTGCTGTTGGTTCGTCTTGTTAAAAAGGCTTATTTATTTCTCGTTTGCATTTCTGTCTTCCAAAACCATTTTCCGCCAAAATCCTATATGTTCTTCACCTTCCACTTCATGAGATAAAAAGGCCAATAACGCTTCCAACAAATTTTCTTTTGTTACGTTTATCATATCTTCTTCGCCAATTTTGGCGTTTAATCTGTATCTGTCCCACGCCTTCAAAACCTCAACGGGTAAACACGATTCAACCACCGGGTACAACATTGCTGCGTAATTTTTTGTAGTCACACCCAATGTTTCGAGAGATCTCAAATTTGAACCCAATTTGTCATAAAGTTCAGCAAGCCGGACATTTTGGCGATTCAGCACTAAAGCTAAAAGATCTCTAATATATACTTCAATTAATAAATCTGTCCTTCCAAAACGAGACTTCAAGTGGTCTATTACTTTCAAATAGTTTTCTTTGGAAGGTGGATAGCTCTCAACGATGTCTCTCGCTTTCGTATTTGGCTTAACAGACGCCAACAAATATTGAAATTTATCTTCCTCTTTCAAGCCATCATCCTTGTGTATGCGAGAAAACTGTCCCCAAAATGCTACCCAAGTTTTTGGAACAACCTCATATTCTTTCAAAACTATCTTAGGCAGCTTTAAATTCGCTCCAACTCGGGACTGAAAATTGCATGACTCGGCGACTAATTCTTTCTGAACATAAGAATCGTAAAATACTTTCACTTCAATAAATTTATCTCTATAAGATTCAGTTAAATCAAATTCTTCTTCAGAAATATCAGTTAACAGACTTATTTGAGAGTCCAAGTCAAACAACCGAGTCGATTTATCAACTATCTTATTATAAATAGTAAGAATTTCCTTACTTTCAATTTTCTCGGATTCTTCTAACTTCGCAAATTGATTGCAAGCTGTAGTAAAAGCACGACGTAGCTGTGTTCTTGCTTTCTTCAGATCTTCCAAGTTACTTGGAACACTTTTCTCCTCGGCCATTTTCATATGAAATTCCAAAGTAGGCTTAACTTTGAACGAACACTAATCGTTGTATTCACAGTACAATGTTTTCAAACGAAGTAGCAGAATTTCTTTTAATTCACGGACGCCATGTTTCGCTTTACGAACGAGACCTCATTATAAAATAAGAGGCGAAATTTGCAAGTTAAACAATGCAAAGAATACGCTTAAATCTTAGTTATAAAAAACAAACAACCATCTTTTTCTCCATATATTTATTTATTACTGTTGCCAGATGCAACTTGTTATTTATTGAGTAGATAATCATAACGAATATGATTAAAAGTATATCGATTCGCAGCAGTAATTGTTTTCAAAGGGGCAACACGTGATTTGCTGCATAGTAATTGGAAATGGACTGGTTCACCGCTAGCTACAGTTTGGATGTAGCAAGCTGCTCCAAAAGCTGACTCCGAAGCATCAGCGAATCTGTGCAAATTAATTATTCTTGCCTGTTTGGACAAAACACATCTAGGTATGTGGAAATGTTCTATCTTCTGGAGTGCAGCCAAAAATTTTGTCCATTACTGGGCTACGGGAATGGGCAATTTCTCGTGCTAATCAATTCTTAAGAGCCAAAGTTTTTGCAATACTTTAGCAATTGTTATGACTGGTCGGGGGGGGGGGGTATTTCAATTAACGTCACACTGGAGCTACACAATGGGCTATTGGTGACGGTCCGGGATCAATCCCAAAGGGAAAGATCCGAGGACAACACCACGTAATTTTGAACCACGGTCAGATGACAAGGCAACACCTGAGCTGGCACCCCACTCTCCAAACTTCCACACCACGCCAACGTGAGGACATTTGAGGCCACGACAGATTTAACGTGCACCAGCCCCCTTTGTACACGACGGTGTTTGGTTGGATTCGAACTCGCAACCCTTCGGTTGCTAGTCCGTTACTCTTCCAACCGGGCCACCGCGGCCCTATGACTGGTCGGAATACGTCCAAAAGGATCATAAATCCGGGCAATAGTAGATAACACTTCTCGTTTGGTGCAAGTTTCCTTTTCATAAATTGACACTTGAAACTTAAAAGAATCACTTTGTGTTCCAGTGCACACCCAAAGCCTTTACTGTTATATCATCAGCTGTATACTGAAAACGATAATTTTGATTTACTTCTTCATGGATTAATTCAGGATTGCTCGTAAACCACTTATGAAGGTTCAGTTTACCTCGTTTAAGAAGTTGGATTAAGTCCCTTTGGATGTCTTTCACTGCATCAAGTTCTGAAGCTCCGGAAAGCACATCGTCTCTGTAAAAATCAGATAACACAACAGAAGAAGCAATAGGAAAGTCCTTTTCTTCATCTCGGGCTAATTGCTGTAGAGTTCTGGTAGCCAGATAAGGAGCACTAGCTGTTCCATAAGTAAGCATTTGAAGGTTGTATATCTTAACAGGATCACTGATACTTTCTTTCCAAAGAATTTGTTGAAAGTGATATTGAGATGGGTCGATCAAAATGTGACGATGCATTTTTTCAATGTCCGCTGTGAAGGCATAAATGTGTTTGCAAAATCTTAGCATTATTGCAATCAAGTCATCTTGAATCCCCTCACCCTTAAGAATAATATCATTGAGATTTTTCATTGGATGTTTTGGAACTAGCATCAAATACAACGCGCAATTTGGTGCTACTTTTATCTGGGCGATACACACCGTGATGAGGCGAATAATATGCAGAAGAGGTTTCATCTGTCGTCTCTGCCATGTGACCTAACAATTTATACTCTTCCATAAATTCAGTATAGAGAACTTTCATTTTAGGTTCCCGTTCTAATCTCCATTAATGATCCAGTCGTTTTGTAGCTATTTCTTTTGAATCCCCCAAAGTTAATTTGTTTTCACAACTGTCAGGCTTTAATGGCATCTACACAACATAACGACCATTAATATTGCTTTTATGAGTTTTCATAAAATGCTCATCGCAATATTTCAACTCATTACTCTTATTGGAGGATTGATTTCCTCAAGATTTTCAATCTGCCAAAAATGCCTTCAAAGTCTCATTGAAGTTGCCAGTGTTTCTAGTTAAAAAACAACTGTTTGTAACCTTGGGTTTAAGATTTGAACTTCCAACGCTACCTGACACTAAGTATCCAAAACTATCCTGTAAAATAAGCTTATCTTCTAAATAAATTTCATCAGATTTCAACAAATCAATAAGCAGTTCCGCTCCTATCAACAAATCTATCTTTTTTGGAATATAAAATTCCGGATCCGCAAAGGTTATCGTTTCCGGTATTTTTATTGTAGATATGTCCAAATATCTAGATGGTGCGACATCCGTAATTTTGGACACAATGGGTAAGTCAAGAGTCCATTTGGAAATGCCATACAAATCTGACATTTGAGCTCTTACCTGCGATTTAACATTTAGCGAGCAATCATTTAAACCATTAATTGGAATGAAAATTCTTTCTTTTTCAGTCCTAATGCCTGAGCGCACGAGGATGTGATGAAACTTGTTTATGTTGCACTATCCAATACAGCACGCAATGTTTTTTTATTATTGCTAGAATCCTTAACGTAAACCAATCACTGCGTTAACCAAAACACTTCTTGGAGCACCCGTAGCCATTAATGACGTTTGAGGAGAAATTATCTCTTCAGTTTGACAGTTCAAGGATTGGAGAGAATTATTACACTGCGATCCCTGCTCATCGCTAGAAGTTTTGTGCAACAACGTATTATGCGTAGCTTTACCACAAATAAAACACGACTTTTTAAATCTGCATTGGGAAACCAAATGAGATGAATGCAAACATCCCAGACATAGTTTATGGCTCTTAATGAACTTGAATCTATCCGCCTCATCCATGTCCTTGAACTTAGAGCATTGGTATAAAGGATGACTCACATCTTTGCAAGTGATGCACAGCCGTTGATCCTTATTAGTTTTTACGAAAAAAGATTTCGATCGAGAAGAGTAATTCTTATAGCAAACGGGAAGTTTCGTATTCTACACATTTTTATGAGCTAAACAATTGCTTTTTGCTAATCCTTCAAGAACATGTTAGTTCTTCCAAAAATGTGAGCAAGTCATCAAGTAATGGAACCTCGTTCTTTTTAATGTAAAGTTCATATTGTTTCCGCATTACTTTATCTATTTTTTGCAACAAAATGTTCAAAATCAAAATATCTAAGAAATCATTTCTTATATATTTAAGAATCTGTAATGATCTTAAATTACGTTTCAGTGTCTTAAGAAATACCTCAACTGAGATGGAGATTCATGTGAGTTTTTCATAGTTTAATAAATTGTTAATGTGAGCATCAACAACTGCTCATTTATTCTCATATCTTAGTTCTAGTGCAGAGAACAATGAATCAAAAATGTCTTCACATGTTTCCATGTGTTTAGCTTCCCCTTAGAGTGAAGCTTTCAAATAATATAACTTTTGGCAGTTATTCAAACTTTTGTTTTCACCAATTATAGGCATAATTGGCTTTTAAAATTGTGAAGTTCCTCATATTCCCCCAAAATTGTGGGAGAGGAATTTCTGGCAACTTAACACTCGATTGTTGATCTACTTCAACTGCTTTTTCATTTGATTCAAAATTTGAAAGGAGGATTTTTAAGCTTACCTCCAAATTTTCTAGGTCTTCCTTGGTTATAGATTCTCTGACATCTATATTTCGGAAGGGAACTCTTGGTATTCCCTTAACAACTCCATAAGTCCACTTCTTATTTCAATGAGGGTATCCAATTTAGTCTTTACTCGAATATGCGCACTGGTATCTGACAGTCTTTCACAAAGGTTTGAACCTTTTTATCCTGGATTGGATAGTTCCTCTTTTGCGATTTAGCGTCAGCATCAAAATTTGATCATCTGACTTATCCATAAGTTTCTTATTTAGTTCTATTTCTCTGAATGGGTAAGGGCCATATGTAATGGTCAACAAGATCAAATTCATTTTTCTATTTATTTAGAAAACTTAACAAGGGTGCTCAAATGAGCTGGTTCAATTAATAAAACGAAGTACGTTATGGAATACAATAAACGGATACAACAAAGAAGTTCGCTATGGACCATACCATGAGCGTGAGCAAGGATCAGTTCAATATCGAATGCATTGGGAACGCCCTCACTTGGCGACCTAAGAAAGTCGCCAAACCACCAATGTCGCCAAATCGCTGTTAGTTCACAACAATTCGTATGGAGTTATTTTTCTTGGATGGACCTGGAACAATTTATTATTATACTGCAAACCATTAATTCCAAAGTGCATGTTGATATCTGCACCAATTCTAAATTTTCAGTTTTCTTAGATTTATAGAATTGCCAACAGGTACAGGAAAATATTTGTGCCTCTTATGTAAAACCACTATAAGGCTACTTTTAGTCAGTATCATGCCTCCATTCATCAGTTTTCGAATCAACTCAAAATTTTTGCATTAATATCACACTGCAATAATTTAGTCACCATCTTGTGAAAAGTAACTCCTGTTTTCTGCTTCTAGTAACGATCAGTGTAATTAAAAATTCTTAATCACCTGTTTATACAAGGTGTGTCTATTAAATTCCAGGACTGTATGTGTAGTTAATGAATGAAAATGCGTAGGGACGCGTCATCATGCGGATGTGATAGCGTAACCAATGAGGCACGAAGGGGGGGAAAATGCGCAGTGATTGCGTCAGCATTTCCGGTTTGGGGAAGGTACATGCAGGTGGTTCATTAGAGCGCGTGTCACGGTCAGTGATGGAGCAGAGTGAATATCAAGTTTTGTTTCAAAATTGGGAAAACGGCGAGTGAAACCTACGAGTTACTGAAAATTGCATATGGAGATGCTGCTATGTCCCGCTCCAGTACTTTCGAATGGTATGCACGCTTTCGCGGTGGCAGGGAAAGCACGGAAGATGACCAGCACAGTGGGAGACCCACCACAAAACGAACAGAAAATGAGGTCGCAAAAGTCCGCGCTTTGGTGACTGCAGATCGCCGAAAGACCCTTAGAATGCTTGCGGACGAGTTAAATATGGGCAAGGACACGGTGCACAAGATTTTGACCGAGAATTTGGGAAAGAGAAAGATTTGTTCACGGTTTGTGCCGCATTTTTTGACAGACGATCAGAAGCAATGCAGAATGGAAGCTTGTGGGGAGTTAATCGACGCAGCTGACCGAGATCCGTCGTTTCTGCAATCGATCGTGACAGGCGACGAATACTGGTGTTACAGTACGATCCCGAAACAAAGAGACAGAGTGCAGAATGGAGATCACCATCTTCTCCAAGACAGAAAAAATTCCGTTTCCAGAAGTCGAAAGTCAAAGTCATGTTGCTTGCTTTCTTTGATGCACATGGACTGATCCATCACGAGTTTGTGCCACCTAATCAAACTGTCAACAAAGAGTACTACGAAGCTGTTTTGCATCGGTTAGTTAAACGAGTACACCGTGTGCGACCGAATATGGATAAAGGCAGCTGGCTCCTACTGCACGACAACGCGAGGCCCCACTGTGCTCTCAATGTGAAGCACTTTTTGGCAAAACATGAAATCGTAGAGGTTAATCATCCTCCGTATTCTCCTGATTTGTCACCTCCTGACTTTTTCTTGTTCCCAAAACTTAAGACTGCTCTGAAAGGGCATCGATTTCAGGACGTACAGGACATAAAGAATAGCGTAACCGCTCAACTTCGAAGCATATCTTCAGAGGACTACGAAGTGTGTTTCCAGAATTTGTACCGCCGTGCACAAAAGTGTGTGTGTGCCGGAGGTAATTATTTTGAGGACTATTAAACGTATATATGTTTTTTATTATTCATTCCGTTGTATTAGCCCCAGTCCTAGAATTTAATAGACACACCTTGTACATTCAATATTGTTTAACCTTTCATACAGCTAATTTAAATTGTGTATTGTAATTAAAATAAAAACAAATTTCAGCATAGCTAGTATGAAACAAAATCGAATTTGTAATTAGAAAAAGTGGTTGATTTTTTTATTTTTGAATTCGCCACCCAAAATTACATCAAGTACAGTTAAAATCAGAAGTTTTTATTGCAGCCTGTATAATTTCTGTTACTTTTTCTTATTTGTCATGACTGTATTTGAAATCAAAATGGAAAAAAAAACTGAACATAAAAACATGCTAAAATTAAAAACATACAAACCATAAGGATACTTAGTGTCGTAATTATGCTCTGCTCGTTTTGTCCAAGGCAAATTTTCATCTTTAATGCCTCTAGGCATGCCATTATAGCCCATACTAATTATTCTATTTTCTTTGTCCACAATACAGGCACCTACCTGAAACAGTTTAACACATAATAATCAATAGAAGTTATCTTTAATTTTAGATTAAAGTAATTTCTTAACTTAAAATTACTTTGATCTAAAATACTTCAACCTAAATGTGAGTTTTTTATCATAACATTTATAAAAAGATTTTTCAAATTTTCTAATAGTTAGAAAATTTGAGAACCTGAAGGACCAGGAACTTTGCAAGCGTCCCTTTCTTATTTTTAGATACTTTTCTCAAATAGATAATGACAAAGTAATATTTCTCTAATCTTGACATGACTTTCACTGGTTAACAGGAACTTATTGATTCCACTGATTGGGAATAGGATGAAAAGCTTTCCATACAATCACTTACTTAAAATGTTTATGAATTGATATCAGAAAATATCTACAATAGCTGCACCCCAAATTAAATTCCATATTTCAGAAAATGGTAAAATCCAAAAATTAAAATACAGCTTTTATTCTCAAGTTTTAGTTTTATAAAATTTGAAGATATAAATTTTATACAGTAGGTATAAAGGAATCAATCAATATCTATCACCTTGTCCACTGCAGATGAAATGGAAGAATGAAAACTAAAAATCTACACATGAAATTGTAACATATATAAAATGTATGTTACCATTAAAGTGTATAATTCAGTTATTTCATAGAATACCTAGTTATTTCATGAACTGATAAGTCAGTTAAAGTGTGTAATAAATTAATAATTCCACACTTTAACTAGTTATTCTATGAAATAACTAGTTATTCTATAAATTAACTAATGATAGACAATTAAAGTGTAAAATAAACAATTTGTCTCAATTATACAGCATACAAAATGTTATTTATACAGACACAATAAAAGCATTTGTTACAACAGGGATTACTAAAAGGCCTTTGGAACTGCATAGAACATTATTTCTAAAACAAATACATTTTTTGTTGACACACTGCGTTTTACATGAACATTTTTTAAATCCCTTAACGGTACCTAAACTCTGAGCTGTAGAAACCGACCGGAGCACTTTCTCTATAACAGGCACTTCTTCAATCTTAATTAGTTTTTGTTCCCAGATGCTGAACTGGGATCTGGAATATAGCTGTTTTATGCAGTCATTTCCTATTCCTAATTGAAAAAATCCTTCTTCAGTTATTTTCATAACTAAAATAGATCTGGTGTCACCTTCCTCTGCCAACTTCAGGTACTGGGATACGGACTGTAAGCCCCAGAGGCTTCAGAATGAGATTTAATGACATTAATTTCATCTTAGCTTGAATTTCCAAACATTCTTTAGTTTTCTCTTTTCCTCTAAACATTCAGTTCATTAAAACACAATTTGCATATCTTCTGTACAACTTTGTCTTCCAAAACAGTCTTCTAATCATGATATGTCGATAGGCTCATTACATTTCAAACAAACTACGTTTTTACTACATTCTTGTGAACAAACTATACGTACTTTACTAATGGTATTATTTAACCTTGTTTTTTCAACCAGCACCTCATTATCAGGTTGAGACGAAGTACTCATTGCAGTCAAAGCACCTCGTAATTGATTTTCGTCATCCAGTGAATCAAGTGCTTCCTTCAGAATAGGAGTTGTTGACAGTCCGACTCTAGCTGTGCAACTAAACATAGCCTTGTAAAGGGACTTTTTAATTCCAGAGTGAAATGTTGTTTTTCACGAACTGAATCAATTTTAGCCTGTTACTCCATGAAGTGCACTGGTTATTTTGCATCCATGTCGTCAACATGTTCTCTGTCTTGATTAGCTCTCTCAACACTGCCTTGGTTTGCCATGCATGATCTTAAGCTCTGGCCAATTTACTTTTAAGTCATCAATAAGTCTATCACAAAATTATCTTCCATTGTCCAACATGGGCCATATACATGGGGCTCCAAACAGGAATATTATCAAGCAACTGTGCTACAACTTCTTCTGCTCTTTTTGTTTGAAGGTCTTAAAATAACAAACTTAATAAGATGATCTTGATAAGCTAAAATAAATTTATAGTTTCCATCAGGTTGTGATTGAAAATCTGAGGTCTACCTGAAATCTTGAGTTCATATGTGAAAAACCATAGGTTTAACACCTTTCTTGCCTGTTTTCCCTTTTTGTTGACAAGTCTTGCAAAAATTCAGGAAAATCTTAATATCATTTTGCATAATATTTCTATAATGACGATTAAGTTCTTTTATCATTTGATCTCTGCCATCATGCGCAATAGATAAATAAGTTTCGTATAAAATGTCAAACAAAGAACCACTTGAACAATAAAACACTACATCTGGTTTTGCATCTGTCACTGGGACTATTTTCTACTCCTTGAACTTCAAGGACATCATCAATAATCACGTGGCACTTTCTTATCTGATGTTTTAGATTTCTTTACATCAGCTATCAAACATAACTTTTCACGGGTAAGTAAATAACTGTTCTCTTTCACATCATGCTTACTTAGTAAAGATTCAAACCTTTCTGTCATTGCGTCTTTTTTTGCCACCAATTAAAGAATTCATCGCTTTAGTCAACTTAAGGTTTTAAAAAATTTGTACTTTAAAGTAAGAAACTTAATTAAATTAACGTAATTATGAAACTTGAGAAAATAACTTTAACTCAATATCTGACACATCGAAGCACTGTTAGGCGCACAGCAGCCAGCACATGGAAGCAATAAACTAATTGGGATGAACTGGTGCCAACAGGCCAACAATTGCGCAACACACTAGATGGTCTACCAAACAAGCCCCCCTACAGTCTGGAAGAGTTCATAAATTCAGTAGGGGTGAAAGGTAAATGTGTTTCTCGTTGATGTTCTGAGAGTCTGGCACAAAAAAATATTCAGCTACAGTAATCTCTATATATTAAGTTCAGCAAATTATCGTCAATTACAAAAATATCTGACCAGTGGTTCTCATTTTACAGCCTTTTGAATTCAGAACTTTTATTTACTCGGTTATTTTACACTTTAACAAGGTGTAGATCGTTATTCCATGAAATAACATGTTAAACCATAGAATACGAGTTTTACACTTTAACTGACTTGATCAGTTATTTCATGAAATATCTAGGTATTCTATGAAATAATGGATTTCATACTTTAATGATAACATATACATTAGCAAAAACAATCAGTGTTCACAGGGTAAAACTTAATTTATACATTGAAAGCAATCTTTCACAGAAAAATGTAGGAAGAAGAATCTATCAATCCTTACCATAAACATTTGTAGAATCTTTCAAAATCAGTACTTCGTACAGATACACAGCTTTCACCCTCAGTCATGCTAAGCTGCCTCATCGTGGTGGTGGTGGGGGGGGGGGGGGCACTGGGCAAAGCCTGGAGAATTTTCTCCTGTCAAGGCCACCCTAGGCATGAAGGCCATTCCATCATGCCCAGCTAAAACTAGTAGGCAAGAGGCTTCAGTCAAGAAGTCAGACTTCTACCTTCTGGTGCCTCAGGTCTTTTTGACTGCAGAAGCTACAACTCCCTCCTTTCGTCATGATAGTCATCTTTGGATTCTAACACTGCATCAATCGTCATGCAGCCTAATTAGGAACACATTGAGGGCTTAGGCAGAGGGTTCAGTTTGAAAAATGGATTCATCTCCTTTCAAGTAAAAATTAAGGATTTTGCAATGTAATATAAATGGACTTTCATCTAGCACCACAGGGACCATATACGCTTAATGTACAAATTTTGGCACTGCAGGAAAGTAATCTCAAGACAAAATTATTTTGAAATCAAAAGGACATAGCATATATTTTTGTGATAGACGAAACAAAGGTGGCAGGGGATTAACTCATTTTGTTAGAAATGTTCCATTTCACAGTTTACCTGTCTCGAATGATTGCTTAGATTTAGAGGCACAGGGAATTTCTTTTTATTGGAATGGATAGCCTTTTAATATCTTTAAACTTTACCATCCGCCAAATCATAAGAACTATTGGATTGCCTAGATTTTGCAACTATCATTTTAGGTGATTTAAACTCAAAACATACCTTGTGGGAATGCTCTAGTCTGTCAGAGAGGAACAGAGCTTATTGGTTTTATAGATGAGTTTTCTAGCTTTGAATGATGGCTCTTCTACTCATTCTTCATTTGATTATACTAGTGAGGCCCTTGACATAACTATTTTTAGCCCAGATATTTTAAAATGCAAGTGGTCTGTTCTCGGTGTTGGAAGCGATCACATGCCAATTCTGGTCAAAATTGATGAAAATTAAACATTTAGGATCTGAATTTGTACATAATTCTACTTTAATTCAGCCTCTAATACAAAAAAGAAATTAACTTAAGATATTTTGATTTCTAGAAATCCATCCATTAGAAGTGAACTGAATAAAATCAGTGCAATCATTAAAAAGTATTATTGTAAGATCAAGAGAAATAAATGGAGAACTTTGTAATAGTCTTGATAACAGGACCTTAGTTTCTACACTATGAAAAATTGTTTAAACATTGATAAGGAACAACCTAAATCCAGGGAGTCAAACATTTTTGTAGACCCGAATAATTCTATGGCTATGGATGACATTGATGCTGCAAACGCTCTGGGTATATACTACTAGAAAGGGTATTTTAAACTTTAATAGAGAACACGTATTTACTGCAAGTCAAGACAGAAATTATCTTCAGATGCCGAAACTCTGGTACTAACAACCCGCTACTTAGTAACAATTTCTTAGCCAAGGAACTGGAGATGGTCATTATGGATATTGATCCAACTAAATCAATGGGCCTTGATGGTATTCATGGACATATATTAAACTTAAGCTCTAAAGACTAGAAGAAGGCATTAATTCTTCCAATCCAAGCAAATATTCTAATTCTCCAAGCAATTTTAGACTGATAGCACTCATTTGCATTCTCTGTAAACTTCTTGAAAAGCTTATTGTTACAAGACTTCATACCATTTACCTCCCTCAAACTTGCTTCCATCAGAGCAATATGTTTTCAAAGCGGACATAGCACAATTGATCAAATCTAGTTCTTTTACCAGCATATGAGGGATGCCCAAAACAAAGTTGCAACTAATCAAGCCATTGCAGTATTTCTAAATCTATCAAGTCTCTGATAGGGTATGGAAAACTTATTACTGAGCTGTTACATAGATTTAAAGTTGATGGTAAAGCTCTACCCTGGCTTTATGAATTTTTGAGAAACAGATTTTTCAGAGTAAAATATAAAAATGTTGTCACCAAAATGGTTTTAGACTTGGCTAGAGCATCCCTCAGGGCTCAGTGCTTAGCCTAACTTTGTTCTCACTCTTCTTGTTGGGAATTGAACAGGTTTCTATGCAGTGTAGGATAAGTCTTTTTGCTGATATCGTACTACGGAGCAGTGACTCGGACATCGAGTTTGATAAACACTTTCTCTCCAATATTCAGAAATTTGCCTATCTGCAGAAACTAATTTAGATACTTCAAAATCTGTGACTGGCTTTACAACAAATAAAAATTTTTACAATTATAGACCCAACATTCTTAACCAGTAAATTTTGAACAGTGTGGAAAATCTGTATTTGGGATATGTTCTGCATTCTGAAATAAGTAATAAGCATTCTAAACATCTAATAACAAAATGAAGAAAGAGACTGAAAATTTTGAAATATATGTCAGGCAGAGATTGGGGCACTGATGCTCAAGACTGAGATTGACCTATATCAAAAGTATTAAACTGATTTTAGAATATGGCTTCCAAACATACCAGTCTGCTTACAAGAGCAATCTATAGAGAAATTAGAAAGAGTAGACTTGTGGTGCATACTATCATTTGCCTTTATCATTCTTATCCAAGTGATGTCTTCTATGAAGCCAACATTCAGCCCCTGAATCTTCGAAGGGTATCTTATTTAATCTTTCAAAGTATTTCAGCAAACTCACAAGTTTTGATTCACAAAATTGAACTTCAAATTTCACCATCAACTGGAAAAATAATCAGACTTTAAAAAGGTAGTTCACTCAGCTGCACTGAAAAATCTGGATTAATTCTTAACTTGGAGCACTGCTCATTGAAACCTTTTTTTTTTTTTGCACCATTGAATTCCCTTCATGGGGTCCTTTTTCAAACAGAACTCTAAACTTTAATAACTAAGAACTCAGAACACCCACAACTATTGAGAAAATTAACATTGGCAGTTATAAACAACATTCCAGTAAGTGGTATAACGATATACTCTTTCTGATGGGAGCCATAATGAATTGGATAAAACTGGCAGTGGTGTATATATTATCATTGAAAATGATTCTACTCGGTTAAAAAGAAACCCAGATTTTTCCTCCATATTTCGATCTTTCGAATTGACTATTATAAACTTGGATCTGGGATGCCAGTTCTTCAGTTGTAAAGAGAAATATCTGGATCTTGACAGACAGATGGAGCTCAATTCAGCACTGCGGAATTCTAGAACTATCAGGGACACAAGCTTTGAAATTCTGGCCAAGCTCAAAAGTATGTTGAAATATGCTGATATCCACTTTCACAATGGATATTTTCTCATATTAACATTAAAAGAAATGACACAGTGGACGTTCCTTGGAAGGTAAAGCAGTATAGAAGGTTCCTTAGAGACATGTCAGTGAATGAATTAACATTCCAGGAATTTTTCAAAGTCCAAGATCTGCAGTAATATTATATGGAGAACTTCCCTAACTCATGACTGATATAGGGAAACTCACCCAGGCAATGCTTTGGAAGTGTTATGCAATCGAAAATTAGATGGCTTTGTCAAGATTCAGAAATGACCATACTTAACACTCAAATTTGAAAATGGATATAACATTTTTCTTGTTTGTCCTAAAGGCATGAACTCATAGGCTTCCCTGGCTCACATGCTTTTGTGTCTCGGTTTATATTCCCATGACCTTTTTGAGAATCCTTTGAGGGTGCAGTGGTCAGCTTTGGATCTCAGATATTTATTCCTAACTGTCACCATTACTGGGGGAAAACAAGTTGACTTTTCTTGGATCATCAGTCCCCACTGAGTTAAAAGAGCCGAGATAGCAAATATGTCATCCCTCTCCTTAATCAGACACGTTTCCAAGTTTCAGACTCCCCTCAGCCTTGGATGCTTTAGGCTGAAAATGGGCACCAGACCCATTGAAAATTTATGGATTTTTTAAGTTAGCAAGTTTTCTTCTGTAAATTAAAATAACTTAGCTCAAATGACAAGTAATTATAATCAAGTATTCTTAAGAAATACTTAATAACATGCCTAAAATAATTACAAATTTTAAAATATGTTTTTCTAATTCTAAGAAATGTTGAGCAATCAGAATTTTATTTCTTTAGTTTGAGAAAATATTTACAAAAATAAATTGTTCACTAAAAATTTAAAATTGATTTTTGAGCCCATACCTTGGTGTTAGGATCTTTACTACGAGCAGATGTCAGAAAACACAGTCCCATAAAATAGTCATTCCAAGGGAGATAAGTATCTGCAAAAAAATTGAAGTTATTTTACATTTAAATGATTCTGTATTGGGAATGTTTTAAAATCCACAGTAATGAGCTTATGTTGTTTAAGCAATTTTCAAAATATCTTTTAAATTGAAGGTATTTTATATCCATAATTATTCAAAAATCTAACAGTGGGAATAGCAGATTTTTTAAAAACTTTGAAGCGTATTCTAAAATTGAAGTTTGAATCTAAAGCAATTGTGCTTAGCTTCTAAGGTGACTAACAAAATTTAGATTTAACTGATATTGAAATGCCTGCAAAACTTGTAATCTTAAAGCGAAATAATCAGGTATATTCAAATGTAAACACAGGGTGGTAAAAACTAAACTGACCCCACTCAAAGCCTTCTACAGCATGTTCCAATTAATACATTTTGATGAAACTTGGTACACATACCATTAAGACTTTGGGAAAACATTAGTAAAGTAAAAATAGTTCAAATTCTAGCGACTAAGAGGTGCTTTCTATAGTAAAGCTATGCAAATTAGGAGGAAACAATGTGCAATTGCTATACGTGAAACGATTATTCCTTCATCATTATGCTTTGGACAAGAAAGAACATGCGCTTTGGGTGAAGTTATTTTATCAGAATGGCAGCAATAGCATAGCTGCACTCAGACAATCTAATCTTATGAAAGATGTAAGGAAAGAGCTCATGTCAAAAAAAGAATTAAAAAACATGATTAGGAAACTTGAAACAACCAGATTTGAGTGTTAGGAAATGGATTAGCATGCAATTGCAGCCTAAGTGGTTGACAAAGCAGATGTAGCCCATAGAGCTGCATGTGCCTCAAATGCTTCAGTAAGTGGCCGAGCAGTGGCATGCAAACTGTCCAGTGTGTACGGTGTTGCAGCTTTCATGTGTAAGTGGTATCCCTCCAAAATCCAAATGGTTCAACAGTTGAAATTGAAAGATTCGCCAAAACAGTGATTTTGCTGTGGTTTATAGCGGTAATGGCTGTGGATGACATGAGGCACATTTTCACTTATAGGGAGTGGTGAAAACACAGAACTGTCACATTTGCATCCCCATGAGTTCCAACAGTCACATTGCATTCTACTTATGCTACTGTTGGTGAGGATTCACAGCCAATTTCATTCTAGAGGCCTGTTTTTCTTTGAGGAGCTGACAGAGGTCCAGTAAGGATTAGTTATGAGTGTAATTGTATTCCTTTCACTGCGTGATTCCTGCTTTAAAATTATAATTATATTAAACTTTACTGTTCTAATAGTTTTGCCTATCCGTCTTCTAATTGTTGTTCATGAAGTGTCATATTTTCACCTAGTGGCAAGATTTGAACTAATTCTTTTCTTTGCTGTTATTGTCATGATCTGAATAGCATATATAGAGTTTAAAAAATAATAAAATTTGGATTTATTTTATTTAAATCGCAATTTTTTATTTAAATCGGACTTTTATGATCTGAATTGATATGTAAGATAAGGACAGTTTTGATATGTAACCTCTATATCTTTCTCAAAATTCATGTTAACATAATGTGTACATGAATTTTGAATAATAATTCAAGTTTTATATTTTTGTGTAGAATTTTTGACTGTTATTTATAGTGATATAAACACTCAAACACAGTTCAAGTACATCTTGAGCTACAGCATTCATAAATTTTGTTACGTATTACAAGTTTGGCATTTAGAAGGCCACGAAAATAGTAGCTCATTGAACAAAGAGTAAATTTAATAGTAGCTCATTCAACAAAATTTGTTCTTTTAATACACTTATCAATTAGTACATTGCGTTAATAATTTTTTTACCATTTAATATGATTTCGATGAATTATCCACTCAATTAAAAATATAGGTTTAAATATGAAGAAAAAACATATGCAGTATGTTCTTGAATGCAATGTATACATAATGTGAAGAAATACTACTTTTTTAAAACTTGTCATTGCTAAATTCTACTTTGAAATTGAAAACACTGTTTTTTATATCCACTTTACCCCACCCACAAATGTCAGAGGCAAATATTTCTAATGAGAAACCAAATAAGTTGTTTAAAAAAGCTCCACAAAGTATGCCCTAGGGGCCAGATCCCCTTGTAGATTTTATAAACGAAAAAGGATTCTGAAACACTTTTTTGAAGTGGTATTTTACTTAGTACCCATAAAAAATTTTAGTTAGTACCACTGGTTCCCAATCAATACTATTCCTCTAGTGTTCTCAAAGTAGGCAAGCCAATTATTTTCAGTATAAAAGGGTCATTCTTTGGATATTACTGAGTATAAGCAAATATTTTAACTTATGTGCATAAAATAATGCATTCTGTCCTAAGATACCTCATTTTCAATATTACTAAAAACTTTAATTAAGGGAAAAGGAAAATTTAAAGTTTGACAATTATTTGACAATCACAATTATGTATCTAAAATAAAATTAATTTTAGATACATAATAGCTCTATTTTTGTAGATTATATAAGTTGTTGAATATAAATACAAACAAGTACACTACTGTTTGAAAATTGTAATACCATGAAGGATGATGATAATCATTTGAAATTTAGAGGATTTGCAAAGCAGGATATGAAATGATCAGAATCACAGAGGGATTGCACACTGTCGTATATATATAGGAGTATAAATAGAACACTGTTTAAAAGCCACACTAGTGTATTATGAACAGTGAGTTGTAAAAGTTTCTCCAGGAATCACTGTCTCATCGATGACAAAGGGTGCAATATGAACAAACAATGGAGTTGGATCAAGGAGTGATCGGCCTGAGTAAAGAAGGATTTTTATACTGAGATATTTGCTGCTTGACATGATTCTGCATAACGGTGGAGCATTGCAACAGGTGTTACATGTTTGCCAGACATGTTGCCTATTGACCATGTCTGGAATATGATCACTCGGCAACAACCCCATCAGTCCTCCACCAACCAGTACCAATGAACTGTAGCCTTTTATACAAGCAGCCTGGCAAGCAATTTCCCAGGAACACGTCCAAAGCCTTTGATTTGATACCATATCTCAATAATTTTATGCACTGTAAACTTGATTTCCGAATGAATTTCTCATGTTATGAGTTAAGTGAGAATTATAATTAAGCGCAACAGTCAACTCACAAATAAAAACTTTCTGGAAGGTTTTTACGACGTAAAAAGGAACGTGCAACTATCAGAAAAGAAAAATGCGTAAAAGTAATTTAAAAATAAAAATAATTAAAAGTGCTGAGTAGGACTTTAAAAAGCAATTCAAAATAGAAAAAGTAACTGCCCTCTATAACTATTGTGCTGTGATAAGCTTGGCGACACTTAAAACTCAGAGCAACCCATTTGGCGATATTCTACAAAGGTGTGAAATGTAAAAAAAGAGCAATTTAACTTTTCCTTGTGTGTTTTGAGGTACTTTGTATGTTCTACTTAAAAATTTGTACCAAAGAAGGATTTTATGATAATTTAGCAATCACTGATTAAAACATTTCTCTTTTATGATTGCCATGGCTAGGCACCAAAACTTTGAAATTGGCATAATTTTTATTCTTTGAGGAATGTCGTGGAAAATATTTTTTTCGTCCAGAAGATAAAAAAAAACAAGAGCTTTTCTTGAAGACTTCTAGAAAAGTTGGCAGGTATGATTAAGTATTTTCTAATCAAACAATCAGAAACTTAAACATTTGAAGAATTCAATGAGAAAGTTGAACCTTAAACTGAACTTAAGTAAAATCCTAGCTAACGGTGAAGCATTGAAGTGATTTTAATTTTGTCAAGTCAGTGATAAATATTAATAGTTCATTGTTGAGTTACCAACTTGGCAAACATACCATAAACTAGATTTAACTTAAATTTTGTTTGAGACAGTATGAAATTATTTTGGAATTCTTGTTGTTTATCATCCAGAAATTCCTCTGCAGTGGAATTTTAGATTAAATAATTGGTTGGTTGTTTTGGGTTTTATGGTGCAAAGGCCATATTTGGCCAAGGTGTGCCAAACACTAGAAACATCAAGTAACCAATAAGGGAGGTAAAAAAGCAAAAAGTAGAAGGGCAGGCGAGGGTACAATGAAAGGGAGGACAGATAACTAGGGTACCACAGGGGATGGCTGTGCTTACTTAAAGCCCCCCCCGAGGGGATGAAATAATTGGAGTTGTATGCTAATCATTGATTGAAGAGTCTGAGTGGGACATGTATGTTGTAAATAACCAATTTTGCATTAATTTAATTACTCATACTTTTATTATCAATTATGATCAACTCATTTTATATATTCAAATCAAATTTAAAATTTCAAAGAACTGTTCAGGTATTTGTTTGGCGGTGAACACAAAAGGAATCATAAGTGATAGGTTTTGTACTCATAAAATTAGAAAATGAAAAACATACCAACAGACAGTAATGAGTCTTGCTTTACATTATCAGTTAGGTAGGCAGTTGACATTGCAGAAGATATAGCATTTTCTGCATCTGCTAAAAACATCTCATTGTCTGCATTTCCATTCACAGGTACTTGACAGTCATCAAGAGGTGATGTGTGTCCATTTGATATGTTTGTTTCCCAACTTCCCTCAGTCATTTTAAAGTCAGGTCTACTATACTACAAAAAATTCAAATTCAATTCAGAATTAAATACATGACAAAAGTTGCAATTTAAATGAATCATGAATTCAACGAATGAATTTTTGCAAAAACAAATAGTACATTTACAAATCAGATTTCACAAGTCCTCTCAAATCAACTTTTAATGAAATTATTAGCAATTATCATTTAAGGTGAATACCTATTTTTCACTGCTACTGCTGTACTTCAATAAGACTTAAAATGGCAGTTTACTGTTGCATGGATTCCTGAAGAACATATTATAGGTCTAGGAAGTGTTATCTTCCCAGACAAATCAAAATGTGCTTATGAGCGAGTTGTACAGTAATTTTAATTTAAGAACAAAGAGAGATCCGCTGATAATTCTGTACCTATAAAGTACTCAAATACTTTTGTGGTTCATCAAAATTCAGTGGGTTCACAAATTCTTGCACAGAAAAATTGGAAAACAAATTTATATACATACATGTTTTTATCTAGCAAATAATTTTCTTTCTAAATCCCTTTAAAAAAATTTAGAAAAATGAGATACATTAACTCTGAAACATTGCACTCGTCTTGGAGGACAAGAAGTGTGAAACGTCAAGGGTTAAGAAAAACTTTTGATATTAAATTAAGCATTTTTTATTGAAAATTATGTATAACTATAAGTTAAATACGAAATTCATTGTAAAATCCCCCTTTAAATTTTTTATTAATATTTTATAAACAGAAATTCCTCTTACACTTCAACACTTACGATGAATCCAAATCTTTTTTCAATTAAATTTAGCCTTTTCACACAGTTGGGATAGTGGAAATTATCTATTGACTAGTGTTCTCCCCAAGTGCTCAAAACACTTTTAGCTATTTGGTGCAACCTCCAACTCACAGGTTGCTAATGCAGTGGGAAAACCCACTTAGCCATGGTGATCCAGTAAGAAGGTTAGGATAACTGTTTAAAGCAAGTAACTGTCATTTCAAAGAAAGTCTGAGAATTCCTCTGCTTCCACAAACCAAATATTCATTGGGGACAAGTAAACGAGAACACAACTGAATGCGATGATATAGCAAAGGGTTACTGTACATGAACATAAAAAAACTATTATTGGAAGCAGGGGATGGTCTAAACCCAGGAGTTTCTGTGATAAAAACAAGAATACTTAAACCAATACTACCAGATATATGCATTGAAATCAGAATTTAATTTCACTGAAAATTTTGGAAAGTCATTGTACCAACATATGCTCACTTAATATCAAAAGTTGATTTTAAGCATACTTAAAAAGGATGCTAAATAATGATATCTGAATTCAGACTTTTGTGTTAAACAAATTTTTAAGACATAGTTTGTAAGAACAATTTCAAAGTTTAGTTGGTTTTAAATTTTGCAATTTTTAACTTCTCTGCAAGAAATTGACTGCTTAGCGGAAAATGCAAAATGTTACAAACTTGCATCAAAGCATACAACATGCTGGAGAGCATCGAGATTTCTCATACCACACAAAAAATAGAAACATGATATGACAAATCATGATCTTGAAGACAAGAACATTCACATTCTGAAACTGTTTAAAGTGACAAATTTGATTGCATAACACAGGCTTTTCCAGCTGCGATAAACGATCCATGTGGATCACAACGTCAAATACATTGGTATTCAGAATTAAGAGAATTTTCACTTTTGGGCAATTATCTCCAGAACTACTGGACATATTTTAATGAAATTAGTTATGTACATAGGTTAAAATAATACAAAAAATAACTATACAACAGTTATGGTACACTCATGATCATGCATAAGACTCATCAGCACAGGAAGGTCTAAAACAGAGGTTACAATATAGACAAAAAATGGGTTAATAGGGGGTATGGTTCCCATACAGCTCTCCCAACGTGAATTCATATTGGAAATGAGGTAGTTTGTGAGTTCCTGTGGCAGTCGGTCCCACTTCTCCAGCAATGCTGTTTTCAGGTCCTGGATGGTTCTGGGAGGGAGAAGGCGAAATGCAATTGCCCTCCCAAGAGCATCTCAGATATGCTCTATAGGGTTTAGATCTGGAGATCTGGTTGGCCAATCCATCCAGCAAATATTCTCACTTTCCAGATATTCGTCGACCAGATGAGCCCTATGTGGATGAGAGTTGTCGTCTATAAAAATTAAATCAGGGCCAACTGCACCCCTGAAAAGGCAAACATAGGGCTTCAAGATCTCATCCTTATACCTCACAGCAGTCACAGAACCTGTCAGACATGGACGTCTGCATGCCCATCCAACATGCCTGCCCAGACCATCAAACCTCTGCTCCCTGGTTCTCTCAAGATGAACATATGTCGAGAATCAGTGGTTAGGCTGGACCAGGACTCATCAGAGAATAAAACGGTCCCCCACTGATCCCTGGTCCAAAGTCGATGTTCTCTGCACCATGCTAAATGGGCTCTCCTCTGCGCAGAAGTGAGCAGGACGCAAACAGCAGGTCTTCTTTCAAACAGACCTCTCATGTAGTAGCCTTCTGGAAACAGTAACCCTTGAAACTCGGCTTCCTGTGGTTGTATGAAGGTCACGAGACAGCTGAGAAGCTGTTGCACTCCTGTTACACCTCGCTGAATTGGACAAATATTGATCTTCATTGACTGTCGTGGCTCTTGGATGACCTTGCTTAGGCTTTCTCTCTACGGATCCAGTATCCTTAAACTGTTTCCATAAGTTGGACACAACGCTGGGCATTACATTCAATTCTCTAGCAATCTGAACTTGAGACTGCCCTGCTTTCAGTCTCTCAAAGATTTTCCACCTCATTCCATCATCCAAACGTCGGTGGTTACTCATTTTAACTGTTTGCTTTTGAATTTCACTGAATGTTGCAAAAAAGAATTCACTGAGGTGTGTGAGCGAATGAAGCACTGAAATTGTCATGTGCGTTTAGAAAACCTGTTCCTCTAAATGCACCGCCCACACATATGTGTATGCTTACATATTCAACACTAAAGATCTGCATCTTTGTTTGGGAAGCATTAGTTTTACCTTTTGTTCAGTTCTTTTCGAGAAATTCAGCAAAATATGCAAATTCTCTTAATTTTGAACACCAGTGTAATAAAAGTTTGAATAATTCAATATTTTCTTATATACATAATCAATATCCTTTATCTGTAAAATCACAAAAAATGCATGCTGGAAATTCAAACACTTATGTTATATTTCAGTTACGCACTTAAAAACTACAAAACAAATGGATAATTGTTTTTTATGGCATAAAGACGAGATGTGGTAAAGCAATGTTTTTTGGGAAGGCTTTGTTATAAGACTTTGTGGAAATGCTGACATATTTTTGGTGTGCTTTTTATGTAGCTAAGAAAGAATATCTTAGAAAAACCCTGTTTTAGGCTAAGCAACTGATTATTCTTACCGGGGTATGCCGTTTTAAATCAGCATGATTTAAATCAAGTGATTTTTATTAAAAAATCCTTGATTTAAATCAAAATTTAAAAATTTATTTTTCATTCTGATATGTTTAATAATATTGAGAATGAAATACTGAACAAAATACACATTATTTTATTCAAATAAGTTAAGAATTTCGCTCATACTGAGTGGTTCACCCCAAAATTATATTGAAAATCACCCTCCCTTTGAAGACCCTAAATAACAGTATTTGCTGATTGTGTGTGTGTGGGGGGGTCATAATTACCAGACAAGTAATTTCATCTTGGGCCATTGATCAATAGGTGTCACTCACAAGCCTGCTCATCAGTGTTGGTCTATTTTAAACATTCCGTGTGATTATAAATCGAACATGGCCAATTTTAAACCATTCACCATGAGTTGAGTAAAGATGCTCGAAATATATTCACTCAAATTATTAAAATTGTGGTAACTTGCTTTTTTTTTAAAGATGTTCTAGTTATTTATTTAGTATTGTAGTCTGTTCATAAAAAATATACACTTACTCACAACCAAAAGATTTTCTTCAGTATCACAAAGCATTCCAATTTTGTATATAAATCTTTATAATTGGCAATTTTAAGTTTCATTTTGTTTTGTGTAATATGTTGGCTAATTTTTATTTCAATTTGTTGGGAAATTTTGCATTGATTCCTTAGAATTATTTACCCTGCTAGAATAACCATTATGGTATATTTACGTGCTTCGTTAACAGTGAATATATTCAATCATAATTCAACTCCATTCATTGTAAGATAAACCAATTTTTTTATTTCCATCCTTTACATTAATTCATAAGCGCGCACTCTTCTCTCCGTACTTTCTTGCAACCTCACTACACATACCAGGGTTGCTATATTTTTAAAGGCGCGTACATTCTCGCTCTCTTGGCGATTCACTACACCATTCAATGGAATTGCAATTTGGAATGTAAAAGTTAATTTTCCCATCTGATAACTGAGTGAGAATGTTGAGAAGATTATGGGTTGAAGCAGAAAGCTATTGGAATTGATAAATTTTTTATTGCAAGCTCAAAATTCCACTGAATTGGCATTATCTGGGGAATGCTATTACACTTTGTTCTTTGCTGTTCATAGAGAAAAGCTTCATTTTTTTGTTTTATATTTAAACTGTTTTTTGTGCTTCGAATATACCTACGTGAAATACTTATCAATGATCTAAGAATTTGAAAAATAGACATATTTGATTTCAAATTTATGTATTTTCATGTCTCATTTTTTACTCAACTTACAAAAAACAACAATTTTTTTACCAATAAGTTATTTTTGCAAGCTAAAAATTAATGAGAAGTAGGAATTATTTTCCAAGATGCCTTTTATTTTATTTTCTATTGGTGACATGATTTTTACTCAAAAGCAAGTCTCTTGAACCAATTATTTTTTATCAAAATAATTGAAGTAATTCAAAACCTTTTATTCATATATCATAAATATATAATGAAAAAAGTTCTGAAATTTGTATGATTGAAAAAATTCATAATATGGTGTCCGTGGGATCCTGCAACCTTATTTATCTGGGTCCAAAAAATTCATGTCACTGGTTATGGGCTAAATTCAAAGTCATCTAAGCCGCTTGAGAACCAGATGGAAAAACATTGCTCATGTTGGCATTTGGGGTGCTGTCTATTTACTCTATCATGTGATTTACTTTGCTAATTTCTATGTCACGTTTTAATCTTTCAAAAATTTACATGGCTATATTTCTTAATACATTAATGTTTATATAAATCAAAACTATCTAGAAACTACACTGTAATTTGCGCATCTCGACAAATTTAAACTTGTATGGGCAAGGAATTAATTAAAATCATAAAAATTTGATTTAAATAAAAAAAATCTGATTTAAATAAAATAAATCTGATGTTTTTTATTTCAAAAAAAATATTTTTTCGTACCCTGATTCTTACCCTACTCTAGGTAAGTATTTACCTTAATGAAAAATCTTCACTTTTTCAGAAGTATTGTTATGGAAGTTTGTCCAAGTTAAATAATTTATTAGTTTTAAGTCTAATGGAACCAGAGGGTATGTAATATGAATGCTATAAAAGATCACATTAATTCTAGCAAAACTAGTTATTTACGTATGGTAAAAGAAAAAGATAAATGATTTACAAACATTAATAAAAAAGATTCCAATTCTCCTGTGGTTACCTTTGCCTACCACAACTCGCTTCAAAAAGCAAGCCAAGAAAGAACCAAATAGTTTTTGTATCAGGGCTGTACTGATTTTTCCATCAAGTAAATGGAAAGTTTACTGAAAAAAGAGAAATAAACTTTAGGTGGTTAACAGGAATCGAAAATGCACTGCCTACAATTAGCAAGCTGCTAGTGCAATGCAAAAATTTCCTTTTTTTTGTTTTACTATAGTTTGAAATTTCAATTATCTTCACTAATAATTTACAAATACTTGAGAACATACTCTCAAATTTGGATAAAACACATTTACCTTTCGGAACATTACTTAAAACTTTAGTTGGTAGGAAAGCAGTTGAATTTATGTCGCACAGGGGAAACACAATGTGCAGTTGGCGACACGGTCAGGGATCAATCCCAAAGGGAAAGATCGTAGGACAACCCTTCGTCATTCGGGTTGGTTGATTTTGGGGTTTTATGGCGCAAGTGCCATATTTGGCCATGCTGCACCAGACACAATATAATATCAAGTAATTGACACAAGACATACAATATCAAGTAACTGATAGACACACAGTGAAAGCTTTACTGACACAGAAGAGAGAAATACACCCAGGGAGGAATGCACCTGGCAGAAATCGAACCTGCCGTTTACAACTCGAAGGTTGCTAGCACATTGGGCATACCCACTGAACCACGACAGGCCCTTCGTCATTCTGAATCACTATCAGATGACGAGGTTAACACCTGAGATAATCAACACATGAGCTGGCACCACACTCTCCAAACTTCCACACCATGCTAACGTGAGGACATTTGAGGCCTGGTTGAGTTTTATGGCAAAAGAGCCGTAATTTTGGCCAAGCTGCATCAAACAATATCAAATAAATAGGCATACACACAAGAAAAGCTTTAACTTATACGGAAAAGAGAAATATTTGGTCATCCGGAAAGTCCTGCGGTTTTTCAAATCGAAGCGAGCTTTCTTATTACTATTTTGCTACCGCTGATAAGGAGTGACCTTGATTGAAACGATGTGTAAATTCGGTCTTTTCTGCTTTCACTGCATAATTCTACCTTGTGTTGTGACACAATTTTTGTTTCAATGCAGTGCTAAGAATGGAGAGCCAAAAAGTTCATTTTCGTTATATTATGCTCTTTTATTTTAAGAAAGGAAAAAATGTTAGTCAGACTGCTTGTAAAATTTGTGCTGTATATGGACAAAGTGCTGTTTCTGATGACAGTTCGAAGGTGGTTTGATAAATTTAAGCAAGGAAATTTCAGCCTTGAAGATGATGCCCGCTCTGGACGACCATCCTGTGTAAATGAGGACCTATTAAAAGATGCGATCGCTGAAAATCCACATTACACAGTTCAGGAACTATCACACAGACTAAATATTCCTAAAAGTACAGTTCATGATCATCTGAAGAAGATCGGGTATGTTAAGCCGTTACGATGTATGGGTACCCCATACTTTAACACAACAGAATATGCTTGCTCGAATTTCAGCATGATTCTTTGCTGAAACGAAATGAAGAAGCTCCTTTTTTGAAATGGCTCATTACTGGAGATGAGAAGTAGATGTTATACAATGTTACAAGAAAAAGATCATGGGGTAAGCCAAATGAACATCCCCAAGTAACATCGAGAGGGAGGCTGCCAAAAAAGTAATGCTTTGTGTATGGTGGGACTACAAAGGAATTGTTCACTATGAATTGTTGCCACAAAATCAGACAATAAATTTGGAAAATACAGTTCTCAAATGGCAAAATTAGAAGCAGAAATCGATGCAAAGTGGCCAGAACTGACCAATCGTCGAGGTGTTGGATTTGGTCTGGTTGGATCGAGTTTCGAACTTGAAACCCTCTGGTAACTAATATGCAAATCTACCAACTGGGCTACACTTAAACTTTGGAAGGAAGTTACACGTAGAAAGTTATTACAAGGTTTTGATTTTATTCACTAATAAACAATTTAATGGATACTTCAAACTCAACATATACTTTTAACAAGTGCACTATTGGATTGTCCATATTGGAAGAATATTCCAAAGCTGATCACCAGAGATCAAAATATTAAGTCACTAAGAAAAGCATGTTTAACAAGTTCAGATTGATAAACTTTAAAAATAAAAGGATGCTAACTGGCAAATTTCGAAATCCCACCCATACCTAAAATTTAAAAATTGAGTGTTTTCTCACAGTAAAATTACAAATGTACGAAAAAACAATAACACAATAAGAAAAGTTTATTTGAATCAGTCTGGAGTCGATACTAAAATTAAAGAAAATTTATAAGTTTCAAATATTTTCAAAAGGAAAAACGACACAAAAATTAAAGAATTTGATTCGATTATTTTTCAAGGAGAAAATAATATTATACTTACTAAAAAGTGCTATAGAAGATAAATTTTGACTTCTAATTAAATTTTGCGAAAAGAGAATAATTCTAAATTACGCACAAAAGTTCATGTTGCCATACACGTTTCTTTGAGTTACTCTGAGAAACTCAAGAACATTATATGCATGCACAAGACGAGTTGTAGAGCATCAATGAAACTCAGATTGCCATATCGTAGTAGTTATCAAAGTCAGATACAAAGAGTAAGCATGTACTCTGTGTTCAGATAGATTTAATCTTGCTTGGGAAAAAAATGTCCCAATTTAGCTAATAGCTAAAAAGTTCAAAGAAATGTTATCCAAAATTTTAATTTCTACATGTTTTAATAAAAATAAGGTACTCAGAATTGCTACTTTTCCCTATGCAAGGGTTGTCTGACCATTGTTCAAAATTACAAGGGCTGTCCATGATTCTTTCCATTCTGGATTGGGTTGGATTGGGTTGGGTATTTCAATTAACGTCACACTGGAGCAACACAATGGGCTATTGGTGACGGTCCGGGATCAATCCCAAAGGGAAAGATCCGAGGACAACACCACGTAATTTTGAACCATGGTCAGATGACGAGGCAACACCTGAGCTGGCACCCCACTCTCCAAACTTCCACACCACGCCAACGTGAGGACATTTGAGGCCACGACAGATTTAACGTGCACCAGCCCCCTTTGTACACGACGGTGTTTGGCTGGATTCGAACTCGCAACCCTTCGGTTGCTAGTTCGTTACTCTTCCAACCGGGCCACCGCGGCCCTAGGGATTGGGTTGGAAGAGTAACGGACTTGCAACCGAAGGGTTGCGAGTTCGAATCCAGCCAAAACACCGTCGTGTACAAAGGGGGCTGGTGCACGTTAAATCTGTCGTGGCCTCAAATGTCCTCACGTTGGCGTGGTGTGGAAGTTTGGAAAGTGGGGTGCCAGCTCAGGTGTTGCCTCGTCATCTGACCGTGGTTCAAAATTACGTGGTGTTGTCCTCGGATCTTTCCCTTTGGGAGTGATCCCGGACCGTCACCAATAGCCCATTGTGTTGCTCCAGTGTGACGTTAATTGAAATTCCCCCTCCCCCATTCTGGATTGATTCCGGATCGTCGTCAATGACCCGATGTGTTACTTCAATGCGATGTACTAATTCAACTACATACATGAAGGACCGTGGTAGCCCGGTTGGAAGAGCAACGGATTAGCAAATGGAGGGTTGCGAGTTCAAATCCAGCCAAAGACCGCCTTGTACAAAGGGGTTGGTGCACGTTAAATCCGTCGTGGCCTCAAATACCCTCACGTTGGCGTGGTGTGGAAGTTTGGAGAGTGCGGTGCCAGCTCAGGTTTTGCCTCGTCATCTGACCGTGGTTCAAAATTACGTGGTATCTTCCTCGGATCTTTCTCTTTGGGATTGATCCCGGACAGTCACCAATAGCCAGTTGTGTTGCTCCAGTGTGACGTTAATAAAAATACATACATACCTACCGGCGGTATGAATTTGAGAAGACTTGCCGATGTCAAAAGGGTTTCTAAATCCACTAATACATTTCAGAAATGCTCCTTAACCTGTAGGACCCCGAAATTGCAACCAGTGACGGTAGGTAGTTGAATCAACGTTGCACTAGAGCAACACATGGGGATATTGGAAAGGATCCTGTATCAATCCCGAAGGACAATACCTAGCAATTTCGAACCACGGTCAGATGACGAGGTCAACACCTGATCTAGCACTCTACTCTCCAAACTTCCACACCATGCCAACGTGAGAACATTTGAAGCCACAACAGATTTAACATGCACCAGCCCCATGTACACGACAGTCTTTGGTTGGATCGAGTTTCGAACTCGCAACCTTCTTGCTGCTAATCCGCTACTCTTCCAACGGGGCTACAGTGGCCCTATTTAGCATAGGACTCACGGATAAGCATTGAACGTGTTATTCCAATATTATATGTGAACACATTTCAAAAAGGCATTCAGTTCTTTAAATTTTCATGATATTTAATCATTAAACAATTAATTTTAAAAGGGTTACTTCAATTTTAAAAAGTGACACAGTTGATTTGAATATAGATATAAGGAAGGGCTTAAGCCCCCTCTGTAGGTGCGCGCCACCCAAGTAAGTCCCCGATTAATGCATGCATACGCTCATATTTACTTCTATAGTAATTTTTACCATTCATTTTTATGGTGTGAGGAGCAAAGGGTTGGAACCTTTAGACCGTAGCACCTTACCCAAAGATTATAAATCAACTCTTAAGGAAACTAGAAACTATTTATTGGTTCATTTCATGGAGTGTTCGAACAGGGATCTGACATGACATGAAACTAATGACTCCTGAAGATAGGAAGATAGGGATAAGCCAGGAAACTATTAGAACCATAGCGAAAGATAAAGACCTTTATCCTCTTTTGTGATTATGACTACGGGGATTATTGAGTATTATAATCCTGAATAACGGGATACATTAAGAAGAGCATGCTAAGAATTTTTCCGTATTTTTCAAATTTAAATTGACATAAGATATCTTTTAAAAAATCAAAGAACGCATTCTAAGATATATTTCCCCTCTTAAATCGAAAAAGTAGCAGGGTTCTACCCCCTCTTCTCGCGAGTTGGATACTGGGGAAGAGGCCCCCTTAAACCCTCTGTTCCTCACTTCCGAAGTCCTTTGAAACTACCATGGTCCAAACTTTTGAATAACAGAATATATGTGGCTTATCCACCCTACGTTACTAATATAAGGATTTCTCTTATCACTACCATCTTTTTTTCTCGGACATGGAAGGGCTTATCTACATCCTTCGTTACTAATATGATAAGGATTTCTCACATCACTATCATCCTTTTCTCGGACATATAAAAAGTAACGGGGCTCTACCCTCCGCCAGTTGGATCCTGGTGAGGAGGCTTGAACCCCTGTTCCTAGCTTCCGAGGTATTTGGGGGGGGGGGGTATTTCAATTAACGTCACACTGGAGCAACACAATGGGCTATTGGTGACGGTCCGGGATCAATCCCAAAGACCGAGGTATTTGGAAACTACCATGGTCTAAACTTTTGAATAAAAGAATATGTGGCATATTTACATCCTTCGTTATTAATATGATAATGATTTCTCACATCACTATAATCTTTTTCTCTGACTTGGAAAAATAGTGGGGCTCTACCCTCCGCCAGTTGGATCCTTGGGAGATGGCTTGAACCCCTGATCCCCGCTTCCGAGGTCCCTGGAAACTACCATGGTCTGAACTTTTGAGTAAAAGAATATGCGGCTTATCTACGCCCTTCGTTACTAATATGGAATGGATTTCTCGCATAACAACCATCTTTTTCTGGAAATAGGCATCTAGGCTTATAGTGGGACCACCGTGGCTCAGTGTGTTTGCCCACTGCGTTAGCAACCTACGAGTTGTAGACGGCCCGAGGTTTAATGGGGTCCTTGGCATATATGTACAGCTTCTGTTCAGTGCGTTTTCTAGTTCAAAAAGTATAAATATTTACACTGTGTGCAGTTTTATAAAGGAGAAGAGAAACATTTGTTGATTGTGCAAGACGAAATTTGAGTATTTAGGATAAATATTTGTATTTCATATAGGCTCCATCATCTAACTCGATACTGAGTACATGAGGGCCAGGATGAGTTGGATAATTTTTTGAAATGTAGACACTGAGAAGAGAGAACGAAAGACAGGAAAGAGTACATCTTAAGTTTAGTAAAGGAGAAAAATTCGTAAAAATAGAATTGAACTTTCCTTCATTTAATGGTTGTATAGCTGTTAATCATATTCCATTGTTATTGATGGAGGAAATGTCAGCTTTCAGTCAAAAAGATTAGCGAGTAGTTCAGTCGATTCCGTGACATTTTAAATCGCAGATATGATTTGATTATATCCGTCCCCTGAATGCATGAACTAAGGTAACCCAAGTTTTGGGATTTTAAGTTAAAGGGAAAACGGTTTCCACATCAATGCCCATTCCTTATGTCGTCGGCTTACAAGTGAAACGCACTAAGTTAAAATTTTCAAGCTTTTCAAGCCCAGAATGTGGAGATCTTTAGACTGGTGAGTGTCTACTAAGACATTTTTCTATATATGAAGGTTATATTTCTTCTTGAGTAACGCAATTAGTGAATATAGCATAGTGAATAGAATTTTCCTCGCTTCGTTTTCTCAGAACTGTTTTTCTAGTTAGTGTATTTCACTTGTAAGCCGGCGATATACGAACATTTTTCATTAGACGATAGATAGAGGTTAAGTGGTAACAAAAGAGTTACCTAGTTCTTGCAGTAAATTTTGTATGATCTCAGCTTTACTAATTTAAGTATAACTTAACATACCACATTTTTAGAGTTACCTAGTTCTGCTTTCACGTGACGATATAACTTAATATTTACTAAAAACGTTCGGTCGCCACAGTAATTGATGATGTCAGAATATCTACCGTCTTTTTATGGTTTATAGCATTTCAATGTGAATTATGAAATGTACTTCAGCAGTCCCTTTCAACAAAACTTTCAGCTCATCTTATCTACTTCAATTTGCCATGGGGATTTATTGCATTACGATCAGCTAGATTTCATCCAAATGTTTGGATTTAAAATTTGGCGATTGAGCACTTTTTAAGACCAGCGCATTCCAAATCAACCGAATTAAAATTTTTTTATTAATCTTGAAAGCCAAAGCGCCTCTATGCAACTGTTGCCTGAATTGGATTGGATATGTTTCTATGGCACTGAGTCCTCTTAGGACATATTGTGTGTGTACCAAACTTACGACATTAAATCAAAAAACATTCTTCAGAAGACCCCATTAACATGAGATAAAAACAAACTTTCGATGCATAAATTTAAATCTAAAACGTGCCTTGCATAAAACGTCTAAATATAAAAGCTCAACAGATGTACAAAAATCCTTTTAAAATGTCGTCATCTGACCGTGGTTCAAAATTACGTGGTGTTGTCCTCGAATCTTTCCCTTTGGGATTGATGCCGGACCGTCACCAATAGCCCATTGTGTTGGTCCAGTGTGACGCTAATTGAAATACCCCCCTTTTAAAATGAATATAATAAAATGAGACGTCAGGTGATAAAAAAGGTAGTGTGAAAAGTCAAATAGGTTGGGGGGGGGGGTTTCAATTAACGTCACACTGGAGCAACACAACGGGCTATTGGTGACGGTCCGGGATCAAATAGGTTGGATGAAACCAATGTCATGTGAAAAGTAAATGTTTGGATGAGATTTCGCCCCCAATCATGTCTTCTAAAACCAAGATATATGATGGTTGGTTTTGGGATTTTATGGCACAAGGGCCATATTTGGTCATGGTGCGCCAGACACAATACAATATCAAGTAATTGATACAAGACATACAATATCAAGTAACTAACACACAGAGTGAAAGCTTTACTGACACAGAAGAGAGAAATACACCCAGGGAGGAATGCACCTGGCAGGAATCGACCCTGCTCCGCCTACAACTCGAAGGTTGTTAGAGCAGTGGCATAACCCACTGAGCCACGATGGCCCCCAAGATATATGAATTGAAACGTTTAAGACGATGACGATTAAAATTTGAATATTCGATTAAAATGTGATTCACCATTATGGACAAATGCAGTAATTGCAAATTGGATGATCTTCTCCAAGGAGTGTCTATGGGTTATCCGAGTATGTCTATTTTGGGGGTATTTCAATTAACGTCACACTGGAGCAACACAACGGGCTATTGGTGACGGTCCGGGATCAATCCCAAAGGGAAAGATCCGAGGACAACACCACGTAATTTTGAACCACGGTCAGATGACGAGGCAACACCTGAGCTGGCACCCCACTCTCCAAACTTCCACACCACGCCAACGTGAGGACATTTGAGGCCACGACAGATTTAACGTGCACCAGCCCTCTTTGTACACGGAAAGTCGCCAATAGCCCGGAGTATTGCTCCAGTGCGACGTTAATTAATTACATAGCGAGTTTTCAAGTATAAACTTCAATAAAAAATTAAAAATGTGCAATTACTTCATTTTTTCAGTGTTCTTTTCGGACTCATCTCAACAAATGTTTAATCTCATTATTCCTGAAGTACCCGTTTGGGTACATCAAAAAATTTTCTTAAATGTTTAATGATTAATGTACCCATCTTGGGACATTGTCCCGATGGGTACCCATTTTTCAACAATACATAAATAAAATAAATTTTTTATAAACTTTTTATAGTCTCAAAGTTCCTCAACGCTCCTGGTGGTTGTCTCGACGAGGTATCTCGTCATTAGCAAAACTGACGAGATCCTGATGGACGAGATATCTTGTCCTCATAAAAAAAAATCGGCAATATCTTGATACCTCGTCATTAGCAAAATTTGTCAGATCTTGATGGACGAGATATCTCGTCGAAACCACTTGGAGGGGAAAAAAGTCGATAAAATATTTTTTGTGGAGAGGTTTTTTCTCGGGATGTGTGATGAAGTAAATATTAGATCATTACTTTTGTCATTATCACAATCCGTCTTGTTCATTTCAGTTATTTTAAATGCATATGACCATCAATCATAAAATCCAGTTGAGTTTTCGGCTGTATAGATTATTTCTGTTTCGGAATGCATGTCTTGTGGATGATGAATATTCGTTATTTCTTGGTTTTGCTTCCCCGTATGAAAAATTCCAGCACTTGCTTAAGTATAGAACTTTGTGGGATTACTATATCCGAAGAAATAGTGGTTAACTCATAGCACGAAACATTAAAAGTTGCTAAGACTGAAAACCATTAGTTTTAAATAACATGTGTGAAACCACAAGTGGATGGTTGGGTGTAACTAGTGACCAACTTTCTCAACCTCTCAGTAAAAAACCCCGTCCACACAGAGGCGACAGAATTTCGGCTTTTTTTTCTTTTCCAACGAAGATATATATAATAATGAAAATTGACCTGTTGGGGCAGGAAAGACGTCTTTCAAAGTAAACTTCTATGTGGTTTTAAATCAAGCAATCAGTTCTTTGTTAGAGAGGTTTGATCAAATGCAGAAGCATAGTGATAACTTCAAATTTCTCTATGACGTTCATACCTTCAGCAATGGGGAAAAATGAACTGAGAGAGTGCTGTTTAAATCTGCACAGTTTTGACTGACAAAACAGAATGTGAAGTAGATGGAAATGAGCTGCTGGATTAGATCTTACTTTTAGCACCGATGCTGCCACAAAAGAGCTGCCCCGACAAGACTTTATGTTACTTAACTACTAATTCTTTCGTAGATACGTTTCTCAATGTTTTAGTAAGTTTAAGAATGTTACTTACCATTCCTGTGTCAGTTGCTAATGGGGAGAGGAGTTTTTCCAAATTGAAACTAATCAAAAACTATCTGAGGGGACCATTTCCCAAGAGCGTCTGAGCGGATTAGCGACCTTGGCTATAGGAAATGAGGTGCTCAATGCCATCGATACAGACACAATCTTAAGAGATTTTACAAAGCAAAAGGCCAGAAAAATACACTTTTGATGTTTCTATTTTGTAGTTTTCTCTTCATCAGTGTTGAACAAGTGTTTCGTAAATCACATGATAATAAGAGCATTTTTCAGCGTATTTTATTTTCAATAATAAATGAATGATTTAATATTCAATTGCTGAAATATTAAATACATATTGTACATATTATGCTATAATGTAAATTTAATGTTGATTGTATTAAATGATTTTGAAATGAAGAAGTACCATTGACTTTTTTGTAAACCAATTACCATGACATAACCATTTTTAAGTACAACAGATGAGTTTAATATCACAAAATATATTAGCTTATGGAGGCCTAGCAGAAAAACCTGTCAATATAAAATACGCATTATACGCAATGAAATAAATTAATTTCACAGTAGGCTGTTTGTTCTAAGGGGAGGGAAACAATATTGCGAATCTTTGAAATGGGGGGCGCCAAATCATCATCTCGCATCTGTAATAAATTGCTCTTGGACCGGCTCTGAGTCAGGATTAAGAAACATGTGAATTTTTATTCTTATTGGGGCATGTATATTAACTACAATGGAAATTGATTGTTTTGTTTAATACTATCCATTCAATGAGCATTTTTTGGAGTGATGGCACTAGATTAAAAATGTGCAAAATTTGTCACGACTAAATCTCAATTAAATTCATGGTTGGAAATTGGACACCCAAGGTATAACGAGCCTTTCGTTTCATTCTTCTGGAAAAGTATACATTAGAAAAATAGAAAAGTTATTTCCGATAAAGTTTCAAATGTGAACATGCTCCCATCAGACCAATCACTAAAACGGGCAGCTACATTCTGTGGCCTCGAGCAGTTTTTGTTTTGATCGGAAATGACACTTCCGCTAAATGCAATATTACAGAATCTGCGAACCGCATACAACAAAATAGATAGTCCGTGATTCATAGCGAGTTGTTAGTTGATTAACATTTGTTTTGGGAGTGTCTGGAATTTTTCGACTTTCGAGATAGTGCATTATTTACCTCTTCATTACTAGAGTACCGGTTTTGGAACATTAAAAAAATAACTTTTTTTACCTCCAAAACGTTAAAGTATATTCACAATTGACCAGGGTATAAAAAAATCATCATAATGATTTGAATTAATTTGTTGCCCCAATAAGTTTAAACTTGTACATGAGACATGCAAACAGTATAGTTTCTAGATAATATTGATTTATGTTAAACATTAATATGTATAATGGCTTAGGAAGTATAGGTAGGTATTTAATTAACGTTCCACTGGAGCAATACTCCGGGCTATTGGCGACGGTCCGGGACAATCTCCAAGGGAAAGATTCGAGGACAACACCACGTTATTTTGAACTACGGTCAGATGATGATGTCAACACCTGAGCTGGCACCCCAGTCTTCAAATTTCCACATCACGCCAACGTGAGGACATTTGAGGCCACGACAGATTTAACTTGCACCAGCCCCCTTTGTACACGACGGTCTTTGGTTGGAATTCGAACTCGCAACCCTCCAGTAGCTAGTCTGTTACTCTTCCAACGGGGCCACCGCGGCACTAGGAAGTATAGGAGACACATTTTTAGAAAGATAAATCAATAATTTGATAAGGGGTGATATGATTTAAAATAAAAATTTAATACATTTTTATATAAATCGTAATTAAAATAAATTATAATTTTTCTGCTTTCGTGTAACCTAACTTGTGTTAAGAGTAAAAACTGCAAGTTAAACTGTTGAAAATATTCTTTCTACAAACATAGAAGTAGCTGTGGCGGTAAGATGGTTTTACGAATGGCTTTGGGTCTTCCACACAAACACTAAAATCTATGAGTTTACCCCATTCTAAAGGAGACATCTGGGATGCAATGTTTTCGCAAAGAGGAAACCAAAAAAGTTCCCACTTTCATAATTACAAGCATAATACTCAGTGAATATTTTGCTTTTGTAAATATTAAAAGTATCTTTCTTTTTGAGTTCAGTTGATTTTCTTCATGAGGGGGGCCGCGGTAACCCGGTTGGAAGAGTAACGGATTAAGAATAGGAGGGTTGAGAATTCGAAACTTGGTCAAACCAAAGACCATCGTATACACGGCGTCTAGTGCACGTTAAATCTGTCGTGGCCTCAAATGTCCTCACGTTGGCGTGATGTGATAGTTTGAAGACTGAGGTGCCAGTTCAAGTGTTGACTCGTCATCTGACCATAGTTCAATATTACGTGGTGTTGTCCTCGAATCTTTCCTTTGGGGATTGATCTCGGACCATCGCCAATAGCCCTTTGTGTTGCTCCAGTGCGACGTTAATTAATTACGATTACCATTACCTTCAATTACCAGGTAAGATCCATTGTAAAATCTGCAGACTTGGTTGGATCAAGAAAAAAAGAGACTTTTGAAAAAAAAGATAATTTTATTTTTTAATGTTTATGTTACATCGGGACTGGAATATGGATTTACAATTTAGAATCCTTATTATGACTGCCATATCTTATATACTGAAAGAAAACAGAATACATTTTTGAAATATATTTACTTAGATAATTGAAGACGTGGGTGTTCAGACCAGACAGCTCCAGTTTTCAAAATTTTTCAGGATGGACAAAAAATATTTTAAAAAATACTTAACATTTTTTTAAAACTTATCGAATTCGGGTAAAACATTAATAATACCTCCCTCTATCACAGACCGGTTTTACTTCAACCTTTAGCCGGGTTTTTTTTATTGAAAAAAAAAAAGAATGGAGCTGTCTGTTTTTTTCCACCTAACGCTGGAATTCTATAACCAGGCTTACCAATAAAATCCTGGAAGAGACTCAAAAACTCTTTATTAACGCATTAAAACTTTATGATTACAAGAAGTAACTTGTAATAAGTTTATAGAAAAAATCTAGAGAAAGATTTTTAAATAATCATGAAATTGTGTCCATTTTTCAAAAAGTATTTGACCAAAATCACTTAAAAACAACAATATTATTACACTGTTCATTGTCTCACTTAAAAGGTGCTCAAAAATCATAATCATTAACGTTTGCTTCATCTTCTGCATCCAAAGTAACTTTTTTAGTTAGTGTATTGTAAAATCATGTGCAATCCGGAGGTACGTACTTTTTTGCAAGTTCACGAACGTCTTTCAGCTTAGTTGCCTTTAATCCTAAAGTCTGTTGATACAACTTTTTGTCTGCTTCAGGTAATGATAACACTTCATTATTTTTTTTCTAGAATAAAAGTCTTTTAGCAGTGATGCTGATGAAGATCTACAAACTAATTCACTAGAGTTGTATTCAACATGTCTGTATTTTGATATTCCAAACTTAACACCCCTGGCAACTTGGCATTTTCTCTTTTTTGAAGGCCTGATACTTTGGCATGATTGACCAGCGGCTTGATCAACCTTAGCATACACTTTAGAAGTGGGTATGAAAGGTTTAATAAAATGTGAAGAGTAATCCAAAAACATGTCTTGCTTTACTTCAACTATAACAAACTTTTTTGAGGTACTTTTAATCATTTCCTGATAATTCTTGGGTACATACAACCATTCTCTCTTTCTTCTTTCCTGTTCAATATTACCAAATGTTCCGTCACACGGAAGGTAACTATATCCAGGTTCTGGGTAGCGATGAATGATTTTATCAAATCTTTTTAATCCTTTGGCAAGTGTGTAGAAGTAATGAATCAGCGCATAGTTTTTGTTTTTATTTTGTATAAAATGATTTTAACCATACTTATAACCTCATTTTGACCCTTACTACCCGTGGTTTCATCATACATGTAGCAGAATGATTTTCCTTGTTTTGCAGAGCATATTGTAAAGTTATATACCCAAAGTTGTCTTTTATGAAAGACATCACCACTTGTTATAGCAGGTAATGGCATGTTTTGTTGAAAATCAAATGATAAAACTTCCACATCATCGTTTTCTTTAGCTTCTTTTAATTTTAACCTCAAATCCTTATAAAACTCTTCACTTTTCATTAAATGTACATCCTTTTTATTCTTTATTTCTGTCAAAAGTGTAGGGTCTTTCTCTATTTTCAGTTGATTTTCCAGCAAATCACATTGCTGGCATGTATCCGATCTTGGTGTACCAAAAAATAATTTGTATTTTGTCGTAAAATGACGACGATAAAAGTCATATGATACTGTTGTATCGCATTTTCATCTTTTTCCAGTTGTGCATTAACGTCAGGCTCATAATTTTGTAAATACAATCTATGAATTTTTTTACATTTAAATCAGGTGCAGGTAGCGAACATTATCATTTTGAGCCCTACTGTAATGTGATTTTTCACTCTCGGGAAACTCTTTATATGTTCATCAATGGTGTCAATAACATGCTGAGGGATTTTTGTCGGCCTATTGTCATGTTATCCTCGATTATCTTTCGAGAAAAGATTTTTTCTGCAAACATTTCACTATTCGTTCGACTCTAGACTTGCCGATTCCGTGAAATGAACAATAAGCTTTTTTTGCAAGCAGTTGTTTCAAAATCGCCCAACTTAACTTTATAATGGCATGCGTAAGCACGGTTTTGGCCTTCACTTGTTTTTGGTCTACGCCTCTGAATATTTGAAATACTTATTAAGCCACTTAAATGCATGTCCTGCATATTCTTGTCAGCAGCTTTATTAAAATTAGCTACAATATCATCTTGGATGTTCTTAGGGACCTTGACAAAACAGCCAAACTTACATTGACAGTTTTCCCCCTAACTCGTGCAGGTATGATTTTACCTGTTTACTAACATGTTCAACGTCACTAGCCCTTTTGTTTAAAACATTTATTTTCCATGTAGATTCATATTTTACACGTTTTTCCCTAACTGTTTATTTGATACAGTATCATTTAAAGCTTGTACCTCAGGTTGATTAGAAATTGATGCTGTAGCCCTGGGAGTCGATGTGGTACGCCTACGAACAATGTTCAGAAATCTGTGTCGTTGATTGGGGTCAGGAGTCCCTGGCACATAATCTGGGTCACTGTCCGTGTCGTCACTATTAATATTAAACATACTGTATACTGACATACATTCAACAGGTATAAAACCACTCCACTAGAAATAAAAACACTCCAGTCAGCAAAACATAACCTCTCACGACAATAAAACAATTACTTACGCCAACGACTGGCTGATGCAACGCGGAAAGCGCTGCCACCAAGTGAACAAACATTGAACTAATTGGGTGCAAAAACAAGATAGCTCCTGGAGCTGTACGTTTCTTGCACAGTATGACACTACCAGTACAGCTTCTTTTCCTTTATATCTCTATAGCCATTGCTTGGAGCTGTATGGTTGGTTCTTGCACCAATCGATAGAGGATTTTTTTCTTTATAGGAAAAAGTGAAAATGAGAAAAAAGTGGAGTTGTCTGGTTCTTGCACCCACGCCTTCACATTATGAATATTCAGGCGTACATTCTTCTGAATTCCCCGGGGTCGTCGTGGCTCAGTGGGAATGCCACTGCGCTAGCAACCTTCGAACTGTAGGTGGAGCAGGTTCGATTCCTGTGAGGTGCATTCCTCCCTGGGTGTATTTCTCCCTTCTGTGTCAGTAAAGCTTTCATTGTGTCTGTCTATTACTTGATGTTGTATGTCGTGTCTGGCGCAGCATGGCCAAATATGGCCCTTGTGTCATAAGACCCCCAAACCAACCATCTTCTGAATTCCGAAATCATGAAGCTCCGTAGAAGACATTTTACTTCAACAAATTTTTTTACTACCTCCTACATAACAAAATTGGATCTTCCCCTTCGGGATGGATCCCGGACCTTCTCCAACAGCCCGTTGTATTGCTCCCGTGTGACGTTAATTAACTATATATATATATATATATATATATATATATATATATATATATATATATATATATATATATACCTACCTACATAATAAAATTGATTCGCTCTCTCTAGTTTCTTGTATTGATTTTAACATCCAGGTTATATCACCGGGAGATGTCAATTATTTTTTGTTAAACTTTTACAAAGAATGTATGTAATAATTTTGCTTCAAATGGATTTTTAAACTGCATAATTCTTTCTCGGAGGTTGATATATTTTTTTATGATTTCAATACAAGTAATCTGTTTGGTTTTTCTATTATCAATCTGCATTAGTGTATATCTTTTTTATCTTTTTCTTGCATTTTTTATAATACACTGCTGGCCACCCAAATTGCAACACCAAGAAAGACAAGAGATATCACAACAAAATTTATTTTGTAGATAACATGTTGACCAAGTATCAAATGATTAAATTTATAGACTTCTGTGAAGTGTGGTTCCTGCCAAAATCAGTAGCCAGAGTAGCCGCCATTGTTGGAGATCACCGCTGCCACACGCCTCGGCATTGATTCAAGGAGACTTTGGATGTGTTCTTGGGGTACAGCAGACCAAGCAGCTTCCACACGTTGCCAAAGTTGATCTGGTGTGGCAGCTGGGGATGCATTCTGGGTCAATCGTTGAGCAACCATGGACCACATGTTTTCTATCGGCGAAAGATCCGGACAGAGAGCTGGCCAGGGAAGCAATTCAATCTGGCGATTGACGAAGAACCCTTGGACAATGCGTGCCACGTGTGGTCGCGCATTATCCTGTTGAAATATGGCTGTGGGCAAGCCCTGAAGGTAAGGAAGGACAACTGGCTCCAACACCTCGGAGATGTAGCGTTGGCTGTTTAAAGTACCGGCAATGCGTACTAGAGGAGTGCGAGAGTGATATCCAATACCGCCCCATACCATAATACCCGGTGCAGGACCAGTGTGGCGGTGCATAACGCAGCTGTTCAGCATCCTCTCTCCACGGTGTCTCCAGACTCGAATCCGACCATCGTGGTGTTGCAGACAGAAGCGTGACTCGTCAGTAAAGACAATTTCATTCCATTCTGCCGTCCACATCCTTCTTTCATCGCACCATTGGCGGCGGAAACGTCTGTGGTTCTGCGTCAAGGGTAGACGAAGCAATGGACGTCTTGCGGACAGACCACTCTGCTGTAAACGGCGTCGAATGGTACGCGCAGACACTGGATGATGCGGTACAGACTGAATGTGCTGTGCTATGGTTCGTGATATGTGGCTGAGCGATCCGTCACTGCCATACGCACAATATGCCTGTCATCACGTGAAGTGGTGCACTGAGGTGGATGCGATCGAACACGTCGGTCCGTCGTACCCTCCTGCATCCAACGATCACATATCCGCATTACAGTTGTTTGGTTTCGTCCAACACGACTACCGATTTCCCTGAAAGATAATCCACAATCTCGGTAGGCCACTATCCTTCCTCTGTCGAACTCGGATACTTGATCAAAAGATGATCGCTGTTTTCTACGAGGCATAATTGATCGTTTTTTTGAAAAAACCACAAGTAAAACACAATTGCCGTACTTGAAATCGTCGAAATCTCCAAGCCTTAAATAGCGCTTTGAAGTGGCGCCACAGGCGCGCGTGATGTGCGTCTGCGCTGAAATTCTAATCATTTGCATATCTCACCTCCACTAATGCATGTTGTAAATTTCATATTATTTGCATGCCTCCTTCAGGGTGTTGCATTTACGGTGGCCAGCAGTGTATATTTTTGTTCTGTGTAATTGGATATTTTTCTCTGTAGAGAATCAACAATTAAATAAATAGAGTATATAAATATATATATTGATCACAGAATCACTGGGCTCCAAAATTTGTTGAAAAAGGAGAAATAAGAAATTTTGTCTCTAATAAAAAATATCATTGCGGTTGCACGGATTAACACCTTTGTGCTGTTTAGCTTATGAGCTGCTAAATTTTTTTCACAAACTACATGTTGCTAATGTACTAGGAGGGGGAAAGCTTGGCATTGCCATTTTATCCTCCGAGAGAGCTGTATTACTCCGCTTTCCCCTAAATCCCCTGGTCTGAGAACTTAGTGGCGTAGCGTAGGATTTACAACTGGGATGATGGGATTTATCATTCGTAAAAAGAAATCAGAGACTATTCATTCATTCGGTAAACATAACCAAGAATATCTCCTTAGATAAGTACTTTAGGGGTTTTCGTTTCTGTCTAAATCCTTCGAAACATTTGTTTGCCGATTCAAACAATAATTCTTTTTCAATGAAGAAAGGCTGAAGTTCGGTTGTTTGATACCAGTTATTCCACTCAAGCGTTTATCCCTTGTGGGTTTTTGCAACATTCTCCCATAGAGGGATTTTCCGTGTAATTAAGCATACAAGACGATCTGCGAAGATTTTCTGCTGTCCAAATCCTCTCACTAGATACACATATCGGGGTTACCTTAAAATTAAGTTTATCGCTGTTTTGGCAACGCGTTTAGCGTTTAATCTAATTGGTATTGACCAATTAAATATAATACATCAACTCGGAATTTATTCTTTGGAATTTTTATTGGCGAAGTGCTGAAATCGTATTCGAAAAATAAGTCAACTGACGTCATGTTCAGAATACGTACAAGAAACACGTCACAGAAACACTATCACCACCTATATTTAGCTTTAAGGTAGGTAGGTATTTTAATTAACGTCGTACTGGAGCAACACAACGGGATATTGGCCACGGTCCGGGATCAAACCCGAAGGGAAAGATTCGAGGACAACACCACTTAATTTTCAACCACGGTCAAATGACGAGGTCACACCTGAGCTGCCACCTCACTCTCCAAACTTAGACACCACGCCAACGTGAGGACATTTGAATCTAGCTTTGATATAATGCCTAAGTAGCTTTACTCTTCATGAATTTAGCTTTACTGAACAAAATAATTTAATCCATTCGATTTAGACCAAAGTATTAGATTTTGTTCCTATTGCCGCTTCTGTTTTAAGTGTATTTACTTATCTAAGGGCCGTTATAGAATTTCAAGATGAATTTTTAAAATAAATTTTGTCTGGTATTATTTTCAAGCTTTCCACGCTGTTACCGAAACAGGTTTGCCAATGTGGGAAAGCTTTTCATTAGAATGCATTTAAAATTCCGCGGGTTTACTCTTGGCGGCAAGCCCGAACACCCAACCAATCACGAGTGTACTTGAAGTGACCAAACCATTAACTCTTCCAACCACGAGTATACTCGTTATAGCAAACTCGAACACCCTACCAATCACAAGTGTACTTGTGGTGGCAAAACCATTAACCCTTCCAACCACGAGTATACTTGTAATAACAAAAACCCGAACACCCTACCAACCACGAGTATATTCGTGGTTGGCCGTGAATGCGGTAAAAGTCGAGCGCAAAATTTTATGCTTTTTATATAAATCTATATGAATTAAAATGGAGTGTTTGTACATTGAATATTTTCGACCCATTTCAAGTAATTTATCCGTTTTGGGCTCTTCTGATGCAAAATCAGTTTCTTGCGCGTTTGCTGTCTGTATGTGTATGCCTGTACTACGCCAAGCAGTTAAATATATTTTCATGGAACTTTGTATACTGTGAGTACTTACATTTATTTAGTGACTGAACTTGGTTGCTTTAGTCTCTGTTCGTCTTCCCGTTCTGTCGGATTTTGTGTCTGTGTGTTTGTACAAGTATCATATAAAGTTTATTCATTATATTTTAACACAATGTTTTGTGTTTGATAAATTATATTTTAGTTTAGTGAATACATTATTTGAATTTACTTTGCTTACATATTTAGAAAAGTTTCATGCTAAAACATCTGAGTAAATATACTTAAATCAAACATAATTAGGTAGTTTTGGAGAATCTGGATGGGGTATATTGAGCATTGCGATTACTTGGATTGTTTTACCAGTACTGGCTGAAAATGAATTATTTTCCCGAAATCATTTTTTACGGAATTTTAAATCTAATACTTCATTTATTTTTAGCCTTATTATTTTCTTTTGTGAAATATAAACAATTTTCGAATATTTGGGACAGACGATATTTTTGAATGAACGGGAACGAAATGGAAACTCGTGTTGGTTGATCACATGCAGTGATATTTTCTGCTTTTTTCGCTCGGAATTAATTTCGAATTTCTGAATTTTGTCCACTTTTTAGTTGTAAGTGGAATTTTGCCGTTATTTAAAGAACGTTAATGTTAAAAAAATCTGAACTAGGACTTGCGAAATATTAAAAATTCATTGTCATAATGACAGAAGGTCAAGGTGACTTATTTTCCGAGTTGAAGCTATAAAGCAACTTATTACTAGGTTCAAAGTAGTTTATTGAATACAATGATTTTCTTTTAAAAAAACGCTGTCAAATCGATTTTTGTACTGAAGACATTCAATTTCAAAACAAGTTCTTTTATTATTCGACGTGCCACCAAATGAAATTTTCAAGAAAAGATATATTTGCTTTGGAAAAACTTTGTGAGGAATATCTCATAAAATTAATTTTTCATCCTTCCCTTAACAATGGCAAAATTCGATAATGTCGCATGCCTGGTGCAAGAGTGACACAAGTCAAAATATATTGGTAGGTAAATTATGAGTACGGGAGTATTCGCCGTAGATTCGTCATTTTTACGAATTAAGTTGAGCAATTTTACAGGAAAAGAACTTAATAAAGGGAATTCCTAATCCTCCCCAAAACCGTCTTTTGTAGTTGTTACCTTAGTGCCCACCTTTCGTCAGTTTGTAGCTTTAGCAGGGGTGCAATGTATGTGAAATGTATTACATGGATGGATATGTATGTATAGGAGTTGTGTCTATAGTAAGTTGTAGAAAGTTGCCGAAAAGGTGTTAAAATATTATTTTATTCCACGGAAGACAAAAGTGTTTATATATTCTGGTCATTTCGTGAATCTATAGTTAACCAACTCAACCAGAGTAAGGTAGGGTAATTCTGCTAGTGTATTATAAGAGATCTTTGCCGATTCAGCCTTTCAGGTTTGAATGAGGTAAATATTTACCTTAGTACTTAATAGTTTGTAATTTACATTTTTATTAAAAAATTAGGTACTATTCGGTTATCGGGACGCCAGTCTCGTAATTGTGCGCCAAATATTAGCGCCAAATTTAACTAGAGATAAGAATGCGAGTCCCCAATGGTGTTGGCGCGAAATATAACTAGAGATAAGAATGATGGGAAAGGCAACCCTAAGACGTATACATGCATACAGCTTTATGAAAAGGGAATGACTATTCTCTCTCTCTATATATAAATATATATTAGTTACTTTTCATAAAGCTATAAAAAACATTAGGGTTGGCATTCCTATCATTCCAGTCTCCAGTTAAATTTCGCGCCAACATTTGGTGTACAGTTACGACAGGCGAAAAGTACCAAAAATTATTATAATTTATGATTCTGTATAATTTGTTTTATCTATGGCGAAGCTAGACTGAGACCGGGGCAAGTAATACCACTGCCACTCTGTTCGAAACGAAATTTATGTATTTAAAAATGTAAAACAAGTAAATCTATTAAAATAATACAGGTAAAACGCTAGAATTTGTACCATATTAAATTTCATTAATCAATTATAATTCTCAAAACTAATTATCGGTTCAAGTAATAATCGCTATTAAATAAATAATTATTTTAAATATAATTTCTAATTTCAGAGGAATTGCGTAAACTAAAACGAGTTTACCTCCACACACAACTTTAAAAAATAACTGGACATGAGTCAATTTTAACCTAATGCAACTTTTTTTTATCTCATGGCACATATAAACGAATTACTAAAATTCAGCAACACATAAAAATGTAATATATTGTCGATCGAAAAAGGAGCAATTTTGATTGATTTTCAAATATTAATAATTACCTATCCTTTTTTGTTCTACAGTGACTTTAAAAGAATCCTGGGTGTGCCGAGATTGGTTCGAAAGCGCAAAGGGCAATCTAATGCTAAGCATTAGGCAACCTTATGAGTCGACCATATTCGCCGTAGCAAACCGAGGGAATTATTATCATTAGTGATTCCAAATCTGGCCTGAAGCATTAGCAAATAGCAACTCAAAATGTGCCCAAGATATCAAACCATTTCTGCATCAACTCGTGTGCTTGGAGAAATGGCGCACTCGTCAGTGTATTCCCGCACATGTGGAATTGAAGGAAATGAAGCTGTAGATCAATTGGCACAGGATGAATTTAGTGCTGAACAAACCCCAATAACTCTTACTGAAGCTTCTGATTCGGTAAAATTCAAACTCATATCACAAAAAATTAAAATGAGAAAACAGGAAGAGAGAATGGTAGACCACGCGCAAGGACCCACTGTGCATATTATCTGGACTGGATGCTAGCCTCAGTAGGAAGTATAGGGTAAGGGGGAGAAGAGTTCTGGGCAGAAGGTACCCATTGCACATGACAAATAGCATTAACCAATCATAGTAAGAAACCATTTGATGCTGAAAGGAATGGGTATCCGCATTGCCTAGTTGGTTTTTTGCATTGAGAATCAAAAGATCTTGAAATAAAAACTGACGTACCACTCAGATAAGATGCCTTCTCCATTTGCTGACAGAATACATGTCGGTACGCATGAGTATTTCAGCCAATTTAGTGTCGCAGGACTGATGTTGGGCCAATGTGTGGAATGCATTAGAGCTTGATGGCAGTCTTTTAAAAAGGCTGTCCTTAAGGAGATGATGAGAGATCCATTCCTTTCATTTCATGCCATCCATGAGGAAAGAATACCATACTCAAGGTATACCATGCTCAAAGCATACCATGCTCAAGGACTCATTGCGCATATTATATGAACAGTTTGCTAGTTTCAGTAGGAAACATGGGATAGGAGAGAAGAGTCTGTGCAGAAGGTACCCTTTGCGCATGACGAACGCCAATAACCAATCATAGAAAGAAACTGTTTGAGACTGAAAGGAAATGGGATCAACAGTTGGCATTTTGCGGTGAAAATCAAGAAGTTAAAATAGAAACTGATGTATCACTCAATTTTTACTTTAAAAAACATCGCTTTTGCTTCAGGCTTTATTCAGTCTTTTCTGACACCGAATTTTAATTTTCTTAATTAGAGGTTGCCGGGCTTCTATAGTATAGACGCAACGCCAATGATTTATGGGCAACATCCTTTCCTCTCCAAAAATTAAATCTGTAGCTCTTTTTTCGATTTCAGTCCCTGCAGATTACCAGCTCCGATAGCAAGAAAACAATTCTAAGCTTCGAGTACCCAATTTTCAGTTCTTACTCATACAGTTTTTATATGCGATTAGAATACCTTCTCTTTGCGTTGCAGATACGAAGGGCAGCATCAGCATCATTTGGTCAGGTCTAAAAAAATCTAGTTTCGCTTCTGGCTGCATTTATATATTCGAAAAATGAATAAGAATTCCAGCTCTTATCTTTCATAAGTTATAATCAATAGTATGTATGGACAACATCGTTCAATTTAGTTTCACAAGACTGATGTTGGGCCAATGTGTAGATTACATTAGAGCTTGATGGCAGTCTTTTACAAAGGCTGCCCTTAAGAAGATGAGAGAGAACCATTTCTTTCATTTCATGCCATCCATGAGGAGAGAATGGTATACCATTCTCAAGGACCCATTGCGCATATTATCTGGACAGGATGCTAGTTTTAGTAGGAAGCACGAGGTAGGGAAGAAAAGTCTATGCAGAAGGTACCCATTGCGCATGACAAAAGTCATTAACCAATCATAGAAAGAAGCTATTTGAAACTGAGAGGAAGGAGGATCAACAGTTCTTGTTTGGCATTTTGAGATGAAAATTAGGGATTGGATAGGAACTGATGTTTCCCTCAAATTTGCATTAAAAAACGTCACTTTTGCTTCAGGTTTATTTATATATAATTCAGGCAAAGAATTTTACTTTTTTAATTAGAGGTTGCCTGGCTTCTATGGAGGCTACTCCAATGAGGCAAGGATAACATTGTTCAAGATCCTTTCCTCTCCAAAAATCAAACCAGCTCTTTTTTCCATTTCAGCCCCTACAGCTACCAGATCAGATTGCAAGGAAACACTTTTAAGCTTCGAAGTACCCAATTTTCAGTTCTTACTCATACAGGTTTCTAAACGCGATTGGTACCTTCTCTTTGCGTTGCAGATAGGAAGGGTGGCATCAACATCATTTGGCCAGGTCTAAAAAATCTAGTTTCACCTCCGGCTGAATTTATTTATTCGAAAAATGAATAAAAATTCCAGCACTTATCTTTCAGATGCTATGAGCAATTTGTTAAATCAATCGTTTGGACAACATAGTTCAAGAATCTTTCCCCTCCAAAAATGAAACCAGTAGCTCTTTTTTATCATTTCAGCCCCTGCACCTTACTAGCTCTGATGACAAGGAAACAATTTTTCGCTTCGAAGTACCCAATTTTTAGTTATTTCTCTCGGAGTTTTCTGAACGCGATTGGTACCTGCCCTTTGCATTGCAAATGAGAACTATACACAAACTATTGAGCAGAAGGAAAGTAAAAGGGCCCATGAATATGTCTTTATTATAAGACGTGTTTAAGGTATTAGGAGGCCCTCGCGACAGGTAAAAAACGTTAAGTTGAAGTATAAATAAAACCTGTTAATGTGAAAGAGAAAGATGTACACTAACGGATGATTTTCCTTTCGACATTTCTGAGGTCCATCTAAAGCATTGATTCTCAATCTTTGTGAAACCGCGACCCGGTAAATTATTTTTCTACAAGACGAGGGCCCAGTCCCAACAAATGTACTCGTAACTACCTTTCCAATATTTTAATCTCCTGGTGGTTGTCCTGGTCTACGAGGTATCTCGTCATTTGCAAGACTGAACAGATCTTGATGGACGGGATATCTCGTCATTAGAAAAACTGACCTGATCTTGATGGACGAGGTACCTCGTCATTTGCTCAGATCTTGATGGGGGAGATATCTCGTAGAAACCACTTGGAGTGTTAAGTTCGTACACTAAATTAGCAAGTATTAATTACGGTATTATCATAAAGAGTATTAGTACACTTATGTATACGGTGTGGCATATTGACAAATATTTAAAAATAATTAATTACCAATAACGAATAATGAAATCTTGTTGCGTATTATAATATATTTGTTTCGTCACAAACATCTTCAATAAGAGATTTAGCACCAAAATCAAACTCCCGTGTCTCCTATTGATATCAAAATTTAAATCTGTTAGGCCTATTACTTTTACAAAATCTTGTCACTTGGGTTTCCAAAAAGCAATACCTATGGCCAAATATGGCCCCTTGCACCACAAAATACAATCCAACCAACTAACTCACAAGCAATGCAAACTTGGTTTGGTTTGGTTTGGTTGGTTGATTTCCTTGAGACTTATAGCTGCAGAATCAGGCTTTTGTCTCCATTCTTCCTAATTACAATATCCAATAAACGACACAATACAATAACAAGTAATTGACACACACACAAAGCTTTACTGACACAGAGGAGAGAAATACACCCAGGGAGGAATGCACCTGGCAGGAATCGAACCTGCGCCGCCTACAACTCGAAGGTTGCAAACTTGAGAAGAAACAATATAAGGTTTGAAAACAGGGTACTACCTGGATCTCAATTTCAGTTGAAGAAATTTCTTTATACTTAACTTTCTTGTTCAATAGCCCGTTGTGTTGCTCCAGTGTGACGTTAATTAAAATACCTACCTACCTTGCTAATTGGTCAACATTTGCTACGCATGTTATTTTGACGCTCCTGGTCTGAGGGCCGCGGTGGCCCGGTTGGAAGAGTAACGGACTAGCAACCGAAGGGTTGCGAGTTCGAATCCAGCCAAACACCGTCGTGTACAAAGGGGGCTGGTGCACGTTAAATCTGTCGTGGCCTCAAATGTCCTCACGTTGGCGTGGTGTGGAAGTTTGGAGAGTGGGGTGCCAGCTCAGGTGTTGCCTCGTCATCTGACCGTGGTTCAAAATTACGTGGTGTTGTCCTCGGATCTTTCCCTTTGGGATTGATCCCGGACCGTCACCAATAGCCCATTGTGTTGCTCCAGTGTGACGTTAATTGAAATACCCAACCCAAATACCCTACCCTACTATGAATTATGATTAAATAAAAGGATTGGTAGGTAGTTGAACCAACTTCGCACTGGAGCAACACAATGGGCTATTGGCAACGGTCTGGGATCCATCCCGAAGGGAAAAATACCAGGACAACACTTCGCAATTTTGAACCACGGTCAGATGACGAGGTCAACACCTGAGCTGGCACCTCACTCTCCAAATTTCCACACCACGCCAAAGTGAGGACATTTGAGGCCACGACAGATTTAACTTGCGCTAACCCCACGTACATGACGGTCCTTGGTTGGATCGAATTTTGAACTAGAAACTCACCGGTTGCTCTTCTAACTGATCTTACAGCGGCCCAAGATTTTTCTAAAGAAATGGTATTTGGTATTTTTTGGTATTTTTCAATTAACGTCACACTGGAGCAACACAACGGGCTATTGGTGACGGTCCGGGATCAATCCCAAAGGAAAGATCCGAGGACAACACCACGTAATTTTTGAACCACGGTCAGATGACGAGGCAACACCTGAGCTGGCACCCCACTCTCCAAACTTCCACACCACGCCAACGTGAGGACATTTGAGGCCACGACAGATTTAACGTGCACCAGCCCCCTTTGTACACGACGGTGTTTGGCTGGATTCGAACTCGCAACCCTTCGGTTGCTAGTTCGTTACTCTTCCAACCGGGCCACCGCGGCCCTTCTAAAGAAATGAAATTAGTGAGTATATTATAGGTAAGTAGAATTTTTCCTAGCTTTGTTTTTTCTTTTCAGTGTTTCACTTGTAAGCCGACGATATAACCTTTTAAAATGTTACCAAATACGGTAGAATATTTTTGAAAACAGAAATTCCTACTTCATCCGCACTTCCATCACACCTAAATCTTTTCAACCAACTTAGTTTTGATAACTGCTAGAAACAAGCGCGACCTCTAATCTTTCAATTCTAAAGAAAGGTCGAGATTTGCTGTTTACGAAACAAAAATTTCATCGTAGACAAGTAAACAAGATCGATACAGATGAATACGCGATAAAACAAGGGGTTACTGTATTTTCACTACCAATAAACACAAAGGATGGAAAATTTTATTTATTCATTGAAAACTTCCAAAAATAACTTCTAAGCGAATGTTCTTTATGTGTACCAAATACCATTCCAGACGAATTCTACCATGAGATTTTTAGTTCCTTGGGCTTTTCGGTTGGTTGAGAGTTGCGAGTTCGAAACTAGGTCCAACCAAAGCCAGTCGCATAAGTGGGGGCTTGTGCACATTAAATCTGTCGTGGTCTGAAATGTCCACGTTGGCGTGGTGTGGAAGTTTGGAGAGTGGGGTGCCAGCTCAGGTGTGACCTCGTCATCTGACCGTGGTACAAAATTACGAGGTGTTGTCCTCGGATCTTTCCTTTCGGGGTTGGTTCCCGGATTGTTGCCAACAGCCCATAGTGCTCCAGTGCCACTTTTTCAAAATGACATGACGAGGAGTTGTCCTGGAATCTTTTCCTTTCGGGATTGATCCCGCACCGTCGCTTTCCCTTTGGAATTGATCCCGGACCGTCACCAATAGCCCGTTGTGTTACTCCAGTGTGACGTTAATTAACTACCTACCTACCTACCTACCCGCACCGTCGCTAATAGCCCATTATGTTTTTCCAGTGCGACGTTAATTAACTACCTACCAGTTGGTTGAGTTTTATGACGCAAGAGCCATATTTGGCCAAGTTGCTCCATACAAGACAAGTCAACGTCAAGTAAATGGGCACTTACACAAGGTAGGTAGGTAGTTAATTACCGTTGCACTGCAACAGTACAACAAGCTGTGAGCGACGGTCCGGGATCAATCCAGTAGGGAAAAATACAAGGACACCTCTTAAATTTGAACCACTGTCAGATTACAAGATGCACTGGAGAAACACAACGGGCTATTGGCGACGAACCGGTATCATTTCCGAAGAGAAAGTTGCGAGGACAACGCCTAGTATATGTATAATTCCGAACCGCGGTCAGATGACGATATAAACAGAAGGTAGGTAGGTGGTTAATAAACGTCGTACTGGAGCAACAAAACGGGATATTGGCTACGGTCCGGGTTCAATATCAAGGGAAATATCCTAGGACAGCGCCTCGTAATTTTGAACCACGGCCAGATGACGAGAACACCTGTGAACTGGCACCCCACTCTCAAAACTTTCACACCACGCCAACGTTAGGACATGTAAGACCACGACAGATTTAATTTGCATCAGCCCCTTCTACACGACGGTCTATGGCTGGACCGATTTTCGAATTCGCAACCCTCCGGTTGCTAATCCGTTGCTCTTCCAACTGGACTACCGCAGTCCCACAAATAGAAGGATTGGATTGGTTATAATTTTATGGAAACAAACAGAATAAGCATTCACAATCTATACATATAAAGCAGAGTTGGCACCTGTCTGTGCTTTATACAAATCTATACCGTTTGACCAATCTACACCAAATTTGGAACACTTATTTTTTGGAACCCTGCGGGTAATGTAGCTACATATTAACCCCCGTTCCATTTGCCTTGGGTGTGCAGAGGGGTGTAATGTCCCGTCATCCTGGACAGAGCTCTTGCTAGGGGCGCTCTCCCGGTCTGGCTGTGCAAATGACGTCAGAGTTAACATCTACAGGAGTCACCTCTCAAGATGACCTTGGAATTTTTTAGAATCTTAGAGTGCGAGTGCGGTTGCGCTGAAAATCGCTCAGCATCATCGTTTATAGGGTAACGTAGGCTACATATTAACAACCCGAGCAACGCCGGGTAAATTCAGCTAGTGTTATACACAGGGTGATTCAGAAGGTCTTGGACAAACTTTGAAGGTAATACTAAAACAAACCAATTTTAGACAGGAACATATAACCGCAAACGCCACCCGGATTTGCTAGAAGTACAAGAAAAATAAAAAAATAAAGGAATACAAAAGTTAGATATCACATGTTTAGTAGACATGCGTTTACAAAATCAGAGGTGTTCAAAGTTTCTTCCACCAGCATCAACACATATCTCGCAACGGTGAACTTGTTCAAAAGTGGTCAGCTCTATTACGGACGCATGCCGAATGGGGCCCTCGTCTGTTTGGGGGAACCGTTACCGGTACAATCACACGACGGCTCGCCCGTTTCCATTCTCTGCCCCATACGATAGGTGCCATCTCAGAATTACTGTAACGATACATTCTATACCTGCAAAGTCAACTCCTCGAATGATGATGTCTTTACTCAATTTCTGGCAAACAATGTCTTCTAGCATACTCGCGTGGCGTTTGCGGCTATATGTTCCAAAGCAAATATGGTTTGTTGTTTTGTATTCCTACCTACCTTAAAGTGTGTCTAAGCCCTTTTGAATCAACTTGTATATTGTACTAAATTCTAGGGAGCTAACTTCTATTAGAGGCCGGAGTTGGGCAACCGTATCCCTCTCCCTCTGCAGACTTTCTTGATAAAATACATAAAATCAACTAATCACTAATTTATTCTGTTTTGGGGTCCTGTACAGCCTGTTAAAAATAATTATTCTCCATATAACAAAACGGTTACTTCGGTATAATCCATGATGCTTGTAGAACATGTTGGGATAGGCTCACTTCCCAGGAAAATATAAAGTCAATTTCGAAAAACAATAGTTGAATATTTCCTTCATGCCATTTATTGTCATAATTATTTGGCAAATATGACCATTACTACGAGAATTCTGCATTTGGATTAGTAAAATGCAACACTTTTATACCCATTGCAATCCCTTTAACATTTAGTCTGTCCTAATCATTCCTGGTGTAATCATTCTGTTCTAATAATTTCTGGTCTGATTATTTTGCTAATACAGCTATTACTAATTGATTTATGTATTCCGATCAGACGATATACCATCATTTATGCTCTCAGAACTCCCTTAATTTAACTTTTAATCTGATCTAATCATTTCTGGTCTAGTTATTTCTGAACAAATATTTTTTGGTCTTATTACACTGCTGGCCACCGTAAATGCAACACCCTGAAGGAAGCATGCAAATAATATGAAATTTACAACATGCATTAGCGGAGGTGAGATATGCAAATGATTAGAATTTCAGCGCAGACGCACATCACGCGCGCCTGTGGCGCCACTTCAAAGCGCTATTTAAGGCTTGGAGATTTCGACCATTTCAAGTACGGCAATTGTGTTTTTCTTGTGGTTTTTTTAAAAAAACCGATCAATTATGCCTCGTACAAAACAGCGATCATCTTTTGATCAAGTATCCGAGTTCGACAGAGGAAGGATAGTGGCCTACCGAGATTGTGGATTATCTTTCATTGAAATCGGTAGTCGTGTTGGACGAAACCAAACAACTGTAATGCGGATATGTGATCGTTGGATGCAGGAGGGTACGACGGACCGACGTGTTCGATCGCATCCACCTCAGTGCACCACTTCACGTGATGACAGGCATATTGTGCGTATGGCAGTGACGGATCGCTCAGCCACATCACGAACAATAGCACAGCACATTCAGTCTGTACCGCATCATCCAGTGTCTGCGCGTACCACTCGACGCCGTTTACAGCAGAGTGGTCTGTCCGCAAGACGTCCATTGCTTCATCTACCCTTGACGCAGAACCACAGACGTTTCCGCCGCCAATGGTGCGATGAAAGAAGGATGTGGACGGCAGAATGGAATGAAATTGTCTTTACTGACGAGTCACGCTTCTGTCTGCAACACCATGATGGTCGGATTCGAGTATGGAGACACCGTGGAGAGAGGATGCTGAACAGCTGCGTTATGCACCGCCACACTGGTCCTGCACCGGGTATTATGGTATGGGGCGGTATTGTATATCACTCTCGCACTCCTCTAGTACGCATTGCCGGTACTTTAAACAGCCAGCGCTACATCTCCGAGGTGTTGGAGCCAGTTGTCCTTCCTTACCTTCAGGGCTTGCCCACAGCCATATTTCAACAGGATAATGCGCGACCACACGTGGCACGCATTGTCCAAGGGTTCTTCGTCAATCGCCAGATTGAATTGCTTCCCTGGCCAGCTCTCTGTCCGGATCTTTCGCCGATAGAAAACATGTGGTCCATGGTTGCTCAACGATTGACCCAGAATACGTCCCCAGCTGCCACACCAGATCAACTTTGGCAACGTGTGGAAGCTGCTTGGTCTGCTGTACCCCAAGAACACATCCAAAGTCTCTTTGAATCAATGCCGAGGCGTGTGGCAGCGGTGATCTCCAACAATGGGGGCTACTCTGGCTACTGATTTTGGCAGGAACCACACTTCACAGAAGTCTATAAATTTAATCATTTGATACTTGGTCAACATGTTATCTACAAAATAAATTTTGTTGTGATATCTCTTGTCTTTCTTGGTGTTGCAATTTGGGTGGCCAGCAGTGTATTTATGATCTAATCATTTTTGGTCTAAACATTTGACGAATATAATCATTACTTATGTATTTCTGTATTCGGATCAGTCGATATGCATCACTCGTGTTAACTGAAATTTCTTACTTAACGCTTAGTTTGATCTAATCAATCCTGATGTAATCATTCTGGTCTAATCCTTTCTAATCTAATCAATCTGGTCTAATCATTTGGCGAATACACTTTCACTAAGTGATTTCTGTATTCGGATTAGTCGATATGCATCACTTTTCTGCTCTCAGAAATTTCTTATTCTGACATTCAGTCTGATATATTAACAAGTGTTAAAGGATCTTTCAGTGAAATAAAGATACAAGAACCAGATCTTAATTCCAATAAAGATTGAATTTCTAACATTGGCCCCCTACGAAATGAATCTTAAAAATTAAATTATTTACTGTACCTGACAATCTGGCAGGCATATTTTAAAAACCGTAGATAGTTTCATTAATGAGCCTGGTACAGAAACATGCATTTGTTGCCACAATCAAAATTTAATTAATTAAATCGAGTTGAAAAGAAATTCCTTTTCCTTCGCGGATTAGCAACCGGAGAGTTGCGAGGAGTTCCAAGCTCGATTCAACCTAAGACCGTCATATAAGTGGGGACTGGTGTTAGTTAAATCTCTCGTGGCCTCAAACGTCCTCATGTTGACGTGGTGTTGGAAGTTTGAAGAGCGAAGTGCTAGCTCAGGTGTTAACCTCGTCATCTGACCGTGGTCCAAAATTACGTGGCATTGTCCCTGGATCTTTTCCTTTGGGATTGATCCCGGACCGTCGCCAATAGCCCGTTGTGTTGGTTTTGGATTTTATGGCGCAAGAGCCATATTTGGCCAAGCTGCGCCAAACACAAGAGATTGTCAAGTAAAAAAATGTGAAAGCGGAAAAAGAGGAATTGGGGAATAGAGTAAAGCGATAAGAACAGAAAAAGATTGCTTGCGTATCCAGGGAGTGCTACTCCCGCGTTTGCTAAAGACAGTAAACCCCATGGGAAAGGAAAAGATCACTAAAGTACACCTGGTTCCTGAGACCCATACACATCTAAAGGAGACGTGCCTGAGGGCAAATATACCAGGAATGATTAAATCAGACTAAATGCTAAAATAAGGGATTTCTCTGAGCATAAAGGTGATGCATATCGACTGATCTGGAAACAGAAATCCCTTAGTACTGGCTGTATTCACCAAATGATTAGACTAGGAATGATTAGACCAGTGTCTAGTTAATTTCATTAATGAAAATGGCAGAGTTATATGCATTTGTTGCCTCAATCGAAATTTATAGTCCAGGAAATCAGGCTGAAAAGAAATTCAGCTCTCCCTTCCTTACTCACCCTTACGTGTAATCTCATTAATCATATTTCACTAATCATCGGTAAGAGGAAGTTTTATTAAGGGTTTCTTTTACGGCGGAAAAATTGAATCTGACGGCTAATGAGGAGAAACCGCATTTGATTTTTTTTATTAAAGTGAATGTGAAGCGATGCCGTTTCAGTGTTCTCCACCTCGGTGGTTCGATTTTTTTACCCGCAGCTACACGTCAATTGGAGAGCTTTTTTTTTTAAAAAAAATTCATGCTTTGTGGAGTTAATTATAGTTTATCGTGACCCTTTGGATTTGTTGTGATGTCTCGTGAATAGTGGGTGAAACATTTGATGCAAGATGAGCGGAAATCCTTGCAATTACGCTAATTTAGTATTATCTTCTCGCATTATGAACAGCTGCAGAAAAAAATCGAAATACTCGTTTTTATTCGTGTTTTGTTCGTAGAAGGGCAAATTGAAAAATACATTTCAATATATAGGGAATAATGTCAGTAATATGTAATGGGATCTTCCAGACTACTCTATAACCTCAATGTGGTTGCATGCTTTGGGTTCTTTCAGACTATTCTATAATGTCAATGTGGTTGTATGCAAGGGTATCTTCCAGACTATTGTATAACTGCAACGTGGTTGTAAGTAGAGGTGTTTTCTAGACTATCCAATAACCTTAACGAAATTGAGAATAAACTTATAGTGTTTGTAAACAAAAATATTTTATCTGATTAAAATCACATTGTATTCAGTCTCATAATGAGTTATTTTGGAATTTGCGGAACCAAGTTTTTCCAACAGTGACCCAAATGTTAAAAAGAGCCATCCTCTTCACATCACATCCTACATTGTATCAATGTCTATAGCCAAGAAATATTCTCCAACACCCTGTAATAGCTGAAAAATTAATTTAGCACAACCTCTATGTCTTGTAGAATTTATCTAGCACCATGGAATAAGCACCAAACAACCAGGTTATAATTTCTCTCTCATAATTAATTTCCATAGTTACTCACATACTGTCTTCATAAATCGTATAAGATATAATATTTCACCACAAAGTATTTTCTCTTGTACTACCGTTTTTTTGCTACTGCACTATAATAGCTTCAAATTGATTTAACACAACCTCCATGTCTCGGTGTGGAATTTATATAGCACCACGGGATAGGCAACGATCAACCAATGTTCTACTATAAACAATGCATGAATAAAGAAGGGTGGCTTGATTTTTTATGCAACTTTACATCAGATAGAAACACTTTTAAAATAAAGCAAAAATTCTTGCATCGCGTGGGGAATTCGTTGTTTCCATTCCCCTTTAGATTTGCTTAACGTCCCGTGAGAACGCGCGAGGCTTGACGGAAAATCAGTGGAAATTCCCACAATTAAGCTGCTGACGATAACGGTCGATCTTATTTGACAACGTGCATTAAGCAGTAGCAAAGTCATGTTTTTATTTCTGTTTTTGTTAACTATCCAAGTAGTTTCAACGAGATATCTCGTCCTTAAGATAAAAATAAGGCCTAAGACAAAAATACAATTTTTATGTGGATTATTTTATGGAAATTTTAATAACTTATTATTTCGTAGCTATGGTTTTGTATACCCTTCAATTAGTTTCGACGAGATATCTCGCCCATAAAGATATGATCAATTTTGCTAATGACGAGATATCTCGTCATCAAGGTATTGCCGATTTTTGATGATGACGTGATCAAGATATGGCAAGTTTTCTTCTAATGACGAGATATCTCGTCCTTAAAGAACTGGCCAGTTTTGCTAATGACGAGATATCCCTTTGAGACAACCACCAGGAGGGTAAACAAGACATGTGGTCCGCAGTTAATATTGTGTAGAAATCAAATTATCTTTTTTAAAAATTAACCCACAATTTACCCTTTTCTTGGTTCACAATTGAAAAGGTTTGTTCACATATAAATGCGCTTCCAAAGATGCTTTAATATTTTCTGGGCAGTCACTTTCAAATTTATAAACTTGCCCTTTTCCAAGTTTTGCAGAAAGCAATTTTGCAAAATTCCTTAAATTTTGAATAGCCCGTTATGCTGCTCCAGTGTGACGCAAATTCAACTATTTTGTTACAACATTGTTGAAATCCTCAATATATCCTCGAAATTCTCGTTTTATAAATTAATCAGCAATTTACACTTTTCTTGGTTCAAAATTGAAAAAAAAAAATGTTTGTTCACATGCAAATGTGCTTCCAAAGACGCTTTAACATTTTTGGACAGTCACTATCAAATTTATAAATTTACACTTTTCCAAGTTTCTGTAGAAAACAATGGAGCAAAATTTTGAATTGTCCGTTGTTTTACTCCAGTGCGACGAAATTCAACGACCTATCTACCTTAAATTTTGTTGAACATTTCGTAACAGGGGCAAAGTTGAAGAGTTGCAATAGGGGCAGTACTTACTGCCATATATACCATATTCAAACTGCAAAAAAACTCACACTTGAATAAGACTGAACAAAATAATTATAGTCTACAGCAATTTTCAACCAGAGTGCCGCAGAATGACACTAGTGTGCCATACGGATGATGAAACGGTTAAAATTATGTAAGATTTATTTCATTTCAACGTTTTAATTTTGAACTTTTGACAAGTTGTGTCACAAATAATTTCAAGTTTTTTGTAAAATAAATAACTCGTAAAATAATTTTGAGTACCTCCCCCTATTTGGTATTACAAAGTGTATCATAAATTATTTCACAAAATTTTTTTGTCACTTTATGGATCAAAAAGGGTAGATAATTGCCACTATTTTTGTAAATCAAGCAAAATTATACTTCGTGTTTGTTAGATCGGCAAAAGATATACATTTTTAGTCAGCCGCACAAATTTAGTAACGAGTAAATGCATGCCATTAAACGAAAAAGATTAAAAATCACTGGTCTATAGCAGTGCTATTGAACCTTTTTTGTTGGCGTGGTGTGAAAGTTTGGAGTTGGGTGACAGCTCAGGTGTGAACTCGTTATCTGACCGTGGTTCAAAATTATCCCTTTGGGATCTTTCTGAGATTGATCCGTCACCAATTGCTCGTTGTGTTGCTCCATAGTGACTATAATTCAGCTACCATTGAACCTTTTTCTTTACCGTAGTCCGTAATACCAATTTTCTTTACCCTATACCCCAAAATTCTTTACAATTTATGAATAGTAAACTAGAATTATAATATACGTTTTTAGTTTCCGCAGAATTTTAGTAATCAGTTTATGGGTGTCATTAGATGAAAAAGTTTGAAAATCACTGGTCTGTAGCAGTGCTATTCAACCTTTGAGCTGCCGTAGTCCATAATACTAATTTTCATAACTGAATACCCCAAAATTCTTTATAATGTGTGAACATTAAACTAGAATTATATAATACTAAAGATAGACATTTTAGTAATCAGTTTGTGCTTGTGTGTGTGTGTGCATTAGAAGAAAGAGTTAGAAAATCGTTGGGTCTGTAGCAGTCTATTCAACTTTTTTTGCTACCGTAGTCCATGCTAGTTGGAAAAGTAACGGACTAGCAACCGGAGGGTTGCGAGTTCGAATCCAACCAAACACCGTTGTGTAAAAAGGGGCTGGTGCACGTAAATCTGTCATGGCCTCAAATGTCCTCACGTTGGAGTGGGGTGCCAGCTCAGGACCTCGTCATCTGACCGTGGTTCAAAATTACGTGTTGTTGTCGGATCTTTCCCTTTGGGATTGATCCCGGACCGTCACCAATAGCTCGTTGTGTTGCTCCAGTGTGACGTTAATTAAAATACCTACCTATCATAATACTAATTTTCTTAACTCAATACCCCAAAGTTGTTTACAATTTATGAATAGTAAACTATAATTTTTTATGTAATACTAAAACTACGTGTAAATAGGCAAATAACTTTTGATATCACAAATATACGTGAACTGTGGGAAAAGGAAATATGTTTTTTACGAATCATACCAAAACTATGACGATATTAACGTTATAAAATATCCCCTTGATGAGAAATCGGGACTTGTTTTTCCAAAGCTAGAAGTTCAATTCGTGAAAGAATGTTAGTGAATGCAAGGATGAGGCCCCAACTCTCTCAAGGTTATTCCTCTCTTTAATATGGACCGCGTAGTCAAGTTGGTAGAGTCGAGAATTTGAAAACTGGAGGGTTGCAATTCTCGAGACTCGATCCTACAAAAGACCGTCGAAAATATGGGGGATGGTGCAGGTTAAATTTGTCATGGCCTCAAATGTCCTACGTTGATGTGGAGTGGAAATATAGTCATAGACGTGAGGTGTAAATAGACTGAGCATTGCTATTGAGAGGAGCTTCAAAAAGTGTGACCAACATGTTGACTAGTAGTCATGCGAATGCTGTCAAGAGTAGAGTTGGTTGGCTAATTTGGCATCTTATCGCCTCCTTTGGCGACATAACATCTAATGACAAGGTTGGTGTTTGAATACGCATTTCAATAGTGACGACAAAATTGGCGAAATCGCCAAAGTCGACCACTATGTCGCGCGGACCAATCAGATGATGAACGTCTTCACCCGTCCCGTGGACCAATCAGATGATAAATGTTCGGTTCCACCCGGCTGGCGAAAGTAATCTAAGGGTCACTCGTTTTGGCCACATGATCCTGGACACATAAAAAGGTTACTATTGCTCACTCTACTTTTATATTTCCTGAGTGGGGTGCAGCTCAAGTGTTGACCTTGTCATCTGAACGTCATTCAAAATGACGAGATGTTGTCCTCGGGTTTTTCCCTTCGAAAAGAACATTGCTTTGCTCCAGTGTGAAGTAAATCCATTTACCTACCCACTCAGTATAGTAGCCAGCATGTCTCAAAACTCAGACCATTAAATATACACATTTTACAAGCATCCTAAATAAGTAATGCCCTCAGCGGCACATCTCCTTTATGTGTGTACGGGCTTCACGGACCCGAGCTACTCTAGTGATCTTTTCTCTTCCCATGGGGTTTGCTGTCTTTAATAAACACGGGTGTCGCGCTCTGGGATACCCAATCGATCTTTTTTTTTTGCTTCATCCCACTTTGTTCCCCAATCCCTCTTTCCCGACATTTTTTACTTGACGTTGTCTTGTGTTTGGCCAAATATGGTCCTTGCGCCATAAATCGCCAAAAAACCATGGGGAAAAAACTAATACGTAAAATACGAGTTTGAAAGTTTATTGTAAAGAAAGCATATTCTGCTTTTAAAAACATTTTGAAATTAACTTTATCCATGAATCTGATCCTATCTTTAGCTCAGGTGTGACCTCGTCATCTGACGGTGGTTCAAAATTACGTGGTGTTGCCCTCGGATTTTCCCCTTCGGGTTTGAACCCGGACCTTCACCAATAGCCCGTTGCGTTGCTCCAGTGCGACGTTAATTAAATACCTACCAACCTGATCCGATCTTTCTATTGTTATTGTTATTGTTATTTCAATTAACGTCACACTGGAGCAACACAACGGGCTATTGGTGACGGTCCGGGATCAATCCCAAAGGGAAAGATCCGAGGACAACACCACGTAATTTTGAACCACGGTCAGATGACGAGGCAACACCTGAGCTGGCACCCCACTCTCCAAACTTCCACACCACGCCAACGTGAGGACATTTGAGGCCACGACAGATTTAACGTGCACCAGCCCCCTTTGTACACGACGGTGTTTGGCTGGATTCGAACTCGCAACCCTTCGGTTACTAGTCCGTTACTCTTCCAACCGGGCCACCGCGGCCCTCTTTCATTTTGAAAAATTTCATAAATCCTCTGAACACCAGTCGACGTTATCAAATCGATGGAAATTTAATAAATATAATTTTTTTCTACTATTTTGGGGTGACTGAAGCGCCTCAGTCGACCCCTGGTTGCGCCACTGCCCACTTTCAGCCCCTACGTGGCTTCTTCGGGGAATTACTCCTCTGTGCCCTGGTACAATACAATGAAGGCCACAACTAGGGGGACCAACTTTCGTCAATGAATTTAAGGATTGGTTGGTTTTGGGGGGGTTTAATGGCGCAAGGGGCATATTTGCCCATGCTACGCCAGACACAATACAATAGCAAGTAATTGACACAAGACATACAATAGCAAGTAATTGACACACACAATGAAAGCTTTACTGACACAGAAGAGAGAAATACACCCAGGGAGGAATATGAATTTAAGGGAGATTTAGTCGGGGGGGGGGCGACCAATTTTGCTCATTTTCATTCATAACGTCATTTCAACACATGTTTTTGTAATGTATGATATTAAACAAAATTAATTGAAATTGTATATCTATTCATAAAGCAGAGTTGGCATCTGTCTGTCTATACAAATCTATACCGTTTGACCAATCCACACCAAATTTAGAACTTATTTTTTGGAACCCTGCGGGTAATGTAGGCTACATATTAACCCCCGTTCTATTTGCCTTGGGTGTGAAGAGGGGTGTAATGTCCCGTCATCCTGGACAGAGCACTTGCTAGGGGGCGCTCTCTCCAGGTCTGGCTGTGCAGATGACGTCAGAGTTAACATCTACAGGAGTCACCTCAAAAAGATGACCTTGGAATTTTTTTAGAATCTTAAGAGTGCGGGTGCGCTGAAAATCGCTCAGTATCATATCTGTGAGATTACATCCCCAATTTGCATCAGAAAAAGCAACTAAATTTGAACTTTTTACATTGGAAAGATTAATTTTAAAATCCTTTGTAAGAAAAACGGTTCATAATATCAGCAACGTAAGATCAGTGTTTGTAAGTATAACCATTACAATATTGCGACATTATGTTAACAGCAAATGCAATATCTGGTCTGGATCTGTCCGATAAAAATGGTAAACATCCTATTAAGGAACGATAGGGAAATTTTCTCATTAATTGATTTTCGATTATTTCTTCCTCTTTAACCTTGTCGGGTAAGTTACAACCAACTTTAAAAGGTAAATTCACAAAACTTTTAGGAAGATCTTTGAATTTTGACATTAATTTTTCAATGAAGGTAATTTGATGTAAATAAACTGAATTTTCAATCTCTTGAAAGTTTACGCCTAACAAATATTTAATTTTACCTAGAACTACAAGATCCAATTTTTTGTCCAATAATTCGATTACGTCATTTATCAAATGTTCTCTTTTTGAAAACAAAATCATATCATCTACATAAACAATTAAAATTACATCTTTAAATTTGTAGACACAATTACACCAATTTAATTGAGAAAACCCTAATTTAGTTAAAATACCGTCTAATTCCAAATAACATTCCCTGCCACTTTGATGCAGACCATATATAGCCTTTTCCAACAGACATACTTTGTTTTCGGACCCTTTCAGCACAAATCCTTTTGATTGTCTCATATATACAGGGTGTCCCAAAAAGGTTGTTACGCAATTTATCTTTTTACCATTTGGAGATAGGTGGGCAATGTAAATTGCAAAAGTACACCAAATAAGGTTAGTAATTAAGATATGTGAATAAAATTATCACGTGATAACAATTTAAGCGGATTCAGTTTTTAATTTATATACAACCCCTCTAGATAAAAATCCGATAGCAAAAATGTTCCTCTCCTGGTATCTAGGTGATTTGTTTCTGGTATCATAAGCATCGGCCACGATACTTAAGCTTGTGCCTTCATCCTTCAGCTTTAGCTCGATCCGGCTGGATTCTGTCATCAAATGTTTAGACAAATTGTCTAGCGTGAACTCATTGTCATCCATCCTGTATAGCAGTTGTACCAGATTATCGTATTCGTGAGGTAAGTGTCTTATCAATTGGAAGCAAACTAAGATGTCTGGGATTTCGAATCCACCTTTGATTCGCAAGTTTCTCATGCACTCGTTTGCAGAATATTCCAATTCCTCCGGCTGGTAGCGGATTGAAAAGAACTCGTCCACAAGACCTGCCAAACGTGCTCTAGATGCTGGTTCAAAGTTGGTCTTCAATATATTCCAAGCTTCCTTACTGTCCTCAGTAGATGAAATCAAGACTTGATATTTTCTATCTATTCCCTGGTAGATAGTCGTGTATGCTCTCTTCTTTCTCCAACGATAGTTTCTTTTTTCTTGTTCTGGAGCATCTTCCAATAATAGAGGTTGTTTTCGTAATAAATTCCCAGCAGTTACGGTCGATTAGCAATACCTTCACGTCCGTCTTCCACGTGACATAGTTGAAATCCTACAACTTGTGGAAGGAAAACGTGGACGTTTCTTGAGTCCCCATCATACTGGATACCGGTAGAGGCAAATTCAGGTTCCAAACTTCAGCTTAACAAGTAACAGCGGGTTGCACGAAAATTTGATTTGAAAAGGCAAAGTTTAGTTTAAGCTTAAGGTTAAGGCTCAAAAAATCATTGTTGGCTTTGATCGATTGGAGCCAAAGGACATTAAAGTTTTCGAGACATTATTTAAAAATTAATTGTATTGAAACCAACTCGTATTTACAAGCATACATCCAAAATCAAGACGTCTCTATCATTTCTTCTGCTATCTTTTATATACACTCAGAGGGCCGCGGTGGCCCGGTTGGAAGAGTAACGGACTTGCAACCGAAGGGTTGCGAGTTCGAATCCAGCCAAACACCGTCGTGTACAAAGGGGGCTGGTGCACGTTAAATCTGTCGTGGCCTCAAATGTCCTCACGTTGGCGTGGTGTGGAAGTTTGGAGAGTGGGGTGCCAGCTCAGGTGTTGCCTCGTCATCTGACCATGGTTCAAAATTACGTGGTGTTGTCCTCGGATCTTTCCCTTTGGGATTGATCCCGGACCGTCACCAATAGCCCATTGTGTAGCTCTAGTGTGACGTTAATGGAAATAAATAAATAAATAAATAAATAACTACTTTCATATACACCATACGGCACTATAATTTCAAGTCCTCTGCAGAGGTTGAGACCGATTCCAACAATATCGTTTATGTATCCCGTCTGTAAAATGCGGGATGGAATTTTCAAGCATAAAGTGTAATTGCTTGAAATGTTGATCATGATATCGTATCAATATGATTTGTCAGCTTTTCTTGATGATGATGGAATTCCGAAATTCACATTCCTCGTGCAAGGTGCTTACAAATGGTAAGGAAAAACTGACTGCAATAATACGATGTATGTCATTTTTTTAGAAAATCAACTTAAAGGGCATTCACAATGACCCCAAAACTCAAAATCGATTTTGTATACAGTCATCTCTATATCAGCTTTTGTAGGTTTGTCTTATCTATAGTATGTGAAATGGATCTAAATTAAATTGTAGAAGCTATAAAAAAATATGTTTTAAAAATTATTTTGCGCTCGCTTATTTTTTCTCTTTATTTGCATTTTCTATGATAGAAAAGTGATTTTTTGGATCCCTTTCAATCGACGTTTAACCAATTAAACCCGAGCAACGCCGGATAAATTCAGCTAGTAATATATAAGTCACAATATAGGATAAAAATGTACAAATTTGCAAGTTACTTAGTCCTAAACTATATGTATTTGTTCATTGATGCTGGGGAACTAAGAACTGTTTCCCCTTGTGCAATTTTCAAAAACTTCTTTACTGCTTTGCATGCTCTGATAAGTCCATTTGTTGCTCATCAATGAAAAAAAGTTGATTATGGGCATTTGAGCCTGGGATGCTTAAAACAAAGCCTAAGATCTTATTAAGGTTTGGCACATTAATTTGTTTCTCAAATCATTGAAAGTATTGAACCAACTTTGTTCTTATTTCCTGTTTATAATCCCGAAAATTGTTATTCCACCATCGATTAGTATATACTAAACTTTCTATCGATTAATTATAGGCTATTTTTCGATATTTATGGGTAAGTACCTATAAGTTTAAACCAGTGGTTCTCAACCTTTGTGACCGCGACTCGGTAAATTCCTTTTTCATAAGACGAAGGTCCGGGTTCGCACCAAATTTACTTTTTCCTATTATAATTAATTGTGGCATTATCATGAAGAGTAAAGTACACTTATGTGGCATGTTGACAAATATAAAATTACAATTAAATTAGTGAACAATTGGACTAATGAAATCTCGTGGCATGTAGTTTTCTCAGGCCATCATTAAATTAATTTGGACTGCTTTTCAAGGACATATTCCGTTCTGATCACCAAAAATTCATATTATTCAACGTAAAATTGATTATTGTATTAAGTGAATTTAATGATATCGGTTTAAAAAAGCGGTAGCGAGAAAAATGTTAATGCATTGTAGCTCACCATAGAAGATGCTCTGAGAAAGCAGCAGAAAGATGACAACTTGTCAACGAAACACTTCTTATCATATACACATGCCAAACATTTATATAAGCAAAGCATGTAATTTAATAAATAAAAAATATATGAATTTCTATTCTAATTTCGAATTTTCAATTCTAAATAGTACTAGTTCCGACACTAATAATTATTTTTAATTTAAAAACGCTACACTTTAACACGAAAAGTTAAACTTAGTTCCTTTTATTACAACTGAGTTTTTGAAGGTTTTAGCTAGGCTAGCCTCCTGGTGGTTGTCTCGGCGAGATATCTCGTCATTAGAAGAAAACTAACCAGATCTTGATTTCGTCATCATAAAAAATGTGCAATATCTTGACGATAGATCTCATCATTAGCAAAATTAGTCAGATCTTGATGGACGAGATATCTCGTCGAAACCACTTAGAGGGATAGTGAGACTTATTGCTATCTTCTCTCTCTCTCTGTTCTAGCTTATTCATTTCGGAATAAATTGAAGTGATAACCAAAGGGGAGAGACAGCCAGAAAGTTACAGACGGTTCCTACATTTCGTTTTAAGCAATCACGACAGAAAGGTGCAAAAACAAAGGAATATCTCTCTCATTGCTACTCCACTATTTTTCTCGTCTCATCCCCCAATATTATTCTCCCCAGAATATTTCCACTTTTCAATATTTATTCATAAAAGATGCTAAGAAAACTAAACTGACAAATTTCAGGATATATATATATATATATATATATATATATATATATATATATATATATATATATATATATATAATTTAATATTACAAACAAAACAAAGAGAAATATAGGAATTTAAACTTAAGAATACCAAGAAAATTTCGAAAAAATGAAGAAGTGTTGGTGGATCAGGACGTCATCAGGGAGGAGCCTGACCTAGTGAACACAATATGGTGTTTTCTGCGTGTGGGCGGCAGTTCACCAAAAGTAGCCCACCCACCCCTCCAAACACCATAAGTAGAAAGACAAAATTAGAAAATCAAAACCGGGGATATCCAAGGACACACACCGAAGACAAGTATTATACAATACAAAACTATAGAAGAGAATACAAACTTACCCACATTAATAAACCTCAGCTCGACAACAACCCGCCGCAACCTAAATGAGGACCGCCAGCAAATGCCATTCATAGCGCCCAAAAATCATATTATAATCACAGTTGAGAATTCGGAACTGGAATTCCGAATCGGTTTATCGGAACCGGAAACCGAAAAGATAGTGTTCAAATCCAGTCTTTTAATAAATTAACAGTCCTATTATATAATTAGTATATTAAATAGAACTGATAGTCAACAGGAAAGTCTCCAAAATAAGTCATCATGGTTAATCATCAGTTAAATAATATTAATATCTTTAAATCTTTCAAAAATAATCTTATAAAAAGAGTGAGGGTATTTATTATTAAGTGTGTGTTAACGAGATTATTACATTGCAAAAGAAAGTTAGATTTAGAGTTACAAATTTTATTGAAACGTACTAGTTGACTAGCAATTGTATTATAATATACTCTTTTAGAAGTATTTGAATTCCAATATATTATTTTAAAAACCGGAAATTCAAAATCATCTCTTATCATAAATATTAATATCACTTTTACTATTTAAAGTGGATATATTCAAGTCTAGAAAGACTGCTTTATTATTATCTGAATTAGTTTTTAGTAAATATAATTCATCTGGGTATATCGATTCCCATAGTTTAGCAAAATTACTATCGTTAAAAACAATCAAATCATCAGTATATATATATAAACAGAATTAATTTGTAGGCAAAATTTTTTTTCATAATAATGTATAAATAAATTAGCAAGAATGGATGAAAAATTGGAACCCTGGGGTAGAACCCTTAACTTGAATAAATAAAAGCTCACCGTTAAAAATAAAATTATTAAAGATACAGAAGTTAACCAAAAATTCCCAATCCTCAAAATCAATAGCAATTAGTTTTTAAAGTCATGATAATAGTAGTTTAGTACATCTTTAAGTTTGCCCAGTGGTATGCTAGTAAATAGGTCTTCAAAGTCGTAGGTTAGTATATTATTAATATTTTTATTTATATAATTTAAAACGTTATTATTATCACCAGTAATCCAGGTGAAACCTTCAATAATGGCATTAAGGATAAGTTTTAGACATTTACAAAGTAAGATGCCGGGTTTAATCATATAAGAATTTGTACCACAGGTAATAAATCGGAATTTCATTGGATTTTTATGAAATTTAGGTACAATAGTTATGTAAGGTAAAATAATATGATTAGAAATTTTTAATCTTTTATTTAAAGAAATAATTTTTAACAATAGTATTATATGTAGATTTACAGAACTTATAGGTATCAGAATTTTTAAGCTCAGTATGTAGCAAATTTTAATAAAGTTTTTTACAAATATGTAATAGCATAGTTACCTGATGCTTTATCTACCGGTGTTATGAATTTATTTTGTAAATCTTTAATAGCTAGGGCTGTTGCCTTAAAGTAATCGGTGTTTTTTCTAGAAGGTGGGAGATTTTCATTTATAAAAATTTTAAAGTCATTATAAAGTTTCCATTTACATTCTGTGAAGTGGTAAATAGGGGTATTAAATTTAGTGGAAGTCATAATACACAGAAATTATCAATGTCTTCGAGGAAACTTTTAAGCATAAAACTTTTTAAATATATATAGGTCTGAATTTAGTATCTTTATACATTAATTCCCTTAATTGTTCATTATCAATAATTCCAAGATTGCCAGTTACAATATGTCCTAGACTATCATTTAAGTATGGCCTATAATTTATGTTGCAAAAGTATTCACAGTTATCCCTATATAAATTAACCTTACTGCAAAAATGATTATAATTAAATATTTTTCTACCCAAAGGTATAACATATTTAAAGCATTTTTTATAGTTTGAAATTTTATGGGTATATATATATATATATATATATATATATATATATATATATATATATATATATATATATATATTTCGTGCGATTTCTTCTGGGTTTGCAGAGGAGGTTAAAACAATTCGAAATACCCATGGGAATAACATTCAGTATTATCACTATTTGATTAATTCAATACCAAATTTGATAGAATTAAGCATTAGAACTTTATGGGAAACATAAGCTGTATATCAAACCGCACGATTTGTTGTCCTGGATATGTAGAGGGAGCTGAAAACAATTCGACACCCCCTTAGGAATAACATTGAGTATCATTTCGATCCCACTCTGTGACCAATCCCCACCAAATTTGGAACACTCATTCTTTAGAATCTTATAGGAAACATGATACATATTAACCCCCATCCGATTTGTCCTGGGTCTGCAGAGGGGGCTAAAATTAATTCTAAATACCCATAGGAATAACATTCAGTGTTATGAGGATCACCGTTTGATGAATTCACACCGAATTTGATAGATCTATTCTTTAGATTATTGCGGGAAACAGGCTCTGTATTAGCCCCCTTGCGATTTGTACTGGGGCTGCAGAGGGGCTAAAAACAATTCGAAATCCCCACCGGAATAACATCGAGTATAATTTCGATTACTGATCAATCCCCACCAAATTTGGATCTATCATTCTTTAGAATCTTGCGGGAAACATAAGTTATATATCCCCGTAGGAATAACATTCAGTATTATTACAATCACTATTTGATCAATTCACACCAAATTTCATAGAATCATGTACCACCCCAGGCGATTTGTCTTGGGTGTGCAGATGGGGCTAAAAAAATTCGAAGCTCCCTTAGAAATTCCATTCAGTATCATTTCGATCACTGTCTGACCAATCCCCACCAAATTTGGTACTTTCTTTAGAATCCTGCGGGAAACATATGCTATATAGTAACCCTCCTTCGATTTGTTCTGGGTCTGCAGAGGAGGTTAAAATTATTACGAAATACCCATAGGAATAACAGTGAGTAACAACGGTCAATTACAATCAATTCAACTTGAGCAATTCTACTAGTAATATACAATTTAAATTTCGCGATCTTGATGGTCAATGAAGTATTCGGGAGAAATAGATCAATACGGGAGCCGAGAGGATCCACAAAAAATAAGCTCAGATCCCGGGAAATACGGGAGAGTTAATCACTCCAGATATGGAGAAACTCCCTCTAGTGTGAAGAACCTCTCTCGCTTGGAGAGGCTTCTTTTAACCCGAAGATATTCGTCAACAGCGGGAAAAGTGCCCCAGCTGACGGAGCTTTTGAATCCCCGCCAATCGCAGGCAGGCGGCTCCTTGGCGCGGGAACTCGGCGCCAAGCGTCCGGAGCTCAATCGTCCCGCCGAGTCCCAGTAGCAGTCGCGGGGAAAGCGATGGACCACTCGGTAAAAGCCATGAACAGCCATCGGAAAGTTGTCTTTTCCCGGCTCCTCAACCGGCACAACTTCGAGAACGGGGAGCTGGAGCAGCTGTACCGGCGGTACACTGTCAAGCTGCAGCAGACATCCACGTCCAGCGTTTTGGCCCTAGTGGCCTCGCTGGCCGCGAGTCTTGTCGGCCTGCACGTGGCCTTTGTCCGCTTCTTGAGTGCCGCTGTCCTGTACTACTTGCTGGTGTGCATCTCTTTCGCAGCGGCTTTGGTCTTGCTGCAGACAGGCCGAGCCAAAGACGCTCACTTGCCGGCTCTTTGTTACACCGTGCTGGTGCTGTGCTCGGGCCTGTGCCTGGTGGGCCTGCCGGTACGGGTGACCGAGAGCAATACGTGGGGGGCGGCCTCGTGGGGGCAGGAGCACCCGGCCGCCCAAGGGGTCTGGGAGGTGCTGTTCGTCCTCTTCGCGTCGTACAGCCTCCTACCCCTGAAAACCCGCGTCGCAGTTTGCGTGGGAGTGCTGCTACCAATACTGCATACTGCCGTTGCTGTGACTTCGGCAACACAGTACCGAGAATTGACATGGCAGCAGGTAAGGCATTTACCTGAATTATTGAAATTGCATTGCAAATGTTTTTCGGGCCCCCTCCGAAAGCGTCGCTTTCCAATTTTGAAATGTCTTTGCAAATTAAATTCGAATGCTTTTGCAATGTTATTTAAGTAGATTTTCAGTCATTAAATTAATCAACACGTTAATGAATTAATTATCTTCTAAGACAATCCTCCAAATCTACGAAATCCTGTCTACGAAAGTGTAGAGCAACACTTCCAAGGGGATGAGAAATGAATTAAGTTTTATTAAGTTAATAATTTTTTATTAACCTATTATCTACGAAATTTGAAAGTGCGAAGCAACGCTGCGAAGTGACGAAAAATAAATTAACCTGTGGTGCTGTTTCTTCAGCAACACGGTACCGAGATTTGACATGACAGCACTAAGGAATTTACTTCAATTATTGAAGCGTTCAAATTGAATTGAAAATATTTGAGTACATCTTTGAGGTGACGTAGTCAGAGGGACTCCTCCGAAAGTATTGGTTTCCGATTTTTAAATGCCTTTTCAAATTAGATGCGAATGCTTTTGTAATTTCATTTGAATAAATTAAGAGTAGTTAAATTAATTAAAAGTTTCTTAAATTAATTAATTCGCTACGAAACCTGAAAGCGGTAAGCAACGCTTCAAAGTGACGAACAAAATAAATTAAGAATTATTCATTTAACTGAGGTGCTGTGACTTCTGCAACACTCAGTACCGAGGATTTACATGACAGCAGTAAGACATTTATTTATTTTTTTATGAATTATTGAAATCTTCAAATTGCATAGAAAAAATTTTGAGTTCATCTTTGCAGTGACGTAGCTAGAGGGGCTCCTCCGAATGTATTGATTTCCGATTTTTAAATACCTCAAATTAATGCGAATGTGTATGCTTTTGCAATATTATTTAAATAAATTGAGTTATTAAATCAATCAACGTGTTAATGAATTGATTATCCTCTACTACAATCCTGTCTATGAAAGTGTAAAGCAACACTTCCAAGGGGATCAGAAATGAATTCTGTGTTATCAATTTAATTAAATCTTTTTAAATTAATCTATTGTCTACAAAATTTGAGTCTGAAGCAACACTGCGAAATGAAGAAAAATAAATTAAGTTATCTACCTGAGGGGCCTCCGAATGTGTTGGTTTATGATTTTTGAATGCCTTTGCTAATTAAATGCGAAAGTTTTTGTAATATTATTTTAATAAATTAAGAGTTGTTAAATTAATTAAAAGTTCGTTAAATTACTCTATTCTCGACGAAATTTGAAAGTGTGGAGCAATGATTCAAAGTGACGAAAAATAAATTAAGTTCCCTGCCGTGCTGTTTCTTCGGAACACAGTACCGACATTTGACATGACAGCACTAAGGAATTTACTTCAATCATTGAAGTTTTCAAATTCAATTGAAAATATTTGAGTACATCTTTGCAGTGACGTAGTCAAAAGGTACTCATCCGAATGTGTTGGTTTCTGATTTTTAAATGTCTGCAAATTTAATACGAATGCATCGGATTCTTTGCCAATATATTTAAATAAATTCAAACAGGCTCATATTCAGTAAATAATTTCTAGGGTGATCCTCTCTGGGTTGGATGATCACTGCGATTAATTATATATTTAGACTTTCTAGATAAGTCTAAGAGCTTTTTACGCCTTTATTAACCCTCCTGGTGGTTGTCTCGACGCGCGACGGAGGTATCTCATCATTATCGAAACTTACAGATCCTGATGGATGAGACATCTCGTCATTAGAAAATATCTGATCAGATCTTGATCTCTTCATCATCAAAAAATAGGGCAATATCATAATGGCGAGATATCTCGTCATCAGCAAAATTGGTCAGACATTGATGAACGAGATATCTCGTCGAAACCAGTTGGAGGGTTAAACTTTGATTTGCGCTGATTAAACTAGCTTCAGCATGTACCTTTAATTGTTTTTTATAATACCAATAATATGCTGCGCGACACAATACAATATCAAGAATTATCGGAAGGATGTCCTAAGAATTTCGATTGGCGGTTTCCGTAGAATATTTCCAATTTTGCGTATTTGTATCGACGAGGCAAATTAACAATTTGTGATAAATGGGAAGTACCCGGGCAATTAATATAAATCATTCGACTCCCTGTAACGGTGAATTGAAAGCTGTAAACAGGAGTGATTTCCAAAAAGTTTTTATGAAATTTTATCGAAACAACTGGTTTGGTAAAGATTCATCGATGTTCAGAGTAGCTGCATTGCGATGCTAATTCCTGCCTCTTAATATCGACGAGACAAATTAACAATTCGTGGTAAATGTGAAGCAGCCGGGCAAATTAATGCAAGTCATTCAACTTTTAATCATCAACATTAATGGGAATTAAAAAACTAAACTGAAGTGATTTCCAAAAGTTTTTTTGTGAAATTTTACTGAAACAATTAATTTTGTAAAGATTCATCAATGCTCAGAGTAGCTGCATTGCGATGCTAATTCTTGCCTCTGAGAATCCTCAGCCGAAGATAATTCCTCTTGAAGACAGCGAAAACTAATTGCTCAAATCATCACTTGATTACGAAAAGATCAGATTTGATGTAAGTGGCGACGAACCGCAAGCAGCTCTTCATTTAGACAAGAGAAAGGCCGGGAGAGATGAAAAGAGGAATGAAGTCTTTGTTCAGCCATTAAGAGAGAAAGAAAACTTGATGAATGAACTTTCGTTGTAGAATTACGTTTACTATATCGAACAAAAACATTTAATTCATGAAATACTTTGTGAGTTTTCTTGGGAACATTTGACGTGTGGTGGATATGTAATATATTTATGTTGAAACATCCAACAGAAAAGCATTAAGTCATGAAATCCTTTATAAGTTTTGCTGTTTCTAAACATCCAACAGAAATGTATCACTTCATGAAAGCCTAAAACGTTTTCTTCGACATATTTGATGAGTGGTGGATGTGTTATATATTTACATTGCTATATCGAAACATCTATCAGAAAAAAACATTTTTAATGCATGAAATCCTTTATAAGTTTCCTTCAACATATTTGGTGTGTGGTGGACATGTAATACATTCACGTTGCTGTAACGAAACATTCAACAGAAAAGTATTAAATCATGGATCATTTGTATTTCTTCAACATATTTAGAGTGATGGATATTTAATATATTTTCTGTGCTATAATGAAATATTCTACAGAAACGTATTAATTCATGAAATCCTTTGTTTTCTTTGGGATCTTTGGTGTGTGGTGGATATGTTTTATATTCACATTGCTATATGGAAATATCCATCAGAAAACATTAATTCATGGAATCCTTTATAAGTTTTGCTGTTTCTAAACATTCAACAGGAGAGTAATAAATCTTGTGAAATCCCTTATAAGTTTTCTTCGACATATGTGTGGTGAATACGTAATATATTTGTGTTGCTTTATCGAAACATTCATCACAGAAAAACATTAATTCATGAAATCCTTTATAAGTTTTGCTGTACCGAAACATCCAACAGAAAAGTATTAAATCTTGTGAAATATAAATTTTCTTCGACAGATAATGTGTGATGAATATCTAATACATTTGCATTGCTTTATCGAAACATTCATCAGAAAAACATTAATTCATGAAATCCTTTTTTAATTTTTCTTCGACACATTTGGCGTGTGGTGGGTATGTAATGTATTCACGTTTCTATATCGAAACATCCAACAGAAATCTATTAATTCATGAAATCCTTCATAAGTTTCTTTGGCACATTTGATGTGTGTTCAATATGTAGGATATTTACGTTGCAACATACAACAGAAAAGCATTAAGTGATGAAATAATTTATAAGTTTTGCTTTTATTGTGTGTGCTTATTTTGCATTTATTGTGTGCTGGATGCGCAATTTTTTTCATTGCCCTTAGAAAATAAATTAGAGGGAACATTCAAACTTCTCTGCTGAGTTTAGTCCGAATCCTATTGTAGCGTTGTTGATTTAACCGATCTATTTTAACTGCTCCCACCGAATAATGCCCGTTTGAAACGGATTTGATCCGTTTCTGATCTTCCTTTAATTCAATGACCTCTTTTATCGAGACTTATTGGTACGAGACTTTTGACTATTGCGATCACTGCCTGTTTTTATAGCAAACATAGCTCAAACAAGTTTTTACTAGTTTAAAAAAAATTAATTTCATGTTCCACAATGAAACCTTGTTTCAAGTTTCGTAAAATAATTATGTTTATTGAGTTGTTAGTCATGACTATGTTGGATGTTTGAAGGATATTATTTGAAGGTTGATAAGTTGATTTTTGCGAGCTTAGTGAAACGATTAAGATTTCCGAGTTTTTCTTGTTAAGTAATTTAATATTCATTATTATATATCTCTCTCTCTCGCAATAAACAACATTTATTGATAATTATAAGAATTTAATTCTTATTTTTGCAATAAAAATGCAGAAAAATGTTCGCATAGCAAATCTGAAAATAATTATGTTTTATTGAGTTAGTCATGCTATGTTGGATGTTTCAAGGATAGAAGACAGATAAATTGATTATTGCGACTTAATGAAACGATTAACAGATTTCTGATTATTCTTAAGTAATTTAATGTTCATAATTATCGCAATGAACAGCATTTTTGGTAACCATAAGAATTTAATTCTTATTTTGCAATAAAAATGGAAAATATATTTGGGTCAGGAAATCTGAGAATAATTATGTTTTATTGAGTTGTTAGCCATGACTATGTTGGATGTTTGAACTATATTAATAGAAGGTTGATAAATTGATTATTGCGAGCTCAATGAAACGATTAAGATTTCTGAGATTTTCTTGTTAGGTAATTTAATATCATGATTATATATCGCAATAAAAGCATATATTAGTAATCATAAAATTTAATTATTATTTTTGCAATAAAAATGTAGAAATGTATTTGGGTCAGCAAATCTGAGAATAATTATGGACAAGGGGCCTAATAGCTATTGCGCCTAGAGACTCAAAACGACTTGATCCGCCACTGATAAGATAAAAAGGTTTTTCGATCTTATAAATCAGAAGATTTAGTGCATTTTACATCGATCCTTTTATATTTATCTAATGGTATATATTTCTAGTAATATCGATTTACTAGTTTTTAGAATTATCTAGTAAATCGTATATAATCTCTAGTAATATCGATTTATTAGTTTTTTAGAATTATCTAGTAATATCTCTAGTAATATCGATTTATTTGTTTTTTAGAATTATCTAGTAATATCTCTAGTAATATCGATTTTTTAGTTTTATAGAATTATCTAGTAAATTGTATATAATCTCTAGTAATATCGATTCTATAAAAACTCAAAGGGTTTTCAAAAACTCTTAGGTACAGAGTTTTCTTTAATGGTAACTTATATTTTATTCCTGCGAATGGGTGAATAGTGACCCCAGTACACTCTTTGCCCTTAAGATGACCTTGAGAGAGGATGCTAATATATTATATTTCTTATTCTGCCGTTATATATAACAGTAAACATTTTTACTAATGTTTTCTCAACGGAGATGTCAAAACAAGTGAAAGCAATTTCTCTGCATTTCTTTCTGAGTTTGAGTTCCTTTTCCATATACAGTAAGCCGCGGTAGCCCGGTTGGAAAAGCAACGGATTACCAGCCGGAGGATTGCGAGTTCGAAACTCGATCCAATCAAAGACCGTCGTGTACATTGGGGTTGGTGCATATTAAATTTGGCATGTCTTCAAATGTTCTCCCGTTAGCTTGGTGTGGAAGTTTGGAGAGTGAGGGGTTGACCTCGTCATCTGACCGTGGATCAAAATTACGGGGAGTTGATCTCGGATCTTTCCCTTTTCGGGATTGACCCGTACCGTTCCAATTTCCCGTTTTGTTGCTCCAGTGAGACGTAAATTCAACTACCTAATATGAAATATAAGAAAAATTTTATTACTTAACAATACGTTGACTATATTACATTTTATATGCGGCCCAAGACGGTTCCTTTTCACTCAATGAGGCTCAGGCAAGTCAAAAGATTCGACTCTCCTGCTCTAAGGGTTTCATTTTATTGACCGTTTGCATTTTATTTCTCTGAATGAGTGAGTGGGGCCTTAGTGCATCCATTCGCCCAAGGCCTATAGTGCCCTTAAGATGACCTTGAAAGAGGGTACTAATATATTTTATATCATGCTGAAGAAAAATGTATTTCAGTGAACATTTTTACGAATTTTTTCCCTACGGAAATGTCAACGCAAATAAAGCAATTTCTCTGAATTTCTATTTTTGAGTTTGAGTTCGTCTCCGATACGTATACATTGTTACGTTAGCAAGTTTAAAAATTAGTCGAGCAAAAAGTCCGGTACAAAGGCATTAAACATTTTACCACAGTCGCTAAATTACTCTAATTGAATCCAATTTTAAAATATATTTTGTTTGTTAGGTTGTGTATAAGCACATATCACACCCCGGCTGCAATACCGCCATAAGTCAAAAAATTTTTTATGCATAAAAAATTGCAAAAGCTGGTTTCTTCATGCTGCAAAACTGCCATAATTTGTAAGTTAAAAAGAAATTTCATTGAAATAATGATGAGAGATCCCTGTTTTGGGCTTTTTAATGTCATGTTAAAACTTTCACAAGCTCTCCAGTAAAATTATACATTTTTGACTTATGGCGGTATTGCAGCCGGGGTGCGATATAGTGCCTTACATCAGGGCTACCACAGGCGACTAAAAAGCGACTTACCAGCCCCTTTGTACATGACGGTCTTTGGCTGGATTCGAACTCGCAACCCTCTGGTTTCTAATCCCTCTTCAACCGGGCTACCGCGGCCCATTTTTTTAAGCAAAATCGTCTCAAAAGCTCCTATTTTCAAAATGGTGACGACTTTTCAAAAATTTTGGCGAAATTTTCTAAAATTCACCAAAGGTCAACGAAAATTTAGCCCCGTTTTAATTAAATTGCGAACGGCAAGTAGGTAGTTAATTAATGTCGTACTGGTGCAACACAACGGAGTATTAGCGACGGTCGGGATCCAAATTGCGGACGGAAAAGATGTTTTTTAGATCTTTTTGAGGGGGATTTTCCAAGTGACGTCGATTTTGTAGTTTTGGCGCCAACCGTGGCAACCATAAAAGAAAAACACCGGAATCTGGTTGCTAAATTGTCGTGAAAACCTTAAGAAAATATTCAGTTTTTGAATTTTGAAATTTAAATTTCTTGGCGAGATCTTCACGTCTGTTTCATACTTAATCAGCACCTTTTGTGTTATAGCCGTTTCATTTTGTGTCTGAGCTACTAAAATAAGGTTTAACAGACTTTTGTTGCTACTAGTCTTAAGAATTTATGTTATTTCACAAGTGCTTTGGCTGTGGTAGCCCAGCAACAATGTCTAGAGCCTGGACTTTGATGACTTACTTCATTTGGGAGACTTTTTCTCTTCGAGAACTTTTTGTTTTGGGCCGTTTTGTGCATTTACAGACCGATCGCTGTATTTTCAGATATATTAGAGTACAGATAGTGTTAGAAGGAAGAATAGGCTGTTGATTGAATTGAATTTGCGTCATTCAAGAGAAAATTTGGGGAATGGGATGCCAGCTCCGGTGTTGACTTCGTCATCTGACCGTGGTACAAAATTACGTGGTGTTGTCCTCGGTTCTCTCCCTTGGGATTGATCCCGGACTGCCGCCAATAACCCTTTGTGATGCGACGTTAATTACCAATTACCAAACAATTATCAAGAGAAAATATTCAGAAAACTTGAACTTCAACAAACAGAAAGTATACTAAACAAAATATGTACTACACAAATAACTGTAACCTTTAATTTGAAACTATTTACAACAGAATAAGTGTGCTTTCATCAATTTATTATATTATTTATTCTAAATTTTGCGAAAACTCATGAGAGTTCAGAAGCAGGAAACTTAGTAAACCTTTAAAAAATTGAATATTTGCAGTGGGGTAAATGTGAGCGTGTAATGTTATCACTTGAAGGACATTTTTGTTTCTGGTCCTTGTTTTGCATTTTCAGACAAATTGTTGTATTTATGGTTAGATTATAGTATTGATTGTTAGTTAGAAGGTTCGTTGTTTGGTTTTATGGCACAAGGACCATATATGGCCAAGCTGCGCCAAACACAAGACAGAAGCATCAAGTAATGAGCATACACGCACAAAGAAAGTTTTACGGACATAGACGAGAGAAATATACAAAGGTAGGAATCGAACCAGATTGTTGGAAGGACAAATAAACGCGGTGATTAGTCGGAATTTGCGTCATTCAAAAAGTGTGAATATCCCGAAAACCTACACGCCGAAAATGAGGACTGGATCTATAAAAACTTGGACGTCAAGATAAAACTTAAAGATGCAAAATACGACTGACCCCTAATTTCGAACCCTGTTTGTTAGGTTTCGTTACAATTCTGAAACAAAAAGTGCAATTCTTTATTATCTTCATTCTTGTTGTTTATTTCCCCGAAATTATCGCCATCCCTTAATCATCACCACAGCTCATGCGTTGTTTACCAACCTCTTTTCGGTTACTGATTTGCATTGCTCTCTTTCTATTGGAACGAGAATTGGACACCTAATTGTATCAATTATTAAAATCTATCTACTATCTAAATTATTTACCTTTTACAGGAGCATTGTCACTCCCTTTAACTTTTCTCCTCTTATTGCATTTTTAAAATCAGTAAATTTTCTATTAATTATGATGTGGAGGTTAGCAGTCAATTTGCCAGGTACTCCGTAATTGATACGTACGTTCCGTTCCTGTTGTTTAGGTACCCCATTAAAAGAATAACTTATTTTCCTTGAAAACTTTATAGTGTATTCATTAATTCCTTCTATTCCCTATCAGCTACATCTTAATATTTTGACTTATGGGGTAATGTTTCCAAATGTGTACCCATTTTTTCAAAAATGTTTTTAAAAAATCATTTCTGAATTTTAAAGTATTTTAACTAGTCAATAAAAACAATTTTGAGATGTTTTTCTCGGGACTAAATATTAGATATTCATTACATTATACTACATTCATTAATTCCTGCTATCCTGTAATGTTTTGACCCATGGAGGTAATGTTTCCATATGAGTGCCCATTTTTTTAAATTAAAAAAAAATCATTTTTTTTTATTTCAAAGTACCTTAAATAGCTAATAAAAACAATTTTCTGGAGGAGATGGTTTTTCTTGGTACTGAAGATTAAATGTTTAACACGTACAGTATATTTAGTAATTCCTGCTATTTATATCAGCTACATCTTAATATTTTGACCCATGGGGGAATAATGTTCCCAAATGAGTACCCATTAAAAAATTAAAAAATATATCTGAATTTCAAAGTACCTTAAATAGCCAATAAAAACAATTTTCTTGAGGAGATGGTTTTTCTCGGAACTGAAAATTATGTATTCATTAATTCCTGCTATCTCCTATCAGCTACATCTTAATGTTTTGACCCATGGGATGTCCCAAAATGAGTACCCATTAAAAAATTAAGTTTTCTATTCCCTACGAAAAACTAGATATTTTTCAGGTGTTCCCATTCGGGAAAACTGACTTATTTCGTCTTATACGTTTTGATCTTATCTTCTCCATTGATCAATAGTCATGATTCCTTTTAGCCACCAACGTTTATTTTAAGCGATAGAATTTCTCTCGAGATCTTTACTATAATAGAAATTGAAGGTATGATCTCGGCTCGAGCTAAATCCGAGAAATACGAAATAAAATAATTTAGGATTGTTCTCTTCTCAGTAGAATAAACCCCTTCCGTCATAAGCTTATATTTCTTTTTCGTTGCCTATTATTGAGGACATTTGTTAGAACATAAGGAAAGCGATTTTCCGGTGGGCGACACTTGATAAGTTTCGTTCTTTTTGTGTGGGTATGACTGTTTTTAGCCCACATATTTCGTTTTAATACCGTGGACTCATACGTACTTTGTGTGACTCCAGCCAGCATACACTGTACTAACAAAAGTCACCGGACACCTGGAGTAGAAACAAAACATAGCATTTATTTTGGGGTCTGACTATAAATTTAAATTTTCAATTTCAGAGTCCACATCCACATGGGTAACTACCAGTGAATATAGACTGAAATTTAAGGAAAGAGAAGTGTCCTAGAGAAGGGTGTGCAAATGTTTTATATCAATATCTAAACACTGGAATAGCAGTCACTTTATTATCCCTAAATATCCATATTTAGAATGTTAAATACGAGTACGTACTACCATGAATACAAGTCCTAGAGGATTGAACCGTGCTGGCGCCCCTTCATAAAATTATTAAATAGCCAAAATGATTCAGTGCCCTAGAACTTGTGCTCGTGATGGTACGCATTTAAAATTCTATACATGGATATTTAGGGATAATAAAGTGAATGTTGCTTCAGTGTTTAGATTTAGATATAAAACATTTGCACCAATTCTATAGGACATTCTTTCCTTAAATTTCAGTCTATACTCACTAGTAGTTAGCTTTGTGGTTACCCATGTGGGTGTGGACACTGAAATTGAAAACTTAAATTTATAGTGAGACCCCAATAAATGCTGTTTGTTTCTACTCTTGGTGTCTTGTTACTTTTGTCAGTAAAGTGTATGACGAAAGATTTTTGGACTCAGTGCGCTTAAGACTTCCAAGAACTGAGTGAAAAGATGTCGGGAGGCAGGATTGCCGGATTTAGGAAATGAAAATGCACCCGATTTCCCTTAAAAAACCCAAATGCGCCCATAAAGCCTAAAAGTATTTTTATCGGAAAAGTAATTGGTATGAGGGGTTTTCAGTGAGGCCACTGTAGAACATGCGACGATTCGATCTAAGTTTTCGCTATCGTGACCCAATACTCAGAATTACGATTCGAAGCATAGTAATTGTTCATATAAGTTCCTTATAAGGCTCTTATTATATCTTATCTTATCTCTTATTAAGAATTGTTCTTACAAGCTCCTCGAATTCAGAATCACTTGACCGTTTCCTTTTATAGAAATGAATCGGAAGCCAGTCTTGTCGTTGGGACTGCTTTAGAAAGTAAATGCTGTTACTGATAAAAAATGGTGTAACAAACATAATATTACATAGAAAACATGTGGTATAACTTACGACGGTTTAATCTAAGTTTTCGCGGTCGCGATCCAAGTCTTAGAATCGCGATTTGTAGCATAATTGCTCAAATAAGCTAAGAAAGCTCCGATTCCTCGAAAATTTCCTTGTGTTTGTATGTCCATTACTTGACGCTATCTGTCTTATGTTTGGCGCAACTTGGCAAAATATGACCCTTTTGCCATAAAACCAACCTGACTCCTCGAATTTAGAACCATTTAGCCTTTTCCTTTAATAGAAATGAATCGGAAACCAGTCTTGTCGTTGGGACTGTATAAAAAGGAAGTGCCATTATAGCATGCGACGATTCGATCTAAGTTTTCACGATCGCGCCAATTTTTAGAATCACGATTTGAAGCATAATTGTTCATATAGGCTATAATAAGGCTCTAACTCTTCGAATTCAGAACCACTCAGCCATTCATATAGTTTATATAAAGTCATCATAAGGCTCTGACTTCTCGAATTCAAAACCACTTAGCCTTTTCCTTTAACAGAAATGAATCGGAAGTCAATCTTGTCTTTGAGACTGTTTAAGAAAGAAATGCCATTCCTGACATACTATGGTAAAACGTGCGACGATTTATCCAAGTTTTGGGATCGCGACCTAAGTCTTAGAATCACGATTTGTAGCGAAATAACTGCTCATATAAGCTAAGAAACTTCTGACTCCTCGGAACTTTCCTTATGTGTGTATGCCCATTACTTGACGTTCTGTCTTATGTTTGGCGCAACTTGGCGAAATATGGATTTTGTGGCATAAAACCCAACCGACCAACCTAGCTCATCGAATTCAGAACCACTTAGCCTCTTCCTTTAATAGAAATGAATGGGAATCTTGTCACTGGGACTGTTTAAACAAGGAAATGCCATTATAGAATACGACTACGGTTTTGCGATCGCGACCCAATTTTTAGAATCACGATTTGAAGCATAATTGTTCATGTAAGCTAATAAGGCTGACTCCTCGAATTTAGAACCACTTAGCCTTTTCCTTTTTTAGAAATGAATCGGAAACCAGTCTTGTGGTTGAGACTGTTTAAGAAATGCCATTTCTGACATACTATGGTAAAACGTGCGACGATTTGATCTAAGTTATGGGATCTCGACCCAAGTCTTAGAATCACGATTTGTAGAGTAATAATTGCTCAAATAAGCTGAGAGGGCCGCGGTGGCCCGGTTGGAAGAGTAACGAACTGGCAACCGAAGGGTTGCGAGTTCGAATCCAGCCAAACACCGTCGTGTACAAAGGGGGCTGGTGCACGTTAAATCTGTCGTGGCCTCAAATGTCCTCACGTTGGCGTGGTGTGGAAGTTTGGAGAGTGGGGTGCCAGCTCAGGTGTTGCCTCGTCATCTGACCATGGTTCAAAATTACGTGGTGTTGTCCTCGGATCTTTCCCTTTGGGATTGATCCCGGACCGTCACCAATAGCCCATTGTGTTGCTCCAGTGTGACGTTAATTGAAATACCACCACCCCCAAATAAGCTGAGAAAGCTCTTGACTCCTCGATCTCTTAAATTCAAAACCACTGACTTTCCCTTTGGCAGAAATGAATCATAAACCACAGTCTCGTTATAAAAACAAGCGAAGACGCAATGTTACTAGATGGAGAAGTGCTTACTAAGGGCGTGCGTTGTTTGTCTTTAAATAAAAAATAAGAATGCGAAGGAAATGGTATGTTTAAAAAGGAAATGCCATTGATCACATATCATGGTGTAACATGAGACGAAACAATAACGGGAAGCTGCATTCGTATTGTCGTGCTCAAATCTGTTTCTTCTGCAATTGTCTAAAATACATTCTCCTAATGCTGTTTGCACGATATCCTTTTTCCTTTTCATAAGCTTTGCGTACTAAAAACAGCATTATAATTAAACTGCTATTATCACTTGCAGTAAAAACAGCATTACAACTAGACTGCTGTTATCTGCAGTAAAAACTGATTTGCGAATTTGAACAAACGCGTTCTGAACATTACAGTTAGTTGAAAAACGCTAGGTTCATCCGGTTTCATGAAGTCCAAAGTAAGTTCTGATGAGTGAAAATGAAATATATAAACTTAGATCAATTTGTAGGATATTTCTTTTTACAATACTTTGAGACAAGATACGACAAAATTTATGCTAGATAATTTTATTAAAGAAATTAATTTGCAGTCTTAAGCCGAATTTTGGTGTCATGCGTCGTTACAGGAGGCAGCAAGACTGAGAGCTCCTTACATGATGATAACGGCCAGAAAAAAACTAGATTGGAGGATTCGAATACAAAAGTACTCGTCTACTCGATACTTAAAAGTGTTCGTTGTACTCGATTCTTTCTCTTGAATTTAGGGATCATGCATCGTTACCAGGAGGCAGCTTGACTTAGAACTCCTTACGTGATGGTAACGGCCAGAAAAACTAGACAGGAAGATTCGAATACAAAAGTACTTACTCGATACTTAAAAGTGTTCGTTGTACTCGATTCTTTCTCGTTGAATTCGAATACACTAGTATCCATCCAAAGTGTTCGAATACTTAAGTATTCATCTAAAGTATGAGAGGCTTTTTCTGTCTAGCTGGAGTGTGACGTTAATTGAAAAAATACCAAATACCAATCTGTCTAGCTGGATGTAGATGGTGGTAGTACTTTTGTGATGGACGTGCTTCCTGTGAGTATTTTGAACGTGCCATCAGTTGGCTTGTTTTTCAAATACGATTTCAGCACGTTTCCAATAAAAATTCCAAAGAATGAATGCCGATTTGACGTGATAGTCGATTGGTCAACATCAATTAGATCATACGCCCAATGTGGCCAAACCGGCGACAAGCTACATTTTAAGGTAACCCAAAATGTATCATGCGAGAACATTTGGTCATCGGTAGTAAAACCTTCGTAAACCGTCTGGTTTGTTTTACTCTGGTATGTTTACTCTGTGTATTACGCGAGAGTATTTGGGTAGCGGAAGTAAAATCTCGTTTGCTTGTTTACATTGAAATTCATTGACATCTCTCATTCGAGGTAGGTTGCTAGGTAGTTGTATTAACGTCTTACTGGAGCAACGCAACAGTATATTGGCGACGGTCCGGGATCAATCCGGAATGGAAAGATCTGAGGACACCTCGCAATTTTGAATCACTCCTCTCTTTCGAATGCTAATTATATAATGGCTGGCTGATTCTTATCATCGATAAATCGTTTTTTGTATGTGTATTCGAATACTTATTCGATTACTGAAAGTACTTGTTCTGCCTATGTCTAGTAAAACATATCTTCCCAATAGCTCTACGGGTCTGAGGATGTAAAGGCAGCTTGGAAAAGTATTTACAGTAAGCGCTGAGACGGCAATGGCCAGGCTGCGCCAAACAACGTCAAGTAAAGCGCATACTCACACAAGGAAAGTTTTACTGACACATAAGAGATAAATACACCCAGGGATCAAAATACTTTTTATACGGAAAAATTAAACATCAGACTGACATTTGGTACGTGGGACAAGATAATATCTACGAAACCGCAGAACGATTTCGGCATTCAGGCGCCATGTGTTCGTGATCTGCATGTGTACATGTGGTTACCCTGAACTTGGCCCACTCAAAGTAGATTTGAACGTAGAAAGTGGTATGTAGATTGTAAACAGTAGAATGTCAAAGTTCTAAGCAGGCCTGGGCAAGCCATCATTTACGGCTCACTGATAACAAGGACGTTTTCAGAAGTAGCGTTGTAGCTGAATGCTCGATATATCGCGATGCGATATAACAAGGGGTTACTGAATTTAGAGAACCGCAGTGCCGAGAGATATTTAGAAGTGGTTCTGAGTTGATTTTCTTATAGCGCGCAAGGTTCGTTTATTATTTAGATTCGCTTCGGTTTGAAAGAACTCGGAATTTTATAACTGTCCCCTTAATGAAAAGTTGGTTGGTTAGTTTTTTATTTCGCCATGTTGCGCCAGACACAAGACATACAATGTCAAGTAATGGATATGCACACACAGGGAAAGTTTTACTGACACAGAAGAAAGAAATACACCCAGAAAAGAATCGAACCTGGCAGGAATAGAACCCGCATCGCCTAAAACTCGCGTGTTGCTAGTGCAGTGGGTATACATACTGAACCACGACGGACCCTTTCGTTGAGGAATTAAGTGTCTGTATGATACCGTCATTCTGATCTAGACGTAAAAGACGTAATCGAGACGTAATAATATTACAAGTGTCGTTGACAGAAGCCTCCCGATAGTGTTAGGAAGCCTCAGCTTGCACTCTGCGTTAGAGATCTGAGTTGTAGCCGGTGCTGGTTCGATTCCTCCCTGTGTGTATTTCTTCTGTATAGGTAAAACTTTATGTCGATATGACCATTTAAATGATGTTTGATATAGTTTGGTCAAATATGGCCCTTGCGCCTTAAAAACCAACCCAACCAACCTAAAATGTTTGAAAGAGGTTTATCATTATGTTGCCTTTCAAATGCATGAAATGCTTTTATATTCAAATGAAATAAGTTGTTTTGATCTTAAAATAACTATTATATTCACTATATAATTTCATACCTGCCAACTACCGGATTTCCGAAAGTCTTCCGGAAAAGCATTTGGTTTTATGGTGTTTTCGGACGGAAGAAATATCTTCCGTATTTTTCTTTAGGTAGTAATTTTTAAGTGACGCCAAATTCGAAGTTTTGGCGCCAAGTCGTGGCAACCACAAATGAAAAACATCGATTCAGCGACTGCTAGATTGCTTTGAAAACCTTTGGAACAAATTTTCGAGGAAAACCTCAAATATGTCTACAAAACACTCAGTAAAAAGTTTCATTACTCGTTTTTTGCATTTGTTTGGCGCCATTTTGTATAAAATATCGCCAAATTTTGATCGTGCTTTTGAATGAGTCTATTCTTCAAATTAGGTAGGTAGTGGAATTACGTCGCATTGGGGCAATCAACGGGCTATTGACGGTCCGGGATCAAGGCACAAAGATCCAAGGACAGCGCCTCGTAATTTTGAACCACGGTAAGATGACGAGGTCACACCTGAGCTGGCACTCCACTCTCCAAACTTCCACACCACGCCAACGTGAGGACATTTGAGGCCACGACAAATTTAACGTGCACCATCCCCCTTTGTACCCGACGGTCTTTGGTTGGATTCGAACTCGCAACCCTCTTGTTGCTAATCAGTTACTCTTCCAACCGGGCTACCGCGGCCCGTGGAAGTTTGGAGAGTGGGGTGCCAACTCAGGTGTTGACCTCTTCATCTGACCGTGGTTCAAAATTACGAGGCGTTGTCCTCGAATCTCTCCTTTCGGGATGGATCCCGGACCATCGCCAATAGCCCGTTGTGTTCCTCCAATGCGACGTTAATTAACTACCTACCTGAGAATATTCTCTTCCGTCTTTTATAACTAACTTTTATGCGCTTGTAGTACTCCCTTTAGAGTACTACAAGCGCATAAAAGCTGAATTAATTTACAAGCTGAATTAATTTATTCTGGTATCTAAAGTAAGATAAAATCTCATTTTCGAAAACCTGGATAAGATCTTAACTTTGTTAAAAAAATATTCAATTTTGAACTCTGGGACCATCCCAAATAAAATGATGTGCACGCTACTGATAAACAACAATAGCGAACGTACAGAAAACAGAAAATAATGTCGAGAAACAGAATATCTAATTATATCGCTGATGCGTACATAAATTACTCGATGCATGGCATCTTTCAACTCCACTTTAGGTAAAAAGAATTGCATTATCTCAAAATTTATACCGAACCATGACGTAGCTGAAAGTAATTGCAGTGTGTAGAGTTTACCAGATGCGTATTATAAAATAATAAGCACTACTTTAGCAAAAATCTATATGCTGAACATGGGCTGAATTAATGTCACACTGGAGCAACACAACGGGCTATTGGTGACGGTCCGAGATTAATCCCAAAGGGAAAGATTCAACACCACGTAATTTTGAACCAAGGTCAGATGACGATTGCTCGGTGCTGACATAACTTTTTCTTTTAATAGAAATGAATTGGTAGGTAGGTAGTTGATTAATGCCGCACTTCAGCAACTCAACGGGCTATTGGCGACGGTCTGGGACCAATACCGAAGGGAAAGATCGAGGACAACGCCTCGTGATCTTAAACCGCGGTGAGGGGGTGGGTGGGGGGTATTTCAATTAACGTCACACTGGAGCAACACAATGGGCTATTGGTGACAGTCCGGGATCAATCCCAAAGGAAAAGATCCGAGGACAACACCACGTAATTTTGAACCATGGTCAGATGACGATAAACCGCGGTGAGATGACGAGGTGAGAATGTGAAATATTAACAAAGAGGGCAGAAGAAATAAACATCAGTGGATCGATTATTTGGCTTGCTGCCATAAGGTCGGTAGGTAGATATTTTAATTAACGTCACACTGGGGCAACACAACGGGATATTGGTGACGGTCCGGGATCAATCTCAAAGGGAAAGATCCGAGGACAAACACCACGTAATTTCGAACCACGGTCAGATGACGAGGCAACACCTGAGCTGGCACCCCACTCTCCAAACTTCCACACCCCGCCAACGCGAGGACATTCGAGGCCACGACAGATTTAATGTGCACCAGCCCCCTTTGCTCACGACGGTCTTCGGTTGGATTCGAACTCGCAACCCTCCGGTTGCTGATCCGTTGCTCCTCCAACCGGGCTACCGCGTTGTCTATTGATATTGTGTCTTGAGCGGGTGACTAAGTCGAACTGTACCGAGACGGCTGCAAGATCTTAGGATCAATAGCAGACGCGTTCTAGCCATGTAAAAAGGGGTTAAGAAAGGAGACAAAACCACTGCTACGAAATTATAAGAGTTGATAAAAATAGCATAAAATAATCCGCATAAAAATCGAGATGAAATCCCGTTTGTCCCTGCCACTGGATACGAAATATTTTGTTTACATCTTTCACCTTGACGGGATCAATTGCTCCTCCATAAGGCTTTTAAGGGGGATAATCAATAACGGTAACTTGACCTCCTGTTCACCCCGGAAAGAAGCACAAAAGACAAAAACAACCGTTTGCAAACTGGGGAAAGTTTCTTTTATCTGGTAAGGTGAGAATCATGAATGGGAAAAGGAAGTCTTGCTGAAGACACCCGGGCAAGGTCATTGGGCGAGTTCTTTCGCGACGCAGGGGGGAGGGAGACAAAGGATTTCGATTTCATTTCACTCTCGGTATCCTCCACGACCCCGACAGACATGGGTTGTGAAACATCGAGTTCCGAAGATTTGTTTCCGAAGGAGTGTCAAAAATTAGTGTAAGGCAAGAATATATATAAATCTGGGATTTCAGCTGTTTCCGGAGAACACTCCGATTTGCTACTAGGACCGCGATTGGAAAAGTCACGGGTTAGCAACCGGAGGGTTGCGAGTTCGAATCCAAACAAAGACCGTCGCGTACAAGGGGGCTGGTGCACGTTAAATCCGTCGTGGCCTCAAATGTCCTCACGTTGTCGTGGTGTGGAAGCTTGGAGAGTGGGGTACCAGCTCCGGTGTTGCCTCGTTATCTGACCGTGGTTGAAAATTGGTATTTTCCTCGGATCTTTCGCTTTGGGATTGATCCTGGACCGTCGCCAATAGCTCGTTATGTTGCTCCAGTGTGACGTTAATCCCCAACTCACACAATGACTAAATAACCGCGGCTTTTGGTTGAGACAATCGTAGGAGAGATTCTATTGGTCAAAATGTTTAAAACTGGTTAAAAGTCACGCAGAAAATCTGCAGGTTGCTAAACGGATGTATGAGTGCGAAACCTTCAGAAGGTTAAGGAGCAATGGTGCCAAATAGCCACCACTGCATTCACAAATTTTTTAGAACAATCATTTCATCCTAGTGGTTCCCTTCAAGAGACAATTTCTAGCTACTTATTAGTATTTTTTATTTTTATCAATGGATGGTTGGAAGGATTTTCAGGACTCAAAAGGGGCTCTCGTGACTCAGTGAGTATGCTCACTGCTCTTGTAACCTCCGAGTTGTAGGCGCGCAGGTTCGATTCCTCGCTTTGTGTATTTCGTTCCTCTGCGTTAGTAAAAATTTCCTTGTGTGTGTATGTCCATTACTTGATCTTATCTGTCTTGTGTTTGGCGTATCATCATCATAAATTCTTTAGTGCCTAGGGGAACATAAGAGGGCCTTCAATCTAGATCGCCAAAGTTTCCTTTCCGATGCATCAAGTCTAGCTTCATGCCCATCCAGCCTCACTTCTCTCTTGTTCCATCATACGTCGAGAGGTCAAACGTCCACGCTTCCTCTTTCCATCAGGGGTCCAGGTCAATGCTATATTAGGAATACTGTCCTTGTTCATTCTTAAAATGTGTCCTGTAAACTTCCAACGTCTAAATTTGATTTCATTTCCTATTTCATTAAATTTTGCTTTATTTAATAATTCTTCATTTGAAATGTAGTATGGCCAAAAGATCTTTAAGATAATTCTTAACATTTATTTTGAAAAACATGTAGTTTATTGCACTGTGTTTTGGTAATTTTCCATGTTTCAGAACCGTGTAAGAGAACTGAAAGTACTAGTGATTTGTACAGATTTAATTTGGTTCTTACATGTGTATTAGTTGCTCTCCACAATTTATTAAGATTCTTAAAACAGTTGCGAGCTTTTGAAACTTTAAGATCAATATCTTCATCAGTACCACCATTTTAGTTTATTGTTGCTCCCAGATATGAAAAGGTGCTTACATCTTCTATTGAGTTATTTTGCACCTTGATGGGAGTGCTAGATTTTTCGTTGTGTTTGGCGCAGCACCATGGCTAAATATGGCCCTTGCGCCATAAAACTCCAAACCAACCAAGAGTTAAAAACCACCAGCTTAAGTAACTGTCTGTAACTATGATTGTAAAAACAAATGCCCCCTCCCACTTCCCTAAAAATCCTACTTTCATACTCCAAATGGCTACAATTTTTAAAATTCTATCCTGTAATATATAAAGCACTCATTTATGTATTGAAATTAAATTTTTGAAAAAGTTAATTTCAAATTTTAAATTTTTGAAAAATTTAATTTTTGTAATAACGGGTTTAAAATATATGCTGTTCGAAATGGCAACAATAGCCCATTGTGTTGCAGGGCCTCTGTAGCCCATCTGGAAGAGCAACGGATTAGCAACCAGAGGGTTGCGAGTTCGAAACTAGATCCAGCTAAAGATCGTCGTGTACACGGGCTGGTGCACGTTAAATTTGTAGGGGCCTGAAATGTCCTCGCGTTGTCGTGGTGGTGGAAGTTTGGAGAGTGGGGTGCCAGCTCGCGTGCTCACCTCGTCATCTGACCGTGGTTCAAAATTACGAGGCGTTGTCTTTGGATCTTCCCTTCGGGATTGATTCCGGACCGTCGCCAATAGCCCACTGTGTTGCTCCAGTGCGACTTTAATTAACTACCTACCTACCCATTGTGTTGCGCATCGCGACGTAAATTCAAGTACCAACCGAATTGCAACATAAAAGCATTTTGTGAAAAAAATTGGAAGAAAATTTTCAATGAGTATTTATTTGATCTGACCAAAAAACCAACCTTAGTTCCAGAAAATTTTATCTTCTAGTAAATAGAAATGCAGACCTCCAAAGGGCTAAATAAAATATAAAGAAGACTAATTTTTTCACACTCTTCTGGTACTTATTTAACTCTCCATATGGTTTCGATGAGATATATCGTCCATCAAGATCTGATCAATTTTGCTAATGACAAGATACATCGTCATCGAGATATTGCTGATATTTTTATGATGACGAGATCAAGATCTGGTCAGTTTTTCTAATGACTAAGTATCTCGTCCATCAAGATCTGGTTAGTTTTGCCAATGACGAAATCGAGACTTCGACTAGACAACCACCAGGAAGGTTAATGCATTTATATCACGTTATAGTTGTCATAGCAGTCAAAACTATCCATCTGAATCATAAGTAGGGAACCCTCTGGCGACGGCCATTCGAAACAGCCTTTACATATTTGAATAAACTCGCTTATCTACCCACTTCATTTCTACAGTTCTCTAAGAGATAGTTGGTCATTATTTTTATTAAAAAAAGGAAATAATGTTCTTTGAATATTTGATCCAAACAAAACAAGCGTGATTCCAGAAAATTAATTTTATCTTCTGATAAATAAATATGCTGTTCTATAAAAAGGGTTAAATAAAAGGCTATTTTCTATTAAAACTTCTGGCACTTATCCTATGCTTTTATATCACGTTACAGTTGGCATAGAGCAGCCACTACTATCCATCAGGACCATGATAAGTGGGGAATCCTCTGTGACGGCCAATTCGAAACAGATCTGCGTACTTGAATAAACTCGCTTATCTACCCACCTCATTTCTGCAGTTCTCTAGGGGATAGTTGGTCAAGGACATTACACGTAGAAAAATATTTCATATGCTACATAAGAGGAAAAAACTCGTAAGACGAACACATGTCGGATGTCTCGGAAGACGCAGATGGTTTCGGACGGTTCTGTGGTTTTATGTGTAATTCTGACGAGTCTCACCATAAGTTCTTAAGGCAGTTGACTAGCCATCTGAATCCATTTTGATGGGCAAAATGTTCGCCTTAGTTCGGTGATAATACCTACAATAATGGAGTGTATACAGCACTTCATTTGACCTTAAAATGGTGCTAAATAATGTTATTAGCATTAAATACTTTAATTAATTATGAGTAATTCTGACGAGAGTCTCACTAAGTTCTTACGGCCAGTTTACTAGCCATTTAAATCTATTTCGATGGGCGAAACGGTCGTCGCAGCTTAGTGATAGTAATACCTCCAAGATAGAGCTTATGCAGCTTCATATGACCTTAAAATGGTGTTAAATAAAGTTTTTGGTATTAAATTACTTTAATTAATTATTGGTAATTCGAGAGTCACCATCAGTTTCTGTGGTAATTGACTAACCATCTGAATCAATTTTGATGGGCAAAACGGTCGTCGCAGCTCAGTGATAATATCTCTAAAAATGGAGCTTATGCAGCTTCATTTGACCTTAAAATGGTGCTAAATAATGTTATTAGCATTAAATTACTTTAGTTAATTATGGATAATTCTGACGAGAGTTTCACTATAAATTCTTACGGCCAGTTGACTAGTCATCTAATTCTATTTTAATGGACAAAATGTTCTTTTCAGCTCAATGATAATACTTCCAACCATGGAGCTTATACAGCTTCATCTGACCTTAAGATGGTGTTAAATAAAGTTATTGATATTCAATTATTTTAATTGATTATGGGCAATTCTGACAAGAGTCGCCATAAGTTTTTATGGTAATTGACTAACCATCTGAATCAATTTCGAAGGGCAAAAAGGTCGTCGCAGCTCAATGATAATACCTCCAAAGATGGAGCTTATGCAGCTTCATCTGACCTTAAAATGGTGTTTAAGTTATTAGCATTAAATTATTTTAATTAATTTGTAAAAAGATACTCTCAAGAGACTAGTTCTTGTCTAAAGTAGAAAAACAATTTTTAGGATAGTTTTAAATAGCTGCCTTCAAATCATTCACACCCACAATCATCAACGAATAAATTAAAGCGCGTCGTGATGAGAATTTTCAGAACTTTATGCTACCATTTTCAATTCTTAACTCTAGAAATTAGTATCTTTTACGCTGAAGTGTGCTAAGAGAATGTTTTCACTTGCCATTTTACGCACGTGTATCAAATTTTTTCTACCCGTGGTCAGTTAGAGGAAGATTCTTTAAGGAATTACTTCGTCTAGTATACAGTGCTTCTCAACCGATGTGCCGCGGCACACTGGTGTGCCGCGAAAGGACTGGAAGTGTACCGCGAAAAATTTAACCGCTGAGTCCTAATTATGGGGCGACGGTACCTTAGGGCTAACCATCAGCTAAAAGCTATAAACATTATTTTACCATTTGCTACAACGTGAACAAAGTTTCTCTTCTATGCTCACTATCAAGAACTTAAAGAGATCATCATTGAAAAGTTTTGATCATGAGTTGCGTGTAGTTCTTTCGACCATAGACCCAGATATAGAAAAGTTGTTCACAGAAACAAGCCCAAGTCTCCACTGAAATAAGAAGGTAATATATGTATTAACTGGGCAAAAGAATATTGTAGATATTTATATTAATACTTAAAATGTTTATTTTGTCATTAAATTATTAGCATATTTATACATACTCAGTAATTACTTTGTGTATAATTAATTTTACTTTTTGTATTTTCACATCATAATTTTATAAAATAAGTTTTTTAAAAATTTAATCACAGTTCATTCCGTCAAATCTGACAATTTAGTTCATAGAATGCTATATAAAAACTATGTCAAACATCAATCACTGAGGATGTATGGATTAGGTATTTTCATTCTATTTATTTTGTTTATTTCGTGCTTATGACTGCATAAGAAGACTTATCTAAAACGAATATCTAACTGAAATGTGTTTATGTATTATAATGAAAAAATATTTGAAAGAAATATCTTATTAATGGAATCCATAGTATAAAATAGAAGAAATTAATCATCTTAATAGAAAATGTTCCTTCATAGTGCGCCGTGAAATTATTTATGCGTGTGAGGTGTGCCGTGACTTGAAAAAGGTTGGGAAGCACTGATCTAGTAAAGAGTATAAACGAATCAAATTGAAATTCAGAAAAGTTAAAATTCAGTATATACAAGACAAAAAAAGACAAAAGCAGTTAGAAATGAATATAAGATATTGTAAATGAGTGAAAGCAAAAAGTTCATTATGAAATTATAAATAATTGCTTACAAGTCAGTTTCCTGATCATTATCTCGGTATTTATTGTGTGTATATTAAATGTAGCTGTGCTTATAATTTTTGAATTTCATCAAAATATTCACGATAGCTGTGCACACCAAAAAGATTACTGCTCGTCGCACAATATTCCTCGGATACATTCATTATTGATTAAGGTCTTACTTATTTATAGTATTGTTTATTAAACTTCGCGCGCGCACACACACAAGTTAACATATTACTGCCGCTGCACTTACTGTAAAAACCGTAATTTGAGGTGCGCGCTAATACATACATGCTAACACTCGCTTGTTACGATCTGTCTTGTTTTTAGACCGATCATTTGGAACTTGGATTTTACAATGTACAATCACAAACCTCGTTAAGACGAATTTCACTTAATAACCGTAGTTCGTGTTGTCTGAATTCAGAAAAAAACAGTATTTCAGCAATAAAATAAAATATTAATGTATTTATATTACTTATTGTACAATTCTTGGTTCACAGATATATATTAATCTTCATCACAAAGGTTTATACAGATAATTCCTGATTACAGATATTTCCTGATTACACAGATAATTCCTGATTACAGATATTTCCTGATTACACAGATAATTCCTGATTACAGATATTTCCTGATTATGCAATTTTTGTCTTGAAATAATTCTGTTATCGATTCGTTAGACGCATTTTTTAATCGTATTTTTTCCGTTTCATTCTTTAAGAAAAACTTTGATGCAGTCAACGTTGTTTAATTGAGCAGATGAGTTTTCTCTGTCTAACAAAAAGTCGTGAACAATTTCTAAGCTTGCAGTAACTTCTTTTAAAGAAGGCACGCTCATTCCTGCGTTTTCATTTATTCTTCTTCACTCTTAAACAAATAAATCTTCCGTAATTTTTTAGTCACTTAATGTTTCTGATAATACGATGGAAAAGAATGTTTGTCCTTAAGTTTCGAAAATTTCTTCGTCTTAACCGGAGATTAGTGTGACCGAATTCTTCTTAAGCGAATTAGTTAACATTATTTGAACATGCATTTTGACGGGGATTGGAATTTAGTTCGTAATAAGCGAGTTCGTCTTAATGAGGTTTGACTGTATAATTCTTGTGACAATGCATTACTGTAGTGAGTATGATCAAGTGGAAAGTGCTTGCTTAAAACATTTTGCTGTGACACGTTTTTAAGCATCTTATTGCCTACTCTTGCTGATCAATGTCCCGCTATTTTTCCTGGGGACAGCATTCCCCTCAAGATTCCTTCATAGCCAAGAGGGGACGGTAGAGCCCACTATGGAAAACTATGGTTTAGCTGTTTAGCTAGGTCTTAAGGAATAAGTAAAAACACAAAACTTCGATCTACATCTATTGGGCTAATTTAAAGTGTACTTATGCACTAAAAGATCATTTTAAATTTTGACTTTGTAAATACAATTTTTCTTACAATAGGTCATTGCTTTATGCTTAAAATCATTTCAGTGTGAAAAAGTAAGATTGAGATAATCGTTAATTATCTACTTCAGATATAATTTGCTAATTAGCATGTTTTTTGACCAGTGAAATTCTAATTTGTTCAGAAAGACAATTTCTATTGGAAATTATTCCTAATGTTATTCTTCTTGTTTTGACTCTCAATCAAGTTCCTAGAGGTAATAGGTTTGTTTTTTACAATTTTTTTCATCAAGGAAGCATAAAAAAATCAAGATTTTTTTTCAGGAATTTTAGCATTTCAAAGTCAAGTAAAAATTCGTTTCTTAATTAATAACTCTGATTAAGTTTAAAACATCCGCTGTATTATATAGAGTATAATGATACAAACATAATTATAATAGACCGTTATCACCGTTTGAACAAAGCATCATATTGCATCAATTACTTCAGAAATTGAGTTTAAAGTTTCGGAAACATGTTTGCACATGTTGACAGTACCTAACAAAAAAACTCTTGCAACTGGAAAAACATTTAGAATATTTACAAGATCTTGGTATCTTTTGAAAACTGGAACATTTTGAAGCAATAAAAAATCGACATACTGGTAGATTTTCCTGATTTGTAGTGTATATACACACCTTAAGAATTTATCCTTGTAAAATCAATAAACTTGTGTTGGTGCGGGGGTCGCCCAGGACCCCCCGAACCTCCTCCAAATACATCACTGATGTTATTTTTATCCAATTAAGATCATGCTCAAAAACAAAATTTGGCAAAAAATTTACGTTTTAGCCAGTTTTTCATCCATTACTTCTTCGGTACGAACTCTAAAGTGCTTCCTTCTAGAAACAGTACAAAACACCGGCAAGTTATAAATACAGTAGAAGATAATAAAGTGAAGTGGTTTTTCAAACAAAAACATTATCTCAGAAGCAGGTCTGGCGGTATTTGGAGCATCTGTGATTTTTCAGAACGGCGATTAACTCCAAAAACCTGTTATCTGTATCTATATATTTTATACGTTCTCATCTTTATTCTCGTAGCAACGCATTAGGCTTTCTTGTGAACTGAAGGATCTTGCGAACGGAAAGAAAGCATTTTTGACGTGAACAGATTTCGTTCCATTTAATATTATAGGCATATTTTGCTATATTGTGTTTAGAAAAATGTTTCGTTCGATTGAGGGATGTTGGAAACCGACATTTTCAAAAGTATCGACTTTAAGAGATTTGGAGTCTATTTTATGTTTTTTAAAATGATGCTTGAGCTTTGTTTGACGGATTTTCTTTCTTTAGAAAGACGCAAGAATATTTTTTGTTTAACTTTTTTCGTCAAACTTTTGAATAATTATGTCAACTCCAGAATTATTGTCCATCATACAATTTTATACCAATTGTCGCATCTAAAACCCAATGTTTTATTTAAATTCCCTTTTCTCCGTTGTTACATTAAGAATCATATTTTTAATAGATTCGTTGTATAATAGTTATTCTGGTTCTTTTATATTTTTCATAATACTTTGTCATTGTTCATAAGAAAATGGACACACGGTCAATAGGAGCTCTGATACACAAGGTTCTACTGTATTTACCTCTCCAATAAATCTGGACGTGAGTTATGTACCTTTTAAACTCTGTAAAAGTCATTAACAATCTGTTTCACAGCACTTTTTCACTTCTTTGTACACAGTGCGCACACTCGTGCTCGGAGTTTTATTTAAAGCATAAAAAACTCGGTATCATACTCACCTCGGTTAACACTGACACATGGTCAATAGGGACTCGGATAATACAAACATTCTGTCAATAGGAGATCAGATAACACGGACACTCGGTCAATAGGAGCTCGGATAACGCGGACACTCGGTCAATAAGAGCTTAGATAACACAGACACTAGGTCAATAGGAGCTCGCATACTCAAGGTTCTATTGTATTTAACTCTTTAATAAATCTGAACGTGAGTTATGTACTTTTTAAACTCTCTGTAAGTCATTAACAATCTGTTTTGCAATACTTTTTGCTTCTTTGGTCAAAGTGCCACACTCGTGATCGAAGCTTTATTTAAAGCTTAAAAACTCTATTAAATTCGCCTCGGATAACACGGACATTCGGTCAATAGGAACTCGGAGGATAACACGAACACTGTCAATAGGAACTTGGATAATTAAGGTTCCACGGTATTTACCCCTCCCGTTTGAGTAAATCCACGCTCCTACATAAAATAATAAGGGTATGTTTGGGTTTGGGTCCCGGAGAGTTGGCGTTTGTTCTTTGATCCGACAGAATATTCATTTTATAAAATTCTTATTTATTTAATTTTTTCTGGACCTGAGTTACGTACCTTTTAAACTCTCTTGAAAAAGTTCTAAACGGTCTTCTGTTTCGCAGTACTTTCTCGCCTCTGTTTACAAAGTGCGCACACTCGTGAGCTCGAAGCTTTATTTAAAACTTAAAAAAACAAACTCGGTATCAAATATGGCTTGAATTTCACGGACACACGGTCGATTGGAATTCGGATAACTCGAACACTGTCAATAGGAACTCGGATATCACGGACACTCGGTCAATAGGATCTCAAACAACACGGACACTCGGTCAACAGGAACTCGGATAACACGAACACTCTGTCAATAGGAAATCGGAAATCACGGACACTCGGTCAACAGGAGCTCAAATAACACGGACACTCGGTCAATAGGAACTCGGATATCACTGACAGTCGGTCAGTAGGAGCTCGGATAACACGAATAATAGCATCTCGGATAATCAAGGTTCTACTGTATTTACCCCTCCCGTTTCAGTGGATCCGGCCTCCTACATAAAGTAATAAAGAGGGTGTATGGAGTTCAGGCCCCGAAGAGTTGACGGCGTTCTTAGCTCAACAGAATATTTATTTAATAAAATTCTGCCTTAACTTCCTTTTGATAGCTTACTGCGTTCTCATTAAATCCGACTACTAAATAAAAAGTAGTCTTTTTTATAAGCTGGAATGGAAGTAACTCATTTTCTGGAAATTGCTTTCGTGACTGGTGTGTCTTAATAAGAGGCGTTGATGAAGCTTTCTTCCGTGATGCCTCGATCTGCGTAATGACCAGACTGCATGTTAGTCAGCCTCGAGGGGACGGCATTATGACACACTCTCTTTTGAAGTCGATTTCTTTTGCTCTTTAAGAGAAAATAACCATTTAAGACGCTTCTCAATATCTTAATTAGAATTATTATCTCCAATAAAACTGAATTAAGGACATTACACGCACACATATACAATTGCAAATGGTTTCAAATTAAAGGTTATGATTATTTGTCTAACATATTTTTTGTTGTTGTTTCGGACTCGCATGTTTTCTGTTTTTACATTGAATGAAGTTTGTGTTTCAGAACTCTTACGTTTTCTCTATATTTTGCGTAATTTTACCGTGGTTCAAAATTACGAGGTGTTGTCCACGATTCTTTCTCTTCGGTTCTTTGGTTTTCCTTTTAGGAAAACGTTTCAATTATTATATGAAATAAACTCTTTGTCTCTAATGCCACAATATTTTTCTATCGAAAATACCACCAGCCACCTAGAAGCTCCAGCCTTTCGGGATTTCCCCGGTGTCCTGTCCATCTCTGGTTATCTCTAATTTAGCCTTCGATGGTAAATTTAAAGTTAAACCACTTCGTTAGATTTATTTTTAAATGAGATAGGAAAAGTTAATTTTGAAAGATGTCCTTATAAATGTAACCTGAAACGACACTTACAACCGAAGTGATCTTTTCTCGTGATTTATTAATCGTGATGGAGACATTACGCTAAGTAATTCCACACGATTCCATATTCTAAGTGAATGGGTACAAACATATGAATCATTTTCATGTTACTCTCAAACTTCATCAAAACGACATGCGTACTTCCATTATTGATTTTTCCCTGATGGTTTTTCATGCCTTGCAAAAGAAGGTAGTTATCTCTAATGTAGCCTTCGATGTATATTTAAAGTTAAACCAATTCGTTAGATTTATTTTTAAATAAGAACGGAAAAGTGAATTTGAGATATGCCTGTATCAATGTTTAACCGTCACGACACTCTTACCACCGAAGTGATCTTTTCATGTAATTTATTAAGCACGAAGGATGCATTAAGCTAGGTAATTTCACACAAGCTTCTTTCATTATGCTCTGCACTATTTAGCAGAAGTCTGTGCAAGAAGTTTAGTAATTGAGGTACTGAAAATGATCACTTTCAACGTAAATTCAATTATGCCTAGAAATAAAAATAACGTGGGTTGTAATTAGCTTAGAATATTTTTTCCCCGGAAAACTACAAAACAAACGAGTAACACTCGAACACTCAGCTAAGCAGACGACGACGTTAATTTTGCTTTGGAGCGATATTCTCGTAATTATTTGACGTAATTTCGGGAAATTTCGTTGAAACTTCTCCAACATTCATTAGTGCGAAGCGCGCAACTATTTCCTTTGAATTAAGGACTTCAAGAAAGGTGGAAGTCCGCATTTGTTTTGCCGCAGTCATTATAAAGATGAGAATCAGTGGATCTTTAGAGGGATTATTAAGAGAATTTATGAGCGAATTTCAGATTAATTGAAGTGAAATGTTGAATTCCTGCAATCAGAATTTTGAATTGTGGAAGGTTAATCGTTTTAAGCATTAATTGCTCTCAAAATTCAATGAATTTGTGCTTAAAAAATTTGTTAACTGCATTAAGTTAATGTGGAGAGTAAAATCATATATTGTGATACAATGGAGTACATGTACTATTATTTGATGAGATTTCTTGCAAGTTTTTAGATTGGGATTTCGCTATAATTGAGAAATAGTTAACGAAATGTATCAAAGGGATTGGCATTTCTACGGCAGAGAAATTTAATGAATTTGTACTTAAAAGAAATTTGTGAACTGCATTAAGTTAATTTGGAGAATATAATTATATATTGTTATGATGTAACGGAGTACACGAACTCATTTTATTTGATGAGATTTGTTGCAAGTTTTTAGTTAGCTAGCTTTTGTTTTAATTGTGAAAGCAGGTTACGAAATGCATCAAAATGATTGGTATTTCTGTCGAAAAGAAATGAAAGTTCCTTAAAAGGCGGACATAAACTATCGACTTGCTCGTAAGCTTTTGAAGTTGAAAAGCATTTCTTCTAGATGTTCTTGGGCATATCTAGCATAAAAATTCTATTCGAGTAGATTTCATGTTGAACTTTTAACAAGCTGATACTAGAAAAATAAATCCTTTAAATCCCCTGAAAGCTCTCTGCCCTTGTTTTTTCTAAGATCCTAGAGTTTTATATCTAGCAGAAAGAACACATTAAGGATCTGCTAATACTCGTCTTGGAAGTTATGTCTGGCTTAGGATTTAATTGTACGCTCTTAAGGTTATCAGAATAAAATCTTCAAAAAAATCAATTTCGAGATTTTTCGTTGTCAATTACGTATAGTTTTTTAGCTTTTAAAATGTATTTCTTTCCTTTGCTGAAGTATTTTTTAAAATATTTTAAATATGTAAACATTCTCATCTGGAGCCTTTCAAATACCGTTCAATGGCGGATTTCTCGAAAGTGATATACCACATCATCTACCTTTTAAAAAACTATCATAGGTATTGTTTGTCTACCACAACTGACACAAGTCTGCCCCTGTCTGTCTACCACGAGAACCGCTTCAGACACAAGGTCTGCCTTTGTCTACCATGAGAACTACTCCAGACACAAAGTCTACCCCTGTCTGTTGAAGTAGAAACGGACCTTATACTATTTTCCATAGGGATGCTTGAAAAAATGTATTCAAGTTTGTCACATTGGCGCACTTATTACTATTTGGAAATTTATTTGTTAAGATTTTTACTTGTCGTCGAGATCTATAATACCTTTCTGCCAACTTCATTCGCGAAAAACAAAATAAAATTACTTCATCTCTGTCATCCCTGCTCAAAATGAATGAGCCCTGTTTCTATAGAGACCGCCACCACACAGACTAAGTGTCAGAAGCCGTTCTCGTGGTACCTCATCATGGTAAAATTCTTGTTTCGGTCGCTGTAAGAATCACAAAAAATAGCCAGTTTTCCACTTCGGGATCAAGGTAGTTATTGATGAAATGGTGCAACATTGAAACAAACATCGCCTTATCCCTTTCTTGCTACAGTTTGGTCGTATGATTACGTAATATGAGGCCAAAACATGCATATAAATACCTAGAAAGACAGTTGGCGTTTGAAATAAGCATACGTTCTGCTAATGTTAGGCATTGGGAGATTTTTCTGTACTCCCAAGGCAAGAGATTCAATTGTTTTATTTCATAGCTCTATTCTCTGAATTTCGTTTCTTTCTTTAAAAAGAGCCTGCCTTAAGCAAATGCAACTCTCTTTCGTTTCCTATTTTATGTCTGACTTCTTTGTTCGTTTGAGCCTTTTAGTTCTCTGTTAGTTCTTACGCGGTTTGAATTGAACTGTGTTGGTTCTTTCCTTGTAGGTACCCATTTTCTTTTCGTTTCAAAACTGTCACAATATTGGCTTATCCTTATCCCCCTCTAGCAGTACAAGGTGGTGATCCAACCATCGCATTTTCCGTATTTTTGGACTCAGTTGGGTTTGCCCCTGCACCCTTCATTTATTGCGCTAAATCCCAACTTCTTTTGGCTCAATGTCCCCAATTTTTTTCGGCGGCCCCTCTGGAACTCTCCATCTCAATTAATGATGAATTGCGAGCGTGCCTGTGACTATAATTTCTGAATTTCACCTAAATATTTATGTAGCTATGAGTGTAATTTTAGAATTTCAAAAGCTAGCCTGGAAACAAAACTTGGAAATAAACTATAAAGCTATCTATTTAAACGAAAATAACAAAAATGAATTGCACGTTAATGCACTAGATTTCTCTCTATTATAAGTAACTAATATCAATCGAATCAGTAAAATTAAAATTAACCACTAATTAGAATACACCTGGTGTTGTGCTACCAATTTGTCTACATTAGGCTCTATTTTCATCAGCAGCATCCTCAAATTACCACAGTCAATTATTTGCAATCGTTTCCGCTTTTTAGATAAAAGCATCAATGAGAATTCATCACTGGTGGGTGTGTCTGTATGGTCAAGTGGATAAGTGTTTTCTTAAAACAATTTTAAGCGACATATTTTTTACATGTTGTTATTGCCTATTACAACGCTCCTATTTCCCCTGGGTCCAGTATTGCCCTCTTCTATATTTCCCTTGCGTCCAGTATTGCCCTCCCCTATTTACCCTGGGTCCAGCATTACCCTCCCCCAAGATTCCTTTTGCGCCCACTTTGGAAAACTGCTCTAAATTATCTTTGTTCTCAAACAAGAAACAGCTGGAGTAAATGACTTGAAGGTAAGATATAGATTCGACTGGACTATGACTTGAAGTTTGATATAATTTCGAAATTTGGCGTAAAAATTAGGTGTAATCATTGAAATTTTTGCAGTTTGCACGCAATTCAATATGAAGACAAACCCCAGCGGGTTTCATATATATAAATTCATAGAATAGGTTATTTTCGATTGAATAAATTCTACAACAAACTATGCACGAATAGAGGTGGATCGAGTTTTTCCCCGCAGCTGTATATTAACAGAATTATTTTTATCCAATCAACTGCCAGATTTCTCTTGTCAATTATGTGATCATCAAACGATGTGAAATATTTGAATTGTCAATCCCAGCCCTAATCATCATAACACATAACGTGTAAATTGTCTTTTCCCTATTTTCCATTTTGATTTCGAGTTAATTTTAATACTTCGAATCCATTTTAATATTTCGATTCGATTTTGATTTCGAATCTTATATAATTTTTAATCCGTTTTGATTTCGAATCCATTGTCATTTTGAATCCCTTTTGATTTCGAATCCGTTTTAACTTCGAATCCACGAATCGTTAATTCCTTTCAGTTATATTGTTAATATTTATAATTAACGTTAATTGTTAATATTTATAACATCATATTTAGACTGCAATATATAACTAATTAACAAAAATTCATAGCATACATACACAACTGCAATCGGTTGGACGCGAAAGAACATTGAAAAAGCCAATATTTCTTTCATAGGATAAATTACCTGCAAGTTCAGGCATGACAACTTTAAGCTCCTAACAATTAAAGTATGAGAGAAAAAAACGGGCAAATAGTTTTTGTCGACAGCGCCTGTACAAGTGCAAATCCATTATCGTTTTGAATCCATTTTGATTTCGAGTTCATTTTAATACTTAGAATCCATTTTAATATTTCGAATCTATTTTGATTTCGATTTTGTTATAATTTTGAATCCATTTTGATTTCGAATTCGTTATCATATTGAATCTATTTTTTGATTTCTAATTCACTTATTAACAGTTGTATTGTTAATATTTATAATTAATCGTTAGTTGTATATATTTATATACACCCATAATTAGACTGCAATAACTCATTTTAAATAATGTGCAGCATACATACACAGCAATAATCGATTAGACACGAAACAACATTAAACAAGCAATATTTCCTTCATAGTATACATAACTGCAAGTTCAGGTTTGACAACCTTAAGCTTCTACCACTTAAAGTATGAAAGAAAGAAAACAGAGGTGCAAATTATTTTTGTCGACAGCGCCAGTACAAATATCTCAAACAAATTTTTTAACGCAAAACGTGGTTCTTGTGTGTTGTTCCGTATCGCTCTTTTTGCGCTTTTTATCTTCTTGGCTCTGGTTCAAAACAACTGTGACTTGCATTGGGAGTAAAGCTGTTTCAGTCACGATCTCAGGCTACGCATGAAAGACGAATATTGTAAAACTATTAGGGAGAGGAATAACCGGCCTTTGGGTAAAAAAAAATGCCTTGGCCAAATACGAAATAGTGTTTGAAAATTTCCGACATTCTTAATATGTGTAAATCACCAACGTAAATTCTCAATACCAGTAAATTACCAATGAAAAATTTCAATACTCGTTAATTATCACCGTTAATTCTTAATACCGGTAAATTACCAACATAAATTCTCAATACCGGTTAATTATCACTGTAAATTATCAATACCAGTAAATTACCAACGCAAATTTTCAATACCGGTTAATTACAAAAGTAAACTCTCAATACCAGAAAATTACCAAAGCAAATTTTCAATACCGGTTAATTATCACTGTACATTCTCAATTCCGGTAAATTATCAATGTAAATTCTCAATACTGATTAATTACGGAAGTACACTCGCGCGCGCCAATACCAGTAAATTACCAACGCAAATTCTCAAAACCGGTTAATTATCTCTGTAAATTCTCAATACTGGTAAATTACCAACCGAAATTCTCAATATCGGTTTTTAGTTCTACTTTTTTCATAGCAGGAGACATAGGGCGTGAATAAGAACTTAAATCGAATACTAGTTTCGTACTACAACATTCAATGAAAAATTTCGAATGTGTGAGGGAGATAAAAAAATATCAAAATATTTTGTGTACTGCATACAGGAGTATCATTTTGGCAATATCTTTGACTGCTACAAGCAATCGAGAAACCTACTTCTTTTCCAGATGCATAAACCATAAAAACGGAAACGGGAATATTTTTGCTCTGGAATAGTAATCCTTTTTCCACATAAATGATAAAAACAATAAAAAGTAATAATATTTGGAGGGTCGTATGCGGTCTGCGGGCCTGATAAACCTCTTCGGAGGGCTGTATCTGGTCTACGTGCCTGATAAACCTATTCACTAAACAAATCGTTTCTCTTACATGTACGTATTTTTTCTTTCGCGTAGCTACATGTTTTAGTGAACGACACCTGACTCCAACCAGGACAACTATTTCACAAATAGCTAATTAAGAGAGTCGCTTTTTCGTGGATGTGGCATTTCCGTACAGATGTTTATTTAACCTAACACCTCACGGCAAAAATTGCTGTTCGGATTAGATTTGTTTCGGCGTTGTCTCATGCTGTCGGCATTGGCCTTAAATTGCGTCGTATAAAGTGATCCCTGTAGATCAGTGGTTCTTAACCTGGGGTGTGTGCACCCCTGGGGGTGCGAGAAAGCATTTCCAGGGGTGAGGGGAAGTTTCGATGAACGACAGCGATTTAATAAAAGACGATATGATTGAAATACGAGCCAATACACGTATTCAAATGTAATTTGAAAAACTGGACTTGGAACAATTCTGGTGTACACAATTAGAACCTTATCCACAGCTTTCAAAAACAGCATTGCAGACACTTGTACCATTTGCCACCACCTACCTGTGTGAAATGGGATTTTCATCATTTTTGCACATAAAAACAAAAGCCAGAAATCGCTTAAATGCAAGTGATGACTTAAGCGTGGCTCTTTCAAAAAAGGAGTCTCACTACAAATGTATTATTATGAATAAATAACAAGCCATTAAAAATTGAGATATTGTTTTGTATGTATATGTAAATGTATGTGTTTATTTTTCAATAAATAATCTTGCAATAGAAGTAATTTCCTAAATAGAGAAATAGAAACACATTTTTCAAAGGGTGCGAGAACTTATTTTTAGATTCAAGGGGGTACCGATCACTAAAAAGGTTAAGAACCACTGCTGTAGATCTTAAAAACGTAAATTCTTATTACCGGTAAATTACCAATGTAAACTCTCAATACCGGTTAATTACCAACGGAAATTCTCAATACTGGTTTTTAGTTCTCTTTTTCGATAACAGGAGATACTGGAGGTGAATTAGAACTTATATCGAATACTAGTTTTATACAACATTCAATGAAAATATTCTAAATGTGTGAGTGAAAAAATAAACTAAAAAACCATAAAAAAGTAAATAAAGCTAATGTTAAAAAGGCATCCACCGTGGTTAAGAAACCGTCAATGTTTCCGGTGACGGTAATTCTTACCAAACTCCAAAACCGATTTTTACTGGCATTTAATTACCGGTTTTAAGACCCTAATACCAGCGATTTTCAACCTTTTCCATCTCATGACACACATAAACTAAAAACTAAAATACTGCGGCTTATCAGAAAATATATAAAATCTTTTCCCGATCTAACGAAAAATATAGAAATATAGGCATAATTTTGATTGCTTTACAGAAAAAGTAATTGTAATTACCTACCCTTTTTACACCAGTGTCTTTTGTTACCCTGGTGTATTTCTCTCTCCTTGTATCAATAAAACTTTCCTTGAAGTTTGTATGTCCATTACTTAACGTTGTCCGTCTTGTGTTTGGCGTAGCTTGGCCAAATATGGTCCTTGGGCCATAAAACCAACCAAAGTGACCAGTGTCTTTTGTTACCCTGGTGTATTTCTCTCTCCTTGTATCAATAAAACTTTCCTTGAAGTTTGTATGTCCATTACTTAACGTTGTCCGTCTTGTGTTTGGCGTAGCTTGGCCAAATATGGTCCTTGGGCCATAAAACCAACCAAAGTGACTTTTTAAAAACTCTTTTCGAAACAATTTATTTATACTTAGTAACAAAAAGTAGTACTCGAAATTATTTATACGGGTATTACTTAAAATTGTTTGTGAACGCACTTGTCAAAAGTTCAAAACTAAACCGTTTCAGAATCGTTGAAAATCGCTACTTTATTCTGAGGCAGAGGTTCCCAACCTTTTTGACTCGTGGAGCCCTTTTTAGAATCAATTTCTATGGCGGGGTCCCTTAGGCCTACCTTTTAGGTTTTACAAGTTAAAGGTGTTTAAGAGTAGTGTTACAGATGGGAGGAAGAGTTGATAGATAGTAAAGAGATATTTAAGCAATTGCGCAATGTCAATGCAATGAAATTATATTTTAAGAGCTTTGAAATTTACCATAAAATCTCAATTTATTCTCAACTCCACCAATACACATGATATTGTCAAAACTTTATACATAAAAGTTCTTCCAAAGTTCAATAAATCAAACCATTTGAGTTACAACAGATTTTATATTATTGGTGAGAGCAACAATAAAGTCCATACAATAAACCCAGTTCCTCGAATTCTTATTTTGGTTCTACTTTTTGTTTCTTATTCTTTATTTAATTTAATTTTTATTTATTTTATTTTCCTGGAGCGGCCGTGGAGGCCTTAGGGCTCTGCGGAGCACAGGTTGGGAACCACTAAGGGATGGGAAGTTTTGAAAACATTGAATAAGTGTAACATCTGATTTTATGAAGTCATTGGAGGGAGTCGTAGCATTAAGTAGGGCTTGACTTATTTATTTCCATTGTATTAAAAAGATCTAATATTTTCAAGATAGTAACAAATGTACATCGTAGACGAGACTCGTCAAAATGGTATTTAATTCTTTTGCTTGAGAAAGACATGTCCGAGGGTGTCGTTCATTTAGTGTCGAATAGACAACGTTTCTTCGTACTTAGTGCGTGTCTGGTTGCATTTCAACATCGCTTTCGGTACTTCGCTTTATGACGAATGGGAAATGTTTTTCAGAGTTCAAAACTAAATCGTTTCAGAATTCGTAAGGCACACAGGTTGAAAATCGCTGCTCTATTGTAAGGGATGGGAAGTTTCGAAAACATTGAATAAGTAATATCTGACTTTATGAACACATTGAAGGGAGTTGTTGCATTGAGTAAGGCTTGACCTTTTTTATTTCCATTATATTAAAAATATCTCCAAATATTTTCAAGATAGTCACAAATGTACATCGTAGCCCATGGACGAGACTCGTCTCAAACTGATATTTAATTATTTTGCCTGAGAAAGACATGTCCGAATGTGTCGTTTCATTTTGTGTCGAGTAGACAACGTTTCTTCGCAATTAGTGCGTATCTGGTTGCATTTCAACATCGCTTTCGTTACTTTACTTTATGACGCATGTGAAATGTTTTTCATTAGCAAACAAAATGATTCGTTTTGCGTTGCATAATTAACGTACACTTAAACCAAAGTGACGGGTGTTTTCCCATCGCTTAATTTGTCCATTACTTGACGCCGTCCGTCTTGTGTTTGGCGCAGCTTGGCCAAATATGGCCCTGGCACCATAAAAACCAACCAACCAAATTTGGCTTTTTAAAAACTCTTTTCGAAACAATTTATTTAAACTTCGTAATAAAAAAGTAATACTCGAAATTATTTGTACGTGTATTACTTAAAATTATTTGCGAACGCATTTGTCATAAGTTCAAAACTAAGCCGTTTCAGAATTCGTAAGGCACGCAGGTTGAAAATCGTTGTTTTATTCTAAGAAATGGGAAGTTTAAAAACTTTGAATAAGTATCTTATGAAAAATCTTATGAAGCCATTGGAGGGAGTTGTTGCATTGAGTAAGGCTTGACTTATTTATTTCCATTGTATTAAAAATATCTCCAAATATTTTCAAGATAGTCACAAATGTACATTGTAGCTTATGGACGAGACTCATTAAAATGGTATTTAATTGTTTTGCCTGAGAAAGACATGTCCGAGGGTGTTATTTTATTTAGTGTCGAGTATAGACAACGTTTCTTCGTACTTAGTGCGTGTCTGGTTACATTTCAACATCGCTTCGTTACTTCGCTTTATGACGTATGGGAAATGTTTTTCATTAGCATACAAAATCATTCGTTTCGCTTTGCATAATTAACGTGCACTTAAACCAAAGAAACGGGTCTTTCCCCGTCGTTAATTTGCTGCTTTATAAATATTTATTTTCTTTTGATGGCGTTATTTTTTTCCGTACGAAACAACGCTGTTTCTGATGTGAGAAAGGTGATGATTAAGATCACGAATGTTACACGACGTCGCAATTGTTTCGATAAAATACGCCGCTTTACACGAGTTTCGTACTAGAGACTAGCTTCTGTTTCCCGCAAAGATTCGATTCTCTTCTAATATTTAATTCATTTAGCAATACGGAGTCTACTTATTATTCAAGTCGATCGAGATTATTTTTTCCAGGTTAGGAAATTGCATCGTATTGGTAAATGTATCTTATTGCAAAGATATTCGGTGTATTGTTGCATTTAATTGATTATCTCGGAAAGAAATATCCCTTGAAACGGTAAATGTAATTGAGGACCAATATGCTTATTGATGCAAATTAGTACCTATGCATTCAGTCTTAATTGCTCCAGCTTTGATATTCTGTTAGCTCTATAAACGTATCTTATTGCAGATATTCAGTGGATTATTAAGTTGCTATCGAAGCGGTATATATCATTAAGGATCAAGAAAATATCGTTATATTCAGACATTTAAGGAGACTGATTTCTATATATGGATGTAAAGTAGTACCTTTGCAATCAGAGTTGTAATTATTCCAGCTTTGGTATTGTTACTTCTATGAACCTATGGTGGTTTAATACTTTCAAATTGATTATCTCGGAAAGGAATGTCTCTTCATACAGTAAATGTCATTAGAGATAAAAATTATCCTTATATTTCCAGCTTTGATATTGTTGACGTATCTTATTGCAAAAATATATTCGGTGGTTAATTCTTTCAAATATATTATCTCTTGAAACGGTAAATGTCATTAAGGATCAAGAAAATATCCTTATTTTCAGACATTTAAGAAGACTGATTTGTGCGTATGGATGTAAGTTAGTACCTATGCATTCAGGAGGTAATTAATTAACGTGGCACTGGAGCAACACAACGGGTTATTGGCGACGTTCCATGATCAATTCCGAAGGGAAAGTTCCAAGGAAAATGCCTCGTAATTTTGAACCACGATCAGATGACCGAAAACAACACCTGAGCTGGCTACCCACTCTCCAAACTTCCACACCACGCTAATTTGAGAACATTTGAGGCCACGACAGATTTAACGTGCACCAGCCCCCGTGAACACGACGGTGTTTGGCTGGACCTAGTTTCGAACTCGCAACCCTTCTCTATGCAGTCAGAGTTGTAATTACTCCAGTTTTGGTATTGTTAGCTTATCTTATTGTAAAATTAAGTAGTGTAATTAATTAGTGTAATTCTTTCAAATTCATTATCTCGGAAAGGAATATCTCTTGAAACGGTATATCTTATGTCATTAAGTATCAAGAAAATATCCTTATTTTCATACATTTAAGACTGATTTATGCATATGAATGTAAATTAGTTCCTATGCATTCTCAAAGTTTTAATTACTCCACTTTGATATTGTTACTATCCCTATGAACCTATCTTATCGCAAAAATATTCGGTGGGTTAATTGATTATCTCGGAAGGAATGTCTCTTCAAACGGTAAATGTCAATAAATATAAAAAGTATCCTTATTTCCAGACATTTAAGACTTGATTTGTACATATTAATGTGGATTAGTAGCTATGCTTTCAAAATTCTAATTGCTCCAATTTTTGATATTCTGTTAGCTCTGCAAACGTATCGTATTGCAAAGATATTCGGTGGGTCATTGCGTTCAAATTGATTATCTCGGAAAGGAATGTCTTTTGAAACGATAAATGTCGTTAAAGATCAAGAAAATATCCTTATTTTTAGAAATTTAAGAAGACTGATTTGTGCATATGGATGTAAATTAGTACCTATGCATTCAGAGTTGTAATTACTCCAGCTTTGGTATTGTTACTTCTATGAACCTATGGTGGTTTAATACTTTCAAATTGATTATCTCGGAAAGGAATGTCTCTTCATACAGTAAATGTCATTAGAGATAAAAAGTATAGTTATATTTCCAGACATTTAAAACTTGATTTGTGCATATTGATGTGGATTAGCACCTATGCTTTCACAGTAGTAATTGCTCCAACTCTGAAATTCTATGCGCAAATAAAAATGAGTTGTTCGTTTCTTTCGCAGTTGGGCATCGAGATGGGACGTTTAAAGATATAAGGTAATGTTTGATTTTCCTGTGTTCAGGTAATTTAATATTGTTTGATTTAGATATTATTAAACCTCCCAATATATAAATTGTTATTAGGAGTCATTAGTGAATGTAAACGAAATGATTACCCTGAAAAAACTTAACTGTATTAGTTATACTCTTTGACCTGAAATTGGCAGATTGTGATATTTTAGTGTTGATTATTTTTTAGAATATTTCGAGCTTTTACTTTTTAATAAAGCAAATATTTGAAGGTTCAATATTTTGTTATTCTTTACGCATCATAAAAATACCTCTAACATATACACATTTATGAATACAAGAAATACAAAACTTCAATTGTTATTAGAAGTCGCTTTTGTTAAATATAGAAATGATTACTCTGTAAAACGTAGTTGTGTATTAATTATACCCTATAACCTGAAATTGGCATTCTCAACGACACTTGAAAAATATCACCCAAGTTTCAAATTGTGATATCATAATGTTGGTTTGATTTTAGAACATTTCGAACTTTTATTTTTTAATAAGACAAATGTTTGAAAGTTCATTAATTTGTTGTATTTGACACATCATAAAAATACCTCTAACATACACACATTTATGAATACAAGAAATAAATTACTAAAACACGAAATAATAAATACTATTTATACTTGGTTCACTGATTAAGTATTGCGAAAAATTCAAATTTATTTGGCATTACACATCATACAAAACACTTCCATTACGTTTTAAAATACAAGAAATAAATTACTGAAACACGGATAATAAATGCTCAATTTGTATTTGTTTCACTGATAAAGTATTACGAAGAATTCAAATTTAATTGGCAGTCACATTTCAATCTGAAGATCAAAAACTGTTACGCTTTGGTGAAAGTACTTAAAATAAATTGAATAAGCCTGAAAACAAGGAACGTAATAATAAAAAAATCCGAATACCTATAAAAGATTTAGAATGAAGGGGGAAGAGAGAAAAAGAAAATATTATTAAAGAAAATGGGATTGGAGAGAATACAAATTTCTCGATGGCTTCTGAAAATCTAATTTATTGGATAAAATAAAAATAGTATAAAAGGCGATGTAAGTCAAATAAAAGCTGACGTACAAACAGTTCATTAACGCAAGTGAGTTATAAAATACTTTCTCTTAAAAAACATTTGTTTCTTTTACGGCTTATGAAATCTTTGCCTTATTAAATCTTATGCGGCGGCAGTGGATGCAATAAGTCCCCAATTATTTCATGGGCTTTTGAGTAGATCTTTGGTTTTACTTCTTCAACTAAGGGCAGATTCTTTATAAACACGGATTCACAAATTGATGTTCATTGGACATTCACAGATGTGAGTGGACCATTTGTTTTGCTTCTTGAAACTCTACTAAGGTCAAATTCTGTATAAACACGGATTCATTTATTGGCCCGTTCATCGAACATTCACAAATGTGGGTAGACAATTGGTCAAGCCTCTTGAAACTTAATTATGAGCAACATTTTTTATAACCACGTATTCACACATTGACATGTTCTCCGAACATTCACAAATGTGAGTGGACAATTGGTTAACCCTCTTGAAACTCAACTGAGGGCAAAATTGTTTAAAACCACGGATTCGCATATTGGCATGTTCACTGTACATTCACAAATGTGAGTGCACCTTTGGTTTTGCCTCTTGAAACTCGACTAGATTAAAAATATTTTTATAACCATGGATTTATATGTTCATCGAACATTCACAATTATGAATCCGTAGTTCAATTAAGAGTTTTGATTTTAGTTGGGTTTCTCTCTCTCTCAGTATACTAACGAAGGTCCACATGTGCGGCAAAAGTGAGTGGATACAATACGTCCCCAATTACTTCATATAGTTAGCATAATTTATCTACAAGGTCAAGGCTGCCACAAGCGACTAAAAGGTGACTTTTGCTACTATTTTTCAACCTTATGGCGACTAGAGGTATCTTTTTAAACAAAATCGTCTCAAAAGTTGCCTATTTCAAAATTTTGGCGACTTTTCGAAAGTTTTGGCGACTTTTTTTAAATTGACCAAAGATAAAAAATTTAGTCTATCTTTTTTAACTAATGGCATAACAGAAAAAACATTTTCGGATTTCTCTTTGGAGAGAAAATTTTTCAAAGTACGCCAAGGTTTGGCGCTTCGGAAAACATCGGAATATGTGGTTGCTAAATGGTTATGAAAACCTTATTAAGGAAATATTTAGTTTTTTAAATTTAATTTTTAAATTTCTTGGCGAGATCTTCAACGTCTGTTTCATACTAAAATTAACACTTCAACGTCTGTTTCATACATAAATTAGCACATTTTGTGTTTGAGCCTATTCATTTTGTATCTGAGCAACTAAAATAGGGTTTAAGATACTTTTTGCTACTATTTTAATGAATCTATGCTACACACTATTTCACAAGTGCTTTGGCTGTGGCAACCCTGAAGTTGTTCCAAACTTTCTGTAAAAACTGTAAGTAGATTTAGGGAACGCAAGATTAATCCGTATTCACATGGGGGACATGCAAGCGTCATCCGGATGGTCTAAAGGTGTTGAAATAAACACATATGTGACAAATTTGTGAACAACATTTTTATTCTTCGTGATTCTACTGTTTGACAGTGTTATACCAGTAGTTTCACAGTAGACTCGAAATAGCGACCACCAACAGTAATGTACGCCTAAAACGTACTTCTCCGTTAACTGCCCCATATATTATATACATGTGTACCATCTCAGCATTTGTGCGATGATATGTTATACGAAATCAGCGACTAAAATGACGATGGCCTAAACTTGGTCTAAACTGATGGTGAACGTATTCATCCTTGTTTTTTTTTGTTGTTTTAATACTTTTATTAGTCATGTTTTGAAGCTTTTATTTATAATTAACTACTCTTTCGGCTAGGGTTTTACTTTTACTCCACTCTGTACATGTTCTCCACAGTTTCGTTAGAAGTCATTCATCTTCTGCAACGTACTCAAATACTTGGTCTTACTCGTACAAGGTGGCCCAAAAGCCACTAGATCACTTAAAAATAGAATAACTCTTTTATGTATTAAAAATTCACATTTATTCTTTTAGAAACAATAAATATACTTCTTGCAAATTATTTTTAATTAGTTTTGTAGATTATGTCCTTCAAATGGCCGCCATTTTGTTCTTGACAGTGGCGGGCTCTTTCTAAAGTGTGCTCCATCACCTCTCGTAATGTTTCTTGTCTTATTCCTTCAATTTCTTCACAGATTTTGGCCTTCAATTGCTGGATGGTCCGAGGTTTGTTACGGTATACTCTTTCTTTTAGATATCCCCACTAGAAAAGTCTGGATCCGTAAGGTCAGGTCAGCGTGGAGGCCAATTGAATTCAGAGTTTCGCGAAATTATCCGCCGCGTCCAAAAATTTGCCTTACGAGCTCCATCGTCGGATGAGCTGGATGCGGAGTAGCCCCATCTTGCTGCCAACATACCTCTGGTTCTCAACTGCCGAATGACGAATGTAAGCTACTTTGGGTTAGCAAAATTGACCGTTGATTTTGTACATAAAATTGGATTATTTTTACTCGTTGCTCTGTCGTGAATTTCTCCATAGCTATTTGCCAAGGATTACATATAAATAATCTGAAAAATTAATAGCAAAAAAGTTATATTTTAAAATAGTCTAGTGACTTTTGGGCCACCCTGTATATATGTGGTGCCTTCCACCGGTTAAAAATAACATATTTGAACTCGAGTTTATTCTCTTGTGTTATATCTTGGTCCTGAAGATGGTGAACGTATTGTTGCGAAATCAGCGACTAAAATGACGATGGCCTAAACTTGGTCTAAACTGATGGTGAACGTATTCATCCTTGTTTTTTTTTTGTCGTTTCAATACCTTTGTTAGTCACGTTTTGAAGCTTCTATTATAACTAGCTACTCTTTGGGCTAGGTTTTTCTTTTACTCCACTCTGTACATGTTCTCCACGCTTTTGTAAGAAGTCATTCATCTTCTGCAACGTACCAAATGCGCAGTCTTATCACTCGTATATATGTGGTTAAGAAACCCATTAATGAAGAATGCTGTTGCACCGTCTTGAGCAAAAGGGGTGAGTGTGGGTATAAATTGCGTAGGCGCAGATTTCCTTTTTTATAATATTCCCTTCTGGATTCCATTCCTGATTCTGGTAGCATTCCAGAGCGCCATGATAAATAACGGATATTACAACGGAAGAGCTGCTTCAACGAAAGGAAATAGCCCAAATGAAAACTCAATCTCCCTCTCCAAAACTTATTTCCGTAGAAACATACTAAATCAGCTCAGATAGATCCTAAACATTCCATAAAAGACTTAAGTAATTAAGCAGAAACTACCCTTAGGAATTTTTACGACATTCTTTAGGTATGTAAGCGATAAATGTTGCTTTTTTTTGTCCAGAAAGTATTTTAGATAGGATGAACTCAATAAAAAGTTAACTGAAGTGATTGTGTTCCTTTAAAACTAGTCTCTTTTTCAATAAAAGACAAACCTAAAAAGAGAGAAAATACGGTAAGGTATCCTGGAGTTTAGCACCCTCTCTATTGCTACTCATATTAAAATGAGTAATATTGGATGTACCTTATTTCAGAATCTAATTATCTTAGGGATTATGTTTTTAAACCATATATTCATTGGATAGTTATAGATATTTTAACCAGCCACTTTATGGCTAACATTTTAACCAGTCACTTTGTAGCTAACATTTTTTCCTTGTGGTTAGTGTGGAAGTTTGAAGAGTGGGGTGCCAGCTCAGGTGTTCACCTCGTCATTTGGCCGAGATTCAAAATTGCGTGGTACTGTCCTCGGATCTTTCCCTTGGGGATTGATCTCGGACCGTCGTCAATAGCTCGTTGTGTTGCTCCAGTGCGACGTTAATTAATTACCATTACCATCTTATGGTTAGTGAGTAATATTTGATGTACTTTCTTTCAGAATCTAATTTTGGGGCTATATTTTTTTATCATAGATTCATTGGATAGTTATAGATTTCTTAACCAGCAACTTTGTAGCTAACTTATTTTTCCTTCTGGTTAATTAAAAGATAAGATACGCAGCCAAATTTTTCGATAAAGCAAAACTTTCAGTTTTTTTTAATTTCCATGCTCATAAAAGATCTGTTAATAAGTAGACTGACTGGTTCCTTGAGACATAAACGGGACATTGAAATTGCAAAACGGGACATTGTGATTGCAAAATGGGACATTGAGATTGCAAAACGGGACATTGAGATTGCAAAACGGGACATTGAGATTGCAAAACGGGACATTGAGATTGCAAAATGGGACATTGAGATTGCAAAACGGGACATTGAGATGGCAAAACGGGAAGCGGTTTTGTAATATTTTGTATTCACGAGTAAGATGACAATAAAAAGTTTTTATTACATTATGGGTCAGCATCTAATATGAAGTCGCGCGCTCGAGTGGGAAACAACGGTCTATGTGGAAACACCTGCCACTACCGGACTTGCATTTGTTTACAGGTAAGGTTACGGAATTTCAAAAGCTAACGCGTATTGTGATTTGGTCTTCTAATTCTTTTCTTTATATTGAGATGTATTTCACGATTATAGGAGAGGAAATGGTGAACTTTCCTCCATGTTAACAAGCTTAGCCAAATTTACAAAATAGTGAATGGAATAAGGGTTTATGTGTGGCCCTTACCCATGTAGCATTGACATCAGAAATATTTGTGAATGTTTTCTGTTCCTCTTGTAATATAATGATAGATAGCATAGATCGTTATTCGACCAAACGCTTCAATTAGCAATAAAATCAAGACAATACATAGGACATAATAACCAGTGATGTTTCGGTAGCAACGAAACCTCTAATCTGAAAACTAATCCAGAAACAACCATCTCGGCCATCATACCCTATTTCCTCTCTAACTTATAGCTGCAATATCATGCATTTAATCTTCAAAATATACCCTTTATAAGTAATGAAGGATAATGCACGGTGTCAGTTTTGGAGTGCCATTAATATCAACAACCGATCACCCTAATTACGTATAATGGTACATTGGCGTCATGCCTATCCGTCGATGAGGAGCTGAGATAACATATCTTCTATATGCATCAAGTATTATTTTACAGAGCATGGTAAAGCACACACAACCACAAATTCCTGCGATCTTGTTCAGGTTTGTTTTAATGGCACTAGATCCCAAACAGGGCTTGTTTAGGAGTTTCTTTGTTTGGCAAAACACTCCAAACTTTCAAATTGGGAACCACTGGAACATTATCCTCTTCGTTCCAGAGTTTTGCTCATATGTATCTTTGGTTTTTCCCTGCGTTTATTGAACATTCACAAAAGAGAGTGGATCGATGTTTTGCTTCTTGAAACTCAACTCAACTAAACTGATATTCCGCATATTCACATTTGTGAATGTTCAACTCAACTATTGATATGGATCCTATGGTTATCAAGAATTTTGCAATTGGTAGAACTTCAAGAAGCAAAACATCGATCCCACTATCATTTGTGAATGTTCGATGAACGTGTCAGTAAATAAATACGTGGTTTTAAAGAATTTTGCCCTTTATAGAGTTTTGAGACAAAACCCAAAGTTCTACTCACATTCGTGAATATTGAATAAACGTGTCAATTTATGAATCCGTGGCTAGCAAGAATTTTACCCCTAGTTGAGTTTAGAGAGACGAAACCAAAGGTCCACTCATATTTGCGTGTGTTCAATGAACGTGGCAATATGTGAATCCGTGTTTATAAAGAATTTTGCAACTTATTGAGTTTGAAGAGACAAAACCAAAGAACCTACGACATTTGTGAATTCAGTGGTCGCTTATAGAATCGACCAACAAAACCAATAGCCCGTTGTGTTGCTCCAGTGCGACGTTAATTAACTAACTACCTACCTCCTCCAAAATTAGAATTTTCTCATTTAATATATTACATACATAAATTAAGTCTCGCCATGTCAGAGCTTGGAATTTTTGCATTCGTCGTATTTAAGTATATGCGATTCATCCGCTTTTAATCGAAAACATGCATCGTCCAGGTGTAATCCATCGTAGTATTTTTGAATTTTTGCCAAGCAATATGCTTCCTTCGTCTACTTAATCAACTGGTGCATGTTTGCATTGGCTATGTTCTATGCGTCTAATATGCAGTTTAAATTGTGGTGCTAGTGAATGGGTTGTTTCCTGCTTCTACAAGGGCGCTAAACTGACGATGGACTATTGTATTCAAAGCAGCGTGTTTATATCGTAATACTTAAAGTTTTATTACGCCGGTATTATGAACGTCTCGTTGTTCCTGCACGTTGAGAAAGAAGTTACGGCATTTAATATGCGATTTTAAAAGAAGTTGCGTGCTTAAGCACTTTGTTTTATTTCTTTCCTATTACAGGATTTTATGTGAAAAACGCTAAGTAGCAGTATCGTGTTTATTGCCGCCAAGTAAATTTTGACTCTAAAATAAAACATGGGTTTTTATGAAGCAGGACTACATTGAGGAATTTCTCGTAAGCGTTCTGTTGGAGGTTATCACAAATTATATCTCCTGAAGTGTCAATATTTCAAATATTTTTATAAGTGTAGTAGAATCTACTCTAGCAGACCTAGAGTTTTGTAGACTACTCTAATTGACCTAGAGTCTGGTAGACTTTTTAGTAGACTATTCTGGTAGACTCTACTTTAGTAGACTTGGAGTCTTGTAGATTCTACTCTAGTAGACCTAGAGTCCAATAGACTACTCTAGTAGATCTAGAGTCTAGTAGGCTCAACCCTAGTAGATCTAGAGTCTAAAAGACCACTCCAGTATACCTAGAGTCCAATAGACTCTACTTTTGTAGACTCTACTCTACGACTTAGAGTCTTGTAGACTATAGTCTAGTAGACTCTACTCTAGTAGATCTAGAGTCTAGAAGACTCTTCTCCATTAGACCTAAAGTCTAGAAAACTCTAATGTCTGTTTTCCACAAAAACTGCTTTCACCATAAAGTCTGCGCTTGTCTATTGCTATAGAAGCAGGCTGTATCCCATTGAGATCTATCCCATAATGGATGCTGAAGAAATGTTTTCAAGTTAATCACATTGGAGCACTTAATGGCAAGCTGGAAAAAAATTTATGATTTTTACGTGTGTATGCGAGTAACCTATCTCTCTCCGCTATCAAATTCTCCCAAAGTAAAACAAAATGAAGAAATACACAAGAATCTCCTTACTCAAAATGGATTCCCATACAGACCACCCATACTTGTGAGTTGAGCAGTTCTTGTGGTAGACCTAGTCTAGTACAGTGGTTCTTAAACTTTCAGTCCAAGGATCCCCATGAAAATTAAAAATTTTCACGAACCCCTTGAAATCATAAAATTAAATGGGGCTTATGCGATTTGCATAAGACCATGGTGATCCTTATTTTCATCTTAATATTGGGTGAGATCTATGTTAAGATCTATGTTAGATCTATATTAAACAGATTATAAAACGTTGAAACTTCACATTAAGGATTAGTGATGACAGTTTGAAGTTCTGAAACAGAAAAACCAGAGTTCTAAAGCAAAATAAACAGTTTATATTTTATGAACTCTTATTTATAAATTAAATATAGACTCTTAACTTACAAAATTATAACATTAATGACATCAAAGTATATACTGTAATCTTAATGTAAACGATGAAGCTGCTTTTTTTAGAATTAGTTCAGCTATGTTTGCGTTTAATGTCAGATAATTTCATTCTCAAATTCATGTACGTTTAAAATCATTAAATACTGGAATCTCCTACTAATTGCTTTGGATTTTAAAATTTTATTACATTGATGCAAAAATTCGTCCCGTTTTTTTTAGACAAAAATTGAAGAAAAATGTTATTTACTAAAAATTGCATTTAATCAATTAGTATGTGCCGTTCTGTTCGATGGCCTTTCTCCATCTCTCCGGTAGCTGTATAATCCCACGCTCATAGAGGTTCTGAGGTTTCTGGCTAAAGAACTGATCCAGGTGACGAAACTTTCTGAACCACTTACGGCACGTGGAATCGTCAACGACACCCTCACCCTACACAACACATATCTTCTTTTGCGTCTGCGAAGCATTCTTGCCTTTTTGGAAATAAAAAAAGCATATATCGAAAATACTCCTTATTTTCTTCCATTTTAATGCTTAACAAAATTTAAAAAACAAAACCAAATAACACAATTTTTTCCCCAAGTACTCGCTGAAATTCCTTCTTTCAAGCAATATCAAAACTTTACACGTATGAAATTGATAACACTTCAGTTTTGCGATGCAATTGCGATAGTACCAAAATTGGACGAACTTTTGCACCAACCCAATAATTTTAGAACAAAAAGAATCGGAGAAAATAATATATTTTATTTTTTTATTTGAATGTTCTATATTTTGGCTAGTGAAATATTGCATGTTTTACGCGGACCCTCTGGGGTCCACGGACCACACTTTAGGTACCACTTGCTCTAGTAGATTCTAGTGGCGATGCCTCAGCATCAGTGGCATCCGATCTTTTGCTTGAAGTAATTAAAATAGCGACTGTAACAATTAAAAATTGCATAGTTCACTAGGATTATAAATGTGAGGTCTAATAAAAAGTACGTAAGCGCCATTGTTTTGTTTAATACCAGACAGTTGAACAGACATTGAAATTAAATGTAAAATGGCAAAAAATATTTGAATGATATTTATTACTGTTACTTATTTTTTATTTTATGTGATTCTAAATACCTTTATAGCAGGGATCCTCAGAATTGCTAAGACCAAGGGTCACATAGATTCACTGACTTATGAAGGGTCGCCAAAAACCATGAAAATGTGTTATCTGTGTGTCATATATTATTTTTTATTTTATGTGATTCTCTAAATACCTTTATAGCAGGGATCCTCAGAATTGCTAAGACCAAGGGCCACATAGATTCACTGACTTATGAAGGGTCGCCAAAAACCATGAAAATGTGTTATCTGTGTGTCATATATTATTTTTTATTTTATGTGATTCTAAATACCTTTATAGCAGGGATCCTCAGAATTGCTAAGACCAAGGGCCACATAGATTCACTGACTTATGAAGGGTCGCCAAAAACCATGAAAATGTGTTATCTGTGTGTCATATATTATTTTTTATTTTATGTGATTCTAAATACCTTTATAGCAGGGATCCTCAGAATTGCTAAGACCAAGGGCCACATAGATTCACTGACTTATGAAGGGTCGCCAAAAACCATGAAAATGTGTTATCTGTGTGTCATATATTATTTTTTTTTCATGTATATTGTTACAAAGAAAGATAATAAATAGTAAATAAAGAATTTAATTTGATACAGGACGTTGCATTGATTTAACAATTATTTTGATATTTGGTTCGATTTTTGTAATAGCCAAGCCCAAATTTGGTTCTAAATTTTCATGTATTCATAACAAAGAAAAGTTTTTCACAGATATATGTGCCGCGCCTGGCGCTGCTATTTAACGGTGCGTATACGCAATTTTTTTTAAAATTACCTACGTGTGACTTGTTAAACTTAAAATAACACATGGTGAGGCGGGCCGCCAGCAAATCAACGGAGGGCCGCATGAGGCCCTGGTCTATACATCCCTGGTTTATAGCATCAGTTCGTATAACAATATCTATTAAAATGAACAATCCTAATTCAATTTATCGATAAGACATTTCCTTTTTATTTTGAGAAGTAAATATCTGTTTAAAATCTTTGCCCTGGCAGTCTGTATTATGATTAACTCACCTGAGAAGACTAAGACAGATATATTCAAATCAATGGAGGGCCGCATGAGGCCCGCGGTCTGTGCATCCTGCTTTATAGCATCAGTTCGTATAATAATATCTATTAAAATGAACAATCCTAATTCAATTTATCGATAAGACATTTCCTTTTTATTTTGAGAAGTGAATATCTGTTTAAAATCTTTGCCCTGGCAGTCTGTATTATGATTAACTCACCTGAGAAAACTAAGACAGATATATTCAAATCAATGGAGGGCCGCATGAGGCCCGCTGTCTGTGCATCCTGCTTTATAGCATCAGTTCGTATAATAATATCTATTAAAATGAACAATCCTAATTCAATTTATCGATAAGACATTTCCTTTTTATTTTGAGAAGTGAATATCTGTTTGAAATCTTTGCCCTGGCAGTCTATTATGATTAACTCACCTGAGAAGACTAAGACAGATATATTCAAATCAACGGAGGGCCGCACGAGGCCCGCGGTCGGTGCATCCTGCTTTATAGCATCAGTTCGTATAATAATATCTATTAAAATGAACAATCCTAATTCAATTTATCGATAAGACATTTCCTTTTTATTTTGAGAAGTGAATATCTGTTTAAAATCTTTGCCCTGGCAGTCTGTATTATGATTAACTCACCTGAGAAGACTAAGACAGATATATTCAAATCAATGGAGGACCGCATGAGGCCCGCTGTCTGTGCATCCTGCTTTATAGCATCAGTTCGTATAATAATATCTATTAAAATGAACAATCCTAATTCAATTTATCGATAAGACATTTCCTTTTTATTTTGAGAAGTGAATATCTGTTTGAAATCTTTGCCCTGGCAGTCTATTATGATTAACTCACCTGAGAAGACTAAGACAGATATATTCAAATCAACGGAGGGCCGCACGAGGCCCGCGGTCTGTGCATCCTGCTTTATAGCATCAGTTCGTATAATAATATCTATTAAAATGAACAATCCTAATTCAATTTATCGATAAGACATTTCCTTTTTATTTTGAGAAGTGAATATCTGTTTGAAATCTTTGCCCTGGCAGTCTATTATGATTAACTCACCTGAGAAGACTAAGACAGATATATTCAAATCAACGGAGGGCCGCACGAGGCCCGCGGTCTGTGCATCCTGCTTTATAGCATCAGTTCGTATAATAATATCTATTAAAATGAACAATCCTAATTCAATTTATCGATAAGACATTTCCTTTTTATTTTGAGAAGTGAATATCTGTTTGAAATCTTTGCCCTGGCAGTCTGTATTATGATTAACTCACCTGAGAAGACTAAGACAGATATATTCAAATCAACGGAGGACCGCACGAGGCCCGCGGTCTGTGCATCCTGCTTTATAGCATCAGTTCGTATAATAATATCTATTAAAATGAACAATCCTAATTCTATTTATCGATAAGACGTTTCCTTTTTATTTTGAGAAGTGAATATCTGTTTAAAATCTTTGCCCTGGCAGTCTGTATTATGATTAACTCACCTGAGAAGACTAAGACAGATATATTCAAATCAACGGAGGACCGCATGAGGCCCGCGGTCTGTGCATCCTGCTTTATAGCATCAGTTCGTATAATAATATCTATTAAAATGAACAATCCTAATTCAATTTATCGATAAGACATTTCCTTTTTATTTTGAGAAGTGAATATCTGTTTGAAATCTTTGCCCTGGCAGTCTGTATTATGATTAACTCACCTGAGAAGACTGAGACAGATATTCTTGAGTGAACAATTGTCTCCGAACAGATAGGCATGCTCTTGCGTACAAAACCATCCCCACACGTATAGCCAAAAGTATTTCGAGCCTCTGTAGATAATATAAGAACTACGGCACATATCCCCCCCGAAAGAAAAAAAAGGCAAAATTGAGTTGGTAAAAAAGATCGAAACCATGGACGAGAGAATATCTGCTTTCAAAAGTATTCCACCTTATTTGGTATTCTTTTCAAAAAAAGGTTTTATCCTATATATTTTGTTTAATTTGTAGTTGTACATAATTTGAAACCAAAAGGAACGCTTAATTAATGTATAATTTGTGCTTTTTTCTATGGAGCAAATTTTTCAAGGCCATCGCCTTTTATAATTTATTATCTATTTGAACGTAGACCCTTTTTTTCAAAAAAGAGGGCTGGTGCACGTTAAATATGTCATGGCCTCAAATGTCCTCACTTTGGCGTGGTGTGGAAGTTTGGAGAGTGGGGTTCCAGCTCAGGTGTTGCCTCATCACCTGACCGTGGTTCAGAATTACGTGGTGTTGTGCTCGGATCTTTCCTTTGCGATTGATCCCGGACCGTCCTCAATAGCCCGTTGTGTTGCTCCAGTGCGACGTTAATTAAAATACCCACGTACCTTTTTTTCAGAAAAACATTTTTTTTATCATTTGAGTCTCAAAGTCCCTTAAATAGACGCCAAAGTAATATTTTGCCATTTTAAAATAATTTAATACCCACTTTTCTAATATTTTTTATAATTTCAGTCTAAGCATCTTAAATATAGACGATAAAATAATTGTTTACCATTTTATAATTTATTATCTATTTGAAAGGGGACCCTTTTTTCATTTTAGTCTCTAGGTACCTTAAATTTAATACCCACTTAAAAACGGACCCACTTTTTCAAAAAATTTTTTTATCCCTTGAGTCTCAATGTACCTTAAATAGACGCTAAAATAATTTCCTTCAATTTTAAAATAATTTAATACCCATTTGAATGAGGTCCCATTTTTTTAAAATAACGTTTTTTATCATTTAAGTCTCAAAGTACATTAAATAGACGATAAATAATTTTTTGAGGAGATAATTTTTTTCTCGTGACCGAACACATTTACCTAAAAGCGCAATCTAACAAGGCAAAAGGCTTTTTTCGCAAAACAATTGAATATTGAATCACTCAAATGTGCATTCTTAAAAATCAATTTATCTTATTCATACCTCGTTCTCATCGGTTCGGAATATAAGTTCAACATCACAAATCTTGTTCGGGAATGCTGTGCCTGAATTGAGAGTACCGTCGTTAAGTAAATGGAAAATAAAATCTGAAGTGAATAAAATGATTCGTCCGATAGCCGCTATTTCTTCGTTAGACAGAGATTTCAAACTCATTTTCATGTTGTACTTAGATAAAAATTGTTAAATCGAGGTTCGTAAAAAATCCAGATTATATATAAACACAATCTTTTCTTTCACCAGAATTAACATTTATATTGTAAAAATTGTTCATTTGAGCACGAGCATGTGTAACTACCCTCAAAATTGGTTGTTTTGTTGGATTTTATGACGCAAGGCCATATTTGGACTCGCTGCGCCAAACGACATGAAATAAATGGACATACACACAATGTTAGTTGGTTGGGTTTTATGGCGCAAGTGCATGTTTGGCCACGCTGCGTTAAACATCAAGTAAATGGACACATACGTAATGTTGATTGGTTGGATTTTAAGGCGCAAAGGCCATATTTGGCCACTGTAAGTAAATGGACATACACAAAATGTTGGTTGGTTGGGTTTTATGGCCAAGCTGCATCAAACACTAGACAACGTCAATTAAAAAATGTTGTGAAAGGGGAAAAAGGATAGGGGAACATAGTGGGATGAAAGCTGAAAAAGATCTCCTGGGTATCCCGAAAGCGCGACTCCCGTGTCTACGAAAGACAGTAAACCCCATGGGAAAAGAAAAGATCACTAGAGTACTTCGGGTCCGTGAAGCCTGTACACACCGACAGGAGATGTGCCCCTGTGGGTTGAGGATACTTGAAGAAATGAATTCAAGTTTCTCAACATTGACACACTTTATGACAAATTGGAATTATCTTAGTTTTGATACTTGTCATTGGACCATGACAACCTACATACTCATCTCTACCGAATTGGCTTGTCAGACTCTTCAACTTGCCCTCCCTGTGGCCTTTCTGGTATGCCAGGAACCCACCTCAATAATTGCCCTAACCTTACTGACATGACAGGAACCCACCTCAATAGTTGCCTCGACTTTACTGACATGACAGGAACCCACCTCAATAGTTGCCCTGACCTTACTGAAGTCGCAGTGAATAATACTGCTGATAGAGTTTCATATTTTATTTCTTTTTTAAGACTATATTGGGGGCTGTCATACAGACTTACGTCTAAAAGGCTGAGGTCTGGCATAGGATTAAAAAAATATTTGCTTGCTGCTGCACGAGAAGACCTTTACTAGCCCCCTGGTGGTTATCTCGACGAGCTATCTCGTCATTAACAAAACCGACCAGATTTTGTTGGACGAGATATCTCGTCCATTGAAGGAAACATGATCACGATCATTAGAAGAAAACTGATGAAATCTTGATCTCGTCATCACAAAAATATTGACAATATCTTGATGACGAGATATCTCGCCATTAGCGAAATTGGTCAGATTTTGATGGTCACGTTGAAACCACTTGGAGGGTTAGTAAACTGCCTCGTTTACCTCCTCATTCGCCGAAAACAAAATAAAGTTCAGACATCCACCAGTTATCCCAACTCAAAATGTATTATCCCTGTTTCTATAGCGACCGCTACCACCCTTTTTTGAGATGGACTCCCCTAAGGCCATCTGCCTTCTTTCTAGATCCGCACTATAGTAGTGTGCACACTTGATGCAGCATCTTGAGACATCCTATTTGAAGTTTTTTACGCTAATCGATTTGGGTTCTTCCTTGTATTTCTATCACTCAAATAAATATTTATTTTCAATAACTTTCTCTTATCTTTTCCAGCTGAGTATTCAGACTTGTTTTCCCATTGAGAAATCCGCTTCAATTAAAATACCATGCTTAAGAGAAGCTTTATAAGGTGGATCTGCATGTCCATTTGATGCACTAATTAGAAAAATTAATTAACGAAGTCGAAAATTACTTGAGATGTAAGAGGTTATTAAATTCACGAGTATTATTTATTAAAAAAGACAACCAACTCAAACATTTTACGAGTCGGGTTCATGGATTAAATAAAAAAATATTTTATTGACAAGAGTAGATAGAGTAAGTAAAAATCGAATTACACATCGCTCTAGGGTTGTTTGTTGAAGCGATTTCCGTCTTTCTGCTCAGCTTCAAACTCCTCAGTACTTAATGCATTATGAATTATCAGTAGGATTTTTATTTGATTTGCATTCTTTTTTCAACTCACGATATTAGATTTTAATGAAAAAGGAGATCCACGTCAAACATCTCAGGAGTGGGATGGGTAAAAATACTAAAATTATGTCATGTGCAAAACTTCCATTTCAGGTGTTAGGTCTTCATCCATAAAATTTTTTCAAAACATTTCTTTAGCATGGATTAATTCACATTAATTCAGTTTTATGTAGTAGTTAGTTATCCTTTTATTTGATATTCTGATATCTACAAGTGCTCCAGATAGCGATAAGATCATACGGGGTCTCACCATTCTTTAAAAACTTAAAACCCCCAAATTTGTGTTGTGTGCAAAATCAGGTGATCAGTCTTCACCCATATAGTTCTTAAAATTTTTAGCATAGAGTTGACTCACTTTAATTAAGTTTTATTCAATAGTTAGTGATTCTGTCATTTGATATCTGATGATTTGATAATTTGATTTCTAAAAGCACTAAATTCGTTATGTTCAAAATCTTCCGTATTAAGGATGTCTTCACTCAATTAAAAAATAGGATAGGGGTGATTCAGTTTTATTCACTAGTTAAGTATTCTCTCATTTGATATTATGATGTCTATATATAACCTAGATGGGAAGTAACATATAAGAAGTCCCATTACCCTTTAAAATACCTAAGAGAGTACTACATTTATGTTATGTGAAAAAGTTTCATATAAGGTGATAAGCTTCACCCATTTTTCAAAAATATTTTTTTGAGCAGGGTTGATTCGCGTTAATTCAACTTTATTTAATAGTTCGTTATTCTCTGATTTTATATTCTGTATGTGTGATCTAAATGGTCGGTAATATATAAGGGGTCCCACTACCCTTTAAAAACTTAAGAGTTTAAATTTATGTTTCATGCAAAAACTTTCATATAAAGTGATAAGCTTCATCCATATTTTTAGCATAGGGTTGATTCACGTTAATTCAGTTTTGTTCAAAAGTTATTCTCATATGATATTCTGATGTCTATGTGTGATTTAGATGTGCGGTAATATGTAAGGGTACCCATTAACCTTTAAAAAACCTAGGAGTATGTGCAAAAATCTTCATATAAGGTGATAAACCTCAACTATTTTTCAAAAAACATGTTTTTCGAGCAGGAGTTATTCACGTTAATTCAATTTTTTATTATCTCATTTGATATTCCGATGTCTATGTGTGATCTGAATGTGCGGTAATACATAAGGAGTCCCATTACCCTTTAAAAACCTAAGAGTACTACATTTATGTTAAGTGCAAAAACTTTCAAATAAGGTGATAAGCTTCACTCATTTTTCAAAAAACATTTTTTAGCACAAGGTTGATTCACGTTAATTCAAATCTATTCAACAGTAGTTCCCTAGCGTTTTAATAAGTGTTAGAGGGGCTTGTTATTCATTGCGTTGCTTTTCTTCCCTTCTCATCTTCCGGAGACCTTTACATAATGACAAAAGGATAAATCGCTTTTGAAGTTTCTGGATCGCCTCCACGCTCAGTAAGAATAGCAGCTAATCGCGGAAGCGTCATTCTGCTGAGCCCCACAAGCGGACTAAGTATTGCCAAATTTATCAGAAGTAAAAATAGGTGTACACATGAAAAAAATGCATCAAAAGGGAATCGACGAAGCTTGCTAATACACCGCAATCTTTGTCCTAGTTTTTGAAAGCTCTTATACTCGTGTCTTCTACTCTTAACAGCTCATTTTTAACCTTTCCATTCTTGGAGTGGAGCCGCGGTACAAAACCGTAGAAAAACAGAAACACAAAACTCAACCGTATTCACATAAGGATAATCGCCAGTAGCCTGTTGCTTTACGGGCCGCGGTAGCCCGATTGGAAGAGAAACGGATTAGCAACCAGAGGGTTGCTAGTTCGAATCCAAACACAGTCGTGAACAAAGGGACTGGTGTACGTTAAATCTGTCGTGGCCTCAGATGTTCTCACGTTGGGGTGTTGTGGAAGTTTGGAGAGTGGGATGCCAGCTCAGGTGTTGTTCTCTTCATCTGACCGTGGTTCAAAATTACGTGATGTTGTCCTCGATCTTTCCCTTGGGGGTTGATCTCGAGTCGTCGCCAATAGCCAGTTGTGTTTCTTCAGTGCGACGTTAATTAACTACCTACCTCGCATATTTATATATCTATATATAGTATCAATGCTTCAAAAGTGACAGAAGTGAAAAGGAATTTCGGGAAAGAAACCTTGGATATCTATTTGATGTTATTTGTCATAAATATTTGGCCAATGTAGCAGTTTTAAAAGGTTTTCTGTACTCGGATCAAGTGATCAAGGGCCATATTTGGTGTAAGTTTTGCAAACACAAGACAGACTACGTCAAGTAATGGTCACACACACAACGTTGGTTGGGTCTTTTGGCTCAAGAGCTATATTTGGCCAAGCTGCGCCAAAAAAACAAGCAAATACACATCCATACACAAAGAAACTTACTGACACCTACAACTCGCTTGGAACCACGCAGATGCTTTACTTTACCTACCTTGTTCAGGGTCATAGAATTTGTCTGCTTTGTAACAGCAATCCTTTGATTAAGTAACATTACTTATTGTCAAATGAAAACATTTGAATCAAAGTAATTCACACTGTAAACTTAAACTGAACTTTTAAAACAATATGACCGATGTAATAAATAAATAGCTAAAATTAATATAGCGACTGTCTTTTTTATGAAGAGGTAGGTAGGTATTTAATTAGCATCGCACTGAATCAACACAACGGGCTATTGGCGACGGTCCAGAATGAAACCCGAAGGGAAAGATCCGAGGACAACACACGTAATTTTGAGCCACGGACGTTTTCATGAAGAATATCCAGTGATATAGACATGAACTGAAATGTAGAAATAAATGTACGACTAAGATATATTAATTTGGAAAGTAGTCAATGATTCATAAAAAAAATGCCTTTGACGAACTAATAATCAAAACAAATTACTCATTGCAAGTATGAAAACTCAAGTAAAATGATTCGCAATGAATGGAATCGAAGTTGTAGACTTGCACTCAAGAAAGGTCAGACAGAAAACGCAATAGGTTCTCTTACCAAGCAGCAAGAAACAGATCTTGGATTGCAGCCAACTTGTTCACAAAGCGGTTAAATCTCAGCACTCAGTTGGTGTATAGATCCCTCTCTCATCTATATTTGTCAGTTGTCAGCACAGTCTTTCTGCACTTCTGAAAATTGTAACCGCAAAGTATGCAATGTTGAGTCTTCGAAGTCAGATCTTTCCAGATACGGTCATATTTTAACCACGCCAGATGCACTGCTAAACTATTTCCTAAAGGCAGTGGTTCCCAACCTGTTCCCAACGACACCTGGGACATGTGTTTCTCAGGCAAAACAATTCAACACCATTTTGACGAGTCTCGTCCATAAGCTTCGTTGTACATTTGTGACTATCTTGAAAATATTTGGAGATCTTTTTAATACAATGGAAACAAATAAGTCAAGCCTTACTCAATGCAACAACTCCCTCTGATGACTTCATAAAGTCAGATATCACTTATTGAACGTTTTCAGAACTTCCCATCCCTTAGAACAGTGGTTCTCAGCCTGTGCTCCGCGGAGCCCTAAGAGCTCCGCGGCCGCTCCAGGAAAATAAAATAAATAAAAATTAAATGAAATAAACAATAAGAAACAAAAGGTAGAATCAAGATAAGAAAACTAGAAATTACATTCTGAACGGAAATTTGCCAATTTGAATCTTCCTCCCCCTGTAACACTACTAAACACCATTAACTTGTAAAACATAGGGTAGGCCTAAAAGGTGCTCCGCCACGGATTAATTATAAAAAGGGCTCCCCGAGTCAAAAAGGTTGAGTTGCTTTTGTTTTGTTAGGGTTTTATGGCACAAGGGCCATATTTGGCCATGCTGCGCCAGACATAAGACATACATTATCAAGTAATAGACATACACACACAATGAAAAATTTTACTGACACAGAAGAAAGAAGTATACCCAGGGAGGAATGCAGCTGACAGGAATCTAACCTGCGCCGCCTACAACTCGAAGGTCGCTAGCGCAGTGGGCATGCCCACTGAGCCACGACGGCCCCCCCAAAATGTTGGGAACCTCTGTCCTAAAAGAACCGCTTGATGTTTACCTCAGCATGGCCAAATATGGCCTTTAGGACATAAAACCCAAAGGACTAAAGGAACGAGCAACATGTCCATGGTACAGGCTGTACAAATTTTAACCCTCTGAGGTTCCCGGCCACCCCTTGTGTGGTCTTTAACCCTTGTTGGTAGGCTGGGTGGCCTGGGTCATATATATATAAACCCCTCTGAGGTCTTCATTCGCATATATCTGTTCCGTAATAGTCTTCCATGCACGACTTCTAACAAGATTTGACCTTCTTGACCAATAGAATCTTCTGTAGGATTCTCTCTTTTAACTAACTCTTTCTTTTTTTTTAATTAACAGTAGTTACCAAAGTGGGGTCCGCGACAAGGTTTTAGGGGTCCGCAGAAAACATGCAATATTTCTCCAGCTAAAACATAGTTGGTAGTTGAATGTACTTCTCAGTGGAACAACACAACGGGCTATTGACGACTGTCCGGGATCAATCCCGAAGGGAAAGATCCGACTACCCAAAACACAGGCACATACATCTTTTCTTAGGAGAAAGGGCCTCTGTGTGTAGTACCGTTTACTGTTCACCACATTTTGATTGCGTGTCCTGTTTTTAACTCTCATCGTAACAAATTTTTTAATAATTCAATTTTGACTTTGGAAGATTTGGTGGGTGAAAATCCCCATCCAAATCTTTTTTCTTTTTTAAACGCCCTATTGGTTGTTTACATGTCATAATATTTAACCATCATGACTTTTAAATACAAAACTCAGATTTAATATTGTGCATCATATTGTCGACTATTATGTTTTAAATCATGCTTTCATATCCTAGTTCTAGTTTTGTTCTCCTGTTGTGTGTGTGATCTACATGGGCTATTTTCAATTTCATTTTCATCTCATACATAATTTTTAATCATTTCATATATTACCTAATCAGATTTTAATAATCTACTTTTTAATGTTGATTTGATTGTTTACCTGATATGTATTTTTAAAAAAATCTATTTGAAATTTTATCTGGACTTGTGTTTGGCGCAGTTTGTCCATTAAGTTTAATGAACCATTAAACTTAAACCAACCGACTAGCCAAAAATAGATAATCTTTCAAGAAAATATAAAATATACCATTATTTTCTGATTCTTTTATGCTCTAAAATTATTAAAATATTTTCTACCATATGCTCTAAAAATGAACTGCACTTGCAGCTTAGGGAGTATTTCCCAGTGACTGATGTTCGTGATATTGCATCCCGGCTGCAATACCGCCATAACTCAAAAAATTAATATCTAGTTTTGTGAAAGACTAAATATATGCTCTGCGTGTTTGATGTCATTCATATTATTTTGCAAGTTGAGAGCCTTTCGATTTTAATACATTTGAATTTATAAGTTACATTTTATGTAATATTTACCGTTTATTTTATTTCAGAACTAGTTTTTCTCCATATTTCAGAACTTCAAATCGTCATCACAAAAACTAAATTTAAAGTTTTGAAACGTTTTATAACTTATTAAACGATGTCTAAATATTTCACTTCCGATATTATGGTGAAAAGTAAGGATCGCTATGGTCTTATGCAGATGTCTACATATGTGTGCCTAATTTAATTTTATAATTTCAAGGGTGTCCGTGGAAATGTTTAATTTTCAGGGGGGGGGGGGTTGGACTGCAAAGTTTCTGAACCTTAAGATGTAACTATTTATTCATTATGTGGGTTATGGGATACAAACATACTACACTACTAGGAAATCTCGTAGTGCTCAGATGATTAAAAGGTTTTACCATCAATTTTGCTTGCCGCAATAGCTCTGTTGGTAGATTCGCTGATTAACAGCCTGAGGGTTGCGAATTCGAAACTAGATCCAACCAAAAACCGCCGTGTGCGTGGTGGCTTTGAATCTGTCTTGTCCTCAAATGTCCTCACGTTGGAGTGGTGTGGAAGTTAGGAAAGTGAGGTGCCAGCTCACACAGGTGTTAACCTCGTCGCCTGACCGTGATTCAAAATTACGAGGTATCTCGGATCTTTCCCCCTCCGGGATTGATCCCGGACCGTCGCTAATTGTCCGTTGTGTTACTCCAGTGAGACGTAAATTCAACTACTTTCCGAGAGCTACGCATGCACCGCTTCTTCCAGTTCTGGGTTCGTGGTGAATGTCAAATTTAACACTTCATCAACAATTGCCAGAGGCCACCTAGGCTCAGTGGGTTTGCTCACTGCTCTTGCAACCTGGGAGCTGTAGGCGTGGCAGTTTCTATTCCACTCTGGATATACTATTTCTCTCTTACGTGTCAGTAAAAATTTCTTGTGTGTATATGTCCATTACTTGACTTTGTCTTGTGTTTGACCGAATATGGCCCTTCCGCCATGAAACTCCAAAACAACCAACCATCTACTGTACTGTAAATCAGTTTTGGAGATGTTGAAATGTTTGTTTTTCTTTTATTCAGAAATTTCTGCGATTTTCTCTTCTTATGTTCCCTACATACAGGATGTTTCAAAACTTCCTTTACGATTTTTAACGGGTGGTAGGAAACACAAAACTCAACCGTATTCACATGAGGATGATCGCCGGTAGCCTGTTGTGTTAGTCCCGTGTGATTTAAAAATTCAATTCCTCCGTTATAGTTTTACATACCTTTAAATAAAAGCGAGTTTATTAATGCAGTTTTTCCTTTTCCTTTCAAGCAAATTTTCTCGGCCCACCGCTATATCAATCCCCGATATATCCTCCAGAAAGCGCGATATATCAAGGGGTTACTGTACCTCGCTTGCCAAAGCTTTTTGCAAGGAATCAGAATTCAGGGCAAAAAGTGCAGACTCATTATGATTCCGGTCCTTATGTTGCTAGATGAAGCTGTTATCGACTCCTCTATTCGAAGGCCAAATCAGGAATCTAGTTGGTCAAGGTCTTTTTTACTAGTGTTTACCAAACGGTCACACACCTCTGGAGCAGTGATCTTTTAACTTTTAACACCTTCGTTTGGTTTTGATTTTTATAGCGCAAGGACCACATTTGGCTAAAGCTGCGCCAAAACGAAACAGGCAACGTCAAGTAATGGTAGGCAGGTAGTTGAAATTACGTCTCACTGGAGCAATACAACGGGCTATTGGCGACAGTCCGGGATCAGAACCGAAGGGAAAGATCGAGAGACAACACCTCGTAATTTTGAACACGGTCAGGTGGCGAAGTCAACACCTAAGCTGGCATCCTACTCTCCAAACCTCCACACCACTCCAACTTGATCACATTTGAAGCCACGCAGATTAAACGTGCATCAGTCACCACGGATACGACGGATTTTGATTGGAATCCTACGTTTTAAATTTCAATTCTTTGGAAACCCTAGACAAAAAATGCACGGCAGACATTATATTCGATGAATTGAAGTTTTGTAGTTGACTGTTTACGAGAGTTGGGCAATAATTAGAGGCAATATGCACACAGCCTTAGTTTTATTTCATTAAAAATAGAACTTGCTACTCCACTTTTCAGAACATAGTTTCCTCGATTTTCAACACATTTTTTGTGTCTGTACAAACTTTATCACGCCCGAAAAAGAGTTTTCTGATTAGCAGAGAGCTACGCATGCAAGGCCGAGGTAGCCCAGTTGGTAGAGTCACTGAATACGCGAGTTCAAAACTCGATCAAGCCATAGACAGTCGTGTATCGTGGGAGCTGGTGCACGTTATATTTGTCGTGGCCCCATATGTCTTCACATTGCGTAGTGTGTAAGTTAGGAGAGTGGGTTGCCAGCTGAGGTGTCGAACTCGTCATCTGACTGTGATTCAAAACAACAAATTGATCCCGAACCGTCGCCAATAGCCCTTTGTGTTGTTCCAGTACGACGTAAATTCAACTACCTACCTAACTGGAGTCATGCTTCTACCCGTTCTTGTTCTGTGGTTATTGACCATTTTGCCACTTCATCAAGTAGAGCATTCCGTATGGCCAAATATGGCCCTTACGCCATAACACCAACCAATCATCTGCTGTACTACCAATCACTTATGAAAATATTGAATTATTTGTTTTTGTTCAGAAGTTTCTGTGAGCTTCACATCCTGTCTTCTACAGCAGTGCTTCCCAACCTTTTTCACGTCACGGCGCACCTCACAAGCATAAATAATTTCACGGCGCACTATGAAGGAACATTTTTCTATTAACAAGATTAATTTCTTCTATTTCATATTCAATTAATAAGATCTTTCTTTCAAATGTTTTTGCATTATAATACATAAACATTCCAGCTACACATTCGTTTCAGATAAGTCTTATGCAGTCATAAGCACGAAATAAACGAAACAAATGGAATGAAAATACCTAATCCATACATCCTTAGTGACTGATATTTGACATAGTTTTTATATCGCATCTATAAACTAAATTGTCAGATTTGACTGAGTGAAACTGTGATTAAATTGTTAGAACAGTTATTTTATAAAATTATGATGTGAAAATACAAAGGTAAAATTAATTACACATAAAAGAATTATTGACTATGTATAAATATGCTAATAATAATAAATTTAATGACAAAAGAAACATTTTAAGTATTAATGTAAATATCTACAAAAATATTTTTTTTTGGCCAGTTAATGCATATATTACCTTCTTATTTCAGTGAGATACTTGGGCTTGCTTCTGTGAACTTTTTTATATCTGGGTCTATGGTCGAAAGAGCTACACGCAATTCATGATCAAAACTTTTCAATGATAATCTCTTTAAATTCTTGATAGTGAGGATAGAAGAGAAACTTTCGTTCATGTTGTAGCAAATGGTAAAATAATGTTTATAACTTTTTCGCGGATGGTTTGCCCCTTCGGTATAGTCGCCCTGTAATCAGGACTTTGCGGTTAAATTTTTCGCAGCACATTGGTTGGGAAGCACTGCTCTACAGGATGTTTTCAAACTTCCTATACAAACTGTAAGGGGTGGTAATGAAATCAAAACTAAACCGTATTCACATATAGATATACATCACCAAGCAACCCATGGATTTTCTATACTTGACTCACTCAAAATGCACTCATAATGAGTTATTTCTGAAGTAAGTGTGTCTTGCTAGCTTGATTAGAATTTGACAGCTTAGGATTAACAGTACACAGAACCAAATGACAGGCAGGGTAAGAGTTTAAGATGTAGGTCGAGAGCGTTAGAGTAATACTGTAGCATAATGAGTAAATTCTGAAGCACATTAACTGTTCTGCTAGCGTGGTTAAAATTTGACAGTTTAGGATTAACAGTGCACAGAACAAAACGATAGGCAGAGTAAGAGTTTGAGATGTAGGTCGAGAGCGTAGAGTAATACTGTAGCATAATGAGTTAATTCTGAAGCACATTAACTGTTCTGCTAGCGTGGTTAAAATTTGACAGCTTAGGATTAACAGTGCACAGAACAAAATGACATGCAGGGTAAGAGTTTGAGATGTTGGTCGAGAGCGTTAAAGTAATAGCATAATGAGTTAATTCTGAAGCACATTAACTGTTCTGCTAGCGTGGTTAAAATTTGACAGTTTAGGATTAACAGTGCACAGAACAAAACGATAGGCAGAGTAAGAGTTTGAGATGTAGGTCGAGAGCGTAGAGTAATACTGTAGCATAATGAGTTAATTCTGAAGCACATTAACTGTTCTGCTAGCGTGGTTAAAATTTGACAGCTTAGGATTAACAGTGCACAGAACAAAATGACATGCAGGGTAAGAGTTTGAGATGTTGGTCGAGAGCGTTAAAGTAATAGCATACTGAGTTAATTCTGAAGCACATTAACTGTTCTGCTAGCGTGGTTAAGATTTGACAGTTTAGGATTAACAGTGCACAGAACAAAACGACAGGCAGGTTAAGAGTTTGGGATGTGGGTCGATAGCGTTGGCATTGCGTGACGAAAGAAATATCCACTGGACTACTGTGATCTACTGCGAGTATTAATTCTTGCCCTACTAAAGACGCTAAGCCCATGAAACACAGGTTGCTTAGTACAATACAGAAAATACGGTTTTCGGAGACAAGCAACACCACGGTATATCGAAAGGAGATGTATGGCGAGGATCGAGGGAGACTTACTCATTAGGTAGTTAATGAACGTCGCACTGGAACAACACTACGGGCTATTGGCGACGGTCCGTGAACAAACACGAAGGGAAAGATCCGAGGACAACACCACGTAATTTTGAATCACGGTCTGATGACGAGGTCACACCTGAGCTGGTGCCGCACTCTCCAAACTTCCACACCACGCCAACGTCAGGACACGTTTTTTCGTTGGACTTTTGGCACTACTCTTGAATAACTGGGGATGCTAGGGAGCATACTAGTGGACAGAGGGCCCCGGTATCCCTGTTGGAAGAGTAACGTCCAACCAAAGACCGTCGTGTACAAAGGGGCTGGTGCACGTTAAATCCGTCGTGGCCTCAAATGTCCTGACGTTGGCGTGGTGTGGAAGTTTGGAGAGTGGGACGCCAGCTCAGGTGTGACCTCGTCATCTGACCGTTTTTCAAAATTACGTAGTGTTGTCCTCGGGTCTTTCCCTTCGGGGGTTGATCCCGGACCGTCGCCAATAGCCCGCTGTGTTGCTCCAGTGTGACGTTAATTAAAATACATGCCTACCTAGTGGACAGATAAACCACCTTTGCTTCTAATAGGTACAATCACTATCCATGCTCTTACGAAATGAGATTAGAACAGGACTTAGTGGGTGGCAGACAAACGCTATAAATACTAAATCAGACAGCACGCTGTCCAAACGCGGCAAAATAGTAATAAATACAGCGGAATAGTTTTGGAAACAAAAATCCCCTTCTCATGCAAGCTTTAGTTACCTAAATGTTTTTACCAATTCAGTTTAGCTTTCTCCCGGGGACTGGAATACAAGCTGTCCTGCAACTCTGTTCTCACCAGGGAATCGAAACAATTTTAGTTCGGGGGAAATTTATCCTGTGCATTTGTCTTTAGTGCGAGAATTCCTCTGGCTTTTGATTCCCTTCGGGATTGTTCCCGGACAGTCACCAATCACAGACGTGAAATATAAGTAGATTAAGCATTGCTATGGAGAGGATGAGAGTGGACTTTGGTGGGAGAACCTAAGCCGAGGGTTTCAATCTCCGTGACTTGAAGGTACTGAACAGATTTTGGTTTCCAGAGCCTTTTTATAGTCGAGGGGAACTTGGTTGTCGGGAGACCATAGGAGCATCTGTCGTGGAATGCTTGCATCGTCATTAGTTGTCTGGAAGGAGTCAAAGTCAGTGATCACTGCAGATCTAATTCAGCCAAGGAGAGTCAGAGATAATTTAATGTATTCAAATTGGGAGGTTCTAAGTTTAAAAGGGAGGCTCTATTGAAGAAATTTTAAGTAGCAGAGCCTTAAGATTATTGAGAGGAGTTTCAAATAGTGTTACCAACGTGTCGACTACTAGTCATGTGACAGTTCTGTGGAAAATTGATTTGGTTGACCGATTTAGCATCTTATCGCCTCGTTTGGCTATATAACACGTTATGACAGGGTGTGTGCGGATGCGCATTTATGTAGAGTGGCGACAAAAATGGTGAAATCGCCAAAGTCTACTATTATGTCGCGCGGACCAATCAGATGATTATCAATTGATGGGCGTCTTCTCCCGTTCCGCGTGGAGTAATCAGATGATGAATGCTTGTTACCACCCGGCAGACGAAATTAATTTAAGGGTCACGTTACTACTAGTTTCGGTCACATGATCCTGGGCACATAAAAAGTTTATGATGGCTCACTTTACTTTTACTTTTGTTCTGTTGCCAATAGCCTATTATGTTGCTCCCAGTGCGGCGTAAATTCAAAAATTTCTTACATCTTACAAACCAAAAAAATATATTACGAAGGTACTGGCGAGACGATGGTGATTGTATTTCACCATCTTTTTACCAGGACACGAATACGAATGCCTTTTTTTCTCACTGGTTGATTAAAAACTCCATGGAAAGCAGTGATAAATTTTATCTCACTAATCAATCATATAAGGTGTGAGCGAAGGAAACAATATTTATATTATTTTATTATAAAGATTTTTAAAACACCATTTTATTTGCGCCCAAAGATTGTAGCTCGTCAAATTGGCCAACAGAACAGTTTGTGTTGGCCAGGCATAATCCAAAGTACTGGGGAAAAGTTAACATTTTTGTTTCTAGATCCGGATAGATTATTTATTTTAATAAAGTTTTCCGCCCTTCACAAGTTCCAAGTGGTTGCAAGAAAATGCTCGCCGAAAAAGAAATATCGCAGAGCGAAAAAAGAAACGTAATGGGACTAAACTACACCAGACATTGCAACAATGCAGCAACCCAGCTGTGTGTCAATCAAAATTGCCGAGGTTGATTAAGAACTCCACGAAGCAGTAATAAATTACTCGCCCAGGAAAGAGTTAGAAGTCGTAAGCAGTTGTTACAATTACTATAGGAAAAGAGCGATAAGTTGGTTCTTTTGTGAGAGGCCATGACAATTCGTGAAAGAAGGGAAATGTGTGTGACCTTGTACAACAGAATCCCGTGAATCACGACAATGAAACGGAACAGCAGGCTTTGGTTTATTCGTTCATCGCCTGTCTTTTTTTGCAAGAGGAAAAATAAAACTTAATGGTTAAGTGGTTGTAAAGAGACAATTTAAAAGGTGACTAAAAAAGGTGGTGTTCAATCCACTGGAATCTCTCAAGTGCCTAAATCAAACTGGAAATTTCGGATTTCATTGGGCGTGATGTCTGCTAGCTCATAGAGAGTCGACTGTGAAAAAAAATGGTGGAAAGATCCGATTGATATAAATGATTTATGCACAATGGTCGCAGTAAACGTATGATGTAGAATGTTATGTGTTTTATGAACTGAGCATAAATTATTTTAGACATGAATTATTCATACGTGGAAAAGTTATTGCTCTGCAATCAAAATAAACAGTAGGTTTCGTTTATTCGTTCATTGCTTGTCGTTTTTACAGGAAGAAAAATAAAACTTAATGGTTAAGGTTTAGAAGTTGCAATGAGACAATTTAAAGTGACTTGAAAATCGGTGTTCTAATCCACTGGAATCTTTTAAGTGTCTTTAACTGAAAATTTCGGATTTCATTGGATGAGATATGCCGGTTATTGGAGAAAGTCGACTTTAAAACGGCGCGGACACCAAATAGGGAATATTGATGATTTATGCACGATGATCGTAGTAAACGTATGTGATGCAGAATGTTATGTTATATGAAGTAAGCATTAGTTATTTCAAATATGAAATAACACAAACGTGGAAAAGTAGATGATTCAAGGAAGGAACAAAGTTAAAGACGAAGGGCTGTACATTTTTTGAAGCACACTTTGGCGAAAACATATTTCTATACACACACGATTGCTGCAAAAAAATTAAATATTATTTTTATAGTTATGTTCAAAATTCAGTGAATTTTAGGTAGATATAATTTTCAAGACGAACTTAATAGATGGAAAATCAGAGAAGAAAAGTCTTCCAAATATTTTCAAAAAATGCTACAAATTAAAGCTTTAAAGCTTAAAAGCGCAACTAAATTAAAAACAAAAATATCACGATTGATTTTTTTTGATTTCGTTCTCCGTGTCACACCAATATCATTATATCCGTAGCTAGACATAATTTCCAAGACGATTTTTAAGATCCAGAACTTCTTTCAAGCATTTAAAAAATATTACAAAGAGAAGCAACACATCATTTTAAAGCTTAAAAAGACAATTTTTAGATTTTTTTAGAACAATTTAACAGATTCCGAACTTGTTTATACTGCTAGCTAAAAAAAGTCCCGAATCTTGGAAAAACAAGGACAGAGATTTGCGCTTTTTTAGTGGATTTAAAGGATAGTTTATTTTTCTGGTGTCAGCGAATCTTGTTAAAAGTTCAACATGAAATCTACTCAAACACAATTTTTGAGCCAGATATGCCAGGAACTTGTATAAAAAGTACCTTTCAACTTCAAAAGCTTTCGAGCAAATCGATAGTTTATTTATGCCTGTCTCTTGAAGAGCCCAGCATCGAATTTTCTATTCTCAGAGGCAGAAATGCCAATCATTTTGATACTTTCGTAACCTATTTTCAGATTTATAATGAGATCCTATCAAAAACTTGCAACAAATCTCATCCAAACTCATGTACTCCATTATATTACTTGAAAGCAAAATTCGAATTCTCTCAAGCATAAACGAATTTAAAATTTACTCTTGACTTTCTTGCCATAACGGGGACATAAATTCGAATTCTTTCGTGTTTAAAGGAATTTAAAATTTACTCTTGGCTTTCTTACCATAATGGGGACAGTTATAAGTTGAAGTTCTTTCAAGCATAAACGAATTTAAAATTGACCCTTCACTTGCTTGCCTTAAAGGGGACAGTTATAAAACGAGTTATTTCAAGCTTAAACGAATTTAAAATTTACTATTGACTTTCTTGCCATAACGGGGACAGTTATAAAATTCGAGTTTTTTCAAGCATACATGAATTTAAAATTGACGCTTGACTTTCTTGCCATAACGGGGACAGTTATAAAATTTTAGTTATTTCAAGTTCAAACGAACTTAAAATCTACTCTTACCTTTTTTGTCATAACGGAAACAGTTCTTGCTTAATTTTGTCTGCATTCATCTACTACGTTTTACACCTCAGCATTTGCTTGATTGGGTATAAATGAACGCTTCATACATTGGGGTTCCGACTTTTGAATTCTTTCTGTGAAATAAATGTCAGAATACAGTAACAAAACTTCAGGTAAGCTATACTACACAGCAGCTTCCCGTATCTGCATTTCAAGACCTCCAGTGGTACTAATACCATAATACTATCGTGCTAGTCAAAAAAAGCAATGTCTCCAAACGTTGCTTATATAAATGAATATCTAACATACATAACAATAGAAAATAAAGCGCTGAATCAACAGTTGATTGAGCGATTGTATCGCTATCTAGTATTGTTAAGTATCAGATACTTGTATGCCCATTTAACAACCACAAACTTGAAATTACCATTCTTGAAGGTACTGCTCTTTTGACTCAATCGACAGTTGATTGAGCGATGAAAGGAAGTAATTTCGACTCGCTGCGGTACTCTTTTAAATTTGTCCAAAAATCATTCAATGACAGTTCCGTGTAGTTTTATTTTAAATCAGTTACTAATTAAGTAAATTAGATTTTCGTAATCACACTTGAGCTGAAGCCTGCTGGCTTAGCTGTCGCAGTAAATGGATTCCGAACCCAGGAATTATCTCACTGGATTTTGGAAAATATTGCAAAAGGGTTGACTAAGTCATGCAAGTGTAAATTTCGTTCGAATTTATTTCAGTCAAAAATTCATGCAAGACTGTAAAACAATCAAAATTATTCTGTCCACAACTGTAGAAATCCATACTTGTAACTTCCTATCAAAAGATTTCACGGAACACTTATTCACTATCCGCGGAACATAGTCTGGGAAACTCTTGCAATGGGGATAATAGCTTATATCAATTCATAAGCATGAAATTTGCATAGGGAGCCGTCTCAACGAACAAATTGCATACAAACTTCCTAATTTCCAATGGCAGCATCCAATTCTAACGCCCATTACGAAGTCATCAAAATTTAATCTCGGATGAAAAGTCTCAAATAATTCGATTCAGCCATTTCTGGAAAGATGAGTATAACATTTTAAACTCTTTGTTTTCTAAACTTATTCGTATTTTCCGAAATAACCACATCATACTGATTTATTTTAAGTTACTGTTAACGATAGCAAAACTAATCAGCGTTATAAGACTTTCAGAGGATTATGAATACGTCTGGGAACTAATTTTTAATTTGGAGCTCAAAACTTTCCATACTCATAATCTAGACAGCTGCGCCTAATGATCTGGAACTTTGAATACGAGGTTAAATTTTGATATATATTCGAAAGTTGACTTCAAAATTGGGAGTTGAGTTAAATTGAACGTTCAAATTGGGCTATGGTGATGGGTTGAAACAAATTATCTTTGAACTCCCAATTCCAAAGAAACGGTTGTTGACAAACTTAAAATTCATCGGAGTGGGGGTAAATGAAAATGAATTATATATCGATAGGAGGGTAGTATATGTGACTTCAATTATTGCTTCAACAAACAGTTCCCTATTTTATATAAATAACAAAAGAAACAGATTGAGATTTCTTCTGCTATTCGCAAACTTAAATTTATCGGTAGGTAGGTATTTAAAGTCGCACTAAAAAATTCATCGGAGTTAAGTAAAAATGAGCGATATAGCGATAAAAAAATTCATTGGAGATAAGTAAAAAAGAGCTAATAACGTATTTACCTTCAATTTCATTCATTAAACAACAATTTCCTATTTTATGAATATACAAAGGGAACATATTGAGATTTCCTCTGCTGATCATAAATTTAAAATTCATCGGGAATAAGTAAAAGTGAGCGGTATATCGAGTGGGTTATACCGAAGAGGTACTGTATATAACTTCAATTATTGCTGCAACGAACAATTCCCTGTTTTATACTAGTACAAAAGAAACAGATTGAGATTTTTTCTGCTATTCTTAAATTTAAAATTTATCTGGAATAAGTAAAAATGAGCGATATAACGAGGGGTTACTGAATATAACTTCATTTCATTGCTTAAACTAACAATTCCCTATTTTATGAATATACAAAAGTGAGAGTTTAAGAGATTTCTTCTGCTATTCTCAACAAATTTAAAGTTTATCATAGATGGGTAAAAATAAGCGATTTTACGAGGATTACGGTGTACAACTTCGATTAATTGTTCCCTGTTTTATAGGTAAACAAAACATTTTGACAGTTAATTGGTATAAACCTATTTCATTTCGAAAATAAGTAAATAAGGTGTGCGTAGACACGCACGGTACATCACTGTCAATTTGTTTGTAGTGGGGAGAAATTCCTCACCGCATAGGATTCTGTTCTTTGTAATGCGATAAAAACAGATCGGGAAACGCCATGCTTCCTCGAAATACCTCTCCAGCTATTTCTTTTGTTTCTCCTTTCGATCCAAAAAATCCAGTAGGCCTGTCGGCGCGGCCCGACTTACAGAAGACTAAATTTTGAAAAAGCTAGTGTGGTGGAATTTGAAAGTGGCGTAGTCATTTGCAATCGATCCGTTGCAGCAGTTGTACCAGCGATCGATAAATGTGAAACGACCATGGTTTCCCTAACAAAAGGAAACACTTGTTAGGGTGATTAAGAGTCTTTTAGTGTTGTCGAACGGCACGCCCTATTCTCCGTTCTCGAATGCATCTAAGATTCAAACAACTGGATTAACAGGTTACTCTCAGTGACGTCATAGCCACACGCAAAGGTCGTTTTTATTTGCGCCCCAGGCCAGCGCTCCGCTTATCTATTTTGCTTTTTTTCTTCCTCCTGGAGATGCTTTGTTTGGTTTCTCTTTGCTTGTTGATGCTCAGGAAGAAAGTATTTTCTCTCAGTGGACAAGACGGGAGATTTTTGAACTGAGCAGGAAGTCATAATTAATGACATTAAAATTTAATGGGACGAAAGACGGAGGCGTTATAAGTTTCATTCGGCTTTCGGGATTTCGGGAACAAAAGAAAACGGCGTTCGAAGGAATTTTTTATCTTGGTGGGGTTTCGAATTGCCGAAGGAAAAGGAACTGCTGCGATGTTTCGAAGGATGACTGAGGAATCAAAGCTTTGTCTGTTGAAACTGAGTTTGAATGGAATTGGTGATTTGTAATTGCATTTGAAGAGGGATGTTTACTTGTCTGACAGATCGTGAATGTTAAAGAGGATGCAGATTGAGAAATTGTTGATAATTCCAATGTAAAGCCGTCAGGTCTATCATTCACAGATGTATTACTATAACTATCCATATATTTCTCTCTTCCTTATCCATTCTTCATACCAGTGCAGCGTAGAGAACTGGTTAGGGGCAAGGGTTGAATTGGAAATAGCAGTCGGTCTTTGAGTCTATCATTCACATATATTTTACCCATAATTATTCATATCTTTTCCTTTTCCTTATTCATTTGACATACCAGAGCCGCATAGAGAGCTGGTTAGAGACTGAAATGAAAACAGCTGTATGTCTTTGGGTCTATCCTTCACAGATGTTTTATATATAACTATTCATATCTTTCTCTCTTATTCATTCCTCATACCAGTGTCGTGTATAGAGCTGAATAGAGTGGCAGGAGCTGAAATGGAAATAGCCGTCGGTCTTTGAGCCTCATTCACATATATTTTACCCATAATTATTCATATCCTACCGTCTTCCTTATTTATTTGACATACCAGTGCCGCGTAAAGAGCTGGTTAGGGTGTAAGGGTTGAAGAGGAAATAGCCGTCGGTCTTTGAGTGTATCATTCAGTCTATCATACACATAAATATTCATATATTTCCCTCTTCCTTATTCATTCCTCCACCAGTGCAGCCTAGAGAGCTGGTTAGGGGGTAGGGATTGAAGTGGAAATAACTGTCGGTCTTTGAGTCTATCATTCAGTCTATCATACACATAAATATTCATGTTTTTGCCTTCCTTATTCATTTGGCTTACCAGTTTTGTGCAGAGCTGGTTAGAGACTGAAATGAGAAAAACTGTGTCTTTGGATCTATCATTCACAGATGTTTTACACGTAACTATTCGTATCTTTCTCTCTTCCTTATTCGTTCCTCATACCAGTGTCTCGTAGAGAGCTGGTTAGAGGGTAGGGGCTGAAGTGGAAATAGTCGTCGGTCTTCGAGTCTATCATTCAGTCTATCATACGCATAACTAATCATATCTTTCCCTCTTCTTTATCCATCCCGCATATCAGCGTCGTGTATAGTGCTGAATAGTGACAGGAGCCGATATGGAAATAGCCGTCAGTCTTTTAGTCTATCATTCGCATATATTTTATCATAATTATTCATATCTTTCCCTCTTCCTTATTCATTTGACACACCAGTGCCGCGCAGAGAGCTGGTTAGGGGCAAGGCCTGAAGAGAAAATAGCCGTCGGTCTTTGAATATATCATTCGCAGTCTATCATACACATAAATATTCATATCGTTCTCTTCCTTATTCATTCCTCACAACAGTGCCGCCTAGAGAGCTGGTTAGTGGTAGGAGCTGAAGTGGAAATAGCCGTCGGTCTTTGAGTCTATCATTTACATATATTTTACCCACACTTATTTATATCCCCTTCCCTATTCCTTATTCATTCTTCATACCAGTGCCGTTTAGAGAACTGGTTAGGGGCAGGGGCTGAAGTGGAAATAGCCGTCGGTCTTTGAGTCTACCATTAGGAGTCTATCATGCGCACATAACCATTCATATCATTCTCTCTTCCTTATTCCTTTTATATACCAATGCCATGGGAAGAGCTGGTTATTGATAGTGACTGAAATACAAATAGCCGTCTGTCTCTCTCTTTGAGCCTATCATACACATAATTATTCATATATTTTCCCCTTAGTTATTCGGTTGGCATACCAGTATCCTATACACTGTACGGCCGAGTAATACTAACCTATTCCTTGAAATAGCTTAAATATAGGCCTTGTGAACATAAAATGAACGCAGTGTGTCTTTTATTGCCGGAAATGCATCATGAAATCTAAGCAGATGTACAGATATTCGCTTTTCTGTCTAGTTTCTCGTCGAGTTTTGTTTTCTCACAATAGTTTTTATTTTATTCTCATGTATTTGCAAACTGAAATTCGCAATACGATCGATTTGTTTGAATTTAACACAATAAAGTAGTCGTGTGTACTAGAATATTGTGGAAAGAAGTGAGAAATGTATTTAAAAAATACAAATAAAATTTAACATAAAGTTGAAACTTTTATACAAGACTTATCGGTCCAGCATGAAAAAAGCGTTCTTCAAAAAGTTTAAAAAATAGGAGCTTTGTATCAGACCCCTTCAAATAATTTTAAAATTTATAAAAAAGGCCACCCTTCGATTTCTGGAATGAATTGTCGCGGGAGGGAGAAGTAATTTAACTGAGGAATTTCATTTTATTCTCTATTTGTATTCCACTTACTCTTCAATTTATTCACCCTCGAAACGATTACGATAGATAATTTCTACGCTCAATTTGTTCTGTTCGTAAATATAGCCATTAGAGATAAATCGAAAGAGTAATTAAACTGAAGAATTTAATTTATTTTGTTATCTACATATGCACCATTTTGTTCGCTCTGGAAACGATTTACAAAGGGCTATTTTTTCTCTTTTATTATATTTTATTTTATTTAGACTAAGTTTTTTTTAATCTCAACGGTTTTTTTTTGTATGGTTACAAAGGCATTTTTTTATAATGTTACGCACAAGCCAAACTTTTAATTTAAATTTTCATATCCCGCCCATTTTCTTGCCTTAAATGGGAGACTGATTATCGCTGCTAATTAAAGGAAAAGGTCTCAACCATTCTATCAAAAATTCATCTTTTTTATCAGCATCATGATGGTAACCACCTGCTCAGTATCTCAAAGAAAAGTTTTGGGTGGAACGTGTTTCGTAATAATTAAATATATCGCATAATTTATTAATTATATTGAGTTTTTATTTTTATATAGTTAATACACACGTATGTCTCGTAATATAAATACCGTTGACTTTTATCTGACCTGCACCTGTTTATTAAACCCTAAAATATAATTTTCCATTGCATTATAGAAGGTTCGTGTATTTTCTCCTGAATTTATTGAAAGTTTTCTGCTCTTAATTTGTTCTGTTCTAAATATAGCCATCAGAGATAAATCGGAAGAGATAAAATTTAGTTGAACAACATAACTTTGTCCTTTGTATTCCACTTGCTTCGCACTTTGTTCACTTTGGTAACGATTATTAAGGATTATTTCTGCGTTGAATTTAGAGGATTTCTCATACGTCTAATTTGTTCTGTTCGTAAATATAGCCATCACAGGTAAATCGAAAGATATAACATTTAACCCTAGAATTTAGATATGTTATCTACATGTACTCCACTTTGTTCATTCTTGTAACGAATTATAAGGACTATTTTTCTACGTTGAATTTAGTGGTTTTCTCTTCTACGTCCAGTTGTGTTGCTCCAGTGCGACGTTAATTAAATACCTACCATCATCTAATTTGTTCTGTTCGTAAATATATCCATCAGAAGTAAATCGAAAGAGAAAATTTAACTGAACAATATAATTTTGTCTTTTATACTCCACTTGCTTTCCATTTTATTCACTCTAGTAATGATTGCGAAAGACTAAATATACGCCGAATTCGGTAGATTTGCTCTACGCGTAATTTGTTCTTTTCGTAAATACATCCATTAGAGATAAATCGATCAGTTCTTGGATGGGAGTTAGAGCTTTCTAGCATCGAGAAAATTATTTGAATTCGGACCCATCTCTTACTAAAGTCAACTTCCCCTCCGAGATCGATCTATATCTTACAACCACTATTATTCTGTAGAAATTACGAAGAATCATTCCTGGCTTTCTGGGAACGCCATTAATCTATCTGCGATGGCTAAATATAAAGTAATAAGTTGAAATGGGGATGGTGTTTTGTTTGGATGTAAAGACTCCTATTTCAATGAGATAGATAGTTCTAAAGAGGCTTAGATTTTCATGTAGAAAAATATTTTCTATTAAGACGGTTATAGTTCTAGACAAAAGATTGATAATACAGTAAAAATGATAATTTCTTTCCCTTTATTTATCACAGAATAAAGAGGGTAGTAGTTGAATTATGATATCAAGTACTCCTTTCTATAACACCATAGGTGAAATTAGTTGATTTTTATATCTATTATGGACTGTTATGAAATCAAGTATACCTTTCCGTGACACCATAGGTGAAATCGGTTGATTATAATTATTTCGAACTTTTATGAAATCAAGTACTCTTTCCCATGACACCATTGGTAAAATTAAAGTGATATACAATAACGCCAAATTTAACTCGAAAAGTAATTGAAGGTGTTTTCAACTAGATAATATGTCACTTTACTATAAAAACATCACAAGTCTTAGAATCAACACTTTTCGGGAATGATAAAACTAGATACCGAATTGTAGACTAGTTATGAGATACTGGTTTAAAAGGCTTTATAACTGATGTAGACTTTGTAGCTTTTGAAACACGTTAAGAAAGCTTATTTGTAACCAAATAATGTTAAAACATCGTAAACCAAAAAAATTGAACTTACACGAGGTTTTGATTGTAAAACGATGATAAGCTAATTACGAAATTGAATATGATGGTATATTAAAAATGTCTGACGCCACGATGACCGTTTCTCTCCTCCCCTCCTAAAATAAAAATAATTTCAGCTGAACAGTCACGAATAAATTCTAAGAAATGAACAGCTTTTGCTTTGAATGTTTTTGTACAGTTGTTAGTTCTAGATATTATCAGACAGAATTTTTGATTTTTTTCTAAGTGTCGGTATTGGTTTTAGTGACATGAGATTGTACAGTGACTTTGCATTGTTGAGTTCATTCCTGGGAAGTTGATTATATTAAGCAGCTGATTTCTCTAGCAGATGATTTTGTTAAAGGCGGGTACTGTTTATGGAATGACGTAACTTAATCATAACGCGGCAAATTTAATCATAATGCGTGAAAACTAAACAATTTTTCTCGAGTCCGTGGAATAAATTAAAGTATTAATTTAAAGTTTCGTTTTTGTAATTCTTACTTTTAGACTTTTTCATCCTCTACGTCAAACACTAAAAATGATCGTAAAGCGAAAGAAAACCGAATTTTATAGTCAGTATTTCCCAACCTTTTAACCTGAAGTATTTTCATGATACACAACTTTACAGAAACGAATACGATGTAAATATGATACATCGACACAACCAAATCTTCTAAGTTAAGCCGAGTACACACAGACCGCGCAGAACTGCGCCGAACCAAAGGCGAGAAGCGCGGGATTTCGCGGGCTGTTCTGACGGCGAACCGCGCAATGTTGTGCAACTTCGAACACGCGCCAACGCGATCCGTTCCGTGTCGGTACATCAAAGGAAAGTGTGCGCTGTATTTGGATGGCATTTCAGTTCACTCGCGCACGCCGTACGATCCGGTTCGTATTCACTCTGCTGATATCATTTATTTCGTTTGTTTAATAATAAAACCCATTCTTAGCCGAACCATTAGACACGTTTCAACCCAGTCAAAGCACGATTTTGCGCTTTCTCCCTTTTCGTACGGGAAATTTTCTCGTCCTCAATCTGGAAAGATGGTTTTTCTGCGACATCGGTTTTACCTTTTTCTGATTCGTACAGTTTTTAGATTCTGATCCCTAGATAACATACAATTGGGGTTTCGATATTGCTTGTGTGTGTGCTTATTATATTGGACCGTGTTGCTACACGGACCAGACACTCCATCAATTCAAGGCGCAATCATATTTCGTTTTTTCCCCCTTTCTCTTTACTAAATCGTCAATGACAATATATGCAGCACTCGCGATTATGCGCCGACTTTGTAAGGAACGGACATTTAAACAATTTGTTTTAAACTATAAGGTTTCAGTTTAATTTCGTACACACAACCTCCAGCACGCACGCAAGCACAATGGAACAAGCTGATCACGAGCCGTCCCACCACAAACACCTCGCTCCGTGGTTCGTCCTCCTTGGTTCCGAGCGGTTTTGCGCATTTTCGTGCAGCGACGAACAGAACATTTTGCACGGCGCAGTTCTGCGCGGCCGGTGTGGACTCGGCTTTAGAGTTTCCAACTGTTTAACATGAAGTATTTTTACAATACGCATCTTTGCAGAACTGAATATACAATGCACTATGATGTATCGACAAACCATATCTTCTAAGCCAGTGTTTTCCAACCTTTTAACATGGAATATTTTCATGATACGCAACTTTACCGAACTGGATATGCTGTGAATATAATACATCGACCACAAACCGAATCTTTTAAGCTAGAGTTTCCCAACTGTTTAACATGAAGTATTTTCATAATACGCATCTTTGTAGACTGAATATGCTATGAACTATGATGTATTGACAAACCAAATCCTTCAAGTCAGTATTTTCCAACCTTTTTAACAAAAAAATATTTTCATGCCCAATGTTTCTTAAGTACGATCAATGCTAAGACTTTTAAGTCTATCAGAGGGAATATTCAAATTTACAGAACTGAATCGTGTGAAGAATGTTGTGAACTATAATGTATTAACATCTGAGTGGTCACGAGACAATACGCTATAGTATACTACGGATTGAAAACGCAGCTCTAAGTCTACATCAAAAAGTTAGAAGAGACATTAGTTCTCTCGAACTCAACTAAATCTGATTAGAAATGATCCTTTGTGAATATTAAACTTTAAAAGCATCTCTCTTCGAGAATTAATTATCCGCGCCGTAGAATCAGTGCTGTCTTGTATTAATTAAGGATTAATTTCCCGACACTCCATTGAGACGTGCCCCTATGCATGTGTCTTATAACCAAGTGATAAGATTGTGAAATTTTGGCTGGTTGGGAATTAACTGAATATTTATACAGCTTAGGCGCTGGTTTCACTGCCGCTTATTTGGCATTATTTGGATGGTTTCTCTTAATATGACAGATCCGCTTCTTCTACACACTTTAAATGTAACTCAGTTGGTGCCATTTTTGGACATTTTTGCCGGCCATCGAAAATTCTCTCCATTTTAAAATTTCTGCTTGTATACGCAAGACATTTGACTGAAGAAACCATTTGTGTTTTTATTATATGGAAACCGGACACGTTCTCAGCTGTAAAATTACCAACTATGTCATCCCAAAAAACCCAACTAATGGCAAAGTTCTTTATTGTAACCACGGACTCGCATGCTGACAATGTTCGTTGAACATTCACAAATGTGAATCCGTGAGTACAGTGTAGAATTTTGATTAGATTGAGAAATTTCCGACTGTTGTGCATAAACTCAATATTTACACAGGCCTGAGAGTTGTTACACTGCGTTTATTTGCCCTTATGTAAATGGTCTCTTACATGACAGAATCGCTTCTGCTGCACACTTTCAATGTAACGCAATTGATGCCGTTTCTGCACATTTTTGCTGGCTATTAAAAATTCTCTTCACTTCCAAATTTCTGCTTGTGTACGCAAGACTGACTGAAGAAACCATTTGTGTTTTTATCAAATGGAAACCGGACACGTTCTCAGCTGTAAAATTTCCAACTATGTCGCTCCACTTCGTGTCCACTTCGCTCCGGAGATCCACATATGTGAACTTTTGGTTTTTGCCCCTTGAAACCCAACTAATGGCACAGTTATTTATAACCATGTACTCGCATATTGACATGTTGATTGAACATTTGCAAATATGAATCCATGGTTCCAGTATAGAATTTTGATAAGATTGAGAACTGTTGAGAATAAATTGAATATTTAGAACTGAATACACTGAATTTTAACCAGGATACATATATTGATATGTCCATTGAGCATTCACAAATGTGAATAGGTGGTTACAATGTAGAATGTCTCGCTTAATTGAATATCAAGAGGAAAAATCAGAATCTGCATATAGGGATCTCCGGAGCAAAGAGGTTGAGCGCTGTTCACTCAGAAAACAGTTTCTGTTTCAACGAATTGGCAGATCCACCGATTGAACCAGAGCAACTTTAAGTCTACATCAAAATTAGAAGAGATTATTTCACGCAAAATGAACTAAATCTGATTAGACTGATCTTTTCTGAATATTAAATTTTAAAAGCACCTCTTTTCGAAAATTAATTATCCGCGCCGTAGAATCTGTGCTGTCTATATTAATTAAGGATTAATTTCCGGGAGACTCCTTTAAGATGTGCTCTATGCTTATATGTCTTATGCCCAAGTGATAAGATTGAGAAATTTTGGCTGTTGGGAATTAACTGAATATTTACACAATCCAGGCGCTGGTTTCACTGAAGATTATTTGGCATTATTTCGGTGATCTCTACCAACATGACAATAACTCGTCTTTGAACTGGACACACGCGGTTTATTCACAGGTATATTTTATTAGGAGAGATTGCCCCTGTGTGTAATGCATGTGATTCTTTTTACTTTTCATCCTGTTTTAATCGATTGTTCTGGTTCTTAGTCATCATCGTCATTACTGTTTTAACAACTCTATTTTAAACTTGCAAGATTTGGTGCTAGAAAGTACCCATCCAAATATTTTTAAATTTTTATATAGCACTGGTTTTTAAAATTCCATATGATATTTTTATCTATCATATCTTTTAAGCCACACCACATTTGATCTGTTTTAAATGAGTATTGCAATCGACATTTTAAAATTACTATTTACTAATTTTTACCTTGATGTGTGTGACGTCATACTTTAGCATAAAATGTACTGTTTTCACTTTCTAGATTAGGTTTTTAATTTTAATTTTATGTTAATGTACGTGCATGACTTTAAATCCACCTTTTTGTTAGTTTGACTGCTATTTTGAATACTTTACCTGTTATTGGATTGTTTTTTATCATGCGTTTGGGCGCAGCTTGTCCTTTTTAGGACCTTGCGCCATAAAACCCAAATCAACCAACCAACAAGACAAAATCCCATCTGCTGCACTTTCAATGTTCAATCTGCTATACACTCAATTGGTTCCCTTTCTGTATATTTTTGCCGGTAATTAAAAATCATCTACAGTTTCAAATTTCTGCTTGGTACGCAAGACATTTGACTGATAAAACCATGTTTCTCATCATATGGAAACTGACATAAGTTCTCAAACCTTATGCTTAAGTCTTATGCCCAAATGATAAGATTGAGTATTTTGGCTATTGCCAAATATGTAATACTTTTTGTTCTTGAAGTCGGCTTATGTGGTCTTTGGTTTTGCCTCTTAAAGCCTAACTAATATGAAAATTCTTTATTTTAACCACGGACTCACATATTGACATGTTGATTGAACATTCACAAATGTCAGTCCATGGTTAAAGTGTAGAATTTTGATAAGATTGAGAAATTTTGGCATTTGGGAATAAACTGAATACACGAGTCTGAGAGTGACTGCACTGCGTTTATTTGCCATTATGTAAATGGTCTCTCCTAACATGACAGATTTGTATTTATTGCACACTTTCAATATAACGCAATGATGCGGTTTCTGCACATTTTTGCTCGCTATTAAAAATTCTCTCCACTTTCAAATTTCTGTTTGCGTACGCAAGACTGACTGACCGCAGAAACCATTTGTGTTTTTATCATATGGAAACCGGACATACGTTCTCAGCTGTAAAATTTCCAACTATGTTATCTTTTTCGTTCCGGAGGTTCACATATGTGGACTTTTGGTTTTGCCTCTTGAAACCCAATTAATGGCGCAGCTCTTTATTGTAACCACGGACTCACATATTGAGGTCTTCATTCACGTCCTCTTTCATTGTCCACTACTTAATCACAAATATATCTATTTCAACTTGTGTGTGTTGCTTCTCCTGGGGGATTCTTGGCCACTCCAATACAATCTGATCCTTACTGACATATGACTGAAGAAACCATTTGTGTTTTTATTATATAAAAACCGGACTTACGTTCTCAGCTGTAAAATTTCCAATTATGTTATCCTCTTCATTTCGGAGGACCGCATATGTGGACTTTTGGTTTTGCCTCTTGAAACCCAATCAATGGCAAAGTTCTTTATTGTAACCACGGACTCGCATATTGACATCTTCATTGACTATTCAGAAATGTGAATTCGTGGTAACAGTATAGAATTTGGATAAAATTGAGAAATGTTGGCTATTCTGAATAAACTGAATATTCATAGCTCGAATAAATTGAATTTTAAAAAGGATTCATATATGGAATGTTCATTGAGATTCAAAAATGTGAATCCGAGATTACAATGCAGAATTTTGAGCTTAGTTGGGTTTCAAGGGGCAAAATAAAAATTCACAAATGGGGATCTCCGAAACAAAGAGAATATGCTATTTGTTCATAAAACGATTTGTGTTTCAACGAGTTGGCAGATCGATACTGCCGGAGGCAAATTCCTATGGAAAGTCGAGTTATTTATTGTGTATATTGATAGTTTAAAATCAACAGTTAAATGTCAGTGCTATTTACTCGTCGAGTAATAGAGTTTATTAATGGCTTCATGAGACTTTCCGTTTTAAACGAGAGGCCTTAATACACTGTCTTATTAGATATTATCATGAAATATATGTGACATTAGCTTTTAAGTTATACATAACATATCCAGTGGAATATATTGCATACAATCCCTTATCCTGAGAGGTTTTTCATTTTAAACAAATTACCAAAGAAAAGTCTTAGTTCCCTGTCATGCAAATTTACATTGAATTAATTTTAGCATTAAAACATTTCCTCGTAAAAGTACTAGAATATAGTAATTAATTATCGTATTGAACATTTCCTCGTAAAAGTCCTAGTCATAGTCATTAATTTTTACAGTGAAGCATTTCCTCGTAAAAGTACTAGTATAGAGTAATTAATTATCGTATTGAAACATTTCCTCGTTCTAGTCCTAGTTTCTAATCATTATGTAAATTTAAATCCAATCAACATTTCCAGTCATTATATAAATTTATATTCAATTGATTTTCGCAGCAAAACTTTTCCTCGTTAGTCCTAATTTCCACTCGCTGTCGGAGACATCACAAAGTGTTTTCTTTCTCTAATCATCTGTTTTCACTGTGGACAGCAGGAACGCTTCCTGCCTGCCTGTGTGATTGAAACGAATCCTTTAAAAAGAACAACGAAACAGCCTCTTCTCCCAAAACAGAATATGAAACCAAGGTTATTTGTTAGACGCCCAATATTTTATTAAATTGATTAAATGTAGTCTGTGTGTGAGGAGTTTCAAGTAGTTGATAACCACTTGAGCAATTGTGACCGTATTTTTAATAATACAGATGGGTTGTGACTCTAATTTGAAACTACCCTTTAATTAAACTGTCATGGTCATATGACGCATCGAAAACAAGCGAGAATAATTTGAACTTACTTTAAGATGTCGTAAATTGCCAATGGAAATTGCAACCGATCCACCAAGTAATTTTTTAAGTCTCGTAAATTCTTTTTTGAATTAAGCTTTTAAGTTTGTTTTGTTTCTGGACACTTGAACCCCCACTTTGAACTTGTTTTCTAAAAGTACATTCAAAATTATTGGATTATGTGTCTGAAGAGATGTGGAAAAGTATCTTGATAAATTTGATGCCTGAAAAAATTATAGCATTCATTTGATCACTTCTGGCCAATACAAATAGATCAGTGGGCTACTTTGACGAGGTACAATTTTCTCACTGATTAAACTTATAAATATTTATTAAATTTAAAAAAAGTTTATCAGAGATGTTTGATTTCCATTGTAATTTTTTTAAACAAACTTAAAAAAATCCCCGAATCGTCTGTTTTTTCTAAAAACTGCTTCATTTTGAAAAGTGTAAAAGCTCAAAATCCGGATCAATTTAGAACAATAGATCAGAAGAAAATTTTTTTTGTAGGAAAGAGATACACCTTCTGACCTCTAAATATTTCTTTCGTTTTCAAGTCAGTAATTTTAAAATAACTTGCGAAACATTGATGTTATTAAATAGCCACTGCTTTGAAATAGTTATTTACCTAAAAAATGATCTTTAATTCGTATTTACACCGTAATAAGTATTATCAATAAGTTTTAAAAAATAAAAACGTTTCATTTAAACATTAAAAAACATTTTCTTTTAAAAGTCCCAGTTCCTTGTCTTATGTAAATTTACGTTCATTCAATTTTCCCATTAAAACATTTCCTCGAAAAAGACCTAGTCCCTATAGACATGTAAATTTACACATTCATAATTAACATATATATTTTTGCATGTAAACATTTCCTCATTAAAGTCGGAGAAATGTTTCAGTGTGATTTTTTTTTTTTTTTTTTTTTTTTAACGTCACACTGGAGCAACACAATGGGCTATTGGTGACGGTCCGGGATCAATCCCAAAGGGAAAGATCCGAGGACAACACCACGTAATTTTGAACCACGGTCAGATGACGAGGCAACACCTGAGCTGGCACCCCACTCTCCAAACTTCCACACCACGCCAACGTGAGGACATTTGAGGCCACGACAGATTTAACGTGCACCAGCCCCCTTTGTACACGACGGTGTTTGGCTGGATTCGAACTCGCAACCCTTCGGTTGCTAGTTCGTTACTCTTCCAACCGGGCCACCGCGGCCCTCAGTGTGATTTGAGAAATGAGTGTGAATTTATGTTGGGACAGGAAGTAGGACTTCACCGAGGAAAAGTTTAATAAAACTCAAAACCGAATAGTTTTTATCGGGGATTTCGGGTTTTCTATCGCCTTATTATCTAACGTGGTAGGTGATTTGATAATTGTTTCTATTGCAATTATATATCATCATTATTTTTTTAATTTCTGCTTTCATTTTTCCGTGATTTCTTAGTCGACTAGGAGGGCCGGATGCGATCTCAGGTTGGCCTGAGTTTGATCAAGGACAACAAATGGTCTTTTGAACATTGGTGAAAAAGAAAAGCCATAAAAAGCTATTATCAAGCATTCAATGTTGTTTAGGGACTAGCGTCCTAGGAGCTATCTAATTAACCCCTGGTGGTTATATCGACGAGGCATCTCGACATTAGCAAAACTAATCAAGGTAGGTAGTTAATTAATGTCGCACCGGAGCAACGGGTTATTAGCGATGGTCCGGGATCAATCCCGAAAGGAAAGAAAAACTGATCAAATCTTGATGGACGAGATATATCGGTCATCAAGATTTCGTCGTCTCTCGTCATTAGAAGAAAGCTGACCAGATTTTGATCTCGTCCTAATAAAAAATCGACACTTTTTTAATGACGAGGTATCTCGTCATTATCAAAATCGGTCAGATCTTGATGGACGAGATATCTCGCAGAACCACTAGGAGGGTTAACTCATCTCTACTTGAGTATAATACATTTTATTTTATTAGTAGCTTAGCTCATCAGCTTTTAATACAATACTGTAGCGATTGATAATTTATAAATTGCTACATCATATTCAATTTATTCTGAAAAAAAGGTTTTGGTTTAGTTTGTCGCTCTGCTGTCATTTTGCTGCACGAGGGCTAAATAGACATATTCTGAAAGAATTAAGGCTCTCGGTAGTTTCGTCGATATATCCGGTCATTAGGAAAGTGACCAGACCTTTATGGATGAAATATCTCGTCATTAGAAGTAAACTGATGAGATCTTGATCTCATCATCATAATAAATTGGCAATATATATCTTGATGACGAGATATCCCGTCATTATCAAAATTGGTGGGAGTTGTATGGACGATATGACTCGCGCGCGCGTCGAAACCACTTGGAGGGTTAAAGGAAATGTAATATTTAAACTGAATTAACCCTCCTGGTGGTTTATCTTCGCGTCGAAAACCACCCTGTAGTGGCCAGCCTCTGATTCAAAAACGTATTCTAAACTGTCTCCATTTCTAGGCAAGGAACAATTTGTTTTTCTTCTTGGATCCGCATTCCCCTCATGTCTAGACGAAATATCTCGTCCTTAGTAAAATTGACCTGATATTAGACTAGATATCTCGCCGAGACCTCTTGAAGGGTTAAACAATGTTGAGCTCAATTTTCAATATATCTCGAAAAAGGTAGATAGTTTAATTCTAGATGGTATCATTATTATAAAAACGAAAACTGACATCTCTCTCAAATTCACATAAAAAAACGTCGTTTTTGCTACACTTTTATTATTATTTTTTTGAAACCGAATTTTAATTTTTTTTATTAGGGGGATGCCTGGTTTCTGGGTTTCCCTAGACTCTGCGCTCCTGTGGCCATACATATTTGCCTCAATTTACTTCTCAATTGCCTTTTAATTTTCTATGCCTCGAAAACTCATGTACCTAGGGACATTTACTGACACCGACCGATCATCATAAAACAAGCTGCATTCTTTCAGTTTTTAATTAGCCATCCCAATTATACTGAAGTGATTAATCAATTTTGAGACCTAAATTTATCTCTTAATGTTGTTCAGTTGCTAATTATATCTGGATTATTAATCACTTCCCTTACATTGTTGAAGCTGTCTTGCTTAGGGATTTTAAAGAAACGGTTGTTATATGCCTTTTGCGATTCGGAAGTTGGGACGTTTTTACAATGCTTACGTTCGCATTCATTTTTAATTTTGTAAAAAGGTATTGGTTATAAGGGAGCTTGTTAAAAATTCCACAATCATGATATTTTCTGATACCTCTAGCACAGTTGGAAGAGTAACATATTAGCAACCGGAGGGTTGCGAGTTTGAAACTAGGTCCAGTCAAACACCATCGTGTACACTGAGATTGGTGCATGTTGAATCTGTCGGAGCATCAAATGTCCTCACGTTAGCATGGTGTGGAAGTTTGGAGAGTGGGGAGCCAGCTCCGGTGTCGTTTTCGTCATCTGACCGTGGTTCAAAATTACGAGGCGTTGTCCTTGATCTTTCCCTTCGAGATTGATCCGTCGCCAATAGCCTGTTGTGCTGTGATGTTAATTCAGTTCCTTCCTCTGATCCCTCCAACGCAGTGGTTGCCAAACCTTTCAACCCAAGGACCCCCTTGGAAAATTAAATATTTTCGTGAACCCCTTGAGATTATGAAATTAAATGCGATACATGAGGACCTGTTTAAGACTAAAGTAGTCCTTACGTTTCATTTTAATAATGAGAGTAAAATATTTAGATCTATGTTAAATAGATTATAAAACGTTAAAAGTTCACATTAAGGATTAATGATGCCAATTTAAAGTAGCAGAAAAACTAGAGTTCGGAAATAAAGAACTATAAATACGAATATTATACAGTACGTTATTCAAAATTAAAATGTATTAAAACCATAATTGGTTCTTAACTTGCAAAATTATAACACTAAGGACTTCAAAGTATAAACACTAATCTTAATGTGAACTATGAAGGGGGAATGGACATAAAATATTTCCTGCTTGTTCCAAATGCAGGAAGCTCTCATTTTTTCGTGAGTCGGTTTGGATTTCCACGACCTTTATAAGAATCGTTTTGACGTTTTAGTTTGATCAAGACGAGTAGTTTCATGAACTTTGTGTAGCATGTTTAAGCCAAGAAGAATTAGAAACAACTATTCAGAGGGACTGCGTTTTAACAATTAGTCAAGAAACGTTTGGTTTAATGTCTGATAATTTCAATATTAAGTCCTTTACTACTTCAAATCTATTTCGGAGTCACTGTGACTCAGTGGGTTTGCCATTATGCCAGCAACCTGCGAGCTCCAGGCGGCGCAGGTTCGATTCCTTCCTGGATGTATTTCTCTCCTATGTTCGGTTTAACTTTCCTTGTACGTGTATGTCCATTTACTTGACATTGTTTGTCGCCGCATGGCCAAATATGGCCCTTGTGCCATGAAACGATCCCAAAAAATAAATAATAGAATCTCCTGCTAATTGCTTTAGATTCTAAAATTTAAATTTTAGAACATAAAAGAATTGGAGAGAATAATGGAATGTTGTATTTTTTCTTAGAATGGAATATTTTTTCTTCTTCCCTGTTTTGGCAAATGAAGTATTGCATGTTTTCCGTGGGCCCCTGAAACCTTGCCGTGAACCCCTGGGGGTCTTCAGGCCACACTTTGAGAACCACTGCTCTAATGAAGAGAGGGGACTTTCATTTTACAAACTCCTATTTAAAAAGTAGTTCCATGTATAATTCGTCCTTGTGAGCAAAAGATGATCGAAGAGCAATGAACAAAACTTATTTAACCATTCCTCAATTTGACAATTTTTTGTGATGCCCCAACGAGAATTGGTATCAATAGCCCGATCCAACCAAGAAATAGTCGCGATTTAACGATTGGTTGGTTGTTTTGGAGTTTTACGGCACAAGGGCCATATTTGGCCAAACTACCAAACACAAGACAGACAGCTTGAAGTAAAAAATGTTGTGAAAGGGGGAAAAAGAGGGATTGGGGGATAGAATAAGAGCAGAAAAAGATCGCTTAGGTATCCATGGAGCGCGACCCCCGTGTTTACTAAAGACAGTAAACCCCATGGGGAAAAAGATCATTCGGGTCCGTGAATCCAGTACACACCTAAAGGAGATGTGCCCCTGAGGGCCGCGATTTAAAGAATCATTGGATTAACATCCTGAGTTTATTTCCCAGTGACGGTGGCCATAATTCGAGCTTCCGTAGGTTCATGTCCAATTAGCCCTTCTATAAAAAATGACCGTAGAGCGACAAACCAAACCAATTAAAGCTCTATGCATTCGAGGATGCTATTTGTGATCGTGAGCCTTTATCCAGAACAGATTCAACATATAGACGTGAAATATAAGCAGACTGAGTACTGTTATTGAGAGGAGCCTCAAAAAGTGCAGCCAACATGTCGACTAGTAGTCACGTCACTGCTCTGTGAAAAATCGACTCGATTGGCCGATTTGGCATCTTATCGCCTCCTGTGGCGATATAATTATGACAGGGTAGATGTGTGAATGCACACAAAGTGGCGAAACGGTGGCAAAAGTGGTGAAATCGCCAAAGTCTGCTGCTGTGTCGCGCGGAACAATCAGATCAGATGATGAATACTCGTTTCCATCCCGCAGACGAAGGTAGTCTAAGGGTCACGTTACTAGTTTTGATCACATGATCCTGAGCACATAAAATGGTTAGCATTGCTCACTCAACTTTCATGTTTCCTTTATGATACAATAGCCGGTATATGATTTTAGTAGTAAGGATATATTTTTGTGATTAAGTATTCGTCAATTGTTTTGAGAAAACAAAGTTATCTCTGCCTGTTGCGCTGAACCATTGAAGGGCACTATGCCAAAAAAAGAATTAAACAAATTTTTGTGGATAAAGATTTATCACCTTACGTGAATGTATTTTGCTGATAACAAAATCATTTTCCTCTTTTATTCAGCTTGAATCCTTTATCTTTTTTCGCCTTTCATTTCCTGTTGGTCACCCCATTCCAATCCTCTCGTTTGAATATTACTGTCTCAGCAATATAATTGTAAACTCCATTAACTATAGCCAGATCGCGATATCAAATCCAAACCACAAATACTTTCCCAGTCTCTATTCAACATCTTCAGCCTCGTAGACGAAGAGTGTAAACTATCTTCTCTCTGACCAATACCGGACCCCTGGTAGCCCAGTTGGAAGAGCAACGGGTTCGAAACTAGGTCCAGCCAAAGACCATCGTGTACACGGGGGCTGGTGCACGGTAAATATGCCGTGGCCTCAAATATCCTCACGTTGGCGTGATGTGGAAGTTTGGAGAGTGGGGTGCCAGCTCAAGTGTTGTTCTTGTCATCTGACCGAAGTTCAAAATTACGGGGCGTTGTTCTTGGATCTTTCCCTTCGGGATTGATCCCGGACCGTCGCCAATAGTCCGTTGCGTTGCTCCAGTGCTACGCTAATTAACTACCTACTTCTGACTACGACCACCATCTCATCATAGGAACTCAGAGATGAGCTGCTTGTAACGCATTCCAATGTCCAACCATGACTGCAAAACTAATTTTTTTAATAAAAGGATATATTTAAAAATTATTCGTTTTGTCTTTAAACGTGATCAGCTTGTCCATTTCTGGACCTTGTGCCATAAAACCTAACCTAACCTTTAAACATGATATGAATGCATTTCGTACATGGCAAAAATTAGTTTTTAAGGACTAGTGGGACGCCCGTCTTAGCTTTAATAGACACCATAATAACAAACGAGAGGATATTTTTATACCTTAGCAGGCTTAATATACTTAAAATATTTGTATACCTTAGTGCTTTAATATACTTAACATATTTGTATACCTTGGTGACGTAAAATATTTATGTACCTTGACCGTCTTAATAAACTTAAAATATTTATAACCGTCGGCGCCTTAACATACTTAAAATATTTTGTACCTTGGCGCCTTCATGTACTTCAAATATCTGTATACCCTAGCACCTTAATATATACTTAAAACATTTGAAAACCTTGGTAGCCTTAATATACTTAAAATATTTATATACATAGCCTTTAACCATTTTAAGGAGATGGATACCAGACTTCCCACTCTCCTGAATGGGTTAAGGTACTCTTAAGCCACTGTTTAGCATTTATGCTTTGCCCACCCCCCATTCAACTTATAATATGGACACAATATAACAATACTTTAGAGCAGTGGTTTTTAACCTTTTTAGTGATCTTGCATCCCCTTGAATCTAAAAATAAGTTCTCGCACCCCGTTGGAAAATGTGTTTCTATTTCTTTATTTAGGAAATTACTTCTATTACAAGATTATTTATTGAAAAATAAACACATAAATTTACATATACATACAAAACAATATCTCAATTTTTAATGACTACGTTGTTGTTTATTCATAATAATACTTCTGAAGCGAGGTTCCTTTATTGAAAGAGTCACGTGTAAGTCATCACTTATATTCAAAAGTGATGAAAATACCATTTCACAGAGGTAGGTGGTGGCAAATGGGGTAAAAGTGTCTGCAATGCTGCTTTTGCCAGCTCCGTATAAGGTTCTAACTGTGTATACCAGAATTGTTCTAAGTCCAGTTTTTCAAATTCCATTTGAATACATGCATTGGTTCGTATTTCAATAAGATCATCTTTTATTAAATCGCTGTCGTCCATTGAAACTTCTCTCGCACCCCCAGGGGTGCACACACCCCAGGTTAAGAACCACTGCTTTAGAGATATGTGAAATTGCCTTACTTTTTACAACATCCAAAGTTTTTGAGATTAACAAATTTTAAACAGTGTAAATTAATGTAATACCTTTAAATATTCTCTTCTGCAGAATTATTTAAAATATTTTATAAGATAACTAGCTGCACATGTGAGTATTCAAATGACGAGTCTGACAGCACAAAACTGAATTCCGGTAAAAGGAATGTAGTGAAACTCGATTTTACGAACCTCGATTTAACGACTTTTATCTTAGTACCAATGAAAATGAATATCGTAGGAGGTATAGTTTCAAACTTATGTCTAACGAAGAAATAGCCGCTATTGAGTGAATTATTTTGCTCATACTCCAGATTTTATTTTCCATTTTTCTGACCACGGTACTCATAATTCAAGCCCTGCATTCCTGAACGCGATTTGTGATCTTGAACTTTTAGAAGCGACAAGAACTGCGGTATGAATAAGATGAATTGAGAAGTAAGGATGCATTTCATTTTTACCGTGTTCGTCAATTGTTTGTGAAGGAAAAAAGCTTTAGCCTTGTGAGATGGTGCTTTCAGGTAAATAAGTTACTTAGTTTAACCTCGTTGTGGGGTCCCTAGAAAAATCCTCTCCTCAAAAAATTACTTTCTCGTCTATTTAAAGTACTTAATACTCAGAAATGATAGAAAAATTGTTTTGTTGTCGTTTATTTAAGGTACCTTGAGATTCATAAGTTAAAAATTTTGGTTTTGGAAAAAAATTGGGGGAGGGATGATGTGGTTTATTTAAGGTACTTTGAAACTCAAAAAATATGAAAATGAGTAAAACAAGGGGGTTCCCTGGGTTATATTGTTTATTTAAGGTACTTTGAAATTCAGAAATGACAAAAAATTTTCCCTTGAAAAAAAATTGTTTTGTCCCCTGGGTAATTTCGTCAGTTTAAGATATTTTGAGACTCATAAACGATAAAAAATTTTGTTTTGAAAACAAATTTTTTGGGGATATTGTTTTTTAGTATGGTAGGGTAAGGGGGTAAGGTTAGGGTTAAGGCAGAAGCGGGGTAAGTTTCTGCGTCCAATGAATACGAAACGTTAAAGTAGGGCTGTCACCTGGAAATGCTTGAAGGAACCCTATAGATTAGTTTCCGGTTAGATCGCTTCGAATTTCGCCAGGTAAGTTGCGAAGACCAAAGAAGGGTACGAATGAAATGATATGCTCTTGCCCCACTCACAATACATCACATTGCAAGCAAAGATACAGTCCCTAGTATGCACTTTCTCTAACATGTCGTGCAAGTGCATATCCCGGGGGACAAGTGCGTCCCCACGAAATAGGATTGGAAATATTTTTGAAATTATATCAATGTGTGTGTAAGTTTAAGCAAACATAGCATTAACATATTGGTAGAGTCTGGGAATGGGGTAAAATATGATTTTTTTAATTACTGGGGCAGATTAGACTAATTGGTTTAATATGAACTTTGACTATTTGTGTTCTTATTTGCCCCAACTTACACAGAAATAACAGTAAAATGTGCAATGTAAAACTGAAAGTTTTAGTCTATTCATGTCCTTTTCTTGCAATTTTCTATTCACAATTATTGAAGTTTGATCTACATAGGGTTCAGCTTTCATGCGACCATAACTTAACATAAAAAATAAGAACTTTCATGCAATCATAACTTAACATTAAATATGAACTTTTTCATCCAACCATGACTTATTAAATAACAATTTTCATGCCACCATAACTTATTAAATAACAACTTTCATGCAGCTATTGCTTAGCATTAAACAAGAACTTTCATGCAAACATTAACAACCTTCATGCAATCATAACTTACCATTAAATAACAACTTTCATGCAACCATAACTTAACATTAAATAACGAATTTCGTGCAAACATTACTTAACACTAAATAAGAATTCTCATGCAACCATAACCTAACATTAAATTAAAAGTTTCATGCAACCATTGACGTAACATTAACTTAATTTATGCTCTATATCTTCTGAAGCTAACTGAAAACAAACCGAATCTCAGACAAATGCGCTTTGAACCTGTATCATCTCTCTCACTGCGCCATATGTCCATCGTTTACCCCAACTGTCTTTACATACGATTTTACATAATCAGGACCGATTATTTATGACCAGTACATTTTATGTGAATCCCCTCTCATATGAAGATATCGAGTAATGAAATGGTGAATGTACTTGCTAAGGCTGTAACTTAAATTTACCCGAGGGAAGCTTACTTACCTTTGAAGAAATAGATCCCTTATACACAAAAAAGAAAATAAAGTCTGAGATAGGGCACTACAACACCATTAGCACAGAGTACCGATTTTCAACATTTTCATGTCAGGAACACATAAACACTAAAATTCTGCGGTACATCAAAACATATATTATATTTTCGCAGATCTGACCAAAAAATAAGTATAATTATGATTGATTTACAAAAAATTATAGTAATTACCTTACCTTTTTGCTCCCAAGTGGCTTTTTAACCCTCGTGATAGTTGTCTCGATAAAGTATCTTGTCTGTGGCAAAACTGACCAGATTTTGATGGACGAGATATTTTGTCATCAGAAGAAAACAGACCAGATCTTGATCATAAAAAAATCGGCAATATCTTGGTGACGAGATATCTCTTCATAGCAAAATCGGTCTTCATGGACGAGATATCTCGTCGAAACCACTTGGAGGGTTAAAACAATTTATTTATGATACTTTGTAATAAAAAATAAAACTCAAATTATTTATATGGGTAATTATTTTGAAATTATTTGTGAACACACTTGAAAAAGTTTCAAAACCCACCGTTGAAACGAAACAAATCTTTGCAATTTAAACCGTTTCACCTTGCGTAGGGCACACCGATTGAAAATAACTAATGTAGAGAGGACAAGACCTAGAGAAATAACCAACTTCAAGTAGCGATAAAACAGCATTATCAAGATTTAGAACTGATCACACCAAAGCAATAAAATATGTGGCAGGAAATAAGATTTAACCCTCCAAGTAGTTCCGACGAGATATCTTGTCCATCAAAATCTGATCAATTTTGCTAATGACGAGGTATCTCGTCCATGAAGATTTGATCAATTTTGCTAATGACGAGATATCTCGTCCATCAAGATTTGATCATTTTTGCTAATGACGAGATATCTCGTCCATCAAGATCTGATCAATTTTTCCAATGATGAGATATCTCGTCATCCAGGTATTGCCGATTTTTTATGATGACGAGATCAAGATCTGTCAGTTTTCTTCCATTGACGAAATATCTCGTCCATCAAGATCTGATCAGTTTTGCTAATGACGAAATACCTTGTCGAGACAATCACTAGCAGGGTTTACCTGACTGTCGCAACTGTCAGGGTAACAGTATGGCTAGTCCTGCCTATTTGTACTGCCGTGTTTTGGTTCATGTGGAAGGACATTCATGATGATCCGAGACTGCGTTTGGGCATTTCGGCGGAGGACATCGTATAATTGATTTAATTTTGATCATGGAAGAAGAAAAAATATTTAGTTTTTTTGCTTAAAATTAAATTGCGTTTGGATATTCAAATTGGGTTTATGTAATGAGAAAGTGGCGGATAAGAAGTCGTCAAAATGGAGCTTCGAGAGAGAGAAAATATTAAGTTATGCTAGAAGCTATTGGGGCTTGAATAATCTAACAATTAGCATAAGTTGACCTCTTCTGCGATTATCGGGCCATCTCGTCTCATTAAAAAAATAAAAATATGTATGAGATTAAAAAAATTGAATACATATTTAAATTAGGATAACTGAGATGGTTATAAGTTCTTTTTCTAATTGACCTGGGCAAGAAAACCTCGCCCAGCGTTAAAAAATAACTGCTACGGAACCAAATTCAAATCAGAAATTTGCAGCTTTGAAACACATGTTGGGAATAAAATATGTGGTACATATTTTATAACGCATTTGATTATTTGTTAGCCAAATATATTGTATTATTTTAGCAAACGATGTTTGTCTTTCTTAAAATAAAAATTTTCGGAATTAAATTTATTTTCTTTACTGATTGTTCGTTTGGTAATGGCCACAACGAAAAGAAAAACTGTCTGTAGATGTTCTCAAAAATGTTAAGTATGAATAGATGTTTGCAACATGTTGAATAATTCATGAAGTACAAATAATAAAACGTTGACTTAAGACTCTTGTTTTCAATTGTCAAATTAAGACTCGGATGTGATTTTATGAGTTTTAGTAAATCAAACTAGTGTTTTCATTAATTCTGAAACAATTTTTACACAATATTTGGTACATATTTTAAGTATTTCAAGTTGTAGATTAGCATAAGTAAGTGGTTTTCATTACAATTTACTTAGTTATTGGTGGGAGAGTGATGCGAAAAATATCTAGAGTATACATTTTATCCAACGGTATTATTTGCTGAGTTTTTTTAATTATTTCAGTAACGATACTTATTTATTTATTAGTCAAATATTTCGTATATATTTTATCAGACGTATTTATTTGTTTGTAAAATAGCTTCAGATTCAAAGAAGTTCAAATCAAAGTTTCAGAATCAAATTAATTTTTTGTCAAATATCTTGCATTACTGTAGCAAACGATATTAATTTTTCTTCTTCAAATTATGAGTTTCAGAATTAAATTTATTTTATGTCAAATATCTTGTTTTACTTTTCAAACGATGTTTCTTTTCTTCAAATTAAGTTTTAATATGAAATTTATTAGAGAGTCAAATGTTTTACTTTGGCAAATAATATTAATTTTTCTTCTTGAAATCAAGAGATTCGGAAATAAATGTATTTTATGTCTTATGTGGAATATCTTGTTTTACTTTATCAAATGATATTCAAGAATCAAATTTATTTATTAGTCAAATATTTTGTTTTACTTTATCAAACGATATTAACTTTTCTTCTTCAAATTAAGTGTTACTGAATTAAATATTTTTTTTGTCAAATATCATATTTTACTTTATCAAACGATAGATTTATTTTCTTCAAATTAAGTTTCGGATTTGAATAAATTTCTCGTTATTGATAATTTTTCGTTAGCTGGTGGCACTACCAAAAAGAAAACCAATTAATAAATAGGTGTTCTACAAAAATGTCGGGTAAAATATTAATGGAAATACAAAAATTTGGGATGTGCAAATAATAAAATATTGACTCCATCAGGCTTTCTCGTCAATTAAGAGAAAAATACGTGCAATATCCCAGTTCCGGCGTTTTGGCAGAACTCCATTCCGCCAGCGGCCGCTCATGGTTAATCCGAGCGATTCGAAATCCGAAGGAGGGTATTCTAAATTCCTCTGCCGACCTTCAGCCTGGCTCCTGGTTAATTTCTCCGTTCCCACTGTTGTGATTTTTCTCAACTCTGGCATTTGTAGCCGGTTGCCGCCGCTGCGAGCAAACAGATCGATCGATCCGCTTATGCCCTTCCGAGGACTTCCACTCCTTCACACGAGACAATTGCCTACCAGGCAAGCAGAAAACCGAATCCTATGAAGAAAAACCAGTGGTCGACCAGTCATACCTTTATTGAATTTCCTCCCGTCCCGACTCAAATCCTCTCCTCAGTCAAAGGAAAAACAAAGCACTTGTGTGTTGTCAAACTTTTTGTCCTTTTTCTCTTTTCAAGGAAAAATTGGAGAATATCGACCAATGGAACACAGCCTTATTATAAACGACGTGGGGAACTTTTCTCACGACGTAACCGCCTGCGATAGCGTGCTTTCAATAAAAACATTTCTTTTCCCCCGAATGTCTTTCTCGTTTATTTCTTCTTTATGCAATTTTCTCATTTCCCCGATGATTTCTTTTCATATTCGTGTTCTCCCCGCAGTGTTTGTGGGTTATTCATCACGCGTTTGAAGCTAATGAGATTTTTTCTACCCTCCGCCTCGGATACAATTCTGCGTGGAATTTTAATCCCCGACTATTTATCTCGGCGGCAGCCTTAAAATAACAGCGCCCGGAATTGTTAATCCACCAATGGGATTACTGTTTTATTTTTAGGCACTGACCACTTTTCAAATTAATGTCTCAACGCAATAAGTTTATTTTTACATCATTTCGTTTTTGCATATATAGCTGGGTATTCTTGATCAAAACGACCAGTTGCTGTTTAATTTTTTCCTTCTTGTTTACATCGATCATATGATTTTAAATGTTCTCGTTTACAGTATTTAAATTGCTTTAGTCCATCAAAGGTTTCTTAGACACTGACCACTTTTCAAATTAATGTCTCAACGAAAAAAGTTTATTTTTACATCATTCGTTTTTGCATTAATAGCTGAGTATTTTTGATCAAAGTGACCGGTTGCTGTTTAATTTTTTCCTTCTTGTCTACGGCTTCGATCACGTTATTTTAAATGTTCTCGTTTACAGTGTGTGAATTAGTTATTAGTTCATCAAAGAGAGAGAACTGTTTAATAGGCATTGACTACTTTTTAAATTAATGTCTCAAGGCAATTAATTTACTTGTACATTATTTCATTCCTGCATATAAAGTTGGATATTCTTGATCCAAACGAAAGAAGGTTATGTTAGTTTATAGCTACTTATCTACTACATCGTTCAATTTATTTAAATGTTCTCTTTCACAATGTGTAAATTAGTTGTTAGTTTATCAAAGGTATTATTGTTTCATTATCCATTGACCACTTTTCAAATTGATGTCTCAAGCTATAAGTTTATTTTTAAATTATTAAATTTATGCATATATTATTGGATATTATTCAGATACCTGCCTACAACGTCAGACATATTACTTTAAATGTTCTTGTTCAATGTATAAATTGATTTGTTAATCCAAAGGACTATTGTTTTATTTTAGGCATTGACCATTTCTAAAATTAATTTCTCAACTCAATAAATTTGTCTTTACATTATTAAGTTCATGCATATGTATGCTATTGAATAATCTGATAAAAAAAGAACGGTCACTTTCTTTATTTTTATCTACTTGTCTACTAAAGTCATTGACTGTTTTCATTATTAGCGTATCAATCCGACAAGTTTATTTTTACATTGCTCGATGCATGTATATAGTGGATGAATTGTTAGAAATATTAGTATAATCTTAATCAAAATAACAGTCCCTCAGTTTTTTTAGCTATTTGCCTACTACATCAGTCATACTCTTTTAAGTGATTTTGTTTGACAATAGGTCATTTTTATTTCGAGTATGTTAGTCCACCAGAGATTATTGTTTTATTTTGAGGCATTGGCCACTTTTCAAATTAACGCTTCAACGCAATAGGTTTATTTTTGCATTCTTCGATTCATATCTATATTAATGGATATTCTTGGTTAGAAACACGTTCGCTTAGTTTATTTCTTAACTACTTGTCTACATCACTCTCATTAATTTTAAATATTCTCTTTCAGTGTGAATTACTTTATTTCGAGTATTTTCTTTTGACAATAGGTAATTTATATTTTGATTGTTAGTTGCTAGTTAGCCAAAGGGAGTACTATTTTAGTTTTGGTTTCGAATTTAATCCAATTTCGAATTTATGTCTCAATACAATAACTTTATTTCTACATTGTTCAATTTATGTTGACTATTCTTCGTCACAACGCGGTCACTCAATTTATTTTTCAGCTACTTGTCTTCACACCACTCATTGTTTTAAATGTTCTCTTTCACAGTGTGAATTACTTTTTTCAAGTATTTTAATTTAGCAATAGTCATTCGCATTTTGATTGTTAGTTGAGTCCAAAGGGAGTGCTGTTTTAGTTTTGGTTCTTGGTTAAATTTCAGATTTATGTCTCAATGCAATAACTATTTTTACATCGTACAATTTATGAATATCTGTTACTGGATATTATTGGTCACAACGCGGTCGCTCAATTTATTTTTGAGTTACTTATCTTTACACCACTCTTAGTTTTAAATGTTCTCTTTCACAGTGCGTGAATTACTTTATTTCAAATATTTTCATTTAACAATAGGTAATTTATATTTTGATTGATAGTTGTTAAATCCACCAAATGAGTATTGTTTTAATTTTCGCACCTGAGCAAATTTCGAATGAGTGCCAACGCTATAACTTTTTTACATTGTTCAATTTACAAATATAGATTGCTAGATATTCTCAGTCACAACGCTGTCTATCAATTTAGTTTTAAGCTAACTGTCTACTACATCATTCATTATTGCAATGTTTTCATTTGATAATAGATAATTTATAGTTTGATTGTTAGTCTACCCATGACTTACACCCCCAGGCGACTTTTGCTACTACTTTTTAACCTTGGCGATTAAGGCTTTTGAGCAAAATTATCTCGAGATACTAATTTCAAAATTTTAGCGCCTTTTTTTGAAGATTCACCAAAAGTCAGCGAAAATTCGGTCCATGTTTTTTAAAAACTAGTCTTTAGCTAGTTAACTTAAAAACTAGTAAAAAACTTTCTCTAAACAAAAATACGGAAAATTTTTTCCCGTATTTTTGTTTAGAGAAAATTTTCCATGGGACGCCAATTTCGAAGTTTTGGCGCCAAGCCGTGGCAACCATGAAAGAAAAACATTGGAATCTGGTTGCTGGATTGTCCTGGAAACCTTATTAAGAAAATATTTGTTCTTTCAGTTTAAAAATTTAAATTTCTTGGAGAGATCTTCAACGTCTGTTTCATACTTAATTAGAGCACTTGTGTTTTAGCCGATCTGAGCAACTAAAATTGCCACTAAAATGGGATTTAAGAGAAGACATTGTTTGCTACTATTGTGAAAAAATTATGCTATTAATGCTATTCCACAAGTGCTTTTGCTGTGGCAGCCCTGTCTACCAAAGGGATTACTGTTTTACTTTTAAGGATTGATCCCTTTTCAAATTAATGTCTGAACGCCTTTAAAGTTTATTTTTACATTATTCAATTCCTAGGTAGGTAGGTATTTAATTAATGTCTCACTGGAGCAACACAACGGGCTATTGGTGACGGTCCGGGATCAAACCCGAAGGGAAAGATTCGAGGACAGCACCACGTAAATTGAACCACGGTCGGATGACGAGGTCACACCTGAGAGCTGGCACCCCACTCTCCAAACTTCCACCCCACGCCAACGTGAAGACATTGAGGCCAGACAGATTTAACGTGCACCAGCCCCCCTGTACCCGATGGTCTTTGGTTGAATTCGAATTCGCAACCCTCCAATTGCCAATCCATTACTCTTCCAACCGGGCTACCGCGGCCCTTCAATTCCTAAACATACATATTGTTAGATATTTTTCGGCGCAACGAGGGGTCATTTTATTTTTAAACTTCTTTTCATCTGTATATCTCTGACTTCAGCTTTATTATTTTAACCCTCCTGGTGGTATATCTTCTCGTCGAAATCTGCCCTTTATTGCCTAGCCTCTGGTACAACATCCTGTTCCAAACTAACCAGTTCAAGGTAAGAAATAATTTGTTTTTCCTTCTTGGATCTTCATTCCCTTGGAGAAATAGGGCAATTTTATGTCTCTACGATATACCTCGTCCTTAGCAAAATTGACCAGATCTTGGACGAGTTATCTGGTGGAAACACTTGGAGAGTCAAATGCGATTTACGTTAGGATGCAAGTTACTTCAAATCTTTTCATATGATAAAAGATAAATTATGTTGTATGTTAATCCATCAAAAAGATAATTAATTGTTCTAGGTTTTATTGTAAAATGGGATTGATCCTTTTTCAAATTAATCTGTTACCTTGCCTCAATGTAATGAGTTTATTTCTGTTACATAATTCATTTATAAATTATTGAACCTTTGTTAGAGCGACGGACTTTTACTTTAAACTTTTAACTAATTGTCATCAAGACCTCAGTTATATTGTTTTAAATGCTCTCGTTTAGTGTGAGTTTGGGGGAGGTAGTGTAATTTGTCTCTTTGCAGTTATAAGTATTTATTTTCTTGTCAGGATTTTTGCTCCTTTATTAGTAATTCATAGATAGTTTTAAGATTAATTTTTATGAGAGAGAATGTGATATCTATATAAATAAGAATGGAGTGTTTGTACATTGAATATTTTCGACTCATTTCAAGTTTTCTATCCGTTTTGGGCACTACTGATGCAAAATCCGTCTCTTGTGCGTTTGGTGTCCATTTGTCCGACCATCTGTCTGTATGTGTGAGCCCGTGCTACTTCCAAACGGTTGTATATAATTTCATGCCTTTGCATACTGTGAGTATTTACATTCATTTGCCTATCTGTCCGTCTTCCCGTTCTATGTTCGACTTTGTGTTTGTGTATTTGTACAAGTATCACATAAAATGTATTTAACATATTTTAATGCAATGTTCTATATTTGATACACATTATTTAATTTAGTGAATGCATTATTTGCGATTTCGTTGCTTACATATTTAGGCAAGTTTCATACTAAAACATCTTAGTTTAATATACTTAAATCAACCATAATTTCGTAGTTTTGGAATAGCTGGAAGGTATATTGAGCATTGCAATTGCCTGGATTGTTTTACCAGTGCTGTGAAAAACCAATTATTTTTCCAAAAACTACTTTTACGGAATTTGAATTTGAAAACTTTATTTATTTTGAGCCTTATTTTTCTTTGCGAAATATAAAAAATTCTGAATATTTGGGACAGACGATAAAGAGAGTAAAACATTATAAATAAAGTATACAGAACAAGATTTTTAAAATATTGCTGGTAGCTAATATGGCAACCTTGGTACTTTTTAATCGTTTGCTTTTTCACATTTGTGTCCGTTATAATCCAAGAATCCATTTTGTAGTGAAAAAACAGATACATTCATTAGTTTTGTTCGAAGCTTTTTTAAAATATGTTTTAAGATGTATTTTTGCATTTTCAATTTTATGTTTTTCGTTCAATAACTGTAACGAAGGTAAGTAATGGTTTAATTGGTTTTAAAAACATTTTTAATCATTTCATGGTAATTTTAGGAAACGCTTTTGTTTTTAAATGACATACAAGGTATTTATATACGTACTATCCTATGCATTCTGGGTAACATTGGCACACTCTAAAGACTTTTCTATATTACTAAAAATTTAAATCTACAAAATGTAAAATGCTAAATATGACATATATTTACATTTGCGAAATTGTGTATTTAACAGTTGTGTACCTTTATAGAGTGTAGTAGTTGTCACATGTGATGAATAGGAATTAACAATTTATTAACGAAAGCGCAAGTTAGTTAACCAATTAAACCCGAGTAACGCTTGGTAATTCTACTAGTATTATATAAGAGTGATGAAAATCACACCTTAGCTTAATTAAAATTTAGATACGCCATGTAGAACATGGGCTCAAAGAGTTTTATTACAGATCGCTTGGGGTCAGATTTTCAAATTTGGCGTACTATTATATACTTATTTCATTCATGAAAGCTAAAAACCTTAACCAAACTTGTAGTCAAACTTGAAAATCTTAAAAAAGTGGCTAATAAAGATGAAAACGAAATCGTAAAAGCTATAGACTGCTTTTATTATCTTGTTTTCATCTTTATTAGTCACTAGCTGAATTACCCGGCGTTGCTTGAGTTGAATTGGTTGAAATTGATCGTAATATTACTCAATGTTGTTCATAAGGAGCAATTCTAATTGTTTTTAGCCCCTTCTGCAGGTCTAAGACAAATCCGAACGGGGTTAATATATAGCGTATGTTTCCCGCAGGATTCTAAAGTATAAGTGTATCAAGTGTTGATGTGATTTGGTCAGTGATCGTAATGATAATCAATGTTATTCCTAAGGGAATTTCGAAATGATTTTAGACCCCTCTACAGAACCAGGACTAACCGAACGGTGGTAAATATGTAGTCCATGTTTCTCGCAACATTCTAAAGAATGAGTGTACTAAATTTGGTGTGGATTGGTCAAGCGGTGTAGATTTGTATAAAGCACAGACAGAAGCCAACTCTTCTTTATACGAGTATATATACTAGCTGAATTACTCGGCGTTGCTCGGGTAGAATTGTTTATAATTCATCGTAATAATACTCAATATTATTCCCATGGAAATTTCGAATTGTTGTCCCTGCAGACCCAGGACAAATAGAATGGGGTTAATATATAGCCTGTGTCCAGCAGAATTCTACAGGATGAATGTACCAAATTTAGTGTGAATTGGTCTGACATTGATCGTATAAATACGTAATGTTATTCCTATGAGGATTTCGAATTGTCTTTAGCCCCCTGTACTATATCGACGATACAAAAGACCAAAAATAATCTTATATCATCATAAAAATTTACATTCCAATAATAAAGCTACAGTTTAAGAATCTACAGACGGGATACATAAACGATATGATACTGAGCGATTTACAGCGCAACCGCACCCATCTGAAATTGCATCATACTCCAAGATTCTAAAAACCTCCAAGGTCATCTTGAGAGGCGACTCCTGTTAGTGTTCTGACATCATCTGCACATCCAGACCGGGAGAGAGCGCTCCCTAGTAAATGCTCTGTCCAGGATGACGGGACGTTACACCTCTCTACACACTGAAAACCAATAGAACGGGGGTTAATATGTAGCCTACGTTACCAGCAAGTGTACCAAAATTAGTGTAGATTGGTCAAACGGTATAGATTTGTATAGAGAACAGACAGATGCCAACTCTGCTTTATAAGCTGCACCAAGCATAGGACAAACAACATCAAGTAATGGACATACACACACAAGGAAAGTTACCGACACGAAAGAGAGAAATACACCCAGGGTAAGTTACATTATGACAGTTATTATAGATAAAAACACAACAAATAACAAAACAACTAAAAGATATCAAAGACAAAACGTGCCGTCTCCAAGTAAATAGGTACTCCAATATTTATAATCATCGGAAAAATATATTTATACGAGTGGAAGCAATAATTATCCGCAATGCAGTTGTGTTTGTGTTTCTGTTGGCAGAACGTCGTTTTGGCTCACGGTTTCTATCTTATTTCTGATGTCCAGGTTTGGTCAGTTCCATCGTCACTGTCGTGACGTTAATTACTGTCGCTTTGCGTTTGCACTAAGAAAACAGCGTTCAATAATCCGCCTTTTTGTGATATGACTATTGCACTTTTTGTGATCTGGTGTATCGGGCCCAAATTCATCGACGACTTTAGACAAAGTACAGGAACAGCCGTTTCACCCCAGCGTTAGTGTCTACAAATAGATCGAGAAGTTCAGAAATGGTCGCACAAGTGTTACGCATGAAGAAGACGAGAAAGGCAGTCGACCTTGGGTCAAGATTTTCAGTCGATTTTTAAAAAGGCGCAAAAGCTGGTTAGGAGATGATTGGTTTTGGGGTTTTATTGCTCAAGAGCCATATTTGGCCATGCTTCTCCAGACACAAGACAGACAACGCCAAATAATGGACATACTCACCCAAAGAAAGGTTTACTGGAGCAAAAGAGAGAAACACACTCAGGGTGGAACCTTCCTTGTGTGTATAGGTCCATTACTTCACGGGCCGCGGTAGCCCGGTTGGAAGAGCAATGGATTCGCAATCGGAGGATTGCGAGTTCGAAACTGTCCAACCAAAGACCGTCGTGTACACGGGAGTTATTGCACGTTAAATCTGGCGTGGTCTCAAATGTCCTCACGTTGGCGTGGAAGTTTGGAGAGTAGGGTGCCAGCTCAGGCGTTGTTCTCATCATCTGACCTTGGTTCAAAGTTACGAGGCGTTGTCCTTGGATCTTTCTCTTAGGGTTTGATCCCGGACCGTCACCAATAGCCCGTTGTGTTGCTCCAGTGCGACGGTAATTAAATACCTACCTAGGAATTGAATAATGTAAAAACAAACTTTAAAGGTGTTCAGACATTAATCTGGAAAAGGGATCAATCCTTAAAACTAAAACAGTAATCTCTTTGGTAGACAAGGCTGCCAACGTTTCAACCTGTTTACGTTTCAACCTATTACCTAATTTGAAAAAAAAAGACTCGTTCAAAACCACGTGACTCGACTGTCAACTCGCGTGCATGTACGTAACATGACGTTGTTACACAGACGAGTGACTATTGTTGATGAAGTGGAAAATTTAGTCATTCTCCCACGGACCAAGAACTGATTTAAACGGAGCTTGTGTAATGATGGAACAAGTGCTTTGAAAAGCGAGGTAGGTAGGTAGTTAATTAACGTCACTCTGTAGCAACACAACGGGCCATTGGTGACTGTCATGGATCAATCCCGAGGACAACACCTCGTAATTTTGAACCACGGCCTATCTGAAGTCAACATCTGAGCTGGCACACCACTCTCCAAACTTCCACACCACGCAAAGGTGGGGACATTTGAGACTACGACAGATTTACGTTCACCATCCCGACGGTTTTTGGTTGGTTCGAGTTTCGAACTCGCAACCCTTCGGTTGCTAATCCGGTACCCTTCCAACAGGGCAACCGCGGTTCCTTGAACAGCAAGGAGACGGTATTGAAAAATTATGTTATTGTAAGTTGTCTGTATTTATTGGAATGAAGTTAATACATACACTGCGGATAATTATTGTTTCACCCTTGTGACATCAATTACTACAGGATATTACTTCCTGCTGTCACGAGGGGCCGCTTTATCCTAGTTTGAAGAGCAACTTATTAGCAACCCGAGGGTTGCGAGTTTGAAACTCGATCCAGCCAAAGACCTTCGTGTACGTTAAATTACTAGTGCGTTAAATCTGTCGTGGCCTCAAATGTCCTCACGTTGGTGTGGTGTGGGAAGTTTGGAGAGTGATGTGCCAGCTCAAGTGTTGGTCTCGACCGCGGTTCAAAATTACGAGGCATTGTTCTTGGATCCTTCCCTTCGGGATTGATCCCGGACTTCTGCCAATAGCCTGCTGCATTGCTCCAGTGTGACGTTAGTTAACTGCCTACCTGCTACCAGGAAGCGATCAACAGCGCAATAATCGACCGAGAGCGGCAGTAATCCCAAGTAGTTGATATATCCTCGACAAAAGTCACTGTAATCTATCAGTCAAAAAGACCCTCATAGGGATCAGTTCTGTATCTAAGCTTTGTTCGACCGACATTCTTCACCTAACAGCCTCTCCCCACCAAGATACGCCCGATAAAAAAGAATCAAAAGCATCCGTCCGCTTTTTTCTTGTGTTGGGACAATAAGCGATGTTCGCGATCCAACCGAGTAGGGTTTTTATCTCCTTTTCTAAAGAGAGTGCTTCAGAGAAGGCTGCTGTCTATTGCTTGTCAAGTCGGGTTTTTTAATCTTTATTCCGCCCATAATTCATATTTATCCTCTTGGATAAATATTAGCTTAAGTGCTGTATCTAATCTACGGGGCAGTTTTGAAACATAATATCTCGTGTGTTCTGCGATGTTTGGAGAGTCTACTTTCTCTTAGGAAATGAGAGACGCTCATCGTTGTAAAAAGTTGTAATTAAGGCCCGGATGTTTATGACGTCATATTTCCTCGTTCTCTTGTTTCGGTTATTAACTTTTTGTCCTACGCCCGTCTCCGGCCTATCGGCCATCAATTGACGAGCCCAATAGAGTTCTGAAGTGAAAAAATATGGCTTAAAAACACTATCAACAGTATTTGCAATTCTATTGTCAGAATTTTAGGGTAGTCCTTGAGGTGGTCTCTAGTCATTTCGTCCAGTTCGCAAATGGGACTGATAGTTGATCTCTTTACTCCCAAAATGGTAAAATTTATTTTATCCTACGCCCGTCTCCGGCCTATCGGCCATCAATCGACGATCCCAGTAGAGTTCTGAAGTGAAAAAATATGGCTTAAAAACACTATCAACAGTATTTGCAATTCTATTGTCAGGAATTTTAGGGCAGTCCTTTAGGTGATCTCAATTCATTTCGTCCAGTTAGGTTACGTTAAATTAAAACGGGGCATACGTTGTAGTTCAAAGATATTTCTAATTCTACTACTGAAGTAGTCATTTAGAAAAAAACTTTTGTAGTTTGTCTTACAGCAGTAGTGTGATGAATACGAAATTGATTATATGGGTGGATATATCATTTATATATATTTGCCTCCGAAGTAAATTGTAGAAACTATGAAAAAGTTAAAACGATGTTAAAAAGTAGTTATTTTTCTTACAACTTAAATGATGTTTGCATTTTCTATGAAAGAAAAGTAATTAATCTAATCACTTTTCAATCAACATTTAACCAATTCAACCCGAGCAAAGCCGGGTATTTCTGCCAGTTACTCAATAAAATATTCCAGTTCTTTCCTGAAGACATTTCTTTGTAGATTGAAAGTCTGTTAGTTTTTATAAACGAGCATATATAAGCTTCTTGATGTTAAGATAAAGGAAATTTAGGTTGGGGAAACTGTACTCCAGCCATAATCAATTGGTCCGCCCGTTTATTGCCACATATACCACAGTGACTTGGAATCCACTGTAAGGCAACTTTGATTATAAACTCAACCTCTCAAGACCCAGAGAAAAACCCTCTCCTCAAAAAATTATTTTGTCGGCTATTCAAGGTACTTTGAGACTCAGCAATGACAATTTGATTTAAAAAAAATGAGACCTCATAGGGGAGACCCCAAATGGCAAAAATTGCTCATTTGGGGACATCACCCCGTGGCTGAAGATATTATGATGTAGCTGAATGGGGACAGTAGGAATTAATGAATATGCAATAACGTTTAAAGAGTAAAACTTTTTTTATGTACCATTGTAAATTCCAGGAATGAAGAAGTTTAACATTTAAAGAGGAGTCCGAAAATAACGCTGAAAAAAATGAGATAATTGCATATTTAAGGTACTTACTGACAGCCAGAAATAGTAATTTTTATTTTCGAAAAAAATGGGTGTCTTTGGGGACATTACTTATAGGTAATTACTCGTTTAGGAACATTATTCTTATGTATCAGAACCATGTATCAGCATGAAATCTAGCTGAATTGTAAGATCAGAAATTTACCCTCCTGGTTGTCCCGTCGCGGTATCCTGTTATTTGTAGAATTTACGAGATTGTGGATGACGAGATATCTCTTCCATCAAGATCTCGTAATCCCTCCTCATGAGAAGAAAACCGACCAGATCTTGATCTCGTCATGGTAAAAAATCTGCAATATCTTGATGACCAGATATCTCTTTATGAGCAAAATTGGCCAGATCTTGATGGACGAGATATCTCGTCCAAAACTATTGGAGGGTTAAAGAAATAGTGTACAAGATTTCTATTGACTTCGCATTTGACCTTATTGGAAGAGTCGCTGTCGCAGCTGTACCTGCAAAAGACCAGGAGTTTGTAAACTTGTACGGCAATCCATGCGTCTATGCTGTCATATGTGCATTGCTGTAGGTGGTCTTAACTTTGAGCACCTACTATCAAACTGTAAGTGTGCACTACTGTTAAACTGCAAAATCATGACTGATAAAACTGCTCAAATACTTGATATCTTCCATTTGTGCGCCTAATGTATCCTCTAACATATCCGGGTGGAGCTTGCTGACGTGTATCCCTATGTAAATAGGTTTAGTTTTATGTTCCCTCCCCTTTATGTTTATAGAGGGAGTTTTGAAGCACCCTGTCGAAACCGCTTCAAAACAGAACAATTGATCGTACTGATGATGCGGTAAAACCTTAATATCGATCATCAAGCTTATCGATACTCTTGAAATGGGTCGCCGTTCACCGAGTCTTTCTCCGATTAATATTTTCAATTTCGATCCATGAATTTCGTAACGAATAACAGTGCAGAAATATTTTGATAATCTCATGTACGATGCTTTTGGTACATACTCTGATGGTATGAGCACTGCAACATCATCGGATGCACCAGATGGGTCAGTGACCTTGTCTCGGTCGTTTCGTGTGACCTTCCACCTTCGTCCCCTGGACAGAGGGTACGTTTCGTTCCCTCTGTTCGTCGGACTTCTCCCATCCCCATGTCTTTGCCCAGTTGCAGTGATGGACTCTGGATCGAGTGATGGGTCCAGGAAAATGTAATCATCTACCGGCCTCAAGTGTGGAAAGACTGAATTGTTAAAGTAAAATATGCGATCTTAAACAATTTGGCGCCTTATAAATTGGGCGTTGATGGACACATTGCTGTGTCCCATCGCGACTCATCTCCAGGTGAGGGAACCAGCCTCTCAACTCTATGGCACCTGGAAGCCGTGGTAGGCCAGTTGGTGAAGTCGGTGATTAACAACCGGAGTGTTGCGAGTACCATGGTTGTCCGTCAAATTAGAGGGCTGCGGTAGCCAAGTTGTAAGATCAACAGATTAACAAGATGATTGCGAGTTTGAAAGATCGTCGTGTAAACAGGGGCTGGTGCGCGTTAAAACTGTCATGCCCTCAAATGTCCTCACGTTAACTTGGTGTGGAAGTTTGGAGAGTGGGGTGCCAAATCAGGTGTTCACCTCGTCAACTGACCGTGGTTCAAAATTACGTGGTTTGTCCTCGGATATTACCTTTCGGATTGATCCCAGACCTTCGTCAATAGCCAGTTGTGTTGCACCAGTGCAACATTAATTATCTACCTACTACATTCATGTTTCTCTGAATCCTTTCCTGTGATACACCAGGGTAACGCCAAGTGTTTCAGAACGAAGCCCATTATGAATGATGTTCAATTAGCTGGACATTGGAAAAAATAACATTCGTGTTTGTTTTTGGCATTGATCAGATGAACGTAACATTCTTCGCATACCCAGTTGGTAGAATCGCTGATTATCAGCTGGAAGGGTGCGAGTTCGAGACTCGATCCAGCTCGATCCTCCTCGTCGTGTACGTGGAGGCTGGTGCACATTAAATCTGCCGTGGCATCAAATCTCCTCACCTTTGCGTGGCGTGGAAGTTTGTAAAGTGGGGTACCAGTTCAGATGTTGAACTCGCCATATGAACAAGGTTCAAAATTACGAGGTTTTGTCCTCGGATTTTTCCCTTCGGAATGGATCCCGGAGCATCGCCAATAGCCCGTTGCTGCTCCAGTATGACGTAAATTCAACTACCAACCAAACAACTATGACGTCTGGCAGTTCACCCTTACTGCAACGTGAAATCATACAAATCATGCAATTTTCGACCGCCAGGCAATCTGAACTGAAGCAACCGGTTTATATTCAGTGGTCTTTTATGTGAAAAATTTTCCATACTCTTCAATTATTTTCACTTGAAAATAACGACACTTAAATTCAATCCCTTGCCCATAAAACAGTAAAGGCACCTGTGTGCAATTAATAACTCGAAATTTTTGCTTTCATCAATCAAAAGTGATTCCTTGCCCACTTTTAGTCACCTTATACGGTATGAGAAATTTTATTTTTACAGCAAACCCTTTGTAGAGTCATTATCCTATGATGAGTTGAGTTACATTAATTCAAAGAAATAGAATCTTTACGACCGTCATCTGGTGTAAAAGGTTTTCTTTTGTTTTAGTTAAATAATTCTATAATAGCAAAAGACATTACAATACAACAAAGACATTACCTAATATATGAAGGGATTTCTCACTTCATTATCATCTTTTTCTGGAATAACGCCTCTAGACTTGTAGCATCTTTTAACAGCTTACTTTCACTACTAAAAGAAATTATATTGAGAATGTATATTACATTAATAATGAGCCATTATTTAGAAAGAGTAATTTTGTTGTGGATTTCGGATTTTTTCTTTGTAGAATCGTTATCCCATGATGGAGTTGAATTACATTAATTCAAGGAAATAGCACCTTTTCGACTGTCATATTGTGTGAAAGGTTTTCTTTTGTTTCAGTCCGATAATTCAATGATAGCAAAAGACATTACCTAATATATGAAAGAGATTTCTCACTTCACTATCATCTTTTTCTGGAATGACGCCTCTAGACTTGCAGCATCCTTTGACAGCTTACTTTCACTATTAAAAGAAATTATATCGAGAATGTATATTACATTAATAATGAGCCATTATTTAGAAAGAGTAATTTTGTTGATTTAGGTATACATTACGATTCGTTTTTCCTTCAACTACCACATAAGATCTCATATAAAATCTGCACACTTGCAAACTCGGTTGAATCAAAAGAAAAACAAGAGATTTTTGTAATACTAAAACGACAATTTTCTTAATGTTTATGTTAGATCGAGATTAGAATATGGATCTGTCATTTTGAATCCTTATTATGACTGCCATATTGAAAGATATTGAAAGAATACAAAATAAATTTTGAGATATACTTATTTTAAGAATTATGAATCTTAAGGTATTCATTCTTCTGAATCGCGAAATTATTTCAGTTTCATTACTTTGAAGCTCCGTAGAGATATAGTTTCAACAGAACTTTTTACAACCTACATAACAAAATCGATTCGCCCTTTTTAGTATCTTGTATTGATTTTAACGTCCTCTGGTAAATCACCAGAAGCTGTCAATTATTTTTGTTAAACCTTTAAAAAGAATGTGACAATTTTGCTACAAATAGACTTTTTAAATTGTGTAGTTCTTTTCGGAAGTTGAGATATAGTTTTTAATGATTTCAATGCAAAAAGTAATGTGCTTCAATGAATTGTTTTGTTTTATCTATTATCTAACTGTTTTTTGAGTCTTTTTTCTTATATTTGTTGGATCTTTTATTTTTTCTTCTCTGTGATCGGACATTTCTACGTGGAGAAACAAAAATTAAATAAGTTAAAAAAATTAAATTAATTCAACCACGATCAGGTCTTACTTTTAATTACAATAGAAAAAAAAATGGCTAATTCCTATTTTACTTCTTATTTAGCACATATGGCAATTTTAATTATTTTAACGATTTTTTTCATGTTTGATGCTACAAGCTATATAAAGTGTTGCCAAATGCAATTTTTTAAATTTTGCGAACTTTTGTTGCTCCCAAACTCCCCAAATTGATAACATTGAAAGTGGAAAGTGGTTGGTTGATGTTTCCGTGGAATGGCCCAAATACTGCAGTCTTGTTATGATATAGAATTGATTTAATTATAGATCTATAACAGTTTACTGTCTTTCTAGTTGCAAAACATTTAAATTGCTGTATTAAATAACTCATTTCTTACGCCACGTAATTCTTCTATTGAAAACCATATCGGCCTTCTAGAAGCTCCAGTCTTCTTGGGAATTTCCCGATTTTCTGGTGGTCCTGTCCATCACTATCCAATTGTAACTTTTCTGTCTCAATAGCAACAAAAAGACTTTCGGAGTTACCAAGGTAACCCCAATTTTACTTTGGATGAATACTATTGTATTCGAATACGAGAAAAATTGAGTACAACGAATGCTTTTAAGTATCGAGTACACAAGTACTTTTGAATTCAAATACTTCCATCGCTAACTAGAGATGAGCAGAATCGGGTACTTTTAAGAATCGAATACTTGGTATTCGAGTACTTTTAATTATCGAATAAGTATTCGAATGCATATTCAAAAATGATTAATAAATACTAAGAATCAGCCAATTGACTGCGATATAAGATATAAGGTTATTATATAATTGGTATTTGAATACTTAGGATGAATACTTTTGTATTCGATAGCTTTTGATTAATATTTTAGTGTTCGAATACTTTAGAATTCGAATACTTTGGTTGAATGATACCGTATTCGAATAAAACAAGAAAAACCGAGTACAACGAATACTTAAAAGCATCGGGTACACGAGTACTTTTGTATTCGAATACTCCCATCGCTAAGGAGAACGGAGGTTGAGAAGGGAGATGCGAGATCGCATGTTTGGTTCTAAGAAGTGACTAGATTCTTTAAAAGTGTAGCATTAAAAATACTTTCTTGATGTTTTGTGAAATGTCTTTTTTGTGTGATGTGATGTCTTCAATAAAAATTTGGACATCACTTGCTCTTTTGGCTGAGTTGCTTCAGAACACCGCTGGGTTGATTCCCTGAAAATATAAAACAAGCCTTAATTTTTGCAAAAATACAACATTTTATTTCCCCTGCATTCAAAAACCAAGATCAATGATACTCGTCCAACGTCAAGTGTCATAAAAAATGTATGAAACAATATTCATAGGTTGGTTAAAAATTGATGTTTTTAAAACTGGGTCCGTGTGACCGAAACATAAAACTCATGGATGTTTTTTCACACACATGTGCCCTCACGGGTAATCTATTGCGATCTATGTAGCCTTAAAAAACTAAAAATAGCCTTAAACCTCTAGTGAATTCGACGAGATATATCGTCCACCTAGATCTGACCAATTTTACTAATGGCAAGATAGCTCGTCATCAAAGTATTCCCGGTTCTTTTACGATGAAGAGATCAAGGTCTAGTCAGTATTTTTATGACGAGATATCTCCTCCATCAAGATCTGATCAGTTTTGCTAACGACGAGATACCTCGTCGAGACAACCACCAGGAGGGTTAATCCTCCAAGCGGTTTCGACGAGATATCTCGTATATCAAGATCTGACCAATTTTGCTAACATACCAACAATTATGTCTTTATGAGATATGTCGTCATTAAGATAATTGCCGATTTTTTGATAATGACGAGATCAAAGTCTGATCAGTTTTTCTAATTACGAGATACCTCGTCGAGACACCACCAGGAGGGTTAAAAAGGTCCCAATTTTCCTTTTGCTTGAAGAGTGGGAACCCTGTTCAAACCTTCCGTCCTTCAAGAAATATATTTCTATTTTTTCAATCTTCATTTTATTTTTAGCTTATTACCGCAACTTTTTTGCGCTGATTATCAGGCTTGACTTTCTTTGACTTCTGAATTATATTTAAATCGGTGACAAGGTTAATGGCATTCATCATAACCCAGAAACAAATTATTTTGACGTAAATAGATGTATATCATGGATTAAGGGGTTCCATCCACCCGCGTAAAGAAATCTGTCATTTGGAAAAAATCTTTGGTTTGCATTTCTGAAGTGTGAGCAACAAAATTTCTAAACAGTGTATGGCATTGGGCCATCTAGGTAAATGGCCTTCTGCCCGAATTGGAGTGCGATCTTGCATCCTCTTAGACCAACTATTTCTTGATGGAAGAGAAACGTAAATGCGACAGATAGCTATCATCATTGAATGATTACATTTTGAATTTATATTTTTAGATGGTATCTTTAAAATGATGTCGATAAACAAATGTTAAAACTGGATTTTAATATTTGTTCACACTGTATGCTATTTTGCTAAGTGAACCCTCCAAGTGTTTCGAAGAGATATCTCGTGCAATATCTGGTCATGTTTGCTAAGGACAGGATATCTCGTCAAGATAAAACAGCTCTATTATTCTAAGGGAATGAAGATCTATGTAGGAAAAACAAATTGTCTCTTGCCCATAACTGGGAACAGTTTGGAACAGGTTTTTGCACCCAAGGTTAGACACTACAAGGCAGTTTTCAACGCAGGGATTAAGAGGGTTAGACAGAAGTTTTTCACCAACCAGATCTCTTGCATACCTTGGTTGAGAATGCAGGTTTTCTTCAGATTAAGTCTTAACTTTTCGATGTGGGTGGCAGGGATACGAAGAGAGTTACAAATATCGAATGGATTTTTGAAAATCCCAAGGCTGTAGTGTGTCAATGTGTTTGCCCAATTGTTCAGTACACTCATAGTTTGCTCTAGCGACCTGTGAGTTGTAGGCGGCGTAGATTTCATTCTTGCAACTTACACTGGGTGTATTTCTCTCTTCTGTATCAGAAAACCTTTCTTTGTGTGTATGTCCATTTATTTGACCTCTGTATTTTTTTTGTCGCAGCTTGGCCAAATCTGGCCCTTACGCTATAAAAACCCAACCAACCCTAGGCTCTAAAAGAGAGCAGTATTGGTGAGAATACAGATGGCCTTTTGAGAGTCTATTTCTAGAAAGGCAGCAAACTCACTAGGGAATAGGGCTGCCGTACGCAAAAGCATGTATGGCTATCGCCATTGGTGGTCCTTTGTTTCGTCAACTGGTAATCAGTGCTATCGCTTTCAGCATCGAATGACTATAATCCGGCTCCGAAAAATCCTTTTCTAAAAAATGGAATTTAAAAGAACATTTCTGAGTCTTAAAGTACTCTGATAGTCAATTATATAACTTTTTAGAGGTATAGATAGTATTATTTAGTAGTTGTATTCCGTACCGGAGCAACACAACGGGCTATTAATTTTAGAGGATTTTTCCGGCCCTGGAAAGATGAAATAAATCATTAAGTTTGATTTAACTATTAGATTTTTAACCTATTAAATATAAAAAACGAAATACTTTTCATAATTTAAAATAAGTACTTTTTATCGTTTCTTAGTTTCAAAGTACCTTAAATAGCTGATAAATTTTCAAGAGGGTTTGTCTCGAACTGAGAATTTATAAAACAAATTGTTCTTCGTTTAACCCTTCAAGTGGTTTTGACGAGATATCTCGTCCATCAAGATTTGGCCACTTTTGCTAATGACGAGATTCCTAGTCATCAAGATATTGCCAATTTTTCAATGATAACGAGATCAAGATGTGGTCAGTTTTCTTCTAATGACGAGATATCTCGTCCATCAAGATCTGGTCAATTTTTCTAAGGACTAGATACCTCGTAGAGATAACCACCAAGAAGGTTAAGCCCAACTCTAGTTATGCCCGCTACAAGCATCCGAATTCTCTGCATCGTCAGAACTAATGTGCCCAATTACTCGATCCATGTGCTCTGCAGCTGTCATTAGTAAAATATATTTCACGAGGCATCCTAAATACGTCCTCTACAGATGTCCCTATCTCACTGCCTATTCGTAAGCGTATGTTCGCTATCATAATGAATAGAACTACCGATATTTATATGCAGACATTATTCAGTATATGGAATATGTGTACTTTGACCATTTTTTTCTGTAACCTTCATTTAAAAATTATTTCAATATTCATCGAATAGTATCGAATGGTTCTTTGTTTAAGTGCAACTCTCTGTCACATCTCCAAATAAAATATAAAAAATTAATTCAATATTTATAGAAAAACATCGAATGGTTCTCTGTTTGAATCCAACTTTGAGATTCCATCCCTACAAGAATCCTTGTACCATCAGAACTAATCTGCCCAATTACGTGGTCCTTTACTCCACAGTATGATTAATAAAATATTTGGCAATATATACTTTCATCCCTTAAATATGCCCTCTATAGATTCTCCTGGCTCACTGCCTCTTCCTTAGCGTTTGTTCTCTATAACATTTATTGGATTTACTATGATTTATTTATAGACTTTATTTAGTATATTGAAGACTGGGACAACTTTGATCCATTTTTTCTTTGGCATTTGTGTTAATTAACTTAATTCAATATTTGCCAAAGAGTATCGAATGGCTCTTATAAGTCCAACACTGTGGTTGCACCAGCTGAAAGCATCCGAAGTCTGCATCGTCAGAACTAATGTGCTCAATTACCTGGTCCATCTACTCCGCCACTATCGTTAATAAAATATTCTGCTATTGACTCGTCCTAAATACGCCCTATATAGATTCTCCAGGCTCACTGCCTCTTCCTTAGCGTATGTTCCCTATCAGATTGAATGGAAGATCTATGATTTATTTGCAGACTATTCAGTAAAGGGAGGACCGGGACATTTGATACATTTTTCTTTGACATTTGTTTTAATTAACTTAATTCAATACTTATCGAAGAGTATCGAATGGTTCTTAGTTTAAGTCTGAGACTGGTTGCACCCGCTGAAAGCATCCGAAGTCCCTGCATCATCAGAACTAATGTGCTCAATTACCTGCTCCATCTACTCCGCCACTATCGTTAATAAATTATTCTGCTTTGACTCATCCTAAATACGCTCTATATAGATTCTCTATATAGAAAGATCTTCCTTAGCGTATGTTTTCTATCAGATTGAATGGAAGAACTAATGATTTATTTGCATACTTTATTGAGTAATAGGAAAGACAGGGACATTTTGATTCATTTTTCAACATATGTTTTAATAAATGTAATTCGATATTTATTAGAGTATCGAATGGCTCTTCGTGAAAATCCAAATCTGCGGTTCCACTCACTGCCGAAGTCTGCATCGTCAGAACTAATGTGACCAATTACTGGATTCATGTACTCTGCCATTCTCGTTAATAAAATATTCCACGAAAGACTTTTATCCTAAATACTCCCTTTATAGATTCTTGTCCCTCACTGCCAGTTCCTAAGCGTAGGTCCTCCATCACATTGAATGGAACTACTGAGATTTATTTGTAGGCTTTATGTAGTATAAGGAATACTTGCAGTAGGAAGATTTGAAGACTTTATTTAGAATAAATTTTTTTCACCTTCCACCATTAGCATCATCATTCAAGAATTTAGTAAACAAATAGAACAGAAGTTTTGTTTTATGACACCTAATCACTGGACTAACTTTCCCTATGCGACTGGGACCCACTTTATTGATTTGACTTGCTGATAATGAAATAATATGAAAAAAAATAAAACAAATTCAAAATATATGAAACGTTATTTTTGTCCTTACTTTCTTTTCCTTCCGAATTTTCAAATTCTTTGGTCAATACAGTGAAATTTCTTTCATTTTGTGACTTTTTTCTTATATCTAATTTCAAAGAGCTACTATCCTTTTAACTGTTATTTTTTTTGCAACTTCCTTAAGCGTTTTTATAATGAAAATAGTTTTCATCTTAACTGCTATGAAATGGTTAACAATTAGTGAATTAGTTTTGCTCTATTGTAAATACTTCTACTGGTTTCTGTTATGTAAATAATCTGCCATTTAAATTAAATTTAACTATTAAAATTATTCTAATTAACTATAATTAAAATTAACGATTCTATTACAGTTAAGTAAGAAATTAAATGTCATATTTGGTTTCGGTAATTGACTAAATTTTACCAGAATTAGAAAAAAATAATTTATAATATAAACCTCATTATTTATTAATATTAAATAATAAATCAGTCTTTTTATATCAGTATTATTATGGTCAAATTAAAGATTGAAAGCACATAATCGTAGCTGCTGTTTTATACATAATTAACTATTATAGCTGATAAAGTATTATTCTATTCATAAAATAAGTAATTATTTGTAAAATAATAGTGAAGTTTTCATGACAACTCAAATAATTATAAAATGCATATTTATAAGAATTATGCTTAAATAACAATTGATAATTATGCTGCAATGTTTTTTACAGTTAATGAGCTTCTGCTCTAAGCCGACAATATAAATACTTATGTCCACAATCATTGCTTTCATACCTCATAATTAATATTACATCATTAAATACTGTATACTGACTATTAATTAGTAAAATTACAGTAATTTTAAGAATATATAAAATAGCTTCTTTAGTTAAAGAATATAAAAATATTCCATCTATATTACACATACTGCTACGAAAGTGCCATTACTCTAAATGTGCGTTGTTCCTGGTGAGGAATTAAAAAAGTTATGAAGATATAGAAGACACTGTGAGAAGACTTAGTCACCATAGATTTGACATTCACGATTTGCGTTTCGAAAATCTTACTGGAGATTAGGCATTCATAATCGTTCAAAAATTGAAATTCGACTTTTTCGAAGGGTCACGTTACTACTAGTTTGGTCACATGATCCGGGCACATATAAAGGTTCCATTGTTCATTTTATTTTTCTAATTCCTCTACTGAGTGGGGTGCCAACTCAGGTGTTGACCACGTCATCTGACCGTGCTTCAAAAGTATGAGGTGTTGTCGGATCGTTTCCTTCGGGATTGATCCCGGACCTTCGCCTGACTGTCTAGACTATATAGACTGTTGCTCCTGCTCGACGTAAATTCAACTACCTACCACCTTGTTACTTCGATACTGCTAAATTAGAAACGTATTCTGTAGGACCGGGGTTCTCAAACTTTTTAAATTTTGTACCACATAAACAAGAATCAAAAATATATATACCATCATAAAAACATTTTCCGATTAAAAATCAATGTATCCTAAATGGAATGTTTTAATCAAAGAATAAAACATTTTAAATTTATATTATTCAATTATATTCGTGAATGAAACTTATATTATAATAAAATACACTGCTGGCCACCCAAATTGCAACACCAAGAAAGACAAGAGATATCACAACAAAATTTATTTTGTAGATAACATGTTGACCAAGTATCAAATGATTAAATTTATAGACTTCTGTGAAGTGTGGTTCCTGCCAAAATCAGTAGCCAGAGTAGCCGCCATTGTTGGAGATCACCGCTGCCACACGCCTCGGCATTGATTCAAAGAGACTTTGGATGTGTTCTTGGGGTACAGCAGACCAAGCAGCTTCCACACGTTGCCAAAGTTGATCTGGTGTGGCAGCTGGGGATGTATTCTGGGTCAATCGTTGAGCAACCATGGACCACATGTTTTCTATCGGCGAAAGATCCGGAGAGCGAGCTGGCCAGGGAAGCAATTCAATCTGGCGATTGACGAAGAACCCTTGGACAATGCGTGCCACGTGTGGTTGCGCATTATCCTGTTGAAATATGGCTGTGGGCAAGCCCTGAAGGTAAGGAAGGACAACTGGCTCCAACACCTCGGAGATGTAGCGCTGGCTGTTTAAAGTACCGGCAATGCGTACTAGAGGAGTGCGAGAGTGATATCCAATACCGCCCCATACCATAATACCCGGTGCAGGACCAGTGTAGCGGTGCATAACGCAGCTGTTCAGCATCCTCTCTCCACGGTGTCTCCAGACTCGAATCCGACCATCGTGGTGTTGCAGACAGAAGCGTGACTCGTCAGTAAAGACAATTTCATTCCATTCTGCCGTCCACATCCTTCTTTCATCGCACCATTGGCGGCGGAAACGTCTGTGGTTCTGCGTCAAGGGTAGACGAAGCAATGGACGTCTTGCGGACAGACCACTCTGCTGTAAACGGTGTCGAATGGTACGCGCAGACACTGGATGATGCGGTACAGACTGAATGTGCTGTGCTATGGTTCGTGATGTGGCTGAGCGATCCGTCACTGCCATACGCTCAATATGCCTGTCATCACGTGAAGTGGTGCACTGAGGTGGATGCGATCGAACACGTCGGTCCGTCGTACCCTCCTGCATCCAACGATCACATATCCGCATTACAGTTGTTTGGTTTCGTCCAACACGACTACCGATTTCCCTGAAAGATAATCCACAATCTCGGTAGGCCACTATCCTTCCTCTGTCGAACTCGGATACTTGATCAAAAGATGATCGCTGTTTTCTACGAGGCATAATTGATCGTTTTTTTGAAAAAAACCACAAGAAAAACACAATTGCCGTACTTGAAATCGTCGAAATCTCCAAGCCTTAAATAGCGCTTTGAAGTGGCGCCACAGGCGCGCGTGATGTGCGTCTGCGCTGAAATTCTAATCATTTGCATATCTCACCTCCGCTAATGCATGTTGTAAATTTCATATTATTTGCATGCTTCCTTCAGGGTGTTGCATTTACGGTGGCCAGCAGTGTATATATTGTAGTGAATATATAGTGGTGGTAGAATACGTAATAGCAAATATTAAGATTTATTATTGATGAGGATTAATGCGACGAATGAGCCTGTTTCATTGCAACCAATTTCGATATGTCTGGCTTTATCTTCATTAATTTCAAGCGTAAGCCAGGTTCAAGTTGCAACCGTGTCCTATATTTATTTTTAATTAATAGCATAGCTGAAAATTCAGTTCACAAAGATATGATGTGAAAGACATTAAAAATTTTATAGCTTTGTGGAAAATATACTTATATTTATCTCTTCTTTTTAACCAAAAATTGCATTAGTTATCTTTTTTTAACTCATTTATGAGATTTCTGTCACATGAAATATCTGAAAGTTGATATCTTTCTTGAACTGAAACATTATCTAGCACACTATCCGAAATAGAAAACGGATCTCTTATCTAACTTTCATTTTTTAAATTTTGAGGAAAGTAGGAATGAAAATTGTTAGCAAGTTCTATGCAGTGTTTTTCTATATCTTCAATTAGTTGTTCAGTCAGTGACAGATTATTTTCCTGGAGATACTCTTCTAATGTTGGCAATAAAGCAACTTTCTTGCTTTTCACGTCCTTAATTATGTATTCTAGTTTTTTCACAGCTGCATTTATTTTGTCATGTACAGTAAAAACAGTTATATTGGAATTTTGCAAACTAGAATTCAGTTCGTTCAGTTTTCCAAAAATTTCAGACAAATGCGCTAAAAGTGATAGCCAGAATTCATCAGTAAAACAATGACGGAGCTCAAATTTGGATTCTGTTAGGAATACTTGGGCCTCTGAACTTAATTCAGAGTCTAATTAAAACTTTTCCCCTTGACAACCACCGCGCTTCAGTGTGTAAAAGGTGCTTATTGTGGTTACTACCCATTTCATCGCACAAAATTGTAAACAGTCGTGAATTAAGGGCCCGACATTTAATAAAATTCACTAACTTCACAGATTGATCTAAAACAGTCTTTAGTCCTGTGGGGCATTGTTTTGGTAGCTAATGCTTCACGATGTATGCTGCAATGTGTGAACTTTGCACCTGGTGCAACTTCTTTAATTTTAGCGAAAACTCCACCGCGACAACCTGTTATTGAACTTGCACCATCAGCACACTCCTACACATTTTTTCCAATTTATTTCATGGCCAGTGATAAACTCATTAATTTTCTTAAAAATCTCATCCGCTGTGGTATGATTTGGAAGAGGCTCACAGAATAAGAATTCTTCATCTATGACTTGTTCTTTCATATCGAATTTAAGCCATCAACTGTGCAAAGTTGGTTACGTCTGCACATTCATCGAACTAAATCGCAAAATATTTGCTTTGCTTTATATTTTCGATTAGTGTTTGTTTTACTTGAGCTGCAATTTCGTTAATTCGTCGCGAGAGAGAAACAGTGTCATTTGACAAAGAAACAATATTCAAGGCTGCTGCAGTAGGGCCAAGAATAGACGTCACAATATCTTTGGCTGCAGGTAATATTCGAGATTCTCCAATAGTATGTGGTTTTGCAGTTTGAGCAATTGATGAATTGCAGTTTGAGCAAATATGATGCTTCCACTGCTCGTTCGTTGATTGTGAAAGAATGAAGTATAAAAATTATTAAATGAAAAATACTTCAACACTGTTAAAACTATTTTTTCGAAAAGAAATACTGATTTGACGAATAATACTATTTCTTAAAGAAATCCTTATTAAAAAACTCAATCACAGTACAATCAATGTTCAGTAAATGGCTTAGTTACAAAAAATTCCGGGAATAATTGGAGGGAAATTGATGGATTTAGCAAGAGCCCTACTGTAGTTAGTAGGAAGCACAATTTCATTTAAAAATTATCAATAGATAGAGGAAAGATGAAAAAACCCACTATGATCAGATATGATACACTGTGCATGTAAGGGTTTGAATATTCATTTAAATCTTTTGTGTAAAAATTGTACCACCAAAAATAATGTAATGTACCATTAATGGTACATGTACCATAGTTTGAGAAACCCTGCTCTAGGAGAAAACAAAAATTCTATCTTTGCAAAAATGCGTTGTGGAAAACTTAAAGAAAATTGTTATTTATATTTCGGTATCGGCATAACTAACCAATCTTCAAAACCGGTGTTTCAATACCGATTTTCAAACATTATTGTAAAAACACAAACTCGTTGCAATACGATACCACTAAATTAGAAACCCATTCCCGAGGGTGCCTTAGTGGTATTGCCCACTGCGCTAGCAGCTTGCGAGCTCTAGGCGGCACATGTTCGATTCGGGTAATTACCCTGGGTGTATTTAGCTCTTCTGTATCAGTAGACTTTTCTTGGGCTGTGTATATCCATTTTCTTGACGGAAAAACATTGTTTGGTGCAGCTTGGTCACATTTAGTCCTTGCGTCATGAAAAGACCAAAACCCTACCTCTATTCCCAAGGAGAAAACTAAAATTTCTTATTTGAAAAAATGCATTGCGAAACTTTGAGAGGCTATTCTGTGAGCTAAATGTAGGTGGCGGTAGTGTCTCTGTGGCGATACGTGTTTCCTTTACGCATTCTTGGAGTGAGTTGGCTTGTTTTTCGAATATGATTTCATCACTTCACCTATATAAATTCCGAATTGGTGTACGATAGTTGATTCGTCAACATTAATTAGATTAAACGCCAAACGTTGCCAAAGCGGCGATAAATTGCATTTTAAGTCTACCTCGATATGTATCACGCGATAGCATTTGGATAGGGGAAGAATAACCTTCTCATTCCGTCTAGTTCGTCTGTTAACCCGGAAAATCCCTGGCATAGAGCGAAATTCAGACAAATCTGGTGAACCCACTATCGTGAACACCGAATATGGATTTCTGGAGAACAAATAGTTTTCCTGGGATTACTGATGGTCAGAAAATCTTTCCTCTAGAATATAAGTCGAAATTCTTTTAGTGTAGCTTTGTCTGCATCTGTGATAAAATTTTAGTGTGAGAGGAATTTTCTGTCAAATTAAATTCATAGAGGAAATATAAAAGTTGAGTGAGCGATGGTGACTTGTTTATGTGCCCAGGATCATGTGACCAAAACTAGTAATAAGGGACAATTAGACTACTTTCGTCTGTTGGTTCGAAACATTCATCATTTGATCGGTGAACCACTGGACGGGAGAAGACGCCCATCCATTAATTCATCATCTGATTGGTTAGCGCAACTTGGTAGTCTTCGGCGATTTCACCATATTTGTAACCACTTTTATAGAAATGAGCATTCACACATCTATCCTGTCATACGATGTTATATCGCCAAACGAGGTTATAAAATGCCAAATCTGCCATCCATGTCAGTTTTTCACAGAGCAGTCACATGACTACTAGTCGACATGTTGGTCACACTTTTTTAAACTCATCAATAGCTATGCTCAGTCTACTTATATTTTACGTCTATGGTTAAATATATGGTGGTAGTGTGTGTTTTTGTGGTGATAAGTGTTTCCTATGTTTATTCTGAATGTTGCATCAGTTGGTTAGTTTTTCATGTACGATTGCAGCCCTTCACCAATAAAAATTCGAATGAATAAATTCCGAATTGATGTATAATGGTTGATTGGTTAACACCAATTAGATTGAACGCCAAACGTTGCCGAAACGGCGATAAAGTATATTTTAAGGTAACGCCGATATGTACATGCGAGAGTGTTTTTACATCAGAAGTAAAATCTTCGCAGACCGTCCGCTTGATTGTTTACACTGAAAATTCCTCATAAAAACCCGGTATTTAAGCTTCGATATTGGTATAACTAACAAATTTTCAAAAGCGGTGATTCAATACCGGTTTTCAAACCCCCTTTATAGAAACACAAACTCCTTTCACACTATACCCCTAAATTTACTTATTTTGGAAATGAAATAATTCTATATCAATTAACTCAAATGTTTTATTTACCTATAACGCAGGGAACAATTAATAGAAGATGTATACTTTAACACTCGTAATATCGCTCATTTTTACTCATTTATGATGAATTTTAAGTTTGTTTGAGAAACATCAGAAGAAATCTCAATCTGTTCCTTTTGTATTTCATAAAATGGGAATTGTTCCGGTTTTCTAATACCGATTTTTGAAGATCGGCATGACTAACCAATCTTCAAAAGCGGTGTTTCAATACCGGTTTTCAAACCCCATTATAGAAAACACAAACTCCTTTCAAACCATACCCCTAAATTAGAAACCTATTCCCGTGCAGAGAACTAAAATTCACCTTTTCAAAAATGCGTTTAAAGCACTACTCTGCAAGAAAAAAAAATTCTGATTGACTGACTCGCCGGGGAACTGCAGTTATCCAAGCGTGAAGCCTTTTAGCAGATCCGTGTGAGAATTTTCTACGAGAAAAAACTACTTAGAGCGAAAAACGCGTTGCAAGATTGTCGGTAGATGTTACTCAGCCGAACAATTCTTGACTGTTATTTTTGAATAGATGGCACTAGATTTTCTTAGTTTCAATGGGTATTGAAGAAATATCCCGTTTTCGTGAGTGCGTGTTCTTAATCTCGAATTCTTTGTCTTTTTTGTGTATTTTCTCCTTGCATGTGAGGAGGTACTGCGGGAAAGCGTTTTCCAAGAGGGTTAGAAGTTCTTTTCAGTTTGATTATTCCATTTGTATTTCTTCTATTCGCAACCGATGATATTTTTGGTCCGAATAGGAGGAAAAGAAAATATAGTAATAGTAGTTTGTTTTAGGATGAAAAATATTTTTTTAAAGATGGTGTTAGATTTTTTCTTAGGTTTGGTTTGGTTGCTCTTGGTCACTTAGATATTCTTAGTTTCAATAGTATTTAAAAAATATCCCGTTTTCGCGCGTGACAGCGTGTTCTTCATCTTGAGTTCTTTGTCTTTTTGTGTACTTTTTCAGTGCATGTGAGTTTATACTGAAGAGGTGGACGTTCTTCAACATGGAATATTCCATGATTCTGTAAGCATCAATGAGATTTTTTGGTCCGAATAGGAGGACAGGAAAATATATAATAATAGTTTATTTCTTAGGACGGAACATTTTTTATTGTGTTAGATTTATGATTAGATGGTGTTAGATTTTCTTAGGTTTGCTTTGGTCGCTCTCTGTCACTTTGTTAGATGCTCTTAGTTTCAATGGGCATTATAGAAATATTCCCCCGTCTTCATAAGTGTATGTTCATAATCATAAATCTTTTGTCTTTTTGTATACTTTTTCAGTTTGTGAGAGGTTTTACTGAACAATGTTGGATGTTCTTCCTGGATATTCCATCGACTTTTCCTTTATTCGCAACCGATGTAAGAATCGATGAGATTCTTGGTCCAAATAGGATTTTAGGAAAAGTTAGTAACATTAATTTGTTTCTGAGGACGAGATATTACTCTAGCTAAATTTTAGCCCTTTGAAGAACACAATGCTAAAAAATTTTTTGAAAATAAAGTTAAAAAAGTTAATTATTGAAACTCAGTTTTAAAAACTTCATATATGAAGACCCAGATGAGTGTATTTTTCACATAACAAAGAATTAGTTGTTTGTTTCTTTAAGAGATAGTATGACCTCTTATGTTTCACCTCTCATCTGTAGCACTCTTAGCATCAGAATATAAAATGAGAGCATATTTATATACCTTAACCTTCCAAGTGGTTTTGACTAGATACCTCGTCCACGGACATCAAGATCTGACCAATTTCGCTAATGACGAGATATCTAGTCAAGATGTTGCTGATTTTTTTTGCTAATGACCAGATACCTTGTCGAGACAACCACAAGGAGGGTTAACAGCTTTAATAGACCTAGAATAAGTATACACCTAGCCTCAACCGCCCCACCGTTCCGATAGGGTTATGGAAAAACATGTGAACAGCAGAGATATTGCCCATTTGTAATTATATGTATAATGATTGCAACTGTACCATTTTCTTATTGAAGAAATTTTCATCACTCCTAAAGTGAGGTAGTAAAATAAAAGAATTGTATCGAAAAACCCTCGCAACTGAATTGTAATAAATTATGTTTGTAATGAAGTTTTGAATTGTAATGAATTCCTGGTTTGAATAATGTAAATTACTCGTCCCCAGTGGAACCTTGTATTTTATTGGGATATTAATTTGCTTCACATTGCTTTTTTATTGTGATATAAATAAGATTTACTTGTTACGCTACAAATTTAATGAGAATAGATGGACAAATGAAATGCTACATTTCGATTGTATTATTTAATATTTGCTTTTATACATTGACTTTCATACGTGTTATTATATGCAGATAGTTGTCCGTCAAATTGGAATACTTGCTATTAGATTCATGAGAATATATGGACAAAGGAAATGCTATATTTCGATTAAATCTATATATAAAGCAGAGTTGGCGTCTGTCTGTTCTCTATACAAATCTACACCGTTTGACCAATCCACTCCAAATTTGGTACACATAATCTTTAGAACCCTGCGGGTAACGTAAGCTATATATTAAACCCCGTTCTCTTTAACCTAGGTGTGCAGAGGGGGCTAAAAACAATTCGAAATTGAAATCACATTGAGCATAAAACGATTTCAACTCAGTTTGTTTTATCAGTACTGATCGAAATCAAATTTTCCAATAAAATTGTTTTACCAGTATTGCTCGAAAAACAATTTTTTTCCAAAACATTATATTTAAACAATTTAAAATTCAAATTATGTTTGAACTGATTTATTTCCATAATATAAATAACTTATAAATATTTGATGAAAAATGAATCTTAATTTTACACAACTTACATTTTGTAATGGAACACGAAAGTCCAAACGGAAATCTCATTGATCATAAAAGCGTAATTTTGCTACTGGGTATCTGGCAACGCCAGAATTAATGTTTTATTTTTTAATTTGATTAAGAATTTCGTGTTTATGTATTTGAGTTGACGGCGAGATGTTGGGGTCATATTTAAGCATTTCCAGGTATTATAAATATGTGTTCTCTTTGTAAATAAATCACACACACACACATTATTGTCTGTATCAATATTGTTCAAAATTCTTTTTTCGAATTGTGCTATTTCAAAATATATTCAAGAAATAGAAATTCGAAACATTTGCTCATATCTTTCTTTTTTTCAGAATTTTGTATTTTTTCAATGATCGGAATTTCGTTTCTGTTTGTATTTATATGTTCCAGTATTTTACATATTGCAGATATATTATTTAGAAGTTAAATTTAAATGAATTATTTTATTTTCTGCAAAATATCATTAGACATAGGTAATTTCTGGGTGATATATATATATATTTCGACCAACTTTCTTTAAGCCTTCGGGGTTGAATACGTAATGGTTTGTAGAATGCTGTTTCATAAAAATAAATAAAATAAGCAAAACAAAACCTTTTAAAGTAAGGTGTGTAACTTCTTATTTTAAAATGATCGGTAAAGTTTTAAAAAGTTCACTTTAAAATAAGATAGGTTGCGTTAAATTAAAACGCATAGCCATACGTTGTAGTTCAAATATATTTCAAAATTTTGACATAGATTTTCATTATAAGACAATTAAAATAAATTAAGTTTACATTTGTTTTTCATGGATATTATTGAAAACTACTCCTTTGTCAAGTATCTACATCTGTTATTCTAAATAGGTACGTACGTGGGTTCCATTTAGAAACCAAATCTCTGAATTTAAAAGTATCATAAGAATTCGATTTAAAATTGAATGTGCGTCAGAGGAAAGCGAATTTTAAATAAGACTGCTGATTTTGGAACAATATCAGTTAGAAATTTTGAAAATTTGAAATTTTTTTTTGTCTTAAGTAACAGGTCACGGTTTCTTACTCTACAAATTTAAGCTGTTCTTTCGCAACTTAGATACGTGTAAAATATTCTTTGAAAGCAGTGATTTTCTTTTTTAAAGACGTTTTAAAATCGACCTTCTGTTTTTTGAAAAATTGTAATTGATTGAGTTTTCTGTGTCTAAACTGATGACATTTTTTAAAACAAGCTCCGTTATTCCACGTGCTACTGAAAGGAATTTTCAAGGTAATGGTAATTAATTAACGGCGCCATGGAGCAACACAACGGGCTATTGGCGACTGTCCGGAATCAATTTTCAAGGGAAAAATCCGAGGACAAAACACCGCGTAATTTTGAGCCACGGTCAGATGAAGAAATTTTCAAGAAAAAAGTGTTTGCTTTTTTGCTTCAAAATAAATTAATCACGAATGCCGTAACACAATTTAATTTACTATCATCTCATAGACGAATTCGAAAACATCTTTGATGAATTCGCAACATACCTGGTGCAAGATTGTCACGAGTAAAACATATTCATAGGAAAACTGAGTGCAAGACTACGCCGAAAATTCGCCATTATTACTGAAAATGAACGTACGGGGATATTCTTAATCACTCAAAACTTAAAATCTACTTCTGTAGTAGTCACATTAGAAACTTTTTTGTAGTTTATCTTATAGCGGAAGTGCGATAAATATAAAATGGATTATATGGAAGGATACATCATATACATATTTGCATCCGAAGTAAATTGTAGAAGCTATGAAAAGGTTCAATGTTAAAAATTTATTCATTTTCCATACACTTAAATGATGCTTACATTTTGAGAAGTGATTAGTCTGATCACTTTTCAATCAACGTTTAATCAATTCAACCCGAGCAACGCAGGGTAATTTTGCTAGTTATTTAATAAACTTTTAATATTTACTTTTATACATTGACTTGGCATATGCGTTATTATATGCAGATGGTTGTCCCTCAAATTGGAATGCTTACTATTAGATTCATGCAGGGTTGTCACAGGAAAAACTGACTTTTGCAACTATTTTTCTCCTCGGCGACTAGGTTATCTTTTTAAGCAAAATCGTCTCAAAAGCTCCTATTTTCAAAATTTTGGCGATATTATTTTCAAAATTTGCTTAAGTCAACGAAAATTTAGTTCCTTTTTTAAACTAGTAGCGGATGGAAAAATAATTTTCGCATTTTTCTTTACGCCCCAGTTTCGAAGTTTTGGCGCCAAGCCGTGGCAATTATGAAAGAAAACATCGGAATTTGATTGCTAGATTGTCTGAAAAAACCTTATTGAAAATACTTAGTTTTTTATTTTAAAATTTAAATTTCTTGGCGAGATCTTCAACGTCTGTTTCATACTTAACACGTTTTGTGTTTTCGCCGATTCATTTTGTATCTGAGCACCTAAACTTTCTACAAAAATAGGATATAAGAGGCGACTTTAGCTGCAAGTTTTAAAAATTGTGCTACTAATGCTGCTATTTCACATGTACTTTGACTGTGCCAGCCCTGTTCATGTTACCACGAACCCCCTAGTGTGGTGCACCAGGGTAACGCCAAGTAGTTCACAATTCCGCCCATTATGAATGATGTCCAATTGGTCGGACGTTGGAAAAATAAAATTCGTGGTTTTTTTTACACTGCTGGCCACCGTAAATGCAACACCCTGAAGGAAGCATGCAAATAATATGAAATTTACAACATGCATTAGCGGAGGTGAGATATGCAAATGATTAGAATTTCAGCGCAGACGCACATCACGCGCGAATGTGGCGTCACTTCAAAGCGCTATTTAAGGCTTGGAGATTTCGACGATTTCAAGTACGGCAATTGTGTTTTTCTTGTGGTTTTTTCAAAAAAACGATCAATTATGCCTCGTAGAAAACAGCGATCATCTTTTGATCAAGTATCCGAGTTCGACAGAGGAAGGATAGTGGCCTACCGAGATTGTGGATTATCTTTCAGGGAAATCGGTAGTCGTGTTGGACGAAACCAAACAACTGTAATGCGGATATGTGATCGTTGGATGCAGGAGGGTACGACGGACCGACGTGTTCGATCGCATCCACCTCAGTGCACCACTTCACGTGATGACAGGCATATTGTGCGTATGGCAGTGACGGATCGCTCAGCCACATATCACGAACCATAGCACAGCACATTCAGTCTGTACCGCATCATCCAGTGTCTGCGCGTACCATTCGACGCCGTTTACAGCAGAGTGGTCTGTCCGCAAGACGTCCATTGCTTCGTCTACCCTTGACGCAGAACCACAGACGTTTCCGCCGCCAATGGTGCGATGAAAGAAGGATGTGGACGGCAGAATGGAATGAAATTGTCTTTACTGACGAGTCACGCTTCTGTCTGCAACACCATGATGGTCGGATTCGAGTCTGGAGACACCGTGGAGAGAGGATGCTGAACAGCTGCGTTATGCACCGCCACACTGGTCCTGCACCGGGTATTATGGTATGGGGCGGTATTGGATATCACTCTCGCACTCCTCTAGTACGCATTGCCGGTACTTTAAACAGCCAGCGCTACATCTCCGAGGTGTTGGAGCCAGTTGTCCTTCCTTACCTTCAGGGCTTGCCCACAGCCATATTTCAACAGGATAATGCGCGACCACACGTGGCACGCATTGTCCAAGGGTTCTTCGTCAATCGCCAGATTGAATTGCTTCCCTGGCCAGCTCGCTCTCCGGATCTTTCGCCGATTGAAAACATGTGGTCCATGGTTGCTCAACGATTGACCCAGAATACATCCCCAGCTGCCACACCAGATCAACTTTGGCAACGTGTGGAAGCTGCTTGGTCTGCTGTACCCCAAGAACACATCCAAAGTCTCTTTGAATCAATGCCGAGGCGTGTGGCAGCGGTGATCTCCAACAATGGCGGCTACTCTGGCTACTGATTTTGGCAGGAACCACACTTCACAGAAGTCTATAAATTTAATCATTTGATACTTGGTCAACATGTTATCTACAAAATAAATTTTGTTGTGATATCTCTTGTCTTTCTTGGTGTTGCAATTTGGGTGGCCAGCAGTGTATATTCATCAGATGAACTTAACATTCTTCGTATACACAGAGTAATCAGAATCGACAGTACAATAATCATAGCACGCGATTCCTGGTCGAACACCAACCCAAAAAAGTGTCAGTTTTTCGATTGGACGTGGTATTTCGGAGATACGCACATGCGTATCTACAACTGATAGCTTATCACTCACATTAGGATTTGCATATTCGTCTGGTACATTTTTCGTACGTGTGTCTCTGTACGGCAACCCCTTCTGCGATACACAGGGTAATCGGCAACCTCAGCGACGCCAAAAGGAGAGTTTGTGCGTTTCTAGCGCTGAAATTTCGAATGACTAGAAGCAATGTCAAATCTTTCGGCGAGAAAATCTGCAATCTAGAAAACGGTGGCCGCGGTTGCCCAGTTGGTAGGATCGCGGATTAGCAACCGGAGAGTTGCGAGTTCGGAACTCGATCCAACGATAAACAGTCGTAGGGGCTGATACACGTTAAATCTGTCGTGGCCTCAAATTTCCTCACGTTGGCGTGGTCTGGAAGTTTAGAGAGTGGAGTGCCAATTCAGGTGTCGCATCTGACAGTGGTTCAAAATGACGAGGTGTTGTTATCGGATCTTTTTCTTAAGGATTGATCCCGGACCGTCGTCAATAGCCTATTGTGTTGCTCTAGTGCGATATTAATTCAACTACCCACTCACTTTGCATAAAAACTATATTTCAATTCGTATATGATTTGTTTTAAGCGTTTATCAGATGAACGTACCGTTCTTTGCATGTTTAATATAGCATGTATATTTTATTACAATTTATTTCAGACCTTTTCAAATATTTTTGATCCTCGGCTCACATTACAATATATAAATACCTGTGGCTTCTTTGTATAAAAACTATTTTAATTCTTATGATTTGCTTTAAGCGTTTATCAGATGAATGTACTGTTCTTTGCATGTTTAATATAGCATGTATATTTTATTACAGTTTATTTCAGACCTTTTCAAATATTTTTGGTCCTCGGCTCACATTACAATATATAAATACTTCTTCTTTGTATAAAAACTGCATTTGAATTCTTATGTCTTATGCGTAACTTTCTTTGCATGTTTAATGTAGCATATATATTTTATTATAGGTTATTTCAGCCCGTTCCAAAATTTTTTTGGTCCTCGGCGCTTTTAAAAAAAATGAATATCAGCAGTTCCTTTGCATAAAGACTGTTTGAATTCCTATGTGAATTGTTCTTGAATATCGATAAAGAGATCTCAAATAGGAAGTTGATTTTTGAAACCCCAGAAGTTGCAACAGGATGCTAGTGGTATTTGGAAACAAATAAAAGGTTCCCACTGTTCGCTTCAAACACTTTATTTAAAAGCATCCTCTCCCATCAGACAAATAGTTTTTACTGATCGAAGACGCTTCGATTTTAGGTCGAACTGGAATAAAACAATTTTGTCTTGTAGCAGAAGTCTTGTAAAGACTTTTTGTTTGTATATTCATGAGTTTGAATCTTGATATATTTCATGTCTTATTTCGAATTCTTATATGAATTGTTTTGATTGTTTGCATTTCGATGAATGTCAAAATACAATCACATTAATTCAGATATCGATCAAATCAGAATTAAACTAGACAATGAAGAGGGAGTGAGCTACAAGGGTTGAAACTCCTGTCCTTTTCTTTGAGTCGAAAGATACCTTTTGCAACAATATCTTTATGAAATATGACAAAAATATTTATGATTCCTTAAACATAATCTTATTCAGGAGCGAGTTATTCGCATATATTTAAACAGATTTTGACTATAAAAATTGTCCTATGTCCTGCCAAAGGTCTTCATTTCCGAAAAAACTTTCTCCTCAAAATATTATTTTTCAGCTATTTAAGGTAATTGGAGACTCAGAAAATATATGATCTATATAACAATTTAATCCATTAATCCAAAGGTACGAAAGGATATAAAACTAACAGAAATTGGAAGGAATTTTGAAGGTGAAGCTAGTGGTATTGATTTTATATCATTTCGATGTTTGGATTAATGAAATAATTTTTATTATATGTATTGAATTTTTTTTTTACTTTCTGAGTGTCCAGCACCTTAAATAGCTGATATAATAATATTTTCAGAAAAAAGTTTTTCTCGGAACTGAAGATCTTAAAAATTAGCTTTGATAGAATTTGAAGTACGTTCATTAACTCCTTCTGTCCCCATTCAGCTATATGCTAATGTTGTAACCCATGGGGGGTAATGTCCCCAGATGGGTACATTACCCTCCTCCCCTGGACATTACCCCGTATATTTTAACCAAATATTTTTTTAATGATTTCTGAGTCTCCAAGTACCTTAAATAGCCGATAAAATATTTTTTTGGGGAGAAAGTTTTACTCGGGGACCGAAGAGGTTAAAAATCCGCTTTATGGGATTTGTCTTTTAAATCTTTTATCTCCTGTAATTCGGTTCCGTCTTGGTTTTCGATGCTTGGTCTTCTGAATGGGGGTAATGTACTCGTCTGGGGACATTACCCCTATATTTTAACAAAATATTTTAAATGATTTTCGGGTCTCCAAGTACCTTAAATAGACAATAAAATATTTTTTTTGGGAGAAGGTTTTACTCGGGGACCGAAGAGGTTAAAAATCCGCTTTATGGGATTTGTCTTTTAAATCTTTTATCTCCTGTAATTCGGTTCCGTCTTGGTTTTCGATGCTTGGTCTTCTGAATGGGGGTAATGTACTCGTCTGGGGACATTACCCCTATATTTTAACAAAATATTTTTAATGATTTTCGAGTCTCCAAGTACCTTAAATAGCCAATAAAATATTTTTTTGGGGAGAAGGTTTTACTCGGGGACCGAAGAGGTTAAAAATCCGCTTTATGGGATTTGTCTTTTAAATCTTTTATCTCCTGTAATTCGGTTCCGTCTTGGTTTTCGATGCTTGGTCTTCTGAATGGGGGTAATGTACTCGTCTGGGGACATTACCCCTATATTTTAACAAAATATTTTTAATGATTTTCGGGTCTCCAAGTACCTTAAATAGACAATAAAATATTTTTTTTGGGAGAAGGTTTTACTCGGGGACCGAAGAGGTTAAAAATCCGCTTTATGGGATTTGTCTTTTAAATCTTTTATCTCCTGTAATTCGGTTCCGTCTTGGTTTTCGATGCTTGGTCTTCTGAATGGGGGTAATGTACTCGTCTGGGGACATTACCCCTATATTTTAACAAAATATTTTTAATGATTTTCGAGTCTCCAAGTACCTTAAATAGCCAATAAAATATTTTTTTTGGGGAGAAGGTTTTACTCGGGGACAGAAGAGGTTAAAAATCCGTTTTATGGGATTTGTCTTTTAAATCTTTTATCTCCTGTAATTCGATCCCGTCTCGGTTTTCGATGCTTGAAGTTTTCTGAATGATTTATTATCTTTTTACTTGGAGAGCGATTCGGGAAATCTGGAGGGGTGAGACTTCCCGGTAGTAAAAACAGAGAGTTGAGATTTCTTTGAGAGGTCTTCAATCAAATCGACTGGTATCGATGCTCCCAAAGCGACCAGAATACCCTAATCGAATTTCTCAAAATTCTGCTGTCTGTATTGCGCGTTGGAGAGTGGGCTGCCATCTCGTGATCTGACAGTGGTTCAAAATTGCGAGGCGTTTTCCTTGGATCTTTCCCTTAGGGATTGATCCCGAACCGTCGCTAACAGCCCGTTGTGTTGCTCCAGTGCGACGTTAATTAACTACCTACCTGCTGCCAGGAAGCGATCACTGAGCAATAATCGATTGAGACAGTAGTGATCCCAAGTAGTTGATATCCTCGAGAAAAGTCACTGTAATCTATCAGTCAACACATATCTATCTATTAACTACCCATGATCGTCTCCAATAGCCTTTTGTGTTGCTCCAGTTCGACATTAATTAACCCCGTACCTACCAGGACCGTCGCCAATAGCCCTTTGTGTTGCTCCAGTGCGACGTTAATTAACCCCGTACCTACCAGAACCGTCGCCAATAGCCCTTTGTGTTGCTCCAGTGCGACGTTAATTAACCACGTACCTACCAGGACCGTCGCCAATAACCACTTGTATTACTCCAGTGCGACGTTAATTAACTACCTACCTGCTGCCAGGAAGCGATCACTGAGCAATAATCGATTGAGACAGTAGTGATCCCAAGTAGTTGATATCCTCGAGAAAAGTCACTGTAATCTATCAGTCAACACATATCTATCTATTAACTACCCATGATCGTCGCCAATAGCCTTTTGTGTTGCTCCAGTTCGACATTAATTAACCCCGTACCTACCAGGACCGTCGCCAATAGCCCTTTGTGTTGCTCCAGTGCGACGTTAATTAACCACGTACCTACCAGAACCGTCGCCAATAGCCCTTTGTGTTGCTCCAGTGCGACGTTAATTAACCACGTACCTACCAGGACCGTCGCCAATAACCACTTGTATTACTCCAGTGCGACGTTAATTAACTACCTACCTGCTGCCAGGAAGCGATCACTGAGCAATAATCGATTGAGACAGTAGTGATCCCAAGTAGTTGATATCCTCGAGAAAAGTCACTGTAATCTATCAGTCAACACATATCTATCTATTAACTACCCATGATCGTCGCCAATAGCCTTTTGTGTTGCTCCAGTTCGACATTAATTAACCCCGTACCTACCAGGACCGTCGCCAATAGCCCTTTGTGTTGCTCCAGTGCGACGTTAATTAACCACGTACCTACCAGGACCGTCGCCAATAACCACTTGTATTACTCCAGTGCGACGTTAATTAACTACCTACTATTCCGCGTTATTTTTGATGAACTTTTTCAGGATATCTCTTAGAATGAATGTGTGGCCTCTATGAACGGGTTGTACCAAGAATGTGGTCTGTAAGATGTAATTTGAACTCCCCCTGTGGTGAAGCAAGATAACTCTAAGTTGGCTCACAAATCCACCCTTGTAGTGCCTTCCTGGTGGTTTATCTACGCATCGAAAACTGCCCTTCAGTAGTAACCTCTGATGCAAAAAAAACTATTCGAAATTGTCTCCTGTTCTGGACAAGGCACAATTTGTTTTATGCCCTCATCGAATTTCGCAAGATTCTCAAGAGATATCCTTGTAGTTATTTTTGATGGACTACATTCAGGACGCCGCTTGGAATGAATATCTGGCCTCTATGAACGGGTTGTGCCAAACGCGTCATACTATAATCAACTATCAGCTGTAACAACAAACAATCAACTATCATATTCATTCGGAATTTATTCTTTGTAACTTTTATTGGCAACGTGTTCAAATCGTATTCAAAAACCAAGTCACAGTTCGGAATACGTACTTGAAACACTTATGGCCGCAGAAACACTACCGCCACCTGCATTTAGCTTTGCAGTAAATGTCTTATAAATTGAAGTAAAGGGAGTGAAATCTATTCCATTCGATTTCCGCACGGCTCAGTTTCACCTTGAGAACGCTTGCATCAACTTGTAGCCTTGTAACTACGTTTTCATTCAAAACACACCATTGTTTAAAACTGCCCTTTCGCTATCTTATGAAAACTTCATGTAAATATTAAGATCCATTCCTTGCGTTAAATAGCTTAATAACTGCGTTTACCAAACAAATTTACGCCTTTAAATCGCAATTATCTTCCCGTCACGAGCCGCTGTGGAGGTCGAATATTGAATTTGAATTGTTTTCAGTTTGTAAGACATGCAAGTTCATTAAAATCTACTGTCACGAAAAGGTTTGCTCGTGCCAACAATCGGTATATTTGTTTGGAAGCATTGAATTCGACATGTTTGCCTATATTTCTTACTAATCCTCCAAGTGCTTTCTACGAGATATCTCGTCCATCAAGATCTGACAAATTTTCCTAATGACGAGATAACTCGTCAGCAAGATGTTGCCGAATTTTTTGTGATGACGAGATCAAGTCAGTTTTCCTAATGACGAGATACCTCATCAATCTAACCACCATGAGGGTTAAATGTGTTCTCTTTGAGGGGTTCACACAAAAACAGTAGCATAGCGTAACATTCAAAACTAGAGATGGTGACATAGGAACGAAAGCAAAAAAAATTGTGCATTTAACTTTAGACAATCTTATATGTCAACTCCATTCGTCTGGTTTCTTTTCCGCTAAACCAAGATAGACCGGTTGGATGAGTAACTGGTTTCAAACGTCTTTAAACCAAGGATCGTACGCGGGGTCTGGTGCACGTTAAATCTGTCGTGGCCTCAAATGTCCTCACGTTGACGTGGTGTGGAAGTTTGGAGAGTGGGGTGCCATCGTTCTGGGATCCATCCAGAAGGAAAAGATCCGAGGACAATACCTCGTAATTTTGAACCACCGTCAGATGACGAGGACAACACCCGAGCTAGCACCCCCTCTCCAAACTTCCATGCCACGCGAACGTGAGGACATTTGAGGCCGACAGATTTAACGTGCATCATCCCCGCGTACACGACGGTTTTTGGTCAAGGAAAAGGTCTAAATATTAAGAATATTAAATAAAATGAAGATTGAAATGTTAGTAAAAAATCGACTTTTCATCGACCTAAGGTAGTTGCAGAGAGCACGTGGGCAAATTCTGCTCTTCCTAGAGTGTCCTACAATTTTCAATAGTATTCAAATCAGGGGAATATGTTGACTACTTCATTCAATGCCGCCGTTGTGATGTTGCTTAACCTCGAAAGTGTTTCGTACCAGCGTTTAACGAAGCCAATTTTCTTGAACGAATAGCTGAAAAAATTTTACGCTGCACATACATGAACAAAAGACATGACGGTTCACATGCTTATGATACACTATCGTGTGTCATCATCGGTATAGGGTCTCTTGGGAACGTTTTATACAAAAACGCATATTCTCTTTCGGACCTACTATCAATTTTGTATGCATAAGTTGCCTCTAATTGTTTTTTAATAAGTTGCATTTTCTGCTAAGGAATAATACAATATTTTTTTTCACTGGCTGAAAGGAATATTTGGAAACTAACGTCAATTGTTGAGGAGAATTATGAGCACAAGAGCTTCAATAAATTGTTAAATAGAATAAATTGTTTTTTAAATGCAGTATACATAATTTATTTTTCCCGTAATAAATTTCAATTTGAAAACAAATATTCTGATAAAATTTCAACAATATTAATTATTTTAAAACAGTTATTTTTTCAAATGTTTGTCTTTATCGAAATGAAAACAGAATCTGTGTTCACGTTGGCACACACAATGAAAAGATCATGTAGGTGACGAAAAGTATTCGAGGAATAAAAAATGCATTCAAATCATACTGTCAATCTATCGTGGCGCCATCTATGATGTGACTTTCAAAGATATTGATTTAGCCTCATTCTAGTTTACATGTGTTATAAATCATTTTTCTCTGACAGTAAAGTTTTTCCAAAGCTGAAACAAAAAGCTTCGTGTCCTGTTACTAGAATATGTGAACTAGGACTCCCTAAATGCAAAATATTAATTTTTAATCAATAATGACTTTGATGCCAACGTTTAACCGGACAAGAATGTTCATTCCTGGAAAATTATCAACATTTATAGCAATATCACATGGAAATTTGAATAATTTCAATACAATAGGTAATTTGCTTCAATGAAATGTTTTGTTTCAGATCTAATTATTTGTGCATTCTTTCTTGCATTTTTTGGATTGTATTTTTCCTTCTCTGTAATAGGATATTTTTCTGAAGAGAAAGAGCAATTAAATAAATAAATAATGTTAAAGGTAACTAAAAGATTAAGAAAGATTTTGAAGGAAAATTTATTCAAAATTTTTCTTATCAGTTTATTTCTAAAAAACTCATTTTTTTTATTTGTAAAATAAAAAAAATTGTGATCGAAACATAATTGGATTTATCTGCGTTTTGAAACTCGAGTTACCTTTTAGTTACATTTTATTTTTTCCTGCACCACACATAGCTATAATGTGCCGAACAAATTGTTTGTTCTAATAAGCAATTTTGTATTGGGATGTAATTGTTAACAGCAAAACATACTGCCCTGTGCTAAATTCAATGTAATATAATCTGCAAATATAATTCAATATAAATTCAATTAAATTGAATTATTTTTAGCGATGAAATTATATTGAATTTCATATATATTCTCATCTGAAGACATGATCTTATATAATTAATAATTTAATTTGTACAGAAATTAATTTTTTAATTTGGTTCTGATTTATATTTCTAAACGAATAATTAAATGGTCCAAGTTTTTACTGACTGTGGATTTGTGCTCTTTATATTAATTCGATTTCAGTATCAAGTAAGGGCATGAATGGATATTATTCAAATCCTGGTATAAATGCTAACTTATTCAATTCCAAATGGCATTTATTTTTTTAATTTTCACATTTGCTGAAGTACAAACCTGCTACAGTACCGCTGTTAATAAAATCATTGGTTAATAAATTCAGCCACTCAGTGTGACCAGATTCTCATGATCAAATCATTGTAACACAGAATTTGGGGTTACTAAAATCATCGGTTAATGAAATCAGGCACTTAATACTACCAGGTTCTCATGATCAAATCATTGCAATACATAGAGAATTTAGCGGTTGCTAAAATCATCGGTTAATGAAATCAGGCACTCAATGTGACCAGATTCCCAGGATGAAATCATTGCAATACATAGAGAATTCGGCGCATAATAAACTCATTGGTTAATGACAACAGCCACTTAATATGATCAGATCCCAGGAACACTCAAATCGTTGCAATACATAGAGAATTCGGCGCATAATAAACTCATTGGTTAATGACAACAGCCACTTAATATGATCAGATCCCAGGAACACTCAAATCGTTGCAATACATAGAGAATTCGGCCGTTACTAAAATCATTGGTTGATGAAATCAGCCACTCAATATGATCAGATTCTCAGGAACGGATTTAAATCATTGCAATACCATAGGGAATTCGGCGGTTAATAAAACCATTCCGCAGTCTCATATCAATCAAAGATTTTCAGTGACATCCTGTAACACCGCAAATGAGCTGGATTTTGTCCACTCAGATCATTCTGCGGGCCACCTTGACGAGCTACAATTTCCCATCGTGCCTTACGTAAAACTATCGGTTAATAAAATCAAACGCTATATGATCAGATTCCCAGGAAAGGATTAAAATAATTGATACATAGAGAATTCAGAGATTATTGAAGGGGGCGGTAGACCAGTTGGTACGATTACGGATTAGCACCGGAGTATTGCAAATTCGAAACTATCCTGCCAAAGACCTTCGTGTACTTGAGGATTGGTACACTTTAAGTCTGTCATGGCCTAAACTGTCCTCTCATTGGCATGCTGTGGTACTTTGGAGAGTGGTCAGGTGCTAACTCAGGTGTTGACCTTGTCATCTGACCATGGTTCAAAACTAAAAGGTGTTGTCCTCGGATCTTTCCCTTCGGGATGGATTCTGGACTTTCGCCAATAGCCCGCTGTGTAGTTCCCAGAGCGACGTAAGTTCAACTATCTACCTACCTTATCCGCGACTCTAACAGGGCTACGGCGGCCCACATTGGTAAGAAATATTTGGGTATCTCAAAAGTGTGTGTATTTTTTTAAATTGAACAAAAGCAAACTCCCCGTGCACCACAGAAGTACAAGAAGTGTATGAGAAAGAATTTGGTTTTCAAAAGTATTTTTCTCTCCGAATTGTTTTCAGAGATTTCCCCCCCCCCCTCCATTTTTTCGTCATCTGACCGTGGTTCAAAATTGCGAGGGTAAGTATTCAAAACTTTGGAAAAAATGAAACAAAATATTCCTGTGTTTTATAAAATAAAGTTAAACAAATCACGCAAGACAGGTTTCAGTATCAGGTGAACAATAGCCATTTTCAAAGTAAATATAGCGGAATAATTTATTTTTATACCATATCATATTTTATGAATATGATTTTTATCAAAAGGGACCAGATATGAGCCATATTCCAGAGTTGGCGTAACCACAATGAGTTAAATAAAATAATAATAGCTTAAATATTTTCAGAGTTAAGTTTCCTCAATAATGAAACATGATTTCTATACGCCCTACCAACAATGGTATTAATATCAAGAGCATAAAATCCAGATTACAATCAAAGAAATATTTAGTAGAATATATCGAGTTGTTAATGTATTAGAAAGCACTCTTGTGAACGGGTTTTTATTTGACATCCGTGTAAATATAGACAGAACGAAAGAATTCAAACCTAAACGATCCTTCTTTGGATGTAACGTTTTCCTTAACTGATACCCATGACGGCGCTGAATATATGTGTGCGTTGTAGTTAAAAATAGTTACCGTTTCCTTCAAGCATCAGTAACTGATTTTTCTTCTCACAGAAGTCGATGTAGGTTGCAATAGAAAAATCGATTTCATTCCATGCAGAACTCGTAAATATCTTCGACCTTTATTAACCGAGTTGGGTTTCCTTTTTGGATGAGCTTCGAGGGAAGGTTGTTTTATTCTTTACTAACTGAATAACTCGGCGTTGCTGGGGTTGAATTGTTTATAATTCATCATATTATAACTCAATATTACTACTAGGGAGATTTCGAATTGTTTTAGCCCCCCTGCAGACCCAGAACATATCGAACGGGGTTAATATATAGCCTATGTGTCTCGCAAAATTCTACAGGATGAATGTACCAAATTTAGTGTGAATTGGTCTGACATTGATCGTATAAATACGTAATGTTATTCCTATGAGGATTTCGAATTGTCTTTAGCCCCCTGTACTATATCGACGATACAAAAGACCAAAAATAATCTTATATCATCATAAAAATTTACATTCCAATAATAAAGCTACAGTTTAAGAATTTACAGACTGGATACATAAACGATATGATACTGAGCGATTTTCAGCGCAACCGCCGATTGCATCATACTCTAAGATTCTAAAAACCTCCAAGGTCATCTTGAGAGACGACTCCTGTAGATGTTAACTCTGACGTCATCTGCACAGCCAGACCGGGAGAGAGCGCCCCCTAGCAAGTGCTCTGTCGAGGATGACGGGATGTTACACCCCTCTGCACACCCATAGAACGGGGGTTAATATGTAGCCTACGTTACGCGTAGGGTTCCAAAGAATAAGTGTACCAAATTTGGTGTAGATTGGTCAAACGGTGTAGATTTGTATAGAGAACAGATGCCAGCTCTGCTTGATAAGTATAGATTAAGCAGTCATGCTGTTTTAGATTTTGGGAAGAGCCGATATCGGTCCTCACCAGGGACCGGATTTTTGTTGTTCTAAAATGCATAAAATTGACCTATAAATGACTTAAAAATCATAAAAATCAATCATCATTTAAAACTGACCTAAACGTATAATTTATATACTTTCGCTTAGTAAAGTTGTGATCCCGGACTGTCGCCAATAGCCCGTTGTGTTGCTCCAGTGCGACGTTGATTAATTACCTACCTACCTTAGAAAACTATTTTCATTTTCAAATTACCTGAAAATAAAATGTTTTTCCACTTAGCTCTCTCTTTTTATATATAAGGGGCATACGTACCGCTGTAGTTTTGCGTACCGTAGTAGTAACTCGCTAGCAACCTGAGAGTTGTAGGCTGAACAGGTTCGATTCCTGTTTCTTACCCATGGAAGAAATATAAAAGTAGAGTGTGCAATGATAATCTTTTTATGTGCCCAGGATTATGTGACCAAAACTAGTAGTAACGTGACCGTTAGTCTAATTTCGTCTGGTGGAGCCGAACATCTGATTGGTCCACGGGACGGAAGAAAACGCCCGTCCATTGATTCATCATCTGATTGGTCCGCGGGACATGGTAGACTTTGGTGATTTCATCACTTTTGTCGCCACTTTATAGATATGAACATTTGAGTATTCGTTATTGCCAGGAACAGGAACGCTCTGGTTTCGTCTTAGCAAACTCTATACTATTATTGTATTTTGAATATTCATTATTGCTCAGAACAGGGACGTCTTTGCTTTGTCTCAATGAACTCTATACTTGTATTTTAAATACTCATTATTGCCAGGAACAGGGCAGTCTTGGTTTAATATTAACGAACTCTATACTATTATTGTATTTTCTATACTCATTAATTCCAGGAACAGGGCAGTCTTAGTTTAATATTAACGAACTCTATACTTGTATTACATTTTGAATAATCATTATTGCCAAGAACAGGGTCGTCATGGTTTCGTTTTAATGAACTCTACATCTGTATTTTGAATATTCATTATTGCCTGGAACACAGAGCCGTCCTTGTTTCGTCTTAACGAACTCTATGCTTATATTACGTATTGAATATTCATTATTTACAGGAACAGGACCGTCTTGGTTTATATTAACGAACTCTATACTTGTATTGTATTTTGACTATTTCTTATTGCCTTGAACAGCCGTCCTTGTTTCGTCTTAATGAACTTTATGCTTGTATTGCATTTTGAATATTAGCCTTTGATTTCAAGTAGCCTTTTACCTGTGATAGTGTTTTGGAAAGGTACATTATGTTGCAAAAAGTCACTTGTGAGGAATCAACCAGTAAATGACATTTAAAAGGCTCCAATGGGAATGTTTACATCTTTAAAATATTTTTCCCAACAGCAACAAAGAAAAGAAATACACAATTTGAAATAAAAACTCTACTTAATTAAAAACAAAAATCTCAAAACTGAATTTTTGATTTTATTTTCCGGGTTACTTTAACGAGTTCTCTTCACGCTTCTGGCCAACACCGTAGTTCTTATCAAATGAGTGTCATGCTCAACCGAATCACTTTATTTCAAGCATTCTCGTTTGGCAACAAGATGATTTATGATCTGATTTATTTTTCGCTCCCGTTTGATGGATTGACTTCCGTCGTGCAGGCCATATGTAATTTGAATGTTCAAGTGAACAGAGAAAGGGCCATTATTACGTAAGCGGAAAAGTCAAATGACCATTGGCAGCAATCAAAGGTCTTCTCTGTGAGTCCATTCATGTTCTTGATATATGTGATGAACTTAGCCACTGCTACAGAAATTAACATACAATATAGAAAAAGTAGATACACAGATGGAACCTTAGTAAAAAAAACTGGTAGTAAAATTTAAAAACTTAAAAATATGATTAATAAAGATTAAAAGAGGTGAAAAAATAGGTCCAGTTCTGATTCAGCTGGGAGAAAATATGTTAAATATATGCTCCTAGAATAGTGTTGTTGCCACTCGATGTTTTTTAATTAAGCCTTTCCAGGCCAAGTGTAAAGGAGGCAACGGATCTCAACCATTAAGTACTTTTTGGAAGATCGAAGTTGCACTGTCTTTCCACGATCTGCTGCAATTGGTGACTAGTGGACGTGATTTTGAGAATGGCTTTCATAGAAGCCAGTTGGCACTCGCCGCAATCGGCACGAACTTATATAGATGGTCCACGATGAATTGCCAATGCTTTGCAAATCACTTCCAACAACTGTCTGGACAGACATTGCTTCTACTCCTACCATAGTTTCACTTTTAGTTAGCACTCAGCTTTCATTTACTCGGCTTCTGAAGGTAGCACAAGGCAGCCAAATGGTTGCAATCATCCATTGCACGATTACGCATATGGAAGTACACCCTTGATCTTAATACAGCTCTCATGGCCTCCCTCAGCTGGAAATCCGTTAACTACTTGTAGCATCTATAGAATTCAGTCACTGCTAAATTCTAATAGGGAAATACTGTGGGGGACTTTTCCACTGCAAAACTTAACTTCAAATTTAGTAGCAATATAGCAGTTTAACAAATCTCAACCTTGGCGTAGAGTGAAATAATTTCACTCTACCAAAAGTGTACAATTATTGTACTGTCTGTCCACATTCCGCTACAAAGCATTAACATAGCAAATGCATAATCCATAGCAAATACATAGCAACTCTATAGGCCATAGCAAATACATGGCAAAGACATTAACATAACAGCTGAATAGGTCATAACAAACACATGTCAAAGACATTAACATAGCAACTATATATAGGCCAAAATATAGGCCATAGCAAAGACATCAACATAGCAACTGCATAGGCCAGTGATTTTCAACACTTTTCATCTCATGGAACACATGAATTAATTTCTAAAATTCTGCTGCGCACCAAAAATTATTTTTTTTTGCCAAAAAGCTAGGTATAATTTTGTTTGATTTACGAAACCAAATTATTTTTTACCCTTTTGCTCCAAAGTGGCTTTTTAGAAAACCATTGAAACAATTTATCTGTGATACTTTGTAATAAAAAATAATACTCAAAAATTATTTTTCGAGTGTGCTTCAAATTATTTGTAAACGCATTTGTCGAAAGTTCAAAACTAAACCGTTGAAAGGAAATAAATTTTACTCGATTTAAACCATTTTACATTTACAAGGCACACCAATGCTAATCTTGCGGCTCACTGGTTGAAAATCGTTTGTATGAGAGAGATTTTCAATGTAAAACAAACCAGACTGTATGATAAGATTTTACTTCGGCTGGTCCAAATGCTCTGTTCATGATGCAAATAGGGATTACCATAAAATATAGTTTATCACCTTTTCGGCAACATTTGTTTAATATAATTGGTGTTGATCAATCAGCTATCATATACCAATTCGGAATTTATTCTCTGGAATATTTGTTGGGGTAGTGGTGAAATCGTATTAGAAAAACAAGCCATTTGACGTCATGTTCGGAATACGAACAGGAAACACGTAGTATAACCGCAGAAACGCTACAGCTACTTATATTTAGCTTAACAGAAAATGCCTCTCATAAGCCATAGCAAAGACATTAACATAGCAACTGTATAGGTATAAAACCATAAAAATACATAACAAAGACATTAGCAAAACTGAACAAGAAATTGTTCGAAAATAAATTTTGTATAGTTAAGGAAAAGATTGCTAAAAATTAAAAAACAAAGAAACCAAAGAATGTTTGAAAAAATTACACAAATCTAGCTGATATCGTTCAAATCTAAAACAATTATAATTTTTGAAACGACAATTGCTGACTGATGGTGTCAAAACTATGTGAAAATAATTCAGACATTTAAAATAATACTTTCCTCAATTATCCTACTTCAAGGAAATATATTGCGTCATAAGGAACGAAATGCTTTAACAAAATAACAGTAGAAAACAATTTTAGAATCATGAGGAGAATTTTAGATACTCGCTTGTGTAAAAAGTAAAAAGCTTTACTTAGTAAAAAGTAACTTGTGAAACATGAAGTAAACACGTTGCGATTGAAATCAGCCAATTAGATTAGTTCTCGTATTTTCTTAGAAGCGATATTTTAAATGCATATTAACTGGGAATTCCTTGTGTATGCGGAAAGTGGAAACTACATGTGAGATCACATCTGTTCTGTAATTTACCCTGGATGTATTTCTTTCCTCTGTGTCTAGGGTTCCCACAGGCCTTAAATAGCCCCTTAAAAGAGCTGATTTTTTTGTTTTAAGAGCCCTTAAAAGGCCTGATTTTGCATTTTAGTTTATAACACTCCTAGTGGTTGTCATGACGAGATATCTCGTCATTAGCAAAACTGACCAGATCTTTGACGAGATGTCTCGTCATTAGAAGGACACTGACCAAATATTGATTATAAAAAAATCATCATAAAAACCGGCAATATCTTGATGACGAGATATCTCGTCGAAATCACTTGGAGAGTTGAGACTCATATAAGGTATGGATCTTTATTTGACAAAAAAGATACTTCTAACTTTACTCCATCCGAAAGAAAATCCTAGCTACGCTACTGTATATATATCATCGATACTAAGTTAAACTGCCCTCAGGAGGCACATCTCCTTTAGGTGTGTACGGGCTCCACGGACTCGAGGTACTTTAGTGATCTCTTCTTTTCCCATGGGGTTTGCTGTTTTTAGTAAACACGAGTGTCACGCTCCGGGATACCCAAGCGATCTTTTTCTGCTTTCATCCCATTACTGTGTTCTTCAGTCCCTCTTTTTACCCCCTGTCACGACATTTTTTACTTGAAGTTGTCTGTATCGTGTGGCGCAGCTTGGATAAATGGCCCCTAGCGTCATAAAACCCAAAACCAACTAGGTTAAACTATCGAATGGGGAACTAAAAACTTTTCAGGAGAACATAATTTTTAAATGAACTTGAGAATTGAAAATCAACGCAATGAAAAATAAAATGTTTCCAATGTTTCAATGTACTCTTTTGGACTTTTGTTCAAACTTATTTTGATTTATCAATCGAGTTTGTTATTTAACAAAAAGAACATTCGTTACTTTACATCGCTTTTTATTTCATGATTTTTTCAAGCCATCTGTTTAAGGGTGCAAATGTACCACATTTAATACTATCTTTTGTATACAAATTCAGTGTATTAAAAAATGACTGGTAAAAATACAAATGCGACATATTCAAGACTGCAGTGCATGCATTTGGTTTTAAACGGATAATTTAATCTTAAATATCCGAGTGCATGATTTATTTAAATGTTGTTTCTCTACAGAAAACATATCCGATTAGAGAACACAAATATTTTATCCAAGAAATGCAAGAAAAAAGACTAACACCAAATACAGTTAGGTAAAAAATAAAACAAAACATTTCATTGAAACATACTACTTAATGAATTGAAATCATCAAAAATATATCAACTCCCCAGAAAGAATTACAGAAAGTTTAAAAAATCTATTTGTGGCAAAATTGTTACATTCTTTATTAAGATTTAACAAAAAATAATTTGTGTGTAGTTTCTGGTGATATACCTGGTGACATTAAAATCAATACAAGAAACTAAAAAGGGCGAATCAATTTTGTCAAATAGGAGGTTGTAAAAAAATGTTAAAGCAGTCTCTTCGGAGCTTTGAACTAATGAAATCGAAATGATTTCGCGATTCAGAATACTACACCTTAAGATTCATGTTTCTTAAAATAAATAGTATATCTCAAAATTTATTTTGTATTCTTTCAATATCTATGATAAGGATTCCAGGTAACAGATCCATATTCCAATCTCGATCTAACATAAACATTAAGAAAATTATCGTTTTAGTAGAACGAAAGTCTCTTGTTTTTCTCTTGATTCAGCCTTCAGAAATTCAAACGAATACTCCTTAAGATTTAGAAATAACGAATGTGCCATATTCGTCACTTTACAACGCTCAGAAAGATTTTATAAAATCGTAAAAGAAAAACAAAAAATATTCAATACTTCACAAAAAGTGTGCATATTCGAAAATGTGCCATAGCCATTTCCGGATTTCTAATCCAGATTTCTATCGGACGTATCTTGTCAGTAACACAGTGACAGTAAGGTAGCGAACGTGAACACAGCATTTTTGCCCACATTCGATATTTCACCTTAGTATCGACAATATCACTGTTTTATTTTGCGCTGACTTTCATCGAATTAAAGTAATAATGAAAAACTTTTTCTGGCCTTTCATTTCATTCGATTTAATTTCTTTTCAGATCACAGCCAATATTCTAGCCTTCATCTGCGTGAGTGTTGTGGGAATATTTGTTCACAACTTGATGGAAAGAGCTCAGAGGAAAGCTTTTCTGGACACTCGCAATTGCATCAAAGCCCGTCTTGAGATGGAGGACGAGAACGAAAAATTAGTAAGTCTTACACTTATATATTAGTCAAAACTAGTTACTAATTATAGTAAAAGCCTGAATGGTCAATGGCTAAGTTCCCTTGAGAAAAAGGTAAGTAATTTATTTTTAAATTTGTGAGTTCTGAGGATTTTGTTGACGGATCCATCGCATGTACCTTGTGATTTGAGACATTACCAAGTACGAATTCTGTGATTTTAGACATTATAAATTGTTATTGACAAAGAATTAAAGTAGATATACTCTTTTGCTGTTTGCTTAACCACGTATTTTGTTTTCAATGTATCTTTTGGAAATCAAGACCACCTCTTATAGTGTCTCATGGCTTTTGGAATAATATAAAAAATATCAAATGAATATGAGCTTTATGACACTTAAACAGTTTGATTTTTTCTATTTGATATTGTGGATACAGTTATTTAGTCAAAAGTTTGTGAAAATGTTTCACCGTTTCTTAACCCTCCTAGCGGTTAATCTTCGCTTCGAAAACTGCCCTGTAGTGGCCAGCCTCTTGTGCAAAACTTGTTCCAAACTGTCGCCAGTTCTGGCGAGGGAAATTAATTTTTCCAACTTGGATTTTCATTCCCTTTCGAGTAATAAGAAAGTTTTGTCTCGACGAGGTATCTCGTCCTTAGTAAAATTGACCAGATCTTGGACAAGATATCTTGTGGAAACACTTGGAGAGTTAAAAAGGGAAACAATTTTGCAAATCAAACTTAATGAAGTAAACAAGTATAAACTTCAATAATAAATTTATTGAAGAACAGGTAAAAACCCACAAATATGAGGAAAACTAGTTTTGTGTGTTCTCATTAGAAGAAATAAAATTAAAATTATTTATAAATGAAGTTTAAAATTGAAATTTCTGATAAAATTTAATATTTTATGTACCTTTTATTAGATTTTATTTCAATTCACGTGTTCTGTTTTCTCTTCAATTTATTACTAGTATTTCACACTATTACTATTCTCTCCCTACCTTTTTTTCTGCTTGTTCTCTGAGTAGGTGTAAGTTTATTAGTTTCAATTCTATATGTTATACTTTATAATTATACAACAACCGAGATTAATCAGAATCAGAGAAATAAAGCCCTGAATAATATATTCTTCCATAATTTATTAACCACAACAAAGGGAGAAAATTCGCAACGACAGTGAAAAATTAACAAACGACTGAAAGGATGTATAATATTTTGATTTTATCTAAATATTGCACAGAACTATTGCGCGGTAGGTTTTCCGTTATGATAATTTGACTTATAATTAAATGAGTTTTTCGTGTATCCAAATGCTATAATTTCTGGAATTTTCAAAATTTTCGAGATGAAAACAATTAAGAACTACGATTAGTTTTTAAATTTTAACTCCCTGTGTAATACATCTCCATATTTCAGGGACGTTGGAAAATTCAATGCAAAGTTAATTTTCCCAATTTCTATGCACTTTTTCTCAATATATTGGAGATACCGGTTTGAAATTTCTTTTGTACATTCAATAAACATTTAATTGCATATTGAAGAGATGATTGAGTTTCATATTCATAACACGTAAAAACATTTACTTAAATTAACTAATAATTCTAGTTTATTATTCATAAATTGTGAAAAATATATATAAATTTAAGATAATTTGCTGTATAATGTACGCAAGCAGAAAAGGTTTAATAGCACTGCAGATCTGAGACTACCAAACTTTTCGAGAGATTATAGTGGTATTTCTCTGGATTTACTTTGGGGAATTAATTCTCCCAGTGGTTTCGACAAAATATCTAGTACAAGATCTGATCGATTTTGCTAATGACGAGATAACTAGTCCATCAAGATCTGGTCAGTTTTGCTAATGACGAGATAGCTGGACCATCAAGATCTGGTCAGTTTTGCTAATGGCGGGATAGGTAGTCCATCAAGATCTGGCCAGTTTTGCTAATGACGAGATACCTCATCGAGACAAAACTGCCCTATTACTCCAAGGGGAATAAAGATCCAAGTAGGAAAAAATCGTCCTTCCCTAGAACTGGTGACAGTTTTAAAACAGCTTTTGGCATCCTAGGCTGCCACTATAGGGTGGTTTTCGACGCGAAGATAAACCACCAGGAAGGTTAATAAGAATCCTTTTACCAATTCATGTATTAGAAAATTACAAAATTTTGTGTTATTAAAAAATTTGCAAAATATAATTAGGTTGAGATGGGGCAAGTGCATCCACTGAATACAAAACGTGTGTGTGCTTAAAGTAAGGAGTGCCATCTACAGGAAATGCTTGAAGGAGTCCTATAGATTAATTTCACGACTAGAGAGCCTCGAATTTCTATAGAGAATTTGTTCAGACCAAAAGATAGGAATGAAATTACATGCCCTTTCCCCACTCTCAACCTAACATTGCAAACAAGAAAATAGTTCATGGTTATGCACTAGCCTCATAAAGTGTGGCAAGTGCGACCCCATGAAATAACATTGGAAATTATTTTTGAAATTATATCAATGGTAAGTTCAGGGCTGCTGCAGGTGACTACAAAGCGACTTTTGCTACTATTTTTCAACTTTGTTGGTTAGGGGTATCTTTAAAGCAAAAACTAATAATTTCAAAAGTTTGGTTACTTTTGGAAAATTTTAGCGACTTTTTTAAAAATTAATAATAAATGATGCTCATACACTTAACTCTTTGAGGCACACGATTTTAAAGAAAAAACCCAGTTGCAGAGAATTGTTTATTCACGTATTCAGCTTCAAAATTAGTATAAAACATCAAATAACATGCTTTTTTATTATAAAACGATTTATTCACTTATAAATTTTTACGAAAAACCAACATTTACCGTTATAAAAGACAAAAATTCACTGCACCACACAATTCTCCAACCTTAATCACAACAGTATCAACAACTTACTAATGCGTTTTGACATGTGTAAAGTTTTGTTTTCAGTTATTTACACATGTAGCGTTAGTTCATAGCATTGCCCACTCAATGAAAAACTTTAAATAAAATATTAAACTGTATGATTGAGTAATTTCAACGTTTCGAAGTGGGTTAAAAAATATCCCAGTATGCATAAAAAACTAAGCAAAAGGTGAAACAGTTTTTAACCCACCTAACCCCAAAGAGTTAACTAAAATTACTACTAAAATAGGGTTTAAGAGATCTTTTTTGCTGCTATTTTTAAAAATTTATGCTACTATTTCACAAGCGCTTTGGCTGTGGCAGCCCTGTAAGTTTAAACGACTATGAGTGTAAACAATAGTCAACGTCTGTCTCATATTTAATAAGCACATTTTGTGTTTCAGCCGATTCATTTTGTATGCATCTGAGCATCTAAAATTGCTACTAAAATAGGGTTTAATATTATTTTTTTGTTACCATTTAAAAAAATTATGCTACTATTTCACAAATGATTTGACTGTGTGGCAGCCTTTATATAGAGAAAATCGATTTCGAAGCTCAAAATTTGAGTTTCATTGAGTTTACTATTTGTTTATAATGTTTCGAATAGGAGTCGAAAAACAATTGAAGCATCATTTGAAAAAACAGACTGTCCAATCCCCTAAAAATCTCGAAATTGGTATTTTTGAAATTTTATTTTACTTTTATTATTACTTTTATAATGTTTCGAATAGAAGTGGAAACAAAAATGAAGCATCATTTAAAAAAGCACTGTCCAAATCTCTAAGTCTCGAAATTGGTATTTTTGAAACTTTTCGTACTAACTCCCCTTAATATCATTGTTATTACTGTTGTTTTGCTTTTCATACTGATTAATTCTATCGCAGGAACGTTTGTTATTGAGTGTGCTACCTCAACACGTGGCAATGGAAATGAAAGCAGATATTATTCGTCCTAGAGAAGGTCCTTTCCACAAAATATATATTCAAAAGCATGAAAATGTGAGGTAATATTGTTAAACTTTATTATTTTATTAAATTTTCTGCAAGAACATATGTATTGTAAATAATAAGCTATTGATAAAAATATGAATAGAACTTTATTTACAACTTAAAGAATTATGTTTCTATTTCTTATTCTTCTCTTCATTCTTGGAATAACTTCTTTTTGTACTCAAAGCATTGTATATTTATTAATTCCTATTACCGCCATTCAGCTATTTCTAAATGTTCTGACCCATGGGGATATGTCCCCAAATGGGTACATCCTAATATTCTGACCCATAGGAATATGTTCCCGGATGGGTACATCCCAACATTCTAATCCATGGGGGTATGTCCCCAAATGAGAACATGCTAATGTTCTGACTCGTGGGGGTATTTCCCCTTTACCCAACAAAGGTACATCCCATCCTTTTGTCCTGACCAATGGGGTATGTCTCCAAATAAGTACATTGTTATGTTCTGACCCATGGGGGTCCCATTTTTTAATTGAAAATGTTTTATATCACTTCTGGGTCTTGAAGTAGCTTAAATTGCTCAGACAACGTAATTTTTTAGGTCCTCCGGTCTGAAGAGGCTAACCTTGGATCTAAATGCATTCGTTTTAAAATATCCCTTTTTTAAAGTACAATTGAATGTTTGATACCTGATTCATCTCCTGTATTTAATGATCTGGAATACATTCAGCTGCATGCTTACATACATAATACAACATACGCATACATAGAATCAGCTCTTGAATTTTTCTTTGAAACGCCATCTTATTAGGAGAGCATTTTTTTTAAAATGAAATTGAGATTTTGTCATGTGGATCTCTTCAATTTAAAATACCATAAATAGAATTGGGTTTGAGTTTCTGTCCAAGCTATGATTGTGTTCCAAATTTTAAAAAGTGGAAGCATTTTATCAACTTTTCTTGAATGATGACATTAACATTTCCCTGAATGTTTTCAGAACTTCCGAGATTTTGATTAAATTTATTTGATAGGAATTTGTTGATACTACTCGGTATTTGAAGATAATTTTTATGTATTTAATGAACATTTAATTATGATTCAGTAAAATGGCATACCCTACATTCACTTGTAAAGCAGATAATTTCAGCTTGAAGCTAAAATTCCAAATGGGCAAGGTTATTAATATCTAATAGGGAAAGAAAATTGCCAGTTTAATTTTGAAGCGGTTTTTCTTAGTATATAAGTATTACATACAGGGTGACCTGTAAAGTCCCTTTAAGCCCTTTAAATTTGAAACAGCGTCTCGTAAAGTCAAGGAAGTAACGTGTACCTATAGTAAAGTGACCATGCTGAATTTATTGAGACAGCTTACAGCGCTCCTGCTGCGAAATAAAGAAGTTAAAAAAATAACTCGAAAACTAAAGGAGATCGGCCAAAACGTTCAATTAGAAAAATGTGCTCAATACCATAGTAAAAGCACAGGAAAAGTTTCATGGAGTTATCTGTAAAATTCGCGGATATTCGTGATTGAAATTTGAACTTTTCCATTCCTTGAAAAGGGGGTCGTCCAGAAATTCAAAAACGTGTTCTCCAGTGTTATACAGTTTTTCTGAGTTAGGCAACGAAGAATTAAAATTCAAACAAAGAAAGTAAAAAAAGATAAATAAAAAAAGTGTCTGAAAAACGCACTCCGGAAAATAAAAAAAACCTGACGATCCGAAATCACAAATTTCGCGCAACAACTCTCTGTTATACAGCCACGAACGAAGATTTACTATTTAATAATTTTATCCTGATAAACTTTGAGCAGATGCGAAAATGTCAGAAACAAATTCGCGTTATTCAGTGTGGTACATTGGGAAAGTTAAAGACACAGATGAGCAAAAGCAATAAATTTATTGCTAAACAAAAACATGGCGAGTGTGTTCAAAAAGGTCACCATCGGCCACAATACACATTTGTATTCGATCAAGCACGCCGGCATGCACATTCCTTATCATCTGCGGTGTGACAGTAGAGCACCTATCGATGATACGCTGCTGCAGATCCAGCAAACTTGTCGACGGAGCTTCATACACCCGATCTTTGATGTAACCCCAGAGGAAGAAATCGAGTGGGGTAAGATCTGGTGATCGTGGAGGCCATTCAACACAGCCATCGTAGCCGTTTATCTGTTGGCCATATCTGTTGTTAAGAAACTGTCGCACTGCGTGCGGTTTGTGCGGCGGGGCGCCATCATGTTGGAACCACAGGGAAGACAAGAACGCCAGAGGAACATCATCGATAAAGTCAGGTAACACATCCTGTAACAGCTGGAGGTATTTCGGTCCATTTAGTGAACCGTCATAGAACATGGGTCCTATTAGACGATCCTTCTAAACACTGCGCCACACATTCGTGGACCACTGCACCTGCTGTCTGACGGAAACTCCCCATGAGGGATTTTCCAGTACCCAGAAATGGGTGTTGTGTCTGTTCAGCATCCCGTTTCGGTGAAACTTAGCCTCGTCCGAACATATTATGTTGGAAAAAAATTCTGGCCTGACCTCCAATTCGTTCAATGCCTAATTGTACCGTCCTCACGTTGGCGTGGTGTGGAAGTTTGGAGAGTGGGGTGCCAGCTCAGGTGTTGCCTCGTCATCTGACCGTGGTTCAAAATTACGTGGTGTTGTCCTCGGATCTTTCCCTTTGGGATTGATCCCGGACCGTCACCAATAGCCCATTGTGTTGCTCCAGTGTGACGTTAATTGAAATTCCCCCCCCCTAATTGTACCAGTCAAAGCGTCGCTGTTTGTCTCCCGGTAACAATCCTTGCTGCGGAATTGCATGGTAGGGATGTACACCATTGTCGTGCAGTATTTGCCATACTTGGCTTTGTACTAAGCCACTCTGGTTGCTGATTTGTCTAGTACTGCTGTAGGGATGGGCTAAAGTGTACGCCAGTATATCTTCTGCTGGTATTCTACTAGGCATACGTGGTCTGCCCGAACGAGGTCGACTTCTAGTGCTGCCTGTGTCTCTGAGACGTCGAACAACGTTTCCAATGGTTGCCGAAGTTGGATGTGGACCATTTGGAAACCGAACGGCATAAGTCCGTGCTGCCTCGACCGCATTACGTTGGCATTCGCCATAGAGAAGCACCATCTCACAATACTGACTATTAGTGAAAGTCGCCATTTCCTCACAGCGTACCGTATGAAGTGCGAACACCGACTCAGGCGGTTTTTATCTGATACGTAAAGGGTGACGACACAATGTGGATTTGCATACATGCGAAACCGCAGCTGTTTTGCCCCGGATCGTGGGCATGGGCGAAACTTTCGTTCCTGTTTTAATCTATAAATTTCGTATTCAATTTTATAAGAACGTTTAATTCACGCTTTTATCTTATTCGTCTACAAATAAATTTTAAGTTTTACTGTTGCTGTGGATCTACCAATCATCCACTGAACGACGAGCATTTGTTTCTGACATTTTCCCGTCTGCGCAAAGTTTATCAGGGGAAGGGGGAAATTAATTATCGTCGCACTGGAGCTATACAACGGGCTATTGGCAATGGTCCGGGATCAATCTTGAAAGAAAAATCCGAGGACAAACTGCGTAATTTGGAACCACGGTCAGATGACGCAGTAACACCTGAGCTGACACCCCACTCTCCGTAATTCCACATCACACCAACGCGAGGACTTTGAGGCCACGACGGATTTTGCGTGCACTAGCCCCTTTTTGCGCTTCGGTATTTGGATGGCAGATGAGTATCGAACTCACAACCCTCTGGTTGGCAGTCCGTCACTCTACCAATCGGGCTACCGCGGCCTCCAAAGTTTATCAGGATAAAATTATTAAATAGTAAATCTTCGTTCGTGGTTGTATAGCCGAGAGGTTTTAATCGTGTATTTTAGTTGTTGCGCGAAAATTGTGATTTCGGATCGTCAGTTTTTTCATTTTCTGGAGTGCGTTTTTCAGATGTTTTTTTTATATATCTTTTTTTTACTTTCTTTGTTGTTTGAATTTTTTAATTCGTCGTTGCTTAACTCAGAAAAACTATAACACCGGAGAATACGTTTTTGAATTTCTGGATGACCCCTTTTTCAAGGCATGGAATAGTTCAAATTTCAATCGCGAATATATCCGCGAATTTTACAGATAACTCCATGAAACTTTTCCCTGTGTTTTTATTATGGTATTGAGCACATTTTTCTAATTGAACTTTTTGGCCGATCTCCTTTAGTTTTCGAGTTATTTTTTTAACTTCCTTATTTTGCCGCAGGAGTGCTGTAAGCTGTCTCAATAAATTCAGCATGGTCACTTTATTATAGGTACACGTTACTTCCTTGACTATACGAGACGCTGTTTCAAATTTAAAGGGCTTAAAGGGACTTTACAGGTCACCCTGTATAGCTTTCTTTGACCTAATAGGGTTCAATAGCACTATTTGGCAGCTTATAAGTACGTTGTCTGTTTGAATATAAGGGCTTATCTACAAACTTATTCAGTACAAGATCTTATTGAAATAATTTTCCAAAATTTCAATTGTCCACCCCATCAAAACAATATTTGTCAAGAAAAGATCAAAATTTGAATTTAAAAAGCTAGTAAACTTAAGAATCAAATTTTGGGTTGATTTCAGAGAAATTTTCAAAATTTGGTTTTCGAGAGGAACTTTAAGTGAAAATATATGAAATATCCTGCAACCAATTATACACCCGAAACTTAAGCTAATAACTACACCCGAAGCCTTTTAAAAGATGTGTGGAAATCTACCTTTACAAAAAACGTTACTTAAATTGTCTCCCATTGCCTTCACTATATGTCTACATAAAGGGTATAGGAGCTCAAAATGGATCACTTAAGATTTAATGGATGGAAAAGTGCATCTTTACCAAGGTAGCTGAAAGTTTCTGTAGAAACTGCTGCCTAGTTCTATGATCTTGTGCTTCCATTAGCCCTTTTTTCAGGCAGTTTTATTGAACTGTGAAGTATTACATTTATGTTCTCCCTATTCAGTGGCATATTGAGAAAGAGCTGAGTCCGAGATTTTTCGGAAAATACTTTTGTAATATTCTTATCGTAATCTTATAGGTGACTAACTTCCCAGAAATTGTTGGCACCCTATTTTTTATAACTCTAAAAATAAAATACAATGAACGCAGAAAATACTTTTGTTAGATTCTTTCAATAAAATGCTTTGTTTTGTTTATTCTATGAATCATTTAATACGAAACATGAAAGTATGAACAGCATGAATATATTTTATATCATGACTGTATGTAGGGTGGGTGTCTGTATGCAATTTAACTTTTTTCGATTTTCAAAATGAAATAGTTGCCAAAAGGTGCCTATAGCATGTATCATGTGTTAAAAATTTGAGACGAATAGATTAATGTTTTGAGGCCCACCCAGAGCATTGAATTTGAAAATTTTAGCTCCTTTTTAAGTATCTTGTGGAATCTAGTAAATGTCAAATTTGTTGAACATTTTCAATGAAATGGTGACTAACTTGTTATTAGGCTCTATTTTAATGTAATTAATATTATTATAGTACAAAATAAAAGTTTAAGGTAGTTAAAAGTTAGGCAAAATCAAATCTCGTTAGACCTACTGCGAAAATGCTTACTTTTCAAGTTTTATAACGAATGTTTCCATGCTGTAAGTCACATTTCTGAACCGGAGTATATTCGCCTTGGCAGATGATATTTAAAGTGTTTCATATTTTAGTGGAAAAACAAAGAAACAGTCTTTATTTTTCGCGTGTGACTGTAGAGTCGGTCAAATACGAATTGACTAGGTCGTTATACAAGTATACTCTGAATATAACATAAGTTGCTTTCGCAAACCCGTTGTATATTCGCCTTTATAGTCAATATTTAAAACGTAAAACTTTTCAATGAAAAAAAATCTTTAATTTATTTTACTCGTGTGACTATACAGTCGGTCAAACACACACACACACACACACGAATTGACTACGTCGTTACACACGTGCATCCTGAATACGGAAGCGTCGCAGGCTGTAAATAGCATTTCCTAAATTGTAGTACGCCTTTACAGACGATATTTAAAACGTAAAACATCTTAGTAAAAAGACGAAGAAACAATCTTGAATCTACTTTTCTCTCTCTCTCCCCCACACATAACTGTACAATCAGTCAAATATACGAATTGACTAGGTCGTTACACAAGTCTACTCTGAATACGGTATCGTCGCATCATACTGTAAGTTGCTTTCCCAAACCTATAGTATATCCGCCCTTTACAGACGATTTTTAAAACAAAAAATTTTAGTGAAAAGACAAATAAACAATATTTAATTTACTTTTCCACGTGTGGCTATACAGTCGCTCAAACACACGAAATGACTAGGTCGTTACGCACGTGTATTCTGAATAAGGTATCGTCAACATCATCTCGAAAAATATTCTTTAATCCGCTGTGCTTGCAAAATATCCATTTTGGTCGTCATTTCGGATTTGATAAATTTGTTTCTGACATTAAAGTTAATTTTTATTAGTAAGTTAAATTATTTACAATTTTAACCAAAACACATACAAATACTATGTTAGACGGATTTTGTTACTGATACATGTCTCTAGAAGCGCACACACACACACACACACACACACACACACACACACACACACACACACACACACACACACACACACACACACACACACACACACACACACACACACACACAACAGTTCCTCTAACCAAATTGTTCCATTAATATAAATAAATTTTCCATTTCAGTATTCTCTTTGCTGACATTGTTGGCTTCACAGTACTAGCTTCGCAATGCACCGCACAGGAGCTTGTTCGCTTACTTAACGAGTTGTTTGGAAGGTTTGATCAACTTGCTAATGTAAGTTTATTTCTAGATTAATTTTTTTTATCATAAGTGAATTAAAGAAAAACACTTTTCGAATGCTTTTGTTTCTTAGGATAACCACTGTTTACGAATTAAAATTCTGGGTGACTGTTACTATTGTGTCAGTGGATTACCTGATCCAAGGTCAGATCATGCCCATTGTGCTGTCGAGATGGGTTTGGATATGATTGATGTCATTGCGTAAGTTTGTCATTTTTTATCGTAAAATTCTAAACATTTTCTATAATATAAATGAGATCTTTATGTAATAGAAAATTACCAGAGGTCGCAGAGTTTTGAATCCTGGAAAGATATTTGTATGATGGTTTCACAGGTTTTCTGCTACACTCCATTAAAATGTGTATTTTAAGTGTATGTTATATTTTATTCTCTTTTTGGTAAAAGGATTTCATCTTTTTGGGTAACTTCTGTTTTTTATAAACATATGCTATTTTCTTATTTCTAAAAAATTTTATACATGTTGAATAAAATGTGTCACAGTAGAAGAATGATACTAGAAAAAGTAGAATTTCGTAACAATTTTTTTGCAAGTATCTGTTTACGAAAATTGACTTTACTGTATGTCTACCTAGAGAACCACTTCCACCACCAAGTCTATGACATAGACGTGAAATGTAAGTAGACTGAGCATTGCTGTTGAGAGCAGCCTCGAAAAGTGGGACCAATATTTCGACTAGTAGTCACGTGACTACTCTGAAAACTTGACTTGGTTGGCCGATTTAACATCTTATGACCTCGTTTGGCGATATAACATCTAATGACAGAGTAAGTATGTGAGTACGCATTTCTATAGTGATATATTCAGGACATTTTGCTAGACAGAAAAAGCCCTGAAAAAGCAACAATCTTCTCAGATAGCCAAGCAGTTTTAAAAGCTCTCCAAAACCCCATATCCAGAAATCCCCTCATCAAAGAAATCTAGTGCCTCCTCCACAATAAGCCAGCATTGGAACTACGATGGATTAAAACTCACATTGGACACGAGGAGAATGAAAAACTGACAATCTTGCAGAAGAAGCTGCAGCAAAGATGCTCCAGAGAACAATCAAATAACCCTCACACTTCAAGAGACTTACTAGCGACCACATTCTTCAACTGTGACAAGTTGAATGGAACACAGATGACACAGGTCATTCAAGATACGATCTCTCCCCATACGTCTCCATGACAGAAAAAGTGCTCTCCTAAGATCTTTCAGCAATTTAAAAGACAGAAAATTTGTGTTTCTTCGGAAGGGAAAATACTATGAACTGGCCGGGACTCCGGAAAGCGCCACTAAAACCGAGACGCATGTTAATCCCAATAATACAACCTTGATAATTCATCCGAGCATAAATATTTTGAGAAGTATCCCTTGATGTCGTTTTGGTTTTTATGTCTGTTCTTCATTCTCTCAGAGGATTTACTAGTATTTTCTCTCATATTTTAGATCGGTAGTGGAAGCAACTGATGTGCACTTGAACATGCGAGTTGGCATTCATACAGGACGTGTTCTTTGTGGTGTACTTGGTCTTCGTAAGTGGCAATATGACGTGTGGAGTAATGATGTTACTCTAGCAAACTATATGGAAGCCGGAGGAGAACCTGGGTGAGTTAGCTGTTCGTTGTGTAGGTTGTCCATCATTTCGTATCATCCGTTCGTATTTTGCTTCTGATTAATGAACTAAGTTGTAGTTAGGCATTCGTGTGTAATGCACACCACAACGATAGATCTTTATTAATGCTGCACGAAAGGAAAGATGTTTCTACCTGTCATATTTCTTCTAGAGCAGGGATGCCCAACCTTTTGGGCAGCATTGAGTGAAATGGAATTGTCTTGTCTTATCTACATATGAAATGAGTATAGTTAGTGTGTTATGAATAACCGAATTTTTTTATATTTTATATTATAAAATTAAAAAAGAAGGTACCATAAGCATAAAAAACTAGCTGGGTATTTGACTTTGCTTTTGTGAAACTAAGGCATCAATGTCTGGTTCCATGGAAGTGGTGAATTCTTAGTGAGTTCTGAAGGTGCTCCTCAGAAATTATTTTACATCTTATTTCTCTCTGCGAATGCTTCATCCTTGAAAATATTTCTACACAAATGAACGTACTGCCAAAAAGCGATGACATGAATAAGGTGTGATTGTGAAGTGGAATAATTACGATCGTTAAAATAAATGAGACGATGCTTCAATATTCAATATGGGTTAGACCAAGAACACATGGTATCATTGCCAATAATTACCATCGCCTATTGGCCATAATTTTGGAATATGGCTTCGTAGGTTGTAGTCGCTGTTCTCTCTCTCTCTCTGTAGTTTTACCTCAACATGTATAGGTAATTTTTAAAAAATTATTTATTAAATTTTCTAAACCTCTGACTTGATAGTAATGTAGAAAAAAGATTGTTCAGTTTCTATTCACAGAAGACCAAATTTTCAGTATAAGATTTTATTAGAAATTAATTTTCTATTTTGTGGGAAATATTTTATGAAAAATCTTTATTCCACAACAATATTTTCCGTTTTGAGGCCTTTATTATCTGTATGCATTACTATATACTTGATTATATAAGGTAATGTCGATCCCTCTAGACCACCTCGGACGAAAAGAAACTCGGATAATGCGGACGTATTAATACAAAACAGCCTATATGAAGTATAAAAACAGCGGGTAGGCACAGTCTGTACCGTAAGGTTTGGTTCGTGAATACTTTTGGGCGGAATACCTGGTAAGTGGGTCTCTGGTGAAATGAAGACGACGGGTATTTGTTTGACATTTATTTATTTAGCCAGTTTTGGTGGATACATAACAGTGGTGTTAGAGTGTGCCAATGCTTAGTATTCTATGGCGACCTTATGGATGATGGGTCTGATAGCTAAAGTACGAGACAAACGTCATGGTGTCGATGCTGATGTTCCTGACAAAGGTAAGGTCGATGGTGGTGTTTTTAAGCGTGGTGGCAGCTCGTTAGATGGTCCAGCGACATCGCCGCGTACGCGCACCTGCCCCTTCTTGCGTCTTCGGTAAGCTCTAGATCTCTCCTCACTTGTCATAGGTTTAGACTTGGTATCATTTTGTTCGTCTTGAACTGCTCTTTCAATCTGTTTAAGTTTCCTATGCCGCAATTGAAATTTAGTGTGATATTTTGGCTTCATAGTGAAATCTTCGACAAATCGTCACTTTCCACTTCACGCAAATGGTTTAAACGGTCAACTAGTCAAATGGAATTGTAGAACTCGTCGTCCTCTTAAATTTAAGCACGCACTCGCCACGACTCGTCGATTAGAATTGAAGTTACAGCGGTTAAACAGGCCAGCGTATGTCCGAAATGTGACTCATTTCCCCCACCACGCGGTACGAAGGTCAGAGGGGAGTGGATTAGTGGTCGACCTGGTCGACGCGGCCCACCCTCCTCCACACAATGGTAGGTCATTTAGCGCCATATGCTGATTCCCCTGGAGTTATGGGACTGAGATATCAACACTTTTCGTGACGCGCAAGTTTTTGGCGATGACCTCCATACCGATTTTAAAGACGTATTCACTTCAAAAATATTTACTGTGCTACATGTTTCTACTACTGCTACTGAAAAATTCATAAGACACGACTTAAGAATATTCTATACTCGGATTTGTGTCATAGTATGTATTTATTGTGATAATTTTACAATAAATCTGGACTTAAGTTACATAATCTCTTGAAAAAGTCCTTAACGGTCTTCTCTTTCGCAGCATTTCACATACTTAAACTGCATCATTTCATCTTTCCCACCAAAGAATTTTAAATGGCATTTTACTTTTTCAGTTGATGAGATACTTTTAATATATGTATATACTTTTTAGATATTTCGAAGTGTTTGCTTTGTTTTCATCGAAATGTTACACTTAATCGTAAATCTTGAAACGTTTTGCACTTAAAATGCCCTTTCACACGCAAACTGCATCACTTCATATTTCACGCCAAGGCATTTTAAACTATGTCGTATCTGGTTCTATTTAATGGGTTATCAGTGAAATCCTAGGCAATGAAGACAGCACAAACATTTATTATATGACAAAATATTTACATAGGAGCGTGCTACACGACCACTCCATCAGAATTTTCTGTTCTATCTTGTTTAACACAATCTGATGGTGCTTTGAGCGCCATCTGTAGGGTGATTGAATCCCTAATATGACATCTCCCCCGCAAGATATGGGTTTTGGGTTTTCTCAAAACACAAACACAGATCTGAATTTAAATATTAAGGGATTCAAGACACCTAAAATATTATCACACCATATCAACAGCAAAAAAATGATATATATATATATATATATATATATATATATATATATATATATATATATATATATATATATATATATATATATATATATATATATATATATATAAGAATAATAATGCCCACACACACACAAAATACTAAAGCATTTAGTAAAAAGAAATTATGCTTAAAGTCACAATAATAAATTTTTCACTACTTCTCTTTGGAAAATAGTCTGGATAATGCATCAGCATGAGGCATTTTGACTCCAGGGCAATGTTTTATTGTTAAGTTATATCTTTGAAGAGCAAAACCCCACCGCTGTAGTCGTGAAGATTGCGGGGCACATTTTGTAAGTTATGACAAAGGGTTGTGATCAGTGTACAGTTCTATTTTGGACCCGAAACTAGAGTTTCAAACTTCTTCAAACTCCACACAATAGCGTATGCTTCTCTCTCTATTGTAGACCTAGCTTGTTGAGTTTTATTCAACTTCTGGCTAACATATGCAATAGGTCGGAGTAATCTTTCGATCCCTTGGGACAGACAAGCGGCGATACCATACTGGGATGCATCATTGTGTATTATGAATGGTTCACTCATAACTGGAGTGTGAAAAGCTGGAGCTTTCATTAGAGCAGATTTCAGTTTGTTGAAGGCAACTTCGTGTATATCCAGCCAAGGTAAATTTTCAGGAATCCTCTTTTTTGTTAATTTCGTAAGAGGTAAGGCAATCTCTGCATAGCAAGGTACTTGATATTCCTGATAATAATTGCACAACCCGAGCATGCTTCTAAGTTGTTTCTTGGTCTCAGGTATAGGTATTTGAGCAATTGCTTTTTTTTTGTCTGGATCTGCTTGATGCCTTCCAGATCCGATAACATGACCTAAATATTTGATTTCAGGTCTTGCAAATGCACATTTGTGTAAATTCACAGTAAATTGTAGTTCTTCTAATTTTGAAAGAATAAGATCCAAGTGTTTTAGATGATCACTCATGTTGTTAGAAAATATAGCTATGTCGTCAATATGTGCACGACTGAAATCTCTGTATGGTGCTAACTCTTTGTTCATTTCTCGTTGAAAAGTCGCAGCAGCATTTCGCAAACCAAATGGCATTACTTTGAATCTACACTGTGCTCTGTGGGTCTTGAAAGAAGTAAAATCATGACATTCTTCTTCCATTGGGATAGCCCAATATCCCTTCAACAAGTCAAGTGTAGAAATAACATTTGCTTTCCCTATGCTGTGAAGTAATTGAATGGCATTTTCCATAGGAAAATCATCAGCCTTGGTGACAGCATTGAGAGATCGATAATCAACACATAATCGCATGCCTGCATCCTTTTTGTTTACACACACAACAGGATGAGCGATTTCTGCAGAACTTTCTTCTATTAAGTCCAACTCAAGTACCTCTTCAATTTGGGTATCTACTTGTGATTTCAAAGACTCTGGTATCCTATAAACATATGGTTTTGTCCTTTCTTTGCCTTCTTCAAGTTTTATTTTGTGTTTACCAACTTATGCAACTTTCAATTTTCCACTAAATAAATTTTTATGCTTCTGTAATATTTGAATCAGTTGATTCCTTTCTTTCTCATGTAGATCATATAAATTTATTTTCCAAATTTTATCACAGTTCTTGTTGATGCACAGTTCTAGGAGAAACATGAATTTCCCCAAATTCTTCATTATCAAAAACAATACCAACAGCATTCACTCGTGGGTAATATCTCCTTATCTTATTTACATGGCAGTGTCGTACTTTTCCGTCAGGAAGTTTCACTTTGTAAGAATGCGGCGATGGATGCTCGACTATCTCCACAGGTCCGGTCCATCGTGCGTATAACTTGTTGGAAGAATCTGGAATTAGTAAGTAAACCTGCTCTCCTAATTTAAATTCTTTGGATCTTGTGCGGCGATTAAAATAATCCGTGTATGCTTGTTGTTTTTCCGATGCGATAAGTAAAGCTTGGTCGGTTGCTCGTTCAAGATTTATTTTCAGTTCCTGGAGATAATCTATGACTGATTTGTCCATATTCAAAGGTATAGAAATTTCTCCACACCAGCTAGACTTCAACACACTCAGAGGACCTCTTGCTTTTCGGCCATACATCAACTTGAATGGATATAATATATTCCGGTAGTACAGTTAGGAACTTCTCTATAAGCAAACAGAAACGGAATGTTTTTATCCCAATTACTAGGATCTGTTCGGATAACATGATAAAGTGCATTATCTTTCTACAAGTCCATTACTGGCTGCATATCCTGGTACCGAAAATCTAAGAGAGGATCCTAAGCGATTCATGAATTCTTGAGTAAGTTTCGATATAAAGTTCGTACCTTGATCACTTGCTATAGTATTTGGTATTCCAGTTCTCATGAAAATTTCCAACAGTGCATCACATGTCGCCTTAGCAGTTAAGGAAAGCAAAGGAATTGCTTCCGGCCAGCGAGAATGTTGATCAACTAAACATAACACATATTTATGACGACGAGCTGAAGGAGTCTCGATATGGCCCCTATAATGTCCACATTAACACATTCAAATGGTAATTCCGTTCTGAGAACAGGAGTAATAGGAATTTTATCAGTCATTTTCTCTGGGCTTCGGAGTTGGCATTTTTTACAAAATTCGGCGATTTCACTAGTCATGCGAGGCCAATAAAAATTATAGCGTATTCTTTCATTCGTCTTTTTCATTCCCATGACTTCCAAAAACAGATTCATGAGCTAATTTTAAAACTTGAGTTCTTCTCTTTTGCGGTAAAATCAGTTGCTGAACGGTCTCTCCTAATATTTTATCTTTGTGGAATATTAATCCATCGATAAAAAAGAAATTTCCCTTTCGAAGTGATACATTTTTCTTACTTCTTTTAATATATCACAGCTGTTTTATTCTTCACGAAGTCGAAAGCTTTCACTTTTGCACTATAGTATTCCTTTTTCTGGTGATTCTTGTTCTGATTCATCATTTCCGGTTTCAGCGCAGACTAAATAATCTTTTTTCTTTCACTGGAAAAACACAATCCAATCTCTTACATTTAGGAATACATGCTTCTTGTCCATTTTCTGTTGAGCATTTTAGTAATTCATAAATATTTGGTGGTAGAATACACTGACCTTGAACTTTGTCCGTTACTGCTGCAAGTATTTCAATCGGACGGCAAAGTTTATTTTCATCTTCGTTTTTTAATGAAACTTGGAATTTTGCCAATCCAGCTTCAATTTTTTTCTCCGAATGCACTAGTTAAATTTATTTTTCCCTTTTCAGTTTTTGATTCGGAAATAAAATTTGAATTGTGTGAAAACTGAGAACTGGAACTCCAGAATCGATTAGCCTTTTCAGTTCTCGATTATCTACTAAAATGTTCACATATTGAAGAGAGGTCATAGGAACATTTATTTTTTCTTTCGCCAGATGCTCCGATCGTATTTCAGCAGTCAATATTTCATCTTCTGGTTTCTTTTCTTTCTTGCTAATATTTGTTGATCTGCTGTATCTTTTATGACAATCTCTTGCGAAGTGTGACAAACCACATATGTAGCATTCCTTTGAAGTTGTATTTCTCGTGCTTTGGTAATCTCTGATGTGAAGGGGTGCATATTTCCGGTCTATGGAATTTTTCGTTTCTTTATTGTAATTAAAATTCCGATGTTTAAACGTGTTCGTTTGATTCTCCTTCCAAAATGTTTCCTTTTTGTTTGCGCATATTCGAACGTTTTCGTAATCATCTAGTTTATTTGCAATTTCTTCTGGTATTTTGAATCGAGACCATTCGTCGATGAAATGATCACGGATTTCCGATGGCACTTTACGCTTAATCTGATCAGTAATATAATTAAATTAGACAGTTCTTCAAAAGTCTTTACATCCAGTCCTCTTATCCATTCTTGATAATAATTTTTAAGTTCATAGGCGAAGTCGCACCACGTAATTTCGGGTCTCTTGTAGTGTTTCGTAAACAATTGGCGGAATCTTTCGGGAGTAAGTTTATACCTTTTTACTAAGAGTTCTTTCACTTTTTCATAATCATCCATCACTTCTTCGTTTTCTCTGGCAATTATTTGCGCAACGTCATAGGGTAGGAATCCTATTAGACATGACACCCAATTTTCTTTCTTGATTTCCGTTCGTTTCACTTGATGCTCGAAGAGAACTAAGTAGACTTTATCGTTAGTTTTTGGGATCAAACTTCTGTAAAATACTTGGCAAGTCAAACCACGGCTTCATGTTTACATCAGTTTGTCGACTTTCAGACCCATTCTTCAATCTTTCGTTTTCTAGACTCATCTTCTGCAACTCGAATTCCATTTCTTCTCTTCTTCGTCTTTCTTCAACTTCTAATTCTTTTTTCCTTCTTTCTTCTATAATAGTATTTGAGAGTTCCTTCACGAACTGTTCGTCATAATTTTTATTTTCGGTTATAACTTTCTTTAGCTCAATTACAACCATGTTTTCGGTATTAGATATCCCCATTTCGGTAGCAACAGTCTTTAGATCTTCCTTTCTTGCTTTCGCTAAAACGCCATAATGGGATTACGGAACAAAAATGTTCGATTTAAAACGAAAGTTCCACAATAAAGTTCCGAAAATCAAATTAAAAATTCACCTGAAAGCATTTCAACAAAAAAATCTTTACACCATTCTTCAATGTTCTTCACAAAGTAATATTTATCAGGAAACCAATGTAAAAGTTCACAACAAAGAGCAGGACTCACCATGAAAACGAAAGCATATTTCCTCATTAAAATCCTGTCGACTGCGCCAATGTCGTATCTGGTTCTAATGAGTTATCAGTGAAATCCCAGGCAATGAAGACAGCACAAACATTTATTATATGACAAAATATTTACAAAGGAGTGTCCTACACGACCACTCCATCAGAATTTTCTGTTCTATCTTGTTTTACACAATCTGATGGTGCTTTGAGCGCCATCTGTAGGATGATTGAATTCCTAATATGACAAACTACATTTTACTTTTTCATGTCGATAACTTTTTCATATTTTGAAGTGTTTATTTTATTTTCATGATTCATTTCATTTTAAGTTTTTTGTCATGCTTTTAATGTCGATCTGGATGTTATAATCTGACATTAAAAATATTTTTATTGCATTTTATTTTGTCTTGCCAAGCTTATCCATGTCTGGATCTTGTTCTACGAAACCCAAACCAACCATCTGCCCGCCAATCCAGACTAGTCAAGGACAAAGTGCGCACATTCGTATTCGAAGTTTTTTGAAGCTTAAAAAATTTGGTATCAAATTCGGTTCGGATAATACACACTCAGATAATCCGAGATTCCACTCTGTATTTGTAATATTTATCCCTCATTTTTAAGGGTCCCTAACCCCAACAATTAAAATGTTAGGATGTGAAAGGTTCGGAATCATAGGACTTTGTGTCTCTTGGTATGAGTGTGTTTTGTTGAAATAATTCATTTGGTTATTCACTTTTAAGCGTCCCGAATGGAATGTTGGAATGTAAAAGGTTCGAGCCCATAGAATTTTGCGTCCTTGGTATGAGTGCTTTGTTGAAACAATTCATAGGGTTAGTCATTTTAGGGGTCATGACCCCCAATCATTCCGTGTTTTGTACCTGGTGTAAGTGTTTTGTTGAAACAATTCATATTATAGGGTATTCTTAGGGTTCTATGTCCAAACATTAAAATGTTGGAGCCTAAAAGGATTTGGCCCATAGGTATAAGGGTTTTGTTGGAGCAATTCGTTTGGTTACTCATTGGTAATATTTTTACATTCGCCTCTCTCTTTCTGAATTCACACACAGCGTGCCCTTCTGCATCAACTGTTTAACACCTTCCCACATCGGCCAAAGCGTCTGTGTGGTGTGTTTCGTTTGAATTCTGAAGTTTATGCTTCAATTCCATAAATTCATTCCCCCATTACATAACATCTTTCAAATTCTGATCACCAATAACTATGGCAATGGAATCGATAGGACCTATAATTATACCACTACTTTTAAAGTAAATTCTGATTTTAATTTCACCAATTTTTCTTAAATTTGAACTTTCACGATCTCTTTTATATTACATGCTAATGCTGGTCTTTCTAGGGTATACAGCAGTACAGGGGATAAGTCCCGATCCAAAATCGATCACCAAAACCTGAACAGTCGGGGAGGGTCACCTCTTGACAATTGCGATTCGGCGAGTGATTTTTAGTTTTGTATTAGCTGATTTTTATGCTTATCCCCTAAACCTACATTTGAATACTGAAATACTAGAATACCAAAACGGATACCAAAATACTCGAATGTCAATTTACTCGAATACCGAAGAACTATAATTTCAAAGTATTCATTCTAATCATTCGAATATGAAAGAATTCATCCAACTTGTTTTTTTTATAAAGAAGCGTTAGTTGGATTATTTGTACAATTGATTAGTCATTTTTGGAATATGCATTCGAATACTTACTCGGTTCTCGGAAGTACTCGATACAAAGTATCCGAATACTGAAATACTCGAATACCGAAATTCTCGGATACCAAAGTACTCGAATATCAAAGCACTCGAATACCAAAAGTACTCGAATTCCAAAATCCTCGAATACCAAAGAACTCTTTTACCAAAGCACTCGAATGCAAAAGTACTCGAATATCAAAGTATTCATACAAAGTTTTCGAATACGAAATAATTCATCCCAAGAATTCGATACCAAAGTATTCATCCCAAGTGTTCGAATACCAAAATATTCATCGAACTTGATTCTATAAAACAGCCTTATTTGGTTTATTCTTACTATCAATTAGCCGTTTTTTGAATGTGTATTCGAATACTTACTCGGTTCTTGAAAGTACTCGAATACAAAGTATTCGATTCTGAAAAGTACTCGATACTGTCCGTCTAATTTTTAGCCCAAAAATGCGCCCTAGAGCTCATTGAAAAATATAACCTCCCGACAGGCTAATTCTTGCAACAGTACACTTGCTTTTCAGAAACAGCAGAATTAATAGCCGTATATGAAGAACTAAAAGAAGTCCCTAAAAGTCAGCCCCTTAAATTAAATATTCACATTGATTCGCAAACAGTAATTCTAGCAATTAAAAAATGCTTCACCGGTTTTGATTCTCTTTTGAAAAAAAAATAGCCCTTCTAATATTAAGTTTCAATAAAAAAATCTAAAATAAGTTTTCAAAGGATCCCATCACATGTTGGCATTCCGGGCAATGAGAAAGCTGACTTATTGGCAAAAGCTGGAGCAAATAAACAACCTGGCACAAGAGAAAATACTGTCCTGCTCTCACAGAGGGCGATCATCTGTCCGTACTTAAAAATAAATTACGCAAATCATCTCCAGTACCCTTTCATCACTGGAACACCAGGAGAGCTGTTTGCCTTAAATTTGCCTTGGAAAACTTTCTCTGTGCTTCCCAGGCTCCAATCTGGCCATTTGAAAAAGACGATATTCTTTAATGGCCAGAAATCCTTTCCCACCTGAATAAAGTGCAGTTTATTACCAGCCTCTCCCTCACATTCTGAATTGCATTGAAGCCATACATGAAGACATTTTTAAAGACCCATCTGCCATTGCCCAAAAACTTTTTTTATGCACAGACTCAATGACTTAGTGTAATTTCTTTTTTTTACTCTGGGATAAGAAAGCATGTGAAACAGCATGTTCTAATTTTGTGAATGTGAGGGACTGCGAACGCGGTCCCCAAACTAAAAAAATATGCACTCTACAACAGCGTCAGTAGCAGCGTCAGTCAATCAAAGTGCAATGGCGGGTCTGATGGAGGTAGCCTCTTTCCTGATCCAGACTTTCCCTGTGCTTTTGGTGCTAATTAATCCCTCCTTTTTCAGCGAACTTGGAAAGTTAATCCTGATTGAAAAATGAGTCATAATCATAACTAAATAAATTGGATGATTAATTACTTATAGTAATGAATGCGTGAATGAAGCCGATAGTCTGGAAATACGTATTTCCAAAACGTATTCTGAACGTGACGTCAGTTGACTTGTTTTTAGAATACGATTTCAATACTTCGCCATTAAAAATTTCAGATGCTTCTTTCTAGTTTTCTTTTAAAATGGACAAAGTTGGAACATGCCAACAATGTCCGTTTTTAAATATCGAAATAAAAATTGAACGACTCCTTGTTGAAAAAAGAAAACTATATTTTGAGGATTGCTTCTTTTTAGAGTGGTAGTTATAGATAGTGGTAGTATACTGTTCTACCAAGGGGAAACGCTTATTAATTTCCAGTCCCATAATGGATATTTAGCCTTTTCAAATTAGTTAATCTAATTGGACATTATGTACAGCTAATTTCATTCCAAAACAAAATAATTTATTTACAACTTGACAGTTAAATATCTACACCAGGGGTCGCCAAATGTCTTTGACCGTAGACCCCTTCTAGAGTTTCTTGACTTCTTATCGACCCCCTCTATTTTACTATTACGTAATTATAATAGGACAAGCAAAAAATACGCTTATGTGAGATTTTAGATTATTTATTTTATAGTTACAGTGTTTATTGTATGTATAATATAGTACATATTATTATAATAGCTTAAAGGCAAAGGGATATGTTTTCGTTTTTGATGTCCTTCTTAACATTACATATTTGATAGGAGGAATAAATAATATATAAAATTTAATTTAGATAATAAATAACAATAACACACAATCTTCCTTATATATACGAAAACAAGACTTTTATTAACTTAGTATACAGTTTACTATTATCAATGTAAATGGTGTGCTTCATGACTCGACAAGATTAGCAATGTTGGGTTCAAAATTAGTAAGTTTCAGCCTAAATCAACGAGGAATTCTATATTCACTCTTAATTGAGTTGTCATTCAGGAATGAGATAATCCAAGTTAACCGAATTAAATATTACCCGTAACAATGAGGTCATATTTTTCTATCGACCCCTAACAATGTTTCTATCGACCACTGATCTACACAGTGGAATATCTAAATTTTCAGAATCCTGTTCTCACCTCACCAGCAGGTTTTTACTCTAACAGCTAACGACTTTATTCCCTCTGCTCTTCCGTCTTATGTTTGGCGCAGCTTGTCCGCTTGTGGGATATTAACGATATTTTAACAGAATAAAATTTTTGTCGCAATAATGTCTTCAGAGAAATCTTGCTGCTATAACTGAAATGTCTGGGAGACTCTAATAAGTAGTCTCTGCAGCTGGTTGCTTAATGGGCACTAAGAATTGAGAACGATTTTCGAAAGAAGGACTGAGACGGTTCATACATTTTTTTACTGTCGAAATTTTTTGCGTTTAAGTTAAAAGGGGAAACCGTCCGATCCGTGATGAGTTAAATAAAAGTTTTCCGAACTTTTTTGACTCAACGCCCTCTTTGCAAAGACAATTTTCTTCGGTGCAAATTGCAAGTGTAGCTGTGTCATTAAATTTTGAATTCTACCAAAATAGTTATGCAACTATATGTGTTGTTTTAAAATTTCAAAACAATAGCAAAAACATGAAAGTTTTACTGACACAGAAGAGAGAAATACACCTAGGGATGAATGCATCTGACAGGAATCGAACCTGCGCCTCCTACAACTCTACTGCTAGCTTAGTGGGCATACCCACTGAACCAAGGCTTATAACAAACCCTACATTATACAAAACATACTAAATCTTTCGCTCTACAGTTATGCTAGATTACGCACGATGTCAGACCTTTAACAAATTATCAAACACTGGATTGTTCGAATCATACTGCAGAAGACGGTTTTTTCTCAACCTTCGCTACGCGAACTTAAATGAGTGTTTCTCAATGAGTCAAGGTGAATAGTTAATAGTTTTCTAGTTAACTAAGGGGAGAGAAGAGCGCTTAGTTAAAAGATGTGTAACTACTCTCTTCCAGAGAGAGGGAATTTTCCATGGAGCTCCTGCGCCGAAGGCCCTCTATCTCCAAACAACAAAGTCCTTGTGTTCCGAATACGTTTAGGAAGCTTTCAACGGTGTAGCAAAGTCTGGGGTGTCAGGTTATCAAGGTAGGTATATTAATTAACGTCACACTGGAGCAACACAACGGGCTGTTGGCGACGGTCCGTGATCAACCCCCGAAGGGAAAGATCCGAGGACATCACATAATTTTGAACCACGATCAGATGACGAGGTCACACCTGAGCTGGCACCCCACTCTCCAAACTTTTACACCACGCCGAAGTCAGGAAATTTGAGGCCACGACATATTTAAAGTGCACCAACTCCCTTTGTAAACGACGGTCTTTTGGTTGGATTCGAACGTTCGTAACTCTTCCAACCGGGCTATCGCGTCCCTCAGGTTATCAGGGAGGTTGCAGTTGCAGTTGATAATTTTGGGGAAAGCGTTGCAATGACTTAGAAATACGATATGATTTTCCAAAGGGAAATTAGATTTATAAAAAAACTCATTTTTTTTAACAAATTTGAATTTTTAACCAAAAGTATGAATTTAAGTTATTGTTTACATTTTTAGCATAGTTCATAATGGCACTTGGCCTGTTTTTGTTAATTGGTAGACGATGGTCATATCTGGGGATCTACAGCTGAGTTTTCATTGCAACGAAGGGAGCGGAGAAAAGTGTTGCTAATTTTGTCAAAAAATTCTTTGAGTTGTAAAATTCCTAGTTCTCTTATTTTGGTATTTCTGTAATACTATGGGCTGTCCATAATGATATGGAGGCTAGAATTTTGAATAACTGTGCGCACTAAACACCTCAAAAAACAAACGCACTCAACTGGACAGGATGACAGAAATGCACATAATTTCCCAAAGAGGGAGCTGCTGCATCCCTGTGGGCCTTGAAGGAATCTCATCGCTTAATCCTTGGTTTGTGAAAAAGGTTCTTGGATAATCCGTGGATTAACGCTGATCCTCTATAGGTTTTGAATTTACTTCCAACCCGAGCATCATAGCTGTTATGGTAAGCTGGATTCATAAGTGAAACTTGAATTTCATTAATTGACCTTTTTCTAATCAGAGGCCGTATGCAAACACTTCCGGTTGAGAGTTCTTTATTTTATTAATCCTCGTGTTCAGGTCAATAATTATTATCCTAGTATTGCAATTTTTCGCCAAATAGCGCTGCTATGAATTTTTTATTAATAATTGGATTGATTTGAAGTTCTTGTTGGAGAAAGCCGCACTTGAGCAAATGTTATTACTCATTAATTTCTCTTATCTGTAAAAATATCTAATTTGTAATTTTATGTTCGTCCATTAAAGTTCGTATATAAATTTCGAACGTCCATTAAAGTTTTGCATGTAGTTTGCAGTTATACGTTCGTCCATCAACGTTTTGTGTTTGCGCGTACCTTTTAGTGAGAGTAACTTTGGGTTTACCTATCGGTTGTAGCTGTTGTTTCTGTCCAGAACAGAATGAAGTAGTCGTATTATGAACACACACACACACACACACACACACACACACACACACACACACACACACACACACACACACACACACACAAGGATTCGTATTGTGAAGCTTGAATTTCACTAATAGACCTTTTTTAATTAGAAGCTGGATACAAAATTTATTTTTAGGTCATCGACAGGATTCATAATTTGTTTATGAGTAAATACTTCCGGTTAAGAGTTCTTACTTTAAATTTGATTTATCTTCGTGTCCAGATCACACATAATTATTTTCATGTTATTTTAAAACATCCGTCACCAGATGGCGCTGCTAGTGATTTCAAAATAATTCGCATGGTTTTAAGTCCTTGGAAAAGGCCGCACTTGAGGTTTTAACCAAAAAGTTTTCCATATCTGTAAGATATATAGTTAGTAAATGTATGTTCGTCCATCAAAGTTTTGTGTTTGTGAAATAAGGCTGTGTTCTTTTTGGTATTAACTTCTGCATTACATACCAACAGGAGCAGTTGTTCCTGTTTAAAATAATAGAACTAAACAGGGGGACGTCTGTAAAATTAATTTTTAGGTAATAGATATACGAGCCTTAGGAAAATCACTGTTATTTTTTTCAAAAGCAAAATAACAGCTTCATATCTATACCTGTGAAGTACGATAAAATCGCCTTTCGACAGATAACAATAAAAATTATGCCTAATTATGGTACTCAAGATACACGAGACGTGTGGCTTACATGAAAAATATTGAGACATTCACATTATGTCTTAGAGCCCTAAATCTCTAATCCATTACGTTTAAAGAAAATTCCTTTTCTATTTCCTCTTGGAAAATCAATTGGGGCCCGGATTTTGTTAACTTAGAATGTATAAAATTGGTCAATAAAGTGCCTAAAATGGTCTAAGAATTATTAAAAATGACCTAAAAATTTGATTAATATCCTTTCGATTTGCAAAACATTCGTTTCTTCTCATTGCCTGTGAATAAAGTGTTTTTGAACTTGCCTCTTTATACATAAACGAATGCAATATAATCGACTTACTGATCAGAAATGACAAACTAAAAAGTAATGGTAATTAATTAACGTGAACCTAGTGGATGGCAGATATAAACAAGAAAATAAAACAAGTGGCAAACAAGAATATAAAATGATAGTGTGGAATCTCTCTTGAGAATATCTATCACTACTAAAAATAAAAAGAAAGACATATTTTCTTGCTACTACATCCAATATTAGAATGTCCTTCATATCTTATTAAGTTTTAGGGATCCTCTGGAACCCTGAAACGTGCAAATCAACCTAAGTAGCTTCAAAAGTACAAGTGTTAAATTTATTTTTTAGGCATCGAGATATGAGCCTTAGAAACAGTTATTTTTCCCACAATCAAAATATGAGCTTCAAATTTATAGCTGTGAATGACGATAAAATCGCATTTCGAGGTAACAGTAAAAATTATGTCTAATGATGATACTTAAGATACACGAGACGTGGCATATACGAAAAATATTGAGATACACACCCGTTATATCTTTGAACTGTAAATGGTTGGAGACGAGACAGTCGGGTCACCAAATTAACGCTCTTTTTACCCTCATTAAATTACGCGTCTGAGATGATTGACAATTCGCTGAAAATAGCGACCAAAGCCAAAAACATTTGTCTAACTTTTCTGTGGAGGGGATGAAACAAGGGCGCCGGAATCACAATTGTCAGCAACTATGTTTCATATCTTACAACATCGATTTATACGCTATTATAGCCAATTCAAAAAATTCCATTTTAAGATATTCATAATCTCTTATAGTTTTATCATGACTAAGCTAACTGTTCGCCTCTGTGATAATTGGTTTGTCGCTCTACGGACATTTTTTACCAGATCGGAGAAGTACGGCTTATAAAATGGATTCCGAATAAGAACGAACATCCATGCCATGACTAGGATTCGAACCCAGAGCCGAGGACCAGAGCACTTTGAGTTGAATGACAAGATTTCTCTCGTAAAAGCACATGCCCTTAAATTAATCAATTAGTATTTTTATTTTGCACCTTTAAAAGTTACAAAAATTACTTGTTTTATTTAAATGAATTTGAACTTCATCAATCAATTCATGAAAACAAAAGGATTTGACTCTCAGTTCCTCTTCCCAATTTAGGGAAAAGGAAATAATGTAATTAAAAATTATTTTTCTTTCATAACTTATGTCAAAGCCCATAATACTCTGAGTATAGTCTCTTTAAAATTCATCCTAAAGGAAATATAACTAATTATAAAATAGCCTTCACTATTAATGTTACGATGAAAAATTAGAAAATAGCTGCTAGAAATAAAATTTTAAAATGACAGTTTAATTTCAATTTAAAATTGTTGGAATTGACTTAATGAACAAATGCAATTCTGTCATACTGTTATTAACTTTGAATTTTACAGTTACAATAAAAGTCCTTTGTTCTTTTACTTTATCATTTATTAATATTAGAAAAATTAAAACAATCTTATCGTGAATCCTAATTCGGCCGTCACCAACAACTCATTGTGTTGCTCCAGTGCGATGTAAATTCAACTACCTACCTTCGTAGTTAGGTCCTCGATAAAATAATGATGATAAAAACAGCATTAAACGCTATAAATGTGTGTTGAATCTAACTTTGAAAAAATTTCTGTTTGTGTTCGAGATTGGACATTCAGGTCTCATATCTCTCACAACTTGAATTTAACGCACTTTGGAACTTTAATATCTAGGTTTTTCGAGATACATTTGTTGCTTTATAGATCACAGGTTATAGCTTCAAATATTTCTATTCAGTATTTCATTGTATATTTAAATCCATCAGTATTAATTTCAAATTAAAAGTTAAAATGTTGGTTTAATGACTTTCGATATTGCCACATTTTCAATAGTATAGCTATCAGTGCAATGATTGAAGTAGTTTAGTAAGTTGCATGATCATTTTTTAATTAATTAAAATCTAACATTCTATATGAAGCTCATATAGAATGAGATTTTTTTAATGATTCATTCGAAGAAGAAAATAATTTTCGAAGTAGTAAATAAATATCCTTAAAATATAATTGCACAAAATGTAATTTGATTGCTTTAAAAATAGAACGGTGTAATGCAGAAATATTTAGTGGCGAAATTGTTTTAGGAAAATGAATAAAATGTTAAAAGAAAATTTTCGTCGTCAATTTTCATCAAAACTATTTCAATCAAATTCAAAGCTAATAAATCAATTTCCTTTTTTAAATAGCCCGTTGTGTTGTTCAAGTGTGACGTTAATTAAAATACATACCTACCTACCTTTTAAAAATATTAAATTAGAAGATATTTAACGAACACAAGTTTATTTTTATGGAAAACAAGTTTTGTTTTCGAAAGGAAAACAAATTCATTTCTGGAGAGAAATAAAAGAAAAAGCTTTCATAATTACAGTTCATTTAATACATCTATAAGTGATACCCAATTTTAAATTCAACATTTTGTGAAGAAATTGTGAAAAGAAACACACAAAAGAAAAAAAAACCAAAGCAAAAAAATGAAACAAGTCTTTCTTATTCCAAACCAAACGAATAAACTCTCAAAGATTCGAATCCCAAGTGATTCGAACCGATGAGTCAAATGATCCGATTCGTGTACGAATCGAAACAACTGATCCGATTCGTTCACGAATCGAATCAGTTGGCTCCTACTGGCTATAGGAGTGACATTTTCTTTTGCTCTATCATATGCTTTGGCACCTATTATATGTCTCAGAACCTGTCCAACTACTTTTCAATGAGAAAATAATAGCTAAACCTAGAAATGTAGTAGCCTTACAACGGAAACTAGTAACCTTACAGACTACCGCTAGTAAAAAACAAGTAGGAAGTCGATGATTCGATTCATTTTGAAGGCAGTTGGTTGGCCGATTTGTTCGCTTTAAAGATTCGATTCAATTGAACGAATCACTCATTTTCGTCCCATCACTAGTACTCCCCGGTGATCGATTGCAGAAAACAAAGAATTCCCAATCACACACATTTAGTAATCCCCTATACGTGTCTGAAAAATATCTTTGTCAACACTAGAGTGATCAACCTTCGTCCATGAATTTGAGATGTCCTTTATTTTGTGAGTTTCTTGTTTAAAACTTATAAAAGACAGATAAAAGTCATAAAACTTCAAGATATAGTTAAAATTAAATATATTAGATAGTAGGTATGAAAATGGCGACAAAGAAAACATGCCCACCGAAATGGCGTAGAAATTTAGATATTTTATATAAACTTCCTAGTAAAAATTTGAAGGAAAGTTATGTTGCTTATTCAATCCCATATCTTTACTGAATGCCTTTCACTGAGCAAATATTTTCAATTTGCAAAATGGATAGGTGGAAAAAATGCAACTGAAGTAAAAACAGATGAGAATTCATTTATAATAAATGTAATCGTAATATGATGTATGTAATTTTGTACTTTTTTAAATATTGAAGTGAGATAGATCCAATTTTATTTAATTTAAGTGTTTCAGCAGCAGAAGTCATAGGTAGTAGGGTTGGTGTTGTGAAACTACGAATTGGAGTTCTTGATCCAGTGGCATAACCTACAATACAAAATAACATAATTACCCAATGTTATTCACATTAGAATATAAATCCTCTAAACCATTAAAATAAAATCAGTTTATACAAGAGGCAGTTTGGAAAGGTTGGATGAATGAAGGACAGGTTTGTAAATAGTGGCATACACTTAATTCTTTCAGTGTAGCACCACTTGCTTGCAATGACACATTTGTAAAACATTTAATTTGTTAACTTATAATTTCCCATATTTTGGTAAGACACCTTGGAAACTATGATCTCATCAAAATTTAGTTTTGTAACGAACATTTTTAATTTAAATTTCTCCCTCCAAATGCATTTGCTTATTTAATTTTTATTCTGTTTCGATGTGGAGATGAGGTGCTTGGCAGCGGGTGCTCCGAAAGTGATGTGTCCCATCCTATCCTAATTCAGCCATAGAATTATTGGGGGTTCGGGCCCATAGAAATTGGAGTCCATGGAATGAGGATATTTTAAGTGAAATAGCATAATACAGTTTTTCAATTGCATTTTTGTATATGATTTCAGGCGTGTTCATGTCACTCAAGCTACTCTGGATTATTTACACGGAGAATATGAAGTGGAAGCTGGACGAGGTGCTGACCGGAATTCTTACTTGAGGGAGCATAATGTTGTTTCTTACTTCATTGTTCCACCCAGTCACCGGAGAAAGGTAAGATATTTAGAAGCCCCATCAGTGATAGTCAGAGAGGGCACATAGGTACGATTTTTACTGGAATATGCGAAATGCTTATTCCAGTAAAAAGTACTTAACTTCTACACATAATTTCTCCATATTTCGTAGCTAAAAAGGACGAAAAACCCGCAGAGGTGTATCCGTTCTGCAACCTTCATGACTTTTACCAGTTTTATCTTCTTGACCAATAGGATTCTTTCAACCAATCGATCTGGTTATTTAGTCATTGTGTGTGTTGTGGGGCAAAAGCAACATTACACTACTCGGAAATATCGTGAAGCCTCAGAGGGTTAATAAATTTAAATATTTTTAACCTTCAAAATGGTTTCGACGAGATATCTCGTCTATCAACAACTGAACAATTTTACTAATGACGAGATACCTCGTCATCAAGATGTTGCCGACTTTTTTATGTTGACGAGATCAAGATCTGGTCAGTTTTCTTCTAGTGGCGAGATATCTCGTCCATCAAGATCTACTAATGGTTTTGCTAATGACGAAATTCCTCATAGAGACAACCACCAGGAGGGTAAATTGTTGAAACGCAAAAACACGAAACCAACACTTTCAGAGGGGCATCGGATCTTCGAGCTTCCCTCTCCTTTGGCTATGCCACTGACTGTACCTTCTCAAAGTTTGGCCTAAAATTGTACTTCCTTTGTTGAAACATAGGAAGATATATAGTCCCAATTATAAAACTCAATGATATGTCTCGAGTTTTGAATTTCTAAAGCGTAATAATCTTACGATGCTTGTTGATTTGCTTGTTACGATTTTGAAACAATAAAATATTTAAATATAATTCTGCAAAAAGCCTTGTGCCTTTGCTTATTTATTTATATATCTTAGTCTGTAGCGAAACTTAAAAGTCTGATTTAATTTATTCTAATGAAATTATAGTAAACTTGTCATACTTTTACTACATGTGCAAAATTTCATTATCAATGTATAGTCTGAAATGAATTACTTGACTCACTGTTATTACTTGATTCACTGTTCACAATCTTTTAATGCCATGTATACTACATTTTATTCTATCAAAAATGTTTTCCATTGAAAATATATAATCAGGTATTTAAAAAACGGTTTAAGTCATTTAATACATTTTGAGTATATATCTATTGAAAAATTAGAATACGTACAAGTTGGCCGATTTTTAATAATACGTTTATGTGTATATTCATTATTGTTTAGTTGAAATGCTATGACGTAATGTTTTTTTAATTTGTCATTTGATTCTGTTAACCCCATTTATTTTCACACTGACATCCTCTTTTGATTTTAAAACATTTCAGCCTCTGATGTTCAGCAATGTTCAGATGCGGGCTATGGGGAACCGACGAAAGCTGTCTTTTAAAAATGTCTCAAATGTAGTCGTTCAGCTGATCCATTCGATTAAGTACAGCATGGATGTTCCTTTTTCAAATATGGCTGTACCTAGCGGCCCAGTATCGGAGAAACCTGGAACGAAAATGGTAACAATACTTAAATTATAGGAAGACAAGACGTGAAAATATTACAAATTACAAGTGACATAATATTGTTATTAATTAAATTTCTAACTATGGACTGATAAAGTGTATAAAAATTTTCAACGATTTAACTGAAAATATTGTTTAATTCTAATGATTTTATATATGTATGTGGGACACTATGACCATAATTAAGTAGAGATGAATTTAAATTACGAAAATCTAATTTTATCTAAATACAGATTATTTACAAAAATAAGAAGGGTTCATAGGGTTGGGATGTCTTATGCCCGACTAATTAAAGTTAATACACATCATAGCGGCGGCCTGTCGCACCATCTTTTCCATTCAATCATCAGTTCTATTATATATCTTTTCCCCGATTTGGTGGAAAGCTCCGTCGTTACTGAGTAAGTCGAGCACTGGTGTCTCCCCTTCGTCTCGATAGCAGCTGCGGTCACTGTGTGACGAAGGATTTCTGATATCCCACATGCATATATTTATGTATGTATATCTATATAATTTCATTATTATATTGGCGTTTTTCATTGCTTAATTTCTATGCTGACCTCGCAAATTTTGTGATCACCAATTGCCAATAAGTTAAGTTGTTCTACAAGATGTAGAATATTTTCGTTTCATTTAATTTCCACTCATTTGGATTATTTAGTGCATTGTTTTGTCGATTAGTTATAGCAGATATTTATTTTTAATTGGTTTACAGGAATTAAACAGGCTTTCTGATTCCACTGATATTTGGATTTTGTTTACCATTTGTGCCTTGTTTGTTTTATTTAAACTAATTGTAATTTAATTTGAGGGTCTGGCTGGGCTAAGGATCATGCGGACCTTTTGAGATCTGACGAAGGTCCTATCCACCCCCACTTAAATTGACTTTAGGCCTCTGGATAGGCTGAGAGGTCTCTGTGTTAAAAATTATGTATGCAGGGCTGCCACAGGCGACTTTTGCTACTATTTTTCGACCCTGGATACTAAGGGTATCTTTTTAAGCAAAATCGCCTCAAAATTTTCGTGACTTTTTTCGCCACAGGTCAACGAAAATTTAGTCTTTTTTAAAACTAATAGCGGATAAAAAAATTGCGGGATTGTTTGGCGAAATAATTTTTCAAGAGACACCAATTTCAAAGATTTGGCGCTAAGCCGTGGCAACCATGAAAGAAAAACGTCGGAATCTGTGTTTGCTGGATTGTCATGAAAACCTTATTAGGAAAATATATTTTGAAATTTAAATTTCTTGGCAAGATTTTCACGTCTGTTTCATACTTAATTAGTACATTTTGTGTTTTAGCAGATTCATTTTGTATTTGAGCATCTAAAATTGCTACTAAATAGGGTTTAAGAGGAGACCTTTTTGCTACTCTTAAAAATTTATGCTACTACAGTGCACTCCGCTTCATCGGACCACTTCGGTTCGACATGAAAGTGGTCCCATTAACCGACTGGTCCGATTATATTTTATGAAAGGCTATAACGCTCGCCGGCTATATAATTGCATATATATAAACAGTACTACTAATTAGTTGTACTACTACTTAGTAGTACAACAAAATCATAAGGAAATTATAGAAAACAACTTACCTTTATTGGTTAATAAAATATTTTGTAATCGTTTGTTTACGCCGCTTATTATTGACTGATGATACAAAAGAATGTAGCTTGTAAGCCGCTTTCTTGACACTATCATCGCTGTTGTTTTTTGCCAAGAAAATGTTCAATTTCTCTAAGCATGAAAGGGCTTCGTTACAGGCGACTTCTTCCTCTGATTCAGAATGTGTTTCAGATGTTTCTTCTGACCGATTGGCCATAATATCTTGAACAATATCTTCTTCTGAAGGGGAGTCGCGGCGCTGGACAGACGTATCAACATTGGCGAAAGCTGGAAATCTCCGGTGTTCGTTCCAACATCGATTTCACAGAATGCGGAATTAGGGGAAGCGTCTGCTGATGATGACGAAGATGGAGCGATGAATCCCGCTTTGGCAAAACAATTAACAAATGTTTCAGCTAAATGCAATCACAGATTTCCAGCTATTGCCGAAAGGAGATTTATCTTACGAGATAACTCGATTGCGCTAAATTTAGCATTGTTCTCTGAGTCAAAGTAACAGACGATTTTTTTCAAGAACCAGCTTTCTATAGAGGGTTTTCAAGTTTTTGATAACTCCTGATCCAATGGCTGAATGATTGAGGTTGTGTTGGGCGGCAAAAAAATCAGACGTATATTCTTCGTTGCTACATTAGGGTGTGCGGAATTGTCCATTACAAGAGCAATTTTTCTTTCTATTCCCTCGAGTATCTTATTCCAGCCTTTCAGCCAATCCTCAAAAATTGTCGATATCATCCATGCATTACGACTGCTTCGATATTCCACCGGCAACTGGCGCACACCTGAGAAACACCGATGACTCATACTTTTCCCTATGACTAAAAGAGGACGTCGATCACATGTCATGTTAGCGCAGACAAGAACAGTTACACGATCCATCGCTTTTTTCGATCCACTCAGTAATTCAGTTCTGAAAGTTAGTGACCCCTTTGGAGTTGCCCTATAATAAAGGGCAGTTTCATCGCAGTTGTACACCTCAGATGGTGCATACAGTTCCAAAATTTCGGGCAACAAAATCCAACTGTCAGCTCCTCGAATATCGGCATCCTTTTTTTCACCATGTGCGACTTTGAAGCAAATGTCGTGCTTTTTCTTCCAGCGTGTTAGCCATCCTTCAGTAGCAGTGAAGTTCGGTTTACCAAGTTGTGTAGCAAAGATGTTCTGCTTTTGATTTTAGTAGTGGCCCAGTTAAAGGAATGTCGCGGTTTCTCTCTTCACGAAACCATTCAAACAGCGCTTGGTCAACTTTGTCATCTTTTGAGTCTGGCGCTTTCTTGATGCAACCGAGTCGTCCGCTTCGATTTCAAGTCTTTTGTAGCAGTCGGCAAATTGTAGTTTTGGACACACCTAATGCATTTTGAGAGCTGACGCTGGCTGAATCCTGGAAACTCATCGATTCGGCGCAACAGTGCTAATTTTTCTTTTCCTGATAAATACACTCATGTCCAAAATTATCTTTACACATGCATAAAATCACGGATTTCTCAGAAACTGTGAACTGTAATTTTATGAATTTGTGTGAAATGTAACATAACATCATAACACATAAATACGAAGAAAAAAATGTAAGAGCACTGCATATGATATAAAACTGTTGCATGAAACAATAAAAATGACAATAATATGTGACAAGGAGAGTTCAGAAAAAAATTAAGGCTTGTGAATTTAATATGGAAGTGATCTCCCCTGACGTGTAGACACATATCACAACGTGTTTTAATGCTGGCAATAATGTTATTAACCACAGTTTAGGGAATTAAGTTCCACTCCTCCAGCAATGCGGTCTTCAGGGCATTTATATCTCTAGGAGGAGGATATCTCTGTGCAACTGCTTTTCCAAGGTAGTCCCATAAGTTCTCTATCGGGTTCAGATCAGGAGATTTTGCTGACCACGGTATTCGCTCAATGGCTTCACTTTCAAGGAATTCGTCAATGAGGTTTGCTCGATGTGGACGAGCATTATCGTCTATAAATAAAAAGTCAGATCCATATGCATCTCTGAAAAGTCTTACATAAGGTTCTAAGACCTCATCCCGATATCTCTGGCCGGTCGCAGATCCGCTGTTGAAAACGTGTAGGGGCGTACGTCCATCGATCATTATTCCTCCCCATACCATCACACCTGCACTACCGAAACGATCACGTCCCATAATGTTCGAAGGAAGATTTCGCGTTCCTGACTCCCTCCAGATGTAAACACATTTAGAATCAGATGTTAAACTTAACCTCGACTCATCAGTAAAGAGAACATGGGCCCATTGGTGTTCATTCCAGTTCTGATGTTCATTGCACCAATTAAAGCGATCCCTCTTTTGCTGTGAAGACAGTGAAACACATACCCTTGGCTTTCTGGCATAAAGGCCTTTTTCATTAAGCCTTCTGTAAACAGTTTGCTGTGATACAACAGTTCCAGTGGCGGCTGCAACCTCTGAACTTAACTGCCGAGCAGTAGACTTCCTGTTACGACGGGCAGTTATTGCCCGATATCGATCTTGAAAGCAGTTGTTATTCGTTTACGGCCTTGTCCAGGCCTCTTTACAACAGTTCCAGAGTTCTGAAATTGTTTCCATAGCGTAGGGACTGTCTGTCTTGAAATATTCGCACATCTCGCTGCTTCCATGATTGTCTGCCCTGCTTCTAAACGGCCGATAATTTGCCACTTCACAGATTCTTCCAAATGATACTTCGGAGCCATAACAAACCGTTTTGAGTCCTTACACACTGAATCAAACGCTGTATTGCAGAAATTCACTCAGATATTCACTTTGCGCAAAGCTCTTGATTCACCGTCGGATGACGTAACGCCTTGATTTGCATATCAGAAACCGTTTGATCACTTCTGATCGGATAATGCTAATTAGGCTTGTTTTTCACACATTCCCTGCAAAAATGGATTACATCGATTGGATATTTCATGGAATATCATTATTTTTGGGTATGTAAAGATAAATTTGGACATGAGTGTATTTACGCGCCATATGCGCTGAATTTCACCTGCCTTTCGGAAGACGAAAGTGCAAAATAAATTTCGGAAGCAAATTTCCGAAATGTGATTCATGCTGATTGGTTCTTCTTATCTTCTATCACCTGATTGTTCTGTGCTTTTAAATTTATCTTGTTTTTTATTCCAATGCAGAAGGCAGCACATGAGTCAGAAGAAATACTGTTCGAGTTATTATTTTTTGTCTTCTATGAGAGCGGAAATAATTTTTTTATTGACTCCTTTTCTTGCTCTCTGAGCGTTCACTTCAATTTGAATCTTTTTTATATTCTTTGTTCACCCAGGCAGTTGGCGGGACATCTTTTTTTAACCGTTCTGTTTGCGAAGTTGTATTCAAAGTGGTCCGTTTAACCGATGTAAGGTGGTCCATTTAACCGATGTGATTTCTATGGTATTCAATAGAAAATTATTCTGTTCACAAGGAAACTGTCCCCAATAAGCGACTGCTCCCATTATCCAGGGGTCCGATAAAGCGGAGTGCACGTATTTCACAAGTGCTTTTGACTTTGGCAGCCCTGTTGGCGCAGCTTGTCCGTTATTGGAACTTGCGCCATATAACCCAAACAACCAACCAATCATTGGCAGCACTGTATGAGTCATAGATTGATTTATGTGTATAATATAAATTTAATATAATCAAGTGTATAATATAAATTTAATATTCAAATGTATAATATAGATTTAATATTTTCTATTTTTCAGTCCAGTTTGGCTGATAAACTACGAAAACCATTTAAGAAGAGGTGTGTTGTTTTATAATTTTGTTTGACACTTTATTGTACTTAAAATTGTTTATTAGGTACTTAAGGTACTTTGACTCACACACGATATACAAATTTAAAAAATGGGCGACTTAAAATATGCGCTGTTCGACTACTATTCCCAGTTGGGTTTCAGTTAATACATACAACACAGTTAATGACACGTCAGTATATTACTTTACTCTTCCATTTTAAATTAGAGATAATCCTCCAAGTCTTTTCGACGAAATATCTCGCTCATCAAGATAAGACCAATTTTGCTAATGCCGAGATATTTCGTTATCAAGAGATTGACAATTTTTTTTGTGATGACAAGATTAAGATCTGGTTAGTTTTGTTCTAATGACGAGATATGTCGTCCATCAAGATCTGGTCAGTTTTTCCAATGACGAGACACCTTTTCGAGGCAACCTCCAGGAGGGTTAATAAGCCTAGACGAACTGGTTTCTTTCTGACTTGGAGGATTTTGACGAACAGTAAGAACTGTAGCTGTCTGCATCATGACGTAATGTCTGTCTACTATGAGAACCACTCTAGACAAAGTCTGTCCCTGTCTGTTGCCGTCGAAACGGTCCTTATCCTATTTTCCAAAGAGGATACTTGAAGAGATGTATTCAAGTTTGTCACATTGGTGCACTTAATAACTGTTTGGAAATAATATGTTAAGCATTTTTACTTGTCGCAGAGCAAATTTATACTCGTTAACTACCTCTTTTCGTCTCACATTTGCGAAAAACAAAACAAAATTACGTCATCCCCTGGAGAACCCCTACTCAAAATGAACGAGCCCTGTTCCTATAGCGACAGTCACCACCCAGACATGGTGTGGGGAGCGTTTTTCGTGGTAAACAGACAGTATCATAGCGAGTGGTCTTTGGCAGTAAGTTCGGGTATAGTCTAGTCTTCTTTCTCCCTATACTCTAAATGACGGATGTTAAGTGAGCATTGCGTTTAAGAATTTTTTTCGATTGTTTTCAGACATTTTTTATGTATATTTTACCTGTGATTTTCGGAACATTGATTTTCTCTGATACAACGAGTTTCAGCATGTATTTTTGATGGATTTTTAATTCCAAAATCATTTCCGAAGAATTCGATCCCTGTTGTGTTAAACTTGGAATCCCATCCTCGTCGCCAAAATATTATATATTGCTTACAAGTCTTAGAGAGAGACGCATGAGCCAGGAAGAACACAGTAGACTATTTATTAGTTATATCAAATCTCGGTCTCATAATTTTGCAATTCAAAAACCATTGCTAATTAAGGTTACATAAATACCAATATATAACCACCCCAACGGCCTCTTCCCTGAATAAATCCCTGTCCTTGATGAGTGGGAATTTAGGAAGACCGAATAAGAGTAAAATATTAGTATCGAAAAATTTATTGCTATTTATTTAAAATTGCAGGCATACTGGGTCTGTTTTTCAGCCATCCCTATTTTTTCTGATAACTATCAAGTGTAGCTACTAAGAACGGCCCTGATCTTTGGCAAATAAAAAGAAGCAGCCCAAATATAAAATGTACTATGATTTAAACAGAGCGGTTACAGTTATGTTCAATGGCGAACCAAGTCCCATTTAGATTCCTTGCATCGGCTAAGTCTCTCACTGCTTTAAATCGTTCAAATTTATACAAAGCATCTGCTTTCTTAAAACCGACTGCCCGATCTCTGACAGTTCACTCTCTGGCAGCCCCAGCCCTGTTTAGACCCCTCCCCCAAGAATCATAGGTGCAGATGGCTTCTCTCAACTGAAAGAAAGGGGTGACCTTGCAAGACAGCATGTGTTAATAGCTGTTGGATCTGTTCAGTGTTAAATGAAATTGTAGCTGTGCTCCTTATTAATTGCTCGAATGTTTGAGGATTATTCGACTGCTCAGCATCATCCATGAGTATATCTAGAACAAAAGGTTTTAATGATTCTGACAGTGTAGACTTATGGCTGTTGTTCACTATAGTCTGATGTGTTAGGACTATATTCTGTAGTTCGTTGCAGCTACTAATCTATGTTCTTTGGAATGTCACTGCTATCCAGTACCAGTTTGATTTCAGTTAATACGTAAAATACAGTTGATGCATGTAAATATGATACATTATACAATATTATTACGGTGCTTTCCCTTTTTAAATTTAGAGTTTGTAGACCTAGATGAATTGGTTTCCTCTTGAAGCGTGGGGAATTTCAACCAACAGTAGGAACTTCGGTAGTCGGCATGTTAGTAACTGTTGGATATTGTTCCATGAAATCGTATCTTCACTGCATGCTGATTACTGGAATGTTTGAGGATTTTTTGACTGTTCGACATCATGTATGACAATATCTGGACATAAATTTTAATGATTCTGGCAGTGTAGACTTGTGGCTGTTATTCACTATCTCTCTCGTCTGTTGTCAGGACTATCTTCTGTAGTTCATTTCAGCCACAATGATGTTATTTGGCATGTCAGAATTATTAAGACTCCGTTCGATTTCAGTTAATATACTATTTAATTAATGCGTGTTAATATACTGCAGATATATTACCCCATGTGATAGAACATTAGAATGCAGCTTAATGATGACAGTAAAAATTAATGAATGTACTTAACATTTTGAAGGTAAAATGTATATGAATATGTCCAAACGGTACTCCAGGATTAAAGAGGTTACATGTTCTGTGTAGTGAATCTTGAAAGCAATTTTTAATGGATCTTATTGAATTTATTAATAAATATTTGTGCAAATTAAAAAATATATTTATGTTTAATCTATCATATTCATATATTTCTATAGACACTCCACTGTGTACCATCAACCTACTAGTCGTGTAAATAAATATCTGGCCCAAGCAATCGAAGCTAGAAGTGTGGATCAAGAAAAATCTACTCACATTAATGTCATCACGTTATGTTTCAAAGACAGTATAAAGGAACGACAGGTAATACAACTGAAACGAAAACTGAAGTTGACATGTTTGATATAATTTTACTTGTATTCATCAAACACCTATTTTTTCTGTTTGTCTTTCTTCTGTCTAATTAGATAAGTTTAATTCAGCATTCTCAAGATATGAATTTAATTTTGGGGCGAAGAAATTTGTGTGTTCTAATGTGAGGGGGTTTCGGTGTAAACACATAAACTGCCGAAGAAGAAAAATACTTTCGGCTAAAAACTAATTTGATTTATTGCCGTTTTTGGCGATGTGTGGCGTAACTTTTCAACATAAGTGTTATGCTGAAATTTTATTCAAATACCATCATGGCAGTTACGCCATGTCTCTGAACAGGTTACTAAAGCACTAGCGCCCTCTTTATTTTGCATTACAAAAGCCCCTCTCGTGCTCAAAGTTCGATCTGTAAATGAAAATTAAAAAATGTTTCTCATAGAATTCTGTCAAATTAAAAGAAAATGAAAGGTCAGTGTTTAAAACAGCAACGTTATGAGCATTTAATGTTTTTGAAATTTCTTTTTGATATTTCTTTAAAAGTGCAATATATATATATATATATATACACCTAATTGACACCGAATGTAAATTGATTCAATGACCAAAACTAATCTTTAAATCACCTCTGAAAACTGGAGTGAATATACATCAGAAGCTAAATGCTGTTATTTATTCTTGTACATTTTACAAATAATAAGGGGTCTGTAGATGTCTTCACATATTTACCACTTTTAACATACTGTCATATTCATAGCGACGAAAGGTATCTTCGAGCTTAATAGTGTTTTCATCAATTTATGTGTATCCTAAAGTAATTTTTTACGAGAATACTGTATTATCTATTGTTTCATAAATTGATTACTTATCTGAACTTACTATGTTTTTCAATCTACAATTACAAACCTTCACATAATTGCTACTCTTTATATACAGCCATTCATACTGACATAAAATGTGTCTTCAGCTTACCAATGTTTCAGCAATTAATGTGCTCCATAAAGTTATATTTTAGTCTTGTCTTGCAAGAATTTGTTTCATCAATTGATTATTATATCTGAACTTATTCTATTTTCTCTAAACCTACAATTTTCTTTGAAGTATTATAGTGAAAAAGATGAAGGTTTCGCCAATAGTATGGTTTGTTGTTTGACAGTGCTTCTGCTCATGGGATGCCTACAAGCTATTGTTCTGACAAGGTATTTGTTTTAGCAAGAGAGATTTTTTAGGGGAATGCAACTCACTTTAAGAATATTGTTTTTAACTTCGTTGATTATAAAATCCAATTAATTTTCTTTAAAAAAATAATTTTATTCAACATCTTTCACCAGAAGAGTAATTTCTTTTGAATCAATTCTTGAAATAATGTTATCCTTTCGGGAATCCTTATAAGTAACAGAATTTTTACAGAATAAGGTAGAGCAGTTTGATAAAAAATTGATAAATGTAGCAACATGTCTGTTCTACTCTAGAAGTAGTAAAAAGAGTATTATGTATAATATTAGTAAAATTAATAAAACTTCCTTTGAACAATATATTTACTTAATTGAATTATTGGAAAATTCTATGAAAATCTATTAGGTTACTGAATTTTCATTAAAAACATCGATAACATCAGTAAAAGTACTTAATTTTGTTTTGTAATTTCTGTAACAATCATATTTACGTATACATTCAATTATACATTTATCACTAAACACTACAACATATAAAATGTCTGAAAATATATCCCTTTGTACTCAAACTATAGAATGGAAAAGCATTTATATTTAATGTCTTTTTTGTACAAATCTTGTATTCAGTGGATTTACTATTTTATAGATTTTTTAAATGGATAAAAACTGCATGGGTAAATTTATAGATTTTTATATTTATTTTATTTACTGATTTCTATTTTTAAATTATACACAGGTCCCTATTGATGGTGATTATATTTATATCTGCTTTTTGTTGGACATTTTTCTTGATCGTATTGACTGTTGGAGCCAAAATGAGGGTAAAATGTTTATGTTTCTGTTGTTAATTTTTGTTCTGAATTAATATAGATTTAAACTTTTTCTTGGGATAGAATTTTGATGATTCAAAACTTTCTTGGCAAGACTGAAACAGGGGACATTACTTAGGGAATTTTCCTGCCTTTTTCGTAATTTTTGCGCAAATGGTATTCTTTGAGGTATTTTGGAAATTTTGTAGCATTTGTTTTGTGGTTTTTGAGAAATGATTTTTACTTATTTTGGTGTTTTCCAGAGAAGGGAATTTTTTGATAAATTTCTATGGAACATTATTTTTCTTGAGCCCTATATTTCATCCTTATCGAAGAAAAACTTTTTTGTTAGTGAAATTTTACGCTGAACTTAGTTTATTTTAAGTCTGTTTTTTCGTTTCAGTAGAAATGGAAAAAAGCTTTTTAATGTTCGTAATTTTTGTTAGCGTACGTAGAAAATAATTTTATTTTGAAAATCTGCACATGTTTTTGGTTGTGGTTGGACTGCGACGAAGTGGGAACATTTATTTCTCCCCATGGAAAGCAAAAAGTATTCCATTAAATGTTATTGTTAGTAACGTCATGCCAAATTTGAATGGGGGTTGTCATTTGAGTGGCTCTTTGTGTCTTTATCTGCCAAAAACACCTGACTTGCACAACAGCTGGAAAGAAAGCTGTCTATCTTTAAATGCTGGTTGCTGTGTAGAAATCATTTGACAGATGGTTATGCTAAGAATTCTTGAGATGATGCAAATTTTAATAAAATAAAAAGGTTTATTTTAAATGCAAAGTTACCAGACCTAGGCTACATGCATGTTGACAAGAAAAGCAGAGAACAGATGCACTTCAACGACTAGAATTTATAAATCTCCAGTTAGAGTTAAAATTGTATAATACAAACGTTTTTCTCCCGTTTGGCACATAGCACTTCAGATTTGGGAGATACCCAATAGGTTAATGTGCTTTCATGGTGCTATTATTGTGAACATCATTTGTCAAACTATTGCTAAAGACTTCAGAATTCAAAAAGTGGATACTTGAAGCAAACTATTATAAATATTTTTATGTGTATTTTATTGCCAATTTTTCGTTTTTGAATATATTTAAAAATAGTTTTTATAAAAATTTGATTAGTGAAATATATAAATAGAATTTTTTTAACTTGTTCCAATTTCAATTTAAAGATCTAATCTAGGTGTCATCAAACTTTCAGTACGGAAGGCCACATTATAAATTAGAAAGGGCCCTGAGGGCTGTACTTTGGACGACACAATCACAAATGACTCAGTTTGATTAAACGTATCTTACTTTTTTATTACAAAAACATGCTCAATACAATATACTTTTTATAATACTAATATATCAGAATAATACCAATACTACTACGAGGTCTGATTAAAAAGTATCCGACCTCATTTTTTAAGTTCAGTCAGCTATGTCCAGGAGCCAGGACTTTGGTTAAGACAAGCTTTGACATGTGTGATTTCTTGTTAGATTGCACAGCCCTTTAGTCACTGCTACGAAGCCGTTATAGTTGCACATGTATTGTATATTCATCATATTCGTATTTCCAGGTAACAAAATGTTTATTGCACAAGTACATGCTGGAATGAGCTCATGTTGATTCCGATTTCATGATAGAAGATGGTCTTAAATCTATGGACCTACGGTTTACTCTGAAAGAAAGGCACAGTTGTTTCATACATAGACTCCGGTCTAAAGAAGACAGCAATCATGAACTAACATAAAGCTCTTGTTAACAGTTTTTTGTCTTGATAATCAGGGTATATTTATCACGAGTACGCTCTTTAGGGACAAACTGTCAACAAGGAATATTATCGGACTGTTATCCACTGCCTACGAGATGAAAGTGACCAAAAATCAGAGTGTTGATTGGATGATCTTTCTCACCACAATGTTCCTTCGCGCCTCATCCAGAATTTCTTTGGGCTAAATACGCCTATACACAAGTTCGGCAATCTTTCTAAACATGGTTTCATGCTATTTTTAGTCAATTATCTGGCTAAAGATGATACCCTTAAGTTCAAGATTTCAGAACACAGAAGAAATTGAGACTAATTCGGCGATGCAACTGGTGGAGATCGCAAAAAGGACATTTAAAAGTACCATCAGGAGTAGAAACCCATTGAAAGACGTGCGTCAACTCTTGAAAAGGACCAGGTTTGAACTGAATGAGTAAAACAGTCTTAATTTTCTGACCAATCATTTGATACTTTATAATCAGACCTCGTATACTATTGTATTACAACTAAAATCATTTGAGAATAAAGTATATTACAGAAGAGATTGTGTCATTTCAGTATTATTGAGGAACTGACTATGCATATTGATTATTTTCTAAATAATTTTGAATGATATTAATATAAATCCGTGATGTTGATAAATATATTTTCCATGAAAGTTTTACCATTTTGCTGAAATAAAAGTTTCATTTTCCATAAGGACAATTTAAAATTTTTCTCTGTGCTTATATGGTGATTTTATTCTGTTGAACTGATTTTATTTAATATAAGTAGTTAAGTATTTATCTTTTGTCTTTCAAGTATATTATCTTTCTCAACTATACTAATATTATTTCAGTATATCACATGGGACATTAGTCAATTGTTCATGCTGAGAATGGCCTCGATTGTGCTCAGTATTATTTTTATTTATGCTGTGGCAGAAGTAAATGTTGTAAGTACTTATATATTGTGTACTTTGTAGTGTTAATTAGTAGTCATAACTTGTAGCAATAAGTCACACTTGTGGCTGACTATTATTCACACTCAAGCATAGTTTTTTGTATTGGAATAGGATTTGTAGTGAAAAATAGGTCACAGAGTTAAAGCTGAGAAAAGATTAAATATGCTTGATAATCAAATGTTTTTTAAAACAAGATACTTCGTATTTTACTATCGGATTCTTTTTTTTTATCTTGGCAAAATGAATAATTGTATTCAATATGCATCTTAGCATAATGAATATTTAGCAGCCAGATAATTATTTAACCATTTGGAACGTACTGTGCTAAAAAATGTTAAACAAATAATTTTGGGGTGAAGCTTATCAGCTAATTTCAACCGGCGTGCCTCAAAATTAGCCCGTGTGTGCCTTTACGGATGATGAAACGGTTTGAATTGTGCAAGATATTTCATTTCAATAGTTTAGTTTTAAACTTTTGACAAGTGCGTTCGCAATAATTTCAAGTAATACCTGAATTTTTAATATTCGTATAAATTACTCGAGTATCACTTTTTATCACAAAGCTTCATAAATAAATTATTTAAAAATATTTTAAGCCACTTTGGAGCAAAAAGCGTAGGTAATTACCGGCATTATATTTTGTGTAAATCACTCAAAATTATATTTATTTCTTTGTCAGATCGGCAAATATATATATAATATATTTTGATATGCGAAACATTTTACTAATTAGTTTATGTGTGTCATGAGATGGAAAAGTTTGAAAAGCTCTGTCTGATATTAATGTATTTTGCTCGGAACAAAAACTTCGTTTAGCATTTGGGTGCATTACCCTCATGCAGACCTGCTGTCCTCATTCAGTTACATCTTAATCTGCTGACTCATGAAGATAATGTCTCCAATGGGTAATGTACCCATTTAAGAACATAATCTGGTGGGGGCTCAATTTTTTAAAAAATTAAAATATTTTTTTATCATTTAAAATACTTTTATCGTTTCTGAGTCTCAAAGTACCTTAAATAGCCTAGAAAATTACTTTTTTAGGAAAGGATTTTTCTCGGGACTGAATAGTATAAAAGATTATTTTTTGTTGGTATTTAACCCTCCTGGTGGTTGTCTCGACGAGGTATCTAGTCAAACTGACAAAACTGATCAGATCTTGATGGACAAGACATCTCGTTGAAACCACTTGGAGGGTTAAGTGAATCTGATTAATTTTCCCTCATATTTTTCAGTATTTTCACACCGCCTTCCTTTTTCTTCCAGTTTTCATGTATTAAGGAACCAAAGTGTGATTCATCATCTAACCTTTCTCAGACACCTCTTCTGTATGACAATTTTTACTGTCCCCTTCCACATTATATTGTCATCAGCTGTATTCTGACATTCTTTTCTGTTGTGGTTTTTCTTCGAATCCCTATTTTAATTAAAGGATCTCTACTCTTAGCAATGACTATAATATTCATTGTTACTATTGAGGTCGTTCAGCTGCCGTTATTTCAGTGCTATGATGAACATGTTAGGTAAGTTTAAAAATAATATTCACAAGGTCTTGTTTTCAAAGCAGTGAAGTAATCTATTTTATTCACTTCTTATGTTTTTTAAGTAAAAACTGGTACCAGGTTATGAGGCTCCTATTTATATGAAAAGCTACTTAAAAGTTATATTTAGACCAAAAAAGTGTCCTTCAATAGTTCCTATGTAAATTTTGTGTAGTGATTGATTTGTGTGTACATAAGCTACTTTAAATAACTGTTGTGATTGTTTAAATAAGAGCTCAACAATTTATATATTTAAACCTGTTGTATATTTGATCCTTTGGTCGTTTGTAAATGTTCACATATCTATAAAATAGTTGTCGTTTGAGTTTAATTTTGAATATTGTTATACCTTCTGAACTCAAAATTACTGTTAGAAAGTAGAATAAACAATGAAATTTAATTTTACAATATGGAGCAATTCGCATTATGCTTTTTAAAAGCTCGTGGAATTAATAAGAACCTATAAAACCATTTACGAACATATGTAAATACAGTAAGCGCAATAGAGAAACTCATTAATGACAAAATAAATTTTACAAATCTGTTTAAAGACTTAAATTTTTGGTTAAAAATAAAAATTATAAATATTTTCAGTTATATTTTTTTTCAAACAATTTTGATTGATAACTAATTTAAATTGAGTGATAAAATAGAATTGTTGAAAATGTATTTCTCATCATCATGGAATTTAGTGTCAAAAGCAATTCCGAAAATGTCAATTAATGAGTTTCTGCTCTAAGCTGATAACTATTTAAGATTAAAGTATTCGCTACATATTAAGTTTAAATATCTACATTATGGATATACGTATATTAGAATAATTAACTGGAAATTGTTTGAAATTTTACTTTTCCGATGTTCTAATTTAAAAGTAAAATTCTTTATATTTGGTAGTTTTTAAATTCTGAATTTTTTATGTTTGTGTATAATTCTAGAAGTCTATAAATCTATAATATATTATCAATTTCTTATTTTATTTTTAGATCCATTGTTCCAGAACACCTTATTGGACTGGTAGTAATCATACACTTCTTGTTAGCTGTCTTAATCCACGGGAGACAGGTAGAATGGACTGCTAGGCTTGATTTTCTGTGGAATCTTCAGGTTATTACAATAATTTCATTACTTTTTTAATTTTATGTAGTATATGCATTTAATATCTAACTATAAAAATCTCTCTCTCTCTTTGAGGGTTTAATAAATTAATTATTTAATGCTTTAGGGAAATTTTTATGCACTGTAACTATGTATTTTTCTATTGCTAAAAACCAATCTGTTATCTTGAGCAGAAACTAAATTAATTTCTATCACAATATTTTACAGTAGTTTACTCAATAATTTGTATCTCAATGATTTATTTTTAATTTGCATTTACATTTAAACAAACATTCATTTCTCTTGGAATGGCAAAATAGACTGCCAAATGAATGGTAGAAATTTCTGGATTTAAATTCATTTTAACCTGTGTGTTACAACTAAACATGCACTCCTAGAAATATATCATCAATGTATTTTTTATCATTCACCATTTACTGTACTAAATTACTCTACTTGACGAAATGGCTACAAAATAATATTACTTGACAAAATGGCTACAAAACAACACTGTATGACAAAATGGATACAGAATAACACCTACTTGACAAAATCTCTTCTAAATAATGCTCTTTGACAAAAATGAGTGCTATGTTACACTAATTACTATGACATTACTTGTCCCCACGAGAAAATATTCAAAAAGAGGCGAAACTAAACTGGTTCTTGTTGAAACAATAATAGCGCTATAAATAAATGATTTTGTTGTTCTATATCAATACATTTGCCAAATATTTGGGAAATTCGAATGCCGAATCATTGTAATTTGTTTTTATGTTTTACTATGACCTCAAAATATCTTGACTCAATTTTACATGGCTGTCATATCTTGCATTTGCATGCTTCCAATTGATTTACTTGGATAAACTTGATTTAATTACAATGCACATGTGCTACAGTTGACCTTGAAAACATTCTATTTTCATTCAAGACCAAAGGGGAAAGAATCATTTTCAGTAAATAAATGAACAGAGGATAGTTTAGTAAGGTAGTTAATAGTTGACCTCGAAAAATTTATTTTTCATTTACGACCCAAAGGGGAAATAGTCATTTTCAGTAAATGAATGAACAAAGGAAAAATCACAATTTATATAGACTTCTTAAGCGAATGGATACTCAAGCTAGATATAATAAAAAGGTTACACACAAATATAATTCGATGAGTCATGCATTGACCAAGTATGCTAAGTTCCATGATCTGTTCCTTGCAGAGAACTCCTTAGGGACTCTTCTAAAATGAAAAAGTCACCAGAATTTTTTAATTAGAGCAGATTCTTGAATCGTTTTGTGCTTTCTCATCAGTCATCACATACAATTAATCATAACTTATGAAAATAAAACAGAGTAGGATTCTGAATCATTTTCCAAATGAATAAATTCAATTACTTTTACAGGGTAGAATGCTTACTAAAAGTAGCCAAAAGCTGCTTACATAAAGCTAAATGTATCAGACCATTAGAGACAGTGTTTATTATCGAAGGTTCTAGTTTGAATATATGAAGTACTTACTCTTGAATAAGACTATAAATAAAGTAAATCTATTGCTTATATTCGAGGCTTTTAATAAAAATATTACAAAGTATTATGTGGATCATGTAATTTAATTACCAAATTTCATGATCAAGACATTCTTGCAAAGGGATACTTTTGATCCAAAGAGAGGAAGGACGGAGGTTCGAGTCTCTGGTAGCCCTTATTTTTATTCTACGTGTTTGGTGGAATAATTCTGATCATGAACACACTTTTTTATAGGCCAGTGAAGAGAAAAAAGCAATACACGAGTTTACCAATGAGTTTTCAAAGCCAATACTTTCGAAGTCACACTGGTAGCTTTTGTTATTCTGTATTAATGAAATTGTTCTGATTATTAACTCTTTTTTACAGGCCAATGAAGAGAAAAAGGAAATGCACGAGTTGCAAAGTAGTAACCGGAGAATTCTTTTCAACTTGCTACCAGCTCACGTCGCAACACACTTTTTAGACAATCAATTCAAACACAATATGGTAAGAAGTGTTATCAAAAGTACTCTTATGTCATGAAAATATCATTTATCTTTTAATAACCTTGTACATTTTAAAGGAACTCTACAATCAAAGCTACTCAAAAGTTGGGGTCGTGTTTGCATCGATTCCTAATTTTCACGAATTTTATATGGAACTTGATGGAAATAACCAGGGAATGGAATGTTTGCGACTTTTGAATGAAATAATTGCTGATTTTGATGAAGTTAGTTGCTTTTCAATATTTATTTCGTTTTGTGTCACGTATTCTAGAACACTTTCTTATAAATGCCGCTTTTTAAATTCAGCTTCTAGATGATGAAAGATTTAAAGCTATTGATAAGATAAAAACAGTTGGAAGCACGTACATGGCAGCTATTGGACTCATGCCAGAATATAGAATAATTGTAAGTAATTTATTTTAATGTTTTACTAATTAGGTCTTCGGGAAATCTTGGTCTAAGTAGTCATCAAATATGTATGAGGAATTTTTTTATGGAATAGTAATGAAATAATCTTTAAACAAATTGTTTGAACAAAGTGTTATATTGGATGCTTTTTATAGCTCTTTATAAATTAGCAGTAGTAATTGAAATTTAGTATGAAACATTTAAATCTTAAGAGTTGTTAAATAAATTATAACATACATCAAAATGTGTGTATACATCCATACTTTTATACAGGTTGGAATAGATTTACGTGTTTACTATTTTACCTTATAAAGTTAATTTAAACAAATTAAAAGGGAAACGAAAATTTGTATTTTTAGAGGATTGAACTTGCTTTGTAATTTCCTCTCACTTTATATTAACTTCATAAATATATTTGGAAATTACGTACATTTCTCTTTCGTTTTAAATTTTGTTTCTGTTATTTAATTTCTCTTGTAGGATGATAACTATGCATCAGCTGTTGAATACATGAGTATTCTAGCGGAAATGGTCTTGGCGTTTAAAGACAAACTTGCTGATATCAACGAAAACTCCTACAATAATTTCTTCTTGAGAGTTGGTGAGAATGTTTATTATTGATAAAACTTCATACTCCGTAGAACCCCGATTTAACGTTTCAAAAGAGACAGTCGTTCCCCACTCAAAATCATAAAATTCAAAGAATCTCAATAAAGTCGTAGAAATGTATAAAGCAGGGCTGTCACAGTTAACTTTTTGCTACTGTATTTCAACCTTGGCGACTAGAGGTGTGTTTTAAAGCAAAATCGTCCCAAAAGCTCCTGTTTCCAAAATGTTACGACCTTTTTTGATAATTTACCAAAAAACAACGAAAGTTTGCTTCGGATTTTCCTTTAGGGAGAAAATTTTCCAAGGGAGGCCAATTTCGAAGTTTTACTGCAAAGCCACCGCAGCAATAAAAGAAAAACATCGAAATCTGTGGTTACTAGACTCATGAAAACATCAAAGAAAATATTTAGTTTTTAATTTTAAAATTTAAATTTCTTGGCGAGATCTTCAAAGTCTGTGTTTCATACTTAAATAGACATTTTGTGTTTTTACCGATTCGTTTTGTATTTAAGCAACTAAAATTTCTACTAAAATAGTGTTTAAGAGGAGAATTTTTTCGCTGCTATTTTTAAAAAATTATGCTACTGCTTAACAAGTGATTTGTTTGTGACAGCCCTGATAAAGTCGGGGGAAACTAAAATGAGTAAAATGGAAATATATTGATCGCTTTATTCCTGGAGTACCCTTGGTACATTAAAGTACGATTTTTTTTTAACCTTCAATATTTAAAAATATTGTTTTTTGTTTATTTGTTTTTCTGTTTAGATTCCTTAAATTTTTACCATAGTTTGTTTCAAATATTGTCAAGTATAAGTATGTTGAGTATTGACAATACTTTGTTGTGCTGAACTTTCTACCTGTTCAGAAGACTACGACCTATCAATCGACCCCCAAGGTACCCTTGTAAGCCCCTTACAGGCATTCATCGCGCATGCGGATCAGTTTTATGTTCCTACCATACTTTATAGTTAGTATAGGAAGTTTTGAAACTCCTTGTAGAGAGAAAATTTGATTTTAGAGGGAGCTTACAATTCAGGCCTTCTCTCAAAACGATGAATGTTGTTTATCCCCTGGTCTAGAAAATTCTAGACCAGGGGATAAGCAACAACATACATCTTTAAATGGTCTTGAAAAAATGCTAATTCAGGTCCATTCGATCTTTACTCTTGAGCAGAATAGAAACTGCCTCCTCTTAGTCTTCCAACAATAAATTCACAGAGGTGCCGATGTAGTCAATAATATGATAGTTGCAAGCGAGGCAGTACAGGAGCAAGATGGGAAAATCCTGTCTCTGCTCTCGAAAAACATTCTTTTGGTGTGCCCACTTAATCTCTCCAAAGCACTTTGCAATGATCTGGGACCACCAAATCGAAGGGAAAGTCCCCAGCGCAGTCTTGCACTTCTCACCATGGATCAGTCAGATAGATGTATAAAATAACAAATAAATGCGGTTACTTACTTAACAAGGCCTCATATTTGCACTGTAGGCCATATTAGATGTCTGGCACCTCATGAAATAAAAATGTATTCTAAATATTCAATGTTTAACTCTCCTGGTGGTTATCTCTACGAGGTATCTCGTCATTAGCAGAAATGGATCAGATCTTAATGGACGAGATATCTCGTCCTTAGAAAAAATCTGACCAGAAATTGATTTTATGATGATCAAAAGATTAACAGTATCCTGATGACGAGATATCTCGTCCTAAGCTAAATTGATCTGATCTTTATTGACGAGATATCTCGTCCAAACCACTTGGAGGGTTAATTACTGTATATATTTCTTTAAATATCCTTAGGACATATGTACAACGTTTAATAAACACAAAGAAATAATTTATGACTTTTAAACTTAGAAAACAAATTGCACGACATACAATAAAGCTTTTACTGGAGTTTCCCAAAGCTCTCGGGCTCGGCATAGGACTTGCGTCTTCCCCTTTCGTGGGGGAAAGTCGATGTACAGGTCACTGATGTGTGATAATCGCACGTTTTTGTTCCTATAGCCTATTTGGAAAGTTTCAAGTTACATGAAATTTTTAATTTAACATGATTTCAGATATTCCAGTTTTAAAGTAAGCTTTGATTTTAGGTTTGAATATTGGACCCGTGGTAGCTGGAGTTATTGGAGCTAGCAAACCTCAATATGATATTTGGGGAAATACAGTTAATGTTGCTAGTCGTATGGATAGTACAGGACTTCCCAACCACATACAGGTACATTAGTTTAAAATAAAGATATGATATTTTATTATTTAAGTAACTCTTACATTTCATATTATAGAAATTAAGAACAAAATTTAGAGTACAAATGTAAGTTTATTTAAAGCTAGCTATAACTTTCAATGAAGTTACATGTATTCATATATGCACTTGGCTCAATTAATCTTGTATTTTATTCAAATTTTCAAACAAAATGACTTTAAAAAAGTTTGAATATTTAAATAGTAAAAGGATTTATTCGGTATGTGTTTAATACTTGATAAAAGAAACTTCTGGCAGAAAATAGCAGTTATACTAAATCAAACATCGTGACATTATAACACATTGATTAATCTAAGCTTATTTATTATAAATATTCAATGCAAATTCTCACACTATTCTTTCTAGATATTATGCTTTCACTACATTATTTCTAGATATTAATATGTGTCCACCCATTAACTTCCGATTATTTAATATTTGACATACTACCATGGAAATGAATAAAATGTTCCAAACGGTATACATTTTTAGCATGTAAGAATTTTTATACTGATGCACAGGTCAATACACAGATAATCGTGAGGGAATCCTTTTTCTGAATTGAATGACTACCATCAGAATGAATGAAGTGTTACAAATTGAATACATTCTTAACACAATTTTTTTCTACCCTTAATTACGATGGTTCTGATGCACAGGTCCATATACAAAGTATCATGGGTGAAACCTTAAACTGAGTTGAATGATTACCATCGGAATAATTGAAAATATTATAAATTAAAATCATTTTTAACACACAAACTTTTCGTACCCTTTATTACGATGGTACTAATGCACAGGTTCACATACAAAGTATCATCTGGTGAATCCTTATGCTGAGTTGAATGATTACCATCGGAATTAATGAAAATGTAAAAAATTGAAGCCATTCTTAACAAAAGATTTTTGTACCCTTTATTAAGATCTATATATTAAGATGTACTGATGCAATAGATCTATACGCAAATTATTGTGGGGTAAATCTTTATCAAAAAGCTTCATAATTCACAATACTTGTACGTTATTAGATATTGCTAGGAGATTCAGGTTGTTTTGAGTTTCTGTCTCGTTTATGACATACATTTGAAAAATGTTTGTCTCTAAACTTTTCAATTCACGAACTGTTCTATAATAAGCAGCATTTTTATGTATTTGAATGTCCCAAGTATTTTTTGAAATAGTCAGGTTCGATATAAATAATAGTTATTTACCACCATGAGGGTTAAGGATAGTTTATTTCGCACCGAGTAGACACTCTCTAGGGTTGCAAATGGGAATCCAGTGACAAACAAATACAAATTTAGGAACTTAAAAGAGTTCAAGGAATAGATATCTTTTATCTTCTATCCTTGCATCTTTTGTGAGTCTATTTTCCGTTTGAAGCTGAGGACATACCAGTTGCCCCTTTAAAATATATGATTCAAGAATGAGCATATTCGTGTACTTAACCTTTATATTCCCGGGAATATTCGTTTGGGTACTTTAAAGACTGAAATGTATCCTTCCTAACATTAGAATGCAGTTGAAGTCCCCATTCAGCTTCTTCCTAATGTTCTGATCCATGGGGTGAAAATCCCAAATGGGTTTTTATTTATTTGAGGATATTACCCCTACAGATTACCCATTTCCCCAAAAAGTATTAAAATGAGGTTTTTATCATTTCTTAGTCTCTTAACTCTTAAATGGCTGATAAAATAGATTTTAAGGAGATGCTTTTCTAGGGACTTGTATGTGAAGAGATTAATTACAAGATGTCACAAATTTTGTAACAGAACGTATTTCACACTATAGTTCTCTTATATTTCTCTCTCTTCTGTGTCAGTAAAACATTCCTTGTATGTGTATGTTTATTTTCTTGACATCGTTAGGCGCAGCTTGGGAAAATATGGCCCTTGCGCCATAAACCGAACCAACTTAGCTTTTTTGAGAACACTGTCTCTTTTAAAAGACACGTATACTTTGTACTGGTAGAACAAGGATGATTTAAAAAATATTCAGTTCATCTTGATGCTTTGAGTATTTTTTAAATCCATTTACAAAAGTGCATTCCGCATTGTGTAATTTCTCTCCTAATGTTCTTTTTTGTCTTATCTTGCTACCAATATGAGACGGGTTGGCGACCATTGTATGAATCCAACATAATTAAATTTGATTTAAGTGATTGAGAAGGAAAGTTGCAAACACAAAACACGTAGTTGGCCAATGCGTCATGATAGGTAATATTTCAGAGAAAGTACTCTTGCTCTTAAATGTTTTAGTAAAGCTGCTTTAAGTGTTTAAGATCATTAATTTAATTTTCTCAAGTAAAATGCTTCAGAGAATTATAACATTCCCTTTATAGTAGAGATGAGAAAAACTGTTATTTCATGATAAACGGTATTAACTGTTATTGCTAATTTCCGATAGCAGTTATTTTTAACTCTTAACATTGACAATTTTGTTACCAGTTCGAAACTAATACTAATGATCAGCAACTAAATTTAACTATTACTATTAGCTGCTAGAAAATGACATTAGGAGTTGTTTTCAATGTTATTAAATATTTCAATTAGCCATTAAATGATTTTAAAGTATTTAGTAATTTTATTTTTATCAAATATTCTTATATTTTTTTAATTTTTAATAAAGTATTTTTCGATTTAAATTGCTTCACTATTATCTAAATAGCATTTATCGGAAACTGTTAATACTTTCGGTAACAGTTTCTATCCGTTATTTTGAAATAACACTGTTATTTAAACTTCTATTAGAATAACAGTTCATCTCTACGTTATTGCTTCATTTTAATATTCTTTTATCATTATTTTTAGGTTACAGAGGATGTGTATAATCTTTTAAAGGACGGATACGTATTCCAATGCAGAGGTATTGTGAAGGTGAAAGGAAAAGGAGATATGACGACGTATTTTCTTTTACGAAGAAAAACCGAAGCTGATATCCAGCAAAGCGAGCAATGTAATACAGAGATTGAAAAGACAGAAATTTCCCAAAACGTTAAAAAGGAAACGTCTTCTACCAGTGTGAATTCCTCAACAGGATCCAATGTGTGCAGTACCAATACTGAGAATACCAACATCAATAGGGGAAAGAAACCTCACTTGTACCACACAGAACCAGTGAGTGAGATACACTCAACAAGCAGTCCCAGACTTCCTTCAATGCAGTTACCACCCTGGCAGCCCCGATGTCAGCAGAGGAGTTTTTCAAATGAAACAGAAGCCGATCTGTATAACCAACCAAAGCCAATCATTGGCAATGCTCCAACCAAATCCTATTCACAGTCCCGTCCACGTTACAACAATAATTTAACAAGCTCCAACAGTAAAGACACGACAAAAACTTGCAATTCATTGCCAGAATTAAAGGATGACTTGCAAGACAAATTGCAAAAACTGAATGTAGGTTCTAGTTTATATACGAATAAAGTATACAGGCCTTCCAAAATGTATACCCACCCAAGGGCTCATCCAGTGAATAAATCTCCTGCCGTACTCACTCCACCTGAAGAAATGTTCAATTTTCCTTCAGCAAGTCCACCACATGATACAGAATCTCTTAGTCCAATCGTTGCAAGTGATACCAGTTTTGCTGTCAGCAGTAGCCATGATAGTCTCTTAGGTCAAGATCGTATAAATTCCGTTGATTCATCTTCATTAAATCGTTCTTCAACGTCTTCATGCGATAGCTATCACCGAGCAGACTTTTCACGTAGAGACGTAGATACACCTTCTCCTGCATTATATGATTATGCATCAAGTATGCAATGGGTATATCCTACAGAAAATACGAAGAATAAATCATTAATGCCTGACAAAAGTGAGGGAAATTCCACTTATTGCAATAATTCAACTGACAATAAGCAAGCTCTTCCTGAAGTCGGCCTATCACCTTCTCGGTTAATTTCTCATAATCATAGAACCATCTCAAACTCAAGTGAAAAGAAAACAATCGAAGACTTCAAAGACGACATTAAAATTTCGCCGGATAAAAATGTAAATGCATCGAAAATTTCAAATATAGAAACCAAAACTACTCCAAATTGCCATGATGATTCTGAACAGAGTAATTCTATGTTAAATTTTTCTCAAAATAAAGAAAAGCCAATTTCTTATACTACATCAACCTCTGAACGCAGTCTTTCACCAGACGAACAGAATACATTATTGTACACAAAGGATTCCAATAGTTTGCCCCAGACAATCGGCTCTACTTCTGATAATTTAACAGAACTTACTTCGGAAAGTTCTCAGAATTTACGAATGGGAAAAGACTCTAGAGAAATATCCGAGAGCTGTAATCATAAATCACTTGCATCAGCACTTCTTTCTGACAAACCTATTAATGATAATGATAATAATAATTTATTCCCTAGCCTTTCATCTAAAAGTTTAAGTCCGACTGAAAGAAGGGAAGCACCATATTTAGAATATATAGATAAAGGTACCTCGAGCAAACTTAGCTCCAGTGATTCGACTCCAAAATCCTCTAAACAGAGAGATTCTTTTGAAAACAACAGCAAGAAGTCATCCCAATATAGTTTAAGTAACAAACAACCCATTAATACTAATCTTCATTTACCTCAATTATCCAACAAAGAGCACAAAAAGGACGCAACATCTGAAGAATCTTTACCTATGTTGAGCGAAGGTATTCATCGTTCGGCTGCAAGAGTTGAGTTGACTGATAGTGATGAAAGTGATGACGAAAAATCAGCTGAAATACCTCTTATGGATGAATATTGTACTGACGATCCTGCATTAGAAAATGCGTCTCTACTAAATGAACACGGACTTACTGATGCTGAGGGGGCTTTGAGTGATTTGAATTCAATTATCAATGATCCTGGTCCTGGAGACGGTGACATGGATGACACCAGTATATCCTCAAGAGCAAGCAGTAGAATGTTTGATAGTGACCAACTATTGAGTGTTGATAGCTTAAATGTGATGTATGATTCTGAGTATGACAATTACAGGCCAGGTATGGTGAGTGATGATGATATATTTCATCATGAACAAGCTAGCGATGTCGATCTTGATTATTTGGAAGATCCACACGTGGAAAACATCAGAGTTTTATCAAACAATATTACTCGAAATTTTGGACTACCCTCAAAATATGAAAAAGAGGACAGTGAAGTTGGCTGATGTGTGCATTATCTTTCAATCATAAGTTATTTTATGTGTCTTTCATATACATGTCTTTTAACACCGTATAGTGCAATAAATACTAAGCGATGAGATATGTATTGAGTGCAAGTATTACTCACTTCTGCAAAATTGTGATGCGTGTGGAATTAATTATATGGACACTGGTAGCATTTAGAACAAATTAAAAATGTATAAAAGAAAACCAATTGAATAAAAACTAGAACCATGATTCAAGCTGTGTTACTAGTCAACAAGCTTAAAGTTCAGATAAGAAAGAGTAAAACAGCACAATATTATAATGCTTTAGATGACTGATTCGTCAATGTTTGTGAGTAATGTCATTAGAATCTGAAAGTGCCTCTGACAGAACAGGTTGCTTATACAAGTGTGGAATACTTTAGCTTGAATCTAAAAGTGTTGTTTTTAATGTTAATTCGATTTCTGCGGGATGATTTTTAATTTGAAATGAAGTTTCTCTAATGTAAAAGTAACGTATCTAAATTAGTTCTGCTAGTACGAAGTACTTGCTACTTACCCCGTTGTTTAGAAATTCATTATATTTATGATACTACTTACACAAGCATTTTATAATGGCGTTCTAATGGAAATTTAACTGGAGATTAGTGCTTTTGTGAATAGTTTAAGACATTATTCATACTTATCAGTTTATTGTACGGTCAGTTATTCAAATACTTGAGTGAATTATTTTTTGTTGATATCAAACTGCCACAATCAGTTAGTTGATTTTGAAACACAAATTTAGAAAGTAAACAAGGATATTTCTGTCTTCGACTTAACGTTTAATTATTTTCCAATAATTTTAATAAACTGGTTCAAAGTATACAAACAGAAGTTAAAATTTTTTAAATACCTAAATTGCGTGCGTATTTTTTATTTTTCAGGAAACTAGCTTTTGAGCTCTGAAAATAATCAGATATTTTCTGATCATTCATCAAAATGCAATTCAAGAGCCTCTATAAACAGGCAAATCATTCACGCTGTCTAAGTAGAATTTGAAACTTAAAGCATCTGAATTCTTCGCATTTGGAGCAATATAATTTTGACAAAACGATAAAAGTATATCTTGAGACTACATGGTGCAAATAGTTTACGAAAGTTGACTTAATACAGGTCTGCATACATAAAAATGTAGACTATAATTTAAATCATGGTGAAAAAATCAAGTATACATACTCCAAGGACATAATATTTGTTGAGCTTATAAATGTAAAATAACCAACACTACGTTTTCTGACGTATCTTTTTTGAGAATGCTTAAATTGGAACTTTAACAATTCGTATGTTTCCAAAAGTATTTTAAACGAACTTTGTCCAAAGCTTTGAAGAAAATACTCTTCAAATAAATGTTTCAAATTCGGTACAGCTTTGTATAGACATTTTTGTGGCCACACTTTTGGTGTGCTTTTTGTAGCGAGTTGTGGCAGGCAAAACCAACCCCGATTTATAAGGATTATAGCAACCTCGCGAAGTTAAAATTTTCATTTCCGTTCCTTTTTGTTCTTGATTTTGGAATGTTCTTTTCATTTCCGTTTTGTTGTCCTTTGATTAAATTGGTCCTTTAAATTTTTTTTCCAATTTTTCTGTTATAATGTCATTTGTTTTCACATTGGTCCTCTTGAACTTTCCCCCCAAAATTTTCCGTTTCCTGTAAAATTGAAGAATTAAAATTTTCAGTTTATGTTTTAAACACGGCACAGTGCAGTCACATCGGGTGGTATCGTTTCTTCCTTTTATTTGAATCTCTTATTAATTTTTGTAAATCATTATGTTTTTTATTTTACTATGCCTTCTGTGTTTAGTGTTATAAATAAGTTTCAGTGTTCTTTCGCGAAATTTGAAATTTTTCTGGTGGTAGGGCAACTTTAGGAAATGAAGGAGTTGCTAATCGTTTATTTTGCTTACATTTACGTCAAGATAAGCAGCTTTTTAAAATTTCCTTAGAGAATCGAGATTAATTAAATCGGATTTTTTGAGCAAGAAATTAGAGATTGAGATGAGTTTAAAATGGTAGTTGAAAAACTTTAAAATGGCAAATCAGTAATGTGACCTTTTTTCTATTTTTAAAACTCTACGTTAATTTTTTTAATTTTCCGCTAAGCCTAAAACTGTGTTTTTCTGAGAAATTCTTCCTTGGTGACTAAAAAAGCATGCCGAAACTTGCCAAAAGAAAAGCGTTGCCACAAACGTCTTTATATCATAGCTGTACCTTGATGTCTCACAAACTACTCATATTTGAATTTTATTTGCATGCATTTGAGTATTTTTTTGAAGCCAATAATTATTCAGTTTAAAATAAAATAATTGTTAGAAAGCCATTGTATTATATTGCTGTGATATGCCTGTTACTGTTGTTATTAAATTATACACTTTAAATTGCAATTTTAATCTATATATACATGGCCAGGTTTATTTTACAAAGTGCCATGACGATAAATGTACCACGAATATTATGATTATGTGGCACTGTTCCTGTTTATTGTAGATAGATCTGTACAATGCACATTCTATATTTTTTGTGCGTCTCAATTTTTGAATTCTGTCACTTCTATCCGTCCTATGTGCACTATTTTAGCTACTGGAAGAAACTTTCCATTTTTTTTTCTGTACCTTTGAATTGCAGTGTTTTGTGAAACATGTTGATTGCACTTATGTTCATGCAATGATGATACTTTTGTGTGATATTTGTATATTTCTCTGTCTGAATATTAACTTGTGTTAGATTTAAGGAAGTTGCAGTTTAATATATAATATATATTAAGATAAGATCCATATAAGTCTTCTATGTGTTCATGTTTTAATGTAAGAATTTCTATGTTCCATTCTCTATTAGCTGCATGATATTTATAAATATGTAAATTTAGTATTAATTGTTCAAAACTTTGAAGTAAAACATATATTGCTGTTAATATTGAGCTCTTGTTTTTTATTTGACTCTGAAATGTACTAATTGTTTCACAATGCTGAATTTGTGGGCACAAAATAGAAAATGCATACTTATGGTATGCATACTTTATGATCTGTAGCATATTGTTCAATTAGACAGCTGTCATTCATCAATGTACATGTAAATGTCTGTTTCACTTATAATGTGATGTGTTATTATTACTGTAGACATCGGTTGACTTCATGCTTGAAAATTTGTTGTGTGAAACTCTTAATGAACACAAAATGCATACTTATATAATGGGTATCTGAAACATAAAAAATAAATGTTGCTTTCGATTGCAGTTTTTGATTAAATGCGAATTACAATTGAAGAAATGCAACGATTGTTGCTTACAATTATCGGTTTCGATAAGGCAAGATAGCATAAACACGATTCTACTCTCATCAGTTGTGCCTTACATTTTTTCACACTTGGAAACACGGAATGAATAAGCAACTGATTGTCAGTTTCTTTGTGCTTCAATCTCAATTAATCTCCGCACTTATGTCCTTGAGACTATGCAAAAGTCAATTGATGTGATAATTAGTTTTCTGATTTGTATTGCATGTTGGTTGTAAGGATTGCATCAAATGCATGTGTTTTTTCATTTCTTGTAGATGTTTTAACTGTATTTTACAATTTAAAGTGTTTTAAATTGCATTAAGCTTTTGACTATGGATAGAATCTTCATTATACGCTTAAAACCTTACCTTCTAATTTGTGTGCAAAGAGTTTTGAGTAGATGATACCACGCGTCTGTATATTATCAATAATAAAGTAAAATATAGGGGTAAATAAGCATAAAATGTTCGTATTATTAAACACTGCTTTATAGTAAGCTAAAAATGTCTATATATCTAAAATCTAGGTTAAAACTATATCTTTTTTATCTATATGTGATTTATTTGTGTGTATATTTTTGAAATGCATGATAAATGTTTCGAGCAGTTTCATCTATGTGATTAAGCTAGAAAATTTCGGGACTCACACGTAAATTTGAGACTATTATAGACATATTACTAAGAATAGACTAAGAATAGTTCTTAGCATTTGGACGTTAGTTTGCAGAAAATATCTAACACAGTAAAATTACTAATATACAAATATATAGCATTGAAGGTGTTTCATGTAGAGAATAATAGACCTTATTATTGCTGCATATACAAGCCTTCTGCACAAGTTCCAAAAGAAGGTGATTCTAAAACAACGATTTGCAGTTCTGTGACATAATTATGCATACGCATTAAAATATAGAATGTAATATTTTTTTACATAAGACGAGAGATTTAGAGAGAAAATTGCAATGGGCCTTTCTATTAAAAGTGGATAAAAGTGTGATGTTGCAATGTGTATAGAAAACGAAATTACAGCAAATTTATGTTTCAGTATCGTGAAATTTAGTGTAAAATGATTGAGTAAAATAATTGCTTCCCTTGAAAATTTTATGAATTTTTGTTCACAAAAACGAAAGCACAATTTGTGGCAGAAGTGCCTTTAATGATTGTTTGGTTTTCATTGTTTTTGTTAGCATCAGCATTTAATATTGGCATTACACTCAAATAATTCTTTTAGATTATTCTATGTGGTTTATTTTAAGTTCCTTGAAAAACTCTGATAAATTAAAGGTATTATAACTAACTTTTTATATATTATGCAAGTGAGATGGTTTTGTATTGAGATATATTCAAAATTAATATATTAGTGTTTTGGCTGAATGAATATATTCCAATCCCTTCTGTCAGTGTCTATTACCGATATTATAGTGATGAAAAACATTTGGCACATGCCATTACTAATAGAACTGATTTCTGATTTTTTTGTTTTAAAGAACAATAAAAAATGTACTACAAACTTGTTTATGTTTATATGTTTTATTTAAACATGGGACTTTAAATGGAATACTAACATTTTTCTTTTCGGATGTAACTTCCGAATACAATCCTCTCTACCATCTCTATTATTCAAAATTATCAGAGTGTATGGAAGTGTCTTACAGAATGAATACTTAATGAGAGTGGTGTTATATAACTCAATAAGTTCTACTATGCAAAATAAAATTTATTTTATACACGAAGAAGATGGAAACTCCGATGCAAATTTTATATTTTAAAACATAATTCTTTAAAACAAATCTTACAAAACAATACACACCAGTGTTTCCGTATAAGTTAAAATACACATAAATGCACAGATAACCTAAAGAATGTGTGTGGTGATGATTTCATACTATGCAATATTTGAAATATTTATTGCTTTACTATTTACGTTTAAAAATTTTACTTCTTGAATACTTTCTTACTTAAAAGTTTAGTCCCGTCTATAATATTGATCTCCGTAAAGTTCAATTTTATAAATTTATCTATACATCTTGATCTGTCAGAAAAGTTCAGTCTAGCTGTTTCAATTTTAAGTATAGCTGTTTTTTATTTTAAAAACTTATAAAGGTAAACTAATCTTGAGAACTTTTATCAGTGTTAGGTTTACTGAGAGGATGAACGGTCTGTTCTGTATCTCATGGGATATTGTTGATATTTATGCTCATCCTATATAAATATATCTATATTACTGTGTGAAAACATTTCTCGTTATTAATGTTTCCCTGTTAAATGAATATTTGATAATCAATATTTTGTTGTTAATAATGTTATGCTGGGATGCCTTACTTGTATTTTGGCTCGTGAAAACCAAATAAAACTGCGATTTCAACAAATATCATAGGTCTCATCTTGACAATACACTCAAAACAGTTTATGAAATGGAGTTAGTGGGATTTAGGTTAATGTTATGCTGAGATGCCTTAATTGTATTTTGGGTTAAACTGATTTCTACAAATATAATGTCTCATGGCAAATACACTCAAAAACAGTTTATGTAATGGAATTCATAGGATTTATGTTAATGTTGTACTGAGATGCTTTACAAGTATTTTGGCATGTGAAAACCAAATAAAACTGATTTCAACAAACATCATAGATATCATTTTGATAAAAAAAACTCAAGACAATTTGTAAAAAGCAGTCCATGGGATTTATGTTAATGCTATGCTGAGATGACTTAATTGTATTTTGGCTTATGAAAACCAAATAAAATTACGATTTCAACAAACATAGGTCTCATCTTGACAAATGCACACAAAACAGTTTATGAAATGAAGTTAGTGGGATTTATGTTAATGTTATGATGAGATGCCTTAATTGTATTTTGGCTTATGAAAACCAAATAAAACTACGATTTCCACAAACATCATAGGTCTCAACTTGTCAAATACACTCAAAACAGTTTAAAAGAGAGTTCATGGGATTTACGTTAATGTTGTGTTGAGATGATTAGTTGTATTTTTACTTGTGAAAACCAAATAAAACTACGATCACACAGGCTATGTTATGAAACTAAATAAAACTACGATTTCAACAAACATAATTGTTCTCATCTTGTCTAACACACTCAAAACAGCTTACAAAATGAGTTGATGGGATTTATGTTATGCTGAGATGCCTCACAAGTATTTTGGGTTGTGAAAACCAAATAAAACTGATTTCCACAAACATCATAGATATCTTGACAAATACACTCAAAACAGTTTGTAAAAAGGAGTTCATGGGATTTATGTTAATGCTATGCTGAGATGCCTTAATTGTATTTGGCTCATGAAAAAACAAATAAAACTGCGATTTCAACAAACATCATAGGTCTCATCTTGGCAAATACACTCAAAACAGTTTATAAAAAGGGTTGGATTTGCGAAATGGCGATGTTTTATGGAACTGTCATTGCATACAAACAAAGAATTGTGAAAGCTGACAAAATGGCAGTAAATGGTAATGTCACCACCCATGCGAGCACAATACTTCTAAATAATTTTAAATCCACTTCTTTAGTACTTCTTGTCCGAGCGCAACCAACAAATACGACTGAACCAACTTTACAATGTGTTGTGCTTATCGGTAGACCTAATTTTGATGCCAACAAAACAGTAGTTGCAGAGCCAATTTCGATAGTAAAGCCACTGAAAGAAGTAAGACGAAGTCAAAATTAATGCTTCATGACATTTTTACATTCCAAGTTTTATTGAGAACATTCAGTAAGATTTTGTCAAATTCAGGAATAAAAACATTAATTCTGAAATATTATCCATTAAAAATCCAATGTTCGATTTTTTACTTTTGAAATGACAAAAATAATAAATTCTATGAAAGTGCGCGTCGTGTATTTATTTTTAAACTTAAAGTTTACGATATTAATTAAATGTCGAAATATCTAAATCTATTTTTCGACATCCATATCCCCTCATCACATTCAGTTTGCCACAAACTAAGTAGCCGAGTGGTTTTCCTCCTGCAATGAATCCTGAATATTTAGCAACTTATATTATCAGTGTATTTTTAACATTTACCCTCAAATATTTAAGATTCAAAAAATGACTAATAAAGATGATGAAAAAAAGGTTCATAGCTATATTTTTATGTAGAGTAAAAGTCTACATCATCAGGATAATAGCTCGTGGAATCCAGCGAGGTGAAAATCGTCTGACTTCGTGAGTGGTTGAGAAATTTACTTTAGTATCGAATGAGAATGGTTATGGACAGTGATTTTTCGAAATTCATTTACCATCCGTATTCTTCCATACGCTTCACTTATTCATGATGTGCAGATGGCAAACGAAGCATTTAAAAATGGCTCTATGATTTGGCGATTTCTCATTCGATCCAATGGGAAATTCCTCAACCTCTCACGAATTCAGTCTATTTTCATCTTGCTGCGTTCCACTAAATAGTCACCAGGACCAAAACAAACAACACTCGAGCTTAAATTTATTATCTTTGAATAGCGTTTTCACTTCTCAATGTTCACTCACTTCTTAATTAACCCCTTAAATGTCACTTGAAAAAGGCGGGAAAGCACTAGAATCCTTCCCTAGTGTGTCAGATAAGGTAAAAATAAGTAAGGTAGATAGGTAGTTGAATTTACATCGCACTGGAAAAAATAAATGAGATTTCTTTAAATTTAACTCCAGTGGAAACTTGAAGCCGATGAAGATCGAATAGCAACTCGGCTATTCGATCTTCTAATAGATTCGAATAGCATAGATCGAATAGCAACTAAGTGCAACTCGGCTCTGGCTTCGCCCTAGCATATAATCTGTCTCGGCAGTTCCATAGACCATCTTAGTCACCATCCTGAGCTGGTTCTTGAGGGCCTCAAGTCTCACTGACTAATAGATTTGGTGTATTCCTTTTATTCATGCCAAGTGAGATTAGTAACAACAATGTTTAACTCCAGAATAGATCTCGGAGACTGGACTCCTTTCACTTGTTTAAAATCAAAATGATAAAATTCACAACAATGTTGATGAATGACAGATTTTTTTATCACCTCTATTAGTCATTGTTTGAAGCTTTTAATATTTGACTAAAGTTGTGATATGTTTATCTACTTATCTCTCTTGTTTTAGGGACTCAATTACAATTATTGGAGAGGCCCAAGGGGAGTTGGGACTACATGCCTCGGCGCTCGATTTATATTTTCTCCACAAACCCAATATACAAGAAATTTCAGAATAAGCAGAGTAATTAAGTTAAAAATCTACTATAAGTTTGCTCAATATACCTCGTTGGTGTTATTTTACTTAGGTCTTGCCCCATAGTTTGAATAACTTTCCTTCCCATTATCCATAAACCAGCGCTGATGCCCACTCCACCGTAGATGAGCAACCAAGCAGGTGTTTGTCCATCTGGGTCTTTGGAATATATTAACCACAGGCTGACGAGAGGAGCTATAGCATTACTGAAATAAAATATAAATTTGCTCAAATAGTTAATTATAAAATAATAGTTAATTAAAAAAATAATAATAACAATAAGGAACAAAATAATAAGCACAAAATAATAATGCTTCTTTACATATCCAACAAGCCCAGCATCCTCAAGATCGAAATAAAACACAAAAGAAAAACTCGAGTTCAAATATATTATCTTTATAAACAGTGTTTCCACCACTCACTTTTTCATTAAGCCCTTCCAGATCACGTGAAAAAAGGCCAAAAGCACTAGCATCATTAACTAGCGTGTCAGATAAAGTATAAATTGATAAGACTTCTTTACATGTCCAACAACATTTCATAACGAAACATGTCCACCACCCACAAGATCGAAATAAAACACAAGAGGAAAACTCGAGTTTAAATGTGTTATCTTTACACACTGTTCCACTACCCGATTTTCCATTCAAGCCCTAGCATCCACGTATAAAGGCGGGAAGCATTAGTATCATGAACTAATGTGTCAGATAAAATAAAAATTCATAAGTCTTTAAATGTCCAACACGTCAGCATGGAGTAACACATCTACTATCTTCAGCACCGAACTAAAGCACGAGACGAAAACTCAAGTTTAAATATGTTATCTTTAAACAGTGTTTCCACCACTCGTTTTTCCATCAAAACCCTTCCAGGTCACGTGAAAAAAAAAAGGCGCGAGATGCACTAGTATTATCAACTAGTGCATATCAGATAAAGTTAAATTGATACGATTGAATTGATTAAATTGAACGACATTTCAACATGAAACAATACATTATTCTCCTCAGGACCGAAATAAAATCCAAGAGAAAAACTCGAGTTTAAATATGTTATCTTTAAATAGCATTTCCACCACTCGCTTTTCATTTAAGCCCTCCCAGACCACGTGCGAGGTCTAGAAGCACTAATAACATTAACTAGTGTGTCAGGTAAAGTAAAAACTGCTAACTCTTCTCTAATTTTTAACTCAGGAAGAGATCTAGGAGCACTAGTATCGTTAAGTTGTGTTTCAGATAACGTAAAAACTGCTCAGGCTTCTCTAACTTCTAACTCAAGAAGAGATCTCTTTTAGCGTATTTAAATCAAAATGATGAGAAAATTCCCAACATTGTTTAACAATGACATTTGCTAATTTCTTTGCTCTTGGACGAATCCGATATGTTCTTGTTCCGTTGAAATAACCATCAATATGCATCGAAATGACCATCGATTTGTTGCTATTTTTTAGTCGTTTTTGAAGCTTTAAAGTAATTCACGATAGTTGAAAAGGTTCGAATTGTACAGATTTGCTTTATAACTTTAAACTGGGGCTAATAGTTTTGACAAACAGTTTAGACTCACCTAACGTCGTTGCCACCATGGGCAAAGGATCCAAAAATTGCAGTCATTATTTGAAGGCCTTTGAAGAGATTTGCAACTTCAGGACGATTGTCATCTTCCTATTATTAAAATTTTACTGAAGTTTAGTTGCAATTGAATACAAGCTCATGTTTTTTGAACACCCTTATACTTGGACCAAAATAATACACATCAAGTGACATCTATACAGAATATGTTGATGTGTTTAAATTTGTGATCTATAAAAGATTTAGCTTTAAGTACTTTTAATCAATGACAGCTAGTAGTTACGGTTTAACTGATAGTCAACATCAGTAATATAATAGCACGTATATTAAATAAGTTAATTTAGAATAATAACTATCTTAACAGATAATTTGCAGAGATAGATATTGAATAAAGTCATTAACAACATACAATTACATTGTGAATTAGGGGTATTTTGAAGCTAAGATTACATATATTTTATTAATCATAATAAAATTTATTAAATAAAATTCATAAAAGCTTATACGAAAAATATTTTCCGTTAATTAATTTGTTATTACAACTAAAAATACTATGCGAAAGGGACAATTAAAAAAGTGGAATGTTCAACAAAATTGGAGAAAGGTAAATTAATGATAATTTTTTTCGGAGACTGCAAAATGAGTATACAATAATACAATAGTATAACGTGCATTGCAAGGGCTCGATGTCAGAGGTCAATACTTACACCCCTGACTTCTGGTCATAAGTTGCGAACTATCTATCGGGGTGGTCTCCTTCCCGTCCAGATGGTCTTTAAGGGGTACACGTAGGCCGCCTGGGATTCAACTGACCCACAAGGAACTGAAGAGATGAGTAAGATTTCCAGAACTCGAACTGAGCAGAGGTGTATTTTTTTGGCCCTTGGTCGAAGGCCGTTTTTGAGTCGGTCCCGACTTTCTTTTTTTGCGGAGCCAAGGGGCACAAATCCCTACTTAATTCCGTAAATAAAGTAAATTCCTTGTGTTTGTAAATAAATATCTAGTTGAATTGTATTTAGGCTGTGCCGTCGTTTTTTTTGGCATATCACTTGGCCCACTACATTACAATATGAAGGCGTATTTATTTTTCGGTCGTCGATTGAATAATGTAAGAAATTTCACTTCGAAATTATTTGAGGACCAATTCAAACTTACTACTGCTTACCTACTATGTATACTACTACAAATATACTTACTGCCTCTTTTTCGGTCGCAGAAAGTGGATTCTCCAAGGATATTTCGTTTAGTCCTCTTGCAGAAGTTTCTGTAAAAAAGGGTTGGTTGGTTGTTTTGAGGGTTTTATGGCTCAAGGGCCATATTTGGCCATGCTGCGCCAGACACAATACAATATCAAGTAATAGACACAAGACATGCAATACAATAACTGACACACACAGTGAAAGCTTTACTGACACAGAAGAGAGAAACACACCCAGGGAGGAATGCACCTGGCAGGAATCGAACCTGCGCAGCCTACAACTCGAAGGTTGCTAGCTCAGTGGGCATACCCACTGAGCCATGACAGCCCCATAAAAAGAGAATTGTTTTATCATATATCCTAAACCCATGTGCCCTAGAGGTAAACAGTCGTAACTCTCTCGTTCATTTTTTCAATCTCTCTCTTTCTACATACCTCTCTTTATATTTATAAAGAGAGATTGATAAAACTGGAGTTAGGAGACTGTTTACCTCTAAGGTGCAGATATATTTTTCGATACAACTTATTACTATAAGCACGCAAAATAAAGATACCGAACAAATATATCAGTTTTCACATTTTAGGTAAGTTATCAGTTCCTAGAATTATATCTATGCTTTTATGGTTGGTTGGTTGTTTCGGGGTTTTATAGCGCTAAGGCCATATTTGGCCAAGCTGCCCCAAACACAAGACAACTTCAGGTGAAAGATGTCGTGAAAGAGGAAGGAAAGGGATTGGGAAATAGAATAATGGGATGAAAGCAGAAAAGGGTAGCTTGGGTAAACCGGGAACATGACTCCCGTGTTTACTTGAGACATTAAACCCCATGTGAAAAGAAAAGATCACTAGAGCACCTCGGGTACGTGAAGCCTCGGGTACTGAAGATGTGCCCCTGAGGGTTTATGTTTTTATGAGATACATATTTTGAGACTGCAGACTTTTCTTAAATGTATTAAGTACTATTCAATTGTCACTCATTTCCTGTAGACACAAAGATCACGAATCTGTATTTTAAAGATCGGGCTCAAGTTCTTACTGATTAAAAACAAAACCATAAATTTAAAGTAAACAGGAAACAAAATTACAGATGTACATTTATGCAACATCCAATTTATCAAAATTTTCTACTTTAAACTTTCTGAGAGTCAAGAGATTTCCGAGAAGCGTAGTATTGCTTTTTCACCACAACACACATAATGACTAAATGGGTGAAAGAATCCTAGGAAAGATTCTATTGGTCACGAAGGCCCAAACTAGTTGGTAGTCAGGCAAATTGCATTTAATGCATCCATTTATCTACAACCCAATTTTCTGTCCTATGGGTATAATGTTCCCAAATGAGTATATTACCCATTTGCAGACATTATTCCCTTGGACACCCATTTTTACAAAAAGAAGATATATATTTCTTTTAAATTTCTGAGTCTCAAAGTACCTTAAATAGCTGATGAAATAATTTTTTGAGGAAGGGGTTTTACTCGGGACAAAAAAAGTTAAAAAGTGACTTGTATAGTATCATTTACTTTTTTTAATTTAGCAAATAAGTTAAGTGATGGATAAAGTATAAAGACTATTTTACATTATCTGAGGACGAGAAAAAGTCAAATCAAACTTCCACGAGAGGAATTTTCAGTGTAAAAACAAAGACGGAAGACTGGGATTTTACTTCTTGTTGCCCAAATACTCTCGCATGGTTTATATCGGGGGTACCTTAAAATGTAGTTTATCGCCATTTTAGCAGAATTTAGAGTTTAATCTAATTGTTGTTGACCAATCAACCATCATATCAATTCGGAATTTATTCTTTGAAATTTTTATTGGCGAAGTGCTGAAATCGTATTCGAAAACAAGCCAACTGCTGTCCCATTCAGAATACCTACAGGAAACACGTATCGCCGCTGTAGTACTTCCGACACTTACATTTAGCTTGACAGAAATTCCTCATATGAGATTTATGCACATAAACATACCACCAGAAGACGAAGAAAATTATGCCCTTCAAGAGCCAATTTTATTCATCGGCTCCATTTTTGACAACAATGGGTGCTGATTTCCTCTGAAACTGAATATTCGTGTGGAATAATTGGCCATACTTCTTGAAGCAGTCATTTGCAACACGTATTGGACATGCTTTTAAATCAAAAGTAAATTAACGAATTATAGATTTTGTTCGTCGATTCTATAAGTGATCGTTGAAATGGCATTTAATTGGCGCTGACGAATTGAGTATCATATAAATTTGGAGTTCATTCTTTTGAATTTCTATTGGCAACGTGCTGAAACTGTATTCGAAAAACAAGCCAAGTGACGTCACATCCGGAATACGTATATGAAGCACGTTTCACCACAGAAACACTGCCGCCACCTATATCAAGCTTGACAGAAAAATCTGTCATTTAAGTTGATAGACACTGATTAGTAATTGTAGAGCTGTCGAGTGTAATTTAAAAAATCCTCTAGGGTTTACAGAAAACAGATTTACAGAAAAATTCCTTACCTCGCATTCGCTCTTTTGGTACAACCTTGACTCGAATGACGATCGCTACGATGATTGCTATAACCGCTGATATTGTCACTGCTAACCAAGGTGGAAGTGTATCCAATTTCAGAACTGCAAAATTTCAATCTGGGTATTTCATTTAAGAATGTTTCATTTTATTTATTACATACGAGGTCTGAGAAAAATGTATCCGACTTATTATTTTACCAGCAACACCGTGGAGTCAGGACTCTAGCAAATGCAATTTTGTACCCATTGCGGAAATATAAAAGTAGAGTGAGTACTGGTAACCTTTTTATGTGACAGGATCATGTGACCAAAACTACTAGTAACATGAAACTTAGACTACTTTCATCTGCTGATGGAAACGAACATTCATCATCTGATTGGTTCACAGGACAATAAAAAATGCCAATCCATTGGTTCATGATCTGATTGGTCCACGCGACATAGTAGAGTTGACGATTTCACCATTTTGTCGCCACTCTGTAGAAATGCATATTTACACATCTACCCTGTCATAAGTCCCTGATATAAGTACATAACGCCCCTGCTGCGCATGTGTAATTTTTGCAAGATCGTGCAGAAGCTCTGTAAGTCCCGGTGTAATTCACCCTTGCGTTGCAAAAAATGACCGTAGAGCGACATACAAAAGCACAAACAAACCATCAGTTGCTGCTAGGAAGCTGCTATAGTAGCACATGTATTCTATGATCGTAGGATTCGTGTTTCCAGTTGAAATTATTATTGCATAAAACTTGCTGAAATGTACGAATATTGATCCTTATATCGTGAAAAAATTCTGATAGGTGGTATGGTAATGGAGTCCTGGGTCTAATGAGTTATGATTTATGACTTACCTTCGAACAAAGGCGCAGTCATTTCAGCGAAAAACGCCAGATGTACTCTCTTTAGCGATAACCGTCAATAAGTAGTATTACCTGACTGACAAAAACACAAACAAGCCTTCAGTCGCTTCAAGAAAGTCGTTAGTGGCACATTTATTATTTGCTTGTATGATTCGTACTTTCAGCTGAAATAATAATTCCATAATACTTCCTAAAATGTGCCAATGTTGATCCTAATTTTGTGAAAAACAATGACCGCAGATGGTTCATGGATCTGAGGACCTACAATTTACGCTGAAACAAAGAAAGTCATCTAGGTGAATAACGCCTGGGTTCTCCGTCAAAGAGGACACGACCACAAATCACGAAACAACTTGAAGCTATTGTTAACAGTTTTTATGACCAACAGGGCGAAGTTCACATGTTAGGGATAGCTGTCAATAGGAAATATTACCGAAATGTTATCTATCGCCTATGAGAAGTTGTCAAAAGACAAAGATCACAAATCACAGAGAGTGGAGACTGAAACATCCCTCTCCATAATTCTCCAGAGCTCGCATCACATCTCAACTGGAATCATTTGGGCACAACACGACTATACTCAAGCTCAGCCGTCCTCCTACTTCCCAAACACCTTTCCGTGTGACTTTTGGCTAATTCCCAGGCTGAAGTGAAGGGGGCAAGATTTCAGAACAATAAGTTCAGACACCAATGTGACGAAGCACCTGATAGAGATGACATTGAAAAGTGCTTCCTGTGGAAAAACCTCTAGGAGAAATATGTTGACACAGAAGGAGTTCATTTTAAAGAGGACTAGGTGTGAGCTAAGTATGTATTGTAAAATAACTTTACTTTTCTGCATGCTTTTTGAGCAGACCTCGTACTTTTTTGGCAAAATACAACTAATACACAGGTTCAGCCGTCCTCCGACTCCTCAAACACATTTCTATGTGACTTTTGGCCAGTTCCCTGGCTGAAGATGTCAGTGAAAGGGACAAAACATCAGAACACAAGTCAAGACCAATGCGACGAAGCACCTGATAGAGATCCCAAAAGGTGACATTAAAAAATGTCTCCTGTGGAAGAAATGTGTCGGTACAGAAATGGTTCGTTTTAAATAGGACTAGGAATGAATTAAACATGTAAAATAATTTTACTTTTTCTGAATGACTTTTCATCAGACCTCGTACGTTAAATCATCCATTTCGTAATCAAGCAAATTTTATTTCAACAAATCTTATTAAATGCTACTACTATTTTTACTGCGACAAAATATACAAATTAAATGCTACTACTATTGTTACTGCTTACTAAATATTGTTACTACTTATTAAATGTTACTGCTACAAAATATACAAGTCGTGTTACACCTTTCGAGTAATTTTATGTTACTAGCATGGTTATAAGAAATAATGGAGATTATACTTGTAAAGAATATTCAGAAAATCATAAATGAAAGACAGAATATTCACTAACATTTCAGACTTTTGGATTCAATATCACAAAATACATAGTAATATAATCTAAAATTCGATACACTAATAATAATAATATAATAGTGCTTCTAGATTAATTAATTTAGGAGATAAAGTTCTAATTAAGTTATTTATGATGAGTTACTTTTCTTTTTATTAAAATAGCTAAATATAGTAGTTTTCAGTCTTCCATAACAGAATGAACCATGAAATTAATAACGATTTAAGGCGATAGTGGACTTTCAAAACAAACTTGAAGTTATCCGATTGTTATAAAATTTGCATACTGTTTTTGTACTAAAAAGTCTATATATGTATACAGTTTGATCCAAAAATTTTAAATTGTGTGGAAGTTATTACATAATATGTGGTCAAAATTTTCGATAAATTAGCAAAACGTTGATAGGTCCCATGTGCATTAATTTAAATACATTATCAATTTTTTCATTCACATAATAGCTTGTATACATGTAAATCAAATTAAATTCATTTGGGTAAGGGTATCACTCACTGTAAAGCAAAACAAAAAATAAACTAAAACACCTAATATTGTGCAAAAAAAAGGTTTAGCAGCATTTTAAAGCAAAATTTCAAAATTTGGAAGCATGGTGAATTTCTCTTTTGCTCTTAGATGTATACAACATATTATAAGGATTATTCAAAAATAAAACAAAAAAACCCTGATGCTTAGGGAACAGTTCAAAATTGGAAGAATGTCAAAAACTATCAATCGGAGAAAAGCTCGTTTTCATAGAAGACTTACTATACTTATCTACTATATCTTTTATGCTGTATATGTAACTCCTTCAAAACTAAATATAATTTAAAAATTCTTTTGCTATCTACAGAGTATGATATTAATTAAATTTTATAGCTGAAATTAAAAAATAAATGAATTTTCGATCGATTTTGGTGATTTTGAAAGTCCACTCTCCCCTTAAAATGATAACATTTTTTAACAAAGCTTTTAATGGCTTACCTGGTGAACCATCTAGAACAACTGAAATCACGTTTACAAAGACAGTAAATCCGTAAATGAATGGAAGGGCAATTAGGGCAGCTTCACCCGGATTTGCCTAATCAAGAAAAGAGAGATTAATTCTAAATTTTACTTAAGCAAAATTTTAATGCGCAGACTTTACTAAACTAGCAGAAAAAAAATGTTACGCATGCACTTTTATGTTTCATAAATAATTTTAGATGTCACTTGAGAAATTGATGTTGATAAGCTCTGTAAGGGAATTTTTTCTCCACTAGGATATAGCCACATGTGAATTCGCACCAAGAAGCTGATTTGGGTGAGAATTTTATCTTCAGACAGCAGCTCTCGCACGCTGCTAATTGGATATTAACTCTTCGATGTCTTGTTTATTGTAAAAATTAAATTTCTTTGTTTGACTAATGTAAGTTTCTTGCTATAGGCATGTTACTTATAGTTAGTGTGACGATACAGATACACAACTACCAAGAGAGAAACGTAGCAACACGAAAAGATAAATTGGATATACAGGGTGGTCTTTCCAGAATCGACGGCATAATAATCATACCACACGAATCATCATTTCTTATCGAAAACCAACCCGAAAAAGTATTGTCCTTAGCACTTTAACCTTCCAAGTGGTTTTGACGAGATATCTCGTCCATCAAGATATGACCAATTTCGCTGAGGACGGGACTTTTCGTCCATCAAGATCTGACCAATTTTGCTAATAACGAGATATCTCGTTTTCAAGATATTGCCTTGCAAGATATGATGACGAGTTAAAGATTTTGTTAGTTTTCTTCTAATGACGAGATATCTCGTCCATCAAGATCTGGTCAGTCTTGGTTTTGACGGGATAGGTCGTCATTGACAAATCTGACTATCGTCGAAGCAACCACCACGAGGTATGTAAGTTTATGTACAGGCACAAATGTAAGTTTCTTACTATAAGCAATGCTTCTTAGAGAGAGAGAGAGTTAGTGAGGTTATACAAACACAGCTAGCAAGAGAGAAAATAGGAACAAGATGAATTGGATATACAGGGTAGTCTCCAGAATCGACCGCATAATAATCATACCATACGAATCATTTTTTGTCTAAAACCAACCCGAAAAAGTATTGTCCTTAGCACTTTAACCCTCCAAATAGTTTTGATGAGATATCTTGTCCATCAAGATATGACCAACTTTGTTAATGACGAGATATCTCGTCCATCAAGATATGACCAATTTTGCTAATGAGACATCTCGTCCATCAAGATCTAACCAATTTTGCTAATGACGAGACATCTCGTTCAAGATATGACCAATTTTGCTAATGACAAGATATCTCGACATCAAGATATTGGAGATTTTTATTATGATGACGAAATAAAGATATAGTCAGTTTTCTTCTAATGGCGACATATCTCATCCATCAAGATCTGGTCAGTTTTGCTAATGCCAGGATAAGTCTTCATGAGCAAATCTAATTATTGTCGAGGTAACCACCAGGAGGGTTAACAAGTTGATCACACTTTCTAGCCTGTGTTCTGAACTCTCATCTGTCTACAATATATTGTTTTTACTTGTATTATTTAAAGAGGGTGTGGATTTTGAAGGTTTTCCATCGTTGTTTTTGGCAAGGCTAAATCATTATTCGAGCGTATAGAAATGTACTTCCTAAAAGAACTAAGCTGGTTATCATACATTTAAGGCATTTGTATGCATTTTCTTGAATTTTAAGCGAAATTACTTTTTAGGTGTTTCGGTTATTGCAAACATTTTTAAGTCCTTAAATGTTTTGATGCTTTAAAGTAACAGGAAAATTTGTGTAGGCAGGTTGTTAATTAACGTCACACTGGTGCAGCACAACGGGTTATTGGTGACGGTCCGGGATCAACCCCAAGGGAAAGATGTTAGAATCCTAGAGCATGAAATCAATTGTAGGATGCGTTATCCTTCAGCAAAAATTGTGGAACCAAAGAAATAAATTTAATATCTGCTATTCGTACGACTAAGAAAATAAAATTGCAATGCATTGAGAATTCTGATAATGTTGTCAGTATGTAAATGGACATTACTTTGCCATGTTTTCGACAATTGAATTTCTTAGAACAATCTTCTTACAGAATGAAATCTAATTTTGAAAATCAATTTGGAATCATTTTTATTTTCCCCCAACTTTGTTTTCGTTGATGATAATCTATCCTATTATAATACTACATTTTTAGAAAGGAGGAAAAAAGACATGAATTCAATCGGAACGTATTGAGTTTTTTTATACCTATTTTTCACTCGAGAATTTATAATAAAAAATTTCTATGCTAAATATTTCGCTCCACCATTTGTTATGTAAGTACAACTCGATATCGATGTATCCCGCCTCTTGAGAAGTTATTAAATTCGCGATACACCGATTGCGAGTGGGGGCTGCGGTAGCCTAGTTAGCTGAGTCCCATATTAGACTCGATGCAACCAAAGACTGTCGTGTGGGGTGGTGGAGCAAGTTAAATCTGTCGTGGCCTTAAATGTCCTCACGTTGGCAAGGTGTGGAAGTTTGGAGAGTGAGGTGCCAGCTCATGTGTTGACCTCGTCATCTGACCGTGGTTCAAAATTACGAGGCATTGTCCTCGGATCTCTTCCCTCGGAATCGATCGACAATAGCCCGTTGCGTTGCTCCAATGGGAAGTAAATTCAACAATCAACCAATAGGGAGTGATAGTAAGACCCGAGAAAAATTCGCTTATTGCATGAGAAAATATCCACATTGCCTCGTAAAACCTCGTAAAACTTTCAGGATTTATAAAAAAATGTAGATACATATTGTTGACCAGTTATGGGATACGAGGTTTAAAACTTTGCCAATAGGGCTTTAAAACTGATGTAGACTTAGTAAGTTTTGAAATAAGTTTAGTAAGCATATTATAATTAAATAATACTAAAATCTCATAAACTAAAAAAATTGGACAGAAAAGGTTTTGATAGTAAAACGACGGTATGGTAAAAAAATATAGCTTCTACGATAATTAGATTCTGAAAATAAAGTATTACCCAATTTAACCCTGAAAGATTCACACTCATATATCCGTTCTTCAACCTGCAATCTTCCCTGAATGACTTCTAATCAGCTTTGACCTTCCTGATCAATAGAATCTTTCCTAGGATTCTTTCTCAACCCATAGATCATAATTTATTTAGTTACTATTTATGTTGTTGTGAAAGCTCATTCTACACTAGGAAATCTAGTGTTGCTCTGAGGGTTAATAAGGGAAAACAATGGCGGTGGTACAATACCCCGAATTACCTTAATTCAACTGCAAGCTTTCGATTCAAATATTTTCAAGTTCAGGGAATATTTTCTGCTCCGATTTTGAGTGATGGGAAAATTCTCACGTCTACGCAGAGTTTAGCACCAAGAACTTTACAGGTACAAATATCCGCTAGTGCAAATTTAGTCCCAAAATTTGTTTTCTTATTCCTTGTTTGCAATTGGAATGGCTTCAGGTTTGTTTTGCGTGACGAAACGTAGCATGATCACCCACAGCTATCATTAACGCCTTATCGTGTTTATTTCCTTTGAACTTTACGAGCTTCCCAAGAGCAGTATTCTGATAAGCAAGTAATAGCTGTTAAAACATGCTGGATAAGAGTTGAACAGTGATTACACTGTTATTTAGTGTTTAGTAGCGTAGTATAAAATCATGTTTATTTTCTCTAAGCTTTACGAGTTTCCTTGGAGCAGTATTATGCTGTGTAAGTCAAGAAAGGGGTATCTCCAGGTGTGGTCTTCAGGGTTAATGATTATTAAAATGCTGCTTATGAAAGTATTTGATGCCTCATAAGGCTAGAAAACAGTTGAAGAACAGTGATGATACTGTTATTTAGTGTTCCGTAAGGTAGCGTAGCAGATAACTATCAGAAGAGTATCATAGGTAGGTAGGTATTTAATTAGCGTAGCACTGGAGCAACACGACGTGCTATTGGCGACGATCCGGGATCAAACCCGAAGGGAAAGACTGAGGACAACACCACGTAATTTTGAACCACGGTCAGATGACGAGCTCACACCTGAACTGGCACCTCAATTCTCCAAACTTCCAAATCACGCTGCGACAATCCGGGATCCATCCCGAAGGGAAAGATCAAGGACATTGCCTCGTAATTTTGAACCACGGTTAGATGACGAGAACACCTGAGCTGGCCCCCACTCTCCAAATTTCCACACCACGCCAACTTGAAAGCGTTGCACAGATAACTGGGGATGCCTAGATTGGATCGAAAGCAACAAAAATAAAATACTCAGTTTTAACAACCTTATAATTCAACTAGATTCGCCACCGTTTTTTTCTTAAAAACAATAAATACAAATAATTTTTAACCCTAAATGAGAAAGGAGCCCCAAGAGACGTAATTGCGCCCAATCCTAGAAACTGCTTGATCCAAGAACTATCAGAACTCAGACTGTCTCCTACAAAGGCGGGGAAATGAGAGAGAATTTATAGAAAATTATAGATCATGTGCAAGGACCCACTGTGCATATTATCTGGACTGCATGTCAGACTCAGTAGGAAGCATGGAGTAAGGGAGAAGGGCCTGTACTGAAAGAATCCATTGCGCGTATGACAAACACCATTAATCAATCATAAGAAACCTTTAGAAGCTGAAATGATCGGGTGTCCACATTCCCTGGGTGGCTTTTTTAGGTGAAAATCAGAGGACATTAACCCTCCAAGTAGATTCGACGACATTTCTCGTCCATTAAGACATGACCAATTTTGCTAATGACGAGGTCATCAAGATATTGCCGATTTTTTTATGATGACGATATCAAGATCTGGTCATTTCTCTTCTAATAACGAGATATCTCTTCCATCAAGATCAGGTCATTTCTCTTCTAATGACGAGATATCTCTTCCAATCAAGATCTGGCCAGTTTTGCTAATGATGAGATACCTCTTCGAGACAATCACCAGGAGGGTTAAAATGGTCGGGCGTTTGCATTCCCTGGGTGGCTTTTTTAGGTGAAAATCAAAGGACATTAACTCCCCAAGTAGATTCGACGACATTTCTCGTCCATCAAGATATGACCAATTTTACCAATGACTATGTAGGTCATCAAGGTAATGCCGATTTTTTTATGATGACGATACAAGTTCTGGTCATTTCTCTTCCATTGACGAGATATCTCTTCCATCACTATCTGGTCATTTCTGTTCTAATAACGATATATCTCTTCCTTCAAGATCTGGTCAGTTTTGCTAATGACGAGATACCTCGTCGAGACAACCATCAGGAGGGTTAAAAAGTAAAACTGACGTCTTTGGATTATTTTTTTAAAAAAATCATCAATTTCCCTTCAGGTTTCATGGATTCAGTCTCAATGAATTTAAATTTTTTTTCAGGTGATGCCCGCCATCTGAACTTACATGGACTCCAAGCTACTGGTATTGTAGAGATTTGTGAGAGGGATTTTCAGTACAAAAAAACAGAGGACTGCGAAAGATTTTACTTCTGTCAAAATGCCCTCACATAATAATACATATCAGGGTTACTTTAAAATGCCGCTTATCGACGTTTTGGAAACGTTTGGCGCTAAACCTAATTGGTGCATTAACTATCATAAATCAATTCCAAATTCTTCGGAATTTTTATTGGCCAAATGCTGAAATCTCATTTGAAAAACAAGTCAATTGACTTCACATTCAAAGTACGTACAAATGTATCCCCGCAGAAACACTACATGGCGGCATCAAACCACCTACATTTAGCTTTATAGAAATGCCTCTCATACACCAGCTTGTAATAGTAGTCAATTAAAAAAACAACTTCGAGGCACTGAATATTTGACTAGCGTGACCAGCATTGTTTCCACCTTACATTACATTTATGATTAAATATCTATGCTCATTGGCTAAAAAATTAGAAACTTTAAATTGGTTTAGGTGAAGCTGGTTAGAATCTATCGAGAAACGTTTAGATAACTGGTACTGAATTGTTGAATACCATGACAGTATTGTTTCCACCTTGCAACCACATTTTATGATTAAATAGCTAAATCAATTGTCTAAGAAAAATCTCGTACTTAAAATCAATCTGGGAATGGTGGACAGTTTATTCCATCGAAATAGCTATAGACCAATTTTATAACCTTCTTTTATATTCTTTATAAGTTAGTTTTAAAGCTGTTACTACTTAAAGGTATTGACTGCAATTTTGACCAAGATTTTATCTTTTACTCAACATAGTATCTATATATATAAAGCAGAGCTGGCGTCTGTCTTTCTGTCTGTTCTCTATACAAATCTGTACCGTTTGACTGATCCACACTAAATTTGGTACACGTATACTTTAGAACCCTGAGGGTAAAGTAGGCTACATATTGACCCTTGTTCTATTTGTCCTAGGTGTGCACAGGGGCACAAACAATTCGAAATCCCCATACGAATAACATTGAGTATGAAACGATTGCGGTACGCAACTCAGTTTGTCTTAAAAATAACCGGTAATGTTAAAATAAAACTATTTTAAATAAGATAGGTTAAGTTAAATCAAAACGGGTAGCATACTTTGTAGTTCAAAGATATTTCTAAATCGACTTTTGAAGAAGTCACCTGAAGAAAAAACTTCTGGAGTTTGTCTTACGGCAGAAGTGCGATGAATATGTAATGGATTATATAGATATATCATGGGTATATATATTTGCTTCCCAAGTAAATTGCAGACATCTATGAAAAAGTTAAAACCATGTTAAAAAAATTATTTTCCGTATACTTAAATAATGTTTGCATTTTTCTATGAAAGAAAAGTGATTAGTCTATCACTTTTCAATCAGCAATTAACCAATTCAAACCGAGCAACGCCGAGTAATTCTGCTAGTAAGATATAAGCTAAAGTTTCAAACGTGATTATTTTAAAGAATCGGAATTCCAGCAATGGCATTAAATGTTTCTTATCAAGTGTCCTGGCAGTGAAATGCTATTCATTCACATTATCTTGTGAGTGGAGCCCTGTTTTTACTTCAATACCGTATCTGCTTTTTAAAAGTTTCAGTGGAAATCGATACTGCATCGGAAAAAGTTTGTGTCCAAAGATCACGATTTCTAGCGAGACTGAATGAACATCTAAAAGGGAAAAACTCTCTTAAAGGGAACGATATCGATTTCCTTCAACACTACTATCGATGTCTCAGAGCTTAGTGGGGCCGCGGTGGCCCGGTTGGAAGAGTAACGGACTAGCAACCGAAGGGTTGCGAGTTCGAATCCAGCCAAACACCGTCGTGTACAAAGGGGGCTGGTGCACGTTAAATCTGTCGTGGCCTCAAATGTCCTCACGTTGGCGTGGTGTGGAAGTTTGGAGAGTGGGGTGCCAGCTCAGGTGTTGCCTCGTCATCTGACCGTGGTTCAAAATTACGTGGTGTTGTCCTCGGATCTTTCCCTCTGGGATTGATCCCGGACCGTCACCAATAGCCCGTTGTGTTGCTCCAGTGTGACGTTAATTAAAAATACCAAAATACCAGAGCTTAGTGTCACATGTCACTGCCACATTTTCGAAATGAAAAATGACGTCCACGGGAATTTTGAAATGATTCCGCCACCCTTTTCGAATTACGTTAAAAATGTAGGCATTATCGAAGGAAGTTTTGTTAGTCTTAGATACTGTTTCGATTATAAGCAGAGCTGGCCAATGCGGGCTGCATGTTATTTTTCGTAGCTTACCATGACAATATAAATGCAGTAACCCTTAGTTATATCGCAATTTTTAACTTGCCCCTCTGATAAATTTGTAGTTTGCCAACAGCAGAGAAAATCTCAACGCGTTTCCTTAGAATGGTAGGTAGGTAGTTATCATCGCACTGGAGCAGCACAACGGGCTATTGACGACAATCCTCGATCAATCCCCCAAGGGAAAGATTCAAGGAAAACACCTCGTAATTTTGAACGGTCAAATGACGAGAACAGCACCTGAGCTGGCATCCCACTCAACAAGCTTCCACACCACGCCAACGTGAGGACATTTGATGCCACGACAGATTTAACGTGCACCAGCCCCTTTGTACACGACGGTCTTTGGTTGGATTCGAACTCGCAACCCTCCGGTTGCTGATGCGTTACTCTTCCAACTGGGCAACCGCGGCACTTTAGAATGGAGAGTTACAAAGTCAACAAATACATGATTTTGAATTCATGCAGATACACTTTTCGAATTACGATGCAAATGTAGACTTATCGAAGATAGTTAATCTTAGATACCATTTGGATTACAAATGGTATCCAAGACTAAAAAACTTTCTGTAAAAAACGGAGTTGCCAATCGGATAACGCGGCTGCATGTAATTTTTCGTGGCCCATCAAGTCACATAGAAAGCCACAAAAAGAAATACAGTAACCGCTATTTATATCACTCTTTTTTCCTTATTCGTCGTTGATTTTTAGTTTGCGAACAGCATAGAAAATCTCCAGGAATTTCTTTAGAATGGGGAGTTACAAAGTCTTGGCAAACACATGACGTCCACCGGAATTTGCAAATGATTCAGGTACCTGCTTCGAATGCTCAAGAAATTGTTGGAATCGAAGAAAGTTTTGTTAATCTTTAGATACCCTTTGGATTATAAACAGAACTGGCCAATCCGAGAACCGCGGACTGTATGTTATTTTCCGTTCCCCGTCAGTCACATAAAAAGTCAAAATAAAAATAGTAATACAGAAAATGAATAGAATAACACGTAGTTATGTCACTCTTTTTAACTTGGTTCTCTGATGAATTTTTAGTTTACGAACAGCAAAGAAAATACCAACGAGTTTCTTCAGAATGGAGAGTTAGAAAATCTTAACAAATACATAACTTCCACCGGAATTTTGAAAGAATGCAGGTACCCCTTTGGAATACAAAAGAAAATGTAGACGTTATCGAAGAAAGTTTTATTAATCTTTGCTACTATTTCGATTATAAACAGAGCTTACCAATCCGATGACTCGGGCTGCATGTAATTTTTCGTGGCCCATCAAGTCACATAGAAAGCCACAAAAAGAAATACAGTAACCGCTATTTATATCACTCTTTTTTCCTTATTCGTCGTTGATTTTTAGTTTGCGAACAGCATAGAAAATCTCCAGGAATTTCTTTAGAATGGGGAGTTACAAAGTCTTGGCAAACACATGACGTCCACTGGAATTTGCAAATGATTCAGGTACCTGCTTCGAATGCTCAAGAAATTGTTGGAATCGAAGAAAGTTTTGTTATTCTTTAGATACCCTTTGGATTATAAACAGAACTGGCCAATCCGAGAACCGTGGACTGTATGTTATTTTCCGTTCCCCGTCAGTCACATAAAAAGTCAAAATAAAAATAGTAATACAGAAAATGAATAGAATAACACGTAGTTATGTCACTCTTTTTAACTTGGTTCTCTGATGAATTTTTAGTTTACGAACAGCAAAGAAAATACCAACGAGTTTCTTCAGAATGGAGAGTTAGAAAATCTTAACAAATACATAACTTCCACCGGAATTTTGAAAGAATGCAGGTACCCCTTTGGAATACAAAAGAAAATGTAGACGTTATCGAAGAAAGTTTTATTAATCTTTGCTACTATTTCGATTATAAACAGAGCTTACCAATCCGATGACTCGGGCTGCATGTTATTTTTCGTGGCCCACCAAGGTCATAAAAAATCCAAAGAAGAATATAATAACCCCTAGTGATGTCACTCTATGTTCCTTATCTTTCTGAACAGCAGAGAAAAACAACGAATTTCTTTAGAATGGATATTACAAAATCTTAGCAAATACATGACGTGCACCGGAATTTACAAATGATTGAGGTACCTGTTCCAAATGCCCAAGAAAATGTAGACGTTATCGAAGAAAGTTTTGTTAGTCTTTAGATATTCTTTCTATTATAAACAGCTCTGGCCAATCCAAGAACCGCGAACTGCATGTGTTATTTTCTGTTCTCCGTCAAGGCACATAAAAAGCCACAAAAAACAAATACAGTAACCCCCTAGATATATCGCTCGTTTTAACTTGGTACTCTGGTAAATTTTTATTTTACGAACTGCAGAAAAAAATCAGAACGTGTTTCTTTAGAATGAAGATCTCAAAAGTCTTAGCAAATACATGACGTACACCGGAATTTTGAAAGAATTTAGGCACCCCTTTGGAATACCGAAGAAAATGTAGACGTTATCGAAGATTTATTAGTCTTAGCTACCATTTCGATTATAAACAGGGCTGGCCAATCCGATGACTCGGTCTGTATATTATATTTCGTGGCCCACCAAGTCACATAAAAAGCCACAAAAAGAGATAGTTACCCCAGTTGTCGCTCTCTTTTCCTTATCCGCCGGTGAATATTTAGTTTGCCAACAGCAGAGAAAATCTCAACGAGTTTCTGATTAGAAGTTAAAAAGTCTTAGCAAATACTTGACGACCATCGGAATTTATAAATGATGCAGATACCCCTTCCAAATTACAATCCAATGACTCGGGCTGCATATTATTTTCCGTGGCCCACCAAGTCACATAAAAAGCCACAAAAAAGAAATACTGTAACCCCTAGCTATGCCGCTCTTTTTTCCTTATCCTGCAATGAATTTTTAGTTTGTGAAGCAGAGATAATCTCAAACTGTTTCTTTAGATTGGAGAATTAGAAAATCTTAGCAAATACATGACGACCATCGGAATTTCCAAATGATTCAGGTACATGTTCCAAATACCCGAGAAAATGTAGACGTTATAGAAGAAAGTTTTGTTAGTCTTTAGATACTTTTTCGATTATGAACAGCGTTGGTCAATCTGAGAACCGCGGACTGCATGTTATTTTCAGTTCCCTGTCAAGTCACATAAAAAGCCACAAAAAATAAATACAGAACCCCTAGTTATGCCGCTCTTTTTCCTTATCCTCCGATGATTTTTTACTTTGCGAACAGCAGAAAAAACATCAACCTGTTTCTTTAGATTGGAGAATTGGAAAATCTTAGCAAATACATGACGACCACCGGAATTTCGAAATGATTCAAGTACTCTTTCGGAATTCCTAAGAAAATGGGGATGCTATCGATACTAGTTTTGTCAGAATTAGGTACTCCTATTCTGAGGACGGCAGGCGAGATGCTCTCTTTCGTTATCCGCCAAGTCACATAAAAAAGGCACAAAAATAAATACAGTAGCCCCCAGTTTATGTCGCTCTTTTAACTTGGTTCTCTGATAAATTTTTAGCTTGCAAACTGCAGAGAAAATCTCAACCTGTTTCTATAGAACGGGAGCGCTCAAAAGGCGCAGCAGAGCAGTTAAATCATAAAAAAGCAGTTATCTTAAGCTGAATTGATAAAAGATCTGATGTCTCGAAAGCATGAATGAGAAGAAACTTCTGTTTTCAAACAATAAATCGCGTTTATTATCATTTAAAAGGTTTTGCTTTCCATTTTGCTCAACTTGTAGTTTTACATAAATTGCGTAAAATTTTATCTGATTTAATGTACTACTTTTAAATTATTTAATTCTATATACGGCTCCAAAGAAAACTACCTCGGCAAAGGGGTAGGAAGGCAGTTTTTAACGTCGCACTGGAGCAACACGACGGGCTTTGGCTGGACCGAGTTTCGAATTCGCAACCCTCCGGTTGCGAATCCATTGCTCTTCCAACTGGGCTACCACAGTACTCTGCAAAGGGGACCTCGAATTAATTGGAGTTGGCCAGGTCTGATCATAAAAGTGCATTTGTATCATCATACAAAAGTGTGCATATATTCCTACCTCTTATTGAACTCCTTACTTTGCTTAGGATGAACTTTCTGATGAGGATGAAGATGAATGCAGAGACGAGTCCAGAGAGAACCGGAGATAGAAACCAAGATGATACTGAAAAGAGACGCCATATTTAGCCATAATTTGCATTTTGGCTTGCTCATACTTCTACTGTCAGAGCAATTATCATTTAAACTACATAGATTGGTGGTTGGTTGGGCTTTAGCAAGGCCAATATTTGGCCATGCTGCACCAAACACAAGACAGGCAACGCCAAATAATGAACATACACACACGAAGTTTTGCTGACACATAAGAGAGAAATACACCCAGGGAGGAATAGAACCTGACAGGAATCAAACCTGCGTCGCCTATAACTCATAGGTTGATTGTTTTTGGGTTTTTATGGCGCAAAGGACATATTTGGCCATGCTGCGCCAGACACAATACAATATCAGGTAATTGACACAAGACATACAATATCAGGTAATTGACACAAGACATACAATATCAAGTAATTGACACACACAGTGAAAGCTTTACTGACACAGTAGAGAGAAATACACCCAAGGAGGAATGCACCTGGCAGGAATCGAACCTACGCAGCCTACAACTCGAAGATTGCTAGCGCAGTGGGCATACCCACTGAGCTACGACGGCCCCTAAACCACATAGGAGATCCCACATAATTCCATTTAGCAACCTGAAGTCTTCCCTGCATAATTTCTAACCAGTTTTGACCGATAGAATCTTTCCAAAGCATTCTAGGAACTGTGGCAGCACGGTTGGAAGAGCAGCGGATTAGCAACTCGAGGGTTGCGAGTTCGAAACTCGATCCAATCAAAGACCGTCGTGTACATGGGGGCTAGTGCACGTTAAATCTGCCTAGGCCTCAAATATCCTCATGTTGGAGTGGTGTGGAAGATTGGAGAGTGGGTGCCGGATCAGGTGTTGACCACGTCATATCAGCACGATTGAAAAGTACGAGGCGTTGCCCTCGGATCTTTCCCTTCGGGATTGGTCTCGGACCGTCGCCAATACCCTGTTGTGTTGCTCCAGTGTGACGTTAATTAACTACCTACCTGCAGACCATAATAATGGAGTTTGTATAAGTTTCGAAACACCATATAGCTTTTGTTTATTTTCTTGATAATCTGTATTGCACCGTTTGACCGTTGATCGCTCGATGTATCGCTTAATGGGACAGGCAGAGGCGATTTACGGCGGGATTTTTAAAACTTTGATTGTTTTTTAAAAGAAAATATATCTTGAAATCGCAATTTTATGCTGAATTGTAGAACTAAGGTTTGCAGCTTCATAAGGTTGAATGAAAATCAAATTTTATACATAAACACATAATACAGTATGAGGTTTTAAAGAACATCCGCAAAAAAATGTCACAATAAGTGGTAGGTAGGTATTGGTAAGTAGTTGATTAATTGGAGAAACACAACAGGCTAGTGGTGACAGTCCGGGATCAATCCCTAAAGGAAAGATCCAAGGTCAAAGCCTCGTAATTTTGAACCACGGTCAGATGACGAGGTCAACACCTGAGCTGGCACCCCAATCTCCAAACTACCACACCAAGCCAACGGGAGGGCATTTGAGGCCCCGACAGATTTAAAGTGCACCAGCCCCGCATGCAAGGCGGTCTTTGGCCGAGTTTCGAACTCGTAACCGTCCGGTTGATAATCTGTTGCTCTTCCAAGTGAGCTACATCGACCGACACAATAAAAAGTGATTCACACGTCTTGTTCCAAGAGAAACTGGTCAACATACGTAGATAGCCAACAGAAACTGTCAATCACTATACAACTTATTTGAGATTTGTGGTTCAACAGGAACAACAATGCTCTCTATACCTTCAGAAAAACTTCAGACTCAATTTCCTTTATATTTCGCGTGGCCTCAAATGTTCTCACGTTGGTTTGGTGTGGAAGTTTGGAGAGTAAGGTGCCAGATCAAGTGTTGACCTCTTCATCTGACAGTGGTTCAAAATTACGTGGTGTTGCCTTCGGATCTTTCTCTTGGGGATTAATCCCGGACCGTTGATAATAGCCCGTTGTATTGCTCTAGTGCAACTTTAATTGCCTACCTACCTACCGTTATATTTCGCTACATTTCGTTTTGTATTCCACGCGCCTGAAAAAGTTTCCGCTATAAAACAACAAAATTATCTGGAAACTTTTAAACGTGTTTTCAAACATCACGTTTCAAGCGTATCATTCGCTTCAGGAAAACAAAATGATAATACACTCCCCTGATAAGATAAACAGAAAACATATTGCTCAAGAAAGATTATTCTGGCGGCTAATGTTATGCATCTGAAGTCACAAACTCACCAATGAAGCCTAACGTTTTCCAACGAATGCCACGAAAGCCCTTGGCAACAAAAGTGAAGCCAAGAATAGCTCCCACGATGCCATGTGTACCGGATACTGGAAGACGCAGAAGAGTTGCAACCATATTCCAAACTGCGCTTCCTGAAATAAAATTAAGAAATTACAATATTACAGTAGAATCATAATTATCCGAGTTTCTGTATTACCCGAGCTGAACGTGGTACCCGATATTTTTAAGCTATTAACCCTTCAAATGGTCTAGACGAGATCACTTGTCCATCAAGATCTGAGTTTAACTAATGAATGATATCTCGTCGAGGCAAAACTGATCTATTACTGAAAGGAATGAAAATCCAAGTAAGAAAAACAAATTGTCCCTTTCCCTGAACTGGTGACAATTTGGAACAGATTTTTGCATTAGAGGTTGGCCACTATTGGGCAGTTTTTGACGTTTAGCTAAACCCCCAGGAGGGTAAAATAAACCTTCGAACAACGAGTAAGCACACTTTGTCCTTGACTGGTCTGGCTTAGCAGGAAGAATGTTCCCTGTTGCACAACATAATATCCTTGCAATTCGTGTTTAAAAAATCCTTTCTGACGAGAATCTCGTCCATCAAGATCTGATCAATTTTGATGTTGACGAGATATCTCAAGATATTACAAGATATTGTGATGATGACGAGATCAAGACTGATCAGTTTTTCTATTTACGAGATATCTCGTTCATCAAGATCTGGTCAGTTTTGCTAATGACGAGATTCCTCTTCAAGATATTCAACAGGAGGGTTAGGCTACAAATAAAGCTTCGAACAACGACTAATTGCACTCGTCCTTGACTGCTCCGGTTTAGCGGGAAGAATGATGTCTGTCACAATGTGAGATCCTTGTGATCCTTGCTTTATGAATCCTTCAGTAACAGTAAGTACTACTAGCATGCAGTACAGTAAATGTTTCGTGTTTAGTACAAGCTGTTTTGTGTTACTACGTCGCACTATCCGAGTTTCTGGTTAATGGATCTGGTTATCCATTAAAATATCTTAAATCGTGATAACTTGCCATTTTCACAGCGGAAATAGCTATAAATCCATACTGATGATGTCTATTGCTTTATATATGCACTGGCAGACGGCAACCAATGACGTGCATATGTGGCGTTGCTATGTATGTTGCATAGACTTTTCTGTATCAGTTTTTCTGGTGTGTATGTTCATTTAACATTGCAGCTTTTCGATTGGAGCAAAAACAGAGCAGATTGTGTAACCTCCGAAATAATTTTCTATGTGCCTGTGAACATTTGTGGTGTTTTCTTCAATTTTGTCCCTAAGCATCTCTATTTTATTTGGACAAGAAGTTTTCTTTAAGAATAAGAGTATTCAACAATGTTATCCTATAAGAACACTAGTGTTTCTACTTACCCAATAAGGCAGCTAAGTTGCCCATCATTAGAAGTTTTTCTTCGTCAGTGTACATATCAAGATCGAAGATTTCTTTTCTTACTGTATCAGAAACTTTGAAACCTATGAAATGAAACATGTGTTAAAAAATGTTTTTCTCGATAAATATAAAACACCTGTTTCCTAAGAATTTGTATTATGTAAAAGGAAGACGGTTAAGTCCTAATGGTTCTATAATTCCCAAGCGTACATAATATCTCCTATATATTATTTAAGCTTTTTTTAACCTTACTAAACTTACTTCTGATAAGTTTACTTACAACTTATAAGAATAATTTATTATAACGTCTTCTCAAGAGAAAAGTGAGAAAACTCGAAACAATGAATTTTACACTGGAGTCAAAAGAAGATTAAAAATCTGTAAACATATTTTATTTCTCACTTTAAAAATGATAGTTTCGTAATTTACTAAAATCTGGCATATTTCATTATTTGATTTCCATTGTTTATTTGAGTTTAATGGAATTCATTGTTATGTAACGAAATCGAAATTCCATTTTGAGTTTGACATTTTTCTTGAGAATAAGAATAAAAGACAGATAGCTTTTCTATTTTAAATTATAAGCTGGGTGTTTTATTTTTTTGTCAATTTAACTCCTTCAAAAATAATAAGAATTGGAAAATCATTGTTACTAGCAATATAGTTTGATATCAGTTAATTTTTAAGTTGAACATTAAAAAAATTGATTTTTTCGATCGATTTTGGTGATTTTGAAAGTCTACTGTCGCAAGAAATAATAAACTGAAGATTAAAAATGTTATTTGTGTGAACTCACATTAGGATAGTTACTGCGCTCAAATAAACCTTTAACAGAACCATTCATAATTTCCGAAAATAAGAATAACAGCTGCATTAATTTAAGATGATGAAATAGACAAACTGAAATGAAATCTCTCATTTTCCCATTTTCTGTTAAAAATGTTGTTTTTACATGTTGTAAATGAGAAATTGCTTCAAAAGCAAACGTTTTTTACTCATATACAACAAATTACCTTTGCATAAGATGATGAATTAAAGATGGGAGCTTTAATGGATGGATGCAGTAAAATTTAAGTGTGATTAAAAATTGAAAACGCTGAGATTTGCTTAAGATTAAGACATCTTTTAAGTAGAAATGTAAAGAGCAAAATGATTTGACTTCGGTCATTATTAAGAATTAGTAAAAATAAAGATTGTGGAGCAGAGAAATTTTAATATTCTAGACTTAGAACTGTGATTTTAGGCAAAATTTGATCAAAAGAGCAAAAATGAGAAAACTTTAATGCATTGAGAAATTGAATTATAAATGTCTTACTATTTGCTTATCTATGAATGTATCCATTTATTCATTAGTTTTAGGTTTACATTTCAGATAAGAGAGCATTTTTTGACTCAATTTATGTGGATACATTTCTCTGTGGTAAATGAATTTGAGTTCCCGTAAATTTCCACGGTATTCACGGAGACAGTAGTTTTACTAAAAATGTAGTTTTTTGGATTATTTTGTTATTAATTATTATGTTATGAATACTTCGTATAGTGCACAGTAATTTGTGAAATCGCGGCCCAGTAAATTATTTTTTATAAGACGGGGCCCGGTTCCAACAAATTAAAATGTAAATAACTTTCCAATTTTTTAAAGTTCATACATTAAACTAACATAAGTATTAATTATGGCATAGTTATAAAGACTATTAGTACATTTATGTATACGGTGTGCCCCGTTGACAAGTATAAAATTACATTTAAATTAGGTTATCAATCACTGGACTACTGAAATCTTATAGCGTATTGCAGTTTCCTCAGATCAACATCGTTAAATTAATTTGTGATTATTCTTATTGGCCAACCACATTCTGATCACCAAACATTTATATTTGTTACGTCACAAACACCTTCAACTTTTAGAAAATTACCTGTTTTTAGAAAAATACCTGTTACTTTTAGAAAATTAAGTCACTTGGGTTTCGAAACAAGCACTTTCATACAGCAATGAGAACTCGACAAGGAACAGCGCTCAGAAAAATAATTGGACTGATTTTGTCTTGATTTTCAGTAGAAAAATTCCCTTTGTATTTCCTTGCTGATTGGTTACTAACATTTTCTACTCTAATTTCAATTTGGCGTTCTGGTTTACAGCCTTTCGACACACGAATATTATTCTCCTCAGAATATTTTAACTAAAAATATTTATTCATAAAAATGCTTAACCCATCTGGTGGTTGCTTCGACCATAGTATCTCGTCTGAGCAAAGCTGTCCAGATCTTGATGGACGAGATATCTCGTCGAAACAACTAACTTAGAGGGTTAAAAAGCAAAAATGACAAATTCCAGCAGAACCTCGCACAGCCTGGTATAATTGATACCAGGGCCTGGTATCAAGCCGCGGTCCTGCGATTGAGAAACTCTGGTAGAATGCCGTTAAATAGTTCAAAAAATAGTTATATATGACTCTTTTTTCATAAATATATGCAATTTGTTTTATATTTATTTTATTGCCTTAATATAAATATTAATTAAAATCTATTTCATATAATAATATTTAAAAAATATTAATACATAACTATTTTTCATACTTTTCGTGCATACAATTTGTTTCATATTTATTTTATTGCCATTGCCAATATTGGTTACTTAAAAAATATAAAAATATCTTACACTGTTTTAATAAAATTCAAATGGAGTGTTAATCATTTCCTTATAGAAATATTTTATCACACGATCAGGTATTTTGACGCAAGGAGTAACATCACTAACTAAACCTCCGTCCTAAGACGAAGTTTCTGAATAAAAATTATCTTATGTACATCTAAAAGAACATTTGTACCAGTCTTAAATATTGGAAATATTTGCTTGCTGCAAGTACAATCGGATAAAGAGCAAAACCCCGAATTCGTGTCAAAGGTTATTAAATGAAAATCGATATAACTAATCTTGCTGGCTGTTATTTTCTTGAGATAAGCACTATCCTTAGATTAATGATTCCATCTTGCCATTAGTATCTGGTATATAGATGATGAGGATAAAGGTTATCAATATATACAGAAGGAATTTTGTATCACATTGTATCTATACTTGAAATAACATAATATTAGCAAAGTATACAGGGTAGTTCTTGAGGTATTGGCTAGTGTTTGTAAGTTACCAACATTCTCAGTCCCAGTAAATTACCGACGGAAATGCTCAATACTGGTAAATTACCGATAGAAATTATCAATACCGGTTTTTAGTTCTACCTTTTCTGTAGCTGGAGAAACTGACTGTGCGTGAATACAAAACTTAAATTGGGTGCTAGTTTCGTACAAGATTCAATCACAACATTTTAAATACTTAAAGAGATAATGTATCATAATCTGATGGTATTTTCTGTACTCATATAGGATTAACATCATGGTAATATTTTTATGGCAACATAGTCTCACTCTCATGAGTGAAATTAATTATTCTCTCCTTTTTTAAATACTGGTTTGTTTTGCCCAGAACACCACTCCGGAACGGCCCTGATAGTTTCACTATCTCTCATCTTTGAAATTAATTATTCTGTCCCTTTTTGAATACCGAGTGATTTTGCCCATTACCCCACTCCGGAAAATTCCTGATCGTTTCATAATCTCTCATCTTTGGAATTAATTATTCTCTTCTTTCTTGAATCTAATTTGTTTTGCCTAGAACACTACTCCAGAACGCCCTGATAGTTTCACAATCTCTCATCTTTGGAATTAATTATTCTCTCCGTTGTTATATCTGATTTCTTTTGCCCAGAACACCACTCTGGAACAGCCCTGATAGTTTCATAATCTCCCATCTTTGAAATTAATTATTCTGTCCATTTTTGAATACCGAGTGATTTTGCCCATTACTCTACTCCGGAAAATTCCTGATCGTTTCATAATCTCTCATCTTTGGAATTAATTATTCTCTCCTTTTTGAATACTGATTTGTTTTGCCCAGAACACCACTCCGGAACGGCCCTGATAGTTTCACAATCTCTCACCTTTGGAATTAATTATTCTCTCCGTTGTTGAATACTGAGTTGTTTTGCTCAGCACACCACTTTGGAACAGCCTTCATAGTTTCATATTCACTCATCTTTGAAATTAATTATTCTCTCCCTTTTCGAATAGCGAGTTGTTTTGCCCAGTACCCTATCCGGAAAATTCCTGATAGTTTCATAATCTCTCATCTTTGAGAAAATTCATCTCTTCGTTATTGAATAATGATTTGTTTTGATATTACAGAAGCGTAGTTAGGATATTTTATATGAATAAGAATTTTCAAAAAGGGAAATTAGTTTCAACGTGTTTCTACTTTATTTTTCAAATTCAGTCAGTTGTTTCAAATTTATTAAATAACTTATTCTGCTAGTTTTAGTTTGTTTTTATATTATATAAAGTTTTAAAGCTTAAAAATAATATCAAGTGAGTCATTTATTAATAGGACTGTTTAAATTTTGAAAAATAATTTTCACTAATGTAGTACTTTCCTGGAACTTTTAACTTGAAGTAGAAAGATGGTTTGAGCTGGTTAAAGGGGAGAACTTGATCATAAAAAATATGTCTGAAATTTTGTGATTTGGGGAACATCACAATGAATTGATAACACAAGTTCAATGTAAGGATACATCACAGATAAATATTCACGTTAACACATGAAAGTAAAATTCAGTTGCGAAATTACATCATCTAACAACATTCTTATCATTTAAATGCATCGTTATCTACACTATTTAATAAAAAAGGTAAAATGTTATCAGTTTTCATTGTCAACACGGCTTTTTAAGGAAACACGACTCCGTTGTCACAACTAGAGATTAAGGTTTTTAAATTTGATCCGACTCAGAATAAAAATGCATTAGGACAGCACAATTTTATCAGTTGAGGATTGCCAAAGAATCGGAATCGAAGATAGGAGTTCTTCCTTTTTCGATGCGCTTAGAAAAGTTCTATTACTGAAAGAGAAATTGAACTCTCCTTACAGTTACAGTTACAGACTGGCTCAGACGATTGGTTGGGGAAAATATAGTTATCTACCGACTTCAGGTGGGGGAAGACTTTGAATTGCATAAAGTGAAATATATAAGTAAGTATAGGTAGGTAGTTGAATTCACGTCACCCTGGGGCAACAAACGGGCCATTGGCGACGTTCCGGGTAGGTATTTTAATTAACGTCGCACTGGAGCAAAACCACGGGCTGTTGGCTACGGTCCGGGAACAATCCCGAAGGGAAAGATCCGAGGACGACACATCGTAGTTTTTAACCACGGTCAGATGACGAGGTCAACACCTGAATTGTCACCCCAATTTCCAAATATCCACACCGCGCCAACGTGATGACATTTGAGGCCTCGACAAGTTTAACCTTCGTGGTGGCTGTCTCGACGAGAAATCTCGGCATTAGAAGAAAACAGACCAGACCTAGATCGTGTCATCATAAAAAAATTGGCAATATCTTGATGACGAGATATATCGTCATTGGTAAAATTGATCAGATCGTGATAGACGAGTTATCTCGTCCAAACCATTTGGAGGGTTAAATAGCACAAGCCTCCACGTACACGACGACCTTTGGTTGGATCGAGTTTCTAACTCGGGACCCTCCCCAACGAGATAGTTGCTAATCATTGACTATAAATTGGCAATGATTTTAACAACGTAAATTAGAGGAAATAACACCTTTTATATCGATTGCAATCTTGTGGAAAAGGTTTTCCTATCAGTCAAATGTATTTATTCAATATTAGTAGACGACACTACAAAATTAGATTTTTAGACTCGGTAGATCAATGAATAAAAATTATTTCTAAGAAACTGCTATGGGATTTGTACTTTTGAACTAAAGATGTGGCGTATCTAATTCGTTGTTTACTAAAATAGTAGGGTTTTCTCACATCCCTACAATATTTTCATTCTTAACTCTCTAAGGGGTTTCGACGAGATATCTCGTCTATCAATGTCTTACTAATTTTACTAATAAGGAGATATCTCGTCACCAAAATCTTGCCAATTTTTGATGATGAAGAAATCGAGATCTGTCCAGTTTTCTTCTAATGACGAGATATCTCGTCCATCAATTTCTTATCAATTTTGATACTGAGGAGATATCTCGTCATCAAGATATTGCCGATTTTTTGATGATGAAGAAATCAAGATCTGTCCAGTTTTCTTCTAATGACGAGATATCTCGTCTATCAAGATCTGATTAGTTTTGTCAATGACGAGATACCTCGTCGATACAACCACCAAGTGGGTTAATTCAAAATACGATCACTCTTGCTTTCAAGTACAGCAGAAAATTAATATTATACTACTATGATATTCAGTATTCATTGGGGCCGATGTAGCCCGGTTGGCAGAGTAACGTATTAGCAACTGGAGGGTTGCGAGTTCGAATCCAACCAAATACCGTCGTGTACAAAGGGGGCTGGTGCACGTTAAACCTTTCCTGGCCTCAAATGTCCACACGTTGGCGTGGTGTGGAAGTTTGGTTAAAATGTATTGATCTAATTACTCCCTAAGTTAAATTTTTTAACAAGGATTTTTCTTGTTATTGATGTTAATATTACTTTACTCAGCCTGTCAATAACGAAACGTATGTTGCATATCTTAAAGCAAACATTGATAAATAATAAACGAGAAGCAGTCAGTTGTTATGAAAAGTGCCTTAATTTCTTTGTATTTCTTGTCTCACTCCGTTAAATGATTCGCTCAGATAATTTTCAATTTCGTGTTAATGTGTTTATTTTGATGCATTTGATACATTAGCTATTTCGAATTAATTTAATTATTTTAATGTCACTGTAGAAGAGCATTTTCAGTCTATAGGTGGCGTTAGTGTTTCTGCAGAGATACCTGTTCCCTTTACGTATTCTGGACGTGACGTCAGATGGCTTGTTTTTCGAATACGATTTTAGCTCTTCGCCAATGGAAATTCCAAAGAGTAAATTCCTAATTGATGTATGATAGTTGTTTGTTCAACACCAATTAGATTAAACGCTAAACTTTGCCAAAACGGCGATAAATTACATTTTAAGGTTACCTCGATATGTATCATGCGAGATCATTCGGACAGCAGAAGTAAAATCTCTCAGACCGTCTTGTTTGATTGTTTGCACTGAAAATCCCTCTCATATAACTCTCAAGGTGTTAGTAGGCAGGTTTATACATTTGCTTCAATGCTATTCATTTGACTCTGAATTTTCAAATGCTGTTCGTTGTAAAAGATATTAAAAGGTTAGAGTGGTATAAAATAACGTGTTATAGCATCCATAACGAAACGCAAATAAACCTACAATTCACGAAAGGTTAGCAGGAATAATAATTTAACCCTCCCTTGTGGTTTCGACGAGATATCTCGTACATCAATATATTTCCTATTTTTCTAGATGATGAGATTAAGATCTGGTCAGTTTTCTTCTAATGATCGTGTTTTCTTTTAATGACGAGAAATCTCGTCCAACAAGATCTGGTAAGTTTTGCTAATGACGAGATACCTCGTCAAGACATCCACCAGGAGGGTTAAACAAATTCACTTGTAATGCCAAAATAAAATAAAATTTAGCAACCTTGTTACTTAGTCTTATAATCTTATAATGGCTAAATCTGATATATATTTCTATTCAGTCGTAGGTTATTAAACAAGTTACAAAGTATTTTACGCAATTAAGTTAACAAGTTTTTATC